>CM057453.1:954461071-955735714 GCA_016271365.2 Neoceratodus forsteri | reverse complement strand
TTCTGTTTTTGGAATATACCCAAGAGTTCACATTTAGGACACATAAAGTCAAAGACATTTATTTCGCCATACATATTTTTTATTTACATTCCAAAGAGAGTACATACCAAAAGTAATCTATCACCCTAAGGGTTCTTAATATACCCTCCATAGTAATACCTTGGTCACTCTCCCCCATTTTTATATCTAAGGAACATCAGTAGGAGTAAATCACTTATCCTCCCCCCCAACCTGGTGACCAGTCTACACTGGTACATGCTTGTGTGACCTCAAGGTTTGACTACTGTAATGCTTGATACCTCAGGGTCAATGGAGGTATGCTACCACACCAGCAACTGGTACAGAATGCAGCTACTAGGCTGCTGACCAGTCAATTGAGAATGAGTCATGTCTCTTGAGCACTGTGTGAACTACACAGGCTATCAGTAAAGTGGTGTATTCCTTGCAAAGTTGGTTTACTATCTTTTATAAAATGGTTCAAGAGTTTTCTGCATCTTGCTTGGCTAACAGTTTCCTTTATCCGTGTCCTTATCAGGGCATATTGTGCCAACCAGCACTTTTTTAGCCAACTAGGATGCAGTGCAGCCAGAAATCCATGCTTGCCACAAGGTTTTTCCATTCTGGTTCAAGCATAGAATCTCCAGTGGGTAACATCACCCCCTGCCACCCAACTGCCCACACAAACACATGCTGCAGTCCTGGATACCTTCTTATATAATGCCCTTTCCAAAAACTTCCAACCACAGCAAATTGTGTAACATGGGGAATATTCATCTTCTACACATTTAATAGAACAGTCTAATTATAATTCTTTTCAATACAGGTAACTGTTCTCCAGGCCACTAATTCCTGGCTCTCCTGCTCATCCTGAATGGTGAAGGTCCACAACAGGCCAGGTCCTCTGGCAGCGCTTGGCTACACTAATCTCCGGTGTCCATTCTCGTTGTCTCTCCCCCAAAACAGCCATTTTTTCCCCATAGTGAGTTGCCTATCCAAGAGGCAAAATGGAAAACAATGCTATTCTCCTAACTCATGGCTTGCCTTTGAAAGCCATGCTTTCTTGAGCACACATCCTAACCACTGGTGTCTTGGTACAGTGACTTGCAAGGGACACACCTGCTTACAGGTGGCTGCCACACAAAATTACATAATGAAAACAAAAGACTAAAACAAAGATACACACAAAATGTAAATAATTAGGAATATGTTTATGTGTGTGTTGTGGGAGAAACAGAGTGTGTGGGGGAGAGAGAAATAGACAGACAGACAGACACAAATGCCCTCTAATGGCTAAAAATACAAGGACCATTTTTCCAGTTTTGCACTTTAGCTTCAAATTTAACACTTATGTTTATCACACTCCTTTTAATAATTAATTTCTTTTCTGGGAAAGGGATTTTACAGCCAAGACCTATTTCATAAGTGGACTAATACACAATGAGATGTAGTTTATGGGCTGATAATAGCACTTCCTATGTGCTGATCTCTTGCAGCCTTACATATCCTTTCATACTCCCTGCTCCTCTGAGGACAGCATCTTTGTTGTCCCTTAGGCCAGGCTTAAAACCTCAGGGGACAAGGCCTTTGAGGTGGCAGGCTCTGTCCTGTGGAATAGTCTCCCAAGGGTCCTGAAGGAGGCCCCCCTTGATGGAGGCCTTTAAATGGGGTCTTAAGACCTATCTCTTTGCACCAGCATATGCAGAATGAATGTGTTCTTGTTATGCTGATACCACAATATTTAGTTGTATTTATTTGCTTATTTATTAGTGAATTATTAAAAGATTGAATACTGACTTATTTAGTTATTTCAAGTATTGATGATGTTTTTGTTTTATGTCTTCTACCTGTTTACCTTTGCAATGGTGCCCATGGCCTCTGGGGAAGGGCATTAGAAAGAAATAAGGCTACTACTACTACTACTACTACTACTACATAGAGCTCAGCAACCACCAGCCACAGCCAGGCCCAGCACATGCACCCCTGCACTGGTGCTGAAATGTTGCTTGTAACAAAGTACACTGCCCAAGTAATTCGATGCCCTCACTTAACTACTAAGCTTTCCTTCTGCTTCCTCAAGTGTTGAAAGTTCTAGATACATTTTGTCTCTTCAGAAAACAACACATCCTCTTCCTCATCCTCCACCCTCCATCACTAATCACTTTTTTGCCATATAAAGAAAGACAAATTGAATAATAAGCAATATCACAGCATGGTCACATATTTAATCTAATGAATTTTGTTTTTATAAATGCAATGCCAAAGGAAGAATGTGTATACACAACCTCCTGTGATACTGCTCATCCTCCTCTGCTGTTTTCTCATGATGCTAGTGTTAGGCATTAGCATAATGACATTGAAGACATCAATATTTTTATAAATAATATTGCAGAGGATCTGGAAGGGAAGGTATGCATCTTTGCAGATGACACCAAAATCTGCAATAGGGTGGACACCCCAGACTGGGTAAATCAAAGCAAAGTCAATTTTATTCATAAGAGTGCCTTTCCAATGATCAAGGCACTGTACATACATATAAATAAACATAACAGACATATTAAAATCCAAATTCATAAAATCATACATTTATAATTTACAGCAGCACTATATAATAAAATATCCCACCAAATGAGCTCACCTGGGAATGCTAGGCTAAACAAATAGGTTTTGAGGGCTGATTTAAAACTCTGGATGGTCAGGCACTCTCTAACCCAATGAGGTAGAGCATTCCAGAGGGTAGGGGCTACAAACTCAAAAGATTGGGCTCCAGATGTCTTCAGGCGCACCCTGGGAATTGCTAGCAATCCCTCATTGGCGGAAAAGGTTGGGCAGGTGAGGCAGTAGGGACAAAGGACATCTTAAATGTAGCGGGGTCCCAGTTCATGTAGGGCTTTATAGGTCAGCAAGTTGACCTTGAAGGTGATCCACCACTTTAGTGGCAGCCAGTGCAGTCTGTGGAGCACAGGCATAATGTGACTGGTCCTAGAAGTATCAGTTGCCAGCCTGGCCACCGCATTCTGCACTAGCTGTAAGCAGCTGATAGCAACCTCTGGCAGCCCTAGGTACAGGGCATTGCAGTAGTCAAGGCAGGAGGTCATGAAGGCATGGACCAATGTTGGAAGATCATCAAGAGGAACCAGGTGTTTCACCAGGAAATATACCTTAGATGGTAAAACCAGGTCTTGACAATGCCTGACAACTGCAATTTCAGGGTCAGAACATTGTCAGAAATAATGCCTTGGTTATGCACTCGATCTGAGGTAGCCAGCTGAACATCCCCAAGCCAAAGCCCAGAAGATTGTCCAGCAGATGAACCCACCTCCTGATGATCTGGGTCCACCACCAACACCTCGGTTTTAGCTGGGTTCAACCTCAGCCAGCTGGCATTCATCCAGTACTGGATCTTAGAAAGGCAGTAGTTAAACACCAAGATAACATCATCCTGTTCGGGTACAAATGACATGTACAGCTGAGTATCATCTGCATAGCAGTGAAAACTCAGAACGTACTGCCTAATAATGTCTCCAACAGCAGCATGTATACTTCAAACAACATGGGTGACAAATAGAGCCCTGCAGAACCCTGCAGGATAGGGAGAGAGTGTCAGAGGAATAAATCCCGGTAACCACTCTCTGAATCCTACCCACGAGAAATGACTGAAACCATCTGAGGACTTTATCTTACAGTCCACAGATGAATTGCAGGTGCTCCAATAGTACACCGTGGTGCACAGTGTCAAATGCTGCAGAGAGATCAAGGAGGATCAAGATGGAACAAGTCCTCTTATCTCTCACTACCAGGAGATCATTTAGCACCCAAACAAGGGCCATCTTTGTGCTATGCCTCTTCCTGAATCCGGACTGGAGAGAATCAAAGACATCATGGGTAGAGAGATGATCATCCAGCTGCAGCACGACCACCTTCTCAATAACCTTGCCCACAAAATGCAGGTTAGAGACAGGTCTGTATTTAGTCGGACAGTCAGGGTCAAGAGAGGTCTTTTTCAGGATTGGTCACACAACTACCTCCTTTGGGGGATCAGAAAAGACCCCCCTCCAGAGAACTCCAGGGTATAGGGAATGTGCAGGGATCTGAGAAAATGGGAGGAGCAGTCAGGGGTATGGTAGCTAGGTTTAAATGAAAAAAGTGCAAAATAATGCACCTAGTGCACAGAAACCCAGACACAGAGTGTAATGTAGGGGAAGGGTATTGACAGTTATCAAAAAGGAAAGAGATCTGGGAGCAATCATATCTGATGACCTCAAGGTGGCAAGGCAGTGTGACAAGACAGTAGGTAGGGCCAGTGGATTGCTGGGGTGCATAGGGAAGGGTATTACCAGCCGAAGAAAATAGTTGGTGTTGCCAATGTGTAGCTCATTGGTGAGATACCACCTTGAGTACTGTGTCCTGTTCTGGAGACAGTGGGCCTGATTTTTAAAGGGCTGCAAGATCAGTGCATGGTGTGCCGATCCACAGCTGTAGCTAACTCTGGGTACATCAGGGACCAAATGCTCCAATCCAGAAAAAGGGTGTCCCTGTGCCAAAGTCCCAAGAGATGCCATGGTTGTTGTGTTGCAGCAAATGTTTGGCACACCAGAGGGGTATGACAGAGGTCCCGCCAAGCCCCCCCAGTGTCATGCAACCCCTGCCCAGACCCATCATGCTGGGTGGAAGGAACATATCACAGAGTAGCTGGATTGGTGGGAGTGCCAGTACTGAGCACAATGGGCACAGCAGGGTGTAGGGGGGCAGTGGTGGCATTGGGGCAGACATGCCCTGGACCTTGAAAGGATCCCATGGACTGACAGTGGGCAGTCTGCTGGTATGGACCATGTCCCAGACCCTTGATGCCACCAGCCCTGCCAGCTGCATGCATCATGCAAGCACCCTGAAAGGGGGTGACAGACCATGGTGGCATTGGATGAGGTGCTGCAGTCAGTGGGGAATGTACCCTGGGCAATGCCACCTGCCCTGATGCACAGCCACAAGTGCTGTACAAGGTATAGAAGATGGAACAGGCCCCCCAAAATTTGTAGATGTGATCCAGCATGCTAGCAGTCAGCATGTCAGGGAGTGTGTATGCTGTGGGTCAGCTGGCAGGGCTGGCAGCTTCAGGGGTCCGGGACAAGGTCTGTGTCAGCATACTGCCCATTGTCAGTCCATGACACTCTTTCACAGAACAGGTCAGCACCTGCCACAGTTCAACCACTGTTTCCCTCCACAACCTGCCGTGCCCATTTATGCCAGTACTGGCACCCTCACTGGTCCTGCTACTCTGTGTTATGCACCCCCCCATGCCACATATTCCAGACACCCAGTATGAAGGCTGTTAGACCAGCTCATGGCTGGTATAACCTCAGCACTGAGTTGCAGCCATGGTGAGGCTTCCAGTATCCCAAATAAGGGCATACTGCTTCCCCACCATGGTGCAAGACCACTTGCAACTTGGTGCACTGGGACGTCTGGTGTAGGGGTGGCACAGGGCAGCTTCAGCACAAGGCATCCTGATGTTGCAACATTTGGTGAAAGGTGCCACTTATGTTAAATCCATTTGGCTCAGGCACCTTGCACCAAATTTTGGCCTCTGAAAATCGGGACCCACATCTCAAGAAGGACATAGATAGGGTGGAAGCTATCCAAAGCAGGGCAAATAAAATGGTGCTGGGGCTGCACCAGAAGCCCTATGATAAGGCACTAAGGGATCTCAATATATACGCACTGGAAGAGAGGAGGGAGAGGGGGATATGACAGAAACCTATAAAATACCTCACAAGGTTGAAAAAGGTATAGGAGGGGAGTATTTTTCAGAGATCATGCACAAGAACAAGGGGACTTACAGTGAAGCTGAAAGAGGGAAAATGTAGGCGGGATGTGAGGAAGTACTTCTTCACTGAAGGAGTGGTTGATGCCTGGAATGGTCTTCCAGCAGAGGTAGTGGAGGTGAAAAAGGTGATGGATTTTAAGCACACATGGGATAGGCACAGGGGAATCTTAGTTGGGAAATGGGGGAGGTAGGCAGAAATCAGGTAGTGTCTGTAGTGAAGGTCTAGGTAGGGCAAAAAGACTTGGTAGGGCAAGTGGTCCTTATGTGCCGACAAATTCTATGTTTGTATGTCTCTTTTTTTAAATTTAGTGTGCTCTATTTCCTTCAGCCAACTGTCCCCCATTGCTCCAACCCTCTCATCCAGCTCCATTATCTGCCTTTTCTGAGACTTACCTCTTGCTCCTAAGTGCACCTAGCTTACTCCCTTAGGGCTGGACCATTGGGGGGAACCTTCTCTCAGATGGAGACTTGATCACTTATCAGGAGAGAGTGCTTGGTCAAAGGTGTAAGGTCTGCAATGAGGGGCAGACATCCTCCAACATCAGTCGGCTGCATTTCCTTTTTTTTCCCTTCCCCAGAAAGCCAAGGAAGTTTTCCTGACAAAGGTACATGACAGTGGCATCCTGTCTCCCAGCTCATTGGCTCTGCATGAAATGCCACCTGTGGTCACTAAGGTGGTGGTAGAGCAGCAGAGACTGAGCACCCTCTTTCATTCTGATGGAGAGGATCCAGTGGGTACTTATCTCACCTCTCTGGCTAGCCCTCTGATGACCCAGGTTTGTTCCTGAAGCCAGGTCATTGGAATTGTGAGTGGAAGCACTACCATTGTGACGTCAGGCCAGCTTATGTTTATATAGCTGTCAGTGGTTGGGTTTAATGCACATCTCAGTTGACATCTGATTCTAAGAAGCCCCCATTTGAAAATCACTGAGTGAGAAAAAAATGAGTTAGAAGATAAAAGATTTAACAGAATTGCAGGCTATTTTGAGCTGGGGGTGGGGGGCACACTGGATTCTGTTGATTTTCTGATATGAGTAGCAACAGAGGTGTTGAGTGATTTCAAGCAGGGTGTGAGGCAGCAGGAATCAATAACACTAGGGATGTTGAGTGATTTCAGATTGAGATCAAGGTGCTACAACCCAAGGTAATAAAAGTTAAGGCAGTCAAGAGAACACTTCCTCCTGATGCTCAGAGTGGCCAAGAAGGCCAGGGTTCTCAGACCTAATGAACTTAGCCCAGCAACCTCATTTCTGACTTTTGCTTCATGGAGACCTTCCCAGCCAAGGCCCTATTTTGCATCCAAACTCAGAGGCAATGCAGTTGGAAGCCTGGCTCCTGAATGCAGGAGACTACTAAAACAGGGTTTCTCCAAGAAAGTGGAAGACATCCTTATGGCCTCTGGAAAGTTTCCACATCTGCAGCATATGACAGGGTGTGGAATACCTTCTCTGGCTGGGCCAGAGAGAGAGAGAGAGAGAGAGAGAGAGGTAACAGACAGTCTAAGGCTATGGTCCTACAGACACGGGATCTTTTGGCAGGGGGTAGACAAGTGTCTAGCATTGAGTAGTCTCCAAGAAAAGCAGTGCTCACAGTGCAGACTTGGTGCTAGCAAAAAAAGATCCATCATATGTAAAAGAAAGCCAGTACTCCATGCATCACTTTGAAATTGTTTTACTGTGCAAAGTAACTCTTGTCCGAGATCAAACATTTAATACAGTTTCCAAGCCACAGACATACACCAGTCCAGCGCTTCAAGGTGCAATACTTTTTCATCAGGGTTTGATCTCAGACAATAGGTACTGTTGCTGCAATTTATTTTTAATTTTGCACAGTATAACAATTTAAAACTGATGTAAGTCTAGCACAGAGTTACCTGAGTGGCAGGTGTCTGCTCTTGGGGAAGCACTTTGAACATCTATGGGCTCATCCCTGGGAACCAACTTTGATGTTATCCATTTCCTTAGAGTGGTGAGCAGAAGCCAGACATCTTTTCAGCCACCACTATCACCATGAAGCTAGTATTTCACACAGTGTGTAGCGTGCTTATTGAGTCACTTTCATCAGTTTTTTTGGACATTTTGTCCTACAAGGTGTGCTTCTTGATTGCTATCAGCTCAGTAAGAAGGATTGGTGAAATTCAATGCTTTCCCATAAGGAATGTTACCTTATAATGCATAAGGAGAAGGTGGTATTGAAGAGGGTTCTGTCATTTGTACCTATGGTTCATAAAGCCTTCCATGTAAATAGAGTCAAATCCATTGGTGTTTCCCTGCACAGGTTTGAATACTATCAATTACACCAAGGAGGTAGTATTTCATAATGGTTAAAGGCACTGAGCTACAAACTTGGAGACCTGGGTTTGAATCCATTAGCCCCCACTTGTATACTGAGTGAGGCTGAGCAAGCTACGTAACTTCCTTGTGCTCCCAGGTCACACCAGGAAACAAGCTCCAGTTTAGTGTGCCTTTCCTTGTTAAACAATTTCTCCATCCCCCCTTTTTCCCTTATTCAGGAAGTTTGTCTACTGCCTCTATGTCCCAAGCTTGTAAATCCGAAAGAAAAAGTATTTCACAAGCTAGACTTACATGGAGCAGTCAGAACATACCTAAGGAGGACAGAAAACATTAAAAAATCTGAGAGTTTATTCATTTTGTTTGGAGTTACAAAAAAGGGTCAAAAGGCTTCTAAGTCCACCTTATCAGGTGGGTGAGGGCTTGCATCACCAAAGTCTATGCAGCTGAGCAGAAGAAAGCACTTGCTGTGATCAGGACTCAGTCTACTAGGGCTCTTGCTACATCCTGGATGGAGAGAGGAGAGGCCTGTGTTTTGGAATTGTGCAAAGCAGTAGCATGGTCCTGCATTCACACATTCACTAAGCACTACAGATTGGATATCCAGAGCCCTGACAGTGTGGCATATGGGTGCAAAGTTTTACAGGTGACGGTTAGCAGATGAATCTTAAGCTTAGTCCATATGGGTTATATATGGGACAATATTCTCCCCCTTCCAGTTTTGGAACGGGTACATCTCCTTAGAACTTATATGTTTTAACATTCATTGCCAATGCAGAGCAATAAAGAAAGGAGACATTCCTTCACACTTACTGTAATTTCCTTTTCTGTTATCTCCAGCATCATCATTGGGGCCTCTAGTAGGAGCATTTGCTCCTACTGGAGAATATTGTCTATGCAGCTAAGGAATCTGGATTTCAGCAAAGATAAAATTGTCTGTATTTACAGCTGTTTATCAGGAATCATCTACTAACCACAGATGTCACTATATTTTACTGAACTTTGTAAGTTCCCAGGATAACAGGTTACAAATTTTGAGAACTGACTGGGGATTCACCATTCTAGGCTAGTGCTTTACCTGTTCTCTACAGTTATATTCAATGTTGCTTTATGTCCAAACATATTTATTTTGCAAGTGTTGCTGGAGGTGAGCCAACAAGGTCAGAGGGACAGTGGCTTGACACTGATGAAATATGATGGAAGAGTTATTCTGCAAGCCCACTTCAGACAGCGCTTCAAATGAGGTGCATTATTCATATGTTTTTTTATCATGTGATAAATCATTTAAATGTCAGCAAGTTGTTGTTTTTTGTGTGGTAGAAAGAGTTGATTGACTTTGACAACATAGAGAGTGGTATTTGCTAGTGCTGTGTGGAATTTTCAGATTCTGGCAGAATGAAAATTTATGGAATTTTAAAAATTCTGCCAAAATGTTACCAAATTTCAGCAGAAACAGAATGGCAGAATTCTGTGGCAGAAAAATGCAGAATGAGTTTTTCCATAAAATTCGTGGATGTCAACATTTTCCATGGAAATGGTTGCAGAATGATTTTCCATGGGAACATGATGTTCCATGGAATAGTATTCTGTGGATCACAGCAGGTGGAATTCCACAGAAGAACCAGCAAAATTCTGGTGGAAATTCTGCCAGTGGAATTCCACATTCTGCACAGCACTAGTAGTTACATCAGCATGTATAGGTACTGCATGGAGAAAGGTGACTGAGTAACTGCTGTTCTCAAATTTTTCATTTGTCCAGGGTTCTATACTGATTGACAGCTTTGGGTTGTACCACTACCCGAGTGGGCGAGCTCATTACCCATATGTACTAACTACCCATTGAAAATAGAGCTAACAGAAAAGAAAAGTATGGAAAGTGTGAAGGAAGTTCTCCTCTCTTGAAATGGATTGGTCCTTTATGGATACTATACCTTCTGCTGATTTATTATTTGATTTCTTTAAATCAAACTTTAATAAAATGTGCAAACAGTTCACTCCTTTGAGGAATGTTAGAGCAAGTAGTAATTCCTTGAAATTGCTAACTCCAAAATTAAAACAACTGATGAGATTGACAATGGAACCTATACAGGGAAATGAGCAATCCAATACATTTAACTGAATTGAGACAATTACAGAATAAGCATAAAAAACAAGTAACTCAGGGTAAATCACAGTACTGCTGTAACATGCAAAATACTACTATTTAGAATTCACACAATTTCTGTGATGGGATTAATGAACTTCTTGATCAGTAAAGATGTAAAATTTTTGACTAAATCCCTTCTTGTGGAAAGTTCCCTGTGTTCTGATCCCATTAGAACAGTTGAATATTTCAACACTTACTTTACTGAGACTGTTGAGAAGACAGTTGCTGCTCTTCCAATAATTAAATCTACCTGTGATTTGGATGATAGTGGCCTGAGAAAAGTTGATAGACATTCTTCTTATTTCAAAAGGATTACTGTTTTGACTTGCTTAAAAATATTTGAAACAAATTTAACTGAAGACTCACATGGGACTAGATGGTATACATATGAAGCTTTTTGGTGTAGCAGATGATGAACTGGTGATATTAACAAAGATGTTTAATTTTCTATTGCTTTACCAAGAAGTTCTATCTATTTGGAAACACGCTTGTGTATAAAAGTGAGTCAGTGGAGGAAAATAGTAATTATTAACCTATCTCTATCCTTTCTCCGCTGTCCAAAGCCTTAGAGAGAATAATATATGATCAGACCATTGATTATTTACATAAATATAATTTGAAGACTGTTGAAGAACACAGATTTAGAAAATCCCATAATACTATCACAGCATTTGCTGAATTTACAAATAGTAAGTGTACACGAGGCTTTGGACAGTGGAGCGGGGTAGGAGCTATTTATACTGACTTATTGTAAGCTTTCAGTCTCGTCAGTCATGACCTGTTATTGGCTAAATGGAGATATTTAGGTTTATCCAGCATGGTTTCGGGTTGGTGCAGCAGCTATCTTGGTGGAAGGGTTCAACAAATAAAAATTCATGCTAAGCTTTCTCCTGCTCTTCCAGTAAAACTGTGTGTCCCTCAGGGGACAATATTATGTCCTCTATTATTTGATTTGTTTTTGAATAACCTCCCTGTGGCTGCTGAACCAACCCATATCTTGCTTGACACGGATGATGCAGTGTTTCTTTTTAGAGATGAGAAATATAAACTAAAGTATGGGGAAGTTTGGCTTATGGGGATTTTATGCACACCCAAGGTTGTGATGCCCCATAATCCCAGAAGGTGAAGCCTGAGGGGTTTATAAAGGCATCACACACTGAGGGTGTGCATAAAATCCCCATTACACCACACTTTCCCCTTGTTTTATTTTTTTGTATTTACTGGTTTTATAAAGGTGCCTGTCAAGGCTCACACATATGTCTCTTATTGTGCAGGTTTCATACTTAGAGCTGTCTGCTTTCATTCACAATGAATGAACTTTCATTCCCAGGAATGAAATGCGATGCTGTTGCCATATTTATTTGAAAGAATGTAACTTTTTTGTCACTTTATGAGGTCCTGAGTGACAGTCGACAAGCTTGTCTCTTGTGCTGAGTGTTTGAAAGACTAGCACTAGTGGACATCCAGTGTGAGGACTGCTTGTCTGATGGCTTTTTCAGGTGCTGCTCAGGTTTAATTGTGCCCGTGGTTTACAGAGCTCTGTAAACTACATATTATTTATTTATTTTTTATTTATTTATTTTTTGTTGACCGGGTAAGTGCACTAGACAAATTCTGCCTATTTTCAGGCACGACCCGGGGGAGGGGGATACAGATGAATGCCAACTGACCTTGAACCAGATTAAGCTGTTGGTGGTATTTTTAGTGAATGAGGGAAATTTGGCCAGGATGCCGGGGAAATTCCCCTACTCTTTTCGATAAGTGCCATGGGATCTTTAACATCCACCTGAACTATCACCAATCCAGGCAGATGGGACCTCGGTTTAACATCTCATCCGAAAGATGGCACCTCAGAAGTGCAGCACCCTCTCATGCTGCACTACAGTGTCAGTACTGGGATGTTAACCCAAGTGCCAGATGTGGGAACTGAACCCACAGCCCTCTGATCTCCCAGCCTCAGAGGCGAGTGTGCTACCTACTGAGCCACTGACACTGTCACTGAGCCACTGACACTGTCATATGTGGTTTATGGAGCTGTTGAGGTCCCGCTGGCAGTGGTTAATCAATAGTAGCTAGTAAATATTTTTGCAATTTTTCATGATAAACTTTGATGAGGTCCAGGCATGGTTTGTAAGTTTTAAACTATGCCTGAATGTGAAGAAAACAAAATGCATCCAATTGTTAAGTATAAGACAGAATTTAACTGATTGCCTTTACAAAATAGGACTGTTGGTGGTTCTCTATTGGAATAAATGGATTCCTATTGATATTTTGGTCTAATACTTGATACCAATTTATCTTATTCATTGCATATACAGTGGACACTCTTATTAAAATGGTAAATATGAAATATCATTATAGATCAAATTTTACACTTGAAGCCCAAAAAACAGGTAATTTTGGTTCATATTATCTGAATTATTGAATATGGGCTTGAAATATATTCTGCTGTTGGTAAAACTGCATTACATTGGGTTGAGCAGCTGTTGACTAGGGTGCGCAGATTAACTTTTAATATGACTATGTGTTGCTATACTTGCATGCTAGAGCTGTGCCCAGCAGTATGTTATTTACTGCTGTGTAATCAAACTGCAGCACATCAATTTGGTGTTGCATTCCTGCAGGGTTTGTGTGTGTCATGTCTACTGAACTGACCAGCTTTTTTTTATTTTGTGGCAGTATATTTAGGTGTAATTTCTAATCTCTAGCATGCTGTGCAGTTTTCAACTGTCACATACTGTATGTGTTTGCACTGACTTTGTGGTGGCTCTTAGGGGGTGACTGTAGAGTGTTTCTGAATCGAAAGCTGTGTCTGCAAACTGTCGCACTAATCTCTGTTTCCCCGGCATCATAGAAAGTATATGCACCCCTTGAAAATAACTTTTCCATTTGTTTTGAAACCTGGTTTACAGGGCACTGTAAGGGACTCCTTAAGGAATAGGTACACTGAATTTCTTGTTTAGACCACAATAAACTAAAAAGTTATGCCTGCTTCTGTACAGTATTTGTGATGTGAAAGCAGGCCCAGCCATTGCACATTTGAGGTGGAAATCTGCACTCAGCTTCACCAGCACTGTATACTGTAAATGCACCCTTAGAAAACCACTTTTTCCTTTGTTTAGAGACTTGGTCTTAGAAAGCACTGTAGGGGCACCTTGGGAATAGGCACACCAAATTTCACAAGGAAGTCAAAAGTTACTGTATGCCTGCTTCTGTAAAGTGTTAGTGAAATGAAAGCAGGTCTTGCCTTCAGACATTCAAGGTGGAATGAAACTCTTGAGCTGCACTCATCTTCACTAGCAGCATGTAGATGTACCCCTTGAAAATCACTTTTTCCATTATTTCAAAACCTGGGCTTAGACGGCACTGTTGGGGACACCTTGGGGAAACAGGTGCACCATATTTCAAATTTGTGCCAGATGAAATTCAGCTTCTGTACTGCGTTAGTGAAGGGAAAGCAGTCCTTGGCATCAGGCACGTGAGGTGGAAATCAAACTGTCAAGATGCATCCTGCTTTATCAATACCATATGTATGGACTCCTCAAAAAATGTCTTTACCCTTTTTTAGAAACTTGAGCATTTGGGGGACTTCCCGGGACACCTTCATGTTTGTGCCACAAGAAATTCAAAAGTTATAATATCTTCTGGGTGTTGCTTGTGAAGGAAATGCATTGGCTCACAGGAGACATTTAACCTGCCCTCTGCCACACAGAATTCCCCTCAAAAACTACTTTACCCTTTTTTGTGATGACCTGGGCATTTGGAGGACCTCAGGGGACAACTTGGGGAATGTGTTTGCTGAATTTCATGTTTGTGCCACAAGAAATTCAAAAGCTATAACTTCTTTGTGTGTGTTGCTTGTGAAGCAAATGCATTGGCCCACAGGAGACATTTGAGCTACCCTCTGCTTCTAAATTATTTTCAATGTCTAAGACCTTTGCCTTTCTTATTTTGTTCCTCCATGATGCTTCTGAGTTCACCACCATTCACAGAGTTGCCTTAAAGGCATCCCAAACTATATATTATGTAATTAGCATTCACTTTATTATATTGGAAGAAATATCACAGCCATGATCCCTCCTAATGTACCCCCTAAATACCACTGAATGGTCAAGTTTGTACTGCAAGGGTATGATTCCGGGGGGGGGGGGAGTGATTTCATGTGCAGCCTGACAAACCACTCACGGCCCATAGAAACAACGCATTTTAAGCTACCATGCCACAGAAACACTGACAATTTAAACTAACACAGAAAAGGGCTCCTATATTTGCTATTTCTGTATTCCATCACCTGAAATTTCAGAATCATGTTCTGTAATGCATCCCCTAATAACTCTAAAATTATTTCATGTTATGGATGAGAAATAGTATTCTGAGCTCATAGAAACAACATATTTTTAGGTATTACAGAAAATGGCTCCTAGGTTTGACATTTCTGCATACTTTCACCTACAGTTTCACAATCAAGTTGCCCAACGTGCTCCCTAATTTCCCTTGGAAGCACAAGTCTGTACTCCAAGGAAAAGGTGGTTTTTAGAGGGTGATTTAATGTGATGGTTGACAAACAGCATTCAGTGCCCATAGAAACAAAGCATTTTAATGTATTACAAAAAAATTGCTCCTACATTTGGCAGTTCTGCAAACATTTGCTAAAATTTCAGAATCGTAATCCAAAATCTGTCCTTTAAACACGTTCAGAAGCACAAGTCTGTACTCCAAGGGAATGGTGGTTTTCAGGGGGTGATTTAATTTGATGGCTGACAAATAGCATTCAGGGGGCCCATAGGAACAATTCAATTTAAACTAACTCAGAAAATGGCTCCTAGGTTTGGCGTATCTGCATACTTCCACCTTAAATTTCTGAATCTCATTCTTGCAGGTGTTCCACAAATAACCCAAAAGCACAAGTCTGTCCTCCATGGGAAAATGGTTTTCTGGAGGTGATTTCATGAGATGGCTGACAAACACAATGCAGGGCCCATAGAAACAATGCATCTTAAACTATCACAGAAAATGGCTCATAAGTTTCTCATTGTAGCATACATTTGACTGAAATTTCAGAATCTAGTTTCCTAAGGTTTCCCCTAAATAATTCAAAAAGCACAAGCCTATACTACAAGGGAAAGTGTTTTTTGGGGGGTGATTTCATGTGGTGGCCGGCGAACACCACTCATGGTGCATAGAAACAAATGAATTTTAAATGATAACAGAAAATGGCTCTAAAGATTGGCACTTCTGCATTCTTTCGACTGTAATTTCAGAATCATGTCACTCAAGGACTAAGGAGTCCCCTAAACAGCCCTGCAAGCACAGCTCTCTACTCCTTGGCAAAGCTGGTTTTCAGGGGATGATTTAATGTGATGGCTGACAAACAACATTTGGAGCCCATTGAAAAAATACATTTTAAACATATGCAGAAAATGGCTCCTACGTTTTGTATTTCTGCATACTTCTACCTGAAATTTAAGAATCTTGTTCCCAAAGGTGTCCACAAAATACCCCTGGAAGAACAAGACTGTACTCTTAGGGGACTACTGGTGACATCATAGCATTGTAAGCAGCTTAGCTTAGGAGATTTCCCTCAAATTTTATAGGAAAAAAAAAACCTACAGAGGTTAGATCCTGGGATATTTTATTCTAAACTGCAACCAAGGGGTACCTATACTGATGGCAAAAAAATACTCACAATAAATTTTAACTTTTACTGGAGGAAGGTGACAGAATCAAAAGCGGCATGTTTGACTCAGAAGCATCCATTGCACCAGGCAAGGCCTTGGGCATGGATGACAAGCAGACAACAAAACACACCAGGCAAACAGCACAAACAATACTCCTTGAAACCATTGTGAAAGAAATTCAATCATTCTACACAGAAATGAAGAACTGTATCAAAGAACTTTGATCAAACCTTGCATCTTTACAACAATGGGCAACAGAGACTGACCCAATCAGACCAACTTGAATCACAGTTTTTACTTTGGCTGAAGCTTAACTACAAAATAACACAAATACAAGAGGACGTGGAAAATCACTCGTGGAGGAAACATTAAAGAAACTATGAAATATCTGAAAATGAGGAAGGTCTAGATATGGTGGCATTTTTAGATCAACTGCTATGCACAGCATTAGAACATGAGCCATAGTTTCCTGTAGACACTGAAAAAGTGCACAGAGCTTTGGGCCCAAAGCCTACTAAATCAGATGCCTATCCACGCTCTATTATAATCTGTTTCCTCAATTGTGCAATTAAGGACAAAATACTCCAAAACGCCTGGTCCAAGCAAAAGGATTTTTATGGTACTAACCATATTTTTCTAGATAATGGCTATGTCCCAGCCACACAGAGACTCAAATGGGAATACATATTGTTATTCTCCTATTTACATTCTAACACATTAAAATTCAAGACTCCATACCCTGTGAAACTGACTGTGCAGTTCCTGAATGAGCAGCAAACATAAAACTCAGCTGAAGAGGCTTATTCAGTCCTACTGAACCAGAGGATTATACCGGCAGGAGGGTCAGGCCAGGATGTACAGCCAGACCCCAAACAATTTCAATTGCAGACTTTGCTTCTCAGTGGGAGACACAGTCTGCAGAAATCTCCCTCTCAACCATCCTGAAATGCTTCCAACAACACCAGAGCTTGGCGATATCTACCTGAAGATCAGCCTATTGGCTTAATATTGAGCTAAAGCAGGTTGGTGGGATGACGGTACACCGTCCAGTGTAAAGGGGCTGGGGGAGAGGAGCACTGGGACCACTGGTGGGTCAGTATTTTGTTTTATCAGAGGAACTCCTGGGGTGGCTCTTTTGAGAAACTTAATGTAAGGGTAGGGCTGGGTCCCATGGTTTGGCTCTTGGGGAGCTGGGTTCGTGAGCCATGGTGCTCACTCAGCTTTTGCTGCTGTAGCAAATTACAATTTTAGCTTACAAGTTCTAAATGCAGTTTTACCACACCAGAAGTCCTCCTGCAACCCTAGCTTTTGGCTGGCTCTGGCTCACTGGGTGCTGCATTGCTGTTTTGAGCTACCCCCTTCCCCTTCTTTCCCACTCATTGACTATCCATTTTCCTTAATGGTCATGCTTCCTACAGTTTTGGAGTTCCGGGGGGGGGGGATTTCATGTGATGGCTGGCAAACAGCATCCAGTGTCCTTAGAAACAATGCATTTTAAACTATCCCAGAAAATGTCCCCTAAGCTTTGCATTTCTGCTTACTTTTGCCTGAAATTTCAGAATCTTGTTCCCCAGGGTGTCCCCCCAAATAGCCCTGAAAGCACAAGACTGTACTCCAAGGGACAGGTGCTTGTCAACATAATTGTATATGCTGGCTGACAAACAGCTTTCAGTGCCCATAGAAACAATGCATTTTAAAGAATCACACAAGATTGCTCCTAATTTTCACATCTCTACATATGTACCCTTGAAATTTCCAGACTCATGATCCCTGATGTGTCCCCTAAATAGTACTGTAAGCAAAAGTTTGTAAAACACAAAAATGTGGGTTTTGTGCAGGTGCTAATTTCATGTGATGGCTAACAAACAGCATTCATTGCCCAGAGAAACAATTCAGTTTTAACTAACCAGTGGTGTAACAAATTCCCAGAGGACCTGGGTGCAAGGGTATGATATAGCCCCCCCCATTTGGAAATAGCCCCTCCAGTTTTGAAATAGGCTCTTTCGTTCTTTAGTGAAAACCCTGCCTCATTGTAGTATGAATATAGTTGTTTATAAGTCTTTCTATTACACATTTAGACTACCTGATTCAAATATGTTAAGACCAGGATATAAAGTCAGCTTCACAATGTTTTAAAATATTGACTTGTGCATTTAACTAATTTGTAACAAGAGGCTCTTTGACTAGTAAATCCTACAGATGTCCCCCCCCCCCCCCCCCCAGAAACATACATCACATCAAATGCCAAGTGTTGTCCTCTGCTACAGTATGTACTGTACCATGGTAGGCTGGCAACTGTGTTGTAGCCCCATCCAAAAAAGCTAATAGAAACTCTGAACATATGTTGTGTGGTGCAGACAGTGTAGTACTCAATGCAGTTCTGTTTACAGATGGATATGCTGAACTAGATAGCAGGGAATCTGATCCTGCCACCTTTTTGAAAAACATTGGCAATAAATAACTTGAGATCAGTCATTATTCATAGGGCCCTGTTCTCAACTGATTATTATGTGTGGCCATAAGACTTATGGCCACATAATTATCAGTTTATGGCATAAATTCAAAATATGAGAAACTTTTTTTTGGGAGAGTGAATAGTGCTAATGAATCAGTCACAGTGCTTGCTAATTTATTTATCCAGCATACAGCAAACTAAGAAGAGGGCACTGGGCACAGCACTTAGAACAGCTTTCACTGTCTGACTTTCTGGGGATGGCACCCTGTCCCAATTCCAATAATCCACTCAGACTAGGAAAATTAAAAATATAAAATTCAGTTTCTGCACAAGTCAGTCTGGGCTCAGTCTCAGACTAGGAGAGGAGAAGGAGCATTAATAATAATAATAATATTCAGTTTCTTCAAAGACAATGCGCTGCGTCAGCATGTGGTCTAAAAGCAAAACAAAATGGTTGTATTAAATGCACGCTGAAAATAGAAAACAGAGTTAAAAATCTACATTTCGACCTTAGGTCTTCTTCAGGAAATATCTATTTCCTGAAGAAGACCTAAGGTCGAAACGTAGATTTTTAACTCTGTTTTCTATTTTCAGCGTGCACTTAATACAACCATTTTGTTTTGCTTTCAATTTCTTCAGTTCACCTGCTGGCAGCTTCTGCTCTGATCGCTGCTCCACTCCTCTAACCCTTCAAAGTCTGGTGACCCAACCGACACTACAGGTGAGGTCATGATGGCGAAGTGAACAAAGTAAAGTAAATCATTTTAAATTAATTTTTTTTTATTAGAAGTGACAGTGACTACTGAATCTGTCTGCTCACTGTCATCAAGCAAGCCAAAGCTAGCAGGTCGGGACAAGGGATGTCCTGTCAGATGATGGATGATGTCCCAATGATATCCTAAACAAACACTTTATTTATTTATATTTAATTTTGAAGTGGTGGTGGCAGAATGTTAGAATGTAAATAGGAGAATAACACTATGTATTTCCGTTTGAGTCTCTGTGTGGCTGGGGCACTGAATGAAATAAACAACATGTTGTGATGTACATGTATAATGCCCATGTACCTTGAATTGTCTGTTTTGTGGCGTAACCACACAGTCCAAGGTGGAAATGTGCTCACAAGTCTTACAGGTGCATTGATTGCAGGGTTGTGTACCATTTTGTGCCATGGTATTCTGTTCTGGCAAAAACGTGCTTCTAATAATCAAGCTGACTAAATTTGGTGGTTGTTTAAAAGATAGTAGTGGTAGTTCCTTAAAAATACAATTAAGGGTCTCATCCTCACTAAATATTGGTCAGAGGTCTTTAGTAATCTTATGCAGAAGTTCAAGGTCTGGATGATATGTGACTACTGTAGCAGTAGCAGTACTGTCTGTAGCAGTAACAGACCTCTTCTTCTTCAGACTGGCATATTATAGGACTTCAGAAAATGTGGTGTGTGTGTGTGTGCATGTGTGTGTGTATGTGTTGTCAGGTATGTTAATATAGCAGGTGTGGGGCTTGCTGTTACATTGAGGTAGGCTTCTATTTAGATACATGGCGTTACAGTGTGTTATTACTCTTACTTCACACACATAATGAATATTAATTCCTCCTTACTATTTACCTTCACCGTGGAGATGTTACTATGCAAATAGGAGTAAGATTAAATAGTGTCACTTTTTTGCTCGGTAGGTATTGGGATACATGATACCCTTTACTTGGAATTTCATGACAAGTTGAATTCCTTTGGGGAACAATTGCAGTGACTGATGTGAATGAAGGTGCATTAGGAGTGTGTGTGTGTGTGTGTGTGTGTGTGTGTGTGTGTGTGTATATGTGTGTGTGTGTCCTTAAAACTAGTTATCCCCCCAACCACATTATGGGGATGTGGGGTGTGGTAAGGTGTGTTGTATGTGTGGAGAGAAGGAGAGAATTTAATTTTTATCTCTTATTCAGATTCTGTAGACACTTTTGGTACATATCAGGCTGCATGGTCGTAATTCTTTGGTGGTCCTTGACAAGAGTTTTTTGTTTGATACTAATACTGTCAATTTATAGTTATATTATCATTTATAAAGTCCTGTTATTACACTAGAGGTTTTTGAAGTTTATGGAGCATAATATCTAGCTGGAGAGTAGAACTGGATAATGGGTCCAGTTAAGTTTTACACATCATACAGTGTGTACTCATCTTTTTAAGACAGCTTTACTGGTAATTTCTTGTCTATAATAAACACATTGAAACTTCTCAGAGTCCTAAGACAATCTTAGTATGTCTTTAATCTGGGTGGGAGTTGTTTTTCAGTAATTGTATTCTTATACACATTGTGACACTCATAGCTTGATTTAAGAGCCATCTGCTCAAGTAGTGGTATCTAATGTCAGTTGAATTTATATGCAATATAATTCTCTGTATGTGTTTTGCATCAAGAACCTTTGACCCTGGGACCCTCCCGGCTTAAGGTAACATGGTACTGTTACACTTCTCTGACACCATCTTCTGTTTTTTTTTAAATGAGTATTTTAAACCAATGGAGATTTTTTCCTTTTTTTTTTCTGCATGATCTAGTTGTTAAAAGTATTGTTTTTTCTGAATAACTGTCATTACGCTTCTGATGAAGGACTTATTGGTCCAAAAGCTAGATCATTCTGTTCTTGTTGTTACATCTATGTTGGTCCATTAAAAGGTATCAAATCATTTGCTTCTGGATCTGTTCTTACAAGGACCAATATGGCAAACACTAAATATAGATTCCTAAATACCTGGATGTCCAAGTCTGTACTTCAAGGGAAAGATGTTTTTTGGTGGTGATTTTATGTGATGGCTGACAAAATAGCATTTGGTGCCCATAGAAATGATGCATTTTAAAGTATCACAGAGAATGACTCCTAAATTAGGCATTTCTGCATTCTTTTGCCTGATAATTCAGAATCTTGTTCCCCTAGGTGTCCCCAAAATACCCCTGGAAGCACAAGTCTGTACTCCAAAGAGACTATGGTTTCCTGAGGGTGATTTAATGTGAATGCTGGCAAACAGCATTCAGTACTCATAGAAGCAATGCATTTTAAAGTATCACAGAAAATCAGTCCTAATGTTGGCATTTCTGCATTTGTTCATCTTAATTTTCAGAACTATGTTACCTAAGGTGTCCCCTAAAAATTACTGGAAACACAAATCTATTTTCTGAGGGAAAGGAGATTTTCGGGGTTGATTTCATGTGACAGCATTTAGGGCCCATAGAAACAATGTTTTTTTAAGCTATCACAGAAAATCCTTCCTATGTTTTGCATTTCTCTATACTTCTGACTATAATTTCAAAGTCATGTTCTCCAAGGCATACCCTAAATACCCTTAGAAGTATTTAAGAAATTTATGATGCCCATTCTAAGTATTTCATCCAGATTCATAACTATGTGTTTATTAAATACAAATACCTTGGTGCATACCTTCACAGTACCATCTAAATGCACTGTGTGAAAGTGTTCTGCAAATGTCAATAAACATATATGTATGTGTACTTGATACAGAATTCCCACTACATCTGTTTAAAACTGAATCCTTCCTTTTAAGTGTTGTTGCTTGCTCTGTACTTCCACACAGTGGCATCTAGATTTGTTGGGTGAGAATGAATGGCAGCCAGAAAATTGTATAGTATTTTTATGTGAGGCAGTACCAACCCAGGTGCAAAAACCAATCTGACCATCAGCATACAGGCAAATATGTAAACCAGTCAATTGTAATTGCTCTGTATTAGCTACCAGCAAGCCTCCCGGTTAGCTTCCTCATTAAGACCCTAGCTTCCATTCAATGTCCCTAGTACAAACAACCACAGCAGTTCTCTATTTCCTGCCATCTTGTTGTAGTTCCCTCCCCTTGATGGCATTTTGACCTCATCCAGCCCTAAATCTGAGTTGTACCACTGTGTGGTTTCTCCCTTTATAATGTCTTGCTGTGCTGGAATTTTCATCTTGCCTCCTTATTTTACTCTTGTACTATTATTCTCTTCTCACTCTCTCTCATTGTTTTTCCCACATATAAATGGTCATATAGACATTGAATTACATAAATGACTCCTGTAGTATTACAGTTTATGTGTGATTTAATTTTGTATTTTTTGCCCATATGTGAGAGTCTAACAACCTCTTTATGTGTTGTGTGACCACAAACATCACAGTGCCCACAGGGATACAGACCTCATTTTGAAGGGCCAAACAGAAGTTGTCCTGTTGGTTCTGCAGCTTTTGGCACTGTATGCACTTGTGTGTCTCATACACTTGGAACATTTTTTGAGGTATCAAAAGGCTTCTTTGTAAATATATGTGATGAGCTGGGATGCGCTTGTAGAATAGAACCAATTGTCTTTTATTGCTCTTCTTAGTCTAGGCATCTGGGTACAATGTGTGGTTGAAAACACCACTATGGGGCCCTGTTGATTTTCTTTGGCCCTGATTTGTAATGTCTGTCCTCTTTTTACTGTGTCCATGCTTTGTTCTACCTTTGTTAAAATGGACTTACAATAACCCCTTTGTGTAAATCTACTTTTGACCACAGTTGTTTCTTTCTGAAACTCACTGTCCAGACTACAATTTAATTTAGCTTGTAACGACTAGGAGCAGGGGATGCTTTCTACCAACTTTTGAGGGTTTCACAGGTTTCATAGGTGGGAAATCAACTCTATAGCTTGTGCCAAGAAGACTCACCATTTATATGAGTCTTATTGTTTTTTATGTTGGCTTGCGCGCCAGCCAACATATTGCATTAGGAGCAGATTTGAAGGCGCGGTCACTGTGGGTGAATGCAGGGCGTGCATCAGTAGGTGTGTCCCTCATTCCCCAATAAGACAGCATGCAGGCACCACACCAGCAAGACATAATGTGGCGACCACATCTAAGAAAACGTCTGCTGTAATGAGAAGCAAGCTTCTCATTGCAGCGGCACAGCCTCCCCATGTAAACATGGTGATCATGGTGCCCCATCCCCCTGTCACATTCCCAGACCCACTTTATTTGCCGATGGGGGGCCCACCATCGTCGGCATAATGACCTCTCCCAAGTGTGTGCTGAAGGGGTACCCAATCCAAATTTTGTGGTCACTTTGCAGAATCACCTTTTGGGACTGATTAATGAAATGACAGTGCCACTGTTCAGGAGGGGGCTCTCAAAAAGCCTATGATACAAATTTGGTGGAACAAATCCAAACATGGCTGTTTTACGACTGTGCGTTGCGCAGTTTCCACATACGCTCATAACTTCATGAATTTGCAATATTTTCACTCCAGATTTTCAAAATTTTCATTTTTCCCCACCTCCTCATGAACACTACAGCTGTCATTTTACATATCTTGGCTGAAATGTGTTTTCGCACATCTGGCGCAGAATAGTGCGGTCACTGTGTGAAGTCAGTTTTTGGGACAGTTTGAGGGAATGATGGTGACACTGTTCATGAGCAGAGGTCCTAAAATGCCTATGTTGAAAATATGGTGATGAAAGTCCATAAAATTACTGTGTTACAGGCGTGCGTTGCACAGTTTCCACGCACCCTGGTAACTCCGCAAATTTGAAATATTTTCATGCCACATTTCCAACACTGGCATTTTTTCACACCTCCTTATGAACAGTACAGCTGTCATTTTTAACATCCTGCCCAAAATGTGTTTTCGCACCTCTGGCGCACAATGGTGTGGTTGCTGTGGGAAATCAACATTTGGGACAAATTAATAAAATCACAATGCCACTGTTCATGAGGGGAGGTCCCAAAATGCCTATGTTGAAAATGTGGTTAAAAAAATTCCCCAAATAATTGGGTTACGGGCGTGTGTTGCACACTTTCTATGCATGCTCATGACTTCACCAATGTTTAATATTTTCACTCCAGATTTTCAACATTGCCATTTTTTACATCTCCTCATGGACAATACAGTTGCCATTTTTCACATACTGCCCAAAATGTGTTTTCATCTCTGTGTCACCAAATGGCATAGCCACTGTGCAAAACCACCTTTCAGCTAACAAACTGATAGTCCCACTTTTCATGAGGTGGGGTCACAAAAATTGGAAATTGTTGAAAATTTGGAGTGAAAATACCAACACGTGCCTACAGCATTAGGGTTTCCACCTGTAACACCCCACCCTGTACAGGCTGACAGTAGTCAGGGGTGTGACTTTGGATCATTGGCTGTAATGCTTATGCTATTCCACCTCCACCCCCACCCTGCAGCCCGTGACAGGCATCGTGGTGTGCCTTGCAGTGTTCGGCTTCAAAGTTCACCCCATTCTCCTATATTGTACATACCTCAGCATATTTTCTTATGGAATGGGGTAAGTATAACTCCCAAAGACCCCAAAGCACACCATGACACCTGTCAGTGTCTACAGGGTAGGCTGAGGTAAAATTGCATGAGTATTATAGCTGACGACCCAAAGGCACACCCCAATGCCTGTCAGTCTCTGCCGGGTGGGGGTGGGGTTGGCGTCACTTCAATACTTCACTGCCATTCCTATTATGTGCCTCTAACTCCTGCACTACCAATGCCAATGCCAGCTAGACAACATTCGGCAATGACAAATGCTTGTTTAAGAAAGTGTTTGTCTAATTTATTTTTGAATATTTCTTTGGAGTCACTTTCCATGATGTGACTTGGCAGCTTGTTCCATGGTTTGACCACTCTTTGACTGAACCATGATCCATGTCTACTTGTTTTATATAATGCACCCTTTAATTGGAATCTATGTGTTCTTATGTTGTTATAGAGTAACTTATGTTCCAGTCCCGCACATTCCCATAAGTCCTTGTTTCTTTATGCACCATAGACAAGACACAGATCTCCTCATTGTCTCCTATATTCAAGTGTATACATGTCTAATTCCCTGAGTCTGTGTTCATGAGTATGGTCTTTGAGTCTATATATGCTTTTTGTTGCTCTTCTCTTAATTTTTTTCATGTGGTTTATGTCCCTCCTATGTGGGGGGCTCCAAAATTGAGTATTAAACTCAGTAAGAAGTCTCACTAGATAGCTATACAGTGTCATGCTAACAGCACTGTCTCTGCTCTTTATATTCTGAAAGATGCAGTTCATCATTTTGCTAGCTTTTTTTGATACCTCTATAATCTGTTGTTTAAATTTTAAAAGATTTGAAGGCACTTGGCATATAATGTTGTATTTCTATCTGTTGCTTTCCTAAATAGGGTTGTATCTGACTTCATACCTTGTTTTGTAAATCTTGTATCTAAGAAATCTACCATTTCTCTGCTTATGTGTAAAACAAATTGTAGATCAGGGTCTCTTGTGTTGCTATCTTTAAGGAACTTTTTCACGACTTCTTCACCGCCTTGTCATATTAACAATACTTTATCTACAAAATGTTTGTAAAACTTCACGGTATCTTTATACCCTCCCCCAATGTTTTTATCATTTAATACATGTTGTAGCTCAAACCAGTAAATGTATGCATTTGCATAGCCTGGTGTCATGGTGCTCCCCCATTGCTGTTCCTTTTGTTTGTCCATATAATTTGTCTTCAAATTTAAAGTAGCTGTTGCGAGCACCATGGCAGCCACTTCCAGTACTAACCATGTATTAGGTTTAGCATTCTGAGGTCTGGTGTCTAAGATTTTACCTGTCACTGTGACCCCTCTTTCATCAGGGATTGATGTATATAATTTTTTTACATCTATTGTTACCAAAACCATATCACATATGTCTGTTGTTTCATTTAGTTCTTTAATTAAATGCTGAACATGGGTGGTATTTCAAATATATTGTATTGTATTGTAGGTGGGGATATTCTCAATCCCAGACTGCAAGTGATAGCTCACAAAAGATGACAAAGGTTCTAGTGCTGAATCTATCCTGGGACTACTGGTCTCCCTAGTGGGTTCTTTTGTTTTTATGTGTATTTTAGGAAGCAAGTAAAATTGTGGCATATATGGATACTCCTTGACTAGTAATTCACCTTTCCATTCTTTGAGCCATCTTGTGGCTGTCATTTTTGCTTAAATTCTAGAATTTTTTTCTCTGAATTGTAATATGGGATCCTCTTCTAGAACTGTGAAATTTTGCTGTACTTCCAGTAAATCTAGACACATCTTTCTATATTGCTTCTGACTCTGGGCCACAACTGCCCCACCCTTATCTACTGGGTTTACAATTATTGTGGAATCTTTTGATAACTGCTGTAAAGTTTCCTGTTGATTTTTAGTAAAGTTGTATGAATGTTTATACGGTTCTTCGAGAATCTTGTTAACTTCTTCCTGTACTGTTCCTACAGTATTTGTGCCTCCATTGCATTATTCTTCCCTGTACTAAGCATATAGGAGGATCAGTAGCCCACCGTTAGTTTTAACTGTTTCTTGTATTCTTCTTGATATTGGTCTCCTGCAGATTGGGCTTTTATTCTAAGATTTCTGAAAAACTTTTCCAAATCTGCTTGAATCTGACATTTATCTGTAGTAGGGTTGCCACCTTTGGATGGGGCAAAAACCGGATCCTAAGCTCCGCCCCTAGCCCCACCCCTTTTCATGACTCATCATGCATTGTTCCTCCTAGAAGGCCATTTGTTATATCAATAAAAGGCAACACTTAAAGCAACAGTTCAACAAAAATGTTAAGATACTGTACTGTACCTGTTAAAGTTACTTTCCTAGGTTCTTCCTAGTCATCCATTTACTTATGTATTTATTTATTTATTGACATTGGTTTACAAAATAAAACATACAGAGATAAAATAAATATCATTTACAGATATGATCTGGGGGGAGACAAGGGGAGTACTGTGCATAGCATACAACAGTATGTGTGGTATATAATAATACATACTAAATTGTTTCCTGTAATGTGTACTTTATATCTTTTTCTGGCTCCATTCCCTGTTCATGTCCACAGTACTATTTCAAAGCCAAAGAAGTGAACATACTTTTTTCTTGAGAAAAAAAAGTAAAACATTTAAAATGTTTAAATTCTGTTAGAGATGACAATGTTTACCAGCAAATGAAAGTGGAAGACAACTGGCTTTATTACTGTTACAAAAGGTGGGGACCACTTGCTACTATGCCACTTTAAGATGTAATGGAAACGATTAGGTTAAGTAAGTGTTAATGGTGTTAATGGCCATACTTTACACCTCCCAGGATGACTGCTTTCACAAACAAAGGGCTATATTGACAACAGAAAGTGTTTGTAAGTTGGACATGTAGCTGAAACAATGAATAATATGACAACATTTGTTTCAAAAGAATGTGAGCACTCAAAATGGCTCAAAAACCTGACCAGCACAAAGCAAAACCAGATTACCTGATAGGGACCTTGAAAACCTGATCACCAGGTAAAAACCCTGACAGGTGGCAACCCTAATCTGTAGGCGTATAGAAAGAAAAACACAAACCTAAGGATAAGACTTCTAATTCTATGTCTATAAGTGATCTGTCACTTGAATTAAAGACTGCTGCCTTCCCTGATTCCCCTCATTTGTTGTTTCTGAACTCTGCCACCACCTCCTTTAGTTGTTCCTTTGATTTCTCATCCTTGTCCTGCTTGATTGCAAAGATTGTGCCTGCCTGATGAGTCCTGCATGGACTCTGGTATCCCTTCTCCTTGTCCCTTGTCTTCCCCTGTATTTTCTGCTTATCTAAAAAAAAACTATTGTGGGGTTTGTTGACTATATGAGCTTCTAATGTAGCTGTCTGAATCTGAACACTGGTACAGTGTGAAGTTCTTTTAATGTATCTCTTCTATGTGTATCTTTTGTTATCATAATAATCCATGGTATCATGCTGAACTTTTTAAAAATCCTTGTTTGTCTTACAGATTTCTCACATTCTTTTCATTTCTGTTTAGTATCAGTTAGCCATTTATTGAATTCCTCCAATTTTAATTGTGTTTTCAGTGTCTCTTCTTATTGTTGTACATCCTCTGCTATTTTTCTCTTGTTTTTATAATAGCTTATATTAATGCATATATGATAAATATTGTGCTAATGCTACACCATGCCATTCAAGATATAAGTCACTGGAGTTAAGGTTTTCTGTTTTTTGCATGATGCTTTTGGTGCTGTCAGGTTCCATCACTGTGAGGTTCCTATTAAAGCAGCAATGTGACTGAAAATTATTTTCCAAAAGAGCTAGTTTCAGCTACAATTAAGAATATTAGCATACCAGTTAAATGTACTTCTCTAGGTACCTCCAATGCTGTGCACAATGAAACTTTTTTTAATTTTTCAAATAAAATGCTGTTTCTATGAAAAAGTTGGCAGGCATCTTTTTTTCTTGAGAAATAAAACTCAATTAAAACATTTATAAAATACTCAGATTTTGGTGAAATTACAAAATTGTACCACCAGATTAAACTGGAAGATGGTAGGGTAAAATTTTTGCCCAGTTTCGTTGCACTGCTGCATTAACTTTCATGGTTTGAAACAGTTTTTCCCTTTCTTCTTATGTGAAACTTTTGAAAGCATAAACGGCTCTCAGTTCTTTCACCTGTGTCTGCAAAATCTCCCATGGCTGTTATAATCTGCTCTAAAGGAAGGTGTGTCATAAATCTTAACACAAATAGGTATTTAGCAATAATCTCTTAGCATTTCAATCTTACAACAAGGTAATGGACATAGGACTTACTGCAAACATTAATGAAGCTTCCAATGGTGCAATGCACCTTAATTGGAACTTGCTGTTGGTGAACATCTACAGGGAACCACAACACCATGCATTCTGGTTTCTATGAGAACAACACTGTATTCCTGATGGGAAATCACAATTGCTTGTAGGTTTTTTAGGTGGAGCTGCACTATTCGGGTTTCTGGATTGAGGATGAGTTGGGCTGCTCTGTGTCAGTAAGGTCTTCACACAAGGGAGTGGTGATAGCTGACCAACAGCATTCAGGGACCATAGAAACAGTGCATTACATAGAAAATGGCTACTAAGTTTTGACACTTCTGCATATCTTAGCCTGCAGTTTCAGAATTGCATTCCCCAATGTGTCCCTTACCCTAAGAAGCCTTGGAAGCAAAAGTTTGAGCTCTATAAGGGAAAGGCGGTTGTTGACGTGATTTTAAGTGCTGGCTGATAAACAGCATTCAGTGCCCAAAGAAACAGTGCATTTTGAAGTTTCACAGAAAATGGCTCCTGGGTTTGGCATTTCTGCATACTCTCAACATAAATTTCACAATCCTGATCCACAAGGTGTCCTCTAAGTACCACTGGAAGCACAAGTCTCAGATTGACGGAAATGCCTCTTTTCATGGGGTTGATTTCATGCGATGGCTGACAAACAGCATTCAGGGTTAATAGAAACAAGGCAATATAAACTAATACAGAAAATGGTTCCTATATTTGATCTTTCTGCATACTATCACTAGAAACATCAGACTCATATTTCCTAATGTGTCCCCTAAGCAGCCCTGGAAGCACAAGTCTGTACTCCAAGGGAAAGGTGGCTGTCAGTGGGTGATTTCATGTACTGGCTGACAAACAGCATTTAGTGCCCCCCAACAAATGCAAGCTCAAACCTTTGCCATTTCTGCATTCTTTCACCTGAAATTTCAGAATAATGTTCCTCAAGTTCTCCCCTGAATAACTATGGATATAAATGTCTGTAATCCAGGGAAAGCTTGTTTTCTGTGTGTGATTTTGTGTGATGGCTTGGAACCAGCATTCAGGGCTGATGGACACAATGCATTTTAAACTATGACAAAGAAGGACATAGAAACATAGAGGTTGATGGCAGAAGGAGATCGTTAGGTCCATCTTCTCTACCCATTTGTTTTAGACCTATTTTGACAATCTACTTGCCCTTTGTAGTCAGGGCTCCTGTCACAGCCTGAGGGTATAAACTTCAGACGAGGCAAATTTACAGGTTTCAAACACACCTTGGTGTGATATTTATTTTTCAAAAGGTTTAGAAATAATAAATGAAAACAAAAACATTGCAAAGAAAATCACTAACATCAGTAGTTTCTCACACAATACAGTCCTGGATTCTAGAACTCCTAAGACCCATCTCATCTGCATTCAACAGCTTGTCCGCAGTAGCACCTCTCTCCTTCGCTCTCAAGTCTGAACTCTACTAGACTGAACTGACTAGACTTAATGAAGAGGCTTTGTATATCTTTTGGTGGGGTCACCTGACTATGGCCTTTCTGTATTTGCAAGTCTGGACATGTTGTTTCATGTCTGAACATGTTGTTTCATAACCAAGGGGGAGGGGGTTTGTGTCATGGGATTTCCAGGTTCAGTTAAAGGTACAGTGTATATATCCACAGATATTGACTCTCTATAGATCTGATCCACAATGACTAAGCACTTTTTATAAAGCACATCATTCAGCCTCATACTTAAAACCTTATACATTAACAGGTCTGTAGTGTGAATTTATGAAAATACCTTAAGGATTTCTTATACCTGTACTAATCATGACATTATTATTGTTTTATATGACTTCTGAATCTTTTTCTTTAAAAAGGCTTTACTAACTGTATTCATTCCTACTTAAAATAGCCTTCATGCATTTTGTACACAAAATGCACTTATGCACTTTACACAACACCTCTCTGGGTGTTTGGCATAATTCCTGGGACTGGATGGATGGAAAAGGAAAAATAATGAAAGGAGAGAACTAGTAGGAAGTTTAGTAGGGAGAGTAAACAGCTACACTAGGTGGCCAACCAAGGGTAGGGGGAAAAGAAGAAAAGCAAAGAGAAAAGCATTAACTGTTGCACAACAGAAGTTTCGGTAGCTAGGAAATAAGGAGATAGAAAAGTGGTCCATCAGTCACAACCAAGGGGGTAGCCTAACTCTGCCACAGCTCCCTTGTGTCTATCCCATGCATTCTTGAATGCCCCCACAGTGTTGACCCCCTCAACCTTTTCGGCATGCTGTTCCAGGCATCCACCAGTCTTTCTGTGAAGAAAAAATTCCTGGTGTTGGTACAGAACCTCCGTCCTTGCAGCCTGAGGTCATGTCCCCTGGTCTTGGAGCCCTTCTTGAAGTGAAAAAGTTCCTGTGCCTGTACCTTGTTAATGCCTTTTATGTACTTGAATGTTTCAATCATGTCCCCTTTCTCTCTCTTCTCTGCTCCAGGGAGTACATATTCAGTTCCCTAAGTCGTTTCTCGTAGGACATGTACTGCAGACCCTGAATCATTTTTGCCTCATTTCTCTGTACTGTTTCCACCAGGTCAATGTCCTTCCTGAGGTGAGGCCTTCAGAATTGGACTCCATATTCCAGGTGAGGCCTGACCAGCGATCTATACAGTGGTAGTACCACCTCACTCCTCCTGCTCGTGATTCACCTCCCAATACAGCCCAGCATTCTGTTGGCCTTCAATGTTGTCTTCTCACATTGCTTACTAACCTGCAAGTTGTCTGAGATTATGATTCCCAGATCTCATTCCTAGACAGTCCATGCCAGTCTTTTTCCTCCTAGGTAATACTCCTTTCTTGGATTTTTCTTTCCTATGTGCATGACCTTGCACTTTTTGGTGTTAAATCTCAGATGCCACACTCCAGACCATTTTTCTAGTTTCTTGAGATCAGCTTCTATCTTGCTCACTCCTTCTGAGGTGTCCACCCTGTTACATATCTTGGTGTCATCTGTGAACAGACACACCTTCCCTTCCAGTCCATCAGTGATGTCTGCTATAAAAACATTGAAGAACAGAAGCCCCAGCACTGAGCCCTGGGGCACCCCTCTGGTCACCCTGTCTTCTATTGATTCCATTCCATTAACCTGTACCCTCTGAATTCTGCCTTGTAACAAGTTTTGTACCCATCTGACTACTTCTGGACAAACCCCTGTGTGGTCAAGCTTCTTTACCAGCCTTCTGTGTGGAACCGAGTTGAAGGCCTTACTAAAGTGTAGGTAGATCATATCTACTGCCTCACCCTGTGCTATTTAGGGTCTTGTTGGCTGCTAGTTTCGAGGATTGCTATATGATCCTCTGTTTGAGAAGTGTTTCCATTAGTTTCCCTACTATAGATGTGAGGCTCACTGGTCTGTAATTACTAGCCTCTTCGCAACTGCATGATTTGTGAATTGGAACCACTATTGCCCTTTTCAAGTCTTTGGGTACCACACCGCTCTTCAAGGATTTCATGAACAGAAGTGCCAGGGGGGCTGCTAATTCTGACCCCAGTTTCTTAAGGATTCTGGGGTGTATCTCGTCTGTTCCCATGGCTTTGTCTGCTTTTAGTTTGTTTAGCACCTCCTGTACGTCGGCTTCTGTAAAGGGACTTGTGTCTGCCCTGGTCATAGAAACATAGAATTTGATGGCAGATAAGGACCACTTGGCCCACCTAGTCTGCCCATTTCTCTACCTAATGGATAAGCTGCAGATCCTAGTTAATGAACAGCCTACTTCCCCCTACCCTCCACTAATATTGCCTTATGTCTGTCCCATGCATTCTTGAATTCCCCCTCTGTTTTTGACTCCATTTCCTCCTCAGGAAGGCTGTTCCATGCAGCTACAACCCTCTCCATGAAGAAATACTTCCTCACATTACCTCTGAGCCATCCCCTTTCTATCTTCAAATTGTGCCCCACTGTTCTTACACATCTGTTTTTCTGAAAGATGCTACCCTCTTGGACTTTGTTGATTCCCTTGAGGTACTTGAAAGTTTTATCATGTCCCACCTCTCACTCCTTTCCTCGAGGCTATATATATATTAAGCTCCTTTAGTTATTCATATGTCTTCTGGTGCAGACCCTACACCATTTTGGCTACCCTCCTCAGGACAGCCTCCACCCTGTCTATGTCTTTGCAGAGGTGGAGTCTCCAGAAATGCATGCAGTACGCCAGATGTGGTCTCACCAACTGTCTGTACAGAAGGATAATAACTTCCTGTTTTCTACTGGTGATGCCTCTCCCTATGCAGCCCAGTAACCCACTAGCCCTCATCACTGCCTTCTCACATTGCTTGCCCACTTTTAGGTCATCTGATATAACTACCCCCACGTCCCTTTCCATTTTTGTTGTTGTCAGTATCTCATCCCCTACTGTGTACTCTTCCCCTAGGTTTTTGTTTCCCAGGTGCATTACATTGCACTTCTTTGTGTTGAATCTAAGCTGCCATATATTTGACCATTCCTCCAACCTTGCCAAGTCCCTTCTCATCCTTTCCACCCCAGCTTGTGTATCAACCCTATTGCAGATCTTTGTGTCATCTGCAGAGAGACGTACTTTTCCTTCCAGTCCATCTGCAATGTAACTTATAAAGACATTAAAAAGGACCAGCCCCAGTACTGAACCCTGTGGTATCCCACTAGTAACCCCCCTTTCTTCACTGTGGACTCCATTTACTATTACCCTCTGTGTCCTGTTTTCCAGCCAATGTTTTATCCAGGCTGCCACCCTGGGACTGACTCCCAGGCTGGCTAATTTGTCTATTAATCTTTTGTGCAGGACTGTGTCAAATGCCTTGCTAAAGTCTAGGTAGGCCATGTCCACAGCCCCTCCTTGGTCTACTACTTTGGTCACCCAGTCAAAGAAATCGATTAGATTCATCTGACATGACCTTCCTGCTGTGAATCCATGCTGCCTTGGGTCCTGTGCCACCCTGGCCTCTAGGTACTCAACAGTTCTTTCCTTCAGAATTGATTCCATCATTTTCCCTACCACTGAGGTCAAACTGACAGGTCTGTAGTTTCCTGCCTCTGTCTTGCTCGCATTTTTATGAAGGGGAATCACATCCACCCTCCTCCAGTCCTCTGGTACCACACCATCCTTCCATGATTTGTTATAAAGGCTAGACAGTGGTGTTACTAGTTCTCCCCTTAGTTCTTTTAGAATTCTGGGGTGAATCCCATCAGGCCCCATTAGTCCTTGGGTGTTGTGTTTTTACCAGGGCTGGGCCATCCCCTGGGTCTTTTTTGGTAAACACCAAGCAGAATTATTTGTTGAGGATTTTGGCTTTCTCTGGGTCATGTTTGGTGCATTTCTCTTCTTCAGTAGCAATCTTTACTATCCACCTTTTGCCTTCCTATGTTTCCTAATGTATCTAAAACATGATGTGTTTCCCCTCTTTGCCCCTTCTGCAATCTTGTCCTCTGTCTGGGCTTTTGCCTTTCTAATTTGTTTGTTAGACTCTCTCATTTTTCCTTGTATGACTCCCTGTCTTTCTCAGTTTTGGTTTCCTGGTATATGCTGCATGCCTTTTTTTGTCTTTGACTGTGGTAGCCACTTCCTTGGAAAACCATATAGGATTTATTTTTCTTTTTGCTTAGAGACAATAATAAGTCCCTACTTCTTGTTGTTGTTGCTGTTAGAATGCTCCAGTTAATATCTGGTAGGTTGAAGTCCTCAACCAGTATTATTTCACCTTTATCAGACATTTTGTGGATTTCCTCTATTAGGTCTTTGTCTCTTTTATCTCCTTGATTTAGAAGCCAGTATATGACACTGATTCTGAAGGATTTTCCCTTGCCCATGTCTACTGTTAGCCACAGTGACTCAAAGTCCCCAGGACTCCAAAGTTCGGCATTTCTGCATACTTTTGCCTGAAATTTTAAAATCAATGTTCTTTGACATGTCCCCTACATACCGCTGGATGCACAAATCTGTACTACAAGGGTAAGGGGTGTGTGAGGGTGATTTCATGTGATGGCTGACAAACAGCATTTAGGACCCATAGAAACAATGCATTTTAAACAATCACAGGAAATGCCTCCTTAGTTTGGCATTTCTTCATACTTTCAACTGCAGTTTCAAAATCATGTTCCCCAAGGTGTCCCATAAATACACCTTGAAGCATAAGTATATACTACAAGAGAAAGGTGGCTTTCAGGGGATGATTTCATGTGATAACTGACAAATACCATTCAAGGCCCATAGAAACAACCCATCTTAAACCATCACTGAAAATGGTTCTTACATTTGGCATTTCTACATTCTTTCAATGGCAGTTTTCAGAATCATGTTCTCCAAGGAGTCCCCTAAATACCCTGAAAGCACAAATCAGTCCTACAATAGAAAAGTGGTTGGTGGTAGGTGAGTTTTAAGGTGACAGCCTATACCAGGTGATACTGCTCTCATGCGAAGACTAACACCACAGGATGACAACTGATGGCAAACACATACACTGTAAATGCTACTGACACAATGGGTATCAGACTGCTGCCACCAACAGCACATGACATTCTTATATACCAGTGGTACTACAGGACACATACCAGACTCCTGGTCGCTGCCTTGCAATGTGTAATGACTACACTACACTTTGCTTCAGACTGAAAACAAGAAGACCCAGCTGCAGATTGCCAGAGTCACTCTTCAGAACAATGGATTAAAGCTGACTTAATCCACAGCCCATAAAGCAACTCACCCAATCAGGTTGCACATTTCTGTCAACCCATGTTATAATTAAATTTAAACTAACACAGAAAATTGCTCCTAAGTTTGGCATTTCTGCATATTTCCACCTGAAATTTCAGAATCTGTTCCCCAAGGTGTCCTCTAAATACCACTGAAAGCACAAGTCTGTACTCCAAGGGAATTGTTGTTTTCGGAGTTGGGGGTGATTTCATGTGATGGCTGGCAAACATCAGTCAGGGTCCATAGAAACAACACAAATTTAAACTAACATAGAAAAATGGCTACTGTGTTTGATATTTCTGCATACATTCACCTGAAGTTTCAGAATCATGTTTCCTTAGATGCACTGTCAAAGAAAAGGTGAAAAATCATGGCAATTAGTACATGAGGTGTCACTCTGGATTTCCTAGATGTGCATCTACAAATGGCCATATGAATGAATTGTTCTCTGCTGTGTAACACTATCTAAAAGTGAAATCTACAAAGAGCATTTATCAATTGACTAGAAGAGAAAATGAGGCATTCATAAATGACTACAGCCCTCTTCTGTTGTTGATTTGGTAGGCAAACATAGATGTTCAATTTGTTGCTCACAATTCCATGATGTAGTATAGTATGTGATATTGTGCATTACCATAAATAAGCAAACATGCTTACAGAAGCTATTGGAGGATCTTTCCAACAGCAACAGATCTATCGGTTTACAGTTGTGGTCTCTAGGATTGAAAACTCTGTCACACTGTGAATGTGGAGCCTATAAAGCAAGTGACCATTTGGTCAGAACATGTCTGTGTGGCAAATCCTAATCAATACGGTACTCAGATGTTAACTACATGCAAAACAGTCTTACAATCAGATTGAAGATCTTGCTGCAAACAAGTTATCATCAACAAACATTGACACATACTGCCAACAGCAACACAGTGCCATGGAGAACATGTGTCTCCTCAAAGTTACCCAGTGGCATGACTATAAACCTGGAGTTGAGTCTAATCCAGCAAAGGACATATTCAAAGTAACTGGTTTGAAAGGAAGTCTGGTCACAAGACACAAGCCTTGGTTGGATGATCACTGCAAATTGACTATACAATCTCCAGAGAAAAGATAACGTTACGATTTTGCTCTACTTTTCCTGTTCAAGCCATGGAGACATTAAAGCTCATTAAAAGTTGAATCTGACACATATGAGAAGCAATTTAATTTGAGCAACAAGACTTTCAAAACTGACAGTTTTTTTACATACATAAAAAGATTATAATCAGGGAAAGACGAGCTAGAAAATGCTGGTGAACAAGTGGAGGAAGACACTCCAGTGAATTCTCAGGACAACAGTAATCCAGAGGGAGAAGATGCACTGGGAGCTCCTCTTCCTTTGAATGATCCCAATGTACTGATGTCAGAGGTTGAAACAGCCATGGAACGGGCATGCCAACCTGATGTTGACTTTACTGCCATTGAACAGCAGTTAAATCAACAGCAACAATTTATATATACTGATGTGATGTATGCCATTCATCATGGTATTCAGCATCATAAAAAAGAATGGTGTTGTGACAAACAAAAGCCACTATGTATGTTTGTCAGTAGATCAGCTGGGCCAGAGAAAAACTTTCTTATGGAAGCAATTAGTGCCAATATAAGGAAGCATACTACAGTACCAGTGTCTACAGTTGTGACTGCTCTGACTGGATTTGTAGCATATAACATAGGTGGAGTGACTCTACACCATATTTTTATATTGCAAGTTGAACATGGAAAAACTGATGAATACACCAAGTTGTGTTTTGATGTTGCAAGTGACCTACACAATATTCAGAAGCAATTGAGTTGGGCTACACAGCAGAACCAAAAAAAAAGATCTCAAAATCTAGGTCTAGTTAATAATCCTTTAATATAAAAGTAAAATGTAAGATCAAGGGTTGCAGCAGCCCCACACACATGACTGCCAACATTTCACATCTCACTGATGCTTTTTCAAGGTGTGGCCAAACATCAGTAATAGTGCAATTAAACAGTAAATCAATTTAAAGTGACAGGCAATAATTGTGATAAGGGAAGAAAAATAAGGGGGAAGGGGAAGGAAGGAAAGGTAAAGAAAGGGAAATCTGCACAAAGTTACATTATTATTTGATATGATAAAGTGCAAATATACTGTGTAAAAATAGTGAGAATACCAAAGATGTGCAAAAAAAGGAAGTTAAAAACAACACACATCATGACAATTAAATATCTGATACACCTATAAACAATCAACTAATCATATATATATATATATATATATATATACACACACACATACACATATGTATACACATACATGTATCCCCATACACATATGCACAAATCATGAAGTAGTTAATACTAAAGACCTAGAAGCACAAGAGACCTCAAAAAGGAGACCTAAAAAGCAAAGACCCAAAAAGTCCAGAATATCTAATATACAGGAGACCTAAAAAATATTTTTAAGGAATAAATTATCTGTGTTCTTCAAAAATGGTTTCAAACTGAACACATTTAGTCCATTTGGTCCAAGAGCCCTCAAAGTGTATTGCCACTTGCTTTCTGTTTTCAGCAATTTATTGTCCAAGTCCCCTCCATGGATGTTAATGAGATTTTCTCCAAACCCTGAAATTTAAAGTTATGTGTCTATCCCTTGTGCATAATATGCATTGCCAAAGCATTTGTTTTGTCACATCTCTGTATACTGCCCAAATGTTCAACAATTCTGTGTTTAAAAATCCTATTAGTCTTTCCAACATAAAAGTCTTTACACACAGTACAACTGGCTACATATTTCACACTCACTGTACAACAGCTCACCAAATGTCTATTTTAAAATTCCTTTCCTGTTACTGGGTGTGTAAAGATATTACCTATATTGAGATGTTGGCAAAATGAACAGTTACCACATTGAAAAGTTCCACATAGCAATTTTGCTTTATTCTCGTCTTCCGGTTTGCAGTTCAGACTTCATGTTACAATGTCTGCTACATTGTGTCCTTTCTCGTATACTATCCAAGGGGGGTATTAGGGCAGTGTCTTCTAGCCTGAGCTCCAAAGTCAAAATGTCCCAGTCCTTACATAAAATCTCCCATATTTTATAGCTCTGGGGTGTGAACTCCGTAACAAAATTAAGAGAATTGGACTTAGTCTGTTGTTTATTTTCTTGTAATAACTCAGTTCTGGATTATGGATAACTGACAAATTAAAAAAAAAACAACTAAGGATAAGAGACAGAATATGGTTAAAAGCTAGGAAAACTAAAGTTTGGATGGTTGGGAAAGTTTTAAACTATGGAGAAAAAAATGCAAGAAAGATACTAAAATTGCAAAAAGAAAGTACCATTTAAATAAATTAGACAAGTAAATGACTCAAAAATGTTCTGGAAATATATTTTGGAAATTAAAAATCCTGTCAGAACTTCAAATGTGATTAGTCTGTCTTGGGGGGTGACTTAATTAGTGAACCTAAAGAAATAGTTACTATTTTAAACTCTTACTTTCTGGATCTTCCTGATTTAAAAATCCCAAAACCTAATAAGCAAACCACTGACTTATCAATAACTAAAATAACAAAATATTTAAAAAATCAGACAAAAAATAGGTAACCAAATTTAGTTTTAGATTATTAAGTATGAAGGAAGTAAAAACAGAGTTACAAAAGCTGAATACAAGGAAAGCAGGAGGCTTAGATGAAATAGAGGCAAGATTCCTTCAGCTTGGCACAGATGCCCTTGCACCTGTAATAACCTGTCTTCTAAATTGGAGTCTTTTGTTCCAGATGTATGGAAAAATGGAAAAGTGCTACCAGTTTTTAAGGGAGGTGAAAGTACTGTTCCCTCCAATTATAGGCCAAGTACCCCACTTCATCTGCTTTCCAAAATCTTAGAATGAAGTGTACATTCTCAACTTAGTCAATATTTAGAAGCAAATGTAATTCTAATTGACAATCAACATGGATTTAGAACAGGAAGGTCCACGAGCACCCCCCTGATGGACTTCCATAACCTGGTGGTATCATCTTTGGACCAGGGAAGAAGTACAGGGGCGGTGTCAACTTGGTGCAGCACAGGAAACTCTTGGAAAGACTCTGGCAGGTAGGGGTACAGGAGGGACCATTACAATGGACTGGGTATTATTTGGCAAATCACAAACAATGCATCATTAATGGAGCCTCAGTGTTGAGCCTTGAGGAAATAAATCAGGGTGTTCCTCAGGCCTTGATCCTGGGCCCATTAATGTTTAATGTATATATTAACACTTTTATAATCTATTAAATACAGTGAGACAAGACTGTATGCTGATGATACGCTTTTGCTAGTATCCACAGATAATAATGAAAGTTTGGAACAACAGCTACAATATGATCTACTCCAGATAGAGCATTGGATGGATGGCTCGGGCCTGCTCCTCAATGCAAAAAAAACAAACAGTGTATGGTATTCCATGCAGGGCAAGAAAGGGGGAGCAAGCCAGAGTTGAACCTCCAATTATCCAGTGGTACCTCAGTTGGGAATGTGAACAGTTACAGGTACTTGGGCTTATAGGTGGATTCACGTATGATATTTAGTGATCATATTGTTCAGACCAAAAGAGTAAATCAAAGACTAGGGGCCCTCAGGAGGGTAACTGGATGCCTAACTAAAGATACTAGAGAGAAGCTGGGTAAATAAATGCTTATCCCAGTTTTAGAGTATGTAGCTATAATTTCTATGAATTCTACCCAGAAAGCACTAAAAAAGATGAATCAAACATATTACAGGCTTGGTAAATTCATTACCAAAAGTAAGTACAAAACTCATCATTGTGTGATTTACAATTAATTGCACTGGTTCCATCCTGAAGCCCAAAGAAAATTTATATGGCTAACTACATGCCACAGGATAATGTTTGGGAAAAATAAACATCCCTTGGCTAAATATGTCAAACTAAAACTCTCAGATAAACAAAGAGTAGGTACAAAAAATTCAGATACAAGAGTCCCAATGTATAGATTTCACAATAAGATGGGAGAGACACAATTAAAAAATAGAATAGCTACCCATTGGAACAATTTACCAAAAGACTTGAAGGTTATAACTAATCTGACAAGTTTTAAACTCAACCTACTTGAACATCTGTAGGTCGTATTCACATGCTTTAATTGATGTTTGTTATATACATAGTTGTTTACCATCTCAAGTGTTATTTATTGTAATGTTTTAGTAATGTGTGTCTTTTTAAGTTTTGTTTAAACAACACAAGACCTTTGTTGTAAATGGCACTTCAATCCCAACTAATTGATCCTGCGAAAAAATTAATTTTACCATTTACCATTTCATACTATTTAAATATTTTTTAGGTCTCCTGTACATTAGATGTTCTGGACTTTTTTGGTCTTTGGTTTTTAGGTCTCCTCTTTTAGGTCTATCATATGTCTAGGTCTTTAGTATTAACTACGTTGTGATTTGTGCATTGTATGTGGGGATAAATGTATGCATATACAGGTGTGTACTGTATATGTGTATATAGAATATATATATATGTCTAATTAGTTAGTTGTTTATAGGTGTATCAAATATTTAATTGTCATGATGTATGTTGTTTTTAACTTCCTTTTTTTGCACATATTTGTTATTCTCACCGTTTATACACAGTATATTTGCACTTTATCATATCAAATAAAGATGTAACTTTGTCCACAGATTTCTCTTTCCTTACCTTAACTTCCTTCCCCTTCCATCTTCTTTTCCTTCCCTAATCCCAATTATTGCCCATCACTTTAAATGGATTTACTATTTAAGTGCACTACTACTGATGTTTGGCCACGTCTTGAAAAAGCATCAGTGAGATGTGAAATGTTGGCGGTCACGTGTATAGGGGTGCTGCTACCCTTGATCTTCCATTTTAATTTTCTATTAAAGGATTATTTAATATATCTAGCTTTTGAGATCTTTTTTCGGTTCTGCTGTGTAGCCCAACTCAATTGCTTCTGGATTCTGTCTTTCACGTCGTGGCTCCAGCGCAGTTTTCAAGCAACTGCTTTTTAGTTTTGGAATTACATCTGTGGCTTGGCTCTGAAAATGCCAACTTTCACCCCAAAGAACAATGTCTGGTGGTTCCACACTTATGAAAGAGAACAGCAGCACCACACACATTTTCAATGAGTATACCTTGCAGTCGCTCGTGGTTAATGACAGTCCAGCTAGCAACCTAATAAGCAACATCATGAATGAACATGCTAATACTATGACTACTGATATGGCTAGTAATGATGTAGAAAATAGTGATCTCTTTGTTGAATCCTTGTTTTTAAACAAACACACTATGATTCACGGCATTGTTAATTCAGATAACCATGGACAAACATCTCATTCAGTACTTACTATGAAGGAAGCATTTGTACAGTTGGAGTGGGTGGTTTTGAAAGTATACCACTTCTATTGGGAGTGGGTCACTTTAAACACTTACTTAGAAGTATACAGAGCCCCTCGAGGTCTTAGAATTACAAAACAGCCCACCTTTGAATTAGACCGCAAAAAGGTTTTAACCATCTGGCAGATGCACAACCTTGATTACAGTGCCGATTTAATTCAAATTATTTTAGAAGATGAAAGGAACAAGAAAAGGAGATCAAAGACATACAATTGCCATGTGAAACTTTTCAATGTGGTAACTGTTCCTTTTGCCAACATCTCAATATAGGTAATATCTTTACACACCCAGTAACAGGGAAGGAATTTGAAAATAGACATTTTGTGAGCTGTTCTACAGTGAATGTAATATATGTAGCCAGTTGTACTGTGTGTAAAGACTTTTACATTGGAAAGATTAAGAGGATTTTTAAACACAGAATTGCTGAACATCTGGGCAGTATACAGAGATGTGAAAAAAACAAATGCTTTGGCAGTGCATGTTATGCAAAAGGGACAGACACATAACTTTAAATTTCAGGGTTTGGAGAAAATCTCGTTAAACATCCGTGGAGGGGACGTGGACAATAAATTGCTAAAAACAGAAAGCAAGTGGCAATAGATCTTGAGGGTTCATGGACCAAAGGGACTAAATGCATTGTTCAGTTTGAAACCATTTTTGAAGAACACTTAGATAATTTATTCCTTAAAAATATTTTTAGGTCTCCTGTATAGTAGTTATTCTGGACTTGTTAGGTCTTTAGTTTTTTAGGTCTCCTTTTTTAGGTCTCTTGTACTTGTAGGTCTTTAGCATTAACTACTTTGTGATTTGTGCATATTGATGTGGGGATAAATGTATGCATATACATATGTGTATATACAGTGTATATATATATATATATATATATATATATATATATATATATATATTAGGGCAAAATACTCCATTTAACGCATCAGTTAGGGTTGTTCCACAGTGGCAAAAGAGAGCAAATTTGGTGTTAGGGTTGAAACCCCCTTGGACCCTTCAGCCCACCCCCAGCTGGCGTCGGGGTGTGCATTAGGGGTCATCAGCGTAACTCTCACCCCATCACATGTGTAAAGAAGCTGAGGAAAAGGACAATGGGGTGAGAGTTAGGACCGAAAACCCCAATGCACACCCTGATGCCGGCTGGGGGGGTGGGCTGGAGGGATCCAAGGGGGGGGTTTCAACCCTAACAACAAATTTCCTCACTTTTTTCACTGTGGAACAGCCCTAACTGATGCATTAAATGGAGTTTTTTGCCTCTAATTTCCCTTCTTTTTGAGAATGGTGATGAGAAATAGTGAAAGTAATGCAGCGGTGGAAACACTACGTGATATGCGCAGTGGCACAGTACCACAGTTGTAAAGGCAAAAGGTAACAGTAACAGCAATAATAGCAGCAAAGGAAACAGAAACACAAGTGCATATGGAAACACAAACTGTAATGTGCATGGGTACAGTAATGTAATTGCAAATGCAAATGGTAACAGTAACAGCAATGAAGACGCAAAACGAAAGAGAAACGGTAAAGCAAATGAAAGGGCTGCCATAAACACAAATGGCAATGCAGACAGGGTGCAAACTGAAATGCAAACACAAACAGTAGGGGGAAATGCAAATGTTAACAGTAACGCAAACGCAAGTGCAAACGAGAACGCAAAGGGTAACGGATGCAGTGGCGCACACAGGAACAGAAACGCCAACGGGTATGTAAAAGCAAGTAGAAACAGTAACTGTAATATTAACAGAGGCGCATACCCTGTGTTTCCCCAACAGCTGCATAGAGAAACACAGTGTGCACAAAGAATGTATGCATAGCAATGGGCCTCGGAGCAGAAAATGAGCTGTTGGAATACTAAATTGCTTATATCTCAGGAACCGTACAATGTAGAAATAAAATTTAAATGTGACATGAATCATGCACTTCCTGGCTATGATTTTGTGACTTGTGACAAAAATTCTGTATCTCACACCGTTTTCAAGATACGAGCCCCGAAAGACGTGACGTACGCCACCATGTTAGTCTATGGGAAAAAATGTCAATTTTGGGCTGCCGTAACTTGGCAGCTGTGCAATATTTTTTCACCAAACCACCAAACACACATCTGTGAGATGTTGGCTGCCTTCCCTTCAAATTTCAGCCCAAAAGACCGAACGGTTCTTTTGCAGCCGGGTGACAAAGAACTCCTGTCATTTGGGCCATAGTCTTGAAAAGTACTGTCGAACATTGCGAAAGCTTTCGCAAATTCATTTGAAAGTGTCACAAGTGCGAAAGTACTTTGCGAAAGTACTTTTTCCAGAAATATGAAAACATATTTCTGGGGTGTTTTACCCCAAAATAAAGACATGCCTAGCATCCTCAGGGTCCGACTAGGTGAATACAAAAAGAATTAGGTTGCTAGAGGGTCCCAAATTTAAATGGCAAGCATTTTTCTGATCGCCAACTGAAAACAAAATGGTGGATTTGAGAAAGTAAAAGGGCCATTTGCTAAAGTAAAAACTGCATTTGCGACACTTTCGAACTTTTTGTTAACTTTTCCCATTGACTTATAATGGGAACTTGTTTTTTGAATAACTTTTGAACTGTGTAATATTTTTTCATGAAAACTTTGAAAGGCACACCGGGCACCCCGGCCACATGCTCCCTGAAGTTTTTGGACCACTCACACAAACCGTGTGACCTGTAGGTGCGAGCAAAGAATTCACCAGAAAGCTTAAATGTGTGTGCAGATTTGACTTAATAACGCCGCAGCTGTATATCCGACCAGAGCGAAAGTTGGCAGACCCCAAGATGTATGGTTTTGATAATGCTTTCCAAATTTCAGGCAAATCCGTTGAATGGTGGCAAAGTTATTAAGGTGTAAAGTTGACCCTTTAACCTTAAAGTGCTACTTTACCATTATATATATATATATATATATATATATATATATATATATATTTATGTGTATAATTAGTTGTTTATAGGTGCATGAGATATTTAATTGTCATGATGTATGTTGTTTTTAACTTCCTTTTTTTTGCACATATTTGTTATTCTCACTGTTTATGCACAGTATATTTGCACTTTATCATATCAAATAATGATGCAACTTGGTGCACATATTTCCCTTTCCTTACCTTTCCTTCCTTCACCCCTTCCCCCCTTCTTTTCCTTCCCTTATCCCAGTTACTGCCCATCACTTTAAATGGATTTACTATTTAAGCGCACTACTATTGATGTTTGGCCATGCCTTGAAAAAATGTCAGTGAGATGTGAAATATTGGTGGTCACATGTGTGAGGGTGCTGCGACCCTTGATCATCCATTTTACTTTCATATTAAAAGATTATTAACTAGATCTAGCATTTGAGGTCTTTTTTTAGTTCTGCTGTGTAGCCTGACTCAATTGCTTCTGGAGTCTGTCTTTCACATTGCGGCTCCAGCTCAGTTTTCAAGTAGCTGCCTTTTTAGATTTGGACCTATGGAGCATGTTTGACAAACCTGAGCTCTTAATTACTGATCAGATCAGCATGGTCTCCAGTGCTATGCTTGTCTTCATTCACCTATGTCTGCAGGATATTATTGGCAAAGATGAAGAAGTTCCCTTAGGAGGCAAACATGCTGTTTTTGGTGAACTACTTCAGCTTGCATCTATTGAATGGGAAGCATATATTTTCTAGACTCACTGTTGAGGAAGCTAGAAAAACTACTGGGTGCATTGGTGGAATAAACCTCTGGGAGTTGTTCACCTGTGTTGAACTCTTTGACAGTTTGCATCAGAGTGTTGATTGACAGTACAAGGCTATACTTGATGAAGCCCAAATCAGAAACTTGTCAGCTTCTCACACATCAATACTGAACACTTGTGTGATAGGCAAAGGTGAGAATTCCATGTCTGAAGCATGTGCTGTGTTTAGCAAATGATGCTGTGATGGCACACAAACTGTGTGTTTGATGCCAAGGCTTAAACAGTGTGCACAGTTCAATCCAATTATGTTAGAGACACAGCAACAAGCAATTGTCACACTGTCATCACATTATTCAATTGATGGAGTTTGTCTAAACCAGACAATGATCTCAAAAATGATTTACTGTCTAAAAGAGTTGAATGTAGATGTGTCAAGAATGGCTGGTCTAGAGTCAGCTCTTAAAGTGTGTAAAAATGCAAGCATGATGCCACTTCTCAGTCTTGACGTGGATCATGGACTGGTCAACAGTGCAATGAGGCTCATAGTTGACTTTCAGTACAATGTTAAGAAAACATTTGTTGAAATTGTTGTGGTAATATTTGACAATCTTGATTACCCACAAGGCATCGACAGATGCTCGGTAAAATTTCAGCTTGTGAAAGACATTTGTGTAAAATGAAAACAGTTCCCACTCTGTCTTGTCTTGTGTATGCAATGTCGATTCACAAGTTGCAAGATTTGAGTTCAGATGCTGTAAGAATCACCATAGGCAATGCTATATTTAATGATGGTATGAGCTATCTCTTAAATAAGTTCATGCTAAGGCATCTAGTGTGGTTGCGCTGTCCTAGCATTTTTAACAATAAAGTGTTTTTTTAAATCAGACACCCACACATTGGGGGGCATGAACGTCCTGAGTTTGCTGCCTTAGCACAAATTTTATTTAAGAGATATTCCAGAATTTACTTTTGAAGCTTGGCTAATCATCTGGTAGCCACCTATATCTGTCTACAGTATGTGCTATATTGCTTTGTCATGCCTTTGTTGCCACAAAAACTGCTTCAAATCAACTGTTTTGACAGATTTGACAGAATCACTGAAGCAAGTTGTAAGGGTGAGTCAAAGGAAAAGCAATACTGTGCAGTCCTTGATGCCACTACATCGAACTATGGCATCTTATGACCAGCATAGCACATTTGCTGACAATGTTCAGCAAAGATGTAACAGAGCTCATGATGGCAATCATCAACTCAGTGGAAAAAGATGGCATTCAAGTAAGGTGGTACTTCACACTAAAATATGCCAGCAGACATATTTGTCTTTCCTGTGGAAATATTGACAGAGAAGTGACTAATGACATGTTGTGGATTTCTCTATATATCCCACTTGAATCATCCCTCAAATTAAGACAGTTGTCTAGAATGTTAAATCTGGCTGGAAGTGCACAAGATGTGGCAAGAACATTATCTGATCACTAAGAGGCCCTGATATTCAAAAGGGTTGCGCATGGCGCAACATTGTTGCGCCATGCACAACCCACTGATGCGCCCTGGTGCAATATTCAAAAGGGAAAAGTGCACTGCACAACCAAGGAGCCGGAGTGCATCAGTATCTGAGTGCAGGCACAGGGGCGTGCCCATGTACAACCTGCACAGCCCGATATTCAGCCCGATGTGCAGAGTCATGCATGCTAACCTCTACCTGAGCCTGCACAAAGTTAAGCCAAAAAAAAAGAACAAGTGATGGCCACCCACAGGTGAGCTGCCGCAGTGCAGGGCACAACACGGCAGCTGCCACCTGTGGGTGGCCACCCGAGTTCATGCCACACCTGGCGGTGCCCCCCCATGCCCCATCACGGGCATCCCTGGAGCGAAATCCCCCTATCCAATATCCCTGGTAGTCCAGTGGACCTCTATGTGCCCGATCATGGACATTTGTCATGAAGATTAAGCCCCAGTCCAATATCCCTGGTGGTCCAGTGGACCTCTATGTGCCTGATCACAGGCATTGGTATAGTACCCCCCTACACGTCCAATATCCCTGGTGGTCCAGTGGACTGATTTCCACCTGATTGTGGGCATCTATAACACATAACATACCCCTACTACCCTGGTGATCTAGTGTACCCCTCCCACCCACCCACTGGGCCCACTGGCCGCTCTCCCCGTCAGCGAGGCGGCAGCACCCACCGCCTGCCGCCCTGCCCCCACCGACTGACAGCTCGATGGGGCTGCATGCCCGTGGTTCTGGCGTGAGCCAATGGGCATCCACTCTACCATCTCCGGTCCAGATAGGTAAATGATTCATTCACATATCTGGACTGAGTAGTCTGTATGAACTACATGCCCATTGGCTCATGCTGTGAACATAGGACATGCAACTCCAGCTGTCAGTCAGTGGGCGATGGGTGGCAAGCGGAGTGGGTGTGCTGCCGCCCGCCCGGCTGGCCAGGGGAGGCGGGCGGTGGGGCTCAGTGGGCAGGTGGGGAGGGGGGTACACTAGACCACCAGGATAGTAAGGGTATGTTATGTGTTACAGATGCCCACGATCGGGCATCGATAGGTCCACTGGACCACCAGGGATATTGGACGTGTGGGGGGATACTATACCGATGCCCGCAATCGGGCACATAGAGGTCCACTGGACCACCAGGGATATTGGATTTTTTTTTCTTTTACACGAATGCCCATGATCGGGCTGCAGGGGGCATCGGTCCCCAACGGCTGCTGCCTGGGAGGGCGCCAGGCGTAAGTCATCGGGGATCGGTGCACCTGCATGCTAATGGCATGTAAATGGGGCTGTAATGAGATGCAAATGGCCCCCTGTGTGCCTTGCATAAATTATGGCCCCATTTGCATGTCCTCTTTTGAATATCGCAGGTGCTGTGCATGGCGCAATGGCACTTGCACTAGCGCATCTCCATGCTCCACTCTGGCCACTTGCGCTGGCGCAGTGCCACTGCACCATGCACAGTGGGGGTGGCCAGGGTGCAATATTCAAAGCTGCTGTACCATGGCGCAGCTCTGTTGAATATCGCCCAGGCCACACCCCTGTGCAGCAAAGTTGAGCTGCGCCCAGGCTTGTGCCACAACCTGGCGCAGTTTGAATATCTGGGCCCGAGTGTCCTGTTCTGCAAACTACCACATGCTGATTCTACAAAGATTTGACTCACAGGGAGTCAACGTTGTAACACCAACTGACTTTATTGCAGGTAAAGTCACATTTGGACATATGCATTTTGACACTTAAGTAATATTTTTCCACCATGAAGCTTCTGTGAATTCTGTCCAATATGTAACTTGGCTCAGATACAGTGGCCATTGGATAGAGTGGAATGATGCTACAGCACATCCACTTTAAGGAAACACTTCAAAGGAAGCTAAAGGATGCATATCTGATCGTCCCTAAAAATAAGCAGTTTGTATGGGGCTGCAGAAAAATAGTTACCAATAATATGCCTCTCAATTAAGTAGGCTAAAAAGAGGTGCACATCACACATGTTATCTCTAACATTGTTCCCCATCAGAATGGATTACTAACTGAGTCATGAATAATTAGTTTTCTTAAATTTAATTTCAACATGTAATGGCTAGATGGTTGTAATCATGATACTGACTGATATAGTTTCAGTTTAAGTAGACTTTTTCTAGGGTGCCGGACTGCGGATATAATTAGTTTTTACAACTATTGTTGTCACATGTAGATCTTTAACCCCCACCCCCACTGAAATACAGACACTGGTCCATACACATACAAACATCCACTCATCATGTAACACTGTGTGACACATACAGATCCTGCAACTGTACTATACATGTATGGCTTGTCATTTGCTATCAAAGTATGACTCAGATGTAAATATGCATTTAATGCTGAAAACCTGTTTACATGTAAATATGTTGCATTATCTTTTGTTAAAGTAGTAATGATTTTGTGTAATGCAATTTGTGTCTATGTAAATGACTGTACATTATTATTGTTTTAGTTGTGGGTGCACATTTATGTTGACTAAACAAAGATGACAGTGGTTCTATACTATTTCATGGAATATGATTTATTATTCCAAAATGTTAGATTATTTTAAGCAAGATATCTTACAGAAAATGTTGAATAACATGTAAATGTTACTATCTAGTATGCTGTCTATGCACTGCTCCTGGTTTTTCACAGGATTGCCTTAATTAAGGAGCCAAATGAGGAACTTTCCAGGTACACCTTGCAAAATTTGTAAATAGTTATGTATTTGTTGAAACATATACACTTAATACTTGACTAACTGTTACCTTATTGTGTTTCATTTTTGTAGTACTTGTTTTATTGCCCTTTCTGGAAACACTGCAACAGTTTGGCACTAATTAAATTGGCATTTGTTTCTCTAATACTTTTTTTTAAAACTTCTTTACTGTTTTGTGCCTATTTCTCTATAAATTGTAAGAACATGTTTATTAGTTGTGTTGTAAACAGTAAGTCAAGAAATGTCATCAATGACTAAAGGTATTAAATGAACATTACTGTACATAAACATCATGGGCCGGATATTCAAACTGAGCTATTTTGTGGCGCAAGCCCTTGCACTGCACAAAATAGTTGTGCAGGGGTGTGGCCAAAGCGATATTCAAAGGAGTTGTGCCCTTGAGCAACTCCTTTGAATATCACCCCCCAGTCACAACCACTGTGCATGGTGCAGTGGAACTTGCGCCCACCGCAAGTGGTCAGAGTGGTGCATTCAACTTGCGGTAGCACAAGTACCATTGCGCCATGCGCAAATTTCCGATATTCAAAAGGTGACATGCAAATGGAGCCATAATTCATGCAAGGCGCAGGGGGGGCCATTTGCATCTGATTATGGCCCCATTTGCATGCCATTAGCATGCAGGTGCACCTATCCTCAAGGACTTGCACCTGGCGCCCTGCCAGGCAGCAGCCATCAGGGACCGACGCCCCCTGTAGCCCGATCGCGGGCAAAAGAGTGAAAAATTCCCCCCACCACTCCCCACTGGCCTGATCACGGGCAACAGCGGAAAAGTCCCCCCTTCCCGACTGGCCTGATCACGAGCATAGCTGAAATCCCCCACCAGCCTGATCATGGGCAGCAAAGGTTCCCCTCGAACATATCCCTGGTGGTCTGATAGCTCAATCGCGGGCTGGAGATATGTAAAAACAACCAAACTTATCCTGGTGGTTCGATAAGCCCGATCGCGGGCTGGAGATATATAAACACCCCAACATATCTCTGGTGGTCCCTAAGCCCGATCGTGGGCTGGAGATATGTAAAACACCCCGAACATATCCCTGGTGGTCCAGTGGACCGATAAGCCTGATCGTGGGCTAGAGATATGAAAACACCCCCATAACATATCCTGGTGATCTAGGTTCACCCACCCCACCCACCCACAAAGCCCCACCACCCCGCTCCCCTCAGCCAGTGGGCGGCAGCATCCCCCGCCTGCCGCCCGCTGCCCCCGACTGACTGCCGGTGAGGACTCACTCCCACTGGTGCAGAGCAAGAGCCAATGGGCGTGCAGCCCATACCGTACAAGAGAGTCCAGATCTGTGAATAATTCATTCATTCACAAATCTGAACTGCCTTATCAGTATGGGCTGCACCCATATCGCTCTTTCTACACCAATGGCGTGCAGCCCTACTGGGCAGTCAGTCGAGGAAGGCAGGTGGGTGGGATGTTGCCACCCGCCGCCTGCAGGGGGAGCGGGGTGGTGGGGCTTCGTGGGTGGGTGGGGTGGGTGAACCTAGATCACCAGGGATATGTTCAGGGGGTGTTTTCAATATCTCTAGCCAGCGATTGGGCTATCGGTCCACTGGACCACCAGGGTTATGTTCGAGGTGTGTGATTTACATATCTCCAGCCTGCGATCGGGCTTATCAGACCACCAGGGATATGTCTGGGGGTGTTTTACATATCTCCAGCCCGCGATCAGGCTTATCGTCCACTGGACCACCAGGGATATGTTCGGAAGTGTTTTACATATCTCCAACCCCTTGATCAGGCTTATCGGTCCACTGGACCACAGGGATCAGTTCAGAGGGAGACACTTTGCTGCCCGTAACTGTCCGGTGGTGGGGATTTAAGCTATGCCCATGATTGGGCCAGTCGGGGAGGGGGGACTTTTCTGCTGTTGCCCGCTATGGGGCCAGTGGGGGATGTTTTACACTTTGCCCATGATCGGGCTGCGGGGGCACAGGGAGTGGGTTGAGAGCCAGCCACAGGTGGCAGCTGCTGTGTTGCGCCCTGCAATGCGGCAGCTCACCTTTGGGTGGCCCTCGACTTGATCCTTTTTTTTTGGCTCCAAAGTTGTGCAGGCGCGGGTGGGGTTGCGCCTGCACAACTCTAACCACAACCAGCTGAATATCAGGCTGTGCAGTTTATGCATGGTTCCTCCCCCTCCAGTTCAGCATGCATTAATTTGCATTGCGCTGTTGCTCAGCATGTTTTCAGTGGCGCAACTGCCTCCTGCTGAATATCGCAGAATGGAGCAATTTTGGACTTGCGCAGGCACAACCCTATTGAGCATGGCGCAACCCTTTTGAATATCTGGCCCCTTGTTTACAATTAAAACAAGCATTTGTCAATACCAAATGTTTGCTTGCTGGCATTGGCATTGGTGGGGTGTGCCTTTGGGTCATCAGGCATAACGGCCACACCATTTCACCACACCCTATCCTGCAGACACCGACAAGTGTCAAGGTGTGCCTTGGGTGTTTGGCCCTTATGCTCACCCCCATTCCATCAGGAAATATGGTGAGATGGGTGCGGTATAGGAGAATGGCGTGAAATTTGGGGCTGAAGAGTCCAAGGCACACCTTGATGCCTCTCACTGGCTGCAGGGTGTGGGTGGGGGTGGAATGGTATGAGCATTACAGGTGACAATCCCAAGTCACAACCCTGATGCCTGTCAGTCTCTACAGGGAGGGGCGTTATGGTTGGAAACCCTAACACCTCAGGCATTTGTTGGTATTTTCACTCCAAATTTTCAACATGGGTTTTTTGTGACCCCCACCTTGTGAACAGTGGCAATATCAGTTCATAAGCCGAAAGCTGATTTTGCAAAGTGACTACGGCATTTGGCACCACAGGTGCGAAAACACATTTCAAACAGGATGTGAAAAATGACAGCTGTACTGTACATGGGGAGGTGTAAAAAATGTCAATGTTGAAAATCTGCAGTGAAAATAGTAAAAAAACTGGTGAAGTCACGAGAGTGCGTAGAAACTGTGCAATGCACTCCCTTAATGTAATTAGTTTGGGGATTTTTTTACAGCAGATTGTCAACACAAGCAGTTTAGGACCTCCGCTCATGAACAGTGTCACTGTGATTTTCTTAATCTGTCCCGAACAGTGATTTCCCACAGTGACCACACATTTCTGCACAGAAAGTGTGAAAACACATTTGGGCCATGTTGTGAAAAATTACAGCTGTACTGTTCATAAGAAAGTGTGGAAAAATGCCAGTGGTGAAATCTAGACTGAAAATATTACAAATTCATGAACTTACGAAGGTGCGTAGTACCAGAGTAATGTTCGCTCATAACAGTCATTTTATGGACTTTTGTCACCAAATTTTCAACATAGCCATTTTAAGCCCTCTGCTCATGAACAGTGTGACTGTGAAATAAAAATAAAAAAAATAAGAAATGTTCTTAATCTGTCCCAAACATTGATTTCGCACACCAACTGTGCCATTGTGCGCTACATGCGTGGAAACACATTTTGGGGGAGATACGAAAAATGACAGTTGTATTGCTCCTAAGGAGGTGTGGTAAAATGGCAATGTTGAAAATCTGGAGTGCAAATATTAAAAATTTGCGAACTTATGAGCATGTGTAGGAACTGCTCAACACACGCTAGTAAAACAGTCATTTTGGGGAATTTTTTCCCCAAATTTTCAACATAGGGTTTTTGGGGGCCTACCTGATGAACTGTGACACTGTCATGTCACACATCAATCCTGAAAGGTGGTTTCATGCAGTGACCGCAAAATCACCTTTTGGGACTGAATAGCAAAATGACAGTGCAAGCATTCATGGGGGGGTCCCAAAAACCCCATGTTGAAAATTTGGTGAAAAAATTCCAAAAAATGCCTGAGATATGCATCAAAGTCGAAAAAAGCCTGTTTATTCCATTATACAGCTTACTGGCATTTCTCAGTTTGCGGTCGGCTTTGAAGAATGCAGACGTGTTCCCGGTCCACCGAAGATTATTGCGCCGGACTCCGGAGGTAAGTATGGGTGAGGGGTGGTGTGGGGAGGACGGTTGCTCAGAGGGTGGGTGCAGGTGGGAGAGGGGGGTCAAGACAGTCAGCGTGGGACCATTCTTTTTTTCTAGGTTTCTTTTCTTGTAGGAAGACAACGCGGGATGTTTGCCACACTGGGGTGGGCTCCCAGCATGGCAGCTAGAAGTTTTTTTTTTGGGGGGGCAGTGGAACCAATGGGGAATTCGGCACCCCCACTGGCCATAGAGAGCTTTGCAATGCTGGGGTGAACTCCCAGCATGGCATCTGGAAGTGTGATGGGGGGTCCGAAGATGGATGTTTGACCTGGAAGGCTGATTTGGAGGGGGCATTGGAGCCGACGGGGGATTGGGCAACCCCGTCGGCCATACTGCATGTGTGTGTGTGGGGAGCATGTGAGCACGCTGTGGTGGGCTCTCAGCGTACTACTTGTTGGGGGGGAGGAGCTGTCTATGACAGCTTTTGCACTGCAGTGCCGACGTGGATGCACTTTGCATACTGCCGATGGCGGCAGTATGCAAATTGCCTACACGCTGTGGCTCGTTCTTTCATCTATACGCCGCGGCACTTGCAAACACTGTCATAGACAGCTCTTACATTCATTGGCGTGGTGGGGCCACACCTGCAAAAGGCAGCAGGGCATTGGAAGTAGGGAGGCACACTTATGAATTCTCGTATAGTGACACTATGTTTCTTGCACATGCGTGCAAGCAAACATAAAAATCGGTGACTTCTCAGATTAAATGATTTATTGCATTTTGCAAGCAAATCTCTAAAACAACATTGGTCATGTGCAGAATCAATGCTGAAGATGAAGCAGGATGAAATGTGAAGATCCAAGGAGCTCTTAGAAGCAACATTGCTGAAGACATCTATTACTTGTGTGACATAAAAACAAACAAAAAGGAAACACATACATTCTGTATACTATCTCAAAAAAAAAGGAAATTATTTGCAAAAAAATGTGCTAATGCACTAGTTAGGGTTCAAGTTAAATCAACAAAGGTAGGAAAATGTGGATTTATGGTTTCCAACCTGAACCCCCCATTCTCCCCCAATACACACTTTAATGCATACAGACCAACTTCAGGGTACAGAAGTGGAGCAACTCATATAAATGTGCAGTTGCATCCAATTTTGATATCTGACTACTTACGACAATAATTTTCGTTTGTCAATGCACTATTGCTGTTTCCTTTTATTTCTAAGCATTACAATTAGAATGCTATTAGGATTCCATGAAAGTATCAAAACAAATATTTTTACAGATTTGCATTACATTTTGGTCCTAATATCGCAATGGCAATAGTAGGTATTTGTAAACACACTATTGTCATTCCCTATGATTTCATACTATTTAAATCATTCCCTATGACTTCATACTATTGAAATTACTATGCAATTATGGTTATGTGTTAATTTTATACCCAATCAAAATATTGGGACAGTTGCATGAAATATTGATCCCAGTGCAGTCATGTAGATAAGCAGTATGCCAAAATGCATTACTACAATTTCCTGCCATTGTATACCATTCACATTAACATGCAGTCATCATTCCTTGCAAAACTTAGTCCTAAAATATTTGAAGATTTGCATGAAATTATGATCCCAGAGCAGTAATGTTAATAGGCTATACTTCTCAACCCACAAATATCTTTTTGTGCTACTTCTTGGTGTGGCCATTGTTGTATGATCGGAGTATTCGTTGGGGTTGTTGGCCTAACTCTCACCCTATTCCATGTGTAAACAAGCTGAGGTGGTGCAGTATAGGAGAATGGGGTGAGAGTTAGGCACAATGACCTCAACACACACACACTGATGCCTGTTGGTGTGTGGGCGGTGGGATGGTAATGGTGGTAACCCTAACACCACATTTCCATGCTTTTGTCACTGTGGTATGAACCCTAACTGATGCATTAATGGAGTTTTGCCATAAATTTCTCTTCTTTTTGAGAAAGTGTAATGTAATTGGTAAGTGGTATGTGTTAGTGGGAGCGCGGGCCCTCTGGGCCCTGCACTCCCTTCACAGTGTCCATTTTTTGAGCAATGGTATGTGTACATGGGAGCCCGGGCCCTCTGGGACCTGCACTCCCACTCACACATGAGTATGGAGTCATACAGCAGCCCTACATGACAAGAAACCCTTGTAACAGTAATGTACCAATATCTCAGCAATCGTAGCAGTTACAAAAAAAATCCAAGTGTCATTGTAATCATGACAGTGAGAAATCTGTGCAATATAACCATTAACCGAATCCATATCTTGCATTGTTTATGAGATATTGGCACTGAAATGCACTGAAAAGGCATCCTTGGAACCCTTGGAACATGTTTTTGTCAATATCTCCATAACCATAGAAGGTAGAGAAAAGATTCACTGCTGGTGTAGTCTATGATTTCCAAACTTGCTTCTGCAGATTAGTTCACCTCAAGGTGAACTAAGCTGTAGGTAACGAAAAATCCATTGCTCGCTTCATTTTCAAGATACGGGCACCGATAGGTGTCATGAGCGCCGCAGTGCTATACTATGGGACATTTCTCAAATTCAGAATGCTGTAACTTTGGTCCTCTTGAATGTTTTGGCACCAAGCCTCCAAAATGTACATCTGTGGGACCATGGCTTGCCACCCTGCAAATTTCAGCCCAAAAGACCCAACCGTTCAGTTGCAGGGTGATAACAAAGATTTGCTGTTTTTTTTAAATACTTTCGCAAATCACGAAAGTTTCACAAAAAGTAGCACAAAACATTTGCATTTGCGAACGTATTTCAGCAGTTTCTTTCATGATTTGCAAAAGTATTTTTTCCTCTAATGTTTAAAACGGCATTTCTGCGGGGTTTTACCCCCCAAAAAAGATAGGGTTGCATCCTCAGGATCTGCCTAGGTTAAAACAAGAGTCAGTGTTTACCTAGAGGGTCCCAAATTTAAATGAGAGGAATTTTTCTCTCTCACTAACTGAAAACAAGATGGCCACAGCATGAAAGTAAAAGGGCCATTTGCAAAAGCAAATTGCATTTGTGAAACTTTCGCGAGACACATATATTTTTTCCCATTGACTATAATGGGAAATTTGTTTTTGAATAACTTTTGAATGGTTTAATATTTTTATACCAAATCTTCAAAAGGCACATCGGTGACCCACATTGCATCTTCCCTGATGATTTCAGACTGAATGGGCAAATCGTGTGGGCTTTAGGCGTGAGCAAAGAAATGCGCAAAAAGTCAGTTTTGTGTTTTTTTACATTCTGTAGCTCCGCAACTGTAAATCTGACCATAAGGCAACTTGTAAGATCCAGAGATCAATGGTACCAGACTGTGCATGCAACATTTCAGGTAAATCTATCATACGGTGGCAAAGTTATTAAGGTGCAAAATCTGAGATTTAACATTAAAGTGCTTACTCAACCATAACTGTACTGGCGCGATATATATATATGTATTTATTTTTATTTAGTTTTTGTTTACTGGGTGAAGTGCACTAGCCAAGTGAATGACTATTTTCAGGCATGGCCCTAGAGGTTGCAGAGTAAGAGTACACACTACATGACAATAGCAGCAACAATACATAATAGTAACAGTTCTCAGCAGTCGGCATTAGTGAGGGATCCAATAATCAAGGAAGAAGAGTACATAAACTAGGGCAGCTTAGCATCAAACAGATTGTACAGGTTATAAAAGATAAGAGCCATCACTACAATACACAATAGATCAGATTAACATCAAGCATAACGTACAAATTATAAACTTGAAGTGCCAACATGATAGAAGTAATGTTAGACTTACAATGGTGTCAGATAAGGAGTTCTTATGTGAATAACAGTAAAATGCAAATAAGAAAATTGTAACATTGTGGGAAAATAGCCACAGTAACTATGTAAGGTCCCAGGGAGAGTTCAAAAGCTACAGAAGCATACATAGAGATTGGAAAATATCAACCAGAGAGGTAAAAAGTGGGGATGTCAGGCAAGAAGGTCAGTGATGGTAAGGACAATGATTTCTCTCAGAAGGATCGAGCCTGTGTGGATGGACAAGAATTTGGGAGGGAAGGAGGAACTTTAATGAGGGGGGAATGGGGCATCTTTGTGGGGGTAGAGAAGGCGATGAGTTGTCTAAGGAGGATTATAACAATCGCAGCGTGTACAAGTACTGAGCAGAGCCCGATGTTTTTTAAATAGATTATGAGTGGGTGTAAGATGCAGATGAAGGGGAAGAGAGTTCCAGTATTTTGGAGCAGTATGTGAGAAAGCACAAGCATCCTTATTAGTTTTATTCTTAGAAATGTGTAACAGTGCACGGTCAGTCGATCTAAGGCCATAAGAGGAGAACAGGGGAGTTAGGAGAGAGGCAAGTGATTTAGGCATGTTTGACCTCAAGTTGGAGTCAGTAAGGGAGCCAAGAGAGTGACATGGGAGGGCATGGGGGAAGGCCAATTTAGAGTTGTGTAGAGTTGGCAGTGGTGTTTGAATCAAGGGGATGCAGAGGCAAAGCAACAGATATTGTTGTAAGTAGTATCCTATTTATGCATAGAGGTTTTGGATGCATTGTTATAGGTAACAGCTCCATAGGTGAGTGATGGTAGAAGAATGCCTCTGGCAATAGCAAGCCTAGCTGAAGGGGTCAGAGAGCAGCAAGTCCTGTAGGCCAGCCCGAGCTTTGGAGTTGACAGACTTGCATGTGGCTAAAATATGCTGATCAAAGTCAAGGGAACCATCAAGTAGGATCCCTAGATATTTAAAGGAGCTTACACACTCCAGTAAGGAGCCATCCAGGCACAAGACTTTGAGAGGGCACTGGTTAGTTTTGGGCTTGGCTCCAGATCCAAATAACATAGCTTGTGTTTCACCGACATTAAGGACAAATTTACATGTGAAGAGCCAGGATTGGATATTTTGAAAGGCAGATGAGAGATTATAGTTGATCTCAGATATGTCCTTAACACTGGAATACAAGACTAGATCATCTGCATAAAGGAGAGACAAGCAGAGGGGGATGTCACAGGCAATCTGGTCAATGAAAATAGAGAAGAGTAGAGGACACAGGATGGAGCCCTGAGGAACGCCTGTTGACAGAGGTTGGATCAGACAGAGCTGAGTTACATTTTACAACCTGGGTTCTATCAGATAGATAACTTGCCAACCAGCCCACCATTTGAGGTGAGAAGCCTAAGGAGTGGAGATTGGCAAGTAGAAGGGGGTGATCAACAAGATCAAAAGCCTTAGTAAGATCTATAAACACAGCACCAGTCATCAGTCCAGAATCCATGGATCAGAGTGTGTTGTTCATGAACTTAAGGAGGGCAGTAACAGTGCTGTGCCCTTTACAGAATCCGTGTAGGGTTTGAGAGAAAAGATCATGTTCAGTGAGGAAATCAATTGTTTGAGAGACAACCAGCTTCTCAAGGATTTTGCTTAATACAGATAGGATAGCTATAGGCCTACAGTTGGCGATACCTCTTCTGTCACCTTTTTTTAAACTGAAGTAATTCTGGTGATTTTCCAAATGTCAGGAAGTTGGCTGTGGCAAAGGGACAAAGTGAAGATTCTAGCTAATGGAGAGGCAAAAAAGCATCTTCTAACTTTAGCAGTCTGGGCTCAAGACCATCCGAACCAACAGTGATGTTGTCAGATATTGTGTTCAGGAGGTTTAGGACATCAGTCCTAGTTATGACTTTAAACCTAAAGAATGGATACTCAGGCCCACTTGTGTTGAGTGTATGTCCTGACATGGTTTGGGTAGGAGGGAACGAGGAGTCGTATTTTGACAAATCAGTGAAATGTTGGTTAAAAGAGTTTGCAATGGTTAAGGGATCATTGCAGTGCATCCCATGTAGTACCATGTTATTAGTGGAGTGGGATTGAGTAGAGCCAAGGAAGGTTTCAACGTGGACCCAAAATATTTTGGAGTCACCAGCAGCATCCAAGAGAAGACCTTTGCAATAAGAACTTTTTGCCAGCCTGATTGGCCTTTTATAAGCCTTTCATTGTATTCTATACTCATTGTAATTCGATGGAAGACCAGTGTTTTTGAAGTGCCTCCAACTTTTAGCCTTCATCCAGAGTAGGGAAGTAAGGTCCTTATGTAGCCACCTCGTCTGTTTACCCCAGACATGGCACTTGGTGAGAGGGGTGTATTTGTCCTGCAGGGCCCCAAAATGAGAAAGGAAGTAATCGAGAGCAGACTGAACATCTTGGGTCTGGTATAGGTAGGATCAGTTGACCACAGAAATATCAAGTAGGAAGCCTGCTTGTTTAAGATTGGCAAAGTTTCTAAAGGAGATATATTGTAGTGGTGGGGGGGGGTGCAAGAGAGATGCTCCAGCAGCAAAAGAATGGAGAGTGATCACTTATGGCATCAGCAATAGTACCAGCAGCAGTAATTTTATCTAGGTGGTTAGTAAGTATCCAGTTGATCAGGGTACCTGTGGTAGGGGAGGATGTGACTCTTTTTGGGTCAGTTATCAACTGATACATGATATGACTTTGAACTAAGAACAGTAAGAAGTTGTGTGTTTTACCTGACCAATTAAGATTCATGTCACCAAGGATAAGAACTTCATTCTGTACAGGGTAACATGGGCAAGTAATTCTTCAAAACCCAAGAGCCCACTTTGAGGAGGGTTATAAACACAAATAAATGTGCAGCTTTTTCACACCAAGGAGAAGGGTAGCATGAATAGACACATGCAGAGAGATTTGGTGTGGATGTGACAGCAAGATTTAAGTGAGACTTATAGAATATGGCAACCCCCCCACCTTGTTTAGGCATTCGCCTGTCACATCTAATTAGATTATAGTTAGGTATGGCACAGACAGAATCAGGGATGGACTGCCTGAGCCAGGTCTCAGATAGGCAGAGAATATCATGGCAGTAGAGGGCCACCCATGTCTCAAGCTCAGTGAGGTTACATTTCAGGCTCCTGATATTTATATGAGCAAGACGGAGACCCTTCATATTAGTCAAGTCAGGATCAGAGTGGGAGTAGTGAGCCTGAGGGCCAGGGTTCATAGATACATAGATACATAGACAGTGTTGGCAGATAAGGGCCTATGGCCCACCCAGTCTGCCCATTTAAGTTTGTAAGTTCAGTTTATGTTTTCCAGGAAGTCTGTTGCCCCTTACCCCTGACCTCCAGAATTCCTTTATGTCTATCCCATGCATTCTTAAATCCCGTGATTGTCTCAGCCCCCACCACTTCCTCTGGCAGGGTGTTCCACTTGTCCACCACCCGTTCTGTGAAGAAATTCTTCCTCACGTTTTCCTCTGAATTGTCCTCCTCAACTTCATCCATGCCTGGTCCTGGAACATCTTTTGGCTAAAAAGAGGTTCCAGGACTAGAGGGCATGGGATGACGTTGGAGGGAAGACAATTTCATTTCCACATCACCTGAAAGTAGTAGAGCTAGCAGGAGGATATACCAGAATTTTTGGCAAAGGGTGACTGAATTAGTAAAGGGTGGCATGACCATCTACAGAGGGTATGAATAGCACTGTATATGAAATTCCTAGGGAGTAAGAAGGGTGTAGTATCGTACTGTATTGACTTCCTGATGAAGAGGTTTGAAAAAGTGAAATCATGGACATTTGGTAGCAAGGATTCAGAGTGCTATGAGCCAAGGGGCAGAGAAAACCATGTGAGAAGTATAAGCAAGCACCCTAAGGACAGTGGAAAAAGGATTTGGCACCACATACTGGGGGAAGCTGAGGGAGAGAGAAAGATAAAACAGAGTGCAGGTATTGAATATAGTGTCACCTTGATATCACAGTCCACTGGAATAGCATCAAAAGTGTAGAAGGTTTAAGGATCACAGTAAAAGTAAGGAGATGAGGAAATGCCCATAGATGCAGTAGTGAGAAGGTAGAGTGAAACTAGAATGTAGGGAAAGAGAAAGCTGCAGTAGAGGAGTGAGGAAATAAGCTGCTCGAGTTGGACAAGAGACTGAGTAGATTAGATTTGTTTGCAGGCAGCCACAGTACAGTGACAATACAGGGAGAAAGATTGTGGATAACTCCAAGGAAGGACACTGCATGATTTTAATAAGATGAGCTGTGCAACAGGGTGAGGTCTGAGGTGAAGCCAGTGTAGTTAAAGAGTGCAGTGGGTGGGAGGGAACAATTTCAGAATGTTAAAAGCAGTGCAGCCGCCTGCTAGGAGAGAGAGAGAGAGCAAAACAACAGTCCTAGCAGCTTGCTCCATGAGCCAATCAGCAGCAGTTCTCCACAGCAGCAGCCAGTCACTGAGTCGTGCTGTGAGGCACCAATATTTGTAAAAGTTCCTGGGCTCCGAAGAAGAAGGGCTCACACCTGAACTGATTCTTAGTGGCAGCAGAAGGCATGGCAGGCAGAGTTGGAAGTGGCAGCCACACCACAGGGGGAGTGCACCCTGCTCAGGGGAGCTCAAGGTCTGTGAGAGAGAAAAGCAAAGAGTTATGTTAATTAAAGAGCAGCTCCCTAGTAGAGAAGTAGCTGCCCCCCCCGATTGTGGTCGATAACTGACCTGTGTAGGAGTGTGCTGACCAAATATGGAACATAAAGTCCTCCGTAGTAAAAAGTTCTTTCACTCGTAAAATCCAATTTCGGCATTGCTGTGAAAAAGGATGGACTTCCCATTTGTAAAACCACACCCCCATACCAGCCCACGCAGCCCTGTTTTGTGATGTCACAAAACGAAGGCTGCGTGAGTGCACCCCATTGACTATTATGGGGGTGATTTTTCCATATATTTTTATACCCTTTACTGTTGGGATTTTAATAAATCAAAGCTACCATTCGACTAATAGGGATTGATTTGAACATTTTCATTGCCCTTGTTCATGAGGTGGGGTCCTAAGAAGGCTGCATTGAAAATTAGGGGTTGAAATATTTAAAAGTGGCAAACTTATGAGTCTATGTTGAAATTTTGCAATGCACGCTTATAACTTTGGTAATTTTGCATATTCTGACCCCAGATTTTCAGTATTGCCATATTTTCACATCATCTCATGAATGTGAAAACTGTCATTTTTCAAATCCTGGCCAAAATGTGTTTTCTCTCTTGTGGCACAGAATGACAATGATGATCCATGAAATCACCTTTTAGGAGGGTTTTGAAAATTTTCTTCTCCCTATTTAATGAGGTCGGGTCCTAAGAAGTTTATATTGAAAATTTGGGTACAGCATTAAAAAACAACAGTCATGAGTGTACATTGAAATTTTACAATGCATGCTCATAACTTTGGTAAATTTGAATATTCTGCACTTAGCCATCCATTCATGTTTTTTCATTCCCCTGGTGGCTAGTGGCACCCCCCACCATCTGATCCACATCCCTACATGCTTTGTATGTTTCACTGGTGTCTAGTAGTGCCCCCAACCTCCGTTCACCATCCCCTCAGGTAATATGTGTTTCTCTGGTGTCAAGTGGCACCCTCACCCTCTGACCGTCATCCCCTCTGTTATTGTATATGTCTCTGGTGCCTGGTGGTGCCCCCCCACTCTCCAATCACCATCTCCTGAGGTATTGTATGTTTCTCTGCTGTCTAGTGGCACCACCACACTCCGATCACCATCTACTTATTGTATGTTTTTTTTCCTGGTGTCAAGTGGTACCCTCCACCCTCTCCTTGCCACCCCCTCAGCAATTGTATGTTTCTCTGGTATCTAGTGGCGTCCCCACCCTCTGATCACTTTCCCCTCAGTTATTGTATGTTTCCCTAGTGCCTAGTGGCACCTCCCACCCTGTGATTGCCATCCCCTTCTGTTTTGTATATTTCCCTGGTGTGTAGTGGCACCCCCAATCTCTGATCGCTATCCACGTATATTTTGTATGTTTCCCTTGTGTCTAGTGGCACCCCCACCATCTGATTACCATTCCAGCATGTTTTGAAAATTTTTCTGGTGTCTAATTGTGCCCCCACCCTCTGATCACTGTTTTTTCATGTTCTTTAAATCTCCCTGGTGTTTAGTGGTGCCCTCCCACCGTCTGATCACCATTCCCTCATGTTTTGTACATCTGCCTGCTGTCTAATGGCACCCACCACCCTCTGATTGCAATCCCCTCAGTTATTGTATGTTTTCCAGGTGTCTAGTGGCACCCCCCACCCTCCAATCACCGTCCCATATTGTTAGCTGTAATACAGAAAACCAACCCGCAATGTTTTTTTAAAACTGTAAAAAAGAAAATGGTCCCTTGCTGATCTAACCCCCCACCCACTACAACCTCCCACTGAGCACCCACCATCCCACACCCCCCACACCCCCCACACACCCTCACTCACCTGAACAGGTCCCAGGGTGAAGATCCACTCTCCATCAAAGACACCTCTTGCTGCTGGACTTGATGACTGCAATTTAAGAAACTAAGGTAAGTGTGGTTCAGTGTATTTCAATGGGGTTTTAAACTTTAATGTGTGACTTTGTCGGTTTTACATATTTTGACCACAGACTTTTAACATGGCCTTTTTGGGACATCACCTCATGACCAATGGCAAGTGGATTTATGCAAATTAGGCCCAAAATTCAATTGTGCATTCACTTGCCAAAATCACCTTTTGGGTAGGATTTGAACATTGTTATGTTTTGTTCATTTCCCTGGTGTCTAGTGGCATCTCCCACCCTCTGATACACATCCCCACTAGTTTTGTACATTCCCCTTGCTGTCTAGTGGTGCTCCCACTCACACAAGAATGATTTGAGCATTTTCATTGCCCTTGTTCATGAGGTGGGGTCATAAGAAGGTTGCATTGAAAATTAGGGGTTGAAATATTTAAAAGTGGCAAACTTATGAGTCTATGTTGAAATTTTGCAATGCACGCTTATAACTTTGGTAATTTTGCATATTCTGACCCCAAATTTTCAGTATTGCCATATTTTCACATCATCTCATGAATGTGAAAACTGCCATTTTTCAAATCCTGGCCAAAATGTGTTTTCTCTCTTGTGGCACAGAATGACATTGACGATCCATGAAATCACCTTTTAGGAGGGTTTTGAAAATTTTCCCCACCCTAGTTAATGAGGTGGGGTCTAAGAAGGTTATATTGAAAATTTGGGGTACAACATTAAAAAACAACAGTTACGAGTGTACATTGAAATTTTACAGTGTATGCTCATAACTTTTGGAAATGTGAATATTTTCACCCCAAATTTTCAGCATTGTCATTTTTTCACATCACCTCATGGAAGTAACAACTACCGTTTTTCAAAACCTGGCCAGAATGTGTTTTCACACTTGTACCATGAAATGACATTTTGGTCGGTATTTGAAAATTTTCACATACCGTGTTCATGAGGTGGGTTTGTAACCAGCCTATGTTGAAATTTGGGTGTCAAAATATTAAAAAACAACACAGTTATGAAGGTAAGTTGAATTTCTTCTACACACTTTCATAAGTTTGGAAACTTTTGACATCCAACGCCACACAGAATGACAGGGTCAGCAGGGCTCTGCACTTCCATAGGCCCTGCACATCTGCACCTGTTCAGATAGGTCCAAAAGGGATCTGCATGAATGAGGATATGATATCTCAAAAAGAAGGGACATTCTTTGCAAAAAAAAACATCATTAGTGCATCAGTTAGGGTAACCTAATACCATAAAAGTAGGGAAATGTGGTGTTAGGGTTCCCAACCATAACTCCATACCCCCACCCACCCCAAGCAGGAAAAGGAAAAAAAACATTAAGGTTTTGGGTCTCTGGAGTCTTGGCGAATCAGTGGTGGGGTCTTCCATGGGGTTATCAAGCCTCATACCCCCCTCCCCAGCCTATAGGCTCCAATCTGAAGCACAAGGTACAGCTCCAAGCCACAGCCTCATAATGATACACTCTTCAAAGATAGAGAAGTATGCCTCACCACAGGTTGCCAACACAATTTGTTGTTACTTTCTTCATGCAGGGCCCTGTGGGCCTTGCATGAAAAAAGAAGATCATCTGACAAGCTCCCTGGATAATGGAAAGCCAGTTGATGTCCTGTACTTGGACTTCAGCAAGGCGTTCAATTCAGTCCCACATGGAAGGTGGATATGTCAACTGAGGGACCTAGGGGTTGGGGGAAAAATGGTGGGATGAATAACAAATTGACTGAGCAACTGGCAGCAGAGGGCGGTCATGGGGAAGAGGATTTTACTCACAGGAGGGTCATCAGCGGGGTCCCTCAGGGATCAATATTCAGCCCAGTCCTGCTCAGTGCATTCATTGTGGACATTGGGGAGGGAGTAAGGAGCAAGATGAGCCTTTTCGCAGCAGATTCTAAGTGGAGTGCAGTGGTAGACAGCAAGGAGGGTAGGAAGACACTTCAGGAGGATTTGGTCTGGTTGGAAAAGTGGGCACACACTTGGCAGTTGTGGTTTAATGCTTAGAAGTGCAGTGTACTACATCTGGGAGTCAGGAACCCTGGGTATAACTATCATTTGGAGGGAGAACAGCTGTTGACATCTAAGAGGGAAAAAGACCTGAGGGTGGTCATAGATGCCAGGATAATTAATTCAGAATAGTACAGAAGAGTGTCTGCTAAGGCAAATAAAATACCTGTGTGTATCCCTAGAGGAATAACATCGAGGAGAAGGGAGGTCATTCTGCCCCTGCACAACTCCTTAGTGAGCCCTCACTTGGAGTACTGCATACAATTTTGGAGGCTTTACTTGAAGAGGGATGTTATCATCTTGGAGAGAGTACAGAGATGAGCCACAAGGATGATCCATAGCCTGGGGGAATGTCTTACGAGGAAAGACTTGGGGAGCTGAACATGTACTCCCTCAAGGTCAGATGGGGCAGGAGGATATGATAGAGGTCTTCAAATATATGAAGTGGATATATAGGCTAAACACAGAGGGTCTCATTAAGTTGAGGGGGGAAGGGAATATGAGGGGTCATAACCTTAAGATAGCAGGGGGAGGCACAATGTTAATAACAGGGCACTGGGGGTGTGCCAGGTAGAATGGAGCACGTGAAGGAAGGGGGCAGCTGCTGAAACTTAATCAGGATCTGCATCTCGGGCAGATGAGACAGACAATAGGTCTAATCTGTTGGCAACTTTGTATGCATGCATGTATGTATGTACCTGGCTCAGGGGCAATGGGGGGTGCCCCTCTCGAGGGTATAGCTGCATATGCCAGCTGTTGCATGTAACTCAGGGGTCAGTGGTGGAGGTGGAGCAGTGGCTGGAGTATGAGGCAGGTCAGTGGCTGCAAGTGGGACAAATTGTGATATGTTAAAAAAAGGCAGTTTTGGGTATTGTACAGTACACATGTGTGCATGTCACGTTTCAAGCCAAGGGCAAAATGGCAGGCTCTGTTGAGTATACCCCAAAATCTAGATTGCTCACCATCATTTGCAGAGACATAAACAGTTAGCCCATAGTCTGTAAGACTAGTGATGTAAGACCTAACAAATAGCTTTTTGATTTCAGGAAGGAAACTGTTTCTATGGTGTACGAGAAGGCCATGCCTTGAGTTGACCGTCTTGACAAGGGTGTCAATGTGTGCAATGAAGGAGAGGGTTGGGGTCTAGGTTGACCCCTAGATACCTGAATGTGGTCACTGTGGCACTTGGACAGCTGGTTCTGATTGCTCTATGATTTTGTAATCTAAAAATGTGTTATTGAGTGTCTCTCATGAGACAGCTTGTGCTCCTGGGATAACCCCCCCCCCAGGTTTCATTTCAAAGGACAGGATATGTTAAACAGCAGATCTCTGTAATGTGATTAACTTCCAAGAACTCGCATTTTATAGCCTTGTTTAGGATCAGTGTTGCTTGAAGCCAGGAACTAAAATACCCATTTTATGGCATCCTCAGGAAGGGCAGTTAATTTCAACTGGTGCTGAAAAAACTATGTTGCAGCTAGGTGAGAAAACTGCAGAGTTGAAAAAGTTCTCCGATGTCTTTGAAAAAGCAGGAAAAGACTCAAAATCAAAGGGTCATATGGGGAAATGAGTTTTTGCTGATGTCACCTTATTTAATATACCCCCTGAGTGATGGGACATCCTGTGTGTATTAATTTGTATATTTTACATGGAGGAGCTAGGTGACATCATGGAAGGGGCAGGTTTAGAGACAGTTTAACTATATTCTGCATTTCCACTTAGACACATTCTTGTTTGGACTTTCATGAAACAACAACATCTACTTTAAGCACTGTTTTAGAAGGTAATACACTAGATAGACAAGTCTAAATTGTATTGTGGTAGGAGCTTGTTTGCACTTTTTCATTGTTTTATTTTAAGTGATTGTATGCTGTGTGATATATTGTTTTGTGTTTACATTTTACATATTTTTATCCATTTTCTTAGTAAACCTCTTATTTTAAAGAGACTACCTGGTGTGCCTTTGAAATTCTTTGTTTTGCATGTGAAGCATATATGGTTAAAGTTGACACTGTTCATAAGCTTAATGGTATACCAAACTGGGAAAAGGTAAGAATTTATCTAAGGTCTTTCATACAGGTTTTAAGGGTTCATTTTGTATACATGGTTAGGTGTCCATAGGCAAAAGATATCTGGCATTCCTCAAAGAGCAGAATTATCTGAACCTGTACATTTGGGTGCTCTAGCAAAAGGTTCACAGTTTGAATCCCTCCAGAACATGAGACCAAAGGTGATTCGGATCCACAAAACAGACAGAAGGGTTAACCTGTTCTGTTACCCTGTTCAGAATACTGTGCTCAGAGGTTGGCACCATGGGAGCAGAGGGCCTGACCTGATGAGTGGGGTTGTGATAGTCACTTGCTCTAGATGATTGTCAGGTGAGGTGGTAATCAAAAGTTTATTGGAGGAAGGGAATTTATTGTGGGTGGCGAAGACCATACATTTAGTTTTCTTCATAGTCAACTCAAGGAGGTTTGAGGAGAACCAGTCCTGTATGGAGTTGAAGTCAGTTTGGAGTTTCTACTGCAGAATCCCCAGGTTTGCACTGCTGGTAAACATGACTGCATCATCTGCATAAATCAGAACATTAGTGGACCTGTGGACCATGGGCAATTCATTAATGAAAAGGCAGAATAAAAGAGGACCCAAGATGGACCCTTGGGGGAATCCAGTGGTTACTGGTTGAGTGTTGGAGAGTGCTCTATGAAATTTAACTGCTTGGGTTCTGCCATCCAGGTAGTTAGTGAACCAGGACACAACATTTGAGGAAAGACCCAAGGAATGAAGTTTCCAGCAGTGGAGGGCATTGTTAACAAGGTCAAATACCTTGATTAGGGTTGGAAACCCTAACTCCATATTTCCCTACTTTTGTGGTATTAAGTTACCCTAACTGTTGCATTAACAATGTTTTTTGCAAAGAATATATAAATTATATATATGGAGATATTATAGTGGTACAGTAGTGCCACTATATGTACAGCTGAATGGGCACTTTAATGTTAAACCTCAAATTTTGAACTTTAATATCTTTGCAACTGTTTAACAGATAAGCATGATGTTTTGCATGCCCAGTCATGAGATGTAGATATCTTGATGTGCAAAGTCGTATTCCAGTTAGATATGAGGATTCTGAAATACGGATAGTGAAAAAATGCAGAAAATCACCATTTTTTGCTGTTTTTTTTGACATCATATGGTGCCCAGATGGTTTGGAATTTTGGACTGAAATTTCTAGAGAAGAACAGTCTTGGCCCAAAGCGTTTTTTTTCACTGGTTTGGTGAAAAAATATGAATCTGTTCCAAAGCTATTAAATTTTAATCAGAAAGTACTTCAAAAATAGCTGTAAAAGGGGGGTGACTTGGATGCCTAGAGTCACCTCATAGCTCTTGAATAATCATGAGCTTATTTGCATTCCCATTTTTTAAAATTGAGGGAATTAGAAAAATCAGGTGAAAACTACAAGCTATCCCTCTTTGGGAATCTAGGTCTGTTCAAAATCACTGTTTACAAGAATTTCTTTTTGATTTCACCTGTTTACATTACAAGAAGAACAGTTCCTTATGTGGCCCACATTTAAAAAATGTAACTGTAAGCTTTGCTCATGAATAATCATGAGGATGAGCAATGGTTTCAATGCTAAACCTCAAATTTTGCACTTTAATATCTTTGCAACTGTTTAACAGATTTGTACAAAATTTTGCCTGTGTGATCTCGTGGGGAAGATCTCTTGATGTGCCAAGTTTAGTTCTGGTTGGATGTGCAGATTCTGAGATGTGGATAGCATAAAAATTTAAACAAATTGTTGTTTTTTGCTGTTTTTTTGTCATCACCTTGTGGCCAAAAGGTTTGGAATTTTGGTCTAAAATATTCAGGCTAGAAAGGGCCCAACCCACAAATGTGCCTTTGTCTAGCTTGATGAAAAAATTTAAATCAGTTCTAAAGTTATTAGATTTTAAAAATTCGACTTCTGATCATGCTCAGTAAGCACTTGCTATATGAATTGTCATTTGCTGATTCTATTTTCCCTCCAACCAGAAAAGTGGTTCTCAGTTGGTAATCTGGTTCATGACCCTGAAATTGTGGTTCCAACTAGTACAATATATTTAGTTCTGGATGCAGAAAATCTGCTCCAGCCACTAGGTGTGGGTAAGGCATGAGGCATAGCCAAGTGCCTTACTGTGCCCCTGGGTGTAGTAAGGCATGGGGGAAGCCCAGAGCATTCAGACCCTGGGTGTTGGGTATGGCATGAGATGAAGCTGAATGCCTTAACAAGCCACTGGGGTGTAGTAATGCATGAGATACAGCTGAGTGCTTTCTGCCCCTGGATATGGGATAAGGCAAAAGGCACAGCTGAGTGCATTACTACATTACAGGGGCATAGCAAGGCATGAGATGTAGCTGAGTTTTTTCAGTCCCTGTATGTCATTGTGCTATCTCCAAAAAGTAAGGAAATTCTTTGTAAAAGAACTGCATTAATGCAACATTTAGCATTAAGCCTAAACTGACAGAAGTAGGGAAATGTGGTTTTAGGGTTTCCAAACCTAAAACCCTACCCGCACCCTTGAAGCAAATCATAGCTGAATTCTTCCTTTTGGATGTCAACCCTAAAGCTTACCCCAATGCGGTAGCAGGAAAGCTTAGATGTGATGGACACAATTGTGTATGTTTCAAGAATGTATAGAATAGAGTGAGCTTTAGGGTTGGCAACCCCAAGGAAGACTCCACTCTTGATTTGTTTCTGGGTTGGGGCAGGGTTTTAGGGTTTGCACCCCTAATACCACATTTCCCTACTTTTGTCAGTTTAGGCTTAACCCTAAATGTTTCATTAACATATTTTTTTGTAAAGAAGATATATATATCTATATATATATATATATATCTATATACATATATTAGAGGCAAAAAACTCCGTTTAATGCATTAGTTAGGGTTGTTCCACAGCGACAAAAGTGAGGAAATTCGCTGTTAGGGTTGAAAACCCTAACTCCAAATTCACCCCCCCAGCACCACACACACACACACACACACACACACACACACACACATTCATGTATGGGGGAGGACCAGGTCAACACAACCAATGACAGACATCCAGCAGCAGGTGAAAGAAATAACAAACAATTGTCTAAATGTACTACGAGACATCCCCACCCACCTGACCAGGTACTGCATGCTCAGTGGAGATCAACAGCAAAACTGAGGCCATGTACACCAAACGTACATCCCTGATTGCAGCTGCACACAACGTATCACACTTAGTAGTTGCATGGCCTTACCTACCGATGCCCCACACCACACCACAACTGGTACTGTGCCATTAGTCAATATAAATGCTGAAGGTGCATGATGACAGTTGTAGAAAGGTTTTAACACTAGTGAGTATACATTAATTAAGAGAAGTATATAAATTAACCACAAGACACTAGCATGCTCAAGATAAAAGTAGTGTTACATTTAGTAGGTGATTTACATAGTAGTAGTACATTTACTGCAATGGTTTACTTAAGATAGAGAGGCTGATGTAAGCATATGGAAAAGCATTGCCTGTTGAATGCTCTGAAATTCGTACTGCCAGTATCAGATGCATTCTTACTGATGAAGGTGTACTGCTCATGTACATACATAGACCTTCAGTGTGTTTCAATACTAAAGATGCAGTAAGTATTCTTTGTAAGAAACATTGTAATTGCATGGATCAGGCCAAGCAACTTCTAAATATCATAGCACTACTGAGCCAACAATGACGTACCTGTATCGAGATGTATAATGGATAGATTTTCCTGTAGGCACTTACTGAGTATGTTGTACCTGATAAAGACAATCTCATTGCATCGGTGATGACTAACTTATTCAAATAGTAATACATTTACTATTGTTGCAATGAGTGATCTATGCCACTTATGGACACAGTGTAATTTTTTTAACAGTTGTTTCATACTCAGGCTGTATGCCTAGTGTTTGGGTTTGCCACACTTCTGTCACTGATGCTATCAAAGTGATAACTATGTTAATTGTGGTACAACAGGAATCAAGTAGGTATGTGTAGATATAAACAGAATGTCTTTAGTATTGATTTAACTCACAATGGGATAAGTTTACTAGGACAGCAGGGGTTATTCTCTATCACTGACTGTCAGTTATAATCACACTAAGGTTTCGATGACTGTAATGATCAAGTTACACTGTTTATCTTCATGAGTTCATATTCACAGCCATTCTCCAGTAACTAGACAGTGTATGGTGTACTGGGTGGGACACTGTGTTGCAAAGCTGCTGCAGTGCCTAGCAGAGGGAGACTATCTCACCATAAAGACAATTAAGCAATAAGGCATGACCAACAGTTATGTTAAATGGTCTGTTAATCACCCTGTGGGGTTTAATGTTGAATGAGGCATAGCCGAAGTGCCACATGTCTCTAGACAGTGATAAACTGACCATTAACATAATATCTGGAGTGGCTTACTGCTATCATAATAAAACTGTTTTTAAACAACATTAAACCATGTTCATCATATGGTTAGGCTCTACATGTATGTTAATAAAAGTAAACATGAGGCTGTTACAATGTTTACAGTCAATTAGAAAGCTGCATTTTCAAACCCTTGTTATAATCAGAGATATTATACCTGCACAACTCCTTGGTTTTGCTGAACTCTGTTGCTGAGGTGACCCACCACAGTGGTCTGGTCTGTGTGGAGCATCGGTAGGTAAGGCCATGCAACTACTAAGTGTGGTGCCGTGTGCAGCTGCAATCAGGGATGTGCAGCTTGGTGTACATGGCCTCAGTTTTGCTGTTGATCTCCACTGAGCATGCAGTACCTGGTCAGGTGGGTGGGGATGTCTTGTAGTACATTTAGACAATTGTTTGTTATTTCTGTCACCTGCTGCTGGATGTCTGTCATTGGTTGTGTTGACTTGGTCCTCCCCTATACTTGAATGTGTGTGTGTGTGTGTGTGTGTGTGTGTGTGTGGTGCTGGGGGTGGTGAATTCGGAGTTAGGGTTTTCAACCCTAACAGCGAATTTCCTCACTTTTGTTGCTGTGGAACAACCCTAACTAATGCATTAAACGGAGTTTTTTGCCTCTAATTTCCTCTTTTGAGAATGGTAACAAGAAACAGTGAATGATGTAGCGGAGCGGGCCCTTTGGCCCCGCCACCACATGATGTCTTGTGGCATAGTAACAGGAGCAAGCAACGCAAAACAGAAATGCTAACAGTGGCACACATGGTAACACAAGCGCGAATGAGAACAGAAAGGGTAACGCACACAGTGGCGTAGATGGGAACGGTCTGCCATGTGATGTGTTATCACATAGTAACATGGTGCCTGCAAATGGAAATGTCAATGGGCATGGTGATGCAAAGTGAAACAGAAAGAGAAACAGTACTGTAGACACAAATGGCAACAGAAAAGCAAGCACAAATGAAAACACAAAGGATAACGACATAGGGCTCCACAGCTCGCACATAATTGCGGGTAGCTGAGGCACAAAGGGCTCTCACACTCCCACCACATGATGTCTTGTGGCATAGTAACAGGAGCAGCAACGCAAAACAGAAATGCTAACAGTGGCACACATGGTAACACAAGCGTTGAATGAGAACAGAAAGGGTAACGCACACAGTGGCGATGGGGAACGGTTGCCGTGTGATGTGTTATCACATAGTAACATGGTGCCTGCAAATGGAAATGTCAATGGCATGGTGATGCAAAGTGAAACAGAAAGAGAAACAGTACTGTAGACACAAATGGCAAAAAATAACAGAAAAGCAAGCACAAATGAAAACACAAAGGATAACGCACATAGGGCCCCGCGCTTCCGGCACATAATGCGGCAGCTGGGCCTTGAGGACTAAAGGCCCCTACCCACCACATGATGTCTTGTGGCATAGTAACAGGAGCAGCAACGCAAACAGAAATGCTAACAGTGGCACACATGGTAACACAAGCGCGAATGAGAACAGAAAGGGTAACGCACACAGTGGCGTAGATGGGAACGGTCTGCCATGTGATGTGTTATCACATAGTAACATGGTGCCTGCAAATGGAAATGTCAATGGGCATGGTGATGCAAAGTGAAACAGAAAGAGAAACAGTACTGTAGACACAAATGGCAAAAAATAACAGAAAAGCAAGCACAAATGAAAACACAAAGGATAACGCACATAGGGCCCAGCGCTTCCGGCACATAATGCGGCAGCTGGAGCGCGGGGCACAAAGGGCCCCACACTCCCACCACATGATGTCTTGTGGCATAGTAACAGGAACAGATGCAAACAGAAGCGCTAACAGTGGCGCACAAGGTAACGCAAGCTTAATGAGAACAGAAAGGATAACGAACACGGTGGCGTAGACGGAACGGGTGTGCCACGTGATGTCTTGTCACATAGTAACATGGTGCCTGTAAATCGAAATGGCAATGGGCATGGTGACGCAAAGTGAAACAGAAAGAGAAACAGTACGGTACACACCAAATGGCAAAAAAGTAACAGAAACGCAAGCGCAAATGAAAACGCAAAGGATGACGCACGTGGTGGCGCAGACATCAACGGTAAGTGAAATGGGCATGGAACCACAAGCGGAAAGGGCAATGGTAACAGTAATGTAAGCGCACAGGCTGGTTTTCCCAAAAAGCTGAATAGAGAAAGACAGTGAGTACAAAGAATGTATGCATAATAATGGGTATCAGAGCAGAAAATGAGGACTTGGAATACTAAATAAGTTATATCTCAGGAACCGTATGACGTAGAAAAAAAATTTTAAAGTCGTATGATTTATGACTGTCCTGGCTAGTTTTGTACTTAGCCCCACTTAGGGGCTAAGAATTTTTCTGACGAAAACTCCAGATCTCGCACTGTTTTCAGATACGGCCCTGAAAGCAAGGCTAACGCCGTAATGTTATCCTATGGGAAAAAGAGAAGTTCGAGCGCCATAACTTTGCCTCCCTGTAATATTTTTCACCAAACCACTGAAAGGCACATCTGTGGGCTGTTGGCTGTCTTCCTCCAAATTTCAGGAAAAAAGACCAAACCGTTATTTTGCAGCAGGGATCCAAAGGATTTCTGTAATGCGTCGGGCGCCGTAATGTTATCCTATGGGAAAAACTGTCAACTTTGGAGTGCCATAACTTTGCCACCATGTAATATTTTTTCAATACAACACTGAAAGGCACATCTGTGAGATGTCGGCTCCGGTTCCTCCAAATTTCAGCTCAAAACTCCCAACGGTTCTTTTGCAGCACAGTGCCAAAGAATTTCTGTCATTTTCCCACAGACTAGAAAACTACTGTCGCAATTTGCTAAAGCTTTCGCAAAAATTTGCGACACTTTCGTGAGCATGAAAGTAATTTGCGAAAGTACTTTTTCCAGAAATTTGAAAACATATTTCTGGGGTGTTTTACCACAAAATAAAGACATGGCAAGCATCCCTGAGGGTCCGCTAGGTGAATACAAAAAAATTAGGTTGCTAGACGGTCCCAAATTTAAATGCCAACCATTTTTCTGATCACCAACTGAAAACAAAATGGCCGATTTGTGAAAGTAACAGGCCCATTTGCGAAAGTAAAAATGCATTTGCGAAAGTGTTGAACTTTTTGTTAACTTTTCCCATTGACTTATCATGGGAAACTGTTTTTTGAATAACTTTTGAACCATTTAATATTTTTTCATGAAATCTTTGAAAGGCACATCGGGGACCCTGGCCACATGTTCCCTGAAGATTTTGGGCCGGTCGCGCAAACCGTACGACCTGTAGGCGCAACCATAGAATTCCAGAAAAGCGTAAACGCGTGCACAGATCACACTTAATAACTCCACAGCCGTATATCCGACCAGTACAAAACTTGGCAGATCCCAAGGCCTATGGTTCTTGATCATAATTTCCAAATTTCAGGCAAATCCATCAAATGGTTGCAAAGTTATTAAGGTGCAAAGTTTTGGGGTTTAACATAGAAATGGCTCCTCAACCCTAACTATGGTAGCACTACCGTGCTACCATAATAGATTTATATATATATATGTATATATATATGGGTGTGGTCATGCCCCTATAGTTAGGGTAACATTTTCACTTCTATGTTAAACTCAAAATTTTGCCTTTTAAGAACTTTGCAATCATTCTCGTGATGTGTATGACATTTTGCATGCACTATTAGGGACCAAAGATCTCTTGATGTGGCAAGTTTCATTCCACTCAGATGTGTGAGTGTAGAGATACAAAGTGTCAAAAATGTATAAATTACCATTTGTTTTCAAATTCTTTGTCATGCCGCTGTGCAAAAACTGTGTGGAATTTTGGTCTGAAATTTTTACGGGTATATAGTTCTTGGTTCACAGTGGTGCCTTTGAAAGCTTTGGTGAAAAAAATATTAATCTATTCAAAAGTTATTAAATTTCAAAGTTTCCTATTATTTTCAATGGGAAAAGTTGAATGTGAGCCTCAAATCAGGATTCTGTGTCGCGAACGAATAATCCTGTTTTACAAAAGGGAAATCCTTTTTCATTCTGCCGCCATCTTGTTTTCAGTTAGCGATGGCAACAAAACAAAATAAATAAAAATAGAACCATTTAGTAAACACAAATGGTTGTGTTTACCTGATAGGGGCTCCTTAGAGTCCGAGTCTGGGTTTAGTTTTTGCATAAAAGAGTAGGAAATGCCTTTTTTTAACATGCTGAAATACTTCTCTGCAAATTGTGAAAAAGGGAATCACAAAACAGGATCCTTTTTGCAATTAGGAAAAAAGGATTTGTTCTTTTCCTGCAAATTGTGAAAAAGGAACCACGGAAAAGGAATCTTTTTTGCAATTTGTGAAAAATGATTTCTGCATCACAGGAATGCACATTTCCATCTCTAACAACATGTGTAATTCCTGATAGTCTAGTGGTCCATCCCCCTCCCCCATTCACCAATCTCCCATCCCCACTTAAAAAAAAATCTATCTGCCTGATAGTTTAGTGGTTCCTCCCCCCATGTCCAATCACCCTTCTCTTATCCTATGAAATATTCCCTGATAGTTTAGTGGTCCCACCCCCTCCCCAATCACCCTCCCAGTATGGAAAACAATATTCCCTGGTAGTCTAGTGGTCCAACCCCCCTCCCTGATCTCCGATCACCCTCCCGATACTGTTTTTTTGCAAATTTCCCTGGTAGTCTAGTGGTCCCTCCCCATCCCCAATCCCTATCCCATGAAATAGTAAAAACATAACCCTGGTGATCTAGTTAATGACTCACTCCCTGCCTCCTGGTGCTGTCCCACCACCTGCTCTAGCAAGCCATGGCGGTGACCAGCACAGCCCTCCTCTCATCACTGCAGCTGGTTATTGACCGAGCTGTGAATGAGCACGTACTGTATACAGTACTCACACATTCACAGCTCAGTTGGTGACCAGCCACAGTGGTGAAAGGAGTGTTGTGCTGGTCTCTGACTGTGGATTGGTTTGGGGGAGCAAGGTGGTGGGTCAGTACCCAGGATGAGGGGGATCCACTAGACTGCCAGGGTTATGTTTTTACTATTTCATGGGACAGCAATTGGGGATGGAGATGGACCACTAGACCACCAGAAAAAGTTTATAAAAGAACAGTACCAGGAGGGTAATCAGGGATCAGGCAGTGGGGTGGGAGCACTAGACCACCAGGGAATATTGTTTTCAATACCAGGAGGGTGATCAGCGATTGGGGGGGATGGGACCACAGAAGACACCAGGAGAAAGGACTGCTGTGTGACTGGACTTCTCTGCTGGGACTATATTGCCCTCCTTCCCTTCCCTCCACCCCCCCACCCAAAGCTAGTCCTATTTTTATCGGCACAGGATTTGACTGACAACAGGAACTTCCTGTTTGGGAGCAGGAAGTGAGTGATCACAGAACCACCAAAGACCCACCATCCTAGAAGGGCAAGAGTAGCTCTCCAGCCCCCTCTAGCTGCTGGAGGTCTGCTTCTGAGCAAGTAAGTGGTCTACTGAGAAATATAGGATATTCTTGTCTCAGAACAGGACAATCAGGAGCTTAAAGGGCACACAGGCAGAATGTAAGGAGAGAGAGAAAAAAACAGAGAACAGTGTAAGGATTGCAAACAGTTAAGGGGCCAGAAATAAGACATGATTGGAGTGGTGCAGTGCAGTGGCTGTGGAGCAGCAGTCTTCCGGGAGACGTTCTGGAGGATACGGTGTTGTCCCATCTGCAGGCACCTCTCTGGACTGAGGGAGGAGGTTGCTCATCTCCAGGCTGAGTTGGCCAGGATTTGTGGGACCTCCTCTTCCATCCAGAGACCACCAGTGCCACTGCCGTTGCCTCAGAGGTTGCCAAGAAAGAGGAGTGGTTGGACCTCAGTGGGCTCAGGGAGGGTGAGGGTGGTGGAACAGAGGCACATCCCTCCAGTTGTACCTCTCCACAATCCCTATGCCATTCTGGCAAAGTGTGGTTCCTCTATGGAGGCACCCACAGTGGAGACCAAGGAGAATGCTGGGAACCTCCACAAAGGAGACCCACAGGAGGGTGGCAGGGGACCCTGAAGGGGAAGGAAACAACTCCTGGTGGGGGACTCCATTGTTAGGAAGGTAGAACTGGGGGAGGAAGGGGAGAGGGAGGTAAGGTGCCTGCCTGGTGCCATGGCTTGGAGGGACAGGGAGCGAATCCTCAGGATTGCCGGAGCAGCTGCACAGGGGAGGGATCTGGATGTCATTGTCCACCTAGGGACAAATGACCTGGCTAAGAAAGGGATTAGAGAAGTGTAGGAAGAGTTTGTGGAATTGGGGAGGAGCCTTAGTCAAGTAGCATGCATGGTAACCTTCTCGGAGGTGCTGCCCATCTATGGCATAGGAGAGGCTAGGGTGTTCCGCACCATGGGATTCAATCAGTGGTTGAAAAACTGGTGTGGAGCTCAGGGATTTGGCTTCACTGGGGACTGGGGGTCCATCTGGAGTGATGCAAGACTATACTGGCATGATGGGCTGCATCTGTCCGGGAGGGAACCAGGATCCTAGGTGATAGGTTTAAATGCTTCATTGGCAAGCTTTTAACCAGCCAAGGGGAGGCACTGAAAGGAGCAGGAAATCCTAGCCCCCAAATAATCATGGTAGGTGTGGCAAATACCAACATAGAGGTGTCGATAGGGAGAAGGGCAGGGGTAAATGGAGAAAGTGACAAAGGCAAGAAGGACAGGGATGGAGCAAAAGGAGTAAGGCCATCAGGAAATGGAGGGTAATGAGTACCAATGCCCGTAGTCTGGGCAACATGCTCCCTGAGCTGGTGGCTTTGATGGAAGAGGGATGCCTGGATATCGTAGCAGTCACAGAAACATGGTACACAGAGAACCATGACTGGGATGTTAACATACCAGGGTACATAACCTACAGGAGAGACAGGCAGGGAGAAGAGGGGAGGAGAAGCTCTTGTGTAAAGGAAGGGATAAAAGCAACTGAACAAAAGAGTAAACAGGGAGGAGAGGAGGCACTGTGGGTCACCTTGGAGACTGGAAAGGGCACCACAATCCGCATGGGGGTTGTGTACAGACACCATGTCAGGGGGAGGGAATGGACAAGGATATGATAGAAGGCATTCTTAGAATGGCAGAGAAAGGGAGATACTGTTGATGAGAGACCTGAATATGCCAGATGTTAACTGGAGCACATTTGCTGCAGCCACATCCAAAAGCAGGGCCATTCTTGATGCCCTACAGGTGGCAGGCATTAGACAGCTAGTTTCAGAACCCACTCGTGAGGGAGCAATCTTAGACCTCATACTCTCACACGGGGGCAGTGAGAGAATCTCAGATCTAGAAGTGGGTTGCCATCTGGGGACAAGCGACCATCAAACAGTGTAGTTCACATTCAATCAATCAATCAATCAAAATCTTTATTTATTCAGGTGAACATCATTGAGCAAAGCTCATTTACAAGATGGACCTGAGTGGTCATACAAATGAGGATACAAGTATTATTACATAGACAAGAATAGAATAAATAGCAATACAATGGCATGAAATGATTATATACAACAATTTACATATATACAAGTAACAATAGAACCATTTAGCCTGTAGGAAAAAAAAGGACAAAGGGTATAGCAGTCCTAAAATATAAGTTATATGGTCTAAACTAGTTTTTAAGTGAATATAATAGGTGATTCGGAAAGAAATTGAGTTAATATAATGGATAGAAAAGGAGGTTTAGTTGGGTCAGATAGGTGGGGATTATGCTTTATAAAAGCAATTGCAGAGCTCTGGAAAAGGGCGGAGAACAATCTTTTGAAGGATGCCAGAGGTAGTAGGCTATCTAGCTTCATGGATTTTTGGAGAGTTCCATGCAGCTGCTAAGGAATAGCTGAAAGCAGCCCTCCCATACCGGGTGCAGGCATTGGGGACCTTTAATGTGATGAGTTTACTGATCCTTAAGGTGTATGGCCTGGTTGTAATTTGGGTAAAGCAATCAGTGATATAGGTCGGTAGTTTGCCTGTTAACGCTTTGAGTATCCAGATAACAGCATTCCTATTTCTTCTGTGTTGCAATGATGTCCAGTTGACTGCCATATAAAGGGAGCAATGATGGGTGTTGGAGGGAAGGTCAGTAATAAATCTTATCTTATTAAACTCAGCTACAGCGTCAAGCCATACAAAAGTGAGGGTACTGGACTTTAGAAGGGCTGACTTTGGCAAGATGGGAGAGTGCCTTAGAAAAGCACTAGCAAACAGGCTAGAAGGAGGTGTGGAGCAACAATGGGGAATCATCAAAACTTCCATCACAGAGGCAACAAGCCTTTGTGTGAAGCAAATAAACAAATCAAAATGAAAGAAAAAGCCACTATGGTTCTCAAAAGAGGTTGCTGTGAAAGTCAGGAGGAAAAAGATAGCATTCTGGAAGTATAAGGAAACACAGAAGGAGCAGGACAGAGAGTTGTACCAGTTAAGGCAGAAGGAAGCAGGGAGGGAAGTCAGAATAGCAAAGGCCCAAACTGAGGAAAAGATAGCCAACTCAGTTAAGAAGGGGGATAAAACCTTTTATAGGTACATCAGTGAGCGTAGAAAGATAAAGGGAGGGGATAGTGAGGCTGAATAGAATGAACGGTGGGTGGGCAGAGGGGACAATGAAAAGCAGGGATACTGAAAGAATATTTCTGCTCAGTATTCACAAAAGAGGAGGGGAAGTGCCTAATCCAATTAACAGAAGCACTCTTAATAGGGGGTCGATCCCAGTCCTTTCTACAGAAGAAAGGGTTCTGCAAGAACTCCTAAAACTGAAGGTGGACAAAGCAATGGGTCCTGATGGAATTCACCCCAGAATTCTAAAAGAATTAAGGAGGAACTAGTGAAACCACTGGCTACTTTTTTCATAAATCATGGGAGGATGGTGGTACCGAGGACTGAAGGAAGGCGGATGTGATTCCCTTCACAAAAGTGGGAGCAAGACAGAGGCAGGAAACTACAGACCTGTCAGTCTGATCTCTGTGGTAGGAAAGTGATGGAGTCACTCTGAAGGAAAGAATAGTTGAGTACCTAGAGGCCAGTGGAGCACAGGACCCAAGGCAGCATGGGTTCACAGCGGGAAGGTCATGTCAGACAAATCTAATAGATTTCTTTGACTGGGTGACCAAAGTAGTAGACCAGGGAGGGGCTGTGGACATGGCCTACCTAGACTTTAGCAAGGCATTTGACACTTTCCCACACAAAAGATTAATAGTCAAATTAATCAGCCTGGGAGTGGGTCCCAGGGTGGTAGCCTGGGTTAAACATTGGCTGCACAACAGGACACAGAAGGTAATTGTAAATGGAGTCCACTCTAAAGAAAGAGGGGTTACTAGTGGGGTACCGCAGAGTTCAGTATTGGTTCCAGTCCTTTTTAATGTCTTCATCAGTGACATTGCAGGGACTGAAGGAAAGTATGCCTTTTGCAGATGACACAAGATCTGCAACAGGGTTGATACACAAGGAGGCGTGGAAAGGATGAAAAGGACTTGGCAGGGTTGGAGGAATGGTCAGAAGTATGGCAGCTAGGATTCAATGCAAAGAAGTGCAAAAATGCACCTGGGAAACAAGAACCCAGGGAAGAATACACAATGGGTGGGGAGGTAGTAATAACAACAAAAAGGAAAGGGACCTGGGGTAATCATATCAGATGACCTTAAGGTTAGCAAGCAATGTGAGAAGGCAGTAGGGAGGGCTGGGGGTATACTGGGATGTATAGGGAGAGGCATCAGCAGCAGAAAACAGGAAGTTGTTATCTCTCTATACAGAGAGTTGGTGAAATCCCATCTGGAGTACTGTGTCCAGTTCTGGAGACCCCATCTCCGCAAGGACATAGACAGGATAGAGGTAGTCCAGAGGAGGGCAACTAAAATGGTGCAGGGTCTGCAAGAGAAGCCGATGAGGAGAGACTAAAGGAGCTTAATATGTATTCCCTGAGGAAAGAAGGAGAGGGGGACATGATAGAAACTTTTAAGTACCTCAGTGGAATCAACAAAGTCCAAGAGGGTAGCATCTTTCAGAAAAAGAGACTCAAGAACAAAGGGACACAATTTAAAGATAGAAGGAAGGCGGTTCAGGGGCAATGGAGGAAGTATTATTCACAGAGAGGGTAGTGGATGCATGGAACAGCCTTCCTAAGGAGGTTGTGGGGTCTAAAAGTGTGGGAGAATTCAAGAATGCATGGGACAGACATAAGGCAATTCTTGTGGGGGGTAGGAAGAAATAGGCTGTTGGTTAACTAGGATCTGCGGCCTATCCTGTAGGTAGGGAAATGGGCAGACTAGATGGGCCTAGCGGTCCTTATCTGCCGTCAAAGTCTATGTTTCTATGTTTCTATGTTACACAGAAACATAGAAGTTGACGGCAGATAAGGACCGCAAGGTCCATCCAGTCTGCCCATAAACTACCAGGGAATATTTTTTGGAATAAGGGGGTGGCTATCTGACATTGGGAGGAGGAATCACTAGACTGCTGGGGAATTTTATCAGTAAGGTAATGGGTGGGTGCTCAGACAATGGAGGAGGGGGAAGGACCACTAAACTACACAGGAAATATTTAAGCAATAAGGCATGACAGGATGTGTTTTTTTGTGTAATAACATCATGCCTCGGGTGGCTGAAGCATGAGTGTGTTCAGCACCTGAGAAGTGACATTATTACACAATAACACAGACCCTGGAGCACCTTATTGCTATTATACAATTTTTATTTCATTCTTTTGGTAACTGGGGAAGACCCACTAGGCACAAGTGCCTGTTTTCAGGGGCAACCCAGGAGCACTTGCTTGGTTAAGTGACTTACTCAGCATCACACAGTATGCAAGCAAAGGTTATGGGAATCAAACTCAGGTCTGCTGGATGTACCAGTCTCATTCACAGCTTGTTACTCTAGCCTCTAGGCTACACTACAAGCCCAAACTGCTCATTTTGTTTTCAGAAGAATAAAATGGGAAAATATATTTACTTCTTTTATTCTTTTTTTGTTTGGGCAGTTGTATCTTTCAAAAAAAAGTTCATGTTGTATGTGTTGGTTTATGTGTTGTCCAGCAGATGTGGCTGTCCTGCATTAACTTGTAGGTCTCTCTTTGTGGTTCTGTTTCTGTGCAGTTGGATCAGTTGAAAGTGGAGTCTGGATTTGTGGCTGACCAGAGAAAAAAGAGGGGATATCTGTATACTGAATGTTGACAGAAATGACTGCACAAAAAGTGATGGTCCTGAGAACTGTGGCAGGAGATTGGTGGTGAGTGACTGTGCAGCATGGTGCTGTAGCGTGCATGTGCTGCCATGATCATGATGTCAACCTGGGGAACAGAAAAGACATTTAGAGCAGAGGTTTTTTTTTCCTACTTTTTAGAAATTCTCTAAAACACAATAGCTTTTGAGGTGGCGAATGTACTTTTCATGCCAGCTTTTTTCCTCCAAATCAAGCGGTGTCTCTGAAGCGTGCAAACGGCAACTACGTTCTGTGGAGTTCAGTAAAGCCACTCGCTTCAGAGAAAAAAGTGGGAATGAAAAGTACATTTATTTTCATATTTTGTATCCTGCACTGTTGTATTTCTTTTATTGTGCTTGCATTATTTATGAAATTGCTGTTTGGCTGGTGGTAATATCGTCGGGGGGGGTGGTGGTGCTGCAGTCTGTTATTGTGCGGTTTGGAGCAGTGGTAACTTCAGGAGGGGAGGCAGGATTTTAAACTCCACCATGCAGTCATCTGGGTGCCTGGACTTCGTACAGTGATGTTATTGTGAAGTAACATCATTGTTCCAGGCACTCACTGACCAATCAGAGGTCAGGCAATTATCTTGCCATTTTATTACATATATTTGTATATGTTAATTGCAATCATTGAACATGGGAGGGGAATAGACCACTACACTACCAGGGAACTATATATATTTCTCTTATTCTGTAGCCATGTTACCTTACTTAGTCTTGGAATGGGGTGAGCATTAGGGTTTGAAACACCAAGGTACTCCCATCACACCTGTTTCAGCATGCAGGGTGGGGTGGGGACTTATGATTGGAAACCGAGGGTGTGGGTAGGGCACTGGGGATGGGAAGCCTAAGTACCCCTCGTGCCTGTTCCTGCATGTGCAGTGGGAGTGGGACCTTATGCTTGGGAACCCTAAGTTTGCATTTCCCTACTTTTAACCATTCAACCCTAATGGTGCATTAAATGAAGTTTTTGCAATGAATTTGCTTATTTTTTCAGATAAACTCAGGCATTGATAGGAGTTTTTTCACCAAATTTTTAACATGGCCTTTTTGGGACTCCACCGCATGAACACTGTCATTTCGTTCATTGATCCCGAAAGGTGATCTCACACAGCGACTGTGCCATTCTGCACCACAGATGTAAACCACCTTTTGGGCAGGATGTGAAGAATGACAGCTGTACTATTCATGAGGTGGTGTAAAAAAATTTCAGTGTTGAAAATTTGTAGTCAAAATATTGTAAATCACTAAAGTTATGCACCTGTGTAGAAACTGCACAATGCACAGTCATAATGCAGCCATTCTTAAAAATTGTTTTACCAAATTTTCAACATGGGCATTTTGGGACCCCACCTATGAACACTGGCACTGTTATTTCATCAATCAGTCCTAAAGGTGATTTCACTCAGCAACTGCAAAATCACCTTTTGGGGCTGAGTAATGAAATGACAGTGCCAGTGTTCATGAGGTGGGGTCCTAAAATGCCCATGTTGAAAATTTGGTGCATATATACCTAAAAATGGCCAAGATATCAACATAAATTCAAAACACCATTGACTGCCATTATATAGAGCTCACCTTGATTCTTCCATTAGTGGTTTGGCTTTGAAGAAAGCAGACATGTTTTGGTCCACAGAACATGACTTCACTGACCTCCAGGAATAAGTATAGGCTGAGGGGGCTGTGGGGAGGTGGGTGTACAGTGGGAGCGTGGAGATGGGGGAGAGGGGGAGAGAGAGACTACGTGGATGATGGTGGACCATTTTCTTTTTTTTTTCAGGTATAAAAAAACAAAAGGACATTGGGAGACAGTTTTCTTCTTTACAGGGCAATATTAAATGAAATTTGGGAACAATGGGAGTGGGCTCCCCAGTGTCCCTACATTGGCACTGGTGGGGAGCACCTTTCGCGGGGATACATATTAGGGCACTGAAAGTTGGCTTCCCAGTGTCCCTACACTGCCACTGGTGGGGGGGCACAGTTTGGGGGGGAGACATATTGAGACACTAGGGGTGTCATCTAAACTTACTAACACTTGTGAAACGTCATATGAGGGGGCACTTACTGTTCTTTTATGACATCATACAAGATCCATATCTCATGACTGAATTAAGCCTGGAGTTCAAAGATAACACTCATAACACTAAAGATCATCCTCTCCAACTCTTGGGCAGAAAATTTAACTACATTAGCAGAAATTTCTTCTACACCTTAAGAGTAATTAATTCTTGAAACAACTTTCCCCACAAGACTGTCATTAGCGCCACCAAATTACAATTTAAAAAATGCCTAGATGCATTTTTATTATCTGGACATTGTTTGAAATACTTTTGTTACTGATGATATAGTGTAGGAGCACCTATGGGTCAGCATGACCTTCTTGCTCCTTACAAAACCTTAGTATGAGCCTTAGGATGTACATAGAGTGACAGTATGTTTTCAAAGAATAGCAGCTTGCTAGCCAATCAGAAAATAGGAATTAGCATACTGTCCCATTATTTAATATACCATATATTGTAGTTATGGCAGAATAACTGAACAACAGTTCTGCATTCTAGTTGTTACTGGATGATGAAACACATTTTCAGTACAATGTACATTAATGTGGGCAAGTCCTGGTCTTCCAGGACCTGACTTAATGTATTGGCTGGTGGTTTCATTGCTCCATCCTGTCTTTGGGAAAAATTCCAACAAGTTGTAGCTCAAAGGAAAATACATCTTGAGTCAGTTAAATTAATTTTTAGAAGATCCTTTTGGATCAGCGGTTAAAAGAGTTAATATCTAGTTCTATACATGAGCTATTGCTGAGAGTCAGTTTGCTTCTACATTATTCAAATGACTTTGGCATATGAATCACTCATCATAGCAGGTGTAAACTATAAAGGCATGAAATCTCTTCACAGATCTTATGCATGATAGATTGACCTATACATCTGTAGGTGTATATTCACTTTGTTAAAAAAAATCAATTAAATGCAAACCTGAGCAGATTTTCAACTTTTGAAGTCACACTGCTTTGTGTTGATATCACTATATTTTAACACACTGCTGAGAATGTCTACATCAATTACAACTTACAAAATGCAAAGGCGAAATCTCCTACGCACTGCTATTTTTAGGGCTGTATATCTTCAGAATAAAGTTTCAAAAACATTTCAGCTACGTAGGAATACTACACAGTTTTAGAAATCTACAACATATTGCCTTGCAAACAAAAAAGGCCTTGTTGATCATTAAGAGTCAAAATAAAGAGAATAATATGTGAGTAGGTGTGCATAACCAGAATTTTATATATACACAAGGTGTGGGATGCTACATAAACCCTAAGAGTCAAGCTCAAGTGGCTCATAAAAGCTCCCACACTGAGGGTGTGTATAAAATTCCATACAACACGCACCTCTCCATGTTTTGTTTTTCTATAATTGCTGACCAGAACCTTCAGTAAGGGAGGACTATAGTGAGCCATAGATACAGCTGAGTTATATAAACCCATTGTATAACTCATAGCTCAATTATCAAAACTTAAACTTGTTTGTTTTTAAACATATTCAGCTGTTGACTCAGTTAGTCAGGGTTGTCTTGTGGAGATACTGTAAAAACTTTGTACTATACCTCACAGGACCGAGTAGCAATATATTATTGGTTTACTGTTATGCATTTAATGTTATGGAGTAACTATAAATATGGTGTGAAATCTGCAGTATCGATAAGGTACACTATTTTAAAAGTATACGTCATGTAAAGCTGTTCCTGCAGGAAGTAGCAGACTTTGCCGCTGACATGGCTTTGGAGTCACCCAGACCGATAATTCTGAGTGACTTCAATGCCTGGGTTGATGACGAATCATCGCTTTTTGGACACTTCCTCCAGCTAATGATATCACTGGGCTTCACACAGGTCGTTTCCTCAGCTACCCATAATGGTGGTCACTCTCTTGATCTGGTCTTCCTCTTGGGGATCAGGGCCTCCTATCTGGGGGTGGAACCTGTCAGTTGGTCAAATCACTACACCATGAGGTTCAATTTCTCTGCCCCCCCGGGTAGGTCTGCCCCTGTGGAGATGGTCAGTTACTGCCCTTTGCTGACGTGGTCCCTGAAGACCTGGCGGCAGTGATTGACCTCTCGGTGTTCGGTGAGACCAGCACCAATCCAGAGCAGTTAGTTGTGGCCTATAATAAGGCTATTTCTTCTGCTTTCGACCAGATTGCTCCTGTCCATGTTTGCCCCCTTCCGCTCTGCCCCCGGGTCCCTTAGTTTGATGGGTCTCTGAGGGAGCTGCGGAAGTTGGAACACAGGTTAGAACGTCGCTGACAGAAATACGCCTTGAATGCCAACCATCTTATTTTGTTAGAGCATTATCAATTCTATCAAGCAGTGATTTCCCATAAGAAGGCAGAATTCCTGTCCAGGGAAATTGCTGTTGCAGGAACCGACCGGCTCAACTCTTCCGAACTGTGGACAGGTTGTGCAACCCAGCCTGTCTGCAACTCCATCGAGTTTTTTCACAAATGGAGTGTGATGAGATTGCTCAATTCTTTGCGAATAAGGTGGCCGACATCAGGCAGGAGATCCTTCTGTTCCATTCTATGGGGTATGCTGTTGGTCGGTGCTCGGTCACTATGCCCGGTGTATACTGGAGTACCTTTGACCTACCGGAGTTCATTGACATTATGAGGATTGTCCAGGGGATGCACCCCATGTGCTGTAGTTTAGACCTGGACCCTACTTCACTGATTTTGGGTTGTAGTGATATCATTGGCCCGATCTTAGCTCAGATTGTCCGGTGCTTCTTGGATTAGGCTGAGTTTCCAAGCTCCCTGAAGGAGGTGGTGGTGACACCTCTTCTGAAGAAAACTTCTTTGGACCTGGAGACTCTAGTGACCTACAGAGCCATCTCGAACCTTCCTTTTGTGGGAAAGGTTATCGAGAAGATGGTGGCAACTCAACTGGAGAACCATTTAACCATCCATAATTTATATCAACCTCTCCAATCGGGTTTTTGTAAGAGGCATATACTGCTCTGGTTCGGGTGCTCAATGATCTCCTGATGGTGAGAGATCAGAGAAACCATTCCACCTTGTTACTCCTTGATCTCTCTTCAGCTTTTGACACTGTGGACCATGGGGTTCTGCTTGAGTGCCTGAGGTCCATCTGTGGGCTGACTAAGACAGTCCTCAGATGGTTTTCATCTTTTCTCACCGGTAGATCTCAGAGAGTTGTCTTGGGAATATTTTCATCTGAGTCTTTCTCTCTGCCTTGTAGGGTACCCCAGGGCTCAGTGCTGCCCCCCATGTTGTTTGCAGTGTATATGCTGCCCCTCGGAGACATTGTAAGACAGTATGGGCTGAGGTTTCACTGCTTTGCTGATGATACCCAGCTCTACCTGTCTTTTGCCCCTGACCAGGTTAGTGGTCTCTCAGTATTTAACAGCTGCCTCATTGAAATCCAAGACTGGATGAGTTCCAGCGGGTTAAAGTTGAATGCAGGAAAGACTGAGGTTTTGGTGGTGGACCAGGTGCTTGGGATGGGGGGTTAATGACTGATCTGCTCTCTGGTTTGTTTTTGGGGACCTTACCTTTGAACGAGTGTGTGACCTGGGAGTGACACTTGACGATGGGCTGACTCTTCATCATCAGGTGTCAGCAGTCATCAAGTTAGCTTTTTACCATCTTAGGAACATTGCCAGGATCAAACACCTTGTTCCATCCAGTGATTTGCCCATTTTGGTCTACACCTTTGTGACCTTGCACCTTGACTATTGTAACTCCCTTTACTTAGGGCTTTCTGGGGTTGATATCCACCGCTTGCAGCTAGTGCAGAATGCTGCTGCATGTTTATTGACTGGGGTATCAAGGAGATCACATATTACCCCAGTGCAGCGTGATCTGCACTAGCTGCTGGTTCAGTGGCAGATCACCTTTAATGTAGGTTTGTTAACCTAGAAAGCCCTACATGGACTTGATCCTGACTACTTGAAAGAGCTTCTGATTCTTTACACTCCTGTGCGACAGCTCCTCTTGGCTGATGAGGGGTTGCTGGAGATTCTGAGGGTTAGTTTAAATTCATCTGGGGCTCGCACTTTTATGTTTGCTGACCCAACCCTCTGGAATTCTCTGCCACGTCAACTATGGGAGTGCAGGGCCATAGGGAGCTTTAAGCAGGCACTGAAGACCTTTCTATGGAGCAAAGCTTTTACTGATTTTCTATGATTTTATTTTATTGATTGTATTCACTGAATTTGTATTTATTTGTGAAGCGCCTTGACATTTTGAAAGGTGCTATATTAAATAAAGTTATTATTATTATTATTAAAGCTACAAGTTCAGTACTACAAAAGAATCAAACAGCTCAAACTACAAGTGTTCTATTCTTGTGGACTCTGACAAATTTTTGTTAAAAAAAAAAACAGCAAACCAGTTGAATGGGCAAACAGGTAAACTACAGTTTGCACACTAAATGGGCAACATATGCGTTCCAGAGAGTCAGTCACACGCTAAACTTCATTTAGGTACCAGCTTATTGCTGGAGTGCAGTAAGACAGCTCCCTTGATTCTTGGATTTAGGCAGTCAGATAGTTCAGCAAGGATACTCACCATTTTAATGATGGTGATGATAATGTTGATGATGATGATAACGCATGTATTTTTATATGAGGACTAACACATTAGAGCAACATACAGGAGTTCTGTTTACAAGTGTAATCCTGCAGCAATTAAACGACATAACAATAACAATAGTAACTTTCAATGATATGTATTTTAGCTTAGCTAGGAACAATATTTTTTTTCTACCAAACAACATGTGACAAAAGAAAAGGAAGTAGAGAAAAGAAACTAAAGGACAGCAGAGATGGTCACACAGCTGAGGGGATAGCAAGAGGAAAAAAGTACTTCTACGACTGTCAGCCTGAGTTGTGCATTGTTCACTGCATCAGTAGGCTTTTGAGACCAGGGCCTAAATTTAAACTGTGAGCAGAGCAAGTGTGCTTCTACCTGGCAGTGGGCAGTTGGGGGTTCTAGTGCCCAAATGCTCACAATAAATACTTTTCCATTTTGTTTACTGGAAGAGTAAGTTCTGGATTTTATCATTTTTTGATGATTCATTGACTACAGTTTTGTAGATTAAGTTGAGATGCCTGAGGCCTGGGGTTAGATTAAAGTGGAACTGGTCAGTGGGCAACAAGTGGGTATGGGCTGACAGCCTGGTAGTGCCCAAGTTACCATGACAAAAAATATTGTTCCCCTTCTTATGTTTGCTTGCATCTGTGCAGCAAACATATTGTTACAGTAGCAGGCTTCAGAGGCATGTCACTGTCATATCAAATGCAGCTCAGGCTACAGGATGGTCAACAGTGACAGGCTAATAATCAGTGAGGCTGATCACGATGCTGGTCTGCTGGTTGATGGGCTGAAACTTTGTGTAGTAGAAAGCAAGCAGTTGCACCTATCAGAGACTGGCTGCATGCTTTTGTCGACCACACATGCCCAGCAGCCGGCTGAGTACCATCACAATCAGCCTGCTGCTCATCCTCCCCCTGCTGCTCGTACTCCCCCCAAACCCAATAGCTTTCCTAGTGCTCCCTTTGTAAAACAATCCCACTCTCTGCAGTTTTGCCCACCCACCTCCTGATCACTTCCTCTGTGCCACTTTCAGTAAAAATAAACTCCCACTCACTGCCAGTTATCCTTCCCACCTGCCAATTGATTTCCCCATACCCTGTCTGTACAAATGAACTCCCACCTACTGCCAATCATCCCACCCACCTCCCAAAGGTTCACCTGTGCCCTGTTTGCAAAAATAAACTCCCACCCAGTGCCAAGTATCCTGCCCACCTCCCAATAGCTTTCCTGTGCTCCATTTGTAAATATAAACTCCCACTCACTGCCAAGTATCCCACCCACCTTCTGACTGATTTCCCTGTGCCCTGTCTGCATAAAGTAAACTCCCACCCACTGTCAATTATCCCACCCACCACCTGATCACTTACTTCTCTGATGTCATGTTTGTAAAAATAAACTCCCATCCGCTGTCAATAATCTCACCCACCTCTCAATCATTTCCCCCACTGTTCCATATCTGTAAACCAAGAAAAGCATCCAACAATGGCTTCTGGCCTCCCATGCCCCCCACCCCAACTCTCCTTTCGGCACCCACAACCCCACCCCACCGTCACACTCCTCACTTACCTATCTGGTCCATTGGCATGTCCTGCTGCTTCCACTGACATGTCCTGTTCTTTTGCTGTGTGGCGGACTGTTATTTGTATTATCTACACTTTGTGCTGTGAGGGAGTGATTTTCTGGGGGATACTATGTTGTGGGAGGTGAGAAGAAACTGCCAGAGGGAGGGTTGAGGGTGGGAGTGAGCAGTAACAGCCAGCCCCATTGGAAGGAAAGCAGGTCCACATGGCTGCAGATAACCAATTGGGTGCTTGCTTTCCCAGTAGCTTGTAAGCCATGCTAGCAGTAGTCCACTCTCAGTAAGCAGAGGACACCATTAGGCAAACAATGGCATGGCCGAACAGTTGACAGGTGGGGGAAAGGACCAAGAAAACACAGTGAGAGTAGGAGGGGTGAGTAGCATGGGCAGGCAAGGAAGGAAAAGTAGTCAGGTTGGAGCAATGTGGGGAAGGTAGAGTTAGGGGAAGGAATAAGGAAGGTAGCGTGGAAGCAAGCAAAGGTGGTTATGGAGAGATAGAAATAAGGTGGCTGGGAGAAGCACTAGGAGGGAATAGTAGTGGTGCAGACAAGAACACATCCACAACAGACAGGGATCAGATGAAGGGGGATAAGGTTGGTTCTCAGGTGTGCACAGGAAGTCAAATAGGAGGCTTGTGGGGGAAGAAAGGGTGGTTATCACTGGGGATTCAATAATTAAATGTATCCACTGGGTGAAGAAGAGGTATCCAAGGAACAGAAGGGTGGTCATTTGTGTACGGAGATGGAGGTAGGGAGGGCAGAAAATAGGATCATGGAAGTGGTAAAGGGGCTGGGTGGAAAGCCTCACTTACTTATCCACCTAGGAACCAATGACTTAGCAGGGGAAGAGGTGGGAATGGTGCAGAGCAGGTTCATAGAGTTAGCAAAGAACTGCAGGGATTCGGTGAGCTCTATGGCCTTTTCAGAGGTAATTCCTTTCCCCAGAGATAGCACAGTCAGAAAGAGGAGCATTGAGGAGTTTAATGAATGGCTAAGGAACTGGAGCAAGGTGGAAGGATTCAATTGTATTAGAGATTGGAGAGAGAAGTGGTTGGGCAAGGGGTTATACTTGGCAGATAGGCTACACCTCAATTACAAGGGATCAAAAGTACTCAGGGACAAGCTGAGGGAATATATGGAAAAGGAGCTGAGTTTAAACTGCTGAGGGGGGAAGGTAGACTGGAAGGTACAGAAACCTCAAGACAGGGAGGTCGGTGGGCCTCCCCAATACAGGAAATAGCAGGCATGAGAGAGAGAGTAGGGGCAAGGGAGAGCATTAAAGTACAGGGGTGATGGGGGAGTATGTTGGACAGGCAGATCAAGAACGATACAGGAACTAAGCAGGTGGGCACAGAGTCAAGGTGGACAGTGGTGTCACTCAATGCTCGCAGTCCTGGTAACAAGATGGAAGACAAGCAGGCCCTCTTAGCAGAGAGGAAGGTAGATGTAGAAGCAGTTATCAAGACCTGGGCTACAGCACACCATGACTGGGACCTCTCGATACCAGGGTACAACATGTATAGAAGAGACAAGGGGGAGATGGTGGCATACATCAGGGAAGGGATAATATGCACAAGTGAGGAGAATGATCAGGGAAAGTTGAATTGCTATGGATCCAGCTGCAGACTAACAGGTGGTGGAAGGTCAGGTTGGGGGTGATCTACAGACTGCCCAACCAGGGGGAAGATAGGGACAAAGAACTATGTTAGGAATTGCTGGAAGCAGCAGGTAAAGGGGAGGCAGTAGTGGTGTGGGACTTTAATCTACAGTACCTAAAGTGGACTGGAGCATGACAGCCACATCCTGTGCAAGGAGTCAAGTGATCCTGGATATGAGAAAGGGAGGGTTCAGACCTAGTGATCTAAAGAGCCTACTAGGGAGGTGACTATGTTTAATCTGGTGTTCACAAATGGGGAGCACATACAGGAGATAATGGTCAAGGAACCCCATGAGAGGTAGCGGCAACAGTACAGTGTGGTTCAGCTTGGACATGAGAAGGGAAAATTTATGCACCAAGACCAAAACTCTGGACTTCAAGAGAGTGAATTTATGTAAAATGCAGGAGGTGGTAAGGGAGAAACTAGAGGGCATCATAATACACATGGGGGTGGACAGACAGTGAGCCAGCATCAGAGATGCGATGCTAGCAGTCACAGCAAATTGTGTCAAGATTAGGAGGAAGAAACACAAAGCCCAAAGCCCCCATCTGGTTCAACTCTGAGTATGCCAGAGTGGTGAGAGACAAGAGAAAGGCCTACAGGAGATACAAGAGGACTGGAAGTGAATCAGATAAGAAGGAATACTTGAGTCTAGTCAAAGTGGTAGGCAAGGTGGTGTAGCAGGCAAAGGCACCACCCCGCTCACCCCATTCTAAATCTCAATCCAGGAACCGGAACAGGACTCTTCATGCCACCATGGTCACTCACCAAATGAACTGTCAGCACCTACTGTATACAGTGGTGGGGAAAGTTAGGGAGAAAAAGACAGCATTCAGAAAGTATAAGGAAACACAGAAGGAGCATGACAGAGAACTGTACCAGTTAAAGCAGAAGGAAGCGGGGAAGGCAGTCAGAATAGCAAAGGCCCAAACCAAGGAAAAGATAGCCAACTCAGTTAAGAAGGGGGATAAAACCTTTTATAGGTGCATTAGGGAGCAAAGAAAGACCAAGGGAGGGAAAGTGAGGCTTAATAAAGGGGAAGGTTGGTGGGCAGAGAGGGGCAGTGAAAAAGCAGGTATACTGAATGAATACTTATGCTTAGTATTCACAAAAGAAGAGGAGGGGGGAGATACCTAATCCAATAAATAGAAGCACTCTGGATGGGGGGGGGGTCAATACTTGTCCTTTGACAGAAGAAATGGTTCTGAAAGAACTCCTAAAACTAAAGGTGGACAAAGCAATGGGGCCTGATAGGATTCACCCCAGAATTCTAAAAGAACTAAGTTGAGAACTAGTGACACCACTGACTACACTTTTTTACAAATCATGGGAGGATGGTGTGATACCTAAGGACTGGAGGAGGGTGGATGTGATTTCCCTTCACAAAAGTGGGGGCAAAGCAGAGGCAGGAAACTACAGACCTGTTAGCTTGACCTCAGTGGTAGAGAAAATGATGGAATCACTTCTGAAAGAAAGAATTGTTGAGTACCTAGAGGTCAGAGGAACATAGGACCCAAGGCAGCATGGATTCACAGCAGGAAGGTCATGTCAGATGAATCAAATAGAATTCTTTGACTGGGTGACCAAAGTAGTAGACCGGGGGGGGGGTGCTGTGGACATAGCCTACCTAGACTTTAGCAAGGCATTTGACACAGTCCCACACAAAAGATTAATAAACAAATTAGCCAGCCTAGAAGTGGGTCCTAGGGTGGTAACCTGGGTAAAAAAATTGGCTGGACAACAGGACACAGAGGGTATTAGTAAACGGAGTCCACTCTGAAGAAAGGGTGGTTACTAGTGGGGTACCACAGGGTTCGGTACTTGGTTTGGTCCTTTTTAATATCTTTATAAGTGACATTGCAGAGGGACTGGAAGGAAAAGTATGCCTCTTTGCAGATGACACAAAGATCTGCAACAGGGTTGATACACAAGGTGGGGTGGAAAGCATGAGAGAAGACTTGGCAAGATTGGAGGAATGGTCAAAAGTATGGCAGCTTAGATTCAGTGCAAAGAAGTGCAAAGTAATGCACCTGGGAAATAAAAACCCAGGGGAAGAGTACACAATAGGGTAGGGAGTTATTAACAACAACAAAAATGGAAAGGGACATGGGGTAGTCATATCAGATGACCTAAAGGTAAGCAAGCAATGTGAAAAGGCAGTAAGGATGGCTGGGGGATACTGGGATGTATAGGGAGAGGCATCACCAGTAGAAAACAGGAAGTTGTTATACCTCTGTACAGACAGTTGGTGGGACCCCATCTGGAGTACTGCGTGCAGTTCTGGAGATTCCATCTCTGCAAGGACATTGATAGGATGGATGCAGTCCAGAGGAGGGCAACTAAAATGGTGCAGGGTCTGCAACAGAAGCCATATGAAGAGAGACTAAAGGAGCTTAATATGTATACCCATGAGGAAAGGAGGGAAGGGGGAACATGATAGATTCTTTCAAGTACTTCAAGGGAATCAACAAAGTCCAAGAGGGTAGCATCTTTCTGAAAAAGAGATGTGCAAGAACAAGGGACACAATTTGAAGATAGAGGGGTATGACCCAAAGGCAATGTGAGGAAGTATTTTTTCAGAGAGAGGGTGGTGGACACATGGAATGGCCTTCCTTAGGAGGTTGTGGGGTCAAAAACATTGGGGAATTCAAGAATGCATGGGACAGACATAAGGCAATTCTGGTGGTGGGTAGGAAGAAGTAGGCTGTTGATTAACTAGGATCTGCAGCTTATCCAATAGATAGGGAAATAGGCAGACTACAGTAAGTAGGCCAAGCGGTCCTTATCTGCTGTCAAAGTCTATGGGGCCATATTTTCAAATGGGGGTGCAGGGCTTGCATCCCGCCATGCACCACAGGACTTTGTATTCTGTGGTGCGCCAACCCCCTTTGCCGCAACTGCACACTAATTTCAAATATCGGGTGCAGTTGCAACAATTTCCATGATTTGTGGCAGCTTGAGCCAATGCTCTGGCTAAAGCACCATTACTTTGCTTCCTGGGGGTGGCACACGTTAGGCCACAAAACCATGGTCTAAGGTGCGGTGATTGTTGCAAGAGATGGAAAATTCCAGTTGCCAACAGGAGAATGTCACAAGCTCCATGTGTCATATGTTTGGCACCACCAGGGGCTTGCGGCATTCCCAGAGTTTTGAAAATCCGGCCCTATGTTTCTGTGTTTCTAGGTGCTCTGACAGTTCATTTGGTGGGCCAGCAGTGGTGGTGTGAGTAGAGCTGTGCCTGTCACTGGATCAGGATTTGGGATGGGTGGGTGAGGTGATGGGCACTACCGGCCAGGGTGAGGGACTGGGGGGCCACTAGACCACCGGGGATATTTCTTTTTACAGTATTAACATATTACAGAATGGTCGGGACTGGGGGAGGGGACCACTAGATCACCAGGGTTGCTAATTTTCTATAATACTCCAGCAGTACAGGTGGTCTGGGACTGGGTGGAGGGGGTGTTAAACAATACCATCCAAGGGTGCAGGTGCCACCCAAGCACCCTGCAGCTTGAGGCATAATTGCTGGCATGCCTCTCAAGTGGTGTTGATGTCCATGGCATTGACATTTGCTGCTACATCTGCTTTATTCCCATTTTCAGATCTTTGATAATTGCCTGCAGATTGAGTACCCCTACTTTTAGATGTCCCTTGGTCTCCCTCACCTATTGGCATTCCTGCTTCTACTCTGTTATGCTCTTCCACATAAAATGCTTGAATTTGGCTCTCTCTCCCACTCGTTCCATATTTTTTTTTTCTGAATATACATTTACAGAATATATCAGTGGGCAAAGTAGACATCATATATTAAAATAATTGTTACAGATGATCTTCAGTGCTTGTTAAAGATATTAGACTGACTGAAAAATTGTGGGTATACTGATACAATATTATCACAATATTATTAATATTGAGCATACCTCCCAAATGGTATAGGATATATGGTTGGAGTAGTAAATTAATAGTTTTGATCATACTATGCTACCAAATGATTTAATATTTCAGTAATATGGTCAGAACTTATTACATTACTGAAACATGTCCATATCTGATAGAATTTATATGTATTTCAATGGGTAATATAATAGATGGTTTTCAATCTTATAAATAGTAATCATAAACTCTAACCAAGTATTATAGTCAGGAGGTTGTAAATCCTTCCATTTAAGAGGTATGCCCTTGAAAGCATTTACAACGGCAAGAAAGATCAGAGTTTGTTGTGCATAATTGGATGCAACATAAGAGTGTTCAGTGTGTACTATAATACATTCAATGGTCCTTACCAAGTTTAAATTAGTAGAATGATTCATGGTTCTGATGACCTTTGCCCAGAATGTGTCCAGACAAGGACAAGTGAGCAGCATATGTTCTAGGGTTCCTATGATAATATGGCATCTAGGGCACATGTTAGATATAGTCTTATTAACAAGATTTAGTCTATGTGGAGTAAAAAACAAACAGTGAATTACACTGAAATATATCTATTGTAGTTTGGAGGATATTGCACCTCTCAGAGAATTATCCAGAACTGCATGTCTTGATTTTTTGGAGATTGTACCCCCTGCATTTTATTCCCATTTGGATTTTAACATTGAACAGCTGTGAGAATAATGGGATATAATATATGAGTATATGGATAAAAGATTTTTTGTGCTTGTGGGTCTAATGAATATTTTTTTCTAATTGATTTGGTTCTATATGGTTCAAGTTGGCATGAATTTTAATAATATAATTTCTAATTTGGAAATATCTAAATAAATCATGATTAGGAAAGGAAAACTTAACTGTTAATGATTGAAAGTTGCAAAAAACATTCTTGTCCCACGTATCACCTAATTCTAAAAAAAACCTTGTTTGACCATGTTATAAAGTGAGGGTCGGCAAAGGAAGGACCAAAGTGTCCATTAAGATACACAGGGGATTATAATGATATATTTTGAGATTGTTTGGTAAGCTGTAGAATTTTTTCCCAAGCGTGGCATGCAGTCATGATACTCTGGCAATTAGATGTTATTTTCTTTTTGTATGGGCCGATGTACAGTATAGTATGTGTTTTATTTTCTCATAAGGGCACAAAGCTATTTCTACTAGGCAGGGGAGGTTGATGTTCCTGTTGATGAAACCAGGAGTATATAGGTACAACACTTGCTACTAAATAATACCAGTAGAGGTTTGTCAGGGACAGTCCCCCTAAATGTTCAGATATACACATGTTGTCTAGCTTCACACAGGGTTTTCTGCCCTGCCATAAAAATTGCCTCATGGTCTTTTCTATTGATAAGAATATTTTTGATCAATTATAATGGGTAGATTTTGAAATAAAAATAAAAGTCTTGGTAAGGTGTTCATCTTAATTACATTTACCCTACCAATTAGTGTAAGAGGTAAAGATTCCCATTGTGTTGATTCTTTATTGACACTAGTTATTAAGGGGGCAAAATTAAGATTAAATAGTTGAGATCCATCTGCATCGATACAAATCCTTAAATATTTAAAATTGTGTACTAGTTTAATTTTGTCATTATTTATAATGTGGAAGAGGTCTGAATTGTTGCTAGATTCTAATAGTCTGGATTTTCCCCAGTTGATTTTGTACCTTGACAATGCGCCTAAAGTATTAATAAGATTTTTTAATGGGGGGGGAGACATACATTCATATTAATCGTATAAATCAGTGCATCATCTGCATATAATCCAGTTTTGTGTTCTACCCTATTAACTATTAATCCCTTGATATCACTGTTGGATCTTATTGATATAGTTAATGGTTCATGGGCTATTGCAAAAATTAATGGTGAGAGGGGGCATCCTTGTCTGGTTCCCTAATGAATTGCTATAGGGTCTGAGATATCTCCATTAGTTTGGATTTTTATTTGTAAAGTATGTTGATCCAGGTTCTAAAATTGCTGCCAAACCCAAATTATCCTAAAACCTTTTTTAAATATGGCCATTCGATCCAATTGAAGGCTTTCTCAGCATACAATGACAATAAAGAAAAATCTGAATATTTATGGTGGCTTAAGAGGTTAAGGGTTCATCTAATGTTTGCTCTTAAGTAGCGACCCTTAATAAAACTATTTTGATCAGAGTGTATAACATAGGGTAATATTTTGTCAATTCTATTTGCCAAGATCTTGGCATTTGATTTGATCAAGAAGATGGAGTCATAGGAGCCTGGGAATAGTAGTTTTTTTAATCTTTTTTTTCCATATATATTTTTTGTATTTTTCCTTTTACTCCCCTCCCCCCCAGGCCACGGTGTACACATGTGTGTACGTACATGGAGGCGCATGCACATGCCAGGATCAGGTGGCCCCCCTCCACCCCTCCCTGGACTTTTGTTGCCGGTCCTGGCTGCCTATGCTACCCACCAGGCCTCCACCCAGTGGGTGCGGGACTATGGTGGAGCAGGCATCCACCCCATGGAAGGGAGATCCAAGGCTCAATCCCATTCTGACCCTCCCCCTGAGCCGGCACCAGAGGTTGTTCCTGAACCTGGGTTGCCAGTATGGCGCTAGGTAAAGCACCAGCACCTCAACCCTCTGCACCACTGGGCCGGCCCATCTTTTTTTTTTAACAAATAAACCAGGGCTTCTTGAAAAGTTGGGGATAGTGTCTGTTGTGAGAAAATATAATCATCTCATTGTCTCAAATACGGAGTAATTAATGATGAAAACATTTTTAAGAAATCTATAGGAATCCCATCAGGGCTGGGTGCCTTACTACTAATTAAGGAATTAATCACTGACTCATTTCTTTGATGGTAATTTCTCTTTCAATGGATGTTAAATACTCTTGAGGTATAGTAGGTATAGTTAACTTTGATAAGAAGTTTTAATTTCATCTTGATCTTTACTTCGTTCGGAGGTATATAAATTTGTGTAATAGTTCATAAACTCAGTGTTAATTTCTTTAGGATCATTATTAAGATTGTTATCTATTTTTCTTATTTCCATAATAGCTCTATCTTCTGCTTCTTTTTTCAGTTGCCGGGCTAAGATTTTATCTGGTTTGTTGTCCCTGGCATAATACTTTGATTGAATTAGATGAAGTTGTCATTCGGCTTCTAAAGTAGCTGGTTTATTATAATTCTTTTCAAGATTTAGAAGCTCCTATAGAATAATGTCTTGTTTAGTCTCTTGGAATAAGCTTTCTTTTTAGGAAATAAGGGATTCTAATTCTTGCATTTTTATAAATCTAGTTTTGTTTTGATTAGTTTAGAAAGTGGTAGTGAGACCTGTAATATAAGCTTTGAAAGCTTCCCATACCCAACTTATTGTTGTGTCGTCTGTTTTATTATTTTGAAAAATCCTTAAGTACAGTGGGGTCAAGTCAAAATTTTGGACATAACATTCTGTTTTGAATTTTTAAATTTAATATAACTGGTGCATGGTCTGAAATAATGATGTTTTTGTATGTGATATCTTTAACATTATATAGTAAGGAGTCTAAGATTAGAAAAAAGTCTATGCATGAGTATGTTTGGTATACGGGAGACAAAAATGAATATTGCTTATGATGAGGAGATGTTTTTCTCCATGGATCCTTTAAGTGCAAATCATTCATAAATTCTAATACTTTTGAGGTGGCAGATGTAATCTTAGTCTGAGTAATATTGGACAAATCTAGTGAATTACCTAAGTCCCCACCTGTTTTCTAGGGAGAAGAACATTTAACAATATTCAAGAATAAATCTATAAAAAAAATCTGGTAGATTATTATTGGGGCCATATACAAGCAAAGCAAACTTTATTTATATAGCGCCTTTCTTAAATCAAGGCACTTTAAAATTAATTACAGTGAGACATATAGATTAAAATAAAATTACAAATATATAAAACTAATTAAAATCATCTGGGAAGGCCATCTGAAAAAGATAAGTCTTAAATTCCGACTTGAATCTCTTGATGGTTAGGCATTCTGTCAACCAACGAGGTAGAGAATTCCACAGAATGGGGTCTGCAAAGGAAAAAGCATGAGCACCAGATGTCTTCAAGCGTACCCTGGGAATCTTTAGCAATCCCTCATCAACAGATCTGAGAGAGCAGAGGGGGCAATAGGGAGTCAAGAGATCCTGCAGGTAGCTGGGTCCTAGTTCATGTAAGGCTTTGAAGGTCAGAAGACTGACCTTAAAGGTGATCTGCCACTGAACAGGCAGCCAGTGCCCTCCACGCAGCACAGGTGTAATATGACTAGTCCTAGATGTACCACTCAATAGCCTGGCTGCCGTGTTCTGCACTAGCTGCAAGCGGCGGATATCAACCCCAGGAAGCCCTAGGTAGAGGGTGTTGCAGTAGTCAAGGCATGTGGTGATGAAGACATGGACTAATGTTGGAAGGTCATCCAGAGGAACCAGGTATTTCACTTGGGCAATGTTCCTCAGATGGTAAAAAGAGGATCTGACAACTGCAGACACCTGAGATTTCAGGGTCAGGCCATCATCAAAAATAACACCCAAGTTATGCACCTGGTCAGAGATAGTAAGCTGGACACCATCAAGCCATATGCCCAATGCCTGCCCAGCCCCCAAACCCACACCCGGATGACCAGGGTCCACAACCAACACTTCTGTCTTGTCTGGATTCAGTCTCAGCCAGCTGGTGCTCATCCAGTCTTTGATCTTGGTGAGACAGTTGTTAAACACAGAGGCTGCATCTTCTTGTTCAGGTAGAAAGGACAGATACAGTTGAGTATCATCTGCATAGCAGTGAAAACTCAAACCATATTGCCTAATGATATATTAACTATAGTATATATTTTTCCTAAAAGAGAAATTTCACACATGATGTATCATCTCTCCTTGTCTGTAATAGAGTGAGTAACAGTGATGCCAGAATGTTTGAAAAAAATTGTGACCCTTTTAGCATTATTACTAAATGGCGAATTTATGCCATAACCCCATCTGGGAGTCAAATAGTTAAATTCTTCTTTTGCTGGATGGGTTTCTTCCTTGCCTATACACATAGTTGAATATCTTTTTACTTTTGGCCCTTTCATGCCTTTACATTCCAGGATAAGATTTCTAGACACTCATCCATTATCAATTATTGTTATAAAAAAGAACTGGTGAGTTAGAGTCTGAAATTTAGCCTTACTTTTATCCTGCTGTAAATTAAAGTAATTATATAGATTCAATGAAATCCCACTGTAGTTTTGTTCTAGACTGAACATACAGCAAGAACAAAATAGAGGAAGAGCCCACCCCTTCACCCTCCCTCAGTGAATATAGGATTATAAAGTAAGGAATCTATAATACTGTAATAATAAAAAAAATTCCAACCCCCAAACCCTCCCCCTATAGAATCTCCCTCTCCCCCCAGTCCACCTGATTCTGACCCTTTTCCCATAACCCAAATATACCTACAAATAGAGCCATTGGAATGTGGCTGTAAAGGTAGCCACACTACTTCCCAACCCCCTTACAATGGGATATCAGGGAATATAATCTTAATTTCAGGCTTACAAGTATAATACAAAATATGCCCCCATCCCAGTGATTCGATAAAAGTCCGAAGTTAAAAGTCCTTTTTTTATCCCGGCAGTTAGTTCTTCCAGTCTTTCATCCTTCTTCTGTTTACCTGTATAAAAACTGAAAAGAAAAGGAAAAAGAAGAAAAAAAAAAAAAACAAGGGGGAAAGGATTTTATTTAATTTTATCTTTATCCTTCCATAATATCTCCTTCCTTCTTCTCCTTTCTCCCATCTCTTCCAATCTGACATCCTTTGTTATCCTTCAGATTTAATATATAACTGTAAAGCCAGTCTGTATGGTCAGTGTTCTCCAGATTTTCTTCTTTTTATTATAAACACAAAGCTATTTCCTTCTTCTTCTTTAAGTGTTGCCAATCACCTAACTGCCACAGTTTCATCAATGTGTTGATCTAACCTGTAATACCACTCAGTTACATAGGCAGTGTAGACATGGGCTTCAAATTTTCCGTGTTGGGAACATTTCCATCTCCATCCCTATATAGTTCCAGATTTTCTTCCTGATGATTTGATGTAGTATTAAAATCTTTTTGTAGTGGCAGTGAAAGGGTTACAGTAGTTGCTGAATCAGTGGTCGACCTACTGTACTAGGATGAATTTGAGCTTTAAGCTGTTGCTAGCCTTGCTTGTAGAGCAGAAAGCAGCTAACTAAAAGAAGCTACATTTTCTTCTTAATTTAAAACTTATATCTCAGTAGGAGTCAGTGTCAGCTAAGATTAAGTAGACAGATAACTTTATTAGAAGTAGAAGGGGTCTTATTTAGGGTTAAAAAAAAGAAAAGAAAGGCAGTGTGTGTTCTGTGCAGGGTAAGGTACTGTATCAGGTGACTTTGCTAAACCAGTAGGAGGAAAGAGAGCTTACCTGGGGGTGTGGTTTGGACACTAGAAAAGCAGGTGAGTCAAATTACAACTTCCTGTTGCTAGCCTTTTTTCTTAGAAATTGCCCTCCATCCCACCCACCCAAAGCCAGTTCTACTTTTATAGCCACTGGATTTAACTGTCAACAGGAACTTCCTGTTTGGTAGTAGGAAGGAAAGGATCATAGAGAAACATTGGTTTTGTCAACCCTGAAGTAGAAAAGTAGCTCACTCTCCCCCAGCTGCTGGTAGTGTGATATTGAGCAAGAAAGAAGGAGACTACTGAAGAAGATAGGAAGTTGCTATCCCAGAACAGAAAGGGTGAGAGTTGTAAGGAGAGGAGAGAGTAAGCATCCAGAGAAACAGTACAGGGACACAAAATAAGACATGATAGGAGTGGTGCAGTGCAATGGCTGTGGGGCGGCAGTGTTCCGGAGACATTCTGGAGGCTGCGATGCTGCCCTATTTGCTTGCACCTCTGGTCTGAGAGAGGAGGTTGCCTGTCTCCAGGCTGACCTGGCTAGGATTCAGGAACCTCCTCCCCACTCCAGGGACCACCAGGGCCAATGCCACTACCTCAGAGGTTGCCAAGAAAAAAGGAGGCTGGACCAGGGTGGACTCAAGGAGGAGAGGGTGGTGGAACAGAGTTGCATCCCTCCAGCTGTACCTCTTCACAATTCATTCACTCTTCTGGTGGATAGTGGTTCCTCTATGGAGGCACCTGTAGTGGAGACCATGGAGGATGCTGGGACCTTCACAAAGGAGACCCAAAGGAGGGTGGCATGGGACCCCACAGGGAAGGAACAACTCCTGGTGGGGACTCAATCATTAGGGGGTAGAAATGGGGATGATGGGAGAGGGAGGTAAGGTGCCTTCCTGGAGCCACGGCTTGAGGGACAGGAAGCGAATCCTCAGGATCGTGGGAGAAGCTGCACGAGGAGGAGCTGGATGTCATTGTCCACCTGGGGACAAATGACCTGGCTAGGAATGGGATCAGAGCAGTGCAAGAGGAGTTTGTAGAGTTGAGGAAGGGGCCTTAGACAAGTGGCATAGTCTGTGTTAACCTTCTGGGAGGTGCTGCCTGTCTATGGCAAGGAGATGCTAGGGCACTTCTCACCAGGAATTCAATGAGTGGTTGAAAACTGGTGTGGGCTCAGGGTTTTGGCTTCATTGGGGACTGGGGAGCCACCTGGAGGAATGCAGACCTATACTGGTGCAATGGTCTGCATCTGTCCAGGGGGGGAACCAGGATCCTAGGTGAAAGGTTTAAATGCTTCATTGGCAAACATTTAAACTAGCCAAGGGAGGCACTGAAAGGAGCTGGGAAATCGAGCCTCCTCCCAGAAAACATGGTGATTAGTGAAGTAAATGCCAGGGTACAGAAGTTATTAGGGGCAGAACAGATTTAAATGTAAAAAAAGGCAAAGGCAGTAAGGACAGAAATGGGGCTAAAAGGGGTAAGGCTATCAAAAAGTGGAGGGTGATGAGTACCAATGCCTGTAGTCTGTGTAACAAGCTCCCTGAACTAGTGGCCTTGATGGAAGAGGGTTGCCTGGATATTGTGGCAGTCACAGAAACATGGTACACAGAGAACCATGAATGGGATGTCAACATACCAGGATACACAATCTACAGGAGGGACAGGGAGGGTAAAAGAGGAGGAGGAGTAGCTCTCTATGTAAAGGAAGGGATCAAAGCAACAGAACTAAAGAGTAAACAGGGAGCAGATGAGGCACTTTGGGTCACACTGAGACAGGAATGGCACCACAATCCGCATGGGGTTGTATACAGACCCCCATCTCAGGGGAGGGAATGGACAAGGAAATGATAGAAGGCTTTCTAGAATGGCAGAAAAAGGGAGATATTGTTGATGGGGACCTGAATATGCCAGATGTTAACTGGAGCACCTTGCTGCAGGCACATCCAAGAGCAGAGTCATTCTTGATGCCCTACAGGGGCATGTCTCAGACAGCTAGTATTGAACCGACTCAGGAGGGAGCAATCTTAGACCTGGTACTTTCAAATGGGGATGGAGAAAGAATCTCAGATTTAGAGTGGGTAGCCATCTGGAGACAAGTGACCACCAAACAGTGTGGTTCACGATAAACACAGCCATACAATCAAGCCATACAAAGCAAGAGTACTGGACTTTAGGAGGGCTGACTTTGGGAAAATGAGAGAGTGCCTCAGAAAAGCACTAGCAAACAGGCAAGAAGGAGGGGTGGAGGAACAATGGGAAGTGATCAAAACAGCCATCACAGAGGCAACAAGCCTTTGCGTAAAAACAATCAATAAAACACAACGAAGGAAAAAACCTCTATGGTTCACAAAAGAGGTGGCAGGGAAAGTTAAGGAGAAAAGGGCAGCATTCAGGAAATATAAGGAAACACAGAAGGAGCAGGACAGAGAACTTTATCAGTTAAAGCAGAAAGAGGCTGGGAAGGTAGTCAGAATAGCAAAGGCCCAAACCGAAGAAAGGATAGCCAATTCTGTTAAGAAGGGGGATAAGACCTTTTATAGGTACATTAGGGAGCGAAGAAAGACCAAAGGAGGGATACTGAAGCTTAATAAAGGAGAGGGAATGTGGGTAGAGGGTGACAGTGAAAAAGCAGGGTTACTGAATGAATATTTCTGCTCAGTATTCACAAAGGAAGAGGAGGGGGAGTTACCTAAACCAAACAAGAGAAACACTCTGAAGACAGGGGTTGATACCAGTCCATTTACAGAAGAAAGGGTTCTGAATGAACTTATAAAATTGAAGGTGGACAAAGCAATGGGGCCTGATGGGATTCACCCAAGAATTCTAAAAGAACTAAGGGTAGAACTAGTGACATCGCTGACTACTCTCTTTAACAAATCATGGGAGGATGGGGTGGTACCCAAGGACTGGAGGAGGGCAGATGTAATTCCTCTTCACAAAAGTGGGAGCAGGACAGAGGCAGGAAACTACAGACCAGTTAGTTTGACCTCAGTGGTAGGGAAAATGATGGAATCACTTCTGAAGGAAAGAATTGTTGAGTACCTAGAGGCCAGTGGGGCACAGGACCCAAGGCAGCATGGATTCACGATGGGAAGGTCATGTCAGACGAATCTAATAGATTTCTTTGACTGGGTGACCAAAGTAGTAGATCAGGGAGGGGCTGTGGACATGGCCTACCTAGATTTTAGCAAGGCATTTGATACAGTCCCCACAAAGATTAATACACAAGATAGCCAGCCTTGGAATGGGTCCCAAGGTGGTAGCCTGGATAAAAAATTGGCTAGACAACAGGACGCAAAGGTAGTAGTAAATGGAGTACACAGTGAAGAAAGGAGGGTTACTAGTGGGGTACCACAGGGTTCAGTACTGGGACCAGTCCTTTTTAATGTCTTTATAAGTGACATTGCAGAGGAACTGGAAGGAAAAGTATGTCTCTTTGCAGATGACACAAAGATCTGCAACAGGGTTGATACACAGGATGGAGTGGAAAGGATGAGAAGGGACTTGGCAAGGTTGGAGGAATGGTCAAATGTATGGCAGCTCAGATTCAATGCAAAGAAGTGCAAGATAATGCACCTGGAAACAAAACCCAGGGAAGCGTACACAATGGGGTGAGATACTGACAACAGTAAAAATGGAAAGGGACCTGGGGTAATTATATCAGATGACCTAAAGGTAGGCAAGCAATGTGAGAAGGCAGTAAGGAAGGCTGGGGGGATACTGGGATGCATAGGGAGAGGCATCAATAGTAGAAAACAGGAAGTTGTTATCCCTCTGTACAGACAGTTGGTGAGACCCCATCTGGAGTACTGTGTGCAGTTCTGGAGACCCCATCTCCACGAAGACATAGACAGAGTGGAGGCTGTCCAGAGGAGGGCAACCAAAATGGTGCAGGGTCTGCACCAGAAGACATACGAAGAAAGACTAAAGGAGCTTAATATGTATACTCTTGAAGAAAGAAGGGAGAGAGGGGACATGATAGAAACTTTCAAGTACCTCAAGGGAATTAACAAAGTCCAAGAGGGTAGCATCTTCCAGAAAAAGAGATGTGCAAGAACAAGGGGGCACAATTTGAAGATAGAGGGGGGACGGCTCAGGGGTAATGTGAGGAAGTATTTTTTCACTGAGAGGGTTGTGGATGCATGGAACAGCCTCCCTGAGGAGGTCGTGGAGTCAAGAACAGTGGTGGACTTCAAGAATGCATGGGACAGGCATAAGGCAGTCCTAGGGGCAGGTAAGAGGAAGTAAGCTGTTGGTTAACTAGGATCTGCAGCTTATCTGTTAGGTAGGAAAATGGGCAGACTAGGTGGGCCAAGCGGTCCTTATCTGCCGTCAAATTCTATGTTTCCATGTTTCTATGAATTCTTTGACCTTTCTTCGGTCGGAAACCAGTCGGTTTGACCGTGCCAATAAAACTGGAGTCTGGCAGAAGATCAGCTTCATCATTCCGCTTAATTTAAATTTTCAATTTGCTTTAGATTTTTGGTTCGATCCAGTTTGGATGGTATTGCTGCGTATGTTATCTTTGGCTAAGTACCCAAGTTCCTTCAGTTTTTAACCTCTGAGAAACTTTGAAGAGACATCTATGGAGGGTTCTTCTTATCTCTGACCCTGAAGGTGTTTGTGTTCTGGTCAATGAGTACACTATTTTGTTAGCATCGACCGCAATCTGCCACTAAGTTTAACTGGAAGGGGTTCTGCCTCTGGCTTCTAAGCTTTGGTGGGCCAGACTGGCTTCTATCCTTGGTTTAAATATTTTAATTAATATATAAGTTGCAGCTTTTTTGTCTCACTGCTAGTGAAGCCTTATGGCATCCTTTGCAGTATTGTCCGATCATTGTTTTCTTATTAATAACTGGGTGCTAATTACAACATTTGACTGAACTGCTTTCTATGCATCTAGTTGAGCTTATTAACATATTTTAATTACCTAAGGATATGAAGAGTTTTTTTTATTCCAATTGATATGTTTTTGAGCTCCAGATTAAAGTATATATTTTGTCGGTTTTTGGGAGAGGAGGGAGGGGGAGCTGGAAAGATAGCAACTGCACAGCCATCATGCACTGGATGTTTTGTGTGGCTGGTGGGTAGGACTGGGTACTCAGTCTAATTTTGGAGGAGAACCTTGCTGGAATTTACTTTTGTGTTTATGTTATATGCTCTTGTCTTTGTTGGTTTTGGAACGAACTCAGTCTTTATATTCTGTCATGGTACACCTGGGTGATATGGACTGAATGTTTGCCCCACCCCCTCAGATTAGCAGTATTTAATTTTGGGGTAGTATTTTGGGACTGTGGAGGATTGAATTTTGCTTCATCTACATTTTATTGAGATCAGGAATCTGGTATGGGGTAGGGGTGGTGGGGGTTCAGGCATTATTGGACATTGGTGGTCTCTTCATTATGCAGCTTGGGGGGGGGTTGGATGTGCTTTAGAGCAGGCTGTTCCTGGAATTCACTATCATGGCTATTAATCTTACTTGGGAGTATAGGCTAGATAGTAATTCATTTTGTATGGAATATGGTAGGGGTTGCACCCAATATGTTGGTGGGAGGGAGGGGTTTATGGTTGGGTCCATTGTTGTTGGGGATTTTGTGTGCTTTTTTGTATGGGGTTAGAGAGGGGTGTTTGTGCTTCAGATTTTGACTTGCCGCTGTGGATACATTCTGCCTAATGTTTTGAAGTTGTATCCCTGTTTTATCATTTCTTATTTTATGTCCTGAACTGGGAATTCAATTTACGGGGCGTGTTTTGGCACAATATGGTGGGTGGAGGGTCGCAGAGTGGAATGGATTGCTTCTTGTTATTTTCCTCCTGGCTGAAGGAGGAATTTTACTTGCTGGGTTTATACTGTATATTATGCTTACCTATGGTGTCCATAGTTACATATTCCACATGGAATATAAAGGGAGCCCGTTCTAAGGTTATATGGTATCAGCTAATTAAACATATGCAACAGTTGAAATATAATGTTCTTTTTGTACAGGAAACCCACCTTCTTACTAAAGAGGGTAACCTTTTTCGTAGACAATTTTTTGGCAAGTACTTGCCACAGGGGATCGTACCAATAGTAGAGGGTGGCTATTCTTATCTCTAGGACTGTTAATTTTACATGCACTCAATGTTTGGATGATCCCCATGGTAGATTTATATTTATTAAAGGACAGCTGGATCAAACTGAAGTTTTACTTGGCTATGTTTATGGCTCTAATGATGACACACCATCCTTTTTCATGGAACTGGCATCACTCTTAGCTCCATTTCTCTCTCTTCCTATGATTATTGGAGGAGATGTGTATATCTCTTCTACCCAGGACTTTAATAGAATGGATAGGATTAAGGCTGGTCTGTCTCCTGCACAGCTCTCCATCTAGGAATTCTCTGACTTACTGAGCCTTTGTGATCCTTGGCGGGTATTACATCCCCTAATGAAAGATTTCAGTTTTTATTCACTGCTTCACAGGTCCTCCTCCTGCAGTGATTACTTTTTTATCAGTCCAGCATTGTTGGGTGGGGTGCTGGGGTGTAAGATTGCTCCCAGAGTTATATCTGACCACTCCTTAGTGTGGCTTAAGCTTTTCTTGCTCCCTACTTCCCAGAAAGACACTTCTTGTAAACTGAAAAATAAACTTTTCCAGGATGAGTATGCTGTCTCCCGAATTAAAAATCAGATGAAAGTTTTCACCTCAGAAAATGTTGGCTCTACTCAGAATGTTTACAAGGAGTGGTGTGCCTTCAAATGTTTCATCTGTGGTGAGTTTATTCATCTTGCTTCCAAGTGCAAGCAGAAGAGGGAGAAAGAGTCAGCCGCCTTGTTAAATAGTATTAGGGACATAGAAAAATCCCTGAACCCTACTACTCCAGATGCCCTTCACCTTAAACTATTGTCGCTTCCGGACAAATATGCTGACCTTCTGTTGGAGAAGGCTGAATATGCCATCTTCAAAACCCATGCTAAATATATTGACCATGGTGAGAAAGCTGGCAGTTGTTTTGGCTTTATGCCTTCAGAAGCAGGAAGCATCCCAGCTAGTACTTACTATTCAGTCAGCTGAGGATGGTTCCATTAAAACGGCACCTAAGGATATTGTCCTCAAATTTGAGAAGTATTATCAGGAACTTTATGGTCCTATGCCCAATCCCCCTTCACCTTCCCAAATCAAGGAGTACTTAGCTTCTATCCCCCTTCCTATTCTATATGTGGATCAACAGTCCCTTTTATTGGCCCCTCTACCTATCCAGGAAATTTTAGTTGCCATTAATGCCCTTCCGCTTGACAAAGTGCTGGAGCCCAATGGCTTCACCCCAAATTTTTATAAGTTGTTTGCAAAAGAGCTTGCCCCATGGCTGCATCATCTTTTTCTGTGTATATATGATGCTGGTATCTCTGACAAATCTCTTTTGGAAAACATGATTGTCCTGCTCCCCAAACCCAATAAGGCCTTAGACAAAGTTACCAGTTGCCGCTGTAGTTCCCTGCTTAACTATGACATCAAGATCTTAGCCAAAATCTTAGCCATGAGAGTTAATCAGGTCTGGGCTGGTTTCATATGTTGTGAGCAGGTTGGCTTTATGCCCTGGTGTGCTCTTCACTGGACCACCTTCGCAAGGTCTCCTACATTTTCTCCATGTTCAGTGATTCGACAACTCCTGCTGCCTTGATCTCCCTGGACATGGAGTAAGCTTTTTATAGTGTTAATTGGAACTTTCTGTTTGCTATCTTGGAGCAGTATGGTTTTTCACCATCATTCCATCATTGGAGTAAAGTGTTATACTCCTCTCCTAGTGCCCGGATATACTGCAATGGAGTTTTCTCTTAGATTTCCCCTTTGTATTCGGGTACTAGACAGGGTTGTCCTCTTTCTCCCATTAGTTAATCTCTATCTGGAACCCCTTTCTATGAAGTTTAAATCAAATCCAGAATTAACTAGGGGTGCAGGTTGGCTCATGGGATTTAAAATTCTCCTCTTATGCGGATGACATATTGTTACATGTTTCTCAACCTAACTTAGCCATTCCCACTGCTTTAGCTAACATTCAAGAATTCAGTGCCCTTTCTAATTACAGGCTCAGCTTAGACAAAACTACTGTTATGCCCCTGAACTCTACGGTCCTTAATTCTGATATCCTTTCTCTTGGTCTGTCCTGGTCTCCTAAACAGATTAAATATCTTGGTATTTTTTTGTCCAGATGTGTATCTCAATCCAAAAAGCTCAACCTGGATAATCTAGTCTCCTTAGTACAACAAGACTTGCAGAGGTGGAAATCTCTTCTCTTGTCTCTGTGGAGAAGAATTAAAATTGTTAAAATGAATATTTTACCCCATTTGTTTTACCCCATTAACATGCTTAGCATTTGGCTTCCCCTTTCAGGTTCAAAAGACTGCATAGTTAATTTTCCAACTTTATTTGGCTAGTTAAGACCCCTAGAAGATTATACAATAAACTGACAGCCCCTAAAGAGTTTTGGGGTCTCTGACTCCCAAACTTTACTATGTATTATCTGGCCAGTCATGCAAGCAAATACCTAAAATGGGTGTTGCCTGCTTCTGGAAGATGGGTTTCCTGTTTACTTTCCTAATTGGTTAGCTCTAGAAATAGACCAGATAGCCAAAGCAGACCTTTCTCCAAGGGCCTTGTTGTTTTCTTCCACTAAAGATCTCCCTGCTGCCCTTCATATTTCTCTAATTGGTCTTTCTGTCCATGTCCATTCTCAGCTGTGTACATATCTGCAGTACAAGCAGACAGAGGATATATCTCAGCCTGTCTTCCAGAATCCTAATTTCAAAATTGGTGGACTTGCAATTATGGTAACATGGTTACCTCAACTTGCGAATGTTCTAGTGTGCAACTTACTCCATAATGGGGTTCTCCTATCTACCAGGGAGATTTTGGGTCTTTTTCAGTTAGACGCTCACTTAGTTTTCAAAGTTTATCAGTTACGTCATGTCATTCTTCAGTGATTTGGGAATGCTTTTCCGGACATTAATCTGTCTGAGTTTCTATAATTGTTACTTGATTTGGCTTCCCAATCACATGCAATATCCAAATGGTATGCTCTTTTATTTTCTAGGACCTGTCCGGATTTTGATGGGACATTCTCATATTGAAACTCCCAGGTTCCACAATTCGCCTTCTGCTGACGTAAGATTTGGAAAGACCTTTATATATTCATTTCTCAGGTTAAACTAAGGCTTACCCAATTTCAAATACTGAATAATTTATACTTTATCCCCACTAAGCCAACTAAGATGGGTAAGCTCCAGTCTTCCTTATGCACTTGGTGTGTGCTTGCACATTTTCTGGGAATGTCCTAAAGTGGCCCCCTAGTGGACTTTAATCAAGACCAAGGCTGACCCTCTTCTAGGGGTAGAATGAGATCTTACTCCTGAAATCTACGCAGTGGGTGATTACAGCGACATGGTGGTAAAAGAGCAGAGATATTTCCTGTCTTTAATTTCTTTATCAGCAAAAGGTTAGTACTCCGCCACTGGCTTGATCAAACTCTTCCAGAAGGGGAAGGAAACATATTCAATTCAGTGCTTTACAGTAACTGGTAATTGCTATTTTTCCTTTAAACTTAGATTGTGGGCTTTTAGTGACACTGTACTTTCTTTGTTGTCTTTACTTAGAACTGTTATTGGGCTATTGAAAATTTAAAATGTAGTGGTGGTGTATTTCTTTGCTGTCTTTAATTGCTGCAAATTTAGTCTTGGCTTGTCTGACTTGCCCTGCAGTTTGGGTGAAGGGTGTTAATTGCCTGGCCTGTGACCTCAGCTACGTGATAACTGGAGGTGGGGCTTAGTCAGAGTTAAGGTAGCAAGTGAGTTTTATTTTCTCAGAAGAAGCCAGAAGGGGAAGGAAACATATTCAATTCAGTGCTTTACAGTAACTGGTAATTGCAATTTTTCTTTTAAACTTAGATTGTGGGCTTTTAGTGACACTGTACTTTCTTTGTTGTCTTTACTCAGAATTGTTTTTGGGCTGTTGAAAATTTAAAACGTAGTGGTGGTGTATTTCTTTGCTGTCTTTAATTGCTGCAAATTTTCACCCCATCTCCCCTTCCCCCAACTTTTAATTATATGCCCTGTTAAATCTGATTGACAGGAGCTAAACACATGGTACAGTAAGGGGTGTGAAGTAGGAGGGGCATAAGGGTGAAGAAGCCCAACCTCAGCATGACAAGTGTTTTGACTCATTTATTTATTTATTGGTTTATTTTCTTTTTTTTTTTAAAGAAAAGTATCTGAGGATCAGTGGCAGGATTTTTAGGACAGTAAATTAATAAAAAGGGAACTAGGAGAGCTTCAGTAGCAGACAAGTAGTGGAATAGCAGTATAATGTGGGGAGTGGTGCAATGCAGTGGCTGTGGGGCAGCCATATTCAGGCAGACCTTCTGGACACTGAGGTGCTGCCCTATCTGCATGCATCTCTCTGGACTGTGGGATGAGGTAGCCAGACTCAGAACAGAAGTAAACTGGGTCAGGTGTACCATCACCCCGATCCAGAGACCACCCAGTCCAATGTAACTGCCTCAAAGGATGCCGAGAACAAGAAGCACTTGGATGACAGTGGGCTCAGGGAGGGTTACAGCAGTCAGGCAGAGGCACATCCCAGATCCTATTTGACTCAAGAACTCATATGCCACACTGGCAAATGGGGACAACCAAATAGAGGTACCCAGAGAAGTGGAAGGAAAGGAAGTGGAGGTTAGCCAAGGAGGTGACCTCAGCGGGGAAAGCAGTGGACCCAAGAGGAGGAGGAAGTGAATCCTCATGGACTCCATCATAAGAGGGATCCAGCTAGGAACACAGGAGGGGGAGGACAGGGAGGTGAGGTGCCTACCAGGTGCCACGGCATGGAGGGATGGAAGGAAGATCCTGGGGATCACTGGGAAGGCAAGACGGGAAGGTGAACTGGATGTCATTATCTACCTAGGTACTAATGACCTGGCAAATGGGGAGCCAAAGGAAGTTCAGGAAGAGTTTAGGAATTTGGGGAGGGGTCTCAAGCAAGTAGCTACTTCTGTCACTTTCTCAGAAGTACTACCTGCGAGAGTCAAGGGAGAGCATAAGGGTGCATGCACCATGAACTTTAACTCATGGTTGAAAAACTGGTGCTGTGAGGAAAGGTTTGGATTCATGGGTGACTGGGGATCCACCTGGAGGGATGGAGGTTTGTTCAAGTCTGACGGCCTGCATCCATCCTGGAGGGGAATCCAAGCACTCAATGATAAGTTTAAATGCTACATTGACAAGCATTTAAACTAGCAAAGGGGGTGGCAGGCCAGCAAGGATTGTACCTACTTGCTCACCCCCCACAGCTAGCAGTGGAACCAGTGAACCAGAGGAGTGGCTATCTCTACAAAGCAGTGTGAAAAAGATGGAGATTAGAGCCCAAGAGGTGGATAGGCAGAAAAGGGGCAAAATTCAGCAGAAGGGCAGACAACAAGGAGAACCAGGGATAAAGGACAACCAAGGAAGGGGCTGGAGTAGAACAGCAAAACAGTCTAGGGAGGTCAAATCATGGAAAGCCATGTGTGCAAATGCCAGGAGCCTTAGCAGCAAGATGAAAGATCTGGAGGCTGTCATGGTGCAGTCAGACCTGGACATTGTGGCCATCACTGAAACCTGGTGTAATGATAACCACGACTGGGAGATGGCCATACCTGGCTACAACATATTCAGAAGAGACAGGGCAGGCAGGAAGGGAGGAGGAGTGGCACTGTATGTGAAAAATGACATAAGGGCCACAGAGATCCAGGAGGAACAAAATTGGGGAGAGATACTGTGGGTTAAGCTGGAAAGGAAAATGGGGCCAGCCATCTGCACAGGTGTGGTCTATAGACCACCAGCCCAGGAGGAAGAAACAGGGAGCTGATGCTAGCCATCCAAAGGATGGTAGACAAGGGTGAGGTAGTACTGGTTGGAGACTTCAATATTCCAGACGTGGACTGGAACATCCCAGCAGCAGCTTCAACTAGGAGCAGATTTATCCTGGACTCCCTTCAGGGTGCCTTCCTCAAGCAACTGGTTATGGAACCAACTCGGCAGAAGGCAATACTGGACCTTGTGCTCATAAACAGGGACAGTGTGATGGGGGTAACAGTGGGGGAGCACCTGGGGAGCAGTGACCACCAGTCATTGTGGTTTGAAATCACAGAAAGAGCAGAACCAAACCACACAAAAACACGTATCCTGGATTTTAGGGGGGCAGACTTTGGGAAAATGGGAAGATACTTGAAAGAGGCATTAAGGGGAACAGGGCAGGAATCAAGGGTTGAGGAACAGTGGGCAGTATTTAAAATGGGGATTACAAGAGCAACAGAATTATGCATTAAGCAGGTTAGCAAGAGGAAAAGGAAAAGGAGACCATTATGGTTTTCCAAAGAGGTAGCAAAGAAAGTGAAAGCCAAAAGATTGCATTCAGGCAATACAAAAGACACAGGCAGAAGGGGATGGGAGAAGTACTAGGAGAAGCAAGGGAGGCAGGGAGGTCAGTAAGGAAGCCAAAGCTCAGACAGAAGAACACATTGCAAAATCAGTGGGTAGAGGACAAAACATTTTACAGGTACATAAGTAAAAAAGAAAGGCAAAGGAGGGATAGTGAGACTGAAGGGGAGGATGGGGCCGTGGAGGATGACAACAGTAAAGCTGACATATTGAACAGGTATTTCTGCTCAGTCTTTAATGAGGAAGAGGAGGGTAATGGGTCTGAAGGGGTACAAGGGGTGAGAATGGTGCAGAATGGACACAAGTCCCTTTACAGAGAAAGGGTCCTGAAGGAACTGGAAGTAATAAGAGTTGATAAAGCAAATGGGGCCAGATGGGGTGCACCCCAGGGCCCTAAGAAAACTAAGAGGTGGTGGCTGAACCTCTGGCTATCCTGTTTAGCCGATCACTGGAAACAGGGATGTACCCAAAGACTGGAGGATAGCAGATGTAGTCCCTTATACAAAAGTGGGAACAAAGAGGAAGCTGGGAACCACAGACCAGTCAGCCTCACCGGTAGTTGGGAAGATCATAAGAAATTTGAAGGAGAGATTGGCGGAACATCTGGTTGTCAATGGACCACAGAACCCAAGGCAGCATGGTTTCACCAGGGGAGGTCATGTCAGACCAACCTCGTTGAATTTTTGACTGGGTGACTAGGGAGGTGGATCAGGGAGGGCAGTGGACACGGTCTATCTGACTTCAGCAAGGCCTTTGTCACTGTGCCACATAGAAGACTATTACACAAACTGGGGAATATGGGTGTGGACAGGACAGTAGTGTGTGGGTAGGTAACTGGCTGGGTGGCAGGACACAGAGGGTGGTGGTAAATGGCTGTCACTCCACAGAGGAAGAGTGACCAGTGGGGTACCACAGGGATCAGTGCTGGGACCGGTCCTATTCAACATCTTCATCAGTGACATTGTGCAGGACCTAGAAGGCAGAATTTCACTGTTCGCTGATGACACAAAGCTCTGTAACAGAGTAGACACACCAAAGGGTGTAGACAGAATGAGAAGGACCTGCAGAAACTTGAAGAATGGTCAGGGTTTGGCAGTTGAAATTCAATGCAAAGAAGTGCAAGATAATGTATATGGGGCACAAAACCCTGGCACAATATATCAGTTGGGGGTGAGGATATAGCATGCACCAAGCAGGAAAGGGATCTTGGGGTTATCATCTCTGATGACCTCAAGGTAGGGAAACAGTGTGACAAGGCAGCAGGTAAAGCAAATAGGGTGCTGGGTTGCATAGGCAGGGGCATCACCAGCAGGAAAAGGGAGGTCATAATTCCACTATACAAGACACTAGTGAGGCCCCACCTGGAGTACAGTGTACAGTTCTGGAGACCTTACCTATGTAAGGACATAGACAGGGTAGAGAAGGTTCAGAGGAGGGCAACAAAGATGGTGCATGGATTGCATCACAAGTCCTAAGAGGACAGGTTGAAGGAACTGAACATGTACTCCCTGGAGGACAGGAGGGAGAGAGAGGGGATATGATAGAGACATACAAGTATCTTACAGGGAGGAACAGGGTGCAGGAATACACTATTTTAAAGCAAAAAAGATGTTCCAGGACTAGAGGGCATGGGATGAAGTTGGAGGGAGGACGATTCAGAGGAAACGTGAAGAAGAATTTCTTCACAGAGCAGGTGGTGGACAAGTGGAACACCCTGTCAGAGGAAGTGGTGGGGGCTGAAACAATCACGGGATTTAAGAATGCATGAGATAGACATAAAGGAATTCTGGAGGTCAGGGGTAAGGGGCAACAGACTTCTAGGAAAACATAAACTGAACTTACAAGCTCAAATGGGCAGACTGGGTGGGCCATAGGCCGTTATCTGCCGACACTGTCTATGTATCTATGTATTTATGAATGGTTGCAAGAAATCCTAATTAACATCTGAGTGGAATGGATGATTGTCAGTCTTTGTGACCAGTTTTCTTCCTTTAACAAGAAATGGAGTAAATTACACACTCTTTACACAGTGTAAATGGTTTTGGGAGGCTACCGTGTTGCTCCAAGTTTATGGAATACAGTTGAATAATGTTTATTTCTTAACCTACCATGTCTTTCTTTCTTTTAGATATTGTATTTTCCCTAAACGGTTATAATATGCTCCCATTTGCCAGGTTTAGTGGTCCACTCCTCCAGGGGAAGGAGGTGTAGGGCAAGGGGGAAGGGGAGTAATGGGGTTGTTTTTTGTTGTTGCTGTATTGTTATGGTGTTGTGTTTATATTGTTAATCTATATTAATAAAGAACATTACATTTAAAAAAAATAATAAAAATTCAGAGTCTGGCAGGCGGTAAAAGAGAGAATCTGATACCCATTTCATGAAGCATTGCTTCAGTTTTGTCAAATGACTTCCTGTTTTGAATTGTCTCAGCATAGAAGTCAGGAAAAATTGAAAATGCCACCCCTTCATATGGGATGCCATTTTGGATTCTCACTGTTCTCAATATGCGCTCACAGTCAGAATAATAATGTGGCTTTATATAGACCATCTGGGTGTAACTGTCTTTTGTGGTGTCCTGAGGTTGTCTCCAGTTCCCATCTCTATGTGCTATATCTATTAATATTTTTTCCTCTGGGAATTTGAGACCCATCGTCCTGGTTAACAATTTTTCGAAGAAGGGGATGGGATCTTCTGGGTCTTCCAGCCCCTCCGGCAACCAAACTATTTTCAGATTGTTTCTTCTTGAGCAATCTTCCTGTTCAGTAATCTGTTGCTGTTACTATCTCAATTGTTCTGTGTGTGAATTTGGTAAATTTTTCACAGGTTGCATTTTGTCTTCAGTGTGGGAACCCTTTTGTTCTACTTCTTTAGTGCATATGGAGAGGAGAGAGAGATGATAACTTTTCGTTTAGCACAGAGACTGTTTTGCTCAGACTTTACAGTGTTGAGTTCATATTATCAAAGCCTTTTTGTATGTTGAATTTAAGTTCACTCTTAAACTGTGTGAGTAGAGTTGTGGTGATATCAGCACTGGGAATTTCCCTAGCTGATATACTAACTGGCCCAGCTGCAGCGTGATTTACTTTCTTAATGGGAGCTACCTGTGCCTCCGTATTTTGATGGCCACCTGTGGTTAATAAATTAGTCATGATTCCTGACATTTTATTCATTGTATCGGCTTGTTTGCCAGAAATATTATCATGTTCATTCATAAAGTTTGAAAAACTAACCTCTTGTTGATTATTCTCCATTAGCGTTGTAGAATGATGCACTTCTTTGTTTGTGAAGGGGAATTCAGTTTCAACTTCAGTTCCTTTGCTCTGATGTTGGGACATCTGTGCAGCCAGTTGTGTCAAGTCGATCTCCTTACTTTACTCAGTAGAGTTTCCCACATGTTTTTTCAGCAGTGTGGCGGCTATCAGAGAAAGCAGTGCAGTTGTCTGCAGATCCATAAAGTTGAGTAAAATGTTACCAGTTGGTCGTAATTGTTGTGTTTGGTGCGTGTTTTCATTGACCACCCAAATGATGTATGCGGGGGGGGGGGGTCCGTTCCTGGGTTTCTTGCCTCAGGGATGATTTGTTTTTGTATTGTTTCTTTACTGGAAAGTGGTCCATTAAATACTTAACTCTGCAAACCATTTTGGACATTATTTGATCTTCTGCCTGCTTATGAATTAGGTATGATCCTACTGCTTGGAGTTGAGGCGTGCAGCATTACAGCCATTCAACAAATGGCCATCTTGGAATTGTTACTCCTCCCCTCACTCAGCACACCCTACCTGTGTCACTGTGTTACATGTACTAAGTGTAGCTGTTTTTACATCATCCCTTGTTCCTTTGTGCTTTGTACCTGAATTTTCCCAAAGTGTACCCTCCACATGCTGCTCTTCTGATTTCTGGTCCTTTGAGCTTCCCTGCTGCTCATGCTATTCCTTGTCCTCTGGACAGGCCAGCTGCTCTGGTGCTTCTGTGTCCTCTAGACAGGCCAGCTGCTTGGGTTCTTCCATATCCTGTAGATGGACCTGCCGATGTGCTGCTTCTGTGTCATCTGTATGGACCTGCAGATTGGCTGCTGCCCTCTCCTGTGCTGCTGCCTCCTCCTGGGACTCTGACATGAGGTTTTCTTCATGATCTTTATAAAAGGATGGTTCATTGTCCCACACAACATCACACTGTTTCAAAACAAGAAATGCAGTTAGACTCTAAATACTTAAAGAGACACTGTCAGTCTTTTGGGCCAGTTTGAAATAGCATGTAAAGAAGCTGTCTGGAGCAAGCTTTAGTAATATAAAATGCATATATGGCAAAAGTTTGTAAAGTAGTGCAAGAAACTTTATTGTTATTTATTTTTTTTAATTATATTTTTTCATCCTGACAGAAATGTTGGTTCCACGCATCCATAAACTAGAATGGTGAAGAGCTGAGGGGAAACTCATTCATGAATGAATGAATTATTTTTGGTCCTGTATGTGAAAAAGGTCATATCTCTTATGGGTCACAATGCAGAATTGTGCAAAGATACTCCCAAATAAAATGAGTGCTGTAACCTGTTTTATTTTGTATGTAAAAATTGAAGCCGTGACTTCAGGCATGCACATTAGAGTCATAACATGTTCTATTCATTGATAATGTATTTGTGCAGAAACATTTGTTAAAGTTTTGCCTAAGCACTCTGAGTGAAAATGTGATCAGACCACTGATGCTGAGAAGTCCAGACTGTCTTGAGGTGTTGACGATGACGACTGACTGAAGTTGCCTGTTTGTACTTGGCTTGGAGTTCACTATATCAGTCTTTACTGAGCTGATGCAACTGATTCAAGAACCTGCAGCAAAGGTAAGACTTGCATGGAACACAACACAGTATTTATGATTTCATATTTGTGGGCTTTCTGTTACCAATATGCACCTTTTTTCACCTCTTGTGTCTCCATTGCAAGCAGCAAGTACCACTGGAAAGGGGAAAAAAACAGGACTTATGTTGCCATCTTTTTGACCAGCTGCCCATAGTTAGCTTTTATGGTAAGACAGCAATTCTACATGTAGTGACATTCTACTGTTGTGACAGAGAAATGTGGTTCTGTCTGGGTATGAACAAGCTTTTCTGAAGAGGCACCACAGATTAGAGCATCATCTGATGGGCATGTGGTAAACTGGCTTGCAGTGCCAGTTAGTAAAACACACTTTATTTCATTTCCCTCACAGGTAGCATCCAGGAAACAAACATGTATCTTGGAGCCAGCATCACGAGCATCATGGGTGTCATGCCTGAGTGCCATCCTCACAGCCATCCCTCTCAGCTGCTAGGGTAAGACACATTGAAACACAGCACGTGATGTTGCAGAAGGATTACTTAGCCCACTCAATCTGCCCATCTTCACCTTTGTATAGTAGCAACACTTGATCCTGAGGCAGTGAGAATAGTGATTCCATTCCTCATCTCCAGGGTAAATTTAGGGTACTGCGAGTACCCCCTGAATTTGTGGGGGGAATGTGTCTTACTCTTTTATTACTTATTGTGACCTTTTATTGGATATATAGGTTGTCCTTCGATTCAAGGAATGATGGAGTTATGGTTTGTTAAAGTAGCAATGTTATCCTGTGGAACGTTTCAGCAGTATTTGAACATGGAACTGTGCTACAATTTGAATGCAGTACTTTTAAAACATTTTAACAGAGTTGAGATGTTTTAAAACACAGAAAATACATGAGAGTATACAGGACCTAAGTTGTAGTTCTGAAAGCTGATAGAATGAGTAGCTCTTTCAGGAGTTTTGTAGGAGTTTGTGATTGACATTAGAGATGAATATGACATATATAGACGTACTCATTGTATTGTTGTGCATCACAGGTCACAGTTACTGTTGGTTTGCACATTCCAGTGTTGATGAGAACTGTTTGTGTTGAAATTGGAAATTGATTACTCTCAAGCCAAAGAAGGTAAGTATTTTTTTTTGGGGGCATATTTGCAGTAAGGTCTCATTAATGGTTTCTTATTTGGTTACTTCTTCACAGATTTCATCTGCATCCTTCTCGAGTCTGGTTGGTAATAATGGTCATGGCCATCGATTGAAACGACTTCTACGTGTTGCATGTCTGCCCCAGCCTGGGGGGGTGCCTCATGTTGAAGAACTTTTTTGGATAAGGCAACTATGCCATGACAAAGCATCTGGAAGTTTCCTAAAAAAAGAAATGAAGGACTTCTTACAACTTGATTGCAGCACTAACACATTATGTTTAAGTCGTGGCTGTTCCACGGGTATCTGGATTACTAACACAGATACTAAGTTGTCACACTGCAATCAGCAGATCAATCACAAGGTAATTTAGTACAAGGCTGTGTGTAATAAATACACTGTGCCAGTGTCCCTGGTTCTCAATCTCAACTCAAGTTACATTTCAAAACCACATCTTGTCAAGTAACACAACCGGTGTGCAGCTTTTTCAACATTGTCATGGCTGCACAGCTGCAAGTTCAGAATGTAGTGCATGATATCTTGCAGAAATAGTCACCTAGTTTATGAATCCTCCTCAGTCGGAGTTGTTGCATTCTTTTTAAAAAAATGGAACAGATGAAATAAAATATATACACTTACCAGTATGGATTTGAAATGGATATTCCATAGGTTCCTGTGTACGGTACTGCTGCAGTACCATTGATACCGACTTTCAGTGAAGGAGAGTTATTTTTTGTTAACCTGTAAAAAAACAAAATAAGTTTACCCTATGTGTTTGACCACTGCAGCTCAGAAAAGCAACAGAAAACAAAACATACAGCTAAAGGAAGTTGAATAGCATAAAAAACATTAGTACACATACTCACTTTACAGTTTTAATGTTAAGAAGCCTTGCGCCTGTGGCTGATGGATGTGGTTTCCTGTTCGACTCCCTCTGCCTTGGCATGGTTAATGTAATGGGGAAACATTCTCTGAATGACACTGGTGGTGGGTGCTGGTGGTGATAGCTGCAGCACCTGATGATATTTCCTGCCACATCTTCCTGCATTTGGTGGTGGTGGCAGTGATTAACAGTGGTGGTGGTGGTAGTCCGGGGGGCACACTAAGTCATTTTCTGTGGTGTCAGTGGCTAACATCGATCTTGGTGGTGGTGGTTCAGGGGGGCACACAAATTAATTCTCTGTGGTGGCACTGGCTAACATCGGTCCTGGTGGAGGTGGTCCAGGAGGGGCACACAAAGTCATTCTCTCTGGTGGCAGTGGCTAGCATCGGTCCTGGTGGTGGTGGTCTGGGGCCACACAAAGTAATTCTCTGTGGTGGCACTGGCTAACATCGGTCCTGGTGGTGGTGGTCCTGTGGGGGGCACACTAAGTCATTCTCTGTGGTGGCACTGGCTAACAGCAGTACTGGTGGTGGTCTGGGGGGACACACAAAGTCATGAAAATGAAAACATGTATCATACAGCAATTGTCACCGCCTTTTAACTACTTCAGTTAAAACCTGCCAACATTTACCTCATCATCATCCTCATAAAGAAAGCTGCCCTCACAGTCATCTATGTCTGAAGTCTGACCACTGGGAAATTCTTTCTCCATTGTGTCATCATCTATGTCAGTGGTAGGCCGTTTCATGTTGCCACTGCCAGTGCCACCAGGAAATCACCATGACTAGGCTGAGGTATGAATACTGAGGTTGCAGTCTATGCTGGTGTGTGCCTCTCATTCATTTTTATGAAAGTTAGCAAAGTAATATTTGCAGGAGAGAGGTTTGTCTGATGATCCCTAACTATTGCACCTGCTGAGCTGAATACCCTCTCAACACTTACACTGGAGGGTGGGCATGTGAGGTACTTTAGTGCCACTGCAGTCAGCTCTGGCCATTCACTGACCTTTCCACTCCATTACAAAAGAGGATCATCAGTTATTGAAAGATGCCTGTTTTCAGACAAATAAGACTCAAACATTCTCTGTGCCGCACTAAGTCCAGTAGTTGATGCATCATCCTGTTCTCCGGAATCATTTATTTCACAAATCCTCACTTGGGACAAAGCCTCCCAAAGTAGATTGATGCCAACCACTCTGGATGACAGACCACCTGGAGCTGCAGTCCCCTTCCCCTTACAGGATATGCTTGATACTCCTCCAGTTGCACCTTCAGCCTGATTATGCTGCTGAGGTTTGCTGACCTTGGCACATGACTTCTGTGCCCCATGAACCAAGTGCACCAGTTGCCCACTGACATTTTTTACCTCTTCAGGACCTCCTTCCAGTACTGAGGCAATTCCACATTTGTATCGTAGGTCCAGCATTGTTGCTAAGGCAAAGTTGTCACTATGCTGAATGCTCAAAATGTAATGATTCTGGCTGAATACTGTCAGCATGTGTTTCAGCAGCATACTGCTAGCACTCTCTCCAGCAACATCAAGGCCATGCTGTACATTCACCAATGTCTGCCTCTGCATCTGCAGCAGTGGAATTGATCGGATAATGGAGGCAGACTCACCACTCACTGCCTGTGTGGCATGTTCAAAAGGCCGCAAAATTGTTATTACAGAGTCCATGAGGCAACACTGTTCAGTCGTCATAGACATGGAGGCCCCGGAACTGTCACGGCTAGTGTGCATCACAAGATATTCTGGGATGACTTTGTATTGTTCATACAACCTCTCTGTCATGTTTAAAGTAGAGTTCCACCGGGTGACAACTTCCAACTTCAAGCGGTGCTCAGGGAAACTGTTTCGCATCTACAACAGCCGAAGCTGGTCACGGGCCTTTGCAGATCTTGAAAAGTGAGAACAGATATGGCGTGCAGCTATCAGCATTTTCTTGCACCACAAGATTTAAACAATGGGCCATGCATGGAACATGAAAAAAGCCACCATCCGTGATGCCTTTCAGCACATTTGACCCATTGTCACTTGCTATGAATCCAGCTCTCAGGGACAGAGGGTTCAGCCACTTGTCAATTTCAGTAAGTACCACGTCCAACATGTTTTCACTAGTGTGTGAACAGGTCACATTGCACATAGTAATTGTTGCATGGTGTCGAATTCCTGGAAGATTGCTACCATGGTACTCCACTTTACTGCACTGCTTATTCACACTACCAACATCACAAACAACCCCCAGCACCTATGCCCAGTGTGCAGTTGTGCACAAATATGAACTCCCATGCTGTTTTGCCACTTGTCCACATATCCATACTTTAATGGATGAATGGAGAGGAGAAATGTTGAAGGGCATGTCTTACTGAGTTGGACACAGTATGGCACAACTCGGGGACAGCACGGTTGAAAAGTATGTCCTGGATGGGACTTTCTGTTTTGGACAGGCATGTGCAGCAAACTGCCAGAACCCAGCATTCTCCACAAAGGAGAAAGGCAAAAGATCAATTGCCAGCATTTTGGCTACAGCAGCATTAAGTTAATGTGACACTGTATGATTGGGTGGGTACTTCAGCTTATGCACAAAACCACTCTGTCACGTGGGCTGACTTAAATGTTTTACATGGGGTGTGATGACAAATGGTTCTGCTCTGTGAATGGCAGAGGGTGGAGTGTGGACATTTGATGAAGACAGTTGCACAGGTGATGATGGCAAACCCACAAATGCAGTTATTTTGCTACATTTACCAACTAGAGTTGCTATACCACTTGCACTAGACATACTGCATTCACCACCATCACCACCACCAAGACTGCCACTCTCACCACCACTGGACAACATTTCAAAATCATTATGCTCCTCCACCTCATCATGCCTGTAGTAATCCTCTGCTCTTATTTCATCACTACTGCACACATTTAATTTCCTACTGGATTTAAAAGTCATGGACGGGGATAACATGCTCGTTATGGTTAATGACGAGGGTGAATGCCCCACTGTGGTATTAGCTGTCATCTTGTGCTGGGTCCACAGTGTTATGTGCCTATTCTAATGATGTATATGCTGTCCTCCTGTGCTTAGATGGCTCCCCTTTTTACTTTGACTCACACACACATGGCAAACCTGGCAGATTGCAACTGACTCATCATTTGCATGTTGCACAAAAAAATCCCAAACAAGGGATTGTGATGCTCTACTTTTAACATATCCCTGATGCTGCTTATTGGACTCCGTTCTTTTAAGCCATGAAGTGGGGGGTGTGCTACGTGATTTTTCGGGCAGAACACACTTGGACTGCAACTGACCACCACAACTACCTATCATTATTACTGGGTCATCATCATCATCATCATCATCATCATCATCATCACCATCAACTAAAACTGGTAAATCACAAGCTTTTACCGGGGGTTAATGCAAACAGACCCAGACACAGCAACTTAGAATTTCTTATTCTCTGGTCCTGAACTAGGGTCAATTACATCATCATCATATTCATCAACATCACCCACATCCATATCTTCTGCTTGGATGCTGGCATGTGGACTGCATGTTGCAACCACAGCAACATCATCATCATCAGATTCATCATCATCATCAACACCACCATGTACATCACCTGATATTTTTTCACCACATTGTGAATCACTGCATGGAAAATGCATGACCTGAACCACGGTGGAAGAAATGTCACATTGTATGCAATCGGTGACATGATTATCAGAATCCTCATGTTCAGTTACTGGGATGTTACTGGGAAGTATGACATAATCTACACTGTCACTCACTCACACTGCTTCATACTTCACTATATTTTTGGACATGGTACACTGGTCAGAAGTGGAACTTGAGGCAGCAATACTCATACTACCACCACCAGCAACTGTACTAACACCACTGGCTGGGACAACATAATCTCCTCCAACTATGAGTGAAGCTACTTATTAGGCTGTAAAAAACATTACAGGAGAAATACCTTTCCTCACATCAGCAAAGCACTTCTGCATCTGCATGCTACCACTCCCACAGACAATCTTACCACTAGCAGCAGTGCCATGGCTAGAACCAGTTTTTGTTGCACATCTCTTTGTGGGCATTTTGGGGGATCAACAACAATATTCTAAACAAATTTAGATTTTGGAACGTTCACTCTGGGTGGGGGACACTGGATGTGAAGCCAAAAAAATAACTGTGGCTTCAGCAACAGATACAGATGCAAATTCACAAGTGAAAACAACACCTTAACTAACCAGTGGTGCTGAAGTCACAAACAATCCAATCTGGAAAACAATTCCTTTTGCTGGTAGGGGTTGGGGAGCATGGACTGCAGATTTTTACAGCAGTGCAAGCAGCAAAACAAAGAAAAGATACAGCAATGGCAGTACAAAATCATGCAGCTGGAGTGGATAGCAGGTTCATACTGCTGCACCTGCAATTACACTGTGGCACAATAAAAGGTGTATTATTTGATGTCACGCACACACACACAATTTGTCTACAAGTAATGCGTAGCAAATTGAAAAGTTCAATTATATATCACTTATTGTAAACAACCTAAAATTAGGAACTGCTGCACCAGATCCACACAACAGAGAATCAGCAAAAAAAATTCAGCAATTACTGACAATATTACTGTGCATACATTAACACAGTCAGTTATGTAACCAAAATATAACCAAAAAACAAAGAACTCCCTATTTCTCCAACTGAAATCTACCTACACCACAGATACGCCCCTCCCCCAAAGCACACTTTCAGACTCAATGTTGTACATTAACCTTCAAAATCCACACACAAACAAAAACGCTCGATGATATGAGCACTGGAGGGTTTCCTACAATCAATGAACTAAAGTTTGAGCAAAAAAAAAATACTCAAAGGCTTTTTGAACAGCTTTTAGAAGGTTTGAATCACAGACAGCTCTCAGAGCACACTGTTGCCTACAGATTCCTGCACACAATACCCCGAACTGAGGCTGTGCAGATCAATATAGAGCCCATGTGACCTGAAATCCCATGAATCACTGCAAAATTATCCTTCAGAGCTTAAAAACAAGGCGAAGTGAGGTGAAGTACATTGTTCTCAATGCACTTCGCCTTTAAAATTGGTGAAGTAGTGTTCTGGGAAGGTGGAGTAACACAAAGTCATTGTTCTCAATGGACTTCGTGTTACTCATTATAATGCAAATTACTCCGCTTCGCATTGTGGAGTACTCCACAAATTTGTTTTGGCTTCGTGAATCACTTCACAGAGAGAATTGAGGCCACTTTGCCCACCACTAATCGACATCCAAAATTAAGTGTAAATGTCTAAGTCTAATCATGAGTCAGGAGTCGAAAGTCACAAACTATGGGTCGCTAGTCAAGAATCATGAGTCATGAGTCACATGTTATGAGTTATCAGTCACAAATAATGAGTCACAATGACAATCCATGAGTCATGTTTTTTTTCTAGGCATTGGAAATATAAATATTAAAAAATTAAAAAGTAAGGTGTCAGGATTCCACTCTGGGCCACTAGGTGTGGAGTCAGATGCAGGATCATGAGGTACACCTGCTGCAGCTACAATACAGGGGAGCCATCAATTGTCACTGCCTAAGTCTCACTGGTCTGAGGTGCAGCAGGAATAGATGTTGCATGGCTGGGTTGTCCCAGTCTGCCCATACTTGCCGCCGTATAGCAATTGCAAAGTCTGATAAATTGTTGCTTGGTCCTTGCAGCACTTTCAACAGTTTTATCACATTCTCTTGCCATATAAATAAAAATAAATGGGATGGGTATTATGTTATCATCTGAAAATCTATGGGGTGAGGAGGAACAAATGATTTGGCCTGAAGGTAAAGCAGATATTGTAGGTGGGGGTGGGGTATCAACCTTCACCTCATCAATGAATAGTAACTGTTACTGTAGCTCATTACAGGGCCATGGTGGCCTTACGAGGTTGTACACACTGTCAGGGAATGGGTGTACTTATTCAACTGAGAGGGGTCTATTTGACCTTCCCCCAATGCTAAATCATATACCGACTGCACAGCAAAACCCACATGGCAAAATCCCCCACAGTGACAATCTCGACAGGTTTCGAGATTGTCGCTGTGAGGGACCGGAGGGTGAAATTTCATCCTTTCACTGACTTTTGCCCCCCTTCAAGACAACTCCCACTCAGAGTTAGTAATCAATAGAAGGATGGGGTGCGGGGGGGGGCACAGCCCATTTATAGAAAATGCACCAATATCTGACAGGCAAAATTTCACCTGTTGACATCAGGGATCTCGCTATGCTTTACATCGACAACAGTGTTGTCGATTCAGCATAGGTAAACAGTGCTAAAGAACAAGGAAGGAGAAACAGAAAATGAATGGAGGGGAAACATGGAAAGTTGGGAAATGTTATAAACAAGAAGTCACAGGAACACCAGGTTGGAGGTGGTAGAAAGGAGATAGTGGCATTAATGGATATGAGGTCAGGTGAAGAGCTGTAGAGAAACTTTATTTCACCTACAAAGGAGGTCAGGAACTTTGCACTTTGTGTAGTGGGGGAAGATTTCCAACTTCACATCAACTTTGTATGGTACAGTTCTTTTTCTTTCTTTAACTTTATAAGTCTAATCCACACACTGAGCAAAAGTGCCCCCCCCACTAGACCTTTACAAATAAAGTACTACAGCTCCACCCCACAACTCTCTAGCGCCTACTGCCCTCTTCTCCCCACAGTTCTAATGAAGGTTCCTATATGGTAACTAAAAAGGTAGTAGTAGATTGATTCAGTCTAAGGAATAGCACCCAAATTAAACCCCTGCTTCTACCCAAAGACTTGTCATCACTAGTACACACTTTTGTGACTTCCAGGCTGGACCTCTGTAACACTCTCTTCTTTGGGGTCAATGGAAGGACCCTCTGCAGACTGCAGTTAGTGCAGAACGTGACTGCCAGGTTGCTGGTGGGCTTACCAAAGTCCTGCAATGTGACCTTGGTCCTGCAGGATCAGCACTAGCTGCCTGTTAAATGGAGGATCATCTTCAAGGCGGGCTTGCTCACCTTTAAGGCCCTATATGGCTGTGGCCCTGGCTACCTGTCTGACCTCCTAATTCCAGCCATCCCGGTATGTTCCCTTCTGTCCTCCACCGAGGGCCTCCTGGTGATTCCTAGGGCCAGTCTGAATATTTTGGGGGATTGTTCCTTTGAGGTGGCCAGCCTGGCCCTCCGGAATTTGCTGGCAAGATCTTTAAGGGAGGCCCCAACAGTTGAGGAATTTAAAGGGGGCCTGAAGTCCTGTCTTTTTAAGAAGGCATTTTATGATAATCTACAACTGCTTGTAGATGTACTTGATTATATTTATTTGAATTTTGTTAATTATAAGAACATTGTTTTGTATTGTCCATACCTGCCTTTTGACTGTAATGGTGCCCAAAGCCTCCAGGATTGGGCACCAAAATAGAAATAAAGTATTACTTACTGACTTACTTACTTACTAATCATTCCTTCCCTACGCCAATGCCAAATAATTTAAGTCACTAGCAACACCCACTTCTCCACACTCCATGCGTGAATCCACTCCCCAAGACAAATTACAGCTCCTACCATACCTCATCTAACGCCCAAAGTCCCTCCTCCCCCAAAACCCCAAATTTAAACTATACAGCACTTGCACACACAAAAATCCAGCACTGGGGTGATATACCCTCTTCACTGATCAGTATCCTGTAGCAGAATGAATGATTGATGACATCTTCACCTATATTAATAAACTCTGGTCAGAGCCAATATGGAGGTATCAGTACTTTAGTTTGTGTCATAATGGGTTTCCATCCCCTCACCTTCTAAGCCACTGTCTGCTACAGCAGCTTTATCATCAGTCCACTGTGTCTGCCACCAGAGCTCAGTATGCATGTGTGACTTCACTTCCACAGTTGCACATGTGCAAGTTCAATTCCACAGTTGTGGTGTAGTTGCACATGTGCACTGAGTTATGACAGCAATCTTGGGCATGGCAAACTCTTCCACCTTGAGCTCAGGGCACATGCACAACTTCACCACAACTGTGGAAGTGAACTCATACATGTGAAACTTCGGAAGTCAAGTCATGCATGCGCACTGACCTTTGGTAGCCATCATGGGCACCTTTTTTCTGTGGAAGTGACAGGCAATAAAGTAGTGCACCTGTGGTGGTGACATGGCTACTGTGGCCATTGAGAGGAGACAGTCGAGACACCACACTGCCCCAATGACCTCAGCAGTGTGGAAGATAGCCAACGCACTGTGGAAGAGAACAGGGATGGATTCCGGTCACGTGCTTCTACCGTCCCTTTTGTCTCCTAAAGTGATAGCATTATGTTAGAATGGATCTGCCCATGCAGCCATAAAACTGATGGTCTATTTGGTTGCAAATCAGGTATTACAGGAGGTGAAGATGTCATCATCCATTCATTATGCACATACTGTATAATGCATATAATATCATGCACATAATGAAAACCACTGTAGATAGCAGAATTCTGGCAGAATCTGGAAATTATCTAACAATTACTAGTGTAATTCCATCATTTAAAATCAATAAAATGGAATGAGTTCCCTTTTTCACAGTAAATTAGTGGCCCTGTGTATGATCAGAGGACTTTGGACCAGATGTTACAAACCTTGCTACAAACCATCCAATATGGTTACTCCAGCAAATGTTAAAACACTTTATTTTCCCATTGTCAGCTATGCAAGATTTTTAGGTAGTTTGTCAGATTTTGCAAGAGTTGCAAATTCAGTGATCTACCCAGAAACACTGGAAAGTATTTTTCATGCCAAAAGAGTATTTCCTGAATTAACCAAATTGCATGCAAATGTTTTGCATATCTCCCCCATTTGGGTTTCATACTTGCCATAAGACTGTGTTGGGGTTGTCCTGAGATTCTCCATGTTTAAAGTCATTCTGAATGAATGTTATGCTCAGTATACAGTACCTTAGAACATGGTATGCATTCATTTTTGGAAACCTGATATAGTGCAAAAGCTTAGAAATGAGTATGTCTCAAGCCCAAAAGGCAGCACTTCTTCAGGAATGGAGAAGGGCAGAATGCAGTGGGTTTAAACCGGGAAATCATAAACAGAGTGAAAGAGAAAGAGAAAGAGAGAGAGAGAGAGAACATCCATTATTTAAAACAGATGTCCTAAATGTGGTTCTCAGAAAAGCAGGATCTTGTCAACTGTGAATGAATGAGATCTTCCCAGAAGTGATGCAGAAAGAATGACAGACAACAATTGATGAGTATCACAGCCATAAGTGAGTTATTTACAATGAGTCCTGCATCCTTCCAAATGAGGATAGGTAGGACATTTTGAGTCAGGCCATTGTGTTAAATTTACAATGTGTTTTAAAATGTAAAGCTTTTAAATTCATTCTTTTAATGAAGATTTAACTGGTTATGTTTGATTTCACTGCTTTGCTTTTGAGTGAAGTAGATGCTATTCTGATGTCGTAAGACACTGTGTAAGGTTCTTTCCCATTCCTTTGTAACCTATCTAGAATCTAATGATGTTCCTGATGTTAAACTACACATTGATTGCACTCCTATTGTAGAAATGCAAGGTGTCTTTATCTAGTTGTTTTTTAACAGATAGATGCCCTAGATAAGCAAATGCCTATTTTCAAGTATGACCTGGGAGGTTCAGCAGAGACAACATTACAGTAGTCAATTGTTTCCACAACAGGAGTCATCAATACAAATAGATGCTTTTATTGCTGTTTCTTTTACTCTCACAGTCATTGTGTAATTGTTGTTTGCCAGATAGATGAAGGCACTACTGAAGCTCAGTATCCCTTGCATTTATTCCAATGCCCTATACAAACATTTGTGATGTCCTTTAGAAATGTTATGTGGATGTTGCAGTCATGGTTAAGTGGTCTAAGCTAGTTATTTGTGCCTAAATATTGTTACCCACCCAATGGTAGGCTTACCTGGGGCTCTTCCGGGCTAATCCTGCAACTTACTACCCCTGTTATGTTTCCCTTTGGATTCCCTACAGAACCTGTACTGGCAATGGGACTGAAGTGTGAATGAAGAGGAGGATCCATTCCTTCAGTGCAGTTGGCACCACTGATAAATGTGGCATTGCTGCCACTGAAGACATGTAAAACTGTGCTCAAGAGTGTGGAATTCCCCCTGATGACTGCCAGCTGCTACAAATGCAGCCCAAGCAGCAATTGGACTTAAGTGTGATCAGTGCACAACTTTGTGGTAGGACTGAATGCGTTCTGGGAAGAAGCTCTTTAAAACAAAGGACTTTTTGGAGATAGTGCCCCTGTGGGACTCCAGAAGCAGCCATCTTTGTCTGTCTCTGTTTTCTGGGACATGGCAACTGGGTCAGAGGGTTCCTGCTGCGGTCAGTTTGGTTGCTGAAATCTACAACTCAGACTGAAAGCCCTAGGAACATTGAAGAAATTCATTAATTCCCCCATGGGGGATTCAGCTAAACACCCATTGAGTGACTGTGGGTAGAAATGTCCTTCAGAGATGGACAGGAGGATTGGCCAACTGAAAACCTGGAAACATAAGTGAAACCCCTAATTCTGCCAAACTTAATTCAGATTGTGTAAGACTACTAAAGTGTACAGTTCTGACAGAGACTCTGTAGAAAATCCCCTGCAGAGAGGAAGTGCTCCTCAGATTGAAGTGAGAAGTGGATACAGCATCTGCAGCAATTATCATTCCTAAAGCAGCAACAACCTTTGTTGGGATAAATGGGTGTTAATAGCAGAGATGGAGGAGACTTTCAGCACAGTTGAGTGCTGATCATCACAGCTCGTGGAAGTCTGTCTGCATGGGTAGACTGCTCTGCTGCTGAGCTCCTCTTTGTATGCTGAGATGCACTTACAGGTAAAGGCCTGAGTGTCTGCAGCCATGACAGTGCCTGAAGAGTTAGTGATGCTGTGGCCTCTAGCCACAGCAGCCAGGTGATTGACTATAGTAGTAGTAGTAGTAGTAGTAGTAGTAGTAATAGTAAAATATTTATTCATCTTTAAATGAACAGGAGACTCATTTGAAACAAGCTCATTTCCAATGAGCTCCTTTCATACAAGATTACTTAAATTATTTCACTTCTTGAAAGCACATACAAAATTTTAAACAACACTGCACAAACATTTAAAAGTGTACTAATTAATGTAGAGAACAAAACGCACATGATGATTTCTGTGATGACCCCATGTAAAACCATGTTTTATCTTGCCTAGGTGAATTTTATCCTTAAGGGGTCTTAAGTAATGTGGAATAGAATTCCACAAACTGAGACCCATACTAAAAAAATGTGTCCTCCCAATATCTAGATTTTTTTCAGGTTGTAATAATTCTATCCCTCCTCCGACCTAAGACAGTTTTTTATACTTCTTAGATACAAATTTTCCAGAATATAATCTGGTACCCAAATCTTATAACACATAAACATGTACACGTGAATATGAATATTCCTGCAGTGCTGTGGGGTTGCCTTGGAGGTGTACTGATCAGGGAGGTGGGCATTTCTGGTCAGGCTTATACCAGACACTCCAAGAGAAAGACTGATTGATGGAGAGAGCCAGAGGTGAGTTTTTATTGATGTGAGATGCTATTGTGTGACCAGCAGAATACACAAATAAAGATGCCAAAATGACTACTACTGTGAGAGCAGGCAACCTGAGCCTGCATTAGAGACCTGACTCCAAGAAGAGGCCTTTATTGGTTGAGATTGTGAATGCATGAATAGGGCCTTGGCCCTGCAACATCTATAGATAGTTAGGATTGCAGATAGACTCAGGGACTTAACTGTGAGCTAATGTATAATTTAGCTCACCTGTTTGGAACACAAAAAGGCCACCAGGCCTGTGGGGGACAAATAGTGCATTCTCAATTTAAATATTATATTATTACTGGTGACCATAATTATCAACCAGATTACTGTTTTGTTAAAAATGCATAGCAACCGAATTCCAGGTTATTATGCTCCAAAGGCAATAATAACCCGAAATCTGGTTGATATAACACTTCATAATAACTCAAAAATCCAGTTGATATGACATTCCCCAAAGAAACAGTGCATCTGAACCTCGTCATGCAGCACTGCCAGTGCGAGATACTGAAAGCAAGTACTCACAGTGGTTGTCTGGGTGTCAAGCCCCAAAATATATAAAAACAGTAGTGCCCAGTGTGAAAAACATACCGGATTGATTTTTTAAACTTACTTTTTCTTACTGTGGTCTAAAAGAAGCCACTGAGTGTAGAGCAAGCAGAACGAGTGACTCAGTAGCTTCAGAAGACTAGACACAAGCATTAGTGAGCATTTCTATAGGAACGCTCCCTAACGCCTCCGTCTTGTGTTCTGGAGCTGCCGAGTCACTCGCTCTCCTATCTCTATGTTTGGCGGCTTCTTTTAGACCAAAGTTAGAAAAAGTAAGTTTAAAAAATAAAAACAACATGTTTTTAACAGTGGGCATTACTGTTTAAATATATTTGGAGGCTTTTTGTTTATCAGAGTGAATACCGCTTGGTCACACTTCAAGGTGGGACCCTCCAAGCCACTCACCCTCAGGGGTAAACAGTGCTAGTCCATGCACCAGCAATTATAAAAAATAAAGGATATGTGAGTGTGTGTTCATAGATTTTTTTCACACACTTACTTATCCATTATTCTTTATTTCTTTACCAGCTATCACATTCAAGGTGACTGTTGATGGGTCTAACGGTACAACATTTCTATGGCTGGGCACCCCATAGAGCACTGAAACTCTCTATATAGTTAAGGGTATTAATGGAAACAGAAGGGGATTAGGCTAGAAGCATGTGAAGTGGAGTAAGGCCTACGATAAATGAAAGGGTATGGAGGGCATAGCCAGAGGGGCCTATTGCCTGCTACTGATTATTATTTGAACTAAATTTACTCTTACTGTTGTTCTTCCCCAGGTCCTGTGTTCCTACCCTAAGAAATCACATTACCTTTCATACTGCATTTTTGTGTCCTTGTTTACTATTGCTTAGAGCTGAATTATATTATTGTTTGTTGGGAACTGCACTGGCGGTGTGTGCTCAGATTCTCTGGACTACAGTCTATTTGTGTTGTTTGGAATCATAGCAATTCCATTTCCAAGCTCAGTTCCTTTCTAGCTTCTATTAATCCATCAACACAAAATCAGAGATGTAATTGGAATTCTGGTTCCACATGCATCCTAGCAGCAGCTCTACCTGTCCCAACCCTAGTTCACACATCAGAAACACTCCATAGTCTGAGACGTCCACTCTTCCCCACCGTTGTGTGTCTTTTCTGTTAACTCTTTGTATGGGACAGAATGGTTGGTGGCTGCTGTTGCTGCTGGGTATGGATGTAGTTCTGACTCCCACCTTCATCTGGTGAGGTCCAGGGGTGACAGACAACCATCTGTGGCAGCACTCCACTGTCCTGTTCTGACTCCAATAGCAGCATCCCACTCCAACTCCCAGTTGTCTGGTAATGGATTGCCCCAGGCCCAACTATACAATTCTCACTGATTTCCCTGCTTCCCTATGCTTTTCCTGGTGCACCTCCATATCCTTTTCCCTTGCTGTCTCTTTGCACCTCCTGAATGCTACCCTTTTAGCTTTAACGTTTTCAGCCATTTCCTCTGAGAACCATAGCTGACTCCTTTTTCCCCTGATTTTGCTCACTTCATTTTTGCAGAGGTCTGTTGCTTTCACTATGCCATCCCTCAGCCTGATCCACTTTTACTCTACCACACCCTGTCCATCCCCCCATGCCCACTAGGTCGTCTCTGAGGCATACACCCATTTTATTTTTTTTAAAAACCTGCCCTCCTGAAGTCCAGGACCCACAGCACTGTATGGTTTGCTTCTGCTGCTGTCCTTATGTTGAACCACACTGCACGGTGATTCCTGGACTCTAGGTGGCCTGCTCCTTGACGTCTTCATTACTATTCCTGTTAGAGAGCACGTGGTCTAACACTGCCCCATCATAAGTGAGCTCCCTGACTAGTTGCCTGAGAAATGTCTTCTACAGAGAGTTTAGGATATCCCTCCTTTTAGCTGATGCTGTGGCTGAGAGATTCCAAGCTACGTATAGCAGAAAGATATCCCCCACCAGCAGCACTTCCCTATTTTCTGTCATTGTGCTAATGGGTTCCTCAATTCCTTATCCAGTCCCCCCCCCCCGTATTGGAGGTCTGTGGATCACACCAATATGAATAATGGTCCCAGTTCCTGTCCCCAGGGTGACCCACAATACCTCCAATCCCACTTGATTTTCTTTGGGTTTCTGTCACTTTGATTGCCTCCCTGACATAGAGTACCACACCTCCTCCCTTCTGTGGACTGCTGCTGTTATATTTTACAAGTTTCTAAAAATGTAAATGTTATGGTTCATCTTCACACTGCCCTGAATGAATTTCCAAATGCTTTGCCTTAGCAAGGTTGCCTAGTGACACAAATAGTGATGGCAGGCCACCGGCAAAAGCTTGAGCACTGAGAGTCTAGTGTTTGAAGTGCTCTCTCCTGATGTATTATGTCATGTCATGTGTGAGAGTACTGACATTTCAGTGGCACAGTGATATTTTGACATTTTTAACAGCTGTTCTCAGATGATAAGGAGGCTTCAACATTTCTTTTAGTATCAAGCAAAATAACTCCATATTCATTTGAACTTGCTGATCTTATAGGCAGCAACATAGAGACACTGATGGAGCTCACTGAGGAGGAGGAGGATCATGATAGTGAGTACAGGAATTCCCCTGCAGACACTCCCAAGTTTATGGAAGTTTTTTTTTGTTTCAATCATTCAGTGGTTGCACTATTTAATGGTAGTTTTGCAGCCTTCATATTTCAAGCAAAAGATCCCTTTTTTAATCTACTGAGCAGGTTATCAAAATATGCCAACATAACATGTCGCTTGTTATGTATGTGTATGTTTAAAAAGGTTGAATTTTCCATATATAATAAATGAGTCATGAAATTGGTACTTGACTGGAATAGAGTGGTATCTTCATTTGTAGGCTATATTTTTCTATAGTTTACTGATTGACAGTTCTGCACAACTAATGCAGCATCTCTGAATGGCTGTCAGCTGTATGCTGCTTTTGTCTGCCCATGTAGTTACTTATTATATAGAATATAAGCAGACTTATTTTGTTTCCTTCTTGCAGTAATGCCAGTCTACAGTAGCTGATATTTTAAAGTTATGCTCAGGATTTCATCTTCTGCTTGGTGCAGTTAAGGTTCAGGGATCCTGGGCTGCACTCTCAGTAATGTATTTCTCCTTTTGGTGTGGCTGCTGGAGGGGATCTTAGGTAACGGGATTTGTGAGGACACGTTTTGCCACTTGGTACAACATGGGGAGGGGCTGGAAGAACAGACTTTGGTGACAGAGAGCAGTGAAAGTGCCTAACTTTACCTTAAATGTATATTTATATTTATTTATATTCTCTTCATACTAAAGGTAGCAGGGTAAGTGAACAGAAAAAAGAGACTTGTAGACAGTGTTTGGGAAACTTAACTTGTCTTTAAAGTTTTAACAGGTGGTGTGGGGAAATTAGCTCAGAAGGTTAATCTTGGGCTGAGTAAATTCAGAAAACCCTGTAAATTAAATGTGTAATTGGGGGATGGAGCTGACAGAGGCTTAGTGCATTCTTACAAGAGCACTATAAAAGCTTTTCCACTAGAACGTGTCCAGCACATTCATGTTCCAGTGAGTGAGTGGAACAGTGAAAGAGCAGAACAAGTAACTTGCATTTTAGGTGTTGGTAGGCATCAGCAGAAGGAAGCAAGGAAGTAGGGGACTCTGTTTGGAGCACTAAGGTAAGGCACCTGTTCCCTATTGCATAAGTCACTGATGGGTAGTGGGGAAGGTCAAAGTTAGGACAAAACTGGGACTAGGAGCAACACCCCATCTATAGTAGGAGAAAAAAGAGATTTAAACAAGGCATAGAGGAACACAAACAGAAACAAACAAAAAATGAGGAAAACTAGAAAATCCTATCAGGCTAAGGATACAAAAGTATTTCAAGGTATCACATGGAGAATAGAAGTTAAGAATGTTGGGAGTGGTACAATGCAGTGGTTGTGGGGCTACAGTTTTCAAAGATACCTTCTGGAGACTGTTGTGCTGCTCATCTGCACATACCTCTCTGGGTTGAGGAACGAGGTTGCTCGGCTCCAGATTGTGTTGGCTAGGATTCAGGGGACCGCTTCCCTCACTTAGGGGTAACCAAGTCTGCCACCATTATCTCAGAGGATGCCAGGGAGGAGGAACAGTTGGACTATAGTGGGCTCTGGAAGGATGGGGTGGTCAGACAGAGGCACATTCCTCAACCTGCACCACTACTTAATTCCAGTATCCCATCAAGATAGCGAGAGAAAAACAATGAGTACAAAATAGTGAGTCGAAAAACAGCGAATGCAATGTAAGCTACATTGTCTTTACAGTGCATAGTTAGTTTAGCGAGGTAGGCATTAGTAAGTAGTAATCATATCATGTTCCAACAACAATGGGAATACTGCGAAGGCCATTACAGCGACAAAAATCAGCAGTTCGCTGCAATGATTCCTGGTATTCCCAACACTGTTGTCTCAGGGGATATTGCCCCCTTCCCAAATTAACTCCTGCGATGCCCCTTCCCCGCAAATACACTTGCTTTCCCTGATGGCACAATGCCTATAACTGTCGACATTGTGCCATTGCTGTAATGCTGTTCAACACAATTCATGACACAGCGGGCATGGCTGAACCAGCAGTGATATAGCTGAGCTATGTAATCCAGCCACTGTGCACTAGAAACCATGCTGCCAGCACAGCGTACAGGTTAGAATCATTGCCTATGTGTGCAGCTGCTACATGCAGCAGACCCAGTTTGATACTTCTGGGTGCTGTAATTTTTTTGTTTCCCCTCCTGACTTTGTCATCCTCAGACCCCTCTCCCAGAGTGAGAATATTAAATTAACCCCCTTCTGACTTTGTCTCCCTCCCTGAGTTCAGACCCCCCCCCAGAATTGGAATTTTTTATCTACTTCCCCTTCTGAGTTCCCCCCCCGTAGTGTCCAGCCCATCCTTGTGCCATTCATGTTTTTCTGCAGCTTGCTGTCCTGTTCTCTGCTTTTGCTCCTCAGTGTTTTACTAATTGTGGTTTTTGTTGGCACTGACTTTGTTTCACTGCTTTTGCTCTTCATGATTTTTTTTTTGCTGTTATGACATGGAGCCCTTAATTCCTACACCACTTTGGTGGGTGGGACTGTTGGAAGGAGGCATCTGTGGTAGTGGCCAGTGAGGATGTGGGGGCCCTCCCTAGAGGAGACCCCATGGAGGGTGATAGTGGATTCAAGAGGAAAAGGAAGCAACTTTTGGTGGGGGAATCAATTGTGATAGGTAGAGTTGTGGGAACAATAAAGGAAGGGGGAGAGGTATGTAAGGTGCACATGCAGTGCCATGGCCAGAGCAATAGGAAGCAGACTCTGAGTACTTCTAGGGCAGCAGGACAGCAGGGAGAGCTGGATGTCCTTATCCACATGAAGATTAATGACCTGGCTAGGAATGAGGCTGAGATAGTGCAGGGTGAGTTTAGGGAGCTGGAGAGGGGTCTTCGGTAACTCCCTCAATGGCTTTTGCTTAGATGCTACCTGTCTATGACAGGGGGAAGGGAGGAGAGGGATTGCTGCACAAACAACTTCAACTCTTGACTAAAGGAATATCACAGAGTGAAGGGGTCAGCTACATTTGGGGATTGAGGACCTACCTGGGATGATAAGGGACTTTTCAGGGACGATAGCCTGTATCTGTCTGGGAGGGGAATTGCAGTCTTCAGTGGATTTTTTGAATGTTACTTCAATGAATATTTAAACTACATGAGAGATATGTCCGAAGGAATTGGGGAGGCAGAATCTCCTCCACACAGGCTGAAGCAGAGAGTAAGGAAAACCCAAGGGGAGAGGAATCCCTCCGGGCCCAAATTAATAAAGGAAGCAGGGTGGTACAGAAAAATGGGGAAGGGAAGTGGAGCATTAAAAAGAGAGTGAGGAAGGAGGGTGGGCAAAAAGGAAAAAAGGGGGGCAACAAGCAGAGTGGAAACAAAATGTGTAAGACCATGCATGCAAATTATAGAAGTCTAGGAAATATGATTCTGGACCTAGAGGCCATGATGGCAGAGGCCAGCCTGGATACTGTGGCCATTGCCTAGTCATGGTGCATTGAAAACCATGACTGGTACATGGCCATGCCAGGTTATGCTCTGTTCAGTAAGGACTGTGTGGTAAGGAAAGGAAGGGGTATTCAGCTTTATATAAGGAATGCATAAAAGTGATGGAGACACAAGGAACACAGGAGAGGCAGAGGTGCTCTGGATCACTACCCCCACCGAAGTGATATACAGATCTCCAGCATGGGGGGAGGGTGAATAACATAAGGTACTGGTGAAAACCATTGGCAAGATGGCAGAAAAAGGGGTGGTGCTGATGGTGGGGGACTTCAGCCTGTTGGATGTAGACTGCAGCATCCCAGCAATAGCTTAAGCCTGAGGCAGGAACATCCCGGACTTTCTGCAAGAGGAATTCCTCAAGCAACTAGTCAGTTAACCCACTCAAGAAGGGGCCATACTGGGCCTGGTATTCACTAAAAGGGACAGTATTGCAGACATCAAGGTGGGAGGCCACCTGGGGACCAGTGATTATTGAATGGTGTGGCTCAGTATAAGGATGGCTGTGGAATTGCACCACACAATAGCAAGAGTACTGGGCTTCAGGAGGGCAGATTTTGTAAAAATGAGTGAATGCCTCAGGGATGGCCTGGAAGGGTGGATGGCCTAGCTGGGGTGGAGGATCAGTGGGCAAAGCTAAAAGGGAGCATAGTAAGGGCAACAAACCTCCATGTGAAACACATAAGCAAAAGCAAGAGGAAAAAGGACTGCTATGGTTCTCGAAAGAGGTGGCTGAAAAGGTACATGTTAAAAGGGTAGCATTCAGAAAGTGTAAGAAGATGCAGAGGATGGAGGATAGGAAGGTACATCAGGGGAAACAGAAGGAAACAGGGAAAGCAGCAAGGAGCACAAAGGCACAAACTGAAGACAGAATAGCCAAGGAGGTAACAAAAGGGGTCAAGACATTTTTAGATATGTAAGTGAAAAGAGGAAAACCAGAGGTGGGATTTTAAAGTTTATAAGGGAAGGGGAGACTATGCAGAGGGGGAACAGGAAAAGACAGACATCTGAGCAAATAATTTTGTTTAGTGTTCACAAAGGGAGGAGAAGGGGAGGGGCCACCATAAATGAACACAAGCTTTGGAGATAGGGAAGAAGACACAAGTCCTTTTTTGATGAGATAAGCCTGAAGGTACTCACTGATCTAAAGGTGGACAGAGCAATGGGTCCAAATGGGGTGCATCCAGAAGTATTCAGGGAGCTCAAGGAGATAATGGCTGCACCTTTGAAAGTCTTGTTTAACAACTCACTGGAAACAGGAGTGGTTCCAGAGGACTGGAGGAGGGTGAATGTAGTCCCACTACACAAAAGTGGTAGCATGGAGGAAGCTAGTGATTTAGGTCAGTCAACCTGACATTGGTGGTGGAAAATTTAATGGAATCACTGGTGAAGAAAAAGGATTATTGCCTGTCTTGAATCCAGTAGGTTAAAAGACCCTACACAGTATGGGTTTGTAGACCTGGACCACCCCACAACCCTATATGTAGTGCAGCATATGGTACACTTACATTTATTCATAATGGTGCCTATGGATGAAAGAGAGGGAAATATGCACTGGAGATGTATATCCTGCCAGTGTAGCTCCACGACCCTAGACAGGTGCAAGGTACATGGTATTCACTACCACATGCATCCATGGGGCACCTGTCTGCAGCCCTAAACCCCCCCCCAGCACGCAGGACTGTGCAGGGTGGCCAGTGGCAGAGTAGTAGTGGACCCAGGCGGGCATCCAATCAGATGCCTGTGCTGTGTGCCACAGTGGATCACTTGTGCAGTACGGCACTGGTTCAGGTGCCTGAATTCCCACTGCATTCACCTGGACCCATGTGTTTAGTCCCTGGTGTCCAGTAGTCCCCCCAGTTGAGCCCATGTGACAAACCACCCTCCCAGTGCAGGAATGGACTCTCAGTAGTAGGACCCCTGCCCCATTCCTGTATGGCAGCCCACCCCCCCACATATCCAGCTGCCCTAACCCTGTCCATGCACCATAATCCCCCACCACACATCAAGGTCCCATCTCCAGCAGTATAAATGCACCCTCCCCACCGCATGGCTCTGCCCCAACCCCAGCACTGTGCAGGATACCACTGCCATACATGGGTGCCCTGGCAGCTGAAGAGCTGTGAGGAGGGCTGTGCAAGTAGCTGTCCAGAGCCTTAGCACTGATAGGCTGGTACTGGGGATGGGTGAGTGGTGTTGATGCTGTGGTGGGGTGGGGGACCACTGAACACCAAAGAGTGGTGGGTGGTGCCAGATTATGGGGTCAGAAGAGTGATCTGGTTGGTATGTACAGCATTCTGACATGCACAACAGGGCTCCTGTTTGAGGCGGTTCAACTGCCTCAGGGACAGGAATCTGTCTTGAGGGGTCACCTTCTTCAGAATGTGGCACTGATGTGTGGCAGGAGGTCTTCTGCACAGTACTGGGGTTGGGGCAGAGCCATGTGGTTGGTAGGTTGATTTCATATGGCTTGGGATGGGACCATGATGGGTGGTGGGGGGTTACAGCACACAGACAGGGTCAGAACAGCTGTTTGTGGGGGGTGGAGTGCCATATGGGACTAGGGCGATGTGTCTGTTATGTGGTGGGGTCTGCATTGTACTGCCAGGACTGGGGAGGGTGTTCTGGTGTGTGTGTGTGTGTGTGTGTGTGTGTGTGTGTTTGTGTTTACTGCATAGCTCTGTTATGGAAAGTTCTTACTTAGCATTGAAATACTCCTGGATTGTTGTTTGGTGGACTAGTGTGTGGTGTTAAGGAGCAAGACCTTTTCTGCTATCGACAGAGCCGTCCAGTTTGGTTCAAGGTCATGGTGTTGCTCCATAGCTCTTCTGGACATTAGTAAGGCCATTTTAACATCCGTAGCAGTGACTTTCTTGTCTGGCTGTGAGTCTTCACTTTCTTCATCATTTGGGTCCAGTTTTGGCAGTGCACATCATGTTCAGGACCTGTGCCATGTTGTCAATGTAAGGTTCCTCCTCTGCATCGCCCAGGCCACAGATGGTGTCAAACTCCTCTTCGCTCATCCCATCTGGCACTCTCACTGGTTTGTGAACAGGAAGTGGATCTGCTTCGACTTCTGCTCCCCCGTGGTCACCATGGTTTTTTGGTATCACAAATCCGGCTTTGCGAAAACAGCACTGGATGGTTAGCACTGTTACAGAATCCCAGGCATCCTTCAACATTCGTACTGCATCCAGTAAGTTTATTTTCTTTAGGCATTGGGTGGCAGTAAGTTGAGAGGAAGAGGCAGGAGCAACATGAGGGTCACTTTCACTGGCTCTAGTGGCTTTGTTGTCCAGCTCTTCCAGGACACAGGTCATGCTGCTGCTTCGCCCACATGTAATGTTTTTTAAGGCTATAAATTATGCCTTGGTCTAATGGCTTTATGATACAGATGGTGTTAAGTGGCAGGAACATCAACTGTATGTTGTGAAGTCCTTGAACCACTGGATGATCTGTAAAATTGTCAAGGATGATGGCGACCTTCCTTCCTCTAAGTGCCCTGTTCCACTGTCACAGCCAATCAGTAAAAATTTTGGAGGTCATCCATGCTGACTGGTTGGCATGATAAATGACTGTCAAGTGGTTCACCCCAAAAAATCAATGAGGCATCAAGGACTTTCCTATGAGAAGAAGCTGCAGTTTCTCTGTGCCAGCCATGTTGCAGCATGCTAGCACTGATAGATGCTCCTTTGCATTTTTTGCCCCAACAAAGCTTCAGATTTGAATGCCATGGTGCACCAGTGCCCACACAGTGAAAAAACAGTCCAGTCTTATCACAATTAAAAATGTCCTCTGGTCCGAACGATGAAATTAATCTGGGTAAAGCTTCTCTAACCCAGTGCTGTGCTGCATCCTCAGTGGGATTTTGACGCTCATCATGAACACGATGTTGTGCTGAGTTTTACATCTTTGGAGCCACCCATCTGAAGGGTTAAATTCTGTGTGGCCCAAAGCATCAGCAAGCTGCTTCACTTTCTGCATGAAAAGGGGGCTGCTTATCATAGCATCTCACTTATGGGTATTGGCGAACCAATGGAGGAGTGCCTCCTCCACTTCCCCATCATTGCCATCACATTTTTGCTTTCTGTCAGGGTTAACATTTAGCTGCCAGTCATGCATGATCTTCTCCTTCTGGTGCAACAGGTCAGTAATTGTTAATTTGGGCAGGGAAAAATGTTCCACAAGTTCTCTCTGGCTCATCTTGGATATGTTGCTAATTTTCTTTAACAGGTTCACCTTTTCAGTGAGGGACATTGCCTTTCATTATATCACCATGGTAGCCTTGCAAGAGTAACAGTACAGAGCTGTGAATGAAGTGCAACTGTGTAAAATGGGGCGTATGTAGCGCTAAGGGCAGTTAACAGCAGTTACCGCAGTTAACACTTACAGAGATGTGACAGCTGTTAATTGATTCACTTGATGAGGTACATACAGTTGCTGCTGAATTGCTCAAAATAGATGGCTGCCATGTATCATTAGAACTGGAGTTTGTAAGATTGGTGTCTATGAGGCTTGGCAATTGGTTCGAAACTTTTGCCCGCAGTATCTGATTGCCCACATTAGCCATGGTCATTATAACTGGAGCGGACTGTATTTTGCTCTTCTGCCTCTTGGAAGAGTTCATTACCTGGTAACGCACTTTCTTATCTACAGTATAAGATTGTCTGTAAGACTGTTTGTCACTGAGTTTGCATGATGATACCATGGTGTTAGGAGGTTTCTAACTCCCACCAGGTACGCTGTTTTTTTGTATGTTTTGGAATAAACTTCTCCCTGTGATATCTGGGCTTCTTTATCGAGTTTTGTCCAACAGGTATAGAATCCTGCCAGCTAACAAATTGGTGACCACGTCTAGGGCCTGTTTGGACAAAACTGAATCAGTACTCTAAAAGGCACACAGGTGAACAAGGTAGGGATCACACTGCTGTTTGAACCAATGCCCCTCATTCATTCTACCAGAAGGTCACTAAGGAACCCTGCTCCTGAACAGAATTGGGAATCACGAAGGTGTCCAAACCTATGCCCCTTGTTCAACTTGCAGCACTGGCCCAGTTGCACTTCAAGACCACAACTTGTGGCTGTTTAGCTGTTGGGTTCGAGTTGAACTGGTATGCCTCAGACTCTGAGTTAGTGTCCCCAACAATGGCAATTAATACTGAGCTCAAATTAGACATTTTAAACTTTCTGACTTCCCAAGGAGGTTGAAATGATTTTGTTCTGTATGCTATTATCAGACTGACCTGATACAGTATGTACAGTAGGAAAGTTATATACTAAGGTTCAGTTTAAGACAGGGGAGGATTTGGAATGAGAAATTGAAAAGCTTAAGAACAAGACTCAGAATGAACTTGAATGTGTTGTACATGAAAATAAAAAGGAAATTCTTAGGTTGCAAGATGAGAATGAGAGATTACAAGAACTGATTGAAAGGTTACAACAGGATAAAATGCAGGTGTTACAGTTAAATGGCGTGCCTACAGGCATGAATGAGTCATTGAGAAGTGAAAGTGTGCAGTTGGGGCAAGAGTCTGAGAAATGTCAGAATGAATTGGAAAAGCAGCATAGGGAAAACTGCAATGTGAGTGCTGTGTACAGAGTTTAGCAGGAGCAGGTTTGTAAGGGACAAAATAAAGGCACTGTGGATAATTTGATGTGTAGAATAAAGATGATGACGTTCCATCAGCAGTTAGTAATACTGAGAGGTCATATGAAAGAGTGCATAGTGCAAATAATTAAGTTGCAAGGGCACATTCTGTTCCTGAAGGACCACATCAAAGCAGTGCCATCTGCCCTACTATCAGAATTGTTGTCTTTGAGGAGGATAGCAAGACTGATAGCCGGCCATGGGTCACTGGAGAAGCTTTAGGGCAGAAACAGACATGGAACCTGGGGGATCAGGTCTAACCCTGAAAAAGGTAAAACAAAAAAAAAAGGATGGAAGCACTGACTGCAGACATGATACAGTAGTTTTGGATCAGTGTGAAGCAATGCCTCTTTCCAGCTGGGGAAAGAATAAAATGATGTGAACTGAATTATATGCTGCTTGAAATCTGCTGTCCTGCAGTGTGCCATGTGAATTTAAACTGTTAAAAGTGTTTTTTTGTTGAACATAACAATGTGAGGCCTTATAGTGATTCAAGGTTTCAACAAGCTATCATTGAAATAATGCAGCACAAAAAAAAAAGTTTCTAGCTTTTTGCAAAGGGGGGCAGGCTGTTGTTTGGCTCACACAGCCTACATAACAAAATAGGTTTTATTTTTCCATATTACACAGTGTGGGTTAATCCCCTTTCACAAAAGTAGTTTCTGGAAAATATATTGGGGGAAAGTCCCTATGCACAAAATATTTTAAGAAATAATTATGTTAGTCTGGACAGAACTGATGTCAAGATTGTTTTTTGTATGTAGTGAAGATGGCCCGAGGAAGTGGCAAACTGTGTGTATGATAGGGTGTTTCTGATGGCAGAGAATGTGCTTGGAGATTTCAGAGTAGATATAATTTGGATGGTTTCAAATGTAGGGTGCTGTAATGTAGAATGACGTGATAGATAAATGTGTTTGGAATCCAGACAGCTCAATGCTTATTTGGAGTTACTTGTGGATTGCTTTTATCTGAATTGCAAGGTGGTCCCAACTCTTAATAAACCCCTTATTCTGTAAAGCAACAGGTTTTCTGATGCTGTACTGCAAGTTAGGCATCAGAGATTTAAAATATTGGGATTTCTTTAATTCACTTTCTCTAACAAGGCAGGTGGGTAATTTTCTGAAAAGGGATTTCTCAACCATAAGAAAAGGAAAAAATGACTGAGATAGGGTTAATTTGCCATCTGAGTCTAATGGCATGTCAGCCCTTGCTGAAGAGGGCATGACTGGCTGAGATGACGTAAACTGTAATCAAACACCCTTTCGTTCCAGGAATCACAAGAAAATTAAATTTGTATTTTCTGACTAATTTGAAGGTGTCTTTAAATGTTATTATGCAGAAAATCTTTCCGTGTGTTATGTTCATATACTGTATAGTATGTGCATTTGTAGTGTGTACAATGCTGTTCTTCTGACTATTTTTATGGTCAGTTGATTTTATGTCAGTGGGATTACATGGTTACAAGCGTACTCCAAAACATTCCTTTCTGCAATGGCATGCAGTTCAGGGGGAGTAATATGGAGCTTCCCAGTAAAACAAATCAAGCCCAATTACTGGATAGCGTAACTGTAAGCAAAACAAAAAAACAAGTAAAATCCATTTTACAATGACTTCCTTTGCCCACTGCAATGCCTAAATCAATCTCCTTGAATAACAAGAGATTGGGGGCAGCATGGATCCTCCATTCTCCCCCAACCCCATTACTATTTGCTTTCCAGCAGTCTCTGATACTCAGCTGTTTTTTAAACAAAAAGAGACATAAAAGAAAATACAGCAGTGCTCCCAGATAGATTTGGAAATGTCCCTGTAACTCCAAGGCAATTTTCCTGCATTTTCCTGTAGATTGCATTATTTCATATAGCAGTTGAATTGCTTTGTTATCCTTTATAACCAATGCAAGTGTATGGGAAGAATTTCCCAGTAATTCTGGGAGCTCTGATACTGATGTGTCCATAGGAGGCAGACAACTATTTTTTGAACATCAGTTACATTGTTGGTGCTCCAAGTAGCCATTAATAAATTATTTTATGCCAATTTATTCAAATTAAGGCTAACACCCTAGCAATAGTGGTAAATGCACACCGCTCCCATGACAACAAACTCATACTGGTGAAAGGCTCTTTCACGGTTCACCAGAGAGTGTGGGGGTGGGTGGTAATGTTAACTTTTATCTCTGCTACCAACATTAGTGTGACTCAACGTAGAAATACAACGTTCATAGAAAAACAAGGTCATTAAATACAACTAGAAGTAGAGACATGGCATTAATTAAGGATTTCATGTAAATCAGATGAAACTTTTTTCTAATCTACCAGTGAGGAGCGGGACACCTTTTTTCTCTCTGTTTTTTTTTTCAACAATGAAGTAATGTGTGTCTGGCAGCTGCAGGACCATTTACATTCCTACCCTGCCAATGGCATGTTTGGCAGCAGTAGCAGCAGATGTTGGAAAATATTCACAAAAGCACATATCTGCATAAAAATAATGCATAAGCATTATAAAAGGTCAACACTAACATACTAAAGAGGGAGGGAAGGGCCTGAGGCCCTCCTTTTTGTTTTTCTTTTGTCTTTCAGAAATATGAAGGTGCCTATCAGTGATTAAATGATCTCTGTCCACAGAGGATGCCTTGCTGGAAGTTATGACCTTTGCCCTTCCAGGGAAAATATCCATGGATGGCCCAAATACCATCCTCAGTCTTCTGGTGCTGTAAAAAGAACAAATAGGCAGATCAAGGCGATGTTACAGTTTGTTAATGAAAATGCAAAGCATTTGGATACTCTGTTGCCCTTACATCCAATGGCAATTAGGGTTACCCCATCAGTATCTACTCAGTATACACCCTTTGAGGTGAAGACTGGTTGGCAATGAGATTTCCAGAACACCTATGTAAAATAGTTACTGGAAAATGTAGTTGAAATTTGCAGTGCTGCTCAAACCTTAGGCAATGCCCACCAAAAGTCCAAAATGTACTTTGACACTGAGAACAAATGCAGCCCTTCTGTCCATCAGGTGCAGTTGTTAAACTGCAGGAAACCTATTGACAGTTCAGTAAGAACAGTTAAAGTGTGGAACAGCTTCAATGCTTCTAAGAGGGGATTGAATAATTTACTTCAGTCAGAACTAAATTCATGGTAAAATTGCCACATCTTGATGGGCTGCAAGCCTTATTTTGTCTATTCCAACTAAATAAATTAAGTAAGTGGTTCCATGACAATTAGCTGAGTAAGTAATTTACTGGGGAGGGGTGTGTCTTCACCTATTTCTTCTTTGTATTTTCAGGACAATGCAGAACACTTTGACTGGCCAAAAGGCAAATGGCCACTGACTGCTTAAGTGCAGATATTCACTTTTCCAGGCACAAATAGGATCCTCAAGATTTACCATCTTCGAGGTACCTTGGTTCCTGATGGGGTATCCTGAAAAGGACCTGCCGATCCTGACCATAACACCAGGCAACTGGGACAGCCAGCCCCTTCTCAGGTCTACAAAGACATAGTGGTGGGATATGTAAATGGTTCTCTTTTAATAAAGAACATATAACAACCAGACTATGGGACTTGGACTTTCAAAATCATAATGCAACTTCTTGAACAGTTTATAGTTTCACAAACATAATTGTATACCCACCATCAACAACTCATCCCACCACTGTGCCCAACACAACTGTTTTCACATATTCTGAGATCACTACTATTTCACCACAACCTTTACAGTGCCCTAAGCTGGAACCAGGTCCAGCTAGTGGACTGACTGCTGCTTCCATACCTGGGACTCTGATTAACAATGTTCAGTTTATACATGTTCCTGTTGTTTTAAATATATTGCACTGGAACATGGCCCAATATGGTCATTGTTCCAGTATGAATGTGTTAAGGTTTCATGCTACTATTGTTGCAACTTATCAAGTGCAAGCTCAAGACTCTGTAGCTGGGCAGGAAACTGCTCCACATCAAGGGATGTTCTGCTCTAAATGCAGTAATCAGGATTTGAGAGTAACAGGCCAGGTGGGGAGTATATCAAGTTTGTTTGGATTGGGTATATCAATGTGGAATGGGGGACATATACAACTAATTAAGAGACATATTAGTTATTTTCAAAATCAACAAACTGAAAATGTGTTAAAGCCCATTCTACATTGTATTGATGACTTAGCCATGGAAAAAGTCTCACAGTTTATAACTTGTACAATATTGCATGTTAATTTAATCAAACACAGGCCAAGATTAGGCCAGACAGCAACACATAGGCAGGGAAATTATGTTTTAGCCACCGTTACTAACCTCTTCTGAGACCTGAAAGCAGGGCATATCCCTGATATTGTCATGGATTCATGGATGTCCAAATGGTATTGACCTCATTGTTGAACCTCGGCCTGCACCTCCAAATGCATGTCCTCACTTCCTCACTTTTTGTCTCACAACTGCCAGAAACTTAGGTTATGTCACACCACACCCTAATCAAGGACCTTGCTACTCAATTCGACATTGCTTCATCTAAGAAGTCATTTATGTCTCATTTACTGTGTCTTTACCAGTGTTCAAGAAGAAATCATCAGCCTTCTATAGACTGGCACATGTGCACTTCATTGGCTACCTAGAAGAAAACATCTACAAGCAACAAATCAACCTTCCTTAACTGCTGGTGTTTCACCCTCATACAGTCAGTGGGTTACAAGACCCTAGGCAGTATGGATTCTCAGGGGAAAGGTCATGTCAAACAAATCTGACAGATTTCTTTGATTGGGTGACAAAGGATTTAATTCAGGGTGTAGCTGTGGATGTGGCCTACCTACATTTCAGTAAGGCTTTCAACATTGTTCAACACAGAGAAGCAAGATGGCGGACTAAGGCAGCTGCCGTTTGCTGTTGCTGCTGGAGTCTGGGGGTGAAAGAACTTTAATCTGCTGCTCCTAGCTGTGTGCTTAACTGATTATGAATGAAAAAAGAAAGGAGCGCATGAGTTCTTATTCGGAGGAGTACAGTTCCCCCAGGATCCAACCTTTAGAGAAGCATTTTCGGTCAGGGAACCATGCCGGTGTTTTGGAGTAGTCCAGGTCATTAGCCGGCTCCAAAATGAGGAAAGCTAACCCCGTAACCTCATCAGAATCCCATTCAACAAACAAGCAACCAACCAAAGATTATGTGAACTCACAAGCTGTCTGCGGCGTTACATCTGTGTGTGAGATTTTCTCTCCAATGCGAAGTATGCAAGACACAGCGGAGTCCCAAACTGGTTTGCATATGGAAGAGAAGATGGCCATGTGGGTTGAAACAGCTGATCAGCCAAAGAAGAAAACAGAATATACCTTGGAAGTGCTGGGAAGGTCTATCAATCAAATATTGGAGTGTATTCAGTGGGTGGACCTGAGGTTTGAAGCCTTAAACTCTAAAGCAGATTTCCTGCAAAAAGAGGTTAAAACAACTCAAGAGGATTTAAAGGAAACTGCCCAGCAGGTAAAAAATAATGCCGAATGTGTTAAAGTGCTTGAGCAAATGACAGCCTGGCTTGAAGCCACAACACAGGGGCTAGTGAAAGTTAATTACAATATAAGCAGGAAGGTAGAATCACTAGAAAATCAAGTGTGATACAGAAATTTAAGGATTGTTGGATTGCCTATAAAGCTTGATGCTGACTTTGAAAGCACTAGAAACATGATTAAAGATCTCTTTGTTCAGGTATATGCCTTACCTTCTGATAACTGCTGCTGTTTGCACATCACGACCACGCTGCACCTTTCTCCCCTGTTTGTACCTGTCTGCAGCTGACCTGGGGAGGTTTGTGACTTTTCTGCAAAGAAGTTAACTGTGCCCTGAGTTTGAAGCTGTCTGCCACTTTAAGTCATCTATTGCCGGTGTCTCGGTAGGCGAGGGGGCTACCGGGCGGGCGAGTGCAGCTTGATTGCTAATTGGGGCATAGACTGCAGTTTAAAAGCACTGTGTGCTTTTCTACATCAGAGACTGCTGCTGTTTGCACATCACAATCATGCTGCACCTTTCTCCCCTGTTTGTACCTGTCTGCAGCTGACCTGGGGAGGTTTGTGACTTTTCTGCAAAGAAGTTAAGTGTGCCCTGAGTTTGAAGCTGTCTGCCGCTTTAAGTCATCTATTGCCGGTGTATCGGTAAGCGAGGGGGCTACCGGGCGGGCGAGTGTGGCTTGATTGTTAATTGGGGCGGAGACTGCAGTTTAAAAGCACTGTGTGCTTTTCTACATCAGAGACTGCTGCTGTTTGCACATCATGACCATGCTGAACCTTTCTCCCCAGTTTGTACCTGTGGGCTACCGGGCGGGCGAATGTGGCTTTATTGCTAATTGGGGCAGAGACTACTAATTGATTTCTCAATAAAATTATATCTGCATTAGCGGCTGTCCGTGGAGCGGCTGTACGCATGAGTGGAAGTACGCAGGAGTGGAGTCACTTTCAGGAGTCAACGGAGGGAGACTGCGGAGAGACTGCATGTAAAATTTATTGTTGTTGGATGGATAATATTGTAACTACTTAATTGTAATTGTTATCTGTTTAGACAGTTACAATGTGGTGTTTTAAGATGTTTATGATATGTTGTGGTATGGGGCTGTTTTTATTAGATCATGGTCTTATCTATTATACTGATTCAGTATCGGAAACTGTTTTTAACTATTCACTTATTGATTATACATTCTCAAATATGTTAAGTGTTTCTACTACTGGCTTTTCCTTAACTATAAGGGATATAGGTACTCTTAGTAGGAGGAATGTGTATGAAATGGGGGTCTTTGGTTCAACACTTGGTGGAAAAATTTAGTTTGTTTCCTTGTTGCTTAGTACTTTGTGGTTTATACTACTTTTATCTGGCGATGTGGAAACAAACCCTGGTCCTCTAATTTCTAATGAGGGGGATTGTGATAGTTATTGGCAATCTAAAGGTTTGAGAATAACACATTTAAATGTTAGAAGTTTCATGTCTAAACAAGCTGAAATTGAGGACTGGCTTACAATCTATGATCCAGATATATTTAGTGTAACTGAAACTTGGTTGAAACCCATTGTACCTGATAACCTTATTTCCTTTGAAGGTTATAATGTAATTCGGAAAGATAGGTTTGGGAAAAAGAAGGGAGGGGGTATAATGGTGTATTATAAGTCTGAACTATAATTATTAGAAATCTTTCCTCAATATACAAAATCTGTTGATTTTGAATGGTTGTTATTGGAATTGAAATTGGGTGGTTGTCAAAAATTACGTCTTTGTATAATCTATAATCTCCCTAAGACTGCTAAGAAAGGGCTGGGTGATATTTTAGGGTTTTTATCAACTATAAAAACAGGTAGTGATCTTTTGATTACTGGAGATTTTAATATTCATTGGGACCCTATAAATGACCCTTCTGTAGAGACGTTATTGATTAATGCTGGTTTGTTTCAGCTTATAAATTCATTTACTCATATGAATATGAATAGTCAAAATCATACAATCTTAGATTGGGTGCTTGTAAATAAAAAGGTAAACATTTCTAGTGTTGGTGTTTTACCTGATGTAATAAGTGACCATTTGGCCACTTATTGCATATGGTTATCTAAAAGACCCAAATTGCCTCCTAGGTTCATTTCATACCATAAGTTTACTAATGAGATCAGTTGCGATCTTCTTGTTGATTTGCAAAATATTGATTGGACTTATCTGGATGCAATTCCTGATGTTAATATTGCTGTTGATTATTTTACAGCTATTCTTCTGGGGTTACAGAATAAACATTTTCCTAGAGTAATTAGGAGAGTTAGAGGCACTCAAAATAAGTGGATTACTGCTTCTTTGTTACATTTAATTAAATTGAGAAATATTGCTTGGAAATTGTTTAAGGTGACCAAATTAATGAGTGATTTTAATAGCTATAGGAAGCTTAGAAATGAATGTAAAATAAAAATTAGGCAATGTAAATCTAGTTATTTTAAGAACTTACAAACCTCTACTTTAAATAATTCAAAAAGGTTTTGGTCTTCTATAAATTCTTTAATTAATCCATCAAGGGAGGAATTTACTGGGGGTTTTAGAAAGGATGGTCAGATGGTTTCTGATATGAAGGTTATTTGTGATTCTTTCTTGGATACATTTTTGGATTTGTCTAGGTATACTCAGACGTTTGTTAAGGATCTGTGTAATGTTGAAAAATCTTATGATGTTTCTAAATCTTGTTCTTTTTCCTTCACATTTATTGAACCTTCTCAGGTTTACTATCTCTTGAAATATATGCCTATTTGTTCAAGTGCATGTGAACTTGATTCTAGGTTTTTAAAACTGATTTTTGAGCATATTAGTTATCCACTTACTTATTTCTATAATCTGTCTTTGCTTACTGGGTGTTTCCCGGATGCATGGAAAAAAACATTAATTAAGCCTATTTATAAATCAGGTGATAGAATTGACTTGGATAATTATCGTCCTATTTCACTTTTGCCACCCTTAGGCAAGATTTTTAAGAGACTTGTAAGTGAACAGTTTACTGTCTATTTACAGGATAATGGTCTTAGGACACATGATCAGCATGGGTTTCGTAAGTATCATGGGATGGGGATGGCCTTGGCCAGGTTCACGAACCACACCAGTGTAGCTATGGATGAGGGTTTGCTCACTGGTGCTGTGTTCATGGACCTGTCCAAGGCCTTTGATTTAGTGGATCATTCTTTGTTGATTGGGACACTTCGAAGTTATGGTATGACAGAGTTTGCCGTTGATTGGTTTCGTAGTTATTTGTTTGGACGTTTACTTAAGGTTGGATTAAATGGATTTTTTTTCAAATAGCAAAGTTTTGTTACAGGGGGTGTCACAGGGGTCCATTTTGGGCCCCTTGTTGTTTACGGTATTTGTAGATGTTATTCCATCTTTATTGAATGATACGCATTGTTTGATTTATGCTGATGATATTATTTTGTATAAAAGTTCAACCTCTGTTGAACTAATAAATCAGTCTTTAAATAAAGACTTTGTTATTTTATGTAGGTGGTTAAAATGGAATTGCTTAGCATTAAATAATACAAAAACAAAGTGTATGCTCTTTGGATCTCAGATTAGATTGAGAAGATCTCAGGATTTGTCTGTTTATGATCCATTAGGAAATGAGATGGAGCAAGTTAAACTGTTCAAATATCTTGGTGTCCTTTTAGATCAACATTTGAAATTCTCTGATCATGTAAAATATATTTCTCATCAGATAAATCAGAGACTTGGGGTATTATTTAGGTTTAAATCTTTGTTGACTTTATCAGCAAGATGTGCAATAGCTGAAGGTGTTCTACTTCCTCAATTGAATTATAATTCATTTCTTTTTACTAATTTTTTAAGTAGAGATTTATCACTTCTTACAAATGTATTCCATGGTATTTGTAGATTTACTTTTAATTTGCCTTATTATACTCACCATTGTGAGCTGTATAGGTTATCTTCATGGCTTCCTCCCAGGATGGGTTCTTTATACAGCCTATGTTTATTAACTCATAAAATTCTTTGTCAAGGGATCGATTCTCCACTATATTCACTTCTTCATGTTAAAATAAACTCTCGGGAACTTCGTTCAGATCAACAAATTAAGTTAAATGTTCCTAATACTAAGGCTAAAATGGGGGATAGTTCTTTTACTTACTCTGCTGCTAAAAATTGGAATGAGCTTCCTATTGTTTTATACGATAATGTATGTCATCATACTTTTAAAATTAGGTTAAAAAATTATTTTCTTGATAAATTATATTGCTGTTGTTTTTAATTGTAACTTCTTTTATATTATTGTATGTTATGTTATGTTTGTTAATTGTTGTTTGTAATGTTTTTGTGTACTGTAACATCTTGACTGTATTCAGTCACCGGGTCGAACATGAAAACGGGCCTTTGGATCATTGTACTTACCTGGTAAACAAATGTTTAAAATAAAATAAAAAAAAAAAATAACCTCCCATTTCTGACAAAAGCTTTTAGAGTGCTAAAGAAGGATAGAACCAATGAGGGTAAAATCACTGTATTCATATCACTTGCATTCGAATCTGATAGTGACTTGATTATTAGATTTTCCAAGGTCAAAGGAACTTTAATTTACAAATCTTTCTGCTTTTATGTTTATCCAGATTTTCTTTTGCCACTCAACAGAGGTGGAGAAAGTTATTGGCCTTCAAGCAGGACTTTTTAAAATTGGGCACAAAATTTCAGTTGCTGTCTCCTGCTAAAGTTCAGGTTACTTTCAACAATAAGGGGTATATTTTCTTTGACCCAGATCAGATTTCTGACTTTGTAAGATCACAGTATAAGGAACAAAGCTCAGAAGGGGAATCAATATCTGATTAGGAAATGTCCCAGATGGCAGTAGAAATGGAGGCACTGGAGGGTTTCTGAGAGCTGGCAATTTTGTTTGTTTGTTTGATAAATGGGTGATTAATAAATTTATATTTAGAGATGTATAGGGTTAAGAAATAATCATGTACGTTAATTTAAAGACCTGAATGAATTATTAGTTGGCATGCTTTAGCCTAAGTAGTATTAAGACATGTAAATGTAAATATAGGTTTTGCTTCTCTCTCCACATGAATTGGACTTGTTTTCTTTCTTTCTGTCTGTCTTTATTAATGGTTTTTGTTCATTTATGTATTAAGAGAGTAAATGTGGTGCACTGTGTTTGACAGAGGCACAGATTATGGAAAGAGTTATAATAAAATATTTAATAAAAAGAAATATGATAAAAAAAAGGTAAGACTTTCAACACTGTTCAACATATGAGACTAGGGTAGCTTGGGAATGGGTCCAAAGGTGGTAAACTGGGTAAGAAATGGGTTAGGGGATAGGTAATGGAGGATGATGGCAAATGGAGTTCATTCTGAGGAAGGGAGGGTTACCAGCTGGGTGTCCTAGGGTTCAGTGCTGGGATAGGTCCTCTTTAATGTCTTTAAAAGTGACATTGTGGAGGAGCTGGAAAGGAAGGCCTGCCTCTTTGTGGATGACACCAAAATCTGCAATAGGGTGGGCTCTGTGTGTGTGTGTGTGTGTGTGTGTAAAGGTTGGGCAGAAACCTCAGAAAACTAGAGGAGTGATCAGGGATATGGCAGCTGGGTGTCAATGTGACAAAAGTATAAAATAATGGACTTGGGGCACAGAAACCCTGGGGCAGAGTACAAAATAGGAAGGGTGGTACAAACTATCACTTAGCAGGAAGGAGACCTGGGCATAATCATATCTAATGGACTAAAGATGGCAAGGCAGTGTGACAAGACAGTTAGGAGGGCTAGTGGGATGCTGGGGTGGATTTGGAGGAGTATCACCAACAGGAAGAGGGAGGTGGTGCTGCCTCTATATAGATCACTTGTAGGATCCCACCTAGAGTACTGTGTCCAGTTCTGGAGACCACATCTCAAGAAGGACATAATGCACTTAGGGCAAACTCAGGGGAGGAGTACAAAATGGGATTGGTGATATTGATGACCACCAAACAGGAAAGAGATCTATCATATTAGATGACCTAAAGATGGCCAGCTAGTGTGATAAGGCATTTGGGAGGGCTAGTGGGATGCTGGGGTGCATAGGGAGGGGTATCACCAGCAGAAAGAGGAAGGTGGTGTTGCCTCTGTATAGATCGCTGGTAAGACCCCACCTAGAGTTCCATGTCCAGTTCTGGAGACCACATCTCTACAATGATATAAACAGAGTGGAGGCAGTCTAGAGGAGGGCAACTAAAATGATGCAGGGTTTGCATTAAAAGCCCTGCAATGAGACATTAATGGACCTCAATATGTACACCCTGGAAAAGAGCAGGGAGAAGTGAGATATGATAGAGACCTTTAAATACCTCAGGGGTGTATATAAGGTACAGGATGGAAATATTTTTCAGAAGAAAAGCTACTCAACAAAAAGGTAACATGCTATGAGGCTGGAGGAGGGTAGAGTCTGTAGAGATGTGAGGAAGTACTTTTTGACAGAAAGAGTAGTGGATTCCTGGAACAGCCTTACAGTGGAGGTGAGGAGAATGAAAACAGTGATGGAGTTCAAGAATGCATTATATAGGCACAAGGGAATCATAGTGGAAATGAAAGGGGAGGGAGAAGGAGCTGTAGATCAAGTACAGTCTGGGTTAATAATGTAGGTACAGAAAAATGGGTAGGCTGAGTGTTTCCAGTGTCCTTATCTGCCATAAAATTCTATGTTTTTATGATCCTGACCATTGGGAGTCTGAAGCATAGCATCCACTACTAGGGGTGGCTGATGGATTCCAAGCATTGGCTTCAGGAACCCCTGAGAATTTCATAAGCTTCATGGTAAATCTTGGTGAAAGGATTCCTGGCATGAAGACCTACAATGATTTCATCTGGTGCTTGGCGCATTTGGGAAGGAGGTCCCGGGCATGGGGACCCAGAGGATTTCTGTTTGTTTTGGAAAGGGAAAAGGAAGCATCAACCCTGTCTTTTTTCCAAAATAAAAATAAATATGCACCCACTGGCCAGCTGATCAAGCAAGCATGAATCTGTCCTATGGTATATGCAGCCAGCAGCAACAAACACTGGCCTGGTAGTCCATGAGAGGAACAGCTGAACAAATAGTCTGGCCTAGGATGACAAAGAATGCCATAACCATTCTCCTTTTTATGCTTGGATCAGCAAAAGGGAAAACATGAAACCTCTCCTACCTGAGCTCTGTCACCCAAAGCTACATTGACCGAAGCAGCACTCAGGATAAGAAAAAAAAAACTTGGGGTGAGGCAACTGGTTGGAGAGAGATTTGCTTACTAGAGCCTTGAAATTTGAGGAAATAGCTGGGCAGTTACAAGATTCATTTATTTATTTATTTTTGTTTACATTTGCTGTTGATTTTCCTTGACTCGTTAATATGTCTAGTCCTGCAAATAACAGCTTGCCTTTAATGTATGCAGTGAATGACAAGATGTGTTTTATTATCCTTCAGAATATAAAAGTTTACCTGGATTTGAGATACAGGAACTCAGGTTGCATATTTGAAAATAAGAAATAGATTCAGCTTACTAGTTTGGTATTTAAGTAGACATGCCAAGTGTAAAAAAAATAAAAAGAATGCAAAGTCCTTTCTTAAGCTGTCCTGTTCAGACATCATTAAGGGAATGAATTGATTGTATGGAGTACTAGTCAGAGATCAAGGAGACAGCATTGGCACTGGATCATAAACATTTAAAAATGAAATTGCAAAGTGCCCTCTTGCACTTCTGTTGTTAAAGTCCTACTGGATAAGGAGCTGATGTTTCAAACACCAGAGCACCAATGCCCCAGTCGTGGACAGCTCCATTGATTGAAGATTCTAACATTAAAGAAATATGAATATTTGTCATCTTGAAAGGATTATGTTTGAGGAACTTGATTGTGAGTAAAAATGGGATAGAGCAGTATGCAGTAGGGGCAGGCTGGCCAAGTTCAAATCCTTTCATTCATGCAACAGTCTAAGGCATCAGAAGGTGGAGTAGCAGCAAAGGTAACCCTAGTCAGTGAATTATTTCACAGCTTGCGCTTCCTGTATGTGTTTTTATTATGCTGTACTGTGAGCACAGCACAATGAAGGTCCAACACTCCTGCTTGTGGTAGCCGGTTTGGCTGTGGTTATCCAAAACTTTCCAGATTCATGTTTGGGGGGGGGCGATTTAATGAAATTCCCAGCCACTCAAGGCCCTTTGCATTATATGAAGCTAGCTTCTCCTGAATATGACATTTCATTATGCAGCATAATGTAAGAGCCTGCAAAGGATTGCAGAAGGTGATGTTTGTCTGCGGGCACACTACCAAATGACTCCTCAGTAGGTGGGAGGGAGTAGTGTCTGCCCACTAGGGGCTGGGTCACGCAGGTAGGCAGAGTTCCCAGCAAATGGAAGCTATTTACTGGAAGGGAGGAACCTGGGTTATTTAGGTCTATGTGTCTGGAGCTCTGCCCTCTTTTAGCTTTTCCCTGCCAGCAGGTCATAACACCTCCAGAGAGAACAGCAGGGGATTTTCAGCTCTCCAAGAGATTAAGACAACAGCAGGAACTATGCCTTTTAAAACTAGAACTCTTTGGACAGTGAATTTGTTTTTTATGTCTTGGGCAGGCCTGGATTTCACTCTCAGGATGAAACATGTAAGCATCCCCATGGGGTCTGGTAGTTTCTTTGTTTTTTGTTGGCTGTACTGTATATTTAAAAAAATGTTTTGGGGGGTTATTGCTGTGACTGAGTTGCGGGAGGGGGATTATTGATTTCTGAGGCTATTTTGTAACTAGCTAGGTCATTTCAGCTTCAAATTTATGATTTAATTAGTGCTATGTGGGTTTGCCTGTTACAGGTTTTACTGGTTTGGAGCTGTTGAACCATCTCCCTGCCCCCACTGCCTTTGTCTGTCCATCCATATGCTTCCACAATTCCATATGTTTGGAATCACCTAAAGTTAGTTCAGCTGGCAATTTTCAGTGTTTTTATCTTATCGTCATATAGCCACTTTCTTCAAATACTGGATCTGTAAATATAATAAACAGAGAAATAAATGTGGCAAGTGTGCATTTGGGTAGATGGTATGGCTGGAAATACAGGAACTGTTAATAACTAAAAATGTTGTGGAGGACTTTCAGTTAGAGATCTATTTGGAAATGGAGGAGTTGTAAACTGGCAACATTTTGAGCATGCTTGTAGTATTAGAGTACTAAGTGGGAAATATGGGATCTATGACTGGTAAAATGTTGATTTTCTTTTGTGTGCAGAGACAAGGTTCAAAACATGGGATTTGCAACTGGAAAATATTTTGCTTGGTTTAGTGTTTCATTTTTGCATGTTATTAGCTGCAAACCTGGAGACCTGGGTTTGAATCCCACCAGCCCCCACTTGCATACTGTGTGACACTGAGCAAGTCACTTAACTTCCTTGTGCTCCCAGGTCACACCTGGAAACAATCTCCAGGTAAGTGTGCCTTTCCTGGTAAAACAATTTCCACTTTTGCATGCTATTATGTAGAGGGCAAGATCTAGGATTTAAAATGGTAAACAAAACTGCTGTGGGTAACTTTAGTGAATGTTTTAAAAACTTCAGCATAGGCTTTAGGGGCCACTTAATTTACAGGCTATTGTCTGTTAAATGGGGCTGCAAGGCCTCAAGTTTCCCTCCCCCACTGAGTTTGCATCTTTGTTCTGGAAGCAGCATTGCACAAAACTGTTTTTCTTGTGGGGGGCAGAACAATTGGGATCTTTCACAAGTTCATAAGAAATCTGGAAGGGCATGCAACACATTTAAATTGCATTTATTTTCACAGCAGAACTAATTTTTAAATTCACATGTAAATGAATGTTGGGTGTGAAGATGCAGAATGCAAGAAGGGCAGGAAAGTAAAAACGTTTTGCTCTTCAGTCAAAGAAACCACCTGTCCTAAATCAGCCCTAGCATTCAGTGGTCTCCATGTTATTATTTTTCAGTTTTCAAACACCATTTTAAACTACACTCTCTCATTAGAGAAATAAAATTAAATGCATTTGAATTTCATTGATAAAACAATTTTGAAGGACGGTGTATATTATAAGCATACTTACTTTTTAATGGCTTGAAAGGTACATAGCCCAACCCCTGGTGTTATATCACTTCATACTGGAGTGCTTGGGAGGTTTATAAAAAATTCCATAGCTCTTGCTCCCTGATGTGATCCATCATCCTCTCTCTTCCTCCAGTGGTCTTGGCAGCAGCAGGGGAGGTGGAACACAGTTCAGGGACAGACAGAGAAGTGCAACAAGGATTCTCGTTTGGGTGGTAACATGCCCCCCAGACTATTTAGTTCTATCTCACCAGCCATAGGAGCAGCAGACATGTCGGGTGGGAGTGCAGCTGCCCCGCTGTAGCCCCACCCTCCAATTACTGTCCCACTATCTATATAATATTTCCCTGGTGTCTAGTCAAACCCTACCCTCCAATTGCCATCCCTGTAATTCCGTAATGGTTCCCTTGTGTCTAGTTGCACCCCCACCTTCCAATCACCATCCCCCTAGCTATGCAATATTTCCCTGATGTCTAGTTGCACCCATCACCCTCCAGTCACCATTCCCATATTTCTGTAATGTTTTCCTGGTATCTAGTGGCACCCTGCTGCCCTGAGATCACCTTACCCCTATATATGTCATATTTCCCTGGTGTCTACTAGCACCCTCACCTTCCAATCACTGTCCCCATATTACTTCTCCAAATGTGACCTGTAATAAGGAAAACCATCCCTTGATGTTTTATGTTTTCCTTTAAAACTGTAAAAAAGAAAGCAGCCACTCACTGATCTGACCCCTGCCATCCCAACTTCCCACTCAGTAGTCACCAACCCACACACCCCCCCACACATGCACACACACAGACACCCTCACTCACCTGAACAGGTCCCACTGTGTATATCCACTCGCCAACTAAAGATACATCTTGCTATGGGACCCAGCAACTGCAATATAAGGTAAGTGCAGTTCAAAGTATTTTAATGGGGTTTTTAACATTGAGGCATAACTTTGAGTTTGCATGTTTTTACCACAAATTTTCATCATGGCCAGTTTGGGAACCCACTTCATGAACAACAGTGGTGGAATTATACAAATCAGGCCCAAGAGGTGATTTCATGGTCACTTGATGAAATCACCTTTCGAGCTGGATTTTAAAATTTTCTCCACCATTGTACATGAGGTGATTAAATAAGAAAACTGTTGAAATTTGGGGTTCATGTAAAAGTGACAAAGTTACAAGTGTACTCGCTCAGAACTTTGGTAATTTTAAATATTTTCACCCCAAATTTTCAACATAGTCATTTTTTTCATACCACCTCATGAGCGAGACAGCTGTCATTTTTCAAAACCTGGTCAAAATGTGTTTTTGCACCTGTGGCATCGAATGAGGTTTTGGTGGAGCACAATCATATTTTGGTAGGGATTTGAACACTTTCACCTACAGGGTTCATGCGGTAGGGTAGTAAGAAGGCCACATTGCAAATTAATCACTTTGCAGCCATATTGGCTCTGACCACAATTTATTTATCATAATGCTTAGTATTTGGATTCACAAGCATTACCGTAGATGCCACTGTAGCATTTGGGCAGGCATAAGATTGACAGGGATACAAAACACATTTACAGCTAGCTTGTTGGTAAGGTCAGCCTCCGTGCTGCAATGATGGTCCCACTGGAAGAACCACATGGCCGCACAAGCTCTCTCCCCCCCATGGTCAGTGGCTTAATGAATTCCTGGTATGAGGTGATCAAATGCTGATGATGAAAAATTGCTATGCTATGCCAGCAATTTTCCAGCCAAAGTGTAGTCTTCAATAAAAGGGACATAGGAGCCTCTCATTTTCTGCAGGCCAGCTGGGTTTACAGGGACATTTTGCATGCAGAGGCTGGCTAAATTTGTGTGGTGCAGGATTGACTAGCAGGTGGTAAGAGTGGCATGTTTAATGCAATATCACTAATGAACACATTTCAAACAGTATACCCTGTGGTGCTGTTGCAGCAGTCTAAGACCACAGATGTGTTTTTTTTTTGGTATGCTTGCACCTTTATTGCTGTTGGAACCAAAATGCCAGGAAGGGGACAGGATAGGGGTGTGGACCTCAGGTGACAACTTGTAGCATTGTGCAAGGAAATGGAAAGGCTTAGTGGGAGGCTGTATTCCAGAACCCAGATGGTCCCAGTCCAATGGGCCCTGCAAGTCCAGAATAACAACCACAGCCAGACAGTCCAGTGGCTCCAGTTCCATATGACTTGACAGTGGCTCCTCTGGCTAAGAAAAGCAGGACGAGAAAGCCAAACCAAGCACCTCCAGCACTGGTGAATCCTCAGCCATATAGGCCAGACTTGGAAGTATGTCTGCTTAGGAGTTCAGAGAGTTAGTATGACAGATGTTTAGAGTTTCCTTGCCAGGCATGCCAAAGCAGTCACAGTGGCCCCAGGGATGCTAGTTCAAGCATGCCTAGGAAGCAAGCCACTCTCTGAGCTGGTGGGTCTCACACCTTCAGTACTGGCCGCACTGTGGACACTGGTCCTGGCAACCCATAACCAGTGCCACAGTATCTGGGCTTACTTTTATGCCAGGTGCAGTGCACCCACCACCAGTTCCAGTGATTACACTGCCCCAACCTCAGGCCTTGGGATTACTCTTTGTGTTGTGCTCAGGTTGAGCTTTACAGTTCTTTTGCAGTTAAAACCTCCATTCATTTTTCTCCCCCCCATTTTGTTGTTGTTAAATAATGCCTTTAGTGCTACCACTGCCCAGATGAAGCCGAGGCATGATGTTCTACTTCCCTTAGCCCCTGCCCTCATATATTAATGTCAGAAGGCCCAATATGTTGGCCACAATGATGGCATGGTTTGTACCTTGCCATCCAGGTCCCATGTTAAACCTGTTGAATTGGAAGTACTGTACCTAGTTCACTTCAGTTGCATGGAATAGCCCAGTTGGCATTCCTTTGGGTGCTTAGCAGCCCATGATTAGGTGTATATTTTTTAGTATGATATTTTGGATTGTATCCCTAAAATACAGGTAGTTTGCAAGGTTTAATGCTTGCTTTTCTTAAATTACAGAAAGTCTGGGTATCCAGGCATAATGCAATAGTGCGATCCAGCATGGTGTGGGGTTGGGTGGGGTGGGGGAGTGACGGAACCAGTCACTCCTTTTGCTTTAACCTCCAATATGTCTTCCCAACATATGCAGCTATACTCCTTAAATGCCAATGGGCTCACCAGCACAATAAAGAGATCTAGGATATTAAAATACCTTAACAAGACTTGGTCTGATCTGATCCATGTGCAAGATACTATCTTTCACAGTCAGAACATGAAAAATTAGCTAAACTTGGGTTCCCCACTATTTACTCCTCATTTAGAGATGACTGAAAGAGGGGTGTTGCCATTCTTATCCCTCAACATACCTCATTTCAGATGTCCAGCTCCTGGTCTGACCCGGATGGTTGACTAATCATTGACCAGGGGCTTCTTTACAATGTCAAGATTACATTGGCAAACTTATATTTACCCCTGGGATGAATTCTCCTACTTTTAATATGCTTCTAGATAAAATACTAACCAAGAAAAGGGGCTACTTTTGCTTGCTGGAGACCTTAACATTGCTCTGAACCCTAGTTGGGAGTCCTCCAATCTGGATCCCTCAAGACAACCTGCACCCCATAAAACTTTTAAACTGTTTACACAGGAGGTGGGCTGGGTGGACAAGTGGCCCTTTTCACCCCCCCCCTGAACCTAAGGCTATTCCTATCATTTGGCAGTTCAAGGCACATACTCCCAAACAGATCACTGCTGCACTCAAAAAGAAAACTTAGCATGTCTAGTTGATTGAGCTTTGGGAGATATAGCTCACTCTGGCCATGCACCAGAAATCAGTTGTTGTGACCTGGGCCTGGAAAAATTATCTACCTGATGGCAGTTAAATCCATACTACCTCTGAGGGGAACCTTTCTGAGAGTCCCTCCATAACAAGATTGAAGAGACCTTCTGGGAAAACTTAAATCCAGAAATATCACACTCCTTGATTTGGGACACTTTGAAAGCTGTTCTCAGAGGACAATTAATCCAGTTCCTCTCCACTCAAACCAAATTAAGGTGGAAACATCTTAGACAGTTGGAGGATGTACTTCGTTTTCTACAACTGGCACATCAGCAGGGGGACTATTCGGTCATCCAGCAACTAAATCAAGTCAAAGTGGACTTAGATACTCATTGTTTCCAGAAGACTGAAATTGCCTTTCCATTTTTTTGCCAGTAGTATTATGAGATAAGCCAGGGCTACCTGATTACTGGCTTGCCAACTCTGCTAACTGTGTCATGCTACAATGATCCCTGAAGTGATACACCCTTTTATCAGGTCTATCACACTAAACTGAATGAAATTTATACATATTACCAGACCCTGAACACTCCAGAGCAAATGGTGGCTTCCACAGAGCTATCCAACTTTCTGACTACCATCACTTTACCCGCTCTGACAAATGAATGACTGCACATTATAAGCTCAATTCAAGCACTAGAACTTGAAACCGCCATTAATCGTTTCAAAACTATGAAGGCACCAGGACCAGATGGCTATAATGCTGAGTTTTATACGACCACCAGAGATCAGGTCCTCCCCCCTCTATGCCTTTAATGGGGTACTCTCCAGGGCCCCCCTCCCACCAAGCTAGTCACAAGCATCAATCTCCAGCAGACTGAAATTGCCATTCCATTTATTTGCCAGTAGTATAATGAGATAGGCCAGGGCTACCTGATTACTGGCTTGCCAACTCTGTAAACTGTGTCATGCTACAATGATCCCTGAAGTGATGCACCCTAGCATCAGGTCTGTCACACTAAACTGAATGAAATGTATACGTATTACCAGACCCTGAACACCCCAGAGCAAATGGTGGCTTCCACAGAGATATCCAACTTTCTGACTTCCATCACTTTACCCACTCTGACAAATGAACTCCTGCACCTTATAAGCCCAATTCAAGCACTGGAACTTGAAACAGCCATTAATCATTCCAAAACAATGAAGGCACCAGCACCAGATGGCTATAGTGCTGAGTTTTATAAGACCACCAGAGATCAGGTCTTCCCACCTCTTCTCTTGGACTTTAACGGGGTACTCTCCAGGGACCCCCACCACCACCACCAAGCTGGTCACAAGCAGCAGTGTTGGTTATACTAAAGCCAGACAAAAATCCTCAGCTATGTGACTCCCACAGGCCTATAATGGTACTAAATACAGATTACAAATATTTTATGTCCATCTTGGCACACCAGGTAGATAAGATCCTCCTTACATTGATTCATCTGGATCAGACAGAATTTGTCTGATCAAGAACAAATTCTGATAACACTAGATGGACCCTACACCTGATGCATGAAATGCAGACCTATAAGTCACCCTCTGTCCTTATCAGTCTAGATGCAGAGAAGATGTTTGAGAGGGTCTCCTGACCCTTTTTATATGCCCCCCTTGGGAAAATGGGCTTTCCAGATTCCCTGCTAAATGTTATATGAAATCTTTTTAAGTCCCCATGACAATGTGTTAAGACTTCAGGTCATCACTCTGAGGACTTTCCTCTATTTTGGGGAACCTGAAGGGATGTGTAATGTCCTCCACCTTTTATTCACCATATATATCGAGCCTTTGGTGCAGGCTATCCAGGAATCCCCTCACTAAGCTGGAATACCTCTGGGATGCGAGGAACACTGGGTAGCTCTTCACGCTGATGATGTGATCCTCTACCTAGACAATCTCAGTACTTCACTCCCCGCTGTGTTCCAGATATTGGAACACTTTGGTACTGTATCAGATTATAAGTTTAAAGCCATGAAAACAGAAACTCTCACCTTTCACTATCAGCCTACACACAAGATCAAACATCAATACCCTTTTTGCTGGGATCTAGAGAAACTAAAATACCTGGGGATTTATTTAGCATGAACTCTGGCAATCACACTACATAACAACTAAACCCCTTTCTATAAACAAATGCTGCAATACCTCACAAGGTAGAATTTGTTACCCCTTAGTCTCATCAGAAGAGTGGAGGTAATCAGGATGGTGACCCTACCAAGGGCTGTCTATGTTTTTCAAAATGTCCCACTCTCCTTAACCCTTTTTGACAATGGAACAAAACAATAACAAGATTCCTTTGGGCAAGACTTCGCCCTTGGATTAAACTTTCCACACTGTTTCTACCAAGGACAGGGGAGGCCTCACTCTCCTCAACCTTTAGCTCTACTACTGGGTGTCCCACTTATGTTTTATTGCATATCGACACTTAAGGGCTCCCCAGCCACTGTGGCACAGAATGGAGGCAGTGCTTCTTCCAGATCCACATTTTATCATAGCCATGTACCATCTCGAGGCACAACCTGGTTATTTCACAGTCTTAATCCATGGCTTCAGTACCAACTTTCAGTTTGGACTGCTATCAACAAAGTGATGCATTTAGTCCCCTTCCTTATTCTGCTAAGCCCAATAGCCTTATTGAAAAACTTCCAGCCAGCTCTGACAGATCTAACCTTCAAGAGTTGGGAATGTTTCTCACACTATTACCTTTATCAGTTAATGGTAGGGGCAATGTTCAAATCTTCACTGTTGTTCAACGGGACTTTGGCCTCTGGCAATTCAATTTCTATAGATGTCAACAACCCCAACATTATTTTAACAACCTTCTCATAGGGGTCTGCCAACTTGAGTCAAACTCAGCTATTATTACCTCCCTTATTTCCGTAACATGAACCAGTGACAATTTGATTTCTCTTTTTTATAAGTCTTTGCCTGGAACTACAGGTGATTCGACAGAATATGCACTACAGAGGTGGTGTGAGGAACTTGACCAGTAAATTACACTAGAACAATGGCATACATCCTGCCAAGTCATCTCTAAAATCACTAGTTTACACCAACGGCAGGAATACACATGGAAACACCAGATATGGTTCTTCTGAACACTGGCTATAACAACTCATTACCACACAACTAAGGATGCTTCATGATGGAGGCAATGTGTGGATACCAATGCGCACCGTACTCACATAATGTGGACATGCCCTGTACTGCGCCCATTTTTTCAGTCACTCCAGATGGAACTGGAGGAGCTATACAGCAAAGCAATGCCACTGATGGCAGAGATGTTTTTGTTAGGCGTACTTCCATGAGGCCTGTGTGATCCTCACTCATGATACCTCCTGCATATAACGGCCAAAAAAATCAATCACCAGGGCCTGGCTTATACCCCAGGTTTACACCTTGGTAAGCTGGCGGGCCATTGTCAACCAGATTTACATGATGGAGAGGATTAATCACACACTAATTGGTAGCGTGGACCTCTGTTCTTCAAGATGGAATGGGTGGATCTTTCACATGGTAACTAAAGAATCAGACTTTGTCCCTTAATGGGAACATGTACCTAACCACAGCCTCTTCTTCTCACAGTAGAATAACCCAACAATGGTACCAGCCCATTAGTCCAACCAAGTGTAAAGATCATCCCTATTACAATAATTTTTCCAGTATCATTTTGTTGCTTCCATGCCCTCCAGCCCCTCTGGGAGCATGTGAACCAGTCCCTGTGGTTCCCTCCCCCACACATGATGCATTATTAGGTTGTTCTGGTTGGGGATAATGTCTTATGCTGCATATTATAAAATGGCAAGAAAAAATCTAGAAATCTCATTGGCCAAGAGAGATCAGCTGACCGTACATTAAGTCTCTATATACGTACAGTCATCCTGGTCCTAAACCACATCATACAATGAGCAAATCAGTCCTCCTACAACCAGAACTATCTTCCATCAAGCTCCCTACAACCAGAATTGATCTTCCACCACAAACATGACTGCTACCTTTCACTGAGGAAACCTTCAACTGGGCCCTAAAAATAAAACTACCTTAAATATAAAATAAAACAAATTCATTAAATGTTGTTTCCCTGATCATCACACCCTCCTTACATGTGTAAACAAATTAGAAACATTAAGTATGTGGGAAAACACAGAGAAAAAAAAAACAGAATGAAGAAAGTAAGCAATAACACTATATAAACAAAGAGAAAAGGTGGTAAGTGACTCACCCTGCTGTTTATCTTATAAGACAGAGTGAGCAGTTCATGATGCTGTCAGTGAGTGTGGCAGTTTTCAACCACGCTCATGCTTGCAGCACCAGGGAACTGAGAAGCCTGTGTTATGGTTTCCTTTTAGTTTTGTCTGCAGAGTGAGAAGAAAGAAATAAAGTAAGAGGGTTATGTGTCATACTTAGAATGAGGAAAACAGCATTTGAGAATTGTTGTGGCTGGCAGGAGAATATGAAGCTTAAGTGGGCAAGGAGGCACACACTGTATAACACTAATCGAGCACCAATAGGTAGAAGGACTATTTTATGTTAAAAGTACAGATTCACTTACATTTTTACTTATTTAAAAATGTGATTCAAAATAAAAAAAAGCTTATAAAAATAGAGGGCCATTTTATAAGTGCAATAAGACACTACAGGGTTGTGCATTATGGTGTGATAACTGTACTCCAAGGGGCGACTGGCACTCAGCCTTCAGCCTTATGCCTAACTATGCTCCTTGGAGTGTGGTTATCACACTGTAATGCACACCCAGTTGTGTCTTATTGCTTACTTATCATCAATCACCTCCCCTCCTCGCTGTCCAAAGGGGGTGAAGGACAACACTGAAATTGCTGCTCTATGGGCCTGGCCTGTCTTAAAGTAATACTCTATCATGATTGCATGCTGAATTGTATGAATTTGTTGTACCTGTGGATATTGCAGACTTTGAAAAGTTGAATAAAGATTGTATTTACAAAAAAAAACTCTATTCATTTTAGGCTGTCAGCTTTGGAGAATACTATGTCAGCCCAGGTGGTAGGAGGTTAGCATGTACAGCCCTACATAGAAACATAGACTTTGACAGCAGATAAGGATCGCTTGGCCCACCCAGTCTGCCCATTTCCCCTACCTATTGGATAACCTGCAGATCCTAGTTCGCCAACAGCCTACTTCCTCCTACCTCCTACTATAATTGCCTTATGTCTGTCCCATGCATTCTTGAATTTCCTCACTGTTTCTAACCCCACGACCTCCTCAGGATAGCCGTTCCATGTGTCCATAACCTTCCCCATGAAAAAATACTTCCTTGCATTGCCCCTGTGCTGTCTCCCCTCTATCTTCAAATTGTGCTCCCTTGTTTTTGCACATCTCTTTTTCTGAAAGATGTTGTCCTCTTGGACTTTGTTGACTTCCTTGAGGTACTTGAAAGTTTGTATCATGCCCCCCTCTCCCTTCTTTCCTGAAGGGTATACATATTAAGCTTCTTTACTCTCTTCGTATGGTTTCTGGTGCAAACCATGCACCATTATAGTTGCCCTCCTCTGGACTGCCTCCATCCTGTCTATGTCCTTGTGGAGATGGGGTCTCCAGAACTGAACACAGTACTCCAGATGGGTTCTCATGAACTATCTGCATAGAGGGATGACAACTTCCTGTTTTCTACTGGTGATGCCTCTCCCTACAGATCCCAGTATCTGCCAGGCGCTCTTTACTGCCTTCTCACATCACCTGCCTACCTTTAGATTGTCTGATATGACTACCCCCTGGTCCCTTTCCATTTTTGTTGTTGTTAGTACCACCCTGTGTACTCTTTCCCTGGGTTTTTGTTTCCCATGTGCATTACTTTGCACTTCTTTGCACTGAATCTAAGTAGCCATACTTTTGACCTTTCCTCCAAACTTGCCAATTCCCTTCTCATCCTTTCCACTCCACCTTGTGTATCAACCCTGTTGCAGATCTTTGTATCATCTGCAAAGAGGCATACTTTTCTTTCCAGTCACTCTGCAATGCCACTTATAAAGACATTAAAGAGTATCAACCCCAGTACTGAATCCTGTGGTATGCCACTAGTAACCCCACTTTCTTCAGAGTGGACTCTGTTTACAACTACCCTCTGTGTCCTGTTCTCCAGCCAGTTTTTTACCCAGGCTACCACCCTGGGACTCACTCCCAATCTGGCTAACTTGCTTATTAATCTTTTGTGTGGGACTGTGTCAAAAGCCTTGCTAAAGTCTAGGAAGGCTATGTCGACAGCCCCTCCCTAGTCTACTACTTTGGTTACCCAGTCAAAGAAATCTATTAGATTCGACTGATATGACGTCCCCACTGTGAAACCATGCTGCCTTGTGTCCTGTGTTCCACTGGCCTCTAGGTACTCAACAATTCTTTCTTTCAGAAGTGATTCAATCATTTTCCCTACCACTGAGATCAAGCTAACAGGTCTGTAGTTTTCTGCCTCTGCTTTGCTCCCACCTTTGTGAAGGGGAATCACATCCACCCTCCTCCAGTCCTTTGGTACCACACCATCCTCCCATGATTTGTTAAAAAGATTAATCAGTGGTGTCACAAGTTCTCCCCTTAGTTCTTGTAGAATTCTGGGATGAATCCCATCAGGCCCCATTGCTTTGTCCACCTTCAGTTTTAGGAGTTCTTTCAGAACCCTTTCTTCTGTGAAAGGATTGGAATCGGAACCCCCCCCCCATCCAGAGTGCTTCTAGTGATTGGATTAGGTATCTCCACCTCCTCTTCTTTTGTGAATACTGAGCAGAAGTATTCATTCAGTATCCCTGCTTTTTCACTGTCCCACTCTGCCCATCCACCTTCCCCTTTATTAAGCCTCACTATCCCTTCCTTGGTCTTTCTTCACTCCCTAATGTACCTATAAAAGGTTTTATCCCCCTTCTTAACTGAGTTGGCTATCTTTTCCTTGGTTTGAGCCTTTGCTATTCTGACTGCCTTCCCCACTTCCTTCTGCTTTAACTGGTACAGTTCTCTGTAGTGCTCCTTCTGTGTTTTCTTATACTTCCTGAATGCTATCTTCTTCTTTCTAACCTCCCCCGCCACTTCTTTTGAGAATCATAGTGTTTTTTTTCTTTCATTTTGAAGCCAAGCCCTGATTTTTTTGCCAACTCACTGCAGTCACCTCCTCCTCCCCCTCCTCCTCCTCTTCTGTCCGGCTCCAAACTGGGCTCCTCCATAGAAGCAAAATACATACAAAATATTGTTACATCACATGAAATCATAGTAACTGAAAAGGGAAACATAAATAAGTACTTCATCATACATCAAAATGAAATTACATGTTTATAGCCCCAAATTTAGGTAAGGAATACTGAAAACAGACCCCCCCCCCACATTAAAAGGGTAAGGGGACTTTTTTTAATTTATAACTGAAAAATAACAAAAACATACATACATGAAAGTGTAATTTAACACAAAATCATAATGTAGAACAAAAAATTAACTAAAATAAGTATCATATAGCACCACAAAATAGCTTTGTTATAACCCCACAACTTAACTTAAAGAAAACAATAACATAATATCACACTATATGTTGACTAGCACATGAGCTAGACAAAAAAAATCCTATTCAAAGAAAAACATAAAAGGAGTGTTTCAGCATGATTCCTGTCTCCCTTCCCTTGTTTTTTTTTTTTTTTGGAGTGGGAGGAATGTAAGGAAATTTTCCCATACCACGGAAAATCCTAATACACAACTAAAACACCGAAGAGTTAAATCCAAAATAAATAAGCAGTATGGCATACCTTATCCCTTACCTTAAAATGATTGTTCAAAACTATAATATTGAGTCTGGAAAACAAAGAGCATAGGTCAAAAAGGCTTTTAACCTGAGTCTAGCCATGACATTTGTCTTCATTTCTTTTTGTAATCTGTTAAGGACATATTTTGTTTATCCAACTTCGTATGCCCCTTATGGATTCATGAATTTTCAAAAAAAGCTGTTCCGGAGTAACATACTGTTTCTGTAGTGACTATATGCATCTCGTCTGCCAAACATGAAATTTTTTATACAAGCAAGTACAATAAACATTGCTTCTTGATCATTCCTTTGCCATACTCTAGGTAGAATTCCCCAAAATAAGATCTCTTTACTTATCATTGTAAATGGTGTATGTACCCGTATAGAAAATTAAAAAGTCCAAATCTGACATATGAAAGGGCACTCAAAAACAGGTGTTCCATGGTTTCGATAATGTTCAAACAAAAATTTTACCTTGGACACACTCTTTCTACCATTCCTTTATGTTTGAGATTCCCTTTCATATTTAATTTACCATGTAACCATGTCCCACATGCAGGTATATGGAGGAGTACTCAATTGAGATACCATTGCCTGTGTTTGTGATATTTTGTGTAGTGTACTATTTAAAAAGGATGGATATTTGGAAAAATGTGTTTGTTGTATGTAAACACACAGCTCCTTTCTGGTCATTTTTGCTACTTGTGATTTAGTAATTTTCCATAACTTTAATTTACTGAAGTTAGACTGAAAGTAATCAGGTAAACCTTTAATGGGTTTCTGTTTTGAAATCACTCCATCCCATTGTCATTGATCAATCCATGGCTGAATGTGGTCTTCTACCCATGCATTCCAAATAATATATATATATTTTTTTTTTACTAAAATGGGTTGAATGTTGGAATATAAGAAAATACAAAAAAAAAGAAAGAAATGGGGTTAACCATTTTAAGGCCCCCTTGCTTAATGTCCAGATACAGAGTCCCCCTTTTAATTGGGTTCAGGCAGCTACTCCAAATTGCCTGAAAAAAGTCACTGAGGAGGGCAGTATCTAAAGTTTTAGGTAATGGATAAATAGCAATTAACTGTAAAAAAAAATGCTTTTACCATATACAGTCTTTTTCTTTTGAACATCTTCCATCTATTCCACTGTGCTACCTTATCTCTAGCTTCCTTTATTAGAATTTCCCAATTATAAGTTGCCATATCGTCCGTTCCAAAATAGACACCTAAAATCTTACACATTTGATTTGTAATTGAAATACCCATAATCTCATCTTGCTTACCCACATCTGTTCCAATAAGAAAACACTTACTTTTGGTAAGATTGAATTGTGCACCTGTTCCCATCGTGTATGCTACTGCCAAGGCTTTTGTAGCTTCACAAGATGAGATATCTGCTAACAAAAGATAAATATCATCAGCATAAAGCACAGTTTTAATTTCTGCATCTTCACAATTCATAGACAAACTTCTAATGTTATCTGCTTGATGAATGCTTTCCACTAAAGGTTCTAATGTCAGGATGTATAAAATAGGGCTCAAGGGGCAACCCTGTCAAACTCCCCTTGTCTCTGTCCCTTGGTTTCCTACCCATTCATTCACAGCGGGGCAACCATAGCTTGATCATAATAAACTTGAAGCCACTTGATAAAAGGTTTTGGAAACCCAAAGAGTTCTAAACATTTCCACTGATATTAGTGAGAAACACTATCAAACACTTTGGCTTGGTCTAGGCCTATACATATACCAGTCTATTTTTTCTCATTCTAGTACTTCTCTTATGAGAATAAGGGCATCAGTAATGGTTCTTCCTGGTACTGAGCAGAACTGTGTGAGATGTATGATGTGGTCTAGGGTAATTGAAATTATTTTGCTTAGTATTTTGGTAAGCATTTAACATTCTGTGTTTAACAATATGATAGGTCTCCAGTTTTGTAATTTCTCCCTGTTCCCTGATTTAAAAAGTAATATTAGCAGTCCAATATTCATGCTTTCTGGAAATATACCCTGTGTCAAACTAGAATTGAACATGTGGAACATTTCTTTACCTAGGGTAACACTTATATTTTGATACAACTCATTAGGGAGCCTGTCACTCCCTGGAGCCTTACCCAGTTGAAGTTGATTAACCACCATCTGATATTCCAAATCTGTGATGGGTGACATCAAAGTTAAAAAGAAGTGCTCAGGTACTCTTGAAAGAGTACAATGTTCTAACCACTGTTATATCCTATCTTTTGTAATGAAGGGATCTGGGTTCAGCATCTCTGAGATGTGTGACTCTACTGCCTCCATGATCCCTTTCTGTATCTTTCTATATTCCCCTTGTGGTGCAAAAATACTTTAAATTTCCTTTTTCTTTCTCTGTGTTGCATAGCTATCAAAAGGGTTTATACTATCGTTTTTCCTTGCATTCCAGATTTCTTTTCTTGTTCTAAAGTCTTAATTTTCTCATACTGAATTTGCGATAATTGCTCTTTCACGTCTGCAAATTCTTCTGGATCTACAATTTCTCCCTTATTTATACAAGATAAGTAATATTGAAGTTGCTTCCTCAATCTCTGACATTTATCTTTCTTGTATTTTCCCAATAACTGTCTTATGTGTTTGAAATAATCTTGAAAGTCTCGTTTACTATCCTCCCACCAGGCCTGTTGTGACTCATATGAAAAATAGACAGATTTCCAAGTTTCTGACACATCTCAGAAACCTTCCTGTACCTCCGGATAATCTAACAGTGAGAGATTCAACCTCCAATAACCAGGTCCTTTTGATATGTCTCCAAAATTTGAAATCTTGAGACTTAAAAGTCCATGATCTGATGTGGTCACCAGAGCAGCAGTTGGTTTACTGAATTGTAAGTTTGAGGAGATAAACCAATAGTATTTTCTTGATTTTCTTTGTCCCTGAAAGTATGTAAAAGGGTCTGAAGAGTCTGCATGTAAAAATGCATCTCGTAGACCAGTGAGGTGTAACAACTCATTTAAAAAGTTTGTGTCACAGTAGAATTTTTAAGTTTTTGCACCTCTATCCATAATCGCCCTATTAATATTCAAGTTACCACCAAACAAAATATTCTTCCTAGTAAATAGATATGGTTGTATTTTCTGTAGTAACTGTATTCTTTCTAGTTTACTTTGTGGTATGTATATGTTAATAAGTCGAAAGACTGTATTATCTATTGAAACATCCAAGAGCAAATCTCATCCTGGAACAATATCCACAACATCTATTATTGAAAAGGAAGAATCAAAAAAACAAATCCCCACTCCAGAACACAAAGCACCCCCCCAGACCAACAGCATGAACCCCAATCCCATGCACTAGTAGCAATATCAAATTCTCCTAGAGTATATAGCCTGGTGTCCTGGAAGAATACAACATCATAATTACAACCAGAAAAGTTCCCAAAAGTAACTACCTTTTTTTCTCAGTTCTAATACTATTAGTATTAAGGCTTGTGATTTTTAAGTCACAACCTGTTGCTTTAGAGAGATAAGTGGGTTAAGTAGGAGCAGAGGTCTTTTTAGAACTCTTTTGCAATCCTATCCTGACTCCTATTTTCTTTTCTTGGATTTGCTTGTTTGTTTCTTTTCCTGACCAGTATCTATTTCAGAAATGGCATCAATCTGTGAAGAGGATTTTGATGCCGTGTCTGAGTCCAGATCCTCTTCCCCGTTGGTTATAGAACGTCATATTTGTTGGAAACCGGTAAAGGTTCTTGCACCTGTATTTGTTTCATTGTTTTATCCAGCCCTTTTTTATGCCTGACCTCTTGAATTTCAGCAGTACCAGTCTGGCATGTGGGAGAGGGGGGGCATACCTCTCAGCCTCTCAGCATTAAAATTCAAAGCACTTGTCTTCAAATTTCATAGCAAATGGCTAGAATGTGGAGAACTTTCTTATTTTAAAGAATAATATGTCTACAAATAGTGGGCCCCATACAGATAGTGATAAGGAATGTTTCTATCAACTTAGTTCAATAATTTAATAGTTTGTGTGTCCAAAAATAGCTCTAACATTATTAAGAACATCAGTAAACCTATGCGGAGCTAGGGTAAATATGAGTGTGAGAATCATAGCGCTATGCAAAATTCATAGCAGTTGAGAGGTATGGGGGGCCATTATTACTGGAGCAGGTTGATTTAGATTCTGTGCAGTAGTTGAATCAGTTACAACCCTCGGCTGTGTTTTATCAGTCTCAGTAGATGACCACCTAGGAGGTCTGTTTTCCCTGGGGGCAGGGGATGAGGTTGAGGAACTGGTCTTGTGACTGGGTCTCCCTCATTTTTCCTATGAAAAGGAGGGCTAGGAGGTGGTCCGGGAACATTTGATTCCTTGGCACTTCTGGCTGCTCTGTAAATATATAGCTCTTGCATGGCATAATCAGATTCCTCATTATTGTGAGCCACCCACGGACAGTCAGTAAATGTATGTCCCCTTCCATCATGGAAGTTGCACTTAATGGAATTCTCACATTGGTATCCTGACTGGTCCAGTTCCCCACACTGAAAACATACAATTTTTTCACAGTTCGTGCTAATGTGTTAATTAGACCCACATTTGTGGCACTTCCTGGGTTGTCCAGGATAGAACACAAACCCTTTGTCTCTTTCTATAAAAAAAAATTTGGCAAATGGGTATATTCATTGTCTGCATGGAACCATTTTATTTTAATTTGCCACCCACCATTCCAGAATCCCCCCCTCCCATTCAGGATGGGGTGAGGGAGTCCCTGAACCTCACACCTTTTTTCCATCCAATACAAAACATCAGCTATATTTACTCCCTCATTTCTGAAAAGCACTGTTGCAACCCTGAATGGTTGTTTGGTCATGGGTATAACCTGAAATGCTGTATACCTAGTACAGAATTTTTCAAGAATGTCTGGGGTATGAAAGCTAACATAAAAAATGTGTTCACCTGGCATGTGAATGAGTGCATATACCTCTGCAGGGGTAAACCCCAAGGATTGTTTCAGAAGAATTCTGCCCACATAGTACCTGTCTGGGAGTTTCTCCATTCCTGTCATGTACCTTAATCTTATTGCAATTCTGCATTTGGCCTCTATGGGTTTTGTAAAAAGCCCTGCATATGATGATCTATTTTGTTGTTGCTTTGGTTTCTCAGGCATGGCCCCCTCCTCTTCTGAGCCCCCACTTTCCCAGAGTCAGCTCTATATCCTGTGTTCTCTTGTTGGACATCAAAAAACAATTCCTGCAAACTTCTGGGTGAATAAGAAACAGTACCTGAGGGATCCTGTGGATTCTCCTGAGGGCCTCTGGTATAACTGGTGTTATCATTCACATCAAGTTCTTTCACTCTGTCTGCCCTTTCCTGCAATGTACCTACTTGTCCAGCTGACTCATCAATAATCCACGTTCTGGTGGCATCTCTTTTCCGACCCACCCGAGACAGATCACGCTCCGGCTTCCATGATCCTTCTCCCAGCACAAGGTGTTCATCATCTTCTGTTCATGTTATTTCCTGTAGGTTCCCTTCCATTATGCCAACTTCCTCTGTTGCTCCGAGAACAAAAACTTTCTGGAGCTCTTGTCCCTGTTCCAAGGAATTTCCAGCTAATCTCTTGCATTTCTTTTCTGCCAGCAGTTTTTCTTTAGCAGATACCAAATCCCTTTCAGCTTGCAGGAGCTGTGCTTGTAAGAAGTTATTTTTTTGTTCCATGTTTGCTAGAACTATTTCTTCCTCTGAGGTTTCTGAAGCATTTATTTCACTAGGCACAAATGGCTCCTGCAACATTTCAACCAAGTGGGCCTATCTATTGGTGCCTCCAGCACCTGCAGAAGTCCCTGCTGTACATCTGAACACAACCATGTCTGGCTGTTCACTGAGCTCCTCCATCGCAAACACCTAAGGGATAGTGCCCCCTACCCAACAGTAGGGGAATTTCCCCAGTGTCCTGGCAAAATTTCCTCCATTCACTAAAAATACCCCCAAAAGCTTAAAAAATCTGTTTCAATTTCAGTTGGCATCCATCTGTATCCCCCTCCTCCCCCCACTGGACAAGGCTGAAAATAGGGAAAAAAAATTGTCTAGTCTTCCTTACTGGTTAACAAAAACTAAATAAATAAAAGTGGGCACAGATGCAGTGTGCAACAGTTAGCATTTGCTTTATTTCAGGGTACTGCAGAAACTTCTATACCGCCAGATTTAAACAGTGGGCCATACTGGGAACCTGCACAAAGCCACCATTGCTGATACATTTCACGTTTGATTCATTATCACTAGCTATGAAGCCAGCTTTTAGGGACGGGGTGTAGGCACTCACCAATTTCTGTCAGTAGCAGGTCTAGCATGTGTTTGCCTGTATGCAACCCTGCTACACTATGCATTGCAAGTGTGGCATGCTGTCTAAGGCCATGAAGGTTGCTACCACCACCATAGTTTGACTTATTACACTGCCTTCCCATCCCACCATCACAGACAACCCCAGGTAGCTGTGCCCAATGTGCAGTAATATACAGATAGGAACTAACTACCATTTTGCCACTTGTCCACATATCCATGCTTAGGTGAATGTAAGGTGATATGGAATGTTGAAGAGCATGACTTTCAGACTCTGTTACCATGCGATATGGCACTGGGTCCAAAGAGTACTGACAAGAATAGCATTGGCTAGGAGCACACTGCAATAACAGTGCCTTTTTTCTTTTGTGGAATACCATTTCCACAGCCTGTTGTAAAAAGAATCAAAGTCCCAATGCTGGCAAAAGTTGAGAGACCAGGATCAGAACCCTGGTCTCCATTGCCACTGGCTGAACTACTCCATGTTCCAGCCCTCCATGCCACAGGAGCAGCTCACCCAGCCTCCTGTTCCCTGCAGCCCTTGTCCTGTGTACAGGACCATGGACAACAACTAGGGGAGTGCTTAAACAAGTGCTCTAAAAACCCAGTTACTGTCCATGTGAGCACTTACCAGACTAGCATGCTGAAGTGCGGTGCTATTCTGGTAGCGTTCATCTAAGCAGGTACCATGCGATATAACTCAGGGACAACATATGGGTGGAAAAGTATGTCTGGGATGGGACCTTCCATTTTGGACATGTGCGTGCCGCAAAGTGCTGGAAGCCTGCATTCTCCACAAAGGAAAATGGCAAAAAGTCAATTGCCAGCATTTCTGCTAGGGCAGCATTGAGTTCATGTGCAACCGTGGGTATTTACTGTTGAGTGCAAAAAGGTTGCGCAACGTGGGCTGCATTGTTTATTGCTTTACATGTGGCATACCAAATGGCTGTACTCCACTAACTGACATGGATGGGGTATCTTGGATGTGTGATGGTGGGTGCACAGGTGGCAAGCCAATACATGTAGTTATTTTCTGTGTTTTAAGAACAGGTGTTGATGTAGTAGAATTACTACATGGACCACCACTGCTTCTCTGACCACTGCTTGAACATTCCAAATTGTCATCCTCCTCATGCCTGTAGTAATCCTCTGGTGTTATTTCACCACTCTTACTGACATGGCTACTTACACTGAAGGAAGGGGATACTATGCTGACTAATGTGGCTGATGGTGAATGCCCAACTATGGCATTAACTCTCCTCTGGTGCTGAGTCTACAGTGCCCAAGTGGCAACCCTTTTTACCACGCTTCACACTCACTTGGCAAAGCTGGCAGATTGCCACAGTTTCATCGTTGCCATCTTGTACAAAAAATTCCCAAACTAGGGATTAGGATACCCTACTCTTCACATGTCGCTGCTGGTACTGCTGCTGCATATGTAATTGCACTTTTGATGGCAATGAAATGAGGGGTGCAATGCATGATTTCTGCTGTTGTACACAATTGAACTTTGACTGAACATCACAATCTATGACTATTAATTCAGGGTCATCAACAGACACAGCAACAGCAAAACTTTGAAGGGGGGACTGACTAACAGATTGTTCAGAAATGGCCACCTTCACTTTCTTTTTTTCTGGTTCCCAAATGGGGTGGCTAGCATCATCATCATAATCATCATCCACTAATTCACGTTGGATGCTGTCCTCCTGTGGAGATATTCCAAGTTCATCAGCAGCCTCAATATTATCAGCCACACTTTTTTCATCAATGTCTGAATGTTTGGATGACCTAACCTCAACATCACGGGAAACATGAGATTGTGAGTAATCATCATGATCAGAATCATGTTCAAGTACTGTAGGGAGTGGGACATCAACTGCACTCAAGTTTGCGGATTCAACAACATTTTTTCCCACATGCTAAGTTTAACAGGGTTGAACTTGTAGCAATACTCATGCTGTTATCAATCATGCCCTCACTAACCTTACTAACAGCAGGGACAACACCATCTCCAACCAGCATTGAAGTGACTGATTTTGCAGTGAAAAACATAGTCAGAGAAATGCCTTTACTTGCACCAACTACTACCTTTCTCTAATGCTGCGTACTACCATGGCCATGACCACTCTTAACAATGCCAGCCTTGGTAGCCCCTGATGATCCTGACACATCTTCACAACAACTTCCACTACCAATAGTCTTCTTGGCAGCAGCCCCACCACAGCCAGAAACTGGTTTGCCCGACCGTTTCTTCGGGGGCATTTTTTCAGATGACACAGACAATTTACAGCAACTTGATATTTTACTTTTGGGTGACAGGGAAGCAAAACGCCAAATGCAGCTGCACAGGCACAACAAAATACATGTCCTTGAATCCTTAACCGTTGTTCAAAAAGCAGTCAGTCAAAAAAACAATACTTTGTTTTGATGGGGGGGGGACACAGTACCTAGCTACACAGAAGCAGGGAAACATATTGCAGACAGGCTTAGAAATTCAGAGTACTGATATTGTGGCCCCAGTGCCACAATGAAATGGGTATCAATTGACAGCACGCACACAGATTAAAGGCCCGGCACAGAAACTTAACTGTTCAGTAAACTTTCTACAACACAGTCCTTTAAAAAGCAAGCAGAAAATATTTATAAACAATTCAGTGAAGCTGTACTGTGTCTACCTGCACACAGAAGTAATAAAACACTAGCTAACAACAGTTGGAAAAAATGCCTTTATCGCTAATCTCCCTTCTGAACCACAGATCAGCCCCTCCCCCAAAGCACACTTCGACAATGTCTGTCAGTATAGAGACTGAATCAACTAAATTAACATTCAATATTTACAAAAAGTCAATAAATGCTCGATGATATAACAACGTAAGAGTTTACTATACTCCATCTACTAAATTTTATCACAAAATCTTTGGCAAAAAGGCATTTTCAAAGGTTTTCAGAGGGTTCGATAGCAAACTGTTTCCAGGTTTCCACTACACACACTATGATGAACTGAGGCAGTGCAATACATTATAGAGCCCATGTGACCTTATATCCCATGAATCACTGCAAAATTCACCTTAAACTGCAAAAATATAAGGCAAAGTAATGCAAAGTCCATAGAGAACAATGGGAACGTTGTGTTACTTCAAGATGCGTTCTTATTCGCTTCGTTTTGCAGAGTATTATGCAAAATTCGGGTTATACACGAAATACTATGCATAGTGGATTGTAGGCACTTCACCTGCCACTAGTCCTGTGCCCCACTGGCTTCTATGTACTCAACAATTCTTTCTTTCCAAAGTCATTCCATCTTTTTCCCTATCACTGAGGTCAAACTAACAGGTCTGTAGTTTCCAGCCTCTGCTTTGCTCCCACTTTTGTGAAGGGGAATCACATCCGCCTTCCTCCAGTCCTCAGATACCACACCATTCTCCAATGATCTGTTAAAAAGGCTAGTCAGTGGTGTCACTAGTTCTCCCTTAGTTATTTTAAAATTCTGGGGTGAATCCCATCAGGCCTCATTGCATTGTCCACCTTGAGTTTTAGAAGTTCTTTCCAGACCATTTCTTCAGTGAATGGACTGGTATCAACCCCCCTATCCAGCTTGCTTCTATTATTTGGTTTAGGTACATCCCCCTCCTCATCTGTTGTGAATACTGAACAAAAGTATTCATTCAGTATCTCTGCCTTTTCACTGTCAACCTCTGCCCACACCTCCTCCCCTTTATTAAGCCTCACTATCCTTCCCTTGGTCTTTCTTCACATCCTAATGTACCTATAAAAGGTATTATCCCCCCTTCTTAACTGAGTTGGCTATCTTTTCCTTGGTTTGGGCCTTTGCTATTCTGACTGTCTTCCCCACTTCCTTGTGCTTTAACTGATACAATTATCTGCCCTGCTCCTTCTGTGATTCCCTATACTTCCTGAATGCTATTTTCTCCCTAACTTTCCCCACCACCTCTTTTCAGAACCATAGTATTTTTTTTCCTTAATTGTGTTTTGTTTATTTGCTTCACACAAAGGCTTGTTGCCTCCGTGATGGCAGTTTTGATTACGCCCCATTGTTCCTTCACCCCTTCTTCCTGCCCCTTTGCTAGTGCATTACTTATGCACACTCCCATTCTGCCAAAGTCAGCCCTCTGAAAGTCCAGTACCCTTGCTTTTGTGTGGCTTGACTCTGAGGCCGTGTTTACCATGAACCACACTGTCTGGTGGTTGCTTGTATCCAGATGGCTACCCACTTCTAAATCCGAAATCCTCTCACCATGTTCATTTGAGAGTACCAGGTCTAAGACTGCTCCCTCCCGAGTGGGTTCCAACACTAGTTGCCTGAGGAATGCCGCCTGTAGGGCATCGAAAATGACTCTGCTCTTGGATATGACTCCCGCAAATGTGCTCCAGTTAACATCTGGCATATTCAGGTCCCCCATCAATAATATCTCCCCTTTTCTGCCATTCTAAGGATGCCTCCTATCATTTCCTTGCCCTCCCATCGCAGCTTGGCAGGTGCAACAGTTTCAGCTCCCCTTCCACTGTTAGCATTTAAAGTTACAGGCTCTTTTTGGGAGATTTGCAGTTATACTCCTTGCAGCTACATTCCAGCTGGCAGCATTCACTGACACCTCAAATACATCAGTAGGGTACTTGGCAAAATTAGATGTGGGAGTGATTGAGTTGATATGAAACTTCTTACGGTGGCGGTAGAGGAACTTTACCACCTCATCTCTACAATTTTTAACTTTTCCCTGTGCTACTCACAGTTCCCCGAGAAGTGAAAATCCACACAGGTTACACCAGTTTTCAAATGCAGTGACCACACTAGCATTACAAATTGCACATCCATTTCTCTTCTCTCACCCCTGTTCAAGGCCCTCTAGAGAATAGTCTCTTACCAATTTGTCACATACCTCAAAAAATACAGTTGCCAATGTGTACAGCAACATTCCTTCCAGAAACTACAAAGCACCAACACAGCGCAGTTGGAATACATCAATTATGCTCATGAGGCCCTTGACAATGGTGACCTTGTAGAGCTATATGGTTTTCTTTGATCTGGTCAACTATATGTAAGCCACCCCTTTCAGGATGGGCTTACTATATTTTGTCTTTCCCCCCGTTTGTCAGTTTCCATCCTGGGCAGTCTTGGTCCTCCCCATGTGGGTGTTGCTTTTGCCCCTGCCTGTTTAAAATGGGGCTGCTGGGAGGGAGTTGGGGAGAGAGTTGGCAAGCTGAAGTAGGGCTGGTGGGCCAGGGTTTCAAAACCCCCTGACCCGAGAGATTTCAGACAAAATGGTGTCGACAATGGCTATGCATATAGGCCATTTGGGGAGCAGTTGGCAGGAGCATTTGCAGCTGTTGGGATTGGGGCCTAAGGAAGTGGAAGGCAATGGTGGACAGCAGATTGGAGGGAAGCCCCTCGTCCATCAGGGCAGTTTGGGGAATCCTGGTACCCTCTTAGAAAGGTATGGCAGTGGGGCTGTTGCAGCGGTGTCAGAGCTGTAACAGGGCCCCTTGGTGGTGGAAGCAACAAGGAGGTTTTTCTCAATGCGGCACACTGCTGGGGTGAGTCTGATGGCCTGAATGGGCTCTGAGTTAGGTCCATTAAAGTGCAGGAATTATGAGTAACAAAAAGGAGGAAGCCGAGTTGCAAAAGCTGTATTTCCTGATAAACTTGTTTCCTTGCCTAAGGAAGTTCAAAAAAGGGTGTTCTCTGGCAAGGTTTCAGGGTGGTTGCAGTAATTAAAAGGCTGCATCCCCGGTTTGGGTTATGCCGGGGTGGGGAGTAAGGCACTTCCCAGTCTGTAGGTTTTTAGTGCTTCCAGTAATTCTTGAGCTTGTTTTGGCTCACAGAATATCTGTGTGGAACCTGAGCCTGGCCTATTTATCAGTCTGTGTTACAATCAACCCAGTGCTGTAAATATCTCCATTAAGTGCCCTCTTTTCTGTTTTGACCCTCGGCTGTATGGAGCTGTTTTCTTTATTTATTTATTAATTTTAAGAACAGAAATTAAATTTCTTATTATTTCATTTCACTCTGAGTGTCCTGGGATTATTTGTATGAACTAACCATGCTGTTCTGCCTAAGAAAGTAGCCCCTGCCCACCAGACCTGGCCTAGAAGTGCAGCTGATTGTGACATCATCCAGCTGGTAAGAAAATCTGATGGTCCACGCTGCTCAAGACCGGCAGACAAGGTAAGGTCTTTCTTTTTTAAGCTGAAGAAGAGGATACCTGGAAGGTTTCTGATTTGTACCCCTCTCCCAATATTTACCATCAGGACCCCTAGACAGTGGGAAGGGGGCTTACATATATGTTCCTACTTAACAAACTTCTTGTCCTGGGTTTGCCACGGTACACAGTTGACTGGTTTTACAGTATCTCATAAACCACTACCAGTGTGTGAAGATCAAAAAATCTTTTTCCGACGCTAGGGGAATAGCTATTGGTGTCCCCCAGGGTTCTACCCCCACTCTTATTGGGTCTCTTCATAAATCAACTGCCTGATACCTGTCAGACAGCCAACATACTCCTCTATGCAGATGCTGCTGTCACCTATTCCAAAAAACCTGACATTGATAGCCTCAATGCCACTCTCCAGAGTAACTTCTGGTCACTACAAAGCTAGCTCTCCAACAACAAACTGGTCCCCAATTACAAAAAAAAAGACCATGCTCTTCTCTAGTCTTCCACAGAGGAGGAAGGTTCCACCCTTTATCATTCAAAATACCCAGGGACAAAACTTGAACAGGTAGAAGCCTTCAAATACCTTTGAGTAACTCTGGACGACACTTTATCTTTTGTTGCCCATGTTGAAAATTTAGTGGCCATAGTTAGCAGAAGACTGGGCACCCTGTACTGTAACTGGAACAGTCTCACTGGGTATGTTAGATGCCTTATTGAAGTAAGCTCCATTCTGTCTATTATGGATGGTGGTCTCCCTGTCCATGTAGCTGCCAGTGACACAGTGCTTAACAGAATAAAGCTGATCTGTAATGAGGCATGCCGCTTTTACTTGGTTCAGATAACCACACTCATAGTTGTAACCTTTATGCACTCACTAACTGACTGTCTTTACCATGCAGAAAAAAGCTCCAGACCTGTTTGTTAGCCAAAAAAAGTGCTCCTGGGCCTAATACCCTCTGTTTTAACAAATTGTTTACGTTCTATCTCCAACCAATACAGCACCAAGAATATGACCAGGAATGGTGTTAAGCATCCTTCCTGACGTATTCAGCTGGGCAAGCATTAATTTGCTGTCACAGTCGCTAACTGGTTAAACAAACTGCTTGACACTCTGCTGAACCTTCCCAAAATTAATCAGTTTAAGAGATTTTTGCAGTCTGCCCTTGCAGTCCATTGCAACTGTAAGTGTTAAATTGTTTCATTTGGTTTCTCTCTATACATATCCTGTAACTTTTTATACTGTACAATGATCTGTATGGATTTTTTTTTAAACTAAATGTAATTAATCTGTCTTAAGCGCTTTGAGCCTGTCTCAACTGCATTTCCTCTGGAAATGCTTATTGTACTTGTAATGTTTTTTGTGACTATGTATTTAACGTGAAATCTTTGTAAATGAGCAACCATGCTCAAAGATATTGTCTGAAGTTTTCAATAAATAAATAAAATAAATAAATCATATGCCTATACATTGTCAGTTATTATATAATATGCCCCTTTTTCAACATCTTTGTTTGTTGACAGCAGAATATTAGCATATAATGTCAGGTACATTGACACTTTTGTTGCTGTCATTGATCACTCTTCTGACAAAGTCCTGTTAGCAGGGCAATGGAGGTTTCTTTCAGTACAGCATTTTGTAAATCAGGATCTAACAGATTTAAAAAGCTAAAACTTTAATGGTGTGTGCTTCACTTTTTTGGTTTTCTCTGTAATGTGAGTATGGTGGTACCTAGCAATGAGCATCTTTAGAGGCAGAAGTGCTTGGAACTTTTGTTATTTCTCTGAGCACACTATCTGCTCTGTGGAGCCAGTTAATTTCGCAAAGAGGCAGAACATATGAAGGTATATAAATCCTTGCCTCCTGTTCTGGCTCGGACAGGCACCATGGATGGTTTACACGTTATTATTTAAAAACTTAAGTCACACTTAAAACCAGTGAGCTGAGGGCATTTGAAAATGGTTGCTAAGAATCTTAATTTTCATACAGCAAACATAAATAAATAAATAATGCAAGTCCTTCTGCCCCGTATCAGGATGGGGCAGCAATCTTTCAGCTATCATGTAGCAGTAACTTGGAAAAGGTCATTACCCATTAAGTCATTACCTAGGCTACAACCAATATATTCAGCCCAGTATTGAACAAGCACTGTTTAAGTGGGTGCCGGTGTTCATTTAATAACTTGTCTCACCTGGTTTTGCCTGTAATGCATGGTATTAAGGTGCATTTACTTGGCTTGATTTGTTACCATTGTTTTATCAAGTAAATTATTTAGGAGCAGATAATTCTAACTATGCACCAATTTTATGTAACTGCAAGCTGAATATGGCAGTTTCAACAAGATATACCTGAGTGAAATATACTGCAGTTGAAATTTTATGACCACGTTTAATTAACAAACTAAAAATAACATTGGGACTGGGGCATCAAAATAGAAACTGTCTCAAGAGGAGATTCCACTTGATGACATACACCTTGTCCCAAAATGAATATTGCAAATAAGGTCTGACATTATACAAGCCCTCAATCAAGTAAATTGGATAATTTGAACACATATGGGGGTTGGTCTGCTTACACTGGCACATTGCAGGCACCACCACAACGTGTCCCAGTCCCAAGCTGGACTGACATGCCGTGCAGGAAAGAAAACCCCTCTTCATTTTCTGCTGGTGGAAACCACTTAAGAAGGTGAGGTTTGGGACTAGTAACTGCTGCCCCATTTACACACTTAAAACACTGATGTAACAGTTTTTTCTTGCTTGATAGAGCTGGTTATGTTCCAGGGTACTGAGGAATCTTCAATCTGAGCCAAGACCACATTTTGGGTGGTAGTTCTCTGCAACTAAATAAAGAAGGTTTTTGTCTATATCATCCTTTTGCTGGTCCACTATATTGGCATAGTTGTGATGCCACAAGTGGCTTAACTCATTTGGCAGCCTTGGAGTACTGGAAGCAGGGTGGCCTCGAAGCATAATTGAAGGGGTAGGTATTTATTAGGGAACCATCTGGGTACCTCAGTGAATCATGCAGGCAACAGTTGTAGCTAATTTTGGAAGGGCTGTAGGTGACTATAAGCTCAATGGGCCCTATTTACAAAGGGAGTAGATGGGATACATGCCAGCTAACCCCAGCACATAGCCCACCCACACCCAGCCTCGCTCACTGTACCCCATCCATGATATTCACCATGCAGGGCTGGCCTGACCTATGTGCCTGATGCCTGGCTGATCCCCGGCCAAGCGTGCAACTCTGTACTAGGGCAGGCAGGGGGGTTGGGCAGGAGCCACGGCAGCACTCCATGTGATGCACAAAACCACAGAGTGCTACACACAGAGCTGGTGGCTACGTGAACTGAGGATAGCTGTAAACCAGGGTGGCAGGTTACGCACCCACCAGTGATGGAGCCACTGGCCACAACTGTCATGGTGGGGGCATCGGTCCCCCAATAAGGATGACCCTGCCTTCGGGGCACACTGGATGGGCTAGGGGCAGTCAGCCGGTGACATCACCCCCAACATCATGCTTGGTGCTCTGTGCACCAGGCCATCATGGCACCCTGTGGGCACAAGGGATCCACTCTAGGTCCCAGTCTGGGCAGCTGTTTGGCTATGCAGCCAGGTTCACAGCCCCGCACTGGACCGACCCCATGAACCTCTGCACTGGGGGGGTGGGGCTACGTAAGGGAGCTGGGCGGGGACCGCTATTCGTGAATGCAGTCCCCGTATGGATCTCCCGTGGTTGCGGAGCTGCGTGGGTTGGATACGAGCCATTCGCACTTACCCCTTCCTGCATTCATGAATAGGGCCCAATAAGAGCAGGACAAACTTGCTTTATACAGTTTGACTTGTTTGCAGTCATTTCTTGTAATTTATTATGGTGCTGAAGGGTAAAGGCTTTGGTAGGTCTGGAGGGAAATTTCAGTCTGAATATCATGGAAACTGCTATCATGCATAAGTTTGTAGTTGCCTTATCAGAAATTATCAAAATAAGGAGAATTCCATGTAAAAATGTTCACTTCAGCCACTGCTAATCATCTCACTGTGAAAAGGAGCATCTGCGGTGGAGTAGATGATTACAGAAATAAAATGATAAATATCCCCTGAAGCAGAAGAGAATCAGCATCTGCCTGAGCAAATATTTAATTTAAAAGCTGGTCATTCATGCATCTCTTCTCTTAGGAAACCATATCCCCCAAAGGAACTTACTGTTAATTTTTTTTCCTTTAGGGTAGGATAGGTTTTTGCAATTGAAGGCCGTTCATCATAAGGGTCCTGATGGTATCAGTTGAAGTTAGTTCAGTCAGTCTATGACCTGCAAATTGAAATGAGCTGTATTTATTATTTAGTGGAGGCAGTATAGAGCAGTGGGTTAAGGCTCTGAGCTGCAGATCTGGAGACATGGATTTGAATCCCACAGCCACCTAGGTGCATACTGTGTAATCCTGAGCAAGTAACTTAACTTCCTTGTGCTCCCAGGTCTTATCTGGAAACAAGCTTCAGCTTAGTGTGCTACTCCTGGTTAAACAATGTTCCTGTTCCCTTTCCTGTTTTGTTCAAAGTTCTTCCTACAAGGTTGCTTGTAAATGTTGCATTTGGGACTCATACTGGGGAGGTGTGAAGGAGTGTTTGGAATGCATTCTCATGGTAACCAGCACAGCACTTCACTAGTAGGGGTAATCTAGTAATGCAACATTACTAACGCTTGTATTTTTGTGCAGTGTAACATGTGAAGCAGTGACAGTGAAGGCTAGACCACATATGGGGTTTCTTGTTTTCTTTGTTTTTCTATCTTGCAGCTTCATGAAATGATGACAGGGCAATTCAGGGAACTGTCAGTTAGTGGTAGAGATTTCGAGAGCTGACTCCAGAGTGGGGAGGTATCCCTGAGAAGTCTAAATCCTACGAGTTACTCAGGTCTTCTTTAGTACCCTGAACATAGGTGACACACCAGAGGGGATAGAGAATTTCTTAGGTGTACAGGAGGTCTAAGGATAGGGGAACTTTTGGCCCACCACTGGTGCACTTGCTGTACTTATATGTCCTGCACAGGAGGTATGGAGGGTCCACACTGTTAGCTGTGGGGCAGCTTCTAGCAGATTTGGGTATGTTTTTCTGGGTTATGGGCAAGGCAGATACTATGTGGGCCTTTCTTCTTTTGGTAATGTTAGAAGTGGGGGACTGCAAGGTCCCAGACTGACAGGATGACAGGTGCCAAATAGAGTAGCACGTCTGGTGCAAGGTTGGGAAGTGCTACCATGGATGTGTTCAGTGCCTTCAGAGGTGGTTGTTCAGTTTCACCACATGCTAGACAAGGCTCTGAGGGTTCAGGGGGTCAACTCGCAGTAATACAGAACCCACTATTTTGGTATAAGTGCTGCCTCACACACTAGGGTAGAGGGCTCGACAGATGTGTAGATCCAGTCACTGGGGCATTGGAAGTCCCAAGCTTTGGAGAGTTATGTGAAACCATAATTGCTCTAGCCTTCTGCATTGTTTTGACAGGCCATGACTTCTGGGGGAAATGTGTGTAGATCTGTGGTCACTCCTTTGTATATTGGTTGGTGGCGAGAGCAAGGCAGTTCCAAGGAGGTAAGAATCTCTTTATGGATCTACTGTATGAATGAGTTTGGTGCATGAAACGGTGGGAGATGAAGTGAAGAAATTGGATTACATTGATCATTTCCAAAGCTCAATGCCATGTCCCTCCAGATACACTGGTTGTCCAGCTGGGAGGCACAGATTTGGGTGTAGTCACAATTGCTGGAACTGTTGTGGTTGATGAAAGAGGGCTTGGTATTTTTGCACTGGGAATGACCAAACATGCAGATTGTGTGGTCACAGATGATTCAAAGGCAGCATTGGCACCAAACTCACAGTCCCAGGGCACTTGAAAGATGGTGCAGACTGATTAATATGAGGGGATTTATGGACTCCATATAAGGACTGGTGTTGCAACATGATGAATTACTGGAAAAAGTTCCATAGTTTCATTCTAAATATGGGGTACATTTATTGAACTTGGAGAATAATTGATTTTTAGAGGACCTACAGAGTGTTTGTGAGGAAACCTTAGGGTGATGTGCTTCTTGGGGATGAGCGTCAGAGGGTGTTCATCTGGTGGCTGAGCAGAAGAGTGAAGCTCGTTGTGTGGTGGCATGATAGTCTCACAGGCTAGTACAGAGGGGGGAGCTGGAAGTCTTGCACATTTGCAGGTGAATACCTTGAGGCTAGGGAGAAATGAGGCCCTGGCATCTTGTTCCAGTAAGGGGGCCAGTTTGTAGTCCAAAGATTGCCCTTGGGCTCCAGCCCACAGTAGGTAGCACCATCTTATGGGGGAGGATGCCTTGGTGACTGGCCCATGTAAAGTCACCCCCATACCTTGGAGTCCCTTGCTAGGTTGTGCCCTGCATGTTGGCTACCTTCCAAAAAGGGAGGGCTGGGCCTTTCATAATATATATTGATAGGTGATATAAAAATGATCTTCTATGACTTCCTAGCTTTGCATGCCATGCCTGGTCAATTTATAAGTTGCAGTTTCTAGCAATTCTAATTGGCTGTCATTAATTACATGTCTGTGGCCATTTCCTCCAAGCACATGGTCAGTCTCATTTGTTCAGGGGTAGGAGGGGGTTGTGACCTGTAAGACAATGGAAAAACCTGCAAATGTTGGCAGCAGGCAAGGTTTGTGGGCACACCGCCAGTTAACACCAGAGCAGGCTGGGGGTATAGTCTGCCACTGGGGGCTAGATCAGACAGGTTGACAGATTCCCAGGAAGCAGAAAATACCTAATGGAAGGTAGGAACCTGGGTTATTTAAGTCTGTTTGTCTGGGGCTCCGCCTTCTTTCAGCTTCTCCCTTCCAGCAGATACCCACTGAAATCGTCCCCTCAAAAATGCATGGGCGAGGAACCATGAGGTTAGAGAATTCACTGTCCCATTATAGGGATTGCAGTAGGGGTCAAGGAGGAATTTTACCAAGCTTTTCCCATGTGGTTTTCCAGTTGTCCACATCCTCTGGTGAGGTTTTGGTAGTTGTTGGTAATTTTAGGTAGGCTGTCACAGTCATGTAAGTCATTGTGGCATGGTAGTTTCACAGGCTAGTAAGAGAGGGACAGGGAATCTTACTCTTTTGCAGGTGGATTACCTTGAGCCTGGAGAGAGGTGAGGCCCTGGTGACTTCTTCCAGTAAGATGGCCAGTTTGTGGTCAAAGGATAACCTTGGCTCCAGCCCACAGTCAGCAGGGTGGCTGCCTTGGCAACTGTTTCTTTTAGAGCCACCCTTCATACCCTGGAGGCAGGAGTCCCTCACCAAGTAATACCCAGTGTGTCTGCCACCCTCCAAAAAGGGAGGGGTGGACTGATCATAACATGTATTGATATGTGACATAAAAACAATCTACTATCATTACCTTGCTGCACACATCACACTGGATCGATTGATATGTCACATTTTTCCACCAGTTTTAATTAGCTGTTAACTCATTGCCTCCTCAGGAGCTCTCTGAAGTTGCAGCACTTGTGTCCTGTATTCTGATAACAGTGAATCCTGGGGCTTTGTAAGCAAAATCAAGCCATAATCAGCATGTCGCAAACCCAAATGCTTATAGCTCAAGAACCGTGTGTGCTAGGCACAAAGTATGAGTGGCAAACTTGTTCAGCATAAAATTACCTTTCCAATGATGGTATGCAATTAATAATAAGTCATTTTTTTTCTATGCTGGTCGAAACAGCAAAAAAAATCATTTTTACACAAGAAAAGCACTTTAAGCCTTTTTTTGTTGGAAAGTATGTGACATATCAACACCAAATCCAGCATGCAGAAACTAGATGCAGTTTTAATAATTTGTTTGTTAAAAATACAGCTATTTCTATAGTATAAAATATATGTTTTTACCATTTTAGTCAAGGTGCTTTGGCGAGGTTTGAGGCATGAATTTGAACCATACCATAAACAAATGCGTATAACTCCTAAAGTATACATGATACACACAGCATATCAGCAGCAAACTTGTTCATCACAAAATTTCACTTCCAGCGGTGCTATGCAATCAATTGTGCTCAGTGTGGTTTTTGTTTTATACAGGCTGAGATACCCAGAATGTGAGTTTTATTCAACATTCTTAGGTGGTTCTTGATGGACAAAATGACAGCCGTAACACACCATGTCATAAACAAATGCAAATAACTCCTGAACTATACATGATACACACAATATGTCAATACACAATCTTCATAACTAAATTACCTTTCCAACAGTGCTATGCAATCAATTGTGATCAATTCGGTTTTTGTTTTATACTGGCTAAGATATAGTGCTTATGGTTCTTGGCGGACAAAATATCAGCCATACACACCATGCCATAAATAAATGCAAAATAGAGAATAATGTATGGGTCTGGGTGTGTAATGAGAATTTACACACACCCATGGGGTTTGATGCTACATAAACCCCCGACAGCGAATACTTTATACCCAGACCTATACTTTATTCTCTATTTTGCATTTGTTTATGGCATGGTGTGTAAAAACAGTTTCTCTTTTTTTTTTTGCTGTCAGGATTCCACAGTTTTTTCCTCCAGTTGCTGCTGTACATTGGGCAAAAATAACACATAAAAACTTACCGCCGAGTTCTTCTGGCAGTGCTGGTTCAGGCGACATGGAAGCGGTGAGTGGTTGTGCTGCTGCGTGCGCATGCGCACAGCGAGGAAAACCGTGCATGTGTTTGCCGTTATAAACACTCCTTTATAACAGCAAATTACACCACAGTTTCTCTATGGGAAAAAGGGGAAACCAGTTATTTTTAAATCCTAAAGTATACAGTACATGATACACAAATTGTCAGCAGCCAAGCTGTTCAGTAAATTAAAATTAATTGCATAGCACCCTTGGAAAGGGAATCAAAACATTTTTTTTCATATTTGTTGCAATTACAAAAAACTGCATTTTATTCAAGCTGCTTTGGTGACTCTGGGCTCATGACAGACAAGTGTCAGCCGTACACACCATACCATAAACAAGTGCACATACCTCCTAAAGTGCGCAGTGTGAAAACTTCCCAATATCACACTGTGATTTCATCACCAAACCCAAAAAAAAACACACAAAACAGTCCTATTGTATAAAAGGACTAAGTTATTGACAGGTATGTGATACAGAATAGATCTGAACTCGTGTCAAGCGAGCGCAGGGAACCATTACTCAGTGTAACGCTACGCTCCACCACTCATTCTATTCCCCAAGCTCACTTGACACTCATTCAGATATATACATATATACACACACATTTATATATACACATATAGACACACATGTATACACATATACATATATATTTAGTCTATCATTTTGATCCAACCATATACACACAATGCACGACCAACATATGCAAAGACATTCAACAACACAGCATCACCACAAATCAGGAGGTGCACGGCGGCACCATCTCTCGCACAACACGCACGTGTAATAATGAGCAGTGTTGTGCACTTTGTGGGCATAACATCGCAACACACACAAATATGTGTACAGCGGCACCCATGGTATTTGGCACGGTGGCCACAAGTCGCATCACTTAGACTACAAAATGTCAACAACAAAATGACTACAATCCCCACAATCACATTTTTCTTACCTTTTCAGATGGCGTCAGATGGTGTCCCATGATGATCTGCACTGAAGAGATTTCTACATTCTTACATTCTTACCTGATGTAGTCCCAACCTCTGTTCTGCTGTGTCCACACACTCACACACACACACAGGTGAACAAACAAAATACACACATACCAGGAGCTTGAGTAAATGGCCTCCACCGTGCATTTATTCAATATAAATTTACTTTCAATCATCCACGTGTAGCCGCCACCACGCCATGCTTCAAGTCCTTCAGAAAGTCATCCAATCCCTCATCCATCAAGTGTACACCATCTGGCTGGTACACTCCACGCCTGTGAAGACCAAGGCCAGGTGCGAGACCCTGACTCACCCATGGTATCCATCATAGACAACATGAACCCATTGTGTAGTCTTCTGATTTTCTCGATGGCCCGCACATCTCGTGCTCCACTCCACTTCAACCGCTGCACAATGTAGGACCATACAATATGGACCCTGGGCCACCAGCACTTGATTTGATGCAGCATCTGCCTTATGGTTCCCTTCAGTTCCCACAGTGGGCAGGTTGCCAGATCGTTGCCTCCCAAATGAATAATCAGAATGTCGGGATGAGGCCCACCATGTTTCTCCCAGAGCACTGGAATCAGTCCATCCCACCACATTCCTCACCTTTCTCACCTTCCAATCCAATGAACTTGCACTCTGTCTTTTCCTAACCACAAGTTTTGCCCTCCTGTGCTCCGCTGTGCTCTTTCTGTGGCCCAGTAAACAAAGGGGTGACCACATATCCAGATGCTGAGATGCTTGCTCCTGTCACCTGCAACCAAATGGGAAATATTATTACCATAGATCCATCCGTGACACTCCACCCATGTCCCTCATTACCCCTGCTTTTTCCCTATCATGGACTGTACACCCCACATACCTTGTGTTTGCTTGCCTGCTGCCATCCTGACTTGGGTTTGACCTGCAATTTGGCTTCTGTGCAGTTGAGAACTCCATGGCTTACAGTGTCCCATGACTTTTGCCTTAGTGTACTCAAGATTTGAAATCACTTATTGATACATGCATCTAGGAGCTGCCTCCTACTGATCCCCCCATTGAAGTAAACCAAAAACATGGAATTAATTAAATGCCAGGCCATCTATTCCTGAGGCTTGTGACTGTGCAGGCTCCTTATTGGTCGATGTTTCCAATTTTGATCCTAATAAACTCAATTTCCATTTCCAGTGTCTGTAGTCTTTTTTCATAATAAAGACCATTACACCCTATATTGTGTTGTCAGTTTCTTGTATGCACAACATTGCAGGTGACAAACAGTATGATTTTAGAAATAACACAACAAACAACACATTTCATTGAAAGCAAGACTGCGTCGACGTTGCTTATGGCTGTGGTCTGCTCCCATAGCCATGCAATCCAAAAGTCAGGTTCCTTATGACTGATTCTGAGTGTGTCCAACTGTCAGAGAAAGAGCTGCATGTGCCCATATGACAGAAGCAATCCACAAGTGCAGCAATGCACAAGCCTGCTACATAACGCATATTTGCACAGCGTAACGTCAACATGCGTGTCATGGGGCTCTGCATCCAAATGAATATAAAAAATGCGGAGCTAAATCCACCACTCCACAACAGTGCTGGAAGAGTTAGTGGAGCAAGGTTCATCGCACGTGACAATGCACCAACTGGTGTGCTCGGAACAGTTTGTGCTCTCCAGTACCTCTGTCAGCTTGCTCCATTGGTCTGGTGAGTGAGATACGGACCACCACTTGTTATCGCAGTCACCAGTCCACATTAGCTCGGCATTTTTTTTCCATTTGGCACAGTGCCAAAGACTGCATAGGCTGCTGTGTCTTTCACCTAGCCACGGATGTTCCACTCAACTCTTAGGACAATCACAACTCGCATCACACAACCACTTGTCCGCCACGCAAGATCCGTCAGCCAAAACCCCGTCTGCCCCACAAAACAGACATCCAGAGTGTCTGACTCACTCTGTTCCAAACAATCTCGGCCTGCAGCTGTGAACAACCATGCCCACTGCACATCAGCCTTCTTCCAACCACCAAAAGGCCCGCAGCATGATGCCATCTGTGTCACTGGACATTACCCTAGTTCTTCCAGACCCCATATGGATGGCCTAAGCTGCCCACAAGCACAGCAACTCATAATACAGCTTCGTACCACTGGCTGGCCAGCATGCATGTCATGGGGCTCTGCATCCAAGTGAAAATAAAAAATGTGTTTCTCAGTCCGCCACTCCACAACAGTGCTGGAAGAGTTAATGGAGCAAGGGTAGTCGCACGTGACAATGCACCAACTGGTGTGCTTGGAATAGTTTGTGCTCTCCAGTACCTCCATCAGCTTGCCCCATTGGTCTGGTGAGTGAGATATGGACCACCACTTGTTATCGCAGTCACCAGTCCATATTAGCGCCACATTTTTTTTCCCATTTGGCACAGTGCCAAAGACTTCATAGGCTGCTGTGTTTTTCGCCTAGCCATGGATGTTCCAATCAACTCTTAGGACAATCACAACTCACATCATGCAACCACTTGTCTGCCACGCAAGATCCATCAGCCAAAACCCCATCTGCCCCACAAAACAGACATCCAGAGTGTCTGACTCACTCTGTTCCAAACAATCTCGGCCTGCAGCTGTGAACAACCATGCCCACTGCACATTGGCCTTCTTCCAACCACCAAAAGGCCCACAGCATGATGCCGTCTGTGTCACTGGACATTACTCTACTTCTTCCAGACCCCATATGGATGGCCTAAGCCACCCACAAGCACAGCAACTCATAATACAGCTTCATACTGCTGGCTGGCCGGCATGTGTGTTGTGGGGCTCTGCATCCAAATGAAAATAAAAATGCTGAGCTAAATCCGCCATTGCACAACAGTGTTGGAAGAGTAAGTGGAACAAGGTTTCGTCGCATGTGACAATGCACCAACTGGTGTGCTCGGAACAGTTTGTGCTCTCCAGTACCTCTGTCAGCTTGCCCCATTGGCCTGGTGAGAGAGATACGAACCACCACTTGTTATCACAGTCACCAGTCACATTAGCTCCGCATTTTTTTTTCCATTTGGCACAGTGCCAAAGACTGCATAGGCTGCTGTGTCTTTCGCCTAGCCACGGATGTTCCAACCAACTCTTAGGACAATCACAATTCGCATCATGCAACTGCTTGTCTGCCACGCAAGATCCATCAGCCAAAACCCCATCTGCCCCACAAAACAGACATCCAGAGTGTCTGACTCACTCTGTTCCAAACAATCTCAGCCTGCAGCTGTGAACAACCATGCCCACTGCACATCAGCCTTCTTCCAACCACCAAAAGGCCCGCAGCATGATGCCATCTGTGTCACTGGACATTACCCTACCTCTTCCAGACCCCATATGGATGGCCTAAGCCACCCACAAGCTATCAAAGAACAGAGTCAGACAACATCCTGTAAGTGCAGCTATGATCCGACATCCATCCAGAAGCAGTCCCGCGCATTTTTCCACAGACGCAAAACAACCTACATGTATGCGCATGATCCTTTGTCCGAATCATGTAATACTACAGCTGCCAACAGGCCTTGCTGCACATGACCCTTGGTGTCTTCACAGTGTTACATCCCCTTGTATCCCATTTCTGTTGATCCTTCAAACAGTTCTTCATTTGCCAGGTAGTTATGTTTGTCAATGTGCCGTTTGCATGTCCCCCTACAATGAACTTTCCTATTGTCACCTTCGCCACTACACTTTGTGCCCTTAGTGACATACTTTCGTCAGGGGGACCTGGCTGTAGAAGACACATGATCTCCCTGAAACAACATTGGTGACCCCTTACAAGTAATCATGCATGCATTCTTTTCCTTGTCATCCAATCTAACATGAAGCCTTCCTTTCTTCCTAGCAAGATATCAACGCATTGCTGTCGGAGTCAGACTGGTGATACTCAGCAAAGCACTCAATGCAGAGGTGTGCACTGCAAGCCATGCATGCTACTGATGGTTCTGCTCTCTTCTGCTTCAGAGCACAATTGCAGCATTCACCCTTCTTGACTTTCACTGGGTAGTGTGGACCATACCTTTATCTCACCACCTGGTAACTCTCACATAAGGTTTATGCTACTTGTTCCCTTACTTTAACTCACCAGACCTCTTTTATCTCAATATTTTTAATTTTCATTTGGTGCAGCCCATTCAATAACTGGCATGTTACTGCATTACCTCTGATACACCAACTGACCAAGCAGGCGTTCCACCAACGCAAGACAATCTGGTCCATGCCCATGACATTGCATCTGACTTACCCGCCACCAAACCATTTCATCCAGTTTCTCACTTGCGCCATTGAACCATTCTTCACATCAGCTGCTGCTCTCCTCTGCCATTTCCTTGTCCTGCTCCATGATGCATCTCCTACCACCTCTGCGCATCTCATCACTCCAAGTCGCACACTCTGGTCTCTCTCTCTCTCTCTCTCTCTCGCAGTCGCAGCACCCCGGTCTCTCGAACTCACACAATCTGGTATGTCTGTTCCCTTGTCATGCAGCTCACCATCATGTAGTCAGAGAAGCTGCAGAGGAAGTACTGGGGGTAAGTCTTTTTGTGTTGCCAGTTTGAGTCTCTATCTGTACTGGTGATACTCAGGAAAACAATCAACGCAGAGGTGTACATTGCATGTGCTGCATGTATATGACGGTTCAGCACGTATTTTCTTCTGTGAACAATTTCTGCACCTCCCCTTCTTCCCTTTCATGGTGTAGTGTAGTCCATCACAAGTTGGATTCTGCGTGATTACTGGAAGTGAGGCACTACGTCTTCTATGTGTATATCCTTCCAACAGATTCTCAGAGAGGAGCATGCGGAAATTCAGTTGTCTGTGCTTGTTCACTCATCCAGTCTTTGATCGCTGAACATGATTCATGCTCTCTCGGAACAGAGTAAACGCATTTGTCAATGCCATGTCCCACAAAAAACAGAAAAGGTAGATCCACCACTTCTTTGATTTTCTGGCGCATGGGTACTGCCCCAAAGCTGGTCAGCGACGTCCACACCGTTCATGTGCATGTTATACTGCTGCAGTATGTCTGGACATGCAATTGATACAACAGTGCCATCTCTTTGTCTCCTGGGCACAGACATTGCTGGTGAGGTAGGGACATGGTTTGTTGACAGCAAGAAAACGGGATGATTGTCTTTCCACGCTGTGGCAACAAGTGAACCGTTCTGTCATTGTTCATAATAACCACAAGCTTTCTTTTTCATTGATAATTTGTTAAGTTCTGAAGGCCATCCAATCCTGTTGATTCGCATCGTTCCACATGAGTACAAGCCAACGTTCAATAGTTCTTATGACAAGTGAACCAAAGTAAAGTAATTGTCAAAATATACATGGTGCCTTTTGCCACACAGATCCTTAGTCAGGTCTTTGACAACCCTCTCTGCAAGGTCCACTTCCACAGCACCAGCAACCTTTCCTGTGTACATTTGGAAGTCGGACACATAACCGTTATAAGGATCTGCAAGGACCCATACTTTTATCCCATACTGTTGTGGCTTGAATCGCACGTATTGCTTGAAGGACAGTTGTCCTCTAAAGCCCACCATTGCCTCATCAATTGACACTTCTCTGTTCAGGTTGTACTCCGTCTTGCATGCCTTGACAACATGCTTGATAACTGGTTGAACGTGATGTAGCTTATCATGCTCTTGAGATCCTCTTGGTGGATTTAGCATCCTGTCACTTGATTGCAGATACTGCATAATCGTCTCAAGATGCTCACGGGTCACTAACTTTGAAATTAGTAAACGTCCATAGAGATGGTGCTTCCCCCAGTACATATGGTAGTGTGGCACCTTTATAATGGACATGTATAGTCACATTCCAAATAAGGCTTTTATGTCGCATGCAGTTACTGGAGTCCATCAGTGGTCAACTTTGTTTGCTTCTGCCTGCTTACAGACACTGTACCAGTTTGTCTCCTCGGCAATCAGGTCATAGAGAATTGGTGGGAATGTCAGGTTCATAAAATCCATGGGAGTCTTCTCTGCACTCATCAGTGTGGTTGGACCCACAGGCTCCTTGAAATCCTCAACATGGACGTACTGTAAACAACCTGTCCATCCATCATTGTGACCAGCATCCAGATGTGGCTTGGGTTGCTCAGGTTGTTCTGCATCAATGTCATGTTGTTCATGATGGTCATCAACGTCAATTTGGATATTCGCATGCTGCAGTGTAGCCAAAGGAAGATCATCTTTACTGTCTGAGTCATTCCTCTGCTGACGTAGCTTGGCCAGTGGCACGTCATCCTCTTCACTCTCCATGGAGTGTCTCTTCCGCCGAAACGTAGCCAGGGGCAGATCATCATTGTCACTGAAATCACTGTCACTGTCTGGTGTAACCAAAGGCATCATACGCACCAAATCTACCTCGATGTTAGAATCATCAAAACTTTGAAAGTCATCTGCCTCATTGTCACTGGCATTATCGAACAGGTCTAGCAGGTCATTTTTGTACACATTCACCATATTTCCGGTGGTGATCTGTGGGGTTACGGTCTCTCACAGGAAAACAGCCATCTCTCTCTTGATCTCGGGGTAGTCTCTTGAAGTAATCTTGAATTCTGAGTAGTCTCTCGATCTTGGGGCGGTCTCGCGATCTCGGGGTGGTCTCTCGATCGTCTGCAATCCAAAAACAAGAAAAAACATCTTTGCACTGCAGACACGACTCACCTAGGCCACCACCTTCAAAACCTAAACAAGCAGTATAACCTGTATGCACACACATCACCACTACATATGCCTAAGCCTGCCAAATATCAGAAATGTACAGAAATAACTGACACCGTTAAGCTGGCACTGTCATGAAAAATGTTTTTATTTAAATTTACAGCTGTAATCAGTCACTCTCCAAAGCCATAGAGTGCGCAGCCTTTTCATTTGAGTGCATAGATTACATCCATAGCTGTAATAGTCTTTCTCTTGGTGTACTTGGTGTAGGTGACAGTGATCATGGATCACATTTTCCAGGAACACCATGAGAACACTGCAGGTCTCTTCATAGATCATTTTGTGTGATGGTGTCAGGTCTCAGAGGGAGGGGGAGATCACCCAGACAGCAGGTGCCTGTTGTCTGGGTGACCCCCCTCCCTCCGAGACCTGACACCAGCACACAAAATGGTTGCCATGCTTTCTGGGTCCTCCATCACACCTTCAAACATACAACGCCATCCCACAAAATGGATTCCCTGGTGTCCTGCAGTTCCCGCACCCGACAGTGCACCAAAAAACATGACAGCATTCCCCACGGTGTTCAGTGGTCCCTCCCCCCCCACACCCAATGCCCGGCAACAACACAAAATGGCATTCTGTTTCAATCACATCTCTTTTGTAAACAGCTCGCAGTGAGTCGGAGCCCACGAGACCCCAGGGAATCCATTTTGTGGGTTGGTTTCGTATGTTTGGAGGTGGGATGGTGGACCCTGACAGTATGGCAAACATTTTGTGCGCTGATGTCAGGTCTCGGAGGGAGGGAGGGGGATCACCCAGAAAGCAGGTACTGCTGTTTGTGGGATGATGCAATGGCCTTGCATCACCTGCCACCATCCCACAAACAGCACTGCCTGTTGTCCGGGTGGCCCCCCCCCTTCGAGACCTGACGCCAGCTCACAAAATGGTTGCCACACTGTCAGGGTCCTCCAGCCCACCTCCAAACACATGCCACCATCCCACAAAATGGATTCCCTGGTGGCCAGTGTTCTCCACACCCTAGAGGATCCACCGACAAACATGACAGCATTCCCCACGGTGCTCAGTGGTCCCTCTCCCACCCCCCAAAGCTGGCAACAACACAAAATGGCATTCTCTTCATATCACATTGCTTTTGTAGACAACCAGTTGCAGGTGGGAGACCATGAGACTCCAGGGAATCCATTTTGTGTGATGGCACCTGGTGTTTAAAGGTGAGAGGGAGGCCCCAGACAGTATGGTAACCATTTTGTGCACTGATGTCAGGTCTTGGAGGGAGGGGGATCACCCAAAAAGCAGGCACTACTGTTTGTGGGATGATGCCAGGCCTTGCATCACCCACCACCATCCCACAAACAGCACTGCCTGTTGTACGGGTGACCCCCCCGAGACCCGACGCCTGCTCACCAAATGGTTGCCACACTGTCAGGGTCCTCCACCCCACTTCCAAACACATGAAACCATCCCACAAAATTGATTCCCTGGTGGCCAGTGTTCTCCACACCCTACAGTATGCACCAAAAAACATGACAGCATTCTTCACGGTGTTCAGTGGTCCCTCCCCACAACCCCCTGAAAGCAGGCAACAACACAAAATGGCATTCTCTGTATATCACATCTCTCTTGTAAACAGCTAGCTGCAGGTCAGAGGCCTTAGGACTCCAGGGAATCCCTTTTGTGGAATGGTTTCATATGTTTGGAGGTAGGGTAGAGGACACTGACAGCGTGGCAACCATTTTGTGAGCTGGCATTGGGTCTCAGAGGGAGAGGGATCACCCAGGCAGCAGGTGCTGCTCTTTGTTGGATGGTGCCGGGCCTTGCAACACCTGCCACTGTCCCACAAACAGCATTGCCTGTTGTCTGGGTGACCCCCCCATCCCTCCGAGACCCGACGCCAGCTCACAAAATGGTTGCCACGCTGTCAGGGTCCTCCACCCCACTTGCAAACATATGAAACCATCCCACAAAATGGATTCCCTGGTGGTCAGTGTTCTCCACACCCTACGGTATCCACCAAAAAACATGACAGCATTCCCCACGGTGTTCAGTGGTCCCTCCCCCACCCCCCAAAAGCAGGCAACAACACAAAATGGCATTCTCTGTATATCACATCTCTCTTGTAAACAGCTAGCCGCAGATCAGAGGCCACAGGACTCCAGAGAATACATTTTGTGGGATGGTTTCGTATGTTTGGAGGTGGGGTGGAGGATCCTGACAGCGTGGCAACCATTTTGTGAGCTGGCATCGGGTCTCGGAAGGATGGGGAGGGTCACCCAGACAACAGGCAATGCTGTTTGTGGGATAGTGGCGGGTGATGCAAGGCCCGGCACCATCCAACAAAGAGCAGCAGTGGTACTGAGTGTAGTACAGGAAATTATATGTATTACTTGAAACCTACCTGGATCAGAGCGATATCCTGTGCGCATATAGACATCCACCTCCCATGCCATTTTGCACAGAATCTGCAGTCTAGCGGGTCTCTGTGGCAAGGTCCAACCATTAGTGTTTTAGCTGCCTAGGTGTTCACTGCACACCTGACATCTTGTGGAGCTGGCCTCCGATTATGCACCACATCCTGCTTCTCTGGGTGGGGGTATGCCTCCTGCAAACAGTGGGCAACAGAACCCTGCACCACTGCTGGATGAGGCTTACAAGCAGGACATTCTTCTCAGAGGAGAAGTTTGGGGCCCTTCCTCTGCTTGCAACCATTGTTTAGTTTTCAGCATTGTGGGTGTCACAGGGAGCTCCTTGGGCACTTTTGTCCATTTTCCCAGAGTTGTGGCATCACACATGGTCACGTTTCTCAGCTGCTGCTTTCATGGGTAATCATTTTCTGTGTTCTGATGCAGTGGACATCAAAATAGATGTAGGGCATTTTTTGTGGCTCCATATAGGATGCATCATTTTCCACTCAAATGCTACACACATTGTGTCAGAGCTTACCTGCCCATTTTTTTTTGCTGCAATTGAGGCATTTTCTAGATTCCACATGACATGCATCACACACACACCTGCCTGTGCTGCATGTTATGCTGCTGGCCCACCTGATGCCCCGCTTTGTTCTGCACCCCCTCCTTGTGCTACTACTATATACAGAGGCATCCCACACTGCACTTCTTGCCACTACCCAATGGGCTATGGGCCACTGTGCACCATTGACCATGTCACCCTACTATGCACATGCTACCTACCTATGTGCATTGACTCCACTGGGTATGTGCCCACCCCATGTAACTACCTGGCAGTGCCCTGTGCAGTCTCCTATGAGATATGAGTGGGGGCAGTGCTCTGCCTTTCTGTCATGACACAGGCTGCCACAGGTTTCTACCTTGCCTACGAGGGCCAACTACATCCATGTCTGTGCATCATTGTGGCACAGCAACCTTATGCCATCCCAATGTGGTGTGGCCTACACAGTGCCTGGAGGGGCTGCACAGACCTTGCCACCACCAGTGTAGCCTCTGTACTATGGGACACCCATCGCTGTGGCATACAATACATCAAGTGTGTGACAAACAGGGGGTTTGCCCTGTACAGGGTGGCATTGGCATCATCGCAGGGGGTGGGCTATGCTATGCTACAGGGCTCTCCATATGGGTTCCAAGTGGGCCACCTGCCACAGCTGTCCTGGGTGGGCTGGCCATGCACTTTCATTTGTTTGACATGAGCCCTGTTGCAACACGATGCATCCAATTTTTTGATGCAAGCCTGGTGCAAGGCACTTTGACACAAGTGGCCCAGATATTGAAGCAAGGTGTATCGCAAAATTGCATTTGACGCAACATTTGACCCAAGTCACAGCTTGCATCAAATATTTTGGGCACAAGCAACTTGCATCATTCTCGTCACTTTGAAAATTGAGCCCTCGGAGCTTTTTCATCAGGGCTGTCATGCCTGGGGCATACAGTATGTATGCTGTTTACTATGGTCACTGTCTGCTGCTTCTGGTGTCTCATTTGCTGTGAAGTTCCTTCCTGCACAACATGTTACATATTTTAGCATCAACAGGATTCAGTCTGACTACAGTGTTTATTGGTGCTGTGATTCATATATCACTCTTTTGAGTGACATTATTCAAGATTGCAGCAGACTCATTAAGAAGGCAGTTGGAGATTAACAGAGCTAAAATAGAGGAGGAGGAGGAGGAGGAGGAGGAGGAGTAGAGACTAGAAAGATAACGAAAAGTGATTAGACTTCAGTTTTACAGGTGGGGGGAGTAGTGCAGGAGGAAACTAGCTCAGTGAGTGCAAATACTGCACTGGTGCTAAGCATGAAGACATCTTCTTCCTTTGTTGTGCTCCCAAGTGCTAAACTTGCTGCAGCTAAGATGGTGTTGTTTTTAGGTCACAACTCCCCCAACCCTGAACAAATGAGACAGACACCGTACTTGGAGGAAATTACCACAGTCATGTATCTATTAACTCTTTGTCTCCGGGAATCGTCTGTAAGCGGCAGCAAAACTGCACCAGGTGTGTCCGGGAGCGAATGGAGTTGGCTGCAGCAGTGTCCCCGTGTGTCCGAGGTACGATTGGAGATATCATCTGTATTTGTTTAAATAACTTGCCAGCCAATCATTGTCATCTTTATTAAATCAATCTAAAGGTTACTACACCTTGTAACCCTTCTATGATTGGCTGGTAAGTGTATGGGTCCCATAGAAAAAAACGCTTAAAAGTGCGTTTGAACATTGGGTTGCTTCTTTCTGCTTGCTTGCTATCAGAGGAAGGCGCTGCTTCATATTGAGCCCAGAATTCAGCATTTTTGCATCGGCTTCCCAGTCCAAAGCATATATTTTGTGTGAGGTATGTCGTTTTTGTTGCTCAAATGTGGTGCTTTTGTATTTGGTATTTTTCCTGTTTAGAAAAAGAAAAATTTAGACACTGCGAAAACCAGAAGTTGTGTTTGTCCATGAACGCTGCTCTGAGTTGGACGCTGTTCTTTATATTAATTTTGCAGCCTTCCAGATGTTTTATTTTTCTAAAAGTTGCCTTATTTTCATCTTGAGAGATCTCGTATTGAGAGATCATTGGACCGGAATGCAGGATGATGAATGCCGTACAGTGCTCCCCCTCTCAATGTTAACTCTTGGTCCCGCTATGTCCTGAGAAGTTGTGCATCTCGATGAACGCTACTGTCTGAGTCAGCTGCTGTTCCTTTTGATGGGACCAGGTATAAGACCACAGAATGCTGGTCTTTATTTAAATTTTTACTGCCTTCAGGACTTGAGATCGCTGAACAAGTGCCCCCCATATCTTTTTTTGGTCCTGAGAGAGAGCAGCATGGTCGGGTTGTTTTTGGGAGAGAAAGTCTGCCTAAACGTCCCAGTTCTATTTCTTTTTTCAGCCTAAACCCTAACGCCTTCTCTCACTGGCTGAAACAACCAGGTATGTACAATTCCACCCCTCACCTGTGTTGTGGGTCATGGATGGGTCATGGATGCCAGGTTAGTCTTTGTAAGGGTCTGGGTGCTTTGCAGGGTGTTCTAATGCTAGGTCTCAGAGGGTGGGTACATTGTAAAGCCTATTATGTGATGGTTTGGGGTCCCAGAGTGTGGTGAAGGAGCCACTGTGCACTAGGTATTTCATGTGCTTAGATGCTGGCATGGTGTGACGTGTGTCATGGCGTGTTATGGCATGTTGTATTACAGTGCTTGCAGTTGGGGGGGCCACTGCACACCATGTAATGCATGTTTGTTGTTTGGTGCTGGCCGATGGAGGGTGGGGGGGTATCCCCCTCAACACCACAAAATTTTGATTGTGGGAGAACACTGTACAGGGAATCCATTTTGTGTTGTTGTAGGGCATCGAGGGGTGGAGGAGGGACCATGGAACACTGTGGGGAATGCTGTCTCATTTTGTGGAATGATTTCATATGTTGTAAGTGGGGTGGAGGACCCTGACAGCGTGGCAACCATTTTGTGAGCACAGTCATAGTGGAGTCCACACTGACACAATTTCCCATGATTTGCATCTCCACAGAGGTGCAGTGTGCACCAGCCATGATGGATGATGGCACAATGGGCAGTGGAGGAGCCCCAGGGGCCTAGGAGCAGGATATGACTGTACCCGGTATTGAAGGTAAGTGCCACGTACAGTGCAGGTCTGGGAACCAGGCTGTGGTGTTGTCATGGGCACAGGCCCTCACATGATGTGGGCATCAGGGTACAGAGTGTATGGGACATTGACACACTGTGCATCCCCAGTGCTTGCACACCCAACCAAGGTGTGCAACCACCCTGTGTCCCCATGGCAGAAGCAGTCCCAGTGTGTCATCCACAGAGGCACTGCAGAGGGAGCCGAGAATGTGTGCCATACTGCACAGGTGAGGGAGGGGCATATGCACACACTGCAGTGGGAAGTGTAGCAGCCTCAATGGGGCCATGGGGGAATGGGATGGTGACTGGGCAGGAACCACAGGCTCAGAAGCCCTGTGCATGTGGCCCATGGTTTGTGGATGTGTGCCTCCATCAAGAGGACAGGAAGTCACTACATAGCAAGACACAATATGTGCTATACACAAAGGGACAGAGGACCAATAGCATCCTACGTGGCACCACACACAGTAGCATGGCCAGCATCCCCAGCAGGGGTGTGGGCACTAGGGGCACACGGTGGAATGTAGGCTGGGTCACACATGGATGTAGGCAGTGATCCACAGGCAAGTGCCTGGCTATGGCCAGGAAAACATGTGCAGGTGTGGCACAGTGGCCAATGGCAATGTTTCTGCAGTGGGCAGGTACCTGCTCTTCTATCTTCTGTGTGTGATACCCATACTGTCTTGGGGTGGGGACACCCACCATGCATTGCACATGGATGGCTACAGATATGTACCCATAGCATATGAGCTGCCAGTGCATGGGATGTGGTGTATGTGCCACAGGTCTCCCAGGAATGGGGTCCACAAGGCAGTGGTCTGTCAGGGGTACAGCTTGCACCACACATGTCATGGTAACATGCCACTGCAGGCTCGTACACACAGACACCTGTGGGATATCATACAGGCAAGCCACAGGGGTCTGGAGCTGGCAAGCAGTGGGACTGGTGGGCATTACATGGTGGGCACTGACCCACTGGACAGAAAATGCTGTGCTGTGGCCCTGTGTGCCATGGTTGGAGATGAACAACAACAACCTGCATAATAGTAGTAGTGGATGCAACTGTGCACCCAGGGCAGAAGTGGCTTAAGGAGGCCACTGGGGGAGTTTGGAGTCCATGTGCCTTGCAGCCATGATGTTGGCCCAGTATCAGCACCACTAGCCACATGGGGGGGTCTATGTCAGCATTTAGTCTGTGGACAGTAACTACCCTTGTGTAGACCGCTGTTAACTGGCAATATACTTTGGTGTGACTGTCTGCGTGTGGAGGGGTGCAACTTCTGTGTAGGGCCATACGGTGGTGCTCCACAGACACCTAACCTATACATGGGTATGGTACACATACATGGTATGGGGCTGGCATATCCATCAGGTATGGTGCTGACATGTCCATCAGCACTGCTGCCTGGGACCCTGGTAGTGCTGTACCATGCATGGCGTGGGAGTCACACAGACATCATCATCATTTTGACTGATCAGCCATAGGCCTTTACAAATCTTTTACAACATTTTTTAAAACAGAAATTTGACAGTTAAAAATTATAAATATAACACAATGATTTGTTTCATATCCATAGTCCATTTGATACTATACAATAGTATCTTCTGTAAATAACCGGCAGGCGTTATAGTGGGATATACAGATAGGCCCCTGTAATATGCTATCAAAACTTGCTGATGACACTAAATTAGAGGGGAGAGTTGACTGTATTAAAAATAGAAATTTGCAGAAGATTTAAGGATTATCGAACAATGGGCTCACACCAATGGTATGTCATTCAACATAAACAAATGTACTGTCCTACACTTCTGTAGACATAACTCCAAATTGACTTACACTCTAAATAACATCCCCTTGAAATCCTGAAATAGTGAGAGAGACCTGGGCATAATAGTTAATAATAAACTTTCCTTCACAGAACAATGTACCAAACTATCCAATGGACTTCTTAAATGCATAAACCACACCTTTATTTCTAAAATGGAAGAACGTCTACTACCACTATATAGGATTATGGTTCTCCATTTTGGAGTCCCTATCTTATTAAGGACATTGAAAGGCTTGATAAAATACAAAGATGAGCAACCAGGTTGATCCCACATTTAGCTTCCAAAAATTACACTGAGAGACTCCATGCCACAGGCCTCCACTCCTTACAGCAAAGGAGATGCAGAGGTGACAGCCTGTTTATTTATTTTTTTTCTAATTTAATGTGCTTTATTGAAAGGCATGAAAATTGAGTTCACCAAGGATCAAACAAGATATATAATATAACCAAATACAAGTTACAAATAACATGGGTGTAAGCCAGAGAACAACCAAGAGTGTGCTACACAAGTATGTCATGGTAACATGATGTACAGTGTTTTAAACATTAGGTAAAGTCCCCCACGTCCAACCTCCCAACCCCCAGCAATTCCCACCAACCCACCCAGCCCTGGAGACAGAGATCCACAGGTAAAATAAGAAAGTACCCTGAGTTCTCATCACAACCAGCAAAGTAAGACCCTCAGGATGCCACCACATAGATATAGCAGTTTTGAGTATCCCACTGGCTTGAGGGCAGTTATCCCTAGATACCAGCCCCATCCTGTTAGGTGGAGAGACACTAAATAGTGAGGAGTGCCTCCAACTTGCCCCATTTCCTGGAGTAGGTTGGGAGCCGGTTTCTGAGATGGTAATCATTTTTTCCACTCTGAGACTGAATAGTATGTCATTCAGCCATTCTGTAAATGAAACCACGTCCTGGTCAAGCCAGTGACGCAACACCAGCTTCTTAACTGTTAAAGAGATGAGCAAAATATGGAATCTCCTCTCTCTAACTGGAATACGGGCTACATCGCCCAATATACATATCTCAGGTATGAAATATTCCTGAAGCTCTAGCAGGGGGTCTAATTTTGACTGGATCTTATCCCAGAGTGGTGTGACCTTGAGACATTCCCAAAGAATGTGAAGGAGGTTCCCCTCATCCCTATTATACCTCATGCATTGGCTGGTGGGAAGCCTGCCCATCTTGTTCAGATGGTGGGGGTGAGATAAATATTGAGCAATATGTAAAATTGTGTGAGGCGCAACTTGTCATTTGACACAAAGCAACACATGTTTGACCACAGCTCTTCCCAGTTGATAGTAGAGTTGGGGAAACAGGATGCCCAGTACTTAGATACACCTAATATACCTGGGTAGATGCAGTCAAACAAGAGAGAGACTAATTGAGAAACAACGTGTGGTTGTGATACTAGGGATATAACTTGGGAAATAAACCCCCCTTGATCTGTGGACCAGTAACCCACCCCGAACCAAGCAATAAGTAAATGCTGCAGCTGAAATACCTTGAAGATATCTCTAACTGGCAAATGCAGGTGTGCTATTAGGTCATTACTACCGGGGATCTGTCCCTCTACCAAAAGATCAGAGATGTCTTGCCAGTCAACTCCAGAAATCTAATGGACAGCATTACCCCTCCTATCTGAAAATTAGGATTGCCACAAAGAGGCTGCGAGATATCCAGCACATTTCTGTACTACATCGCCTTGCACAATTGGGCATGCACCATTAGAGAAATATGTACTACAGAGTTTTTAAGATCTTTGGGCAGCTTGCTAGGAAGAGTAAACAAGAGGCTGGGGGGAAGATACCTGCCGAACGAAACTGATGCAATTCAATTTGTAGCCAGACTGGGATATATGAATTTCCTAGGAGTGTCGCTGCCCACCTGGCATATTTGGAGAGATGGCTGGCAAGATAATAGGTAAAGAAGTTGGGAAGTTTGAGGCCTGCTAAGTGTTTTGGGGCCCCTAATTGTGTATAAGCTTTACGAGGTTTCTTACCCTTCCAAATAAAATTGGACACAATTGAGTGAAGATGATGAAACCATCTGTGGGGAAGGAAAACATTTAGCATGCTCAAGGGATAAAATATCCGGGGCAGCACATTCATTTTGATTATACTAATACGCACCTGCAAAGAGAGGGAAAGAAGATTCCATCTATCCAGATCATACCTAATGGAGTCAACAATTCTGCATAGGTTAAGCTGCTTCATTAATACAGGGCTTTGAGACAGAAAGATACCAAGGTATTTCATACTGATCACCCAGGTTAGCCCCAGATAGTCATAGTCATCAGGGATGCTTATGGGATTGAGTGGCAAAACTGTGGTCTTATCAGTGTTAAGTTTGTATTCCGAGAACTCCCCGAACTCCATAATGAGCCAAAGGACCTCACACATGGAGGAGTGCAGATTCAATAGGTGGAGCAGAATATCATCTGTGTACACCGAAATTCTGAGATCTAGCACCCCCACCAGGATGCCCAATATCAGGAGGGATGTTTTCAAGAGATGTACCAAAGGTTCCAAGTATATGTTGAATAACAGAGGGGATAGGGGACATCCCTGCCGAGTACCTGAGAAAAGAGGAATAGGTTTGGAGAGCACACCATTACAACATACACTAGCTTTCAGCCCAGAATATAACACTTTGATCCAGTTGATGAATTGAGCAGGAAAGCCAAATTTCTTAAGAACGTGAAACATGAAATCCCACCGAACCCGGTCAAACACCTTATCCACATCCAGCGAGACCAATGCCATGGGCACTTTTGCTTCACCAGATGTGGAGAAGACGTGCGACAGTTTCCTCAGATGGTCAGCTGAATGCCTACCTCTCATGAAGCCCACCTGCTCTGGCCCAATCAGACCATCCCACACTTTCATGATTCTAGAGGAGAGAATCTTAGCAAAAATTTTCATGTCGTAGTTCATGAGGGAAATGGGGCGATAGCTGGATACCCTATCGACTGGTTTGTCTGGCTTGGGCAGAACAATTATGAGTGCTTCAAGTAGGGAATAGTCTGTCAATCCATTGTGGCAAAAAGAAGCAAAAACCTTTTGAAGGATAGGAGCAAGCTCCTCTGCCAGAAATTTATAAAAGTTCAGAGGCCTTTTCAGCGGGAAGAGAGTTAATGGCTTCTAGAATTTCTTGAAGAGAAACTGGGTGCTCCAGAGACTTCTGCTGATCCGGGGTCAGAACAGGCAGGGGAATCAAGCTCAGTTATTTTTAAGCCAAATCCGGGACAGGGAGATTAGGGTGGGAGGACTAGAGCTCAGTGTAGAATTGGACAAACTCTTGCACTATTTCATGTGGAGACACCTTTAAAGTCCCATCAGCTTGAGAAGTAAGTGCTTGGATTATCCTAGATGCTTCCTGTTGTTTAAGATGGAGGGCCAGAAGGTGGCCTGCCTTGTCAACTTGGTCCCCATATGTGGAATGCGTCTTGAGAATAGCATACTCTGCCTTCTCTCTCAGCACCTCTGCATACAGATGTCTGAGTTTAGCTAGGTCTGCCTGCTTGACCTCAGAGGAATCCAAGGACAGATCCCGCTTGAGGGAGCCTATTCAGACAAGCAGGTCCTGTATTGTGGCTTCCTGTTTTCTTTTCTGGGTAGCCACAATATGAATAAACTCCCCTCTCAGGGAGCACTTAAGGGAGCTCCATACTTTGTCATGGTCAGGGATAGATGTAGCATTCTGAGCCATGAACTGGCTAATAAACATTTTGATTCTTTTTAATGTCTGGGGGTCTTTTAAGAGCTGTGTATTAAGTTTCCAAATATGATCTATTTTAATATTAGGAAGAGGGGTATACTCAAGCCACACAGGGGAATGATCAGATAAGACCTGAACTGAGATCCCACTATCAAGGACTCCAGGCAGGGAACTAGTGCTGATTAAGAAAAAATCTATGACGGAGTACAATTTGTGGACTGGGGAGTAGAATGTAAACTCACGTGCATCTGGGTTTAGCACTCTCCATGGGTCACATAACTCTCCCATTGCAAGCAAATCATGCAAAGCTAGTTGGGTAGGGGAAGGCTGGACATGATGATGGTTAGTCCTGTCCAGGTCCATAGTGAGAGTTACATTCCAGTCCGCTGCAAGTATTATTGGAATGGAATGTGTAAATAGGGAGCAATGAGGGTGGTCAAATGGGAGAAAAATTCAGGTGCGGGAATATTGGAACTATAAATACACCTGAGAAGTATTTCCAATTGCTCTAGAACCCCATGGAGTAGTAAATAATGACCTGAAGAGTCTACTATACTATGCTTGATGCTGAAATTAATACCCTTAAAGAACATAATTGCTACCCCTCTCCGTTGAGTAGAGTTGCCTGCAGTAAAGACTTGTCCCACATTCTGCCATCTAAAAAGCAAGTTCTCAGTGGCCAGGAGGTGGGTTTCTTATAGGAAGGCAACTCCACAATGGAGTAAGCTAAGATGTTTGATGACTTGGTACCTTTCCCCCTCGCTCTAGTGCCTTTAATGTTCCATGAGATAAATTTCATGTACATAAGGTATTATCTGGTGGGTCCATTAGTGGGAAGATATTTAAAATGCAAGTGGCAGAAGAGGGACAATATAGATGCAATTTCTCTGCCTCCATTTCCAATTCCCCTTAAACCTCCCACTAACCAAAGCCTCTCCCTCCCTAGCCCTCCCCACCACCCTGTGTGCAGACAGGAACAGTGTGACGCAGCACTGCCACCCCCCTCCTACATGTACCAGAATGCCCCGAAAGACTACCCCAACCCACCCATACCCCCAAAACCCTAATAAGACCCCAACAGCCCACAGTCCTAAAGACTGATCTCCTAGCACATTCCTGGTTGTGATGAGACACATCCCTCCCCATTGAGACAGCCCTCCTGCTGCACCCCACTCCTCCCAAAACCAATGCTAACCCAGTCACCAGTTGTACATGAACATTAACACTTGTAAACCTCATATTTTGAACTGCAACCCATTGTACAAACAAACATTAGGCGCTAGCTAAAGCAAACAAGTATCCTAAAATGCCCATCTAGGTGCTAACTTAAGCATATCCCCATCGGGGGCCCCTTATAGTATAAATTAGCCCAACAGGCTTGTACCAAATGAAAAAAGGATAGACCCTGCACGTTAACAGAAAACTGGTGCAACCATGCAGATTACAAGTACAGAACTCAGGAAAGCCTTAATCTGCAAAAGGACACCCATGGGTGCCACAGCAAAGCAAATGGCCTCGATGAGTAAGAAAGGGACGCCACAAAAACAATAAGGCAAAAATATTTTAGGTAGGGGGACCCATGTGAGGCTAACGGGAGTTCAAATGAGGAGCACCACTGATATTAAGAAATGCAGGAAATCAAAACACAGGAGGGCATCAGAGTAATAATACCCATATAAGAAATTGCCCCACTCAAACAAAACAAATGTGACCAAATAGCAGTGATATCCACATAAACAACCTTGGGACCAGTCCTCTGAATAATGGCAGGATTAGTATACAATCCTCAGGCTAGTGATCGACAGGCAGGATAACAGACTCCTAGAAAAAGATCAGAAAAAAGAAAGAGTCCATATCTTTGTTTATATTGGCTCTTCACAAACAGTCTGCCATACCAGTCTCAGGGGTAAGCCCCAGGTGTCCATAGGGGGCGAGGCAATTAAAGAGGACTCAGCTTGGTAAACTGTGGCCCATAGGCGATGAAAGAAAACGGCGATGGAAAGGGTGCCATCTGTTCAGGCCTAAACAAGAGCTTGAGAAATCCTCTTCAAGTGAGGCAATTCCCTCATTCCGCCACCAGATGGAGTCTCTGGTCCACAGGAGATAAGGATTAAATGGGCCACTAATATTTTACACAGCGCCCAAGTCGGCTAACTAACTCATCCATCTAAAAGCCCTATAGCATCAGAACTTGGCACAAAGCAAAGGGAGATTGTTAGGGGTAGGAGAGAAAAAAATCATATAGTGACATACTTGCATGCCTGGTGAGTAGGTCTAGGGAAGATCCGATGCCTTGCAAATCTTGCACCAGTGCTTGCCACAGTGGCATAATGTTTACTTCATTCCCCCCTTAAATAGATCTGGATATAGTATTTTGAGGCTTGCAATGGCCTGTTCACAGGATTCATAACTATGCCAAGTGTCCGTATGCAGAACTTGCAAAGTTGCCGGGTACCTCATGTGGAATTTCACCCTTGCAGCAATCAGTTTGGACACCACTGGGTGTAATTCTGTCCTTTTCACCCTCACCGACTTAGGGAGATAGTGTGCAGTTCTGAAATGGCGCCCTTCCCACTGAAGTTCTTGCAATTCTTTCACCTTATTAAGAATGTGCTGTTTCTCTAAAACATTGAGCAATCAAAAAATTAGGGGTCATGGGGGAGATCCTGGGGCAGGAGTCGGCGACAGCGACCTGTGCGCACTTTTGACAATGTAATCGGGCCCATGTGGGGAAGGGCCAGCAAATTTCTTACATAATTTCTGGACAAAAAGCACTGGTGCCGACCCCTCCTCTCCCTCTGGGAGACCAAGAATAACCAGATTATTTCTACGAGATCTCCCCTCAAGGTCTTCCAGCTTCCCCTCCATCGACTTAACCCACTGCCACAGCTACACTATCTCTGGATCAACTGTAGCTCTCCAGTCATCCAATGAAGAGATTCTCACTTCGTTATCTCTGGTACGCCTGGTGAGTAGGTCTAGGGAAGATCTGATGCCTTGCAAATCTTGCACCAGTGTGTCGAGAGTAGATTTGAGGGGATTCAACCTTTCCAGAAACTTGGCTTCAGTAAGGGCGGCCTGGGCTGTTGCAGTAGAGGTTGCCCCAGAGGCCTGTGACTTTGAGCGCTTTGCCGTTTTCTCCTTCATAGGTGTTGTTGGAGGGGTATGCCGCAGGAGCAAATCCCTCATTTCTGCCTTCATATTCACGATGGAACTTGCGCTGCAGGATGGTAGAAGTGTTCAGCAGATCCTGACTAGCCAAAAGCAGTATCTTTATTAAGTTAGCAAAAATATAAATTGAATTTTAGAATGAGAGAAGCGGGAGCAGCAGAAGGCACGTCTGCTCAGGTAGCCATCTCGTGTCCAACCTCCTGTTTCTTTTTAAACTACAGCGTTCACCTATACTAATGCAGCAGTGTGAATTAGCCTTCTCACAGAGAAAAATAGTGCCCAGATTACATAACAAACAACTTGAAGTTAGTAAGGTAAAACCCAATAAAAGACTTAATTTTTTCACAGTTAGAACACCTAGAGTTTCGAACAGGCTTTCACAAGAACTGATAGATTTTAACAAGTTCATTGCCTTTAAGAAAGGCTTAGATAATTCGCTGTTAACTGAATTTGGGAATATTGGCCCGCAATGTAGTGGGGGACAATCTTGACGGGCCTCAGCCTTCTTCTCTCCTGTTCTACAAAGTAACCAAGTAACCAAATAGCAACTGTCTTCCTAACAATTTGTAAATTAACTATTCATTTCAAATAGAAGTATGGTAATATTTTAAGACTTATATCTGGATTAGATTACAATTTTATAGTTCGTAAGTAGCCCAACAGCCTATCCAGCATGGACTTATCCTTGGTATTGTACAAAGATATCATTACTTGATCGAGAGGGAGACTGGGTCCAAAAGTATTGGGCCCAACCAAGTCTTTCTCTTGTTAAAATATAATGGACAGATTAATGTAATGTGTTTGAGGTCATCCTCCAGTTTCATACCACATTTGTAGTGAGGGTCTGATACACCTAGGCATTTTTGTTTAAACGAAATATAATTGGAGTTACAGTATATAGTTCCTTTCTGAAGCTAGTTATGATTCTTCTTGCAGCCAGATCTGACAGAATAGTTAAATAAGGTTCCAGGAAATGGTCAGTTTTGAGTCGTTTATACCATCAAAAGTTTTTGAGGGTAGAAATCCGTGAATGATCTTCCTTCATAGCTGTAACCATAATCTGACTTTTAATCTGGAAGATGGTCTCAAAAATGCACCTAAAAGGTATTGTATTTAACACTTGGCCTAATCCTAGTGGGAAGAGAATTCCCTTAACATTTTTAGTCATGGGAAACACAAAACCCAATCTAGGATATTCAATTTGTTCTTCCAAACACTGTCTGGGAAGATAATCTTCAGACAAGAGAAAATGTTTTAGCAGAAAAACTATATTTTTTTCTATAATATGAGTACAAATTGAGAATTGGCTTAATTCAAGTCTTAACACTTCGGCTGGTACAGACTGAGGTACCTCTAAAATATAGTGGTAAATTTTATTAAGTAAAACTTTGAGAGTTTTTACATTAGTGGAAGACCATACTTCAGCGGCATATAATGTGCTGGTTTTGATTTTTGCATTTGTAATTCTAAGTATGGCACTTACTGAGCCTTTTCCCAACCACGCATTGAATCTTTTGAAGGCATTAATGACTGTTTGGAATTTGGTCTCTGTCAACTGAATATGACTTTTCCAGGTGAAGTTTTGGGAAAATCTCACTCCAAGATAATCGTAATATTTCTCAGAATGTATCTTCTGTTTGTTAATGACTAGAGCTGGAGTCCTACTTATCCTTTTTCCAAAGACAACCATTTTCATTTTATCTATATTAATGGTTAATTTGCTGGCTGTGCATAATGTTGAAAAATAACCCACCTTTCTTTGCAACCCTAAAAATGAGGTAGAAATCAAAACAATGTCATCTGCATAGGCTAGACAAGAAAGTTGTAATTAAATATTGTTGATGAATGTATTGGAGACTGTTCTATTTGATCTATTATGGTGTTAATATATAAATTAAATAAACTGGAGCCAAAAGACAGCCCTGATATACTCCCAGGTCAGTTTTAGTAGGTGTAGTCCCCCCCCCCCCATCTTGGTTGTACTATACCCTGATCCATGTAGCTTGATATAATCTTATTAAGATGTTCCCCCTTACCCCAGGACGCATCTGGAATCGAGCAGTAGCCTGCTCAGCATGCCTTCCTGGTTAAAGGCGTAAATAAATAAATAAATAAGATATTCAATAAATCTGGATCAATATTTAATGCTTGATGTTTTCGCCATAATTATTTGCAACTAATGCTGTCAAATACAAACTTTAGGTCAATGAAACAGCAAAAAAGTTTGGAATGTTTGATGTAGACATACTTCCAAATGAGGTGGAACTGGACACAGCAATGTTGAACTTTTGATCTGTTACTTCTGAAACCATTCTGTACTTCATTAAGCAAACAGTTCTCAGCTATCCAAGCCTGACATCTAATTAAAATTATTTTAGAACACAGTTTCTGGGAAGTATCAATTAGACTAATGGGTCTATACACTTGGCCTAATCCTAGTCGCAGTGTCAGTGGCTCAGTAGGTAGCACACTCGCTTCTGAGGCCGGGAGATCCGAGGGCTGTGTGTTCAGTTCCCATAACTGGCACTTGGGTTAATATCCCAGTACTGACTCTGTAGTGCAGCATGAGAGGGGTGCTGCACTTCTGATGTGCCATCTTTCGGATGAGGCGTTAAACCGAGGTCCCATCTGCCTGGATTGGTGGTAGTTCAGGTGGATGTTAAAGATTCCATGGCACTTATCGAAAAGAGTAGGGGAATGTCCCCAGTGTCCTGGCCAAATTTCCCTCATTCACTAAAAATACCACCAACAGCTTAATCTGGTTCAAGGTCAGTTGGCATTCATCTGTATCCCCCTCCCCCGGGTCGTGCCTGAAAATAGGCAAGATTTGTCTAATGCACTTTCCTGGTCAACAAAAACTAAATAAAATATATACATACTTCGATCTGACAAAAATAATTTTTTTTAAAAATGAGAAAAATACTGCTGCCTTTCCAACTTGAGGGAAAGTCTCCTTTTTGTACAAAAAAATTTAAAAAATGACCACAAAGATATGAAGCCACTAGTCAGCAAAGGATTTGTACATACAAAAAGGGCTGTGAAAGTACTATACATTACCTTCTATGGGTACATGATCTAGATAAAAATGATCTGAATCTTCAGAGGCAGACAAATAGAGGGCATGAAAATGTTTCTCCCACGGAGATGGGCTGAGTGGGAGATAAAAGGGTGATGGGGAGCTATCTGGCAGACTCGATGGGCAGTAAGGTCCTTTTCTGCCAGCACGATTCTATGAAATTTGTGGAGTGAGAGAAGCTTCCACAGACCTAGGTCCAGATATTCAAAACTTAGCCCTGGGGCAAAATTAGCACTGCATGGCATGCTAAATTAGTCCAGAACCAATGGCATGCTATATTCAAAGAGATAGCCCCGGTGCTAAATCTGCTGAATATAATGTGCAAAGGAAGCAGTGCAAACTGGGCTGGAAGTGCAGTGCAAATTAGCCCAAGAAGTAAGACAGCACTGAATATAACAAATAAGACAGGCCTGAAAATAACAAGCAGTCAGGCAGTGCAAACACCCACAGCAACACAGTGCAGAGGGCAGCCAGCCATCCACTGGAGCACATGCAAAGAAGTACAGCCCTGAATGTGACCCCAAGAGCAGACAGCAGTGTACAACACAAATAATGTCACACACCCAGCCATGGCAATGGCATGAAACACTACAGGACCCAAGAATGAAATCCAAAGCGAAAGACAAACCCTGGAAAAAAAAAAACATGCAGCCAATAATGAAACAGAACACAGTATTCCAAATAAAGCCATATGTATTCAGGGAACCGCAAACATAAAAATGCACAACCAGCAACATACAGTAATGTGAACAAAAATGGTAGGGAAACAGAAAACAATTAGGGAAACAATGACTAGAAAAAAGGAAAAACAATAAGTCAAGGATGAAAAGCAGTGCAACATCAGATCAAACAGTAGCATGCCAGCACTGGGGGAGGGCAAGAATGGCCACCACCCATCATGTCGTCAAGATCAGCACAGCCTGCTGCTCGATGATTGTGCATTGCTCACTCACAAGCCAGTGCAGAAGGTCCTCCAGGCCCTTAGACTCCTCTGGGCACGTGGCCCACAGTGATCTCCTACGTGGACCTATAGGAGGAAGGAGGACCATGCAGGGATGTTGTACTGACAATGAAGTGCAATACACACCCCAGGATAATGACCCAGGGGTGGACAGCATGTTCCAACTGCCATGCCCTTGCAGCCATGCAATGGAGCACCCCATGAGCCACCCGTCTTATGACTGTATGCTGCAGCATGAAACCACAGCCAAAGTACACTGGAAGACATGGAAGGCCAAAGCCAACACACAGACCAGAGGAAGTCCCACGGCCCAGTGGAGTACACACTGACACAGTGCAACCACATAGCCACACCCCTCAGGTGACCAAGACAGTGGCCCAGAGCACAAATTAAGCCATGTAGCAACATACTGGTTGGGATATACTACCCAATGGAACAGTGCAATGATGCAGACAGCAACGCATAACTACCACAGGGATGCATGCAACCATACCACACTGAAACAGACTGTGACCTGTACTGGACAGAAGCAGGCCATGCAGTGGACACCCCCAACTCCCAACAGCAGGACCATGACAGTAGTATGCAATGTGCACATGCAGTGGACACCGTACCCCAGGGCAATGCAGAAACAGCCCAAACAACTGCCCCAACCCCCATGAGGTGTAGGTGACTACACACACATTGGACAACCTCAGCCCCGTAGCATGGGACACACGCTGCAGCAGTGCAGGCCATGTGGATACATGTGCTGTCACAACTGCCCCACACTCTGTGTGGCCATGCTAGCATTGGACACCACCAGCCTAATACAGTCATTGGGATATGAGCAAGCTGCACTACACATCATCATAGTGGCAGGACATAGCCATGCCACTGCACCCATGACTGAATACTTGCACACAGATGTGTGTTGTCCAAGGCTACACCAGTAAACAATGTGCACCCAACCTGCAGCACATGCAAGACTGTGTGAGGAAGTAGTATCATACACTCACAAGGCACTCTGCTGCCCCTTACTGCTCTCCTTTGCCTGCTTGGCATGGTCTTGCACCCTCCTGCTGTCCACTTGGGGCCTCCTGTCACTGCAGTCTGCAGGGTGAAGAGGGAATACCATGGTTAGTACCTGCATGAACGTTATGTGAAACCCCCCCACAGTCTGTGACACACAGTAGTACTAGAAACCACAGGAACTCCCTCTGCCCCCAGTGCCACATGTCGCATGGCACACAGTATGCCTGTGTGTGCCATGCACACATGCCTCCAGAGCACTGGATGCACACAGTGCAACATGCACAGTGTGGGCAGCACTGTGCATCACACACAGTACCATGGACAGAGGGATGGTGGATCCAACCATTCCCATCACTGTACACAGTGTGCACCACACCCATGGCTGCATGGCAATAACCATGCACAGTGTGTGCCAGTGCACAACCCAAGAGCAAGATACACACAGTAGTGGTATGCACATGGAAGGAGACACACACACATACACACACACACACACATACACACACACACACACACACACACACACACACACACACACACACTCACACACACACACACTCAGAGGTGGCACACATCCCTGTGGCACTGATATTCACCTACCTGGTGCAGGCACCATTCCATCATGCACCATGCGCTTGAAGAGCTCCAGTCTCTGTGCCTCCCGATGCTGCATGTCCACATAACGGTGGCGACATTGTTTCCCATTCCTGAATATGCCAGTGCATTGGGACAGGTGGCGTTCAATTGGCACCTACACCTGCCTCCAAGGTCTGTCCCCCTCCCTGACCTTGCCAAAGAGCTGGCATTCATGCTGCATGCCCAGCTGGATAAAATGTGCCAGCTCAGCCTCCCCCCACCTATGGTCCCTCTGTACCACTGCCCTGACCCGCCTGCTGGATGCCATTTGCTCAATTATCCTTAAATTGGGCAACACTCTAGCACCACTGCTTCTCCCCGCTGTGTAGGCCTAAATGTGACTCATTGAAAATGTAGCACGGTGCTATACAGTTCCAGTGTGGTGCAAATGCAGTAGCGCCATGATACCCATAAATGCATGAACTGAGCATGCATGACCCCATTGTGACCCCCATATGTACTGACGTTTGTGTGCATGCACAATTATCTTGCACAATGACCTGCTGTACAGTGCAATCCCTGTAGTGCATCACACGGACGGACGGTAATTTTGCCTGGCGCTAACGTGTTTGCCCGGAGCAGAAAATCACAATATTCAAAAGTGCATACAAATGAGCCTACTTGGGTAGTTGGCGTGCAGTCCACCTCATTAACATATTACAGCCTCATCTGCATGAATTCCTGTATGGATTGCCCGACTGGGCTATTTAAGGGCTGCCTGAGCTCCACCTGCAGGGCAAACAGGTATTGCAGGCTGAAGCAGGAGTTGCTGCAGCACAGGAGTAAGCCCAAAATGTCACAGGAGGCAAACACTGCTGAGCAAGGTAGGATTCACACTGACATGGCAGCCAGGTACTGCTTTGCTGCAGAGTGTGTGCACCGGTACACTGTACCGGTGCCACCTACCATATGTGTGTGTGTGTGAGTGTGTGTGTATACACAGCATTGTGGCCTGCTGTGTGCCTGCCAACAGGCCACAGCATACACAGTGATCGCAGGTGCATCAGGCATGTGCATGCAGGCATAGCGCTGCACCGCTGTGGCACAGTCACACATGCATACACCGCGACTGTGGCCCCGTACAAGCACACTGGGCCACATTTGGCTGCTGCGTTGCATTCACTGGGTCACGCTATGTCCCGTGGGGGATTAGGCCCATGCGGTCATCATGTGCCACAAGCTGACATGTTGTGTGCAGTGTACTGGCAGTCACACACACAGAAGCTCACCTCTACACAACAGTACACATTCAATCACAGTGCATGACATACCCCAATCAATGAATGTCTACATTCCCTCACAGGTGCCTCGGAGGGATGTGCAATGCTGCAGTCCTACAGGTTCTCCACTGAAGAGCTGAAGGCCCTTGTACATGGCTATATGTCAAGGATGGAGGCCATGCAGCACCACAAGAACACAGACGCAGTTGTCAGGCTCATGTGGGACCAAATTACAGCAGATGTCAATGCTGAAGGAGGCCGTGGGCGGACTATGGAAGCTGTGCAGAAGCATTGTCATGACCTGCAATATTAGGCAAAGGAGGATGCGGCACACCACCTAAGGGAACTGCATGCCACAGGCGATGGCCCAAGACAGGGAGCACTGATGAATGTGAACCCCATTGTGGAGGCGGTAGCATCGACCATATGCACCATGGCCATGGCCATGGTTGTTGTTGAGGGTGGTGACTGTGAGACCCCGCTGAATCTATGCCATGCATGTGAGTACAAGTCCAGTGTGTGCATACACAGTGCGGGCATGCCTGCTGCTGCATGTGCCACTGTGTTCACATACTGTCTTACACATTATGGTGGTGGGTGTCACGTGTGTGTTGGTGTGCGACACTGCATGTACTGTGTGCATGGTGGATTCTGCACTATGGGATACACATATATGTTTGTGCATGCATGCACCCTGGACATGTGTGTGTGTTGGGTGTGCACAATGGGGTGGGACTGCATGGTGTGTCACTGGTGGCACTATGGCCTATTGCATACTGTTGCACCAGTGTGGGAGTGCGTAGTGCTGTCCCTGCCACTCACAATACATGTTTTGCTCCACAGCTCAATGTGCTGGACCCACAGAAGAGGAGAATGCTGAGGAGGATGACACCGCTACAGGCAATGGCTGGGGCTGTCACCAAGGCTGCCAGGGATGCAGCGGCCACTGCACCTCAGGATGTGGTTGCTGAGGAAGAGGTGGAAGGGGATGAGGAGGATGATGATGAAACAAACATACCCAGCATGAACTATATGGGCATAGTGGCCATGGGGGCCACATCAGACAGTGTGTATGAGGCTGAGGACATGGCAGGGCTGGACAGCTCTGGCCATACAGCTGCTGCAGATGCATCACCAAAATGGCAGCCGGTGCCCCTGCTGCTGCCAGGATCACCTGTGTTGTGTGCCCCCAGGACCAACCCTACCGGCTCAGACAGTACCACCATGAACACAATGGCAGGTGTTGTCCATGACAGGTTTGCAGCAACACACACATGCCAGGCCACATGACCGCCACCTATAGGGAGTCCTATGGCCGGCCAGTCAGATTGCCCACATGATCTGCATGTTGCAGTGGACACTGCAGTGGGGCAGCAGGCTGCCACACAGGCCTTCCACTGGCAACACACCACAGACTGCCCCCAGCCACCCCCACCAGCTGTCCTGTGTGACCCTGCACCTCATGGCCCAGTGGGCCCTGACTCCTGTGTGCTTCTCCACTCTGCGGTTGAATCTCAGACAGCTGCACAGCAGGAGCTACATGCCTTCAGGTGTGAGATGCAACAGGAGCTGTCTCTGCTCTGGGAGACCATGAACACAGGCCTATTGCATGCGAAGCAGCATGCTGATAAGTGCCATGCCCATAACTGCAACACTCTCTGTGAGATGTTTCGGGAGCTGCCCAGGGCTGTGAGGGAGTTCACAGACACTATTCTGCCTGGGGGTTTTGCAGAGCAGCAGTGCAACACTGGCCGACAATGTCTCAGGGCCACTAGTGTGCTTCCACTGCATGTTTTGGATGCTCTGCCTTGACCAGCACTTCTGCATCCCACTCACCAGTGGGATTGTTATGGAGCACTGGGCGCAGGTTGTTGGCCACACCAAGTCCACGTCATGGCCGCATTTGTCCCAGGGCGACATCCTCTCCAAAGTCCGTATCCAACTTCTCATCTGCCCAGAGTATGCCCCCCTTGCAGGTGCACAGTCATGATCCTGTCCAGATCCATGGTGGCCGATTGCTCTGATGGCATGCGAGTGCCACAGCATCCTGCATTCCTCACCCATCCACATATGTACATACACCTCTATGCCCAGTCACACATCCCACATCATTCCCACTGTCACATGTGTGCCTTGCTTATAGTGTGCCATATTGATACACCTGTCACCATTGTATATCTTGTAAATACTTGTTATCACATGCTTGTTGTCCATGTTGTGATCACTTACCTGTCCATCCATGTTAACATTGCAATAATGTTGTTGAGGTGCTCCTGGGACCTCCTGGCCATCTGAGGGTCTCACCGGTTGAGTTGCTCTACTTTCCCCCAACCTCTGTCTCTGGATCACTGTCTGAGTGTTCTTCAGGTTCCAGTGCATGTATTCCATGGTTGAATGCCATGCTATGCAACATGCAAAAGGCAAGGAATATGTGACATACCTTCTGAGGGCTGTACTGTAGGGCACCACCAGACCTGTCTAGGCATTGAAACCTCATTTTGAGCATGCCAAAGACCCACTCTATTATGTTCCTTGTTGCGGTGTGTGCCTCATTGTACTGTTCCTTAGCCACTGTTGCAGGCTGTGTGATGGATGTCAGGAGCCAGTGCCTCAGGGGATTGGCACTGTCCCCTATGGAAACATTGCCACATGTCAGCATGTGTGTTCTATACCGGTCAACCAGCTTGCTACACAGCCCTCTGTCAGGGCTGTCCTATCTGCCTCTACACTCCCTTCCCTCTCTACACACCCTGTCTACTATTCCATGACGCTATCCTGCCATTGGGTGGGGTCTTGCATGCCTGCTGTGGGTACTCACCAATTAGGTGTTCACTGGGTATTACACCTGCCTCAAATGCCTGGCACAGCCATGACCTGTGACGGATGTAGGCATCGTAGGCATCGCCGGGGAACTTGGCAAAGAGATTGATTATGTGCCCCATTACATTGCACACCACCTGGCAGTTGACAGAGTGGTAACCCTTCCTGTTGATGTAGATATCCCCATCATCACCAGATGGTGCACGGATGGCAATGTGGGTGCAGTTAATGGCACTGAGTACATCTGGTAGGTGCACAATCTGACAGAAATGCTGCATTGTCTCTCTGCACTCCTGTGCCATGCTGGAGAATACAATGAATTCACCAGTGTGTTGCACAAAAGCATCCAGGAACTGGGTCAGGAGGCGTGACATGGCTGACTGCGACACGCCAGTGGTATCACCTACTGGAGTCTGGAATGTCCCAGTGGCGAGAAAGCACATCACAGCCATCACCTTCTGCTCGACTGATTCCATGTCATAACAGTGACCGTAGAAAGGTGATCGCTGTTAGGGTGAGTGTACATCATTGAAAATAAATTTTGGTGATGTATGCCCCCGGTGCACAGCAAAAGGGTGCCGGGGACTTAGAATTTTCTTTGTTATGTAAGGGGCTGTGACCCCCGTAACCCCCTACTAAAGGATTCTAAACTCCAAAGGGGTGCATGTCGGGGGGGGTGAAAAACCTTAAAAAAAATTGGGTCTGGGTGCAACAAAATGTACATGAGCCCGGACCCTAACCCAGCACCCTCAGAACCCCAGCCCACCACCCTCCCACCATGCCATGGGGCCAGCTCGGTAGCCCACCGTGGCAACACACCTTGCAAACCCTCCCTCCCCTCGCTCAGCATGCTTGCTTCCCCCCCCCCACTCGCATGTACATGTAGCGACATACTGTCGCTATATGCGTGAACCCCCCTATCCGGTCACCCTCCCTGGTTGGTAGCCTTGTTGACATGCGTCATGATTGAGTCACACTTTTTGAAAGTGCCCAATCGTAGTCGTCTATATCAAAGGCTACTGCTTGACTGATATGGCATGGCTGTGGTGGGTGTTAGGCTGCAGCTGCTCATGCAGGAGCTCACACAGCTGCCTCAGCATAGTCCTGCTCATTCTTTACCAGCCCACAAGGTGGTCATCTGACAGGGTCTCAAATGATACCCTGGGTCACTACCTCCTGTGTGCAGTGTATCTCCTCCTTGGCCTACGGTGAGGCCCAGGGTGGGTCTGGTCACTTGCTTCCTCCTCCACAACAGCTGCCATCAGGTACACCTGCACTGCATCAGTAGCGACTGCCATCTTTGATCCTGCTGTGTCAATGCAGTATCTGTATCTTGCACTGAATTTAGACTGCCTTTATATAGGCATTAACTAGTGCCATGCTACGTGTGGTGCAAGGGCGCCTTGCACCACGCTACAGCTCTGAATATTGCATTGCACCTGTCTGCATGGTCCCGCCCATCACTTTACACCATACATACATTATCTTGCTGCACTGGAGCTAACGGGTTGTGCCAGCACTATTTAGTCTTTTGAATATAGTGCTTCAGCACCATTCAGGTGCAATTCTGGCACAATTGGTTTGCGCCTGGCACAATGTTTTGAATATCTGACCCTTAGTGTACTAGTTATAGTCATGACTAACCATGGAGAAAAATGCCTTACAATCTTTTTTCAAGACCGTATCTTTTAGTTTTTCCCACATAACTTGTTGGTATTTAACACAGAAACATAGAAAGTTATGGCAGATGGGGACCATGTGATCCATTTAGTCTGCCCATTTAAGACGACCCCCCTCACCTAGTATTTCCTTTTACCTTCTTCCAACACCTTTCTATAATCTTTCCTTGCTCTATTAAGAGTGTTTACATTTTCTCTTAAAGGATATTTCTTACAACAACGAGCTAGCCTATTTAAACTGTTTTCAGCCTTTTTGCAAATTTTGTAAAACTAAGTTATGTTAAATGATCTAGTAATTTTATTCATTCTACAAAAAGGTTTGATATAATTATTCATTTCTATCCATTTGTTATATGCTGTCTGAACAGCATTAGGTGCAAGAATTCTGTCCCGTAACAAAGACAGATGATCTGAATATAATAGTTCTGAAAAAAAGCATCACTATTTCCCCCCCTCCACCTAATTCTTCTTGAGCTGAGCACTTCCAGGACAGTTGTATTTAGTCCGTTCACACAATCAGTAACAAAACCTTCTATTTGTAACCAGATTGATAAAGGAAAATAAGCAGAATCCAATTGGTCCAAAATCATTAGATCTTTGAAAAGTTTTAGAGCATCTACAGTATATTGGCCCATACTATATCAATTGTATAGGATTCTATGTGATAACCTCCCTCTTGATCCCCTGGTGATCACCCATTTAGCAGTATAAAAGCTAGCTCACTCATGACTTTACTCAGTCTTACCTTGTTGGTTGGATTTCTTCTCTTTAGGCTTTCTAATAGTACTTGTTGTAGGATTACATAGAAACATAGACTTTGACGGCAGATAAGGACCGCTAGGCCCATCTAGTCTGCCCATTTCCCTACCTACAGGATAGGCCACAGATCCTAGTTAACAAACAGCCTATTTCTTCCTACCCCCCACAAGAATTGCCTTATGTCTGTCCCATGCATTCTTGAATTCTCCCACAGTTTTATAGGATTATAAACATCTAATCCAAGAAGGAGATCATTGCCACGATTCCTTAAGTAATTTTCTTCCTGAATTCTAGCACTGACATCTCCAAGTATAATAAAAGGATAAGTTTCATATTTATTGGCCATTTCTTTAGGATCTTCTGAGAAGTATGCCACTCAATCATATGAGACTGAGAGGCATAGTTAGATTTAGTAAGAGGAGGAAAGTAGATAATAATAAGAAAAATGTTATTAGCTGGGCAGTCTAATAATAAAGGGAGCACTCTTTTGGATTAACATTTTAATGGGGTAATTTTTGTAATTTAGGGAGGTTTTGACATATATTGCCATGCCTGCCTTTCCCTTACCACAGTTTTTGTCTTTGGTTGCTGAGATCCCAAACCCAGATTATCCCAGGATCATGGGAGGACTTTCTTTCTGACACAAGGTCTCTTGAAGACACAAGATGTCAGACAGAGGTTAACAAACTGTTTTAAATGTCCTCTTCCACTAAGTTATTCATTAATCCTTCTATATTCGAGGAGAGAATGGTCTAAACTCCCACAGACTTTGATGCATTAATAATTCTGTGTTTACGTGGGTTTGTCATTGTGAGTCTAATATAGCACAATAATGACTAACTGTAAAATCTGTCTGATTAGTTTTGGGTCTCTTATTACTATGATCAATTTCTAGCATTTTACAATCTGTTAGCAGAACCCCAAGTCAGTCCAACACCAGAGAAGATTTCAAGACTAAAGCAGCCAATTTAGCATTTTTAAATGTTATATCTATTTGGGGACAATACGAAATACCACTGCGGACTGTAATCCACTCTAATGCACCGTGTCTTATTTCCAACTGAGGGTGGCTTTCAGGATCTTCCTTAGCCCAAAGTTGCTACCTTCACCAAAGCAGCCCCTGCTAGCAGTAGCAAATATAAACAGTCTCCTAGTCCCCTGTTGTGGTGCCCTTCTGAAAACTGGCTGCTGCCTTGCCATGACAATGAGGCATGTGTGGTATGGATAGCTCAGTGCCTTAGCAGTCAGGTAAATAAATAATGGGCTTAGAGGAAATCATGCCACTCTGCCCTGTATATAAGGTAGGAAAAGGCTAAACAGTATATAAGAATGGTTTAAGACGCTGTTAGGGCATAAAAGCTGAGCTGTGTTGCTTAAATTGTTCAACCCACTGATAATAAGGTTTACAGCAGTTAGTTACTCACTAAGTTTGAGTTTACCAGTTTGATGCTATGAGACGAGGAGTGATAGATGTAGGGGGGTACAAAAAATAGGATCCCCCCCATATCCCACAAATATCAAGAGGGAGCATCACCAGATGGGGGAAGACACAAAAGGGCATACAAAAGAATGCTGAGACCCTCTGAGCCAAAAAAGGGGCAGAATTATGCATGACAATGGACCCTCCAATAATGTAAGAGGAAGTAGACAGAGTGAGGGAATGAGCAGTCAATTGGTAACCTCCGCATGGAGTACCCTCCTCTCCAAGAGATACCTCTCTGCTCCCCCCCAGTGGGCAGTGACGAATACACCTTTTAGAACTACACCCACCTAGGTGTGACAAAACATGGAACTCCTCTCTGCCCCTCCCCGCACCTGGTTGGAAGGTCCCTGTATGGTCTGAGTGCCAAGTTTCTATGGGATGGGGGAATGTAGATAACGCACTGGACTACCCCCAGGAGGTGAGTTGTACACCAGTCACTCTTGAGTGGTGGCTACCCTAAGCTCCCGGACAGATTAGATGGAGGACCTTGAAAGATGGACGCCTACAAAGCATTGAATGACATTCAGGGACTTAAAGGGAGAAAGATAATCCCTCTCAGAGGGTTTTACCAGGGCCATTGGAAGGGAAAGTGGTGTCCCCTGCTGGTCATTGATAAAAACACCTCTAAAAAGGCGGAAAAGTTATTGTTGATAAGTGATATGCTTGGGGCGTAATTTCCCCATTTGAATATGTTAAACCAGGCAGAGGACATACCTCTCAAGGTATGAAAGCCTGGCACAGGTGTAAAAAAGAAAGAAATGAAACCACAGAGAGATACAGAACAGAAAGGATGTTAGTGCTAGAAGGTTTGCTGCACAGTCCTTGCAACTGGACAAAGGATTTGGCTGCATTGTGAGTGGGCAAGAAGGGCACATACCCCCCTCCCTTTGCAGATTTCAGAAGTACGGTGTATCAGGCCTTTGATTTCCAAGATATAGATTTATTTATAACCTCTTATTATGGATTCAACAACCCCATTAACTTTCACCTCCTGGAACGTCAGGGGGATGAACGACCCTATTAAGGAAAAAAAGATCCTGTCCCAGTTAAAAAAGCTCAAAACACAAATTGCTTTCCTTCAAGAAACAAAGATGAACAGCTGTGAAGCACAAAATCTGGTTAGAGAATGGGTGGGTTGGCATTTGGTGAAACAAAACAGTGATAAAGAAAGGAGATGGGCGCTGGCTAAGGTGAAAACTGTAAGGTGCCCCCAATACTGGGTAACATACAGTATATGCACCGAATGAAGATCAGCCTGAGTTCTTTAACTCACTATCACAAAAGATCCTTGACATGGCTACGGTTAACTCAGATATCATTTTGGGAGGGGATTTCAGCTAGAGATGCAGTGAAATTTAATTTCGTAGGCAAAATTCTGGCGAAATCGTGAATTTCGCCACACAAAATATTTAGCGAAACTCACGCATTCACAGAGAGAAATGTGGAATTTTGCCTGTGAATGGCAGAATTTCAGCTGTGAGTGGCAGAATCCCACTGTTCGTGGGCAAAATTTTGAAATTCGACACGAAATTTGGCATTTCACCAGCTGAATTTCGCATTTTGCACGTGCAAAATATTTTGCGAAATGCTCAAATTTCACAAAAGATTTTGCGTAATGAAATCTGCAGATTTGGCCCATCTCTGATTTCGACATTACACTCTGTTATATATTAGACAGATCAAATGCTAGGCTGGAACCTCATGTAAAAGGGCTGCGAACAGTGAGAGATTTTCTTACCTTGCACCAGCTATCTGACACATGGAGGACCTTCAACCCCTCAATAAAATATTACACTTACTACCCAGAGGGCTCATGCAATGGCTAGCAGGTTTGATTACTGGTTCACCTTTGCCAAATTGAATCGGTTTATAGCAGATGTCACCATAGCCCCACTGTATCTATCAGACCATGCCCCAAGTCAACATAAGGCCTACCTCAACTCGGAAAAGGCTTTTAAAGACCCAAGTTCCATGCCTAGCTGAAGTAGGAGGCAAGTCACTATTTTGTAGACAACCCAGAAGGTTATGCCCCCCTCCCAATATGATATTGCAGGCATTCAAAGCCACCATAAGAGGCCCATTACAGGGTATGCAGCCTTTCATAGAAAACAGAGGGAGCAGGAGGTGAAAAAACTGGAAAAACAGTTAAAGCAGAGGCCATGTATAAAAAGGATCCCTGCCAGCTAGAGAACCCAACTCTGAGACTTGAGCTAACAACCCTTAGAATCCAACTGAACACCCTGTCCACTAGAAAAGTAGAGTTGCAAGTGTTGCTGAGATGCAAATATTGGAACCAAGGGGAAAATGTGGGTAAGCTACTTTCCTATAGATTAAGGAAGCAACAGGCAGAAAGACATATTGATCAATTAAAGGAAAAATCTGGCAAGATAGCCAACACCCCCAAAGCCATTAACCAACGTATGACAGAGTTCTATGAATTGCTATATAAATCCCATACTGATTTTCACTTGCAAAGGTTCCATGAATTTATGGTGCTGCAAACTAGACTACCCTCTATATCAGCTGCCCAAAAACAAGAGCATGATGCCCCCATTGGGGAAGAGGAACTTCTTCAGGCCATAACAGGCATGGCACCAAATAAATCCCCAGGGAGTGATAGGTTCTCTGCTGACTTTTATCAGGCAATAAAAACCCAGATAACTAGTACAATGCTGCAAATAATGACAGAAGCCCAAACTAAAGGATCCCTACCTTAATCGCTCAAGGAAGCAGTGATCACTGTCCTGCCTAAAGAGGGCAAACACTCTGTACTTCCAGCAAGCTATAGGTTAATTTCGCTGATCAACACTGATGTGAAAATCCTGGCCAAAGTCCTGGCTTTCCATCTGAAGAAGATCCTTCCTACCTTAATACATCCATCACAAGCAGGGTTCATTAAAGGGAGGTCCAGCGCAGATCACCTAAGGGCTCTAATCACAATCTTTCAGAAGGCAGCAGTACTCCCCTCCCCCGCAGAGGCAATAGCCATCGATTTTGAATAAACCTTTGACTCGGTGGAGTGGGAGTATCTGCTGGCTGTGTTAAAACATGTAAATGTGGGGCCACAGTTATGCCAATGGATAAGCACACTGTATGACAAACCCTCAGCTAGGGTACTCACTAGCAGCTTTCTCTCAGGCCCCTTTACCTTGCAAAGAGGCACAAGGCAAGTGTGTCTGCTATCCCCTCTACTCTTTGTGCTGCAAAAGAGCCACTGGCAACAGCCTTTAGAGTAAATGAATAAATTCTGGAAATAAAAATAGGCCATGAGGAATACAAGGCCAAGCTCTATGCAGATAATTGTCTCATTCTGACTGGTAACATCCAGGTAGGAATCGCCCCAATCCTTATAATGCTAGACCACTTTGAACAGCTGTCTGGCCTAAAAATCAACAAATGCAAATCAGAAATTCTACTCTTAAACAACAGATCACTCCCAGTATAGACTCGCAGTCATGACTGGGTTGGACCCAGGCAGGAATTAAATACCTAGGAGTTTTCTTGACCCCTCAGCTATCCAAACTCATACCCATGAACTTTAATCCACTGATAGCAAATATACAGTCTGAACGTAATAGAGGGAACCATGGGTCCATTTAGTTTGGGCAGGATTCAGGGATTCTAGCTGATAAGTTTGTGACTGTGTTTGTAATTGGCTGTGTCTAAACGTTAAATGCAGGCATCATATTACAGGTATTAGTGTAGTTGGAATGTCAGGTATTTTCTTAACTCCCATTTCAGTGTGCTTCTTTCTCCATTTAGATTGGACAGGATTGAGGGATTCTAGCTTGTAAGTTTGTGACTGTGTGTTTGCAGTTGAATTTGAGGTATTTTCCTAACTGCCATTTCAGTGTGCTTCTCCATTTATTTTGGGCAGGATTCAGGGAATCTAACTGATAAGTTTGTGACTGTGTGTTTGTAATTGGCTGTGTCTGATCTTTAAGTGTAGGCATCATGTTACAAGGGTTAATGTAGTTTGAATGTGAGTTTTTTTTCTTAACTGCCATTTCAGTGTACTTCATTTAGTTTGGGCAGGATTGAGGGATTCTAGCTGGTAAGTTTGTGACTGTGTTTGTAATTGAATTTGAGGTATTTTCTAGTATGCTTCTCCATTTAGTTTGGGCATGATTAAGGGATTCTAGCTGATAAGTTTATGACTGTGTGTTTGTAATTGGCTGTGTCTGAACTGTAAGAGCTGGCATCATATTACAGGGATTAGTGTAGTTTGAATGTGAGGTATTTTCTTGACAGCCATTTCAGTGTGCTTCTCCATTTAGTTTTGGCAGGATTGAGGGAGTCTAGCCGGTAAGTTTGTGACTGTGTATTTGTAATTGGCTGTGTCTGGACCGCAGTGAGTGGAGTGAGGAGCCACTGCCAGAGGAATCCTTGGCGGATTGTTTTTGGACACATCCTGTTGTGTAGTCCCACCCTCCCACCACACAACTCACCCACACAAGGGCTCAGCCTACATTTATAGGGTGGGTCCCGTAGGGCCTTGCAGTATCCTGCATCCATACAGGAAGTAGCGAAGAGAGAAAGCATAACAAAAAACAAAAGAAAAAAACAAATATTTGGGAGATAACAAATAGCCATCTTAAGCAGGCAACAGACTGAAGAGGGAAACAGATATGATGGGAGTGGTACAGTGCCGTGGTTGTGGAGCAGCTGTCTTCAGGAAGATGTTCTGGAGGCTGTGATGCTGCCCTATATGCAGGCAACTCTCTAGGCTGAGGGAGGAGGTTGCTTGTCTCTGAGCAGAGTTGGCCAAGCTGAAGGCGGCATCCATCCCCACCCAGAGACTACCGGGTCCACAACCTGTACCTCAAACGATGCCTGGAAAGAGGAGTGACTGGATTATAGTGGGCTTAGGGATGGTAAGGGGGGAGGAGGAGTCGAAAGCATATCCTCCAAGTTGTCCCGCTTACTAACTCCTACACTGTTTTGGAGAAATGGTAAAGCCTCACTCAGGAACCTGAGGCTGAGACAAGGGAGGATGGTAGGATGGGAGTGTCCTCCAGGATGAAGCCTCAGGGAAGGGAGGGAGGCAGGGGACCCCAGAGGACAGGGAAGCTTCTCCTAGTGGGGGGACTCTATTGTCTGGGGAGTGGAGTTAGGGACACCTAGCAGGGGAAAGAGAGGAAGGACAACTGCCTCCCTGGAAACAGTGTGCGGAGTGATGGGAAGCGGATCCATAGGACCACTAGGGCAATAGCTACGAGGGAGCAGCTCAGTGTCATTGTCCACCTGGGGACCAATGACCTGGCCAGGAGAAGGGTCAAATTAGCCAGAGTCCAGGAGGATTTCAGAAAGCTGCTAGGTGGATACCTGAATCAGATAGCACTCTCCATCTCATTCTCAGAAGTGCTATCTGTCCAGGGCACAGGGGAAGCTAGGGCACTTCACATCTATACCTTCCCCTCCTGGTGGAAGGATTGGTGTGGAAGGGAGGGTTTTGGCTTCATAGGGGACTGAGGCTTTATCTGGGCAGATGCGAGCTTATACATGTAACCCCCTTGCAAATGGGGGTTTCTAGAAATGCCAGTCTGGGTATACCTTAGCCCATTTTGTTCTGTCCTTCTCCCGCTGTCTCTCGGGCTTCTCCTGACTTGGCCTCAAATTTTTCTGGCTTCCCAGGTCCTGTTTGCCCTCGTGTGTGCCCGAGCTTGCATTCAAATGAAAATCCAGCTCCTTGGGGCTTAAACTGCTGACTGCAAGCTCCCGCTGCAAAAGTGCAGCCTCCAGGGCAGTGGGAGTCGCGTTGGCGCTCAAAGCGCCTTTGATGTGGAATTGCTTGTTTTGTGGTTGCCTCGGGGACTGTGCTGCGGGTCCCGGGATCCCTTCCACCTATTTGGGACCCGGTGACCATGGACAGCCTACTGGGGGACCGTTCAGATGGGAATTAAAGGAGTTCTGACCGGGGCTCATTTGTGTATGCCTGTGCAGGGCCCCGGTCATCTGAATAATGCATGACAGTGTGTCTGGCTGCCTCCAGGATAGCTATATTCAGCTCCAGCCAAAAATAAAGAATTAAAATGTTTTAAATAATGGAACTGTTGCTGCTTGTTGGGAATATACTGTGCAAGTGGGGAAAAGTGTTTAAAGTTAAAATGAGTACTGTTTCCCTGGCAATTCCAGTATCTGGGACTCTGTGTGTCAGCCTGTCAGCTGCTGCAAGGGGAGCTTGCATAAGTGCAGTAGCGACAGGAAAAGTGAAAGAGCCATGTTTTTCTTCTGTGCAGTGACTGCAAGTACAGCCTTTAAGCTATAGAACTGTGGGGCATTTGGGGCAAATAATTACTTCTTTCTGGCTGCACGAGGACATTATTCAGGACTGTATCTAATCTGCAATAAGAGACAGTGGGCTAAGCAGCCATTGCCAGCAGTACAGCCAATTGGAATTGCAGCAATAGAAAGCCAGGACTTGTGGGTCATTCACTGCATCTCATGGGTAAGCACCCAAGTGCTTATGGGGGCTTACAGAGACATTATTTTAGGCCCAAATTCCATAACCCAATTGTGCCTCAAGTGTTCTGATTGACAGGTCCTTCAGCAACTTGGAGACATGTCACCCCATCCCTGCTACCAATCAGGAGTTGAGCTAGGAGCCCTATAAAGAGACAGTGTTGCCAGTTTGTCTGGAGATTCAGAGATAAATTTGGAGAGAGAGCAGCAGAGCAGGCTCCAGCCTGCTGGGAGCCCCCCATGGGGAAGGGGCTCAGGCTCCAGCCATGCCATCAGGCCTGGGCCACTTAATTCAAGCCCTTTCAGTCTTCAGAGGGCATTTGTTATTTTCTTCAGTTAACAGTTAACTAGTTACAATAATTGGGCTTTCTGCAACAGCTAGTCTGGAGGTTGCCAGTACTGTCCTCCAGAGGCTAGCTTTCCCTCCCACGTCAGGGAAAGATGTGGACCGAAGAATCAGATGTCCAGCAGCAGTGAGAGCACTGACCAGACCAGATGACATCATGCAGTGGTGAGAGCGCTGACCAAGTACCTCAGTGGTGAGAGAGGTTGAAGAAGTCTTCAGGATGCCTTCGATTGTGGATGAGACCGTGGAGGACCTGAGTGAGTACCCTCGCACTCCGGTGCTAGGAAGAAGCAAGTAATCTTGGGGCTCCATGCCCCATTAAGAAATGTGTGTTGTTATGTGAAGTATTGAAGTCATCAGTCTGGGCTACTAACCCCATAAGAGACTGCCTAGTTCAAGTAATGGATGCATCTTGTCTGTGGCCCAAATGGCTAAGTTGCAGGTGCAGCAAGATGCTGGGCTTAGTGAATCATATAAATGTGTAGCTATGGGTTAGAGTCCTGCCATTGTGGAGCTGTCTGCCAAGACGCACTTGCCACTTCATGAGACAGGAGGCTCTAGAGCATATTAATGTCTAAGATGCCTTGAGGAGAATGTACCTGTGTCTGCACAGAATTTCGTCTAAGAGTGCTTGGTATAAGTGTTAAATGGCTAGACGTGCTGGGTAGGACTCTGCTTGTGGATAATGTTCTTGGTATATAGAATGTACTGATGTGGCTGCCTGTGACTAAAGTATGGGATCCTTGATAAAAGTGTCGTTGTCAACTTACTCTGGATAGATGCCTTTTGGTATATAAAGTACTGGATGTGACCGTGTTTAAACTGCATTTAGGATGCTTGACAGAAGCATCACCCTCATTGCATTAGATGGGACTTTCAAATATTGTGCTGAATGTTCTGGATGTAAGATCCACATAGTTTGTTCTGGAATGTTCAGAAGTCTGCGAGTGCAGGTCAATTCCTGATTTGTCTGCAAGTGCAGGGCAATCCCTGCTTTGTCTTCTAAAGTGCAGGGCAATCCCTGCTGTGGTTGTAAATAGTAATTTGCTGCTTTACAAAAAATCTGTTTCCAAGTTGCCCCCACCATCAAATTAATAGCTGGCCACCTCGACCAGCTGCAACTCCATCAGGCCTGCAACATCTTGGACTGTGGTATCTGTTTAACCAGTATGGTATGAGATTGCAGGGTTTCTGCTGTATCTGGGACTGGTACCAGTGTGGGCACTATTAATAATTATGTTTAACATCTGATTTATCAGTAGCTAGATAGCCAGGGCTCTGGATGTCTTAAGTCGAATGGTAAAATGTGATTTATGTCTGCCTGTTAATATGTAGCCACCCAGCTGGAGGGTTCACCAGCAAAATCCAAATGATCTCTGTACATGTGTAAATACGGTAAGATAGCCTCTACTCCTCCTGTTTCCCTTTCCTAGCTCCTTTATTTCCCCCTCAAATAAATATCTTGTTTTTGTTTGAAATCATGTATGAGCATATTATTAGAGAGAGCCTTTAATTCAAAATGTGGAAATGTGGGGAACTGTGTATTGGGGCACATCTGGGAAAGGTAACTGGTCATCGTGGGTGGTGTAGCAGCTCAGGGGGCTACACGCAGCACCATCTCACCCACTTAAAGCACCCTGAGTGGAGGCACTGCACAAAGGTTTTAAAAAATGTTATAAGTTAGCGAACCCAACCCCCTTAGCCTATGTCCAGGGTAGTAGGCAGGGGTGTATCACTGGGAGGTGGTGCCGCCCAGGGGTTACATACAGTACAAGGAGGATGGCCTGCATGTGTCCAAGAAGGGGACCTTGGTCCTTGGTGAGAAGTTTAAATGCTTTAGCTGTGAGCATTTAAATGGCCAAGGGGGGAGATCCAGTAGGATCAGGAGGCTTAGGAACACCCCCCCCATGGGAACACGCAAGAACATAATTTGACTACAGGAACAGCTAAACCATGCAGGCTGGGGCAGGCAGGTGAAGAATGTGTAACGAGTGATATGGGTGGGGAGGTGAGCACATAGGAAAGGAAAGAGCAGGGTGGGGGAAGATGTCTGTGAGGCCACAGAAGGTCAAGCTAATAGAATACTTGTAGCCTAGGAAATAAGATTCCAGACCTGGAGCCTTGTTTGCAGATGCAGACCTTGACATACTGTAGCAGCAATAACAGAGACTTGGTACTCTGCTAATCATGGCTAGGAAGTCAGTGTACCAGGCTATACACTGCTCAGGAGAGACAGGGAGGGTAAAAAGGGTGGGGGGGTGTCCCCATACATCAGAGATGGTATAAAGGTTACAGAAGTCCAGAAAAGACAGGGTGAGACTGACGTAATGTCGGTCACCCTGGAGCCTGGGGATGGAACAGCAATAATTGTCTGTTTACAAATACCAAAACCCTTAGCGGATCTCTTCCTTAAGGTTACCCCACACTATGATCTACGATCTGCTGATAATGCACCAGTCCTCACTCCCAGGCATTATTCTTCTAAAGGTGGCATGGCTTTTGCATGTCATGCCCACCTTTTCTGGAACTCCCTCCTGCTTGCCCTGCATCAATCTTCCTCCTATGCTTCTTTTAAGAAAGGGCTATATAATCACCTTGACACTTCCCACAGTTGCACTTGCTTTAAACCCCCTTAACCAGTTTCATCCTTCCACTCTGCTCCTTTTGTTCTGTCATCTATGTTGTGCCTTTCAACACTAAGCACTTTCCCAGTTTTTTTTTCCCTGTCTTTTCCCTTTTTCCTTTCCTCTCACAGGCCTCCCTCTATGGTACCTCTTTTGGCTGTTCCACTTCCACTCCTTTCCCCCTCTTACCACCATATATAAATTCTTTATGAACAGCCTGTTACTACTTACCTAATGTGTTCTCACCACAGATCAGTATTTTATGTTAGTCTGTACACTATCTACAAGACGGTTTTGTGTGTCTCTGTTTCATGTGTATTTAAAAAAAAAAAACTGTTAACTTAGCCAATATTGTCATGTCATATGTATTTAAATAGTTTCGATCATGTATAATCTTGTATCTGTTATGCGTTTAATGCCATGTTTTGTACTGTATCCTCCCGGGTCGTGCCTGAAAATAGTCATTGCTATGGCTAGTGCACTTACCCGGTAAACAAACACTAACTAAATAAAAAATAAATATGCACAGCAGTGATCTACAAACTTCTGACACAGAGGGAGGAAGTAGACAGGGAACTAGTGGAGAAAATACATGACATGGCAGCTAAAGGTGAAATCCTGCTACTGGGGGATTTTAATATGCGGACATGGATTGGACCACCCAGGTGGTTGCTTCAGCCAGAAGCACAGCCATCCTAGAATCCCTGCAGGGGGTTGGATTCAGGCAGCTGGTGCATGAACCAACCAGAGGCAAGTCGATTCTAGACCTGGTATGGACCAATGGGAACAGAGTTGAAGAAACACAGATGGAAGGGCAGCTGGGGTCCAGTGACCTGGTTGTTCAGCATGGAGACATGGACTCAAGCCACACAAGGGCAAGGGTATTAGATTTCAGGAGGGTGGATTTCACTGAAATGGATAGATGTATACATGCAGTCCTGGGGAAGGGAGGGGTAATAGAGGGGGTGGAGGAACAAAGGCAGAAACTGAATTGAGCCATAGTGGAGATAACAAACCAATGGATTAGGATAGTGGCCAAAGGGGAAAAGAAGAAGGAAACCCCTATGGTTCTCTAAAGTGGTGGGAGATAAAGTCATGGCTAAAAGGCTGAGTTTCAGGAAATATAAGGGGAGCATAAGGGTGGAGGACAGGGAGGTGTACATTGAATGTCTAAGGGAAGCAGGGAAGGCTGTTAGGAGGGCAAAGGCACAGACAGAGGAGGGTTTAGCATGGTCTCTAAACAAAGGGGATAAGGCATTTTAGTGATACATCAGTGAAAGAAGAAAAACCTGGGGGGGATTGTGAGGCTCAAAGTGGAGAAGGGAGAGTGTAAAGAGAGGGATCTGGACAAGGCAGAAATACTGAACAAATACCTCTGCTCAATATTCACAAAGGAGGGGGAGGGTCAAGGGCCACAGGTTGCAGAGGCAATAGAGGGTGGGAAAGTGGACACTAGTCCATTCACTGTGGAGAGAGAGTTTTGCAAGAATTCACAAAGATGAAGGTGGACAAGGCCATGGGGCCAGATGGCATCCACCCGAGGATATTAAGGGAGCTACGAAGGGAACTAGCAGCACCTCTAGCAGCCCTGTTCATAGAGTCACTGAACATGGATGTGGTTCCAGAGGACTAGAGGAGGGCACATGTAGTCTCACTGCACAAAATCAGCAGTAGGGAGGAGGCAGGGAACTACAGACCAGTCAGCCTCACCTCAGCGGTGGAAAAGATCATGGAGACACTGCTGAAAGGAAGGATAGCGGCACAACTGGAATACAGCAGTGCTCATGATCTGAGACAACACAGATTTACAGCAGGAAGGTCATGTCAAACAAATCTAATAGATTTTTTTTGATTGGGTGACTAGGGAAGTAAATCAAGGAGGGGCGGTAGACATTGCCTACCTAGATTTCAGCAAAGCCTTCGACATCGTTCCACATAGAAGGCTGATTAACAAGATGAGTAGTCTGGGCTATGGAGACAAGGTGGTAAACTGGGCTAGGAACTGGTTAACAGACAGGAGACACTGGGTGGTGGTAAATAGGGTACAATCTGGGGCAAGGGGGGTGACCAGCGGACTACCACAGGGATCAGTACTAGGACCAGTCCTGTACATTGTCTTTATTAGTGACATTGCAGAGGGGCTGGAAGGAAAGGACTGCCCATTTGCAGATGACACCAACAGGGTGGGTACTCCAGAAGGGGTGCAGAAAATAAAGAGGAATCTGGAGAAACTTGAAAGATGGTTAGAGGTGTTCAATGCAAAGAAGTGCAAAATAATGCACCTGGGTAGAGGGAACCCTGGGGAGAACTACAGGTTGGAAGAAGGAGCTGACTGTCAACAAAGAGAAAAGGAACCTAGGGTTATCATCTCTGATGCCCTTAAGGGATCAAAGCAATGCACAAAGGTGGCAGGGAGGGCCAGTGGCATACTGGGATGCATAGGCAGGGGTATCACAAGCAGGAGGTGGGAGGTGGTGATGCCATTGTATAAAACATTGGTAAGGCCTCACCTGGAGGACTGCTTGCAGTTCTGGAGGCCACACCTGTGCAAGGACATAGATAAGATAGAGACTATCCAGAGAAGGACAACAAAGATGGTGCAGGGCTTGTACCACAAAACATATGAGGAGAGACTAAGGGACCTCAACATGTACTCACTGGAGGAGAGGAGAGAGCAGGGGGACATGATTGAAACTTTCAAGTACATCAAGGGCATAAACAAGGTGCAGGTGGGAGACCTTTTCCAATGTAGAATAATTAGTAGAACAAGGGAACACAATATGAAATTGGAAGGTGGTAGATTAAGAAGTAATGTGAGGAAGTTTTTCTACGCAGAAAGGGTAGTCGACATTTGGAATAGTCTGCCACAGGAGGAAGTGGGGGCCAAACACAGTGGAGGGGTTTAAGCATGCCTGGGACAGGCACAAGGGAAGCTAGGGGGGGAGGGAGTGATGAAAAGTAATTGATCACATAGGGTCAGTGGCCACATACAATGTATAGGGCCTACAGGTTAACTGGATGACCCTAGTGGTCCTTTTCTGATGACAATGTCTGTTTCTATCTAAACCTAACACTACCAGGGAAAATTGACTCAGTCAAGAAGATGCTGGCCCCGAGAGTGTTGTGCCTCCTAGCTCATCTTCCTATTAAGATTCCAGATACATGGTTCCAGAAACTTGAATCATGAATAGGCCATTATCTGTGGGGGGCTTCCCTGCCTAGATTCAGTAGAGCAAAATTGCAAGCCCACTGAAAACAGGGATGGAGGAATCTCCCCAAATTTAGATATTACATGCAGGCCTTCTTAGTTGGTTTCTTAACACTGAGTCACCCCCTTCCCTTGGATGGAAATTAAAAGGGCAGTAGCTCAGGGGGTACATCCAATGGCCTTGATGGGCAATCCTTTACTGAATAGATGTGCTCATTGGCTCACCATCAAGGCTGCAAATGCAGCCTGGAAAAAAGTTGCCCAAGTATCCAAGAGGTTCCACAGATGAGGAACATATACATATCTATGGGGTAGCTCTGTGCTACACATGGGGGGGAGGCCCATAAGATGGCCATCCTGAGAAAAGAGATACATCCTTAAAATTGTTGACCTCCTGACCCCAGGACAGGAGACATTTGAATTCTTCCAGAACCTACAAACCAGGTTCAACTCACCTAAATCTGATTTTTGGAGGCACCTTCAAATGAGGAATCTATATGGCCAATAGAAGAGTCTCAAGTGTAAGTGCCCCTCCTGTGGATCTCCAAATGTGGGAGAATTCACCACCTTACCTATGAAGAACTGGGCCACAGCTAAAACAGGGAGGGTGGGGAAATGTTTTAATGTATGAGGAACTCAACCCCAGACCCTACAGAATCAGCCAAGGAAAATGTAAAACCTCCCTCCATATGGCCATATCAAAGGAAGACTGGCAAGGCTGCTGGTGCTTGACCAATCAGGTCTGAACAGATTAGAAAAATTGTCTGATACAGAATAACATTGTGCACTAGTGATACTGCACATCTACACAACTGAAGGGTCTAGGCCTGATACCAAAAGATAACTGCTGGAGGTGTGGCAGGGGGTGAGCTGACTTACATCACATACTGTGGGACTGCCCCTTAATATACTCTTTCTGGAAAAAAGTTGTAATAGCATGTTCCTCTATTCTTGGCACTGACATACCCATAGCTCCTCAGATGCTCCTTCTAGGCCTCAAAGCAGGGGAGCTGAATATCTACCCTCCAGGAATGAAATGGCTATTAGCAGCCTCGGTGAAAGTTAAAAGGCTTATACTTGAAAGATGGAGATCAATGGTAATTCACAGCCTAAAGGAATGGCTTAAGTCCCTGGAATCCCTAGCATTGAATGTTAACCTAACCTACAGAGTTCAAGGTAGAGAACATGTGTATTAGAAGATATGGGCCCCCTATTTGAGACATATTGACCAAAAGGGTTATCCAGGGACCCCAAGTTCCAATAAGGATCTGCTGAAACCTCCATGAGGTGCTACAAAGATAGAGGGAGTAATAACCTGTGTATGAACCTGGAAGTAGAGGGTCTTGTGGGCATTAGCACTGAAGATGGAGAACCTCAGGGCAGAGGAAAGTATTGTTTGGATTTCTGAAATGTAAAGAACAAGGAGAAGGAAGAAATTAGCTATTTGATAAGCAGCTAGCCTCCTGTCAGAGTAATCCACTGTAACATGTAAGTGAATCTTATCCGCTGTATCTTGCATTCTGTTATCAACTGTACTATGTAAAATACAAAAGATTTCAATAAAAAGTTTAACTGGAAAAAAATGTCCTTCTTCCTACTTTTATTCAGGGGCCTGAGCTCTACCTCATCTACTGGTGCTGGGACCCTTTGAGGAGCAAGGATATTAATACCATACAAATTGAGAGTCTCTTCCTGTTTTCAAATTCTTCTTGCTGTATCCAAAGATTTACAATAGAGTAGAACACAGTCATAAAAAAAGGGATTAGGTGGAGGCATAATATATAAATTATCAGACTGTTCAGTAATGTGCAAAATATGGCCCGCCCACTTATTTAACTTTTCTGGAGTTTCCATGTCTAAGCTGGCTATCCTGTATATTTCAATTAAATATTTAAAACATATTTCTGGCTGCTGTAAACAATCAAAAGATGTATAAACTTGAGAAGTAGAACTAACAGGGTGATCTTGCCTCTCAGTCTCCCTCTAGATTTCCAGTAAAACATTTGTATCTGGATTAGAAAATGTTTGAAAAATAGAAGTGGTCTCTACACCAGTCATAACTCCAGTATGGGTCCCTCGAGCTATATCTGTCCCTTTGAAATATCTTGTTTTAAAATTCCTGGAGTCCTGTTCCTGATAGTATTAACTTCTTCATGGGACCTATTTTTCTTGTTGCATTTCTTCTTTATAGGTTCGTTATTCCCCCTTTTACTCTGGCCAGACTTTAATGTAGCTGTCTCAGCCAAACCTTCCTTGGAAAAAGGGAGAGGTAAATATACCTGAATTGCCTTGTTTTCAAATGCTTTATGTCCCTCCTCCATACTATTCCCCTCCTGTGACAGAATGTTCTCTCTCTGAGTTGTTTAAGCACAGCCTGACTGTAAAAAACATTTGTTCTGATGTTAGTAATTTCCTCCTTTAATGCCCATATGTTCTCCAAAATTACCACATTTGCTTTGCATAGTATGAATTCTTAATGATTTCCAGTATTTGTTTAGATAAGGAAGATGACATGAAGTTCTTCTCATTGATAAAGTAATCCTTATTGTAAACTATATTTTGGGCAAGAGAAACAATTCCAGCCATCGATGGAGTTGAGGCTGGTGTCAGGAAAAGGGAGTTCCTGTCCCTAGTTTTAATATCCCCAGTCCCTTTGATTGTTGGATCAGTTGCTACCAGTTTTTTAAGTCCTTCAATGGTATTGTTCAAATCCTGAATTACAGCAGATAAATTGTCTGTTTGAGTTAATAATCTGAAAAGTATTGGCCTCTTCTCAATCCCATAATTGGGTAATGTTAGAGAAGAAGTCATCCCTGAGGAAATTTCCTGAGGTGAAAATGTAATTAAATTAGAACTGTTATTGTCATTTTCCCCAAAAGATTCAAAATCTAACAATGTCCTATCATTAGAAAACAAGAACAGAACCTCTAATTGGGGATCATCCAAAGCAAGAGAGTGGAGATTGGCAGGAGGAGGCTCAGGCACAGTGGGGGAATCCTGGGACTTTGTAATTGGTGTAGAAGGAGCAACTGCAATAGGCATGCTAGCCCCCTCCCCCAAAAAAGTATGCGATTATAAGTTGATTAGTACTTTCTGTGTTGATAGGGTTATCATTAGGCAGACTTGTGAATTGTTTGATTTTTTTCCCCTTATTACCATTTTGGACCCTATTTTTAATGGGGGAGAGACAATCAATGAACTATTTGTTCCACTTCTAGTGCTAACCATAAGGAAAGTCCTAATAGGATATTTTAAAGTAGCAAAATGGATGTGATTACCTTCAAAGGTATGTGTTTGGGCAAAGTATAAAGCTTGCTAAATTTGTACAGTAAGACAGATTACATAACTATAAATATATTAATAATAAATAAAGCTGCAATTGCTAATAGTTCACATAAAAATCACTAGATGATATTCAATAATATCCAAATATTACAAAAGTTCAAATTATAAAGATTGAAAGGGGACAAGCTCCACCACCATGCTCTTCTTCAACAAATTGCTTCTCACAGGTGCTCAAATATTCATATATCAAGGTCAAGTCCAAGATGCTTCTATACAAACACGCTTGAAGGGCCTTTGGGATTCAACTTCCTCCTGGGCCTTCCTTTAAAAACTGGAGCCTGGTCTTAAGATCCCAAGTAATTTTCTAATCAGATGGATAAAAAAATCAAAATCAGAATCCATCCCACCAATAAGGAAAATAAGGCAAGCCTGCACTTTTAGTATTTAATAAATTTTAAGTTTTTTTAAAGATTTTAAAGAAAAGAAGAAATCAAATATCAAGACTACACATTTATAAATCAAGTCTAATTAATTCAAGACCATCTATAAAATCTTACAATTTGGTCTGCTTGTGATTTAAATGTATAAAGCAGTGCCAAGTATCAAATTAATCAACTCTAAAAATTAGAATAAATCATATATTAATAGAATAACCTCTAGTTTAAATCAGGTCTACATGATAATTGTCATATTTGTCAGAGGTGCTGTCATTGCTAACGTTGTAAACCTTTGTAAAACCAGTCACAGAAAGGTCTGCTAAAAAGATCAGCCAAATGTGGATACGCTAGCAGCCGCACTGAATCTCCTGCTTAGGTACAGCAAAAAGCTTGTTCGAGCCAGTTTCCAAGCTTCTGAAAAAAAAAACACAATAAGAATGCCTCCCTTGTAAAATGTATAAAGAAGATATCCAATCCTCAGTTTCTGTAAAAAACAAGGAAAAACAAGGAGAAAGCACAAAAATAGATGCTGTGAAACTAAAAACACAGTCTTTCTCATACCTAAGGATGACAAACTGGAGAAGAAGCAGGTTTGCTTTTGTAATTTCAGCATGTAAGCATATCAATGCAGCTTAGAAAATGGGCAAAGACAACTCTCTCTTCTGATTGACTGAGGCACTTATTTAGGTGGGCATCTATCAGACAATAGATGCCCATCAAATAAAAAGCCCCAGCCCATACCTACCTGATAGCCAGCAGAGTATCTGTGTGCCCAGCATCCTGCTTCCTCATTGGCTGAAGGGCTGGGTACACAATTTCAAACTGCCGCCATTTTTTTCACTCTGTAGGCGAGAAGCCCCACACCCCCTCACTCCACCAAGCAGTATACACAAACAAATAAAAACAGTGCCCATCTTCAAAAAACCTCTTATTTTTTCACCCATCAAAAACCACACTTCAATCAGTCAAACAACTCACAGCCTCCAATTCCACACACATCCACTCTCTCTAACAACCGCCGTGACCCGGCAGCACAATTCTTATCTGTGGGAGTCACTTCAAACAACTCCCGCTCCTAGCCACACTTCTCGCTCAACATACCAGCAATTCTATCTGCACTACTGTACCTTGCTTTTTATGCCAGCTCATACTCCACAGAACACAACAATAGTAGCAGACACCAAGTGTTGGCTCCTATTCCGCCATCTGGGACAGACTGCTAGGGGAAAAAAACAAACCTTTTTTGAATTTTTTCCTTTTCCGTTGGCAAATCGATCTACTTACCTAGATGTGCAGCTCCTCATCTCCCGTTGTGGGTCCCATTTGCAAAATGCCAAAACGTACTGTAGCTGTGACTGACCATTGTAGGCACTGGGGTGGGGATCTACAGTCTACAGTTGCCACATGCGAGGATCCATTGTCTGTCGTTGCTGGGAATCATGCTCGCCCTGAAACCCTGACAGCTTTTTTGGGGAAAAAATAGAAAGCCCCCTGACTGCTTATCATGCTCCTGCTGCCATCTAGTACACAAAAAAATAATTAAATCCCCTAACTTGCGATCATGCTCTTACTGCCATCCAGTAAAGGGGGAAAAAAGAAAAACAGAAAGTCCCCTGATTTGCGATCACGTTCTTTCTGCCATATCTTTAAACAAGTACGCTGTTCCCAAAACATTGGGGTGTGTGTGTGTTTGTGTGTGTGTCCAGTAACACAAAAGTCCATAGTTGGAAAAAAAATATTCTGATGCAGCCAGAGGAACTATTTTATCACAAAACATCTTTTAAATGTTTTTTTCATTAACAATTTTGTATTAAACTTTTTTATCTTAACAGTGCCCATTTTCTAAGCCCAATAATACCCTCTAGGGTGGGCACTATGGGCAATACCGGACCTTCAAGGGGCTATAAGGCCCTCAGCCTGCGGTGTCGGGCCTCATTATGCCCCTGGGCAGTCCGATATTGACCAATACCACCCACCCTGTTGGGTATTACTGCTTGCATTTAAAATGGTGCTGGTCCCAAAAGAACTCTATTGCATGCACACTATATGCCCAGATTCTTAAACCATGTGATCCAGATGCAGAAAAAATAAAATACACATCTCTTAATAAAAATATTTTGAATCAGATATTGCACTTCGTGTAAGTAGAATATGTATTTATTTATTTATTTATTCATTCATTCATTATATTGGAAGCTAAAGTCCCAACATCCAAACTTATGAACTGTAAGACATAAAAAATATACTCGGCAAGTGCCAAAAATACACATATCTAAAAAATGTTGACTATGTGGCAAAGGACAAAGCCACCAAAAATGTCTTTCTTTAAAGCAGGCAGTGTGATTTGATCATGAGTTTGACCCGAGTGGAAATTGAGGTAATGCCTTAGTTAGTATGTGCTAAAGAAAGAGAGGGTTATGGAGAAGAGAGCTGGGTACTAACACCCAGTAAAGCGGTACAGGAAAAAAACAGAAAAAATGATTTCCAAAAGTTCATGAATACCCTGCCTTCACCCTCCACAGGGTTTACCAATCCAGGGTAGCCAGCCCGGGTCTGGCCACCATGGACTCCTTTTGGCTGGGTATACACTGGCTAGAGCAGCTGGACAGGAACAACAGTAACTGCTGACACAAGAAAGTCCGGTAAGGCTCTGTAAACTGCTATCAGCACCTAAAAAACAACCCAAGACAGCAATTAGCTATGGTGTGCAGGCAACGGTAGATTACCTTCAGATTATAAAAAAGAGCCTATACAGAGCCTTGCTCCCAATGCTTCTCCTCAGCAGTGTAACGTGCAGTCACAACTTCTCCCAGAGTCCTTGTCAGACAGACATGATGGCACACCCAGGGGGTGACATGGTGATGTGCAGCTGTGCACATGGGGAGCACCTGTCCCCCCCCCAGTTGGCTCACCACACAAGACATACACCACCGTAGTATTGGCTATGTTGAGTTGTATTGCAAATTGTAGTGACCCACTGGGGGCTCAGCCAAATCCCATGGACATTTACCACTCAAGGAGAGTCCTGCACCTGGTGCTGTGCACAGTCAGGGATGCAGGATGTCGTCGCCAACACCATACCTGTGTTCACCACCTGCTCACTTGACAGTGTTAGGAAGTTAAATGATCCCCCCCAGTGGCAATGCCCGAACCACTGTACTGACACAGTATGGGTCCAGTGGCCAACAGCACTGTTGTGTGCTCAACAGCTCTGTGACCATGGCTGCAGAGCAAGCCAATGTAGGGTAAACATGGCACATACCAGCCCCAGTTGCACCCCTCACTTGGGCATGTGGGCCAGAGGCCACATCCAGGTGATGCCATCAGCGGGTCAGAGAAGGCTCTGCAAGGGGTATGGCCACCTGTGCAGGCACAATGATTGGTGGGCCATCTCATGGTGGCCATGTGTACCACCCACCAATAACTGTAAAGGCCATGCCTCATGCCCCAACATATGCCACAATGCCACATGGACTGGTCTGCAGCACACAACACCAACCCATCAGGGTACTGTCACCACAGGACACATCCCCAGGTACCCCATCGGGGCCACTCCAGCAACACAGTCCTTGGCCAGTTGCATTGGTCAGGGGTTCTGCATTTGGAACCTCCAAGGGACACCATTACCCATTGAGAAGGCCCCCTCACCCAGCTACCAGGATCCAGGAGGGAGAAAGCCTCCTTAGGGTTGTGTGGCTATAATCATTCCCCCACCCTGTGGGTCAGCTGGCTATGTCCAGACAGCTGCTACACAGCTGTGACTGCCTTTGTCTGCAGACAAAACTTCATGGCTGGACCACCAATGGGCTACATGCGAGCTGGGAAGGCATATAGGGTGGACTCTATGTGTCATCTCCTGCATGTCCTGGGCAGTAAACTGGGTGAAACCACATGTCAGACAGCATGGCATAGATGTCCAAGGTCCCAACTGCATGCCACACATCAGTTGTCCCACCCCCGACCCCTGCCAAGGTGCCCCTGCCTGCAGGATATGTGCTGCCACCTGTCCTGTGATGGTACCATAGGGACACCTGGTGGGTGCTGGCAGCAGCCCCCAAGTCCATCCACCATTCCTGCCCGGAACACTGTGCTGCTGTGTTTGGCTCCTGCACCGCATGCTGTCTGCCCCTGCAAAACCACTATGTTGGGTCCTCCACCACACATGCTGCCAAGTCCACACACAGCCGTGTAGGCTATATGGCCACCCATGCATGCTGTGCCCTGGGCCTACACCATCACCCCTCCACCCAATGGCCCTCAGCCCTGCCCCATGGTCCACCTGGACTGGACCCCCAACCTCACGTGCCATCGGCATGTGCTACACCTGGAGCACTGCAGCATGCTATTCTACATACAGACTGGCCACTGGGCCATCCAATGACCGCATGCTATGGGGGCATATACTGATATGACCTGGGGTGCCACCATATACATTGATCACATGACAGAGCCTACCAAGCAGCATGCTACTATGACACTGTAATAGCTCCCACACTTTCTTGTTACAGGTGGCCATCAATGTGCCACACAGGCCAGGCAGCCTCAGGACCCTTGGCTAGGGGGTCTAGAGAGGGCGGTGAATAGGTAGAATCACCTTGATGCAATGGCCTATGCAGAGAGTATGAGGCAGTGGCTGGAGGAGGCCCAGAACATTGACAGTGCCAGTTAGTGATGCCCAGGAAGAGCAGGGGCTGGAGGAGGTCACTGTACCAGCCTATGCCCTGTAATGTATCCCGTCACCACAGACACCCCTGGAGGACACAGTGGAGGAGGTGCCCATTGTTGCTGCAGAGGAGGCAGATCCAGAGGAACCCACACAGCCACTGCAGTGTCTGGTGCCAGCATACCCCATCCCCCAGCTGCCACCCATGCAACATGGGGAGGCACTTGAGTAGGATGGCAATGAGCTGGACAGACTGTCAGAGCCCATGGCACAGGATGCATCACTGGAGGGGCTTGAGGAGAAAGAGGTGGCTTCAAGGGATGCACCACCACAGAGTTTAATGGACACTCTAGCACAGCAGCTACAGACAGCAATTGAGGACCTTGCCTGGGTGCAGAACTCTTTGTAGGCCCTGTTGGCCACTGTGCAAAGTTGTTGTGGACAGTAGTTTGGACTGGCAGGATAGTTAGTGCAATGGATGGTATTCTCTGCCCATGTCACTCTTTTTGTGATCATTGTTATATACCCGTTGTGTTGTGTTTTAGTTATGTTCTTTGCTGTTCATGTGTTCCTGTTTGCTTTACCACTTTATACATAGGCTTTTTTCTGAAAATACATTTTATCCATGTTGTTCCTCATTGTGGAAGTGACTTTGGTGTGTGGCCACCTGCACTGCCCACAGGGCCTTTCGTGACACACTAACACACTGTGGCCATATACCAGTGGTGCTACACTGAGGTGCCTGAAAGGGGCTTGGCTTATGGCCTGGTGCTGTGCAGCTATGCAGCCTCTGGGAATTCACAAGGTACCCATGCATGCTTGGGCATGCACCAGCTGCATTGCATATGCTCCTGCAGATGGTGGTTGTGCTTCCTGGGTACACCCTGCACTGCATGTCACAGACACCAACGCTCCTGTGTCTCCTGTCATGGCCTCTTGCCACAGAGGTGACTGGCAGTGGGCCACTTTGGCCATGTGTGAAAGACACGTGCGCACTGTGCATCCCCCAGTGGGGTTCTGACTGACTGTGGTCACCATGGTGTTCCAGCGCACTGCACTATCCTATCCACAGTATGGTCCTCAGAAAGCCATGGCATGCTGCATCATGCCACTGAGCCACTCATTATATTACATTACATCTGGGTTCTGAACAGGGCCATGTCATGTGCATGTATATGTCATGGTCCTGTATTTCCCTTGGTGGTGCCAGGCTGTGTGTTGGTGCTGCATACCCACCATGTCAGGCATAGGTGTGCCATGACTGAACAGGGTTTTTGGGATATCAGCATGCCTGGGTGCTGGTTACCAGGTGGGAAAACCTCACGATACTGGTCATGCTACATGGCCCCAGCCCCAGCATGTCTTTGCAGGGTGTTTTTTTTTTTTTGCCTATGGCCCTCATGTCCGAGTCTGTGTGAGTTATGGACATGTGGGACAAAATGACATGCACACACTTGTTTACTACCTTGTGCCTTTATTGGTAAACACAGTGGTACTTACCACATGCACAATCACCCACTACCCTTACTGTGCGCTGTGGACAGAGACATCCAACATGGGTCACACACATGTCTTCACACAATATTCCCCCATACCCATCCAGTGCCCCAGTATCTCCACCCCACACATGCACTGCAGTACAGCCATTCCACTGGTGTGTGCAACCAGTTTCTCTCCCTCACAAGGTTTCCATGATCATCTGTCTCTGTCCCCTTGTGCTGCCTGATGAGTAGTGCCATGGTATCATGTCCATTTGGCCAGCTGTTGTCATGCAATCCCCATCCTTGACCTTCACAGTGGCTTGTGTTTTCCTTCCCGTTTGTCCTATGTTTGTGGGCAATGGTTTTACACCACTGACCTCCATAGAGCTGGTTCCCCCTGTGTGTCCCATGTGTTGTAGCCTGTTGTTCACTGTGACTGTTTGGTTACATTTACTGTAGCACTGGTTGTTGCATCATCTGCTGTTTCCTGCATCCCAAAGTGCTTAGTTTTATTATACCATTTGCATGTGGGAGGTGGGGGGGCTCTTGTGACCATATCACTGCGTGTGGCAGGGGTGGCCTCTGTGACTGATGCCCTTGCAGCCCTGGTACTCCTCTGGCTGTCATTTTGTATGGCTGTGGTGCACTGCTGGTCTGTACCATTGGTGGTCCGGACACTGTTATGTACTCTGTGCTGTTGGCATGGCCTATGCTGTCTGTGTCATCCACTGTAGACATTGTGGTGGTGTTTTGCTTGAATGTTGACTCATGCACTGCCACCTTCTGGGTATCAGTTATCTCTTTATTACATTCCTGGGTTGTCTTGCTGACTGGGTTCCTGAGGCCTCGACTGTGCTCTGCACTGGTAATGGTGACTGCAGTGTGGTGCTGGCCTGCATATTGGGTGCTTCTGTGGGCAGCTCAAATGGACACCCCACATGCTGTTGTGCCTGGCTGTTGTGGGTCTGTTGTTGCAGGGTGCTCTGCTGCATTTTCCATGGTGTAGGGGACCACCAATGTTGTTGGCACTGGGGGCACCAGACACAGTGTCAGTGGGCATGCTGTGGACTTTCTGGTCAGATCCAGTAGGGCAAGTGTCATCAGCTGCTATGGGGGTGCTGTACACAGTCCTGTGACCTGCTCTGTCTTCTGGGGAACTGGATGCCTGGTCTATGTTTCCAGCATGTAGGTGAATGGTGTGGGCAGCTTGGTGTGGGTCAGCTGGTTCAATGGGCATCAGAATTTCATGGGCAGTGTGTCCATGGTGGTGTGGCTATGTAGCACTGCTGTCCCCATCCCAAAATGCTTCTACAATGTTTTGCAGCATAGCTATTAGGGCCCTGGTTTGCTCCTGCTGCAGTGTTGCTCCTCTCCAGCACACTTGTGAGGTGCTCTACTGCTTCCATGTGGTACTGCATACATACACACCTGGAGCCCATGCAGTGCTGCCATTATGTCCACGTGCCAAGCTGTGCTCTGCTATAGCCACTCAGTATGCATGGCATCCAGAACCCCAGACATTAGCTCCACCATGTGGCTTAGGTGTGGATCCATGGAGGCAAGTACTGCTATCAGTTCTTGTGTCTATGCTGCCTGGGAGTCCACTATGGTCTGACAAAATCTGTCATGCTCCACATCCAACGTGGCCTGGAGGGGATGTCCTGTGCAGCCTGTTGCAGCTTGGCCTCCAAGTTCTCTGCTGTTATTGGGCTATGTTGTCTGGGATACACTCCACCAGGTCTGTCTCTGTCCCCTCACTGTCAGCTCTGGCACAGTTTGTGGCACTTTCTCTGTTGCTGTGGGCCTGTGTGACATGAGGCATCTCCCTGTGGGCACAGCTCTCCTCATCCAGCACAACCCCTTATCTGCAGGCTCCATTTGCTTCCTGTGCTGCCTGAGTCTGTGTCAGCAGGCCCCTCTTCTTGACATTCTGGTGGTACACTGGTGCCACTTGTGCCTGCTGTAGCTGTTTCTGCCTGTTCTTTGGGGGTCCCTATGTGGAGAGAATATAACCTCTATCAGCTGCCCTGTCATGCACCCATGTCACTGTATTCCTCTGTACTGTGTGCAGTGATTGTCTGTGCAGTAGGGCAAATGCCCTTTTGGCTCCTTACCCAGCCTAGCAGCAGAGTGCAGGCTGTGTCCTGGCACAATGTGTACCCAGTCTTTTGTGTCATGGCTGCTCTAATGTCCTGTGCACACTGCGCCAACATGCAGGTTGCTACACCAATGGCCTGCATGTGTTCTGCTCTTTGGGTGCACATGGCCTGCCTCCTGTCCACTCATGTTCCATATACGTGTTTGACGCCCTGGTGCATTGCCATCATAAACTGTGGAATGGTATGCACACCGTAGTATGTCTGTGCATTGCTAGTGTGCTCAATGCTGCCAAGCAGTGGCCCAGGATGGGTGTCACCCCGGGCACATTTCACACAGTACAGGGGTGAGACATTCCATGGCAAGTCCAGAACAGTGTGCCTGCAGTGTCGGCTACATTTGTGTGTTGTCCAGGCTGCTGTGTGAGCTGCTGAACTGCAGTACAGGGTTGGGGTGCTGGATGGCCACATTACGATCAGTGGACTCTGTTTGCAAGCCGGCTGCTGTGCCTTCACAGTGTTGCCCCTCCCCCATACCACACCCAGAGCCATAGAGCACACACAGCATCTAGCCTGGTCAGCACACCTTCTGTACCATGTGGTGCACCCCAACTCACCACTTCCCTTTGTCATAAATGCTACCCCTGCAGTCCTGCCTGTGCCTCTACCTTGTGCAGGCCAACTTGTGTCAGACCCCCATGCCCCAGACATCTGCTGTCCACTAAGCTCACGTCTTCCATTGCGGGCCTCTGTTGTTAGCCTGCAGTACACATCACTTGTGCCTCCCACATATTCTCTTGTACAGGAGTGCTGCTCCATGTGGCCTAGGGGGTCGTGCCACAGCTGCTCCCAGCTATAAAGATGTTCTGTTCCTCATGTGTGCCTACACAGCACTTCCGTCTGTCATGCACATCCACACTGCCAGCCTGTGCTCCACATCATGATGCACAAGCTTGTGCAGTGTCACTGCAACAGCATACACATCTGCAAACAGTCTGGAAAAACACAGGGCACACATTGAGAAGTTGTGGTAAGCATGCACTTTATTTAATCCAGACACTCACATTAAGGAATAACCTGCCTGATGTACATTAGTCCACCTAAGGGCTTCCTCAGGGGGTGCTAAATCATTCATTTCTTACTCCATTTATAGTGAGAATCATACATATTCATGATTAAACAAGTGCAGTATGTGAAAGATAGCAAAAGAGCAGGCAAGGCTGGTGTGATCATGGTTCAGGACACATAGAAGTATGTGATGGAGATATGACAACTAGGAGAGACTGATTGTTATAAATTACTTTCTTTTGATAAAGCCTGGTCCTTTAAAGCAGAATTAGATATAATTATTGATAAAGCTTTTGGAGATGGACACATTACAGGACATGAGTTTAGTTTTCTTATGGTGGCCCACCTTGTTATTCCCACCACGTATACCCTACCAAAAGTACACAAGTACAAGTCTATGGGGTACTCCCCTGGGTGACCCATCAGTTCTGGGATTGGGTCACTCAGTGAGGGTCCCTCATGGTTTGTGGGTTATTTTTTGAAGAAAATTGTTCCCAAGGTGGATAGTTATTTATGGGATATTTTGCATGTGACAGAGAAGTTGTAGGGGATTCCATGGGAAGAAAACCTTTGCCAGGTAACCATTGTTCTAGCTTCAGTATAAACTTGTATTGGACACCAGCATGATATCACAGCAATGAGGGAATTTTTAACTAGGGATGCACATTTGATGTTAGCTCCACAAAAATGTATTTGGGATTTACTGGAATTCGTTTTGTACCACAATTATTTACTATTTGACCATCGGTTTTATTTGCAGGTATGAGGAACAGCAATGGGGACATCTCTTGCCTCCTTATATGCTAACATCTTTCTGGCATGCTGGAAAAGTGACATGGTGTTCAGAAATTCCAACCCCCACCTCAGACATGTCACTCATTGGTATCATTTTATGGATTTATAGTGGCATGGTAGCACCACTGTAGTTAGGGTTGAGCAGGGGTTCTATGTTACACCTCAAACTTTACACTTTAATACCTTTGTAAACATTCAACAGAATTGCACAAAATGTTGAATGTGCAGTCTTTGCGGGGGTGGGGTTGATCTCTTGATGTGCCAAGTTTCATTCTGGTTGGATGTGCGGATTCCGAGATACGGATAGCCAAAAAAGCTTAAAAATCACTGGTTTTTGCTGTTTTTTTTTGTTGTTGTTTTTTTGTCATTGCCTAGTGCCCAGACAGTTTAGAATGTTGGTCTGAAATTGTTAGCATAGACAGGGCTTGGACTACAGATGTGCCTAGTTTGGTAACAAAATATTAAGCCATTCCAAAGTTACTAAATTTTAACATTTCAGTTCTGAACATGTTCAATACATTCTTTTGGATAGCTGCTTGGAATGAAAAAAGAATTTGGTCCATATGAAAATTAATCCTTTTTCATATGGGGGTAATCCTTTCTCATGAGGAAAAAATAGTTTTTTTATGGCCGCCATCTTGTTTCTGTTTTTTTTTCCCCAAAAATAAAAAAACTTAAAAACCCACAAAAATGACATTCTACACACATACACCAACACATTGACCCAATTAGGTGGATTCTGCACTTAGATATCCCCTCATGTTTTATGAATTTCCCTAGTGTCTAGTGGCACTCCCTCTGCCTTATGATCACCACTCCTGTATGTTTCATATGTTTTCCAGGTGTCTAGTACTACCCTCCACCCTCCAATCACCACCCCTTTAGGTACTGTGTGCTTCCCTGATGTCCAGTGGCACTCCTCACCATCCAATCACTGTCCTCTTATTGTATGTGTTTTCCTTGGTGTCTAGTGGCATCCCCCTCACTCTTGCATCATCATCCTCCTCTCAGTTATTGCATATTTCTCTGGTGTCTACTGGTGCCCTTGCCCTCCAGTTACTGTCTCTTCAGTTACTTTATTTTTCTCTGGTGTCTAGCAACACCCCCCACCCTCTGGTCACCATCCCCTCAATTATTGTATGTTTCCCTGGTGTCTAGTGGTGGCCCACCCTTTGATTGTCATCCCCTCAGTTATTGTATATTTCCCTAGTGTCTAGTAGTGCCCCCACCCTCTGATCGCTGTCTTCTCAGTTATTGTATGTTTCCCTGGCATCTAGTGGCATCCCTACCTTCCCATTGCTGTCCCCTCAATTATTGTGTGTTTTCCTGGTGTCTAGTGGTGCCCCCACCCTCCGATTACCATCCCTTCCTGTTTTGAACATTTCCCTGATTTCTAGTGGTGCCCACACCCTGTGATCACCATCCCCACATGTTTTGTATGTATTGCTGGTGTCTAGGGGCACCCTGTGATCACCATCTCTTTAGTTACTGTATGTTTCTCTGGTGTCTGGTGGTGCCCCCCACCCTCTGATCACTGTCCCCTCATGTTTTGTACATTTCCCTGGTGTCTAGTGGTACCCCCACCCTCTGAATGCCATCCACATTGTTAGCTGTAATATAAAACAAGTCCCTCACTGGATTTTCTTTAAACTGTAAAAAAAAAAAAAAACAGTCCATCGCCGATGTGCCCCCCACCCCAGCCTCCCATTGAGCACCCACTGCCCCGCACCCTCCAACCCCCAGACTCCCTCACTTACCTGAACAGGCCCCATGGTAAAGATCCACTCGACAATCGAAGACATGCCTTGCTGCTGAAACTGGCAACTGCAATATGAGAAACTAAGATAAGTGCAGTTCGATGTATTTGAATGGGGTTTTCAACTTTGATGCATAACTTTGTCAGTTTTGCATATTTTGACCCCATAGTTTCAACACAGCCTTTTTGGAACACCACCTCCCACCCTCGTTAATGAGATGGGGTCACAAGAATGTTATGTTGAAAATTTCGGGTACAAGTATTACTAAACAACAAAGTTATGACTGTGCATTGAAATTTTACAATGCATGCTCATAACTTTGGTAAATTTAAATATTTTCACCCCAAAGAGCAAAGAGATTGTCTTCAAATTAATCCTCCCCATGATAGACTATGCCAACATTGTCTGCAGCTCAGCTCCCCAAATGTCCCTTGCTTACTCAGGTCCCCTGTTCAATGTTTTCTGTCATTTTGCCTCAGACCTCCCTTTCCGAACCCATCACTGCTCCCTATACTCTACCCTTGCACTCCCCTTCCTGGCTAATTGTTGCCTTGCCCACTGTGCTGGCCTTCATCGGTAAGTACTGATTCTCTGCAGCCCCATCTCACCGCTCTCATATTCCCCTCATCTACATAAGTCTACTCCCTCAGAACCCAAGATTCCAGCACTTTCCATCTCTTGTATCCTCACACACGAACAGGCAAGGCCACTTTCTCCTTTAGGCTCCCTGATCTCTGGAATTGTCACCACCACTTTATCCACCTTGCACCCACTCTTGTCTCACTAAAACAATAATTAAAGTGCTTCCCCCTCCCCCCACAACTGTTACCCATCCCACCTCCCTTGATCCCATCCTTCCACCCCTCCCTCCCTCTGCTGTCTCTCCTCTCCCCTCTCCCTCCTGGCACTCCATGCACCTTTGCCTTTCTTTTTCACTCCCCTTTCCTCTCTGAAAACCCCTCTGCTCTTTTATACCTTTTCTCCAAATTTCTAAATCCTCTCCCTCTCATGCATAGGTCCTTACTCCGTGCTAATGTCACCCAGGGCATGTCTGTACAAGCTGTTTTGCACATGTATAGTTGTCATTTATTAAAGTCTGTAAATGTACTACGCACCTTGGAAACACTGTTTTAAAATTGGCTTTATGTACCTTGCACCTTGACAACTGCTACCCCAACAATGTAACTTAAATATTTGTTTGTCAGTATTGGATATCTGTTCTTCTGTATTGATAATAATTTTCAAATGTTGTACTACTCTGATCATTGTAAAATCCCTTTTCCATCTTTCCTGGGTCACACCTGGAAATGAGCCTCAGCTCAGTGTGCCTTTCCTGGGCACCACATTTTAAATAAATAAATACATACATTTTCAACATTGCCATTTTTTCCACGTCATCTCATGAACATAACAACTATTATATTTCAAAACCTGGCCAAAATGTGTTTTCTCATCTATACCACAGACTGACATGTTGGCCGAGAGTTGAACATTTTTACATACCAGGGTTCATGAGGTGGGTTCATAACAAGACTATGTTGAAATTTTGGGGTCAAAATATTCAAAAAACAACACAGTTATGAAGGTACCTTGACTTTTTTCTATACACTTTTTTTATGTTTGGTAGCTTTTGACATCCGATGCTGCACAGAATGGCAGGGTCTGCAGGGCCCTACTTAGGCCTGCAAATCTGCACCTGTTCACACAGGTCCTGAAGGGATCTGCGTGAATGAGGATGTGATTCCACAATCTCAAAAAGAAGGGAAATTCTTTGCAAAAAAATGTCATTAATGCACCATTTAGGGTAACTTAACACCACAAAAGTAGGGAAATGTGATGTTCGGGTTTCCAACCCTAACTCCCCACCCCCAACCCCCAAACAGCAAAAAGAAAAAAATTAGGGTTTGGAGTTTCCAAGGTTTTGGCAAATCAGTGGTGGGGTCTTCCTCGGGATTGTTCAACCCTAATGCTCACCCCTTCCCCCTGCCCGTAGCCTCCAATCTGAAGCACAAGGTGCAAGTCCAAGCCACTGCCTCATAATGATGCACTCTTCAAAGATAGAGAAGTATGTCTCTCCACAGGTTGCCAACACAGTTTGTTGTAAGTTTCTTCAAGCAGGACTCTGGGGGCCCTGTGTGAAGAAACAGGATCATGTGTGACATTGTATTGTTCACAAAATGGTGTGGGCGTTAAGGTTGACAACCTCTAAGAAGACCCCACCACTGATTTGCCAACACTCCAGAGACCCAAAACCCTAATGTTTTTTCCTTTTGCTGCTTGATGGGTGGGGGTCGGGGTGGGGAGTAAGGGTTGGAAACTCTAATGCTGCATTACCCTACTTTTGTGGCCTTAAGTTACCCTAACTGGTGCATTAACACAGTTTTTTTGTGAAAAATATATGTGTCTGTAGTGGGGGTTTGGAGATGGTCCCTCTTTTCATTGATTGACTGAATGAACACTAACAATTTAAATATCAAATGTACATATCAATGTGATGGGAATTATATTGAATTCCTGGATATTAGATTAAAGAGGGGAATACTAGATATGGAACCTTTCAGGAAACCTATCTCAGGAAACACACGTAGAATCAAAAATAGCAGACAGGAAAATGTTAAAAATTTTCTGAAGTAGTCAGTTGCAACCTTTTATTTCTGAAGTAGTTTTCTTCTTCCGTTTGCTCATTAGGAAGTTTTCTATGTAATAGTATTATGCTGGATGTGTGGCATAGCACTCTGCCTGGCAGCAGATACATCTAGTTCTATTCCCTCTACTACATCATCAGCGTTCTGACCTCACTGACTGTGACATCACAGCTGATTAACCTAGCAGCTATGAAGTGGCTCCTCCTGAGTAGCTGTGATGTCATAGTCAGTGAGGTCAGAATGCTGATGATGTAGTTGGGAGAATATTGATACATATGTCAGCAGTCAGACAGAATGATGTTCCACAGACCACACCTACTAACATCAGGTAAAAATATATTCTAATTACCCAAAAGAAAAGAAAAAACACCTTAGTTATAAAAGGTAACAATTAACTACTTTTGAAAATGAATATTAATTTTAGGTAGTACACTAGCTCTTTAACAGCAGAGATTGCCCATGAAGATCTCTGGTGAACAGCATCCCCTATGGACAATTCCTTAGATTACGGAGAAGCTGTACTTCAGATCAGAATTTTGAGCAAGAAGCTGGGATGCTATTCACCAGCTTTCAAGAGAGAGGATATGCAAAAGAAGGGATTGAAAACACTTACAAAACAGAGAGAAAAACAGAACAGATCTCTTGGTGCCAAACCCTGGAGAGAGACAAAAGAAAATGACAGAATCAACTTTGAGACAGATTGGCATTCCGATTCTAATCAGGTCAGGGACATTATACATCATAGATGGGAGATACTGACATCTGATCCAGACCTGAGCCCGAGTAATAGGTCCAAAAACTAGAATGTCTTACCACAGAAGTGTGAGTATTGCAGTGACTAAAAGCGCTATTGGGACAAGAGGAACAGTCTACAACTTCCAAAGCCATTTTGGAAATTTTATGGCTGCAGTGTTTGCAAATATGTAGTTCAAGAACAAATTTTCACTCACCCATTTACACAGAAAGTTCTTTGTGGTTCATGGCTCAGTGCTTGTGCTACGTACAGTAGAGTTGTATGATGTAGGTTATGCTTGGATACATAAGCCAGACCAGTAAGTAGGATAATGCCTGATAGGTATATAAGTTACATGAATGGTTAGTGCTTAGATACTTCAGCATAGATATGGACAAGTCAGTGATTGTAGTACCTATGAACTGGATTGGATATGCATAGTGCTTAGGTGCTTGAACCGATGAATAACAACTTGTTAGGACTTGATGTTTTGGCCTTTTCTCTGTATCCCATCTTAGGAAAGATGCTTTGTTGAGTAGAATTTAACCCCCGCCCCCCCCAAAAAAAGAATTATGATTACAGGTATGATTATCTCCTCCAACTCCGAAGAGTGTGGCCAGTAGCATGCAGGAGAGGAAAAAAAAACTTTTGGGGAAACCTCTGAGGACCCATGGCTATTGACCTGCCCATCCTTCTGGGTATACCAAAGGAGAGTAATCCTAAATGAACAATATTAAGTTGTTGGCTAGTCTGAAAACCTGTCGATGAAGATCTTAAGATCGATAAAGTGCAAATGTGATTCAGTACTGATGGTGAATGTCCAGCGAGAAGATGGTAGCAATAACCTTAGCAAATTCCCATGTTCGAGATGTCAAAGTCCTGGGCAAAAATATTGATAGAAGGTCATTTTGAATCCAGTTGAATGCATAGTCGATCTTGGAGTGGTGGTCTGAGTTCTGCTATATGAGTTATGGAAGCATAGAGTCTTAGGAGGCGAGGTGAGTAAGCCAGTTGCGAGTTGTGAAGCTGAAGACAGTGGAGCAAATGAACCTCTGGTCCTGAGTGGGCGAAACAGTAAGGGAACATTGGGCTAGAAAGCCCGGAAAACCTCCAACCTATCTGGCGAAGCAAGTATGGTAAGGAACTGACTCTCCATGTCCCGAGATGGAGAGGCAGGTGTAGAGTAGAAATATTCGAACCTCCAGGCCCCGATGCTGGGCGAGGCAGGTGTAGGATTGTAATAGTCAAAACTCCATGCCCCGATGCTGGGTGAGGCAGGTGCAGCTGGGCTAAAGATAGGCTATGAGAGCAGTAAGATAGTCCTGTAGAATGTCATGTTCCTGATGATCAAGGATAGCAGAAGAACGCAGTGAAGAAACCTGGTCGGATGAGTTGGCAACTCAACCACATGTAATAAGCCTCATGGTACTGGAATAGGTCAATGTCTGAGGCCTAAGCCATGATATAGGAAGGCACTATGGAATAGAGCTAGGCTGAGTGTACTGACAGGAAGCGGTAGTAGTAATCCAAATGAATGGAAGCAGCATGGTGAGAAGCACCCGAGGGAATGGATGTGACTATCCTGAGATGTAGTCCAGAAGTATGTCCACAGTGGAACCAAGAAGAATATCCTTGATGAGTGGAAGTAGGTGTGAGCAGGCAAGGTGAGGGCTGCAGCGTCCAGAACTCAAGTAGTATGACTGAAGGCAAGGCATAACAGGCAGTGCATACAATCCTGATGGAAGTCAGATGAGTACGTGACATGGAATGAAGGTGCCTGGCAGACGGAGATTCAAGGAAGAAGGCAGATAAGACGCCCAAGGATGAAGGCAAGGCAACCAGCTAGACCCATATGTGGGGTAGGATGAGTGGCTGGACCACATGTAGGACAGCCAAAGGAAGGAGTAGAGAGTGGCAGCTAGGCCCAACAAAGGCTAGCAGACCAACCCACATGCAAGGCAGCAAGGAACAGTGAAACGAGCAAGGCGAGGCCCTCGCATGACCAGCGGGTAATGCCAGACCCGACGTAGGCCAGGTGAAAGGGCCAACAATGAGTTAAGCTAGACCCCACATAGGCTAGTGTGACTGGGAGCACTGCCACGGAGGGACTTCCGGTGCAGCAGGCATCCCAGCCAAAGCCGGGGGATGGGGGCAAGGTCATCCCAGATAAGGCAATAATGAGAAGAATTGCAGAAAAATGGTCCTGAGATATTCCACCGGTCCAGAGGGATAGGCAGTAGGGCAAGGGAACTATGATGTCATGCAAGCAGAAGGAAGGGGGAGCAAAGGAGCTTGGCAGGCAGCAACACAAGCTCGGCTGGTAGGGACTGCATAGTGGAGCTAGCATGGTGCCACTATCCCAGTCCATCAATATAATAAGAAAAGGCAGTAGACTTAGCCCAGAGCCAAAGTTAGTAATGAATAGCCGAACTTCCCAACAAGGAACAAGTGATGAATTAGATACAGGTAGAGTCACGAATGAGTGTAAAGGAATGCAATCCACGAGCAGGCATGGCTGCTGTATAGGGACGTCCAGGCAAAAGCTTGCAGCAGTAAGGTATGAGGTAGGACAGGTGAACAGCCGACCTCCCAACAGTCCCTGATTTGCAGGGACATCCCTGATTTTGCCTCCAAATGTTACCCTGGCCCTCCAAAATTGTGTTTGTGAACAAACAGTGGTGGTTGTAAGCACATATATCATCAAACATTAAATTTACAGACTTGGTCTTCATAGAAATGTATGTCAAACTAAGCCCCTTATTCTACCAGCTTCCTGAAGGATAGCACCAATGTTGAGGATGAGTTCCTGACTTTGTTCCATTGCCCCTGATTTAGTCAAGCCTGGTCCCTGATTTATGAGGCATAGGTTGAGAGGTATGGCGAGCAGTAATGAAAGGCAAGCTGGCAGACTATAACCCACCTGGAGGGAGGTTGACTTGAAGCTGAGGTGGCAGCGTAAATCGGAAGGGATGAAGCTGCAGGCATTGAATATATGGGTAGTAGTGACACTGCCAGAGCTCCGGTGATATAAGAAGTGTGGGTAGTGTGCAGCATGGCTTTTGAGGTAGTACAAAATGAGTGCCAGTCAGAAAGACTGGAGCCAGTCCCGGAGCCTGGGATCGTTGAGGGACCACGGAGAAGCAGTACGGCCCAAACAAGCACACAGCAATGGTCAAGGGGGAAGACAGCCGTTGTCTGGAAGGTGGCTGCCTGTAAAACACAAGAGGAAAAGTTGTGGCTGATCCTTGCCACACACCAATACCATCCAAATGTGCAGACCGGAAAAAGGGGTCTGGATGCGATACAGAGGTAGTTCTAAGGCGAGCTGCATGGTGTTCCAGCATGGAGGAGCATAAACAGTCGGGCATCCGTACAGGAACCAAACAAGCTTGCATGACACAAAGACATCCTGGGCGATGAATGCTGAGGTGCAGGGAGCCAGTATGCTACCGAACATGAGGATGCAGAAGCAGACACTACACACTGTGAATGTAATGCAGATGGTCCCAGTGAGGAGGAGCAGAGGAACAGGCAAGGCATTGAGGCGCAGCTAGTGGAAGAAAGAAAGCCCCAAAAGAAAGAAAAAGCACCAGAGGCACAGGAGACAGGTACAGGATGAGGGGAAGGCAACACATGGTGGGGGGTGAGGCAAGGCAGCTGCAGGAGGAAGAAATGGAGAGAAGAAAAAACAAAACAAAAACAAAACAAGCAGGGGAAGAAGGGGGGGATACCACCCCAGCTGTGCCACTGAACAATGAGTGCAACTTGCTCTAAGCAGAGTGGCGATAGCCTGCTGGTTTAAGTAGGAGCTGGGGGAGGAGTCATTCCCTCACAGAACTACAGGCATATGACTTTCAAGTGTCTTGTTTTTAATCAATATCCAAATTGTAAGACAGCACATGTTGTACATGCAGCATGGTACGAATTTGGATTAATATATGTGGGAAAAACTCAAAGGCAGTTGAGAAATAGAATCCAAGAACATGTTAGGGCTATAATGAAAGGTGACATCAAAATGCTGTTGGGTGGCATTATAAGGATAAACATGGAAGTGACCCTACAAGTTTTAAATTTTGACCAATAGAGCATGTCCAAAAGTAGAAAAGAAGGTGTGATAGAATATCAACATTAGATAAAAAAGAACTGTTCTGGATGTGTAAGTTGTCAACAGTCTCCCCTTATGGATAAAATGAGATTTTTGATCTGAAGCCTTATTTGTAATGTGCTTTGACTCTTTTATGGCACTTGAAGAGGATTGGTAGAAATTGGTAATATATCAGCTCTTAAGACTTAGCCATATGTGGCCACTAGGCCATTTCTATTGACTATCCTACAATGTATATATATGTTATAAAAATATTTTTTCCATGCTTGGTGAAGGGTTAAGTATAATGGGCCCTATTCATGAAAGCAGAGAAACTGCGCACAAATGCAACGTAACATGGGTGCACAGCTGCATACCCCAGCTGAAAAAACATGCAGGATTCACAAAGATGCATGCAGTGGGAGCTGAAGCAGAGGTATGGCAAATGGAGGCATGCAGTGCCATGAACAGGGACAATGGGGTGTCCCTTACATACACATCCCCGCCCCTTGACCCCATCATATACGTGCATGTGGACCGCCCTGTGCAGACACAAGGAAGTGAATACCAAGATAGAACAGCAAACAACAGCTGGACACAGAGACAGGTGCTGTGCCAGAGTCAAACATACTCTTGCAAGAGACCTCACCCAGGGTGGGGTAGTGCCATGGGCCACGGAGGGCATACATCACGTGGTGCCACCAGGGACTGGTCTAGCAATTTCAGAGGCAGTCAACTGGCAGCCATGGTCTTGGACACCTGATCCAAGACAACTGTGGGGTGCTGTATGGAGCAGAGTCCCTGAAGACTCCAGCGGAGGTCAAGGCCAGCATATGGCTTGACATCCAGGCCACTGTCAATGCAGCCAGTCCAGAGTCATGGACACTTGTAGCAATCAAGCACAAGTGGCTTACCTGCCGTTGGCTGTGAAGCAAAAGCTTGCTGCCAAGGAATGGGCATAGTGCAGCACAGGTAGGGGACCACCCATGCAAGTGGGAACTCTTTTCCATCAAAAGGATGATGGCTGGCACCCTCTCCGAGGTTGGTATACATGGGGAGATGGAGGGCATGGACACCTTGCCAGGTATGAGGCACAGTAGAGGGGATACATTGTGGGAGGTGTTTAACTGCATGGCATAACCAACAATCCCTTCTCACACCCTGCAGATCAGGAAACCATGGCCAGCAACCATGCACCACCTGCAAGCACCATGGAGGAGGATACACAGAGGGATACTGATGCAGATGGAGCAGGTATGTGGAACGAATTGTGGCCTGCTGAATGCATGCCAGTGCCTGCCAATGCACCTGTAGGTAACGAGGCAATGTACTCTCATCCACAGGTGTAGCCCAGGGGACACAGGACATGGCACTGGAGATATGCACACTGGAAGACACTGACTCTGAAACCATGCTGGTGACACTGAAGGCCATGCAGGACCTGGCCCAGACACCTGACAGGAGCCAGCAAATGCCCCCCTTTCAGAACCAATCCCACAGCCACCTCACAGCTGGCCTCCCAGTGCTGTGGGACAGGGCCCTGAGGAGAAGCAGATACAGCCCTACATGCCTAGTGATGCAGGGCAACCTCACATCTCAAACATATGGCCTGGGGACAAAGGGGGCCAATGTGTTACCCCACAAGTGCATGCAGATAGTGGGGATAAGGAGCCCTCAGCACTGACAGCCTGCCAGGTGCATAGGAAGGCACCACAGTCATGCAGACTTTCTATCGTGAACTGTGGCAGCTGGAATGGGCAGGCCTAGTAGGAAAACAACAACTCACTTTGGAACCTAACCATGGAGGTGTGTGGGCTACAGTGCACCAGCGAAGGAATAGGGGAATTCCTGGAGCAGATAGCAAACCATCTGTTATCATGGGCCAGCATAGCCAGCCAACCTGTCCTGAAATGTTGGGATGTGACATCCCAGATGCCATCAGGCAGACATATAGGGTCTGTGGCACAGCCACATGCTACCACCCTGACCCAACCCACATGCACCCTGGTTGCCATGGTACTGAATACTGGATCACACCAGCTGCCGCCACACAGAGGCATCTGCCAGCCCAACAGGGACACAGGAGGTGGGGTTGGCTCTGCATCCCAGGGGTTGGAGGCCATCTGCATGCTGAGGGACTTGGAGGACACACAGGGGCAGCAAGGCCTGGGGCCATCTAGAGACCGTAAGGCATGAATGGGGGGTAAGATTAAGGTACAGTCACGCCTCCTGGTCTCACGGTCCTCAGCATGTCTTAGGGAGTAAACTCCCAGGAGGCTGTAAGGAAACCCACACACACTGCACAGTGACAACTATGCACCTGCACCTGCCCCAATACAGTCCTACTACACAGCCCCACACACACCCCTTCCTGGACCCCCTCCCAGAATCACACTGTACACCCATGAACCCCACCCCCTGAGGTGGGAGCCACACTCATGAACCCCTCTCCCTGGAGTGGGAGCCAAACCCATGAACCCTGCAATCCAGGGCAGGGGTCACACATATTAACCCTGCCCACCATGGCAGGGGTCACACCTAGGACCCTGAGGGCCATGCCTCTGTACTCCTCAGGTTGGGGCCACAACCCTGTACTCTGACACCTGAGGTAGTGGCCACACCTCTGAATGCCACCCTTTGGGGTGGGGAGGCAACTGTTTATTCCATCAGACCCAGGCCACTGCTGCAGGTACCCACCCTCACAGCCCGCAACAGTTGGACCACGGCACAACGCCCCCTCTGACATGGACAGTAATGTGCAGCACACATGGGATAGGACACCCATTTCCCCCCGATATGGGCACTCAGAAGAAATAGGCCTCATCAAAGTGCCACTGTGGTGTATACCCTATCTCTTGAAGGAACCACACGAGTGCATGGTATACCACCCAGCCAGACAGTGTCTCAAGACAGTGGTGCTGTGGTTCGTTCCCCTCCTCATCACTCTGTGGGACAGCACACTGGTGACTGGGCATGGGTAGCCATTTGCAAACAGCCATGTGGTGCAGCATGTTGCATGCGGTGAAAACTCTGCAGGCCTTCACAGGGGCCAACATCATCGAGCCACCAGTGTCATCCAGGCAAGAGAACCTCATCTTCAGCACTCCGATGGTCCTCTTGACAACTGAATGTGTCTTCCTGTGTGTCTCTTTGTATGCCTCCTCCTTCCTGCCATATGGCATCAGGAACAGCATCATCAGGTATTGTCAGAGTGGGTATCCACTTTCACCTAGGCACTGGGTACAGAACAAACATGTTAGTGTCCTGTGGCAGTGTCTACAGCTGTGTCACGTATGTCACATGTCCATACTCATCCAGCAGCCACCCATTACACCCCCACATGCTGCAAGGTGGTCACCCAGCCTGGATCCATTGAATATGTATGTGTCATGGGTCAACACAGGGTACTTGGCACACACATTGGTGATTACACTATCTGCATTACATACCATCTGGCATTTGATGCTTTAAAAACCCTTTCTGTTCCTGTACACCTCCTCATCCATGGTAGGTGCTAAGATGGCTACATGGGTAAAGTCTCTTGCACCCAATATATCAGGCATGACATGCATGGCGTGGAATGTCTCCTTCAGTGGCATGGATGTCTGTGTCAGCTGTTGGGAACCATATGTGGTCATGCACATGTTGGAGTAAGGCATCTGTGAGCTGGATCAGGGCACTTGACATGAACGACTGACTGACACCTGTGACATCCCCATGACCCTCTGGAAGGAGCCCGTGGCACAGCATGACAGGCTACATATGACTTTTTTTTCCCATGGACATGGCATGGCATGTGACCTATGTGTCAGGGGTGTCAGCTGCCCTTGGAGCATGTGGCACAGCTCTAAGAGTGTGTTGTGGTTTGGGCAGTACTGCTCAATGCACTACCTCTCCCACAGGAGGACATTTATGAGTAGCCCAGGGCACATCCTGCAGACCACATGAGGTCACTGCATCTCTTGGTCTGAAAGCTACTACTCACTGTACACTGCACCATGTACAAAGTGGAGCAGTTGATGCTACAGCTGCAAGTCCCCCCTTAAGTGGACCATAACCCGACATAACTGCAGGGTCACACACATCATTGGTCATCGACACCCAGCATGCCATTCTGCATCTCAAGTTGGTAGCTGTAAGTGCTCCACGCCATGGAGGCATGTGTGCTCCTAAGGTTGGGTGACAAAGGGTGTACCCCCGCAAACTGCATCAGGTGTCTGCCAACTCATACATGGATGACCCCTGCACTAAGGAGAACCATCTGGGAAGTGACAGAGCCTGGGGAGGTGAGTGGATGTATTCTAACCCTACTGCATGCTACTGCCCTGTCCATGTTCCACAGGTCCTTGACATGCAGGGTACCTATGTTGTGTACACCTGTTACCTGCTGCATGCCCACCTGCAGTGTACACATTGTGCTGTCCACCACAGGTGTGCCTGTGTGCTGTGCCCAGTGTATTGCTCCTACTGGTGGTGTCATGTGTGTCCAGGGTGCTTTGTGATGTGCTGCTAACCTTTTGCTATTCATTTTGCTTTCCCTTTTGTGTCTCAGCAGGACTTCCAGGTGTGGCCGGACATCATTGTTCTGGAGCGGCTGGTGCAGTTGAATGGGGCTGTGTCACTCATGGTGGCATTGTGGTGGCACAGGATACCCCTCAACCTACCATATCACCTGTCCTGGAAGGTGGGTATGTCTGCCATCCACCACCAGGACAAGATGGGGGATATGTGGGCCATTGCCGAACCATCAACGATATGCTATGCCAGTGCTATACCAGTGACTGTGGTGCATGTATGTGTCTGCTGTTGCCAGCATCATCATGCCATGTCCCTATCACTCATGACTGTCTTCTCTCCTTTCTCTTCCAGGGGTATTATAAACCACTGTGGTGCCTGATGCTGTACCTCCAGGGATATACCACCACCACCCCACCAGCATTCAGCAGGGACTCTGAAGATGTGGAGGACTTGGGGGGACAGTATTTATATATGCTTTTTTCACCCTGTGTGGCATCAGTGCTGTTCATTGTGTCTGTTTTCTCAGTAAAGACATATGTTCTGCATACACTGTTCTCCTCATCATTCCCGGCAGTGGTGTATGTTCACCATTGGGGTTGGGGGATGCATTATACATCCCTGCTGGCAAACTGCTGCACCTGGTGCTGCCTGGGGAGTGTACTTGGTTGTGATGCAGGTGGTGCACTGTCCCTTTATCCATCACTGTGGCCTGTGTCATGGTCATGCCATTGGCATGCAGTGGTGGTCCCTATGGTGGGGCACTTGTCTGGGTTGTAGGGTGTGTTTTTCTCAGTGCTCACTATGTGTGGCAGAGACATGCACTGGCTCTCTCCTGGATTCGCACTTGGTCCATACACCTGTGTTGGCAGCCGGGTCCCAAGGGTGGGTGGCTGCATCCATTGTTTCCCATCAGCTGCCCTACCCTACTCTGCATTTCAGGGGTACTGTCTGGGTGCATTAGTGGGGCGGTGTATGGCCACCCATGCCCATGGGTGCTGGCACCTCTGTGTGGACATCACACAGTGTCCACAGCATCCTCTGTGGTGATCCCCACTGCTTTCTGATGGATGGTGTGCCATACTGTCTTCTTCCATGTCTGTCTATTCCACTATAGTGATATTCCCAATGTCCTGCACATTCCCTGGTGACAGCGTATGCCATGTCCACCACTGGGAGGCCTGTGGGATGGTGATCTACATCCTTTGTGCTGTGGGGTGTCATAGTAGCATCTGCCTGGTGCTGTCTCCATGGGGCTGTGTATGCCAGCTGTTCCCCTGCTGCATCTTGTGTGCCTGTGCTGCATGCCTAGTTATGGCTGCCCTCCAACCCATGTACTGCTGCACACCCTGGTCCATGTGCCTGGGTGATATAGTGAAGGTTGCTAATGTGCGTACAGCATTGCATGCACACCACTAAATGGCCATGCCCCGAGGAGTGCGCGTACTTTATGTGGCGCCATAGCTACGTGTCTGCCCTCACTGTGCAGGGTGCACTATTCTTCATGAATGCTGCTGTGGTGCAGTGTGCACAGTATATTGTCATATACCATTGCACATGTCACTTATGTGCTGCACATCTGTGGCTGGGGCTTCATGAATAGGCCCCATTATGAATGGGATCGCTCTCTTAAAACAGACTATAGAATGGATCAGATCCCTTCGAATAAGGAGCTTTATATTTTAAAATATATAAGTTGGGAGCCATCTACTCTTTAAATCCCCTATTTTTCTGATGGCAACTGGAAGGTAAAAATATGAGGGACTGGTTTCAAAATGGTAAAATAATGCTAACGTTCTTTTATTAGAAGGGGATTGGCAATTATAGAAATGGAAAAGCTCTGGAAAAATATGTTTACAAATACAGAGTAAATACTAATGTATCCCTCACCCAGGTATGCCGTTTCTATCTTGACAACTCTATCTGGTGGGCTGAGTTTGGGGAGGAATATGTCACTCGGCACATAGGCTAGGTTTGGCTACTCTGCACAGGGGCACCCAAAGTAACTCTGGACAAAGGAAGCAATAACTGTAATGTCCAACACCAGAAGTGGGATTCTACAGTGTGGCTTTTATTCACATCCAAACAGAATAAACAAAGCATAGATGGACCCCCACAGGGCTACACTCCTGGTAATGCAGATTAAAGGAGACCAGAACACATCCTCATCACTTTAGCTCTCATTCTCTGAAACACACTGAGCACACAGCCCAAACTTGTACGCTGCTCTGGGTTTTTCCTGGCTTGGCTTCCTTGCCAGCCACTTGGACACTTTCCATATAGCATGGAAACATTTACTGGTGGCTCCCTAAACCACCTATGAGCACTTCTGCTCCATAAGGGAATCTTCCTCATCAATCCCACATCTGGGTACTTTCCACAGGCACTGGCCAAGTACCTGAGAGAAAGCAAGTGTCCCAGAGCAAATCCGTAGAGGTGAATTTGGCTACTACTGATGGGGGGGGTCTCCCACCTCTCGCTCCCATAATTCATACCTGGCCATTTCTCTGGACTGTAACACCTCATTCTTTAAAACACTTTGCTGTGTAGATTCTTTTTAAATGTATTTCACATTCAATCTACTGTCTTTTCTTCCCATTTGTGCTGGACTTGAACATACTTAATAAGTGGCTTTGTCCATTACTCTAGACCCTCGACAGAGTTAAGCAGTCCAATCCCCACATCTTCCAAACTGTACTTGGCTATCTTTTCCTGACCTAATAGTAACAGTCCCTTTAGTTTCATTGTTATGTAGATGAAAACACATGGCCCTTTAGCAGAGCGAACTCACCCTTTGGTTGCAGGTGCCCCACAGGTGTTTCCTCCTCAAGGAACTCTCTTCCAGAGCTTCTGGTGCCACAGCACGAACCTAAACAAGGAGCTTCTTTTCTCCCTAGCTGGACCAAGGGGGTTGCCCCTGGAAGCAGGCTGATACCTTCCCCCCATCCCCACAGGGATGGGGCCCTGAACCATTGAAAGCAGTCTCCACCACTTCAATATGCAGTTCTCATCTTCCTCTTCAGGTGGAAACACACACCTAAAAACAAAAGTAGCCCTTTACCAGAGCTTAGAGCTCTGAGGGTCTGCACTCAGCGGAGCATCTCTGCTGAACTCTACAGACTCTCTCTCAGACTGACTTCAAAATCCCCAATGTTCTACTCTAACCTCCAACTGCAACATTCCAGTGTGGCTTATGCAGCTGCGACAGTTCTAAATGATGTCATCCCTCAGTCTCAGCTGAGACTGAGAACAGTGTGAGACAATGTGAAATCCATTTAACTAGAGTTTCACAAGCTGCCTTCCCTGCCTACCACTAGGTCTTACTGGGATTCTAGTAACCCCCGGGTAACTGGGGGGTTACACTCACCCTGGGCCAGGAAAATGACTGTCTGCAGTCATTAGTCACCTGGCTTAGGCCATCTCATCCCATGTGCTGACTACGGGGAGGTAGCGCTACCTTCTCCCCTACCATGTGCCAAAACAGGCAGACAACACTAAGGGCCTAGAGGCCTTCGGCTGACACATCAGCCTCTACTCTACTCTACCAGCTGACTATGGGTACCTAGTGGCTCTGGCAGAATTGTCCAGAGCATAGCCCAAATAGATCAGTACTGCAGCCCCTACTGCAGGTCAGGGCCACAGCCTGTCTATCCCCCCTTGCCCTCTAGGGAAAATCTGTCTGCCTCTTAGAATTCCCAAAACAAAACATACAGGGGACCTCCCCCAACCCTGGACACCATGAACCACACACCAGGAGCTAATACCATACACTATGCATTACTCCAACACTCCCCCACAACCATACCTGTAGAAGGAAAAAGTTACACACAGTAACAACAACAACAAAAGTACTTTAAACACTACACTCTAAAGTACTACTGAGGAACTCCACTGAGTCCCTCCTCCTCTTCTTGTCTTCTCTTCTATCTTCTTCAGGAACACCTGCAAGAAAAAGAAAGACAACACACACTCCTAATCTGCATACACAGTCTATCTAAACCCCTACCATCAAAACACTGGAGAATCCCAAACAGATTTTTTTTTTAGAAAAGTAGATAAAACAGTATAAATATTAGAAAACAGTAGAAAATTACATTATTTACAATACACTATATTTGGGGGATGGAGTGCCCTAAAAGTCCCATCTAGTGACCACAGTGCCCGAAGGCAAGTCCATTAAAGAGTCTCTCCTGGGCTGGAGCCCGGTGAAGCACAGTTCTAGCAGGCCAAAGTCCCAAAGGGGAGAGTCTTTGAGGACAGTTCAAACATCTGGAGTCTGCTAGTGTAGGGTGTGTACTGCAATGTCATAAGAATAGAAAAGTCTGGACTTACCAGTCCCTTGTAGAACAAAAATGGTACCACACCCGGTCCTCAGCCGAAGACTCTCCCTGGCAGCATTCTTCCAATACAGCTGGGCAGACATCTTCCGGGAAATGACAGGAGGGCACATCTGGAAACTGCTGGGTTGATGTCATCTCTGGAGCTGGAACCTTGGAACAGGAACAGAAAGGAAAACAGCTGGTCTAAAGTCATCCAGTACCCAGGCAATGAATCAGGATACAGCTGGGCTGGTGTCCTCTCTGGATCTGAAGTCATCTGGTGGGCCAGTCGGTGGATTCTGAAAAGTCAGTACACTGCAGAACTGATGAATATGGGGCACCTGATTCCTGGACGTCCAGACTGGCGGAACAACATAGGTACAGCAATGGCTGGAATGGCAGCACTGGCTACCACTGCTCTGCTTTCCACTTGGTAGGCATGGGCACATTCACATGAAGGTCTTTGCATTGTGGCCAATAGCACAACGGGTCAGGCACTTGAATTATTACCCCATCTGGACGCTCATAATTCACACTGTGAAAGGTTTCATGTCCCTCTCTATCCACTATTCGAACAGTGTCCATAAACAGTGTACTGCCTCTTTTCCATGTGCTGTATTTTTCGTGAAACATTCTGTTCTTGACATACTTGTTTGCACCAGGATGCACACATTTCATTGCTTCTTCCCAAATCCAGGATTTCTGCTTTTTTCAGTCTCCTCCCAGACTCTCCGAGGAAAGGTAGGAAAGGACATCTCATAGATTTCATTCGCTTTCCTACGAACCAGTCTTTCCTCTTTACTAGCTTTGGTCAACCTGAGACCTCTGGCCTGGCTTAGGGGTGGCCAGTCCTGGTTCTGCCAGCTACACGATTCTTAATGACACAAAAATGGATCCTTGGCTTCTTCTTGCACAGCCAGGGCAGTGGAATCACTATCTCTTCCATGCTGCCTGAGGCAAGAGCTTGAGGCTGTGTACCAGTTCCTTTTTCACAAGGCCACATAGGTTCCCCTCTTCTTCCTCACTGAGAATCTGTGCCCAGGAATGAGCAGTCATCCTCACTCCTGAGACTGTCCACTCTTCGCTGGGCACTGAGGTCGAAACCTCCCATTCAAAGGCCTCCCTCATCTCGTCTTCACCTATGAGACTTGGGCTAAGCCCCTTCCTCCAAGGGTCTACTGATGCTCTTTCTGAAATGTCTTTCTATGACTCAGACTCTGAAACATCAGCACATTGTTCTGTCTGTAAATTTGTACCCTCTTGCTTTGTGCCACACTCTGAGGGGCCTTCTGCAACAGGATCCGCCTGGTGCTGTGTGCTGCCAACTGCAGATTCTTGAACTTTTGTCCATGTGGGAGCCAAATGAATCTTGGGTGCTTTAAACAAACCATGTTTCTCTAAGCACCCAGAACAGTGAGGTACCACGAAGACGTCCCTTCTAACATTTAAGCACATCACACATACTCGAGCTGGATATCCAGGAATCGCCACATGAGGAGGCAGTCATCCCCTATAGTAACATCTCTCAATGTCCCTTTACTTGTTAACTTCTACTGCTATCACAGCCCAGGCATGATCCAGGTAGCGGGCTGGTCCTGAAGCCATGACTGCAGAGAAAAACAAACAACGCTCACTGTTATTTCAAGTCCCACATCACTGAAAGCTTTCTTTTTTCTTTCAAAATGGCTCCTCTGCTGCTGTGTTTACATTACTACCCCACCCTGTAATGGCGGCGGCAGCACTCCTACGCATCAACATTCTGTAATTGGGCCAAGCCACTGCGCATCCGATTTACACACTCTACTAATAACTTTGCTCAAACTGCACAAACTTGCACTGTTCTTTTTCCTAGCACATTTATATGATTTACCACAGACTTTTCACTCACTGAAGACATTGCTCTAGCTTACAGTCCCTTAAAACCTCAGTATTTCATAGCACAGGATTGCCTGTAATTCTTGCTGCATGTCTGATACAACTCATAGTCTCTCTCATGGCTTTGAAACTTATACTGATGCTGAACCTATAATTATGCTCACAATCGATTGCTTAGAATGCTTGCTTTTGCCGGTAAAACTTAACATAGTCCTTGTTTGCAAAACGATTACACTGCTACACACAGATTCAGCTGGCTTTTGGCAAAATCACTTAGTTTGAGCAATTATTTCTGTTGGTACTCACTGTTATCAGTAGCTGTTTGCTGCAATGGAAAATGGCCTGCAGCCAGTCTTGGAGGCCTCTGGAAAGAAACGAGTTGGCAGTCCTGCCAATTGTCCCTCTGAACACCGCACTCACAGTCCAGTAGATCGAGATGTGGGTTGAGCCCAAATTCAAACAGAAAAGACAGTTTTTAAACTTTTTACAGCGCTTTCAGTCACCGCGATGGTCCTCCTGATAAGCCAGTTCGCACACTCCACTCCCTCTCCCTCTCGAATGCTGTGCAGTCGCTCTAGAGCTGGCTTGGGGGCCGGACTGATTGCAGTCTCACCAATCACTCAACGCCATGCAAATGAGCCTCTTTTCCTCTCGTGCTCTTCTCCTCATGGTGATCGTTGAACAGGCAAATTTAAACTGCAAAACCACCCTTTTTTTTTTTCAACTGACTCCACGGCGGGAGCCCATTTCAACCATTTTTCATGGCCATTAAGCACAACAAGTCTCTCAGTTCACAAGAAAGCATTTCCAACGTCTAGGGCACAATTTTCCTTTTGCTACCCACAGTTTTCCACACTTTTCTTTGTCACAAACAGTTTTAAAAGCTGGTAAATGCTGTAAATAGATGCAGGACAAGGGCATACAGTCTCAGACTTTACTGCTTCTTGGTAAACAGTTGGCATTTTAATAGCAGCACATGGATAACAGCACACAGTGGCACATTAGTTAAATGTTGCTTCAGCTTTTTGGGCTACCCACTGCCAGATAACCAAAATGCCAGCCATCATCCGAGCGACCGTTCTTACATTCCTCCTTAAATTCCAAACCCAAATCCCAGCGGTGCCTCCATTTTTGTAACCCCCCACCCAGGTATGCCGTTTCTATCTTGACAGCTCTACCTGGTGGGCTGGGTTCGGGGAGGAATATGTCACTCGGCACATAGGCTAGTTTTGGCTACTCTGCACAGGGGCACTCAAGTAACTCCGGACAAAGGAAGCAATAACTGTAATGTCCAACACCAGAAGTGGGATTCTAAAGTGTGGCTTTTATTCACATCCAAACAGAATAAACAAAGCATAGATGGACCCCCATGGGGCTACACTGCTGGTAATGCAGATTAAAGGAGACCAGAACACATCCTCATCACTTTAGCCCTCAGGCTCCGAAATACACTGGGCACACAGCCCGAACTTGTACACTGCTCTGGGTTTTCCCTGGCTTGGCTCCCTTGCCAGCCACTTGGACACTTTCCATATAGCATAGAAACATTTACTGGTGGCTCCCTAAACCACCTATGAGCAATTCTGCTCCATAAGGGAATCTTCCTCATCAATCCCACAGCTGGGTACTTTCCTCAGGCACTGGCCAAGTATCTGAGAGAAAGCAACAAGTGTCCCAGAGCAAATCCATAGAGCTGAATTTGGTTACTACTGATGGGGGTCTCCCACCTCTTGCTCCCATAATTCATACCTGGCCATTTCCCTGGACTGTAACACCTCATTCTTTAAAACACTTTGCTGTGTAGATTCTTTTTAAATGTATTTCACATTCAATCTACTGTCTTTTCTTCCCATTTGTGCTGGTCTTGAACATGCTCAATAAGTGGCTTTGTCTATTACTCTAGACCCCCCCACAGAGTTAAGCAGTCCAATCCCCACATCTTCCAAACCGTACTTGGCTGTCTTTTCCTGACACCACAGTAACAGTCCCTTTAGTTTCATTGTGATGCAGGTGAAAACACATGGCCCTTTAGCAGAGCGAACTCACCCTTTGGTTGCAGGTGCCCCACAGGCGTTTCCTCCTCAAGGAATTCTCTTCCAGAGCTTCTGGTGCCACAGCACGAACCTAAACAGGCAGCTTCTTTTCTCCCTAGCTGGACCAAGGGGGTTGCCCCTGGAAGCAGGCTGATACCTTCCCCTCATCCCCGCAGGGATGGGGCCCTGAACCATTGAAAGCAGTCTCCACCACTTCAATATGCAGTTCTTGTGTTCCTCTTCAGGTGGAAACACACACCTAAAAACAAAAATATCTCTTTACCAGAGCTAAGAGCACTGAGGGCCTGCATTCAGCGGAGCACCTCTGCTGAACTCTACAGACTCTCTCTCAGACTGACTTCAAAATCCCCAATGTTCTACTCTAACCTCCAACTGCAACATTCCAGTGTGGCTTATGCAGCTGCGACAGTTCTAAATGATGTCATCTCTCAGTCTCAACTGAGACTGAGAACAGAGTGAGACAATGTGAAATCCATTTAAGTGGAGTTTCACAAGCTGCCTTCCCTGCCTACCACCAGGTCTTACTGGGATTCTAGTAACACCGGGTAACAGGGAGGTAACACTAAATTTACTTTATGCAGTTCTGAGAGGTCCCCAATTGGTATTATTCCTCTTTTATATATTTTTTCAGTCTTTGTTTTAGCCATCAAAGTAATCATTAAAGCATCCATCAGGAAAATGTTACGTTGCCCCCGATGATGAATTGTAACAATCTGTAATATTTTACATTTTAAGTTGATGTTTGTTTGGCTTGTAATTAATCAATTTGCTATGATAAATGGGGTTTGTTTTCTTCCACATATTGCACATTTTAAATTATGAGTATGTGTGATTCTCACTATAAATAGAGTAAGAATTGAATGATTTAGCACCCCCTGATGAAGCCCTTAGGTGGGTGAATGCACATGGGGCAGTTTATTCCTTAATGTGAGTGTCTGGATTAAATAAATTGTGTGCTTGCCACAACTTCTCAGTGTGTGTGCTGGATTTCTCTGTAGGTCTTATAGGCTTGTACCCAGATATAGCAGCACCGTTGGGAGCATTTTCAGTGCACCAGTGTTTTTTTTGTTGTTGTTTGTCCTGCATACAATCAGGGTATGTGTCTATCCTGCACAGCTGGGATCCTCAGATCACCTGTCCCTCTGGCAGCCTTGACCTGTCCAATGTCCAGTAGCAGGGAGTGTGCATGCCATGGGTCAGGCATGTAGCCCTTCTGCACATGCCCAGATCTGCAGCTGTGTACCAGGTACACGGGACACATGTTTGCTCCACATACTCATCTGTGGGGCATGCATGTGGTCCTTGACAAATGTTCCACCCTTGTGTGCTGCCACATGTTGTGTGCATCACTGCAGGCACACCACTTCTCCCTCGTCATTCTGTGCTGTGTACACATACACCACTGTACACATGCATGTGCCTCTGTTCTGTGCTTACCATGCACCCCCCATTGCTACCACTCTGCCTTTTTACATACCTTCTGAGCTCTGTAGCCAGAAGATATCCAGGTTGCTGCCACCATCAATCATGAGGCTGCTATGGTGGCTCACCCCACTCTTTTCCTGGCTGCTCAGGAGGATCTGCTGACTTGGATCATACTAACATACTAAAATGCCAGCAGAATAGGCCTAATGGTCTCTTGAGTCTGCTCGATTTTCAGCACCTGCACTGAGGGCCAATTTTGGTGCCCCCCCCCATGGATTATACTGTCTCCAGTCCCTGATGTTCCACCTGTATTGTGCCTGGTCAGATTTACCCTCCCCCTGTACCTGTTCCATCCCCTCTTAATCCCATCCACAGTTTCCACCTCTACCAGCTCCCTGGGCAGTGCATTCCATGACTCCACCACCCTTTCAGTGAAATAACATCTCCTCCTCTCCCCTCTGAGCTTGCCCCTTCCAGCTTACACCCATGACTTCCTGTTGTCCCACCCTCCTTCCTTTGGAGCACCCTGACTGTGCCTCCCTTATTGATCCTTTTCATGTACTAAAAGACCTCTACCATGTTCCACCCTGTCCCTCCTCTCCTCCAGGGTGTACATGTTGAGCTCCTTTAGCCTCTCCTCATAGGTCCTCTCCCCCATGCCCCAGATCATTTTGGTTGCCCTCCTTTGGACCCTCTCTAGGAGTGTAATGTCTATCTTTAAATGTGGTCTCCAAAACTGCACACAATACTCGAGGTGTGGCCTAACCAAGCATTTGTACAGCGGAAGGATCACTTCCACCTTTCTGGAGGTAATCCCCTTGGTGATGCATCCCAGCATCCTATTTGCCCTTGCTGCTGCCCTGCTGCCCTCCTACAGGTCTCTGAGTTGTTCATTTTGACATCCACTACTCCCAGGTCCCTGTCACCCTCCGTGACTTGAATCATGTCTCCTCCCAGGGCATACCCCTGGCCTGGATTTCTGACTCCCAGGTGCAGAACATAGCACTTCTCCACATTGAATTTTAGTTTCCATTTTCCTGACCACCTTTTCAGAGCCTCCAGGTCCTCCTGCAAGGCCACCCTCCCCTCATCCTCATCTACCACTGCACCAAGCTTTGAGTTATCTGCAAAGAGACTCATCTCACTCCTGATCCTTTCCTGATGTCTGAGACATAGGCGTTGAACAGGAGTGGCTCCAGCACTGACTCCTGGGGAACCCCACTAGTAACCCACCTTGGGGATGAGGCTAACCCTCCAACCACCACCTTCTGAGTACACTCAGAAAGCCAATTACCTATCCATCTTAACTACTGTCTCCCTACCCCCATTTCCTTCAGCTTAGCCAGCAGGCCACTGTGGGGTATTGAATCAAATGCCTTACTAAAGTCCAGAAAGAGGACTTCCACTGGCCTACCCTGGTCCAGGGCCCTCGTCACCCAGTCATAGAACTCAACAAGGTTTGTCTGGCATGAGCTTCCCATGACAAAGCCATGCTGCCTATTGTCCAAGTACCCAGTTTGCTCCAGTAACCCCCCTAGCTTTTCCTTGACTATACCCTCCATCACCTTGCTGACCACTGATGTCAGGCTAATGGGCCTGTAATTTTCTGCCTCCTCTCTTGATCCCCCCTTGTGGATTGGCACAACATGGGCCACCCTCCAGTCTTAAGGCACCCACCCAGTCTTCAGAGAGAGATGTTGAAAAGCTCCACTAGAGGAATTACCAGGACATCCGCCAGTTCCCTCAGCACCCTGGGATGTATCTCATCTGGCCCAGGTGCTTTCTCTGTCCGAAGGGACCTGAGGGCTTCCTTTACTCTCTCTACTGGTATTTCAGCCTCCACATCCTCCCACTTTTCACCCTGCACTGCTGGACCCCCACCTGTCTGTGGTGGCCACTCCCTTTCCCCAGACCCGTCAGAGCCCCCGGTCTCTACCGGTCCCACCCCTTCCTTCAGTTTGCCCCCGCGCCCCTCACAAAACATAGACCCTCCATCCCCCCTGGTAAAAACTGAGGCAAAGTACTCATTTAGGACTTCTGAATCTTCCCCCGCCTCCTGTGCCCAACCATTCCCTATCCTTATCTTTCTGATCTGCCCCTTACTTTCCTTTTCCCCCCATGTATCTAAAGAACCCCTTATCCCCTCTCCAGATCCCACTGGCCAGGGACTGATCCTTTTTTGCCTTAGCTGCTCTCACCACCCTGGTGACTCTCTTGGCTGTCAGCTCATATTCCTCCTGATCTCTTTCACTCCTTGAGCACTTGAAGCACCTATAGACCACCTTCTTTTCCCTCACCACCTCCTGTACCTCCTGAGTCCACCAGCAGGGTTTTCTGGCCTTACCAAACTTATACCTTTCCCTTGCACAGGATCTGGTATCCTCCTGTATTCCCCTACTAATGATCCCCCACCTGCTGTCAGCATCCATACCTGGCGCCTTATTCTGTCAAGATCATCTTTAAGGATCCTTCCCATCTCCCTGAAGTTTGCACCCCTAAAGTCAGTTATTACCGTCCTTGTTTGGCTTTCCTCCCCTCAGGTCCAGGAAGAACCAGAATGTGGTGTGATCACTCCCCGCCAATGGGTCCTGCACCTCTAGGCCCCTAATCTGATCACTTTTTGCCAGGACCACATCTAGTGTCCGGACCTCCCTAGTTGGCTCACCCACCTGTTGTGTCAGAAACACATCCAGGAAGGCATCCAGCAGCCTCTGCTCTTTGGCCACTGGTGACGTCATAGTCCTCCAGTCTGTTCCTGGCGTGTTGAGGTCCCCCATTACCACTACCCTTCCCTTTCCCAATCTACAGTGTCCTTCAAGATTTGCCACCAAACTTTCTTCCAGAACCTCTGCCAGTGCTGGTGGTCTGTATATCACTCCGATCTTTACTCTCTTAACCCCCTGCATCAGCAAGATGATGCAAATAGCCTCCACATTCCCCTCTGCCTCCTCTACTCCTCCAATACCCATGCCATTTCTGACTAACAGTGCTACACCACCCCCCTTCCCTCCCCCCTATCTTTTCTGAACATAGTATAGCCCTCCAGATTTAGGTCCCACTCATGCTCTTGAGTGGCCCAGGTCTCAGTGACTGCTGCCTCATCTACCTCCCCCTCAACTAGCATCGCCTGGAGCTCAGGCATTTTATTTCCTAAGCTCCTAACATTTATTAGGACCACTCTCCACCCTTTTCCTCCTCTCCTTTCTCCCCTTGAGTTCACATTTCTCAGCTCCTGCACCCTCACCTGGCACCCATTTGTCTCTCAAGCTCTCATGAGGAGTGGAGACCATGTCCTCATTTATCGTATCTGCTGGCACTGCCCCTTTTTTGATCCCTCTCCCTTTCACAAGTTTAAACCCCACCTTTCACTGATGAACCCAACTAGTTTGAGCTTAAGGATTTCCTTCCCCTCCAAATTAAGGTGGAGCCTTTCCCTAGCGTACAGCCCCTTATCCTCCCAGATCTCCCCCCAGTCCCCCACCAGGCCATACCCCAATTCCCCACCCCACACATTACCACTAGTTACCATCACACACTGCCTTTTATAGGCCAACTTTTCTTTTGAGCTTTTCCTGATATAGTGGTACCTCTTTTGGAGTTCACTGATGCCGTGCTTTACAGGGCCTACAGGATTGATCCTGGTGGCAATCTCATCCCAGGCTTGTTTTCTTCAGTCCCTGAGCTCCTTGTCCCCACCTTGGGATAGCAGGAGGTCCACTTGGGTGCCCACCTCTTCAATTAGGATGTCTGTTTCTTCATCAGTAACGTTTTTCATGCACTATTTGCCAGTCTATTCCTGTGCTATTATTTCCCTGCTCTTTTTTGCCATCACCTGTGACAATTATTTTCTGATGCACCTTGTGTCACTCATGCCCAGTTGCCACCTTTTATGGTGCACCTTTACACTTGTGTCATTTCTGGAAAAATCAACTCAACTTTCGAATGTTCCGGAATTGGATGCATGCTGTTTGCCACAATAGGATTTGATGCAACCTGCCTGGCTGATGCACTTTGCAGCGATCTAAGCCCTCTTTGAAAATCAAGCCCAGTAGTACAAATGCAGAAGCAGTGAAATTCCAGAGATTTCAGTGAGTGCAGTATACTTCTCAACTGTCCCTGATTTAGCCTCACAAATTGTCTTGTTGGCCCCAATAACCCCCTTCCCAAGAAGAACACACGCAACATCAGTTTTGGAGAAATGGCTACAACCACATGTTTATTAACTGATATTTTGCATGACTGGAATGGCGTGTGCAGCTCGGCAGATCGCGCCAGTCACCTCGGAAACCTCTGCACCCCTTTCCATGAAGGGCATTACCCATGTGCAGACCAAGGGAATTATGTACCTCTCTCAGTAAGAACCCAACCACAGTAAGTGGGACAGTCATGTGGCCATTTGGCAAGTGACCTCCCCATCTTGTGGCAGTGGACCTGCTGGCAAGCCCAATGAGGTTGGTCTGTGTCCCCCCACAAATGGGGTGCAGCACTTACAGTCCCCCTGTCTCATGACTACAAGGGAAGAAGAACCCTTCAGAAGAATTTGACTCCTTTCCCTTTTCCCCTTGTATCATCGCTCTGAGAGACTCACAAGCTATTATGGTGCAATGACTGCAGCAGTTATTACTAAGCCTAATCTTGTGAAAAACCCATGAAAAACCCTCTGAGGAAGAACCAGGGAAACTCCTCCTCTGACCTGTACTGCAGTCATCCATAAAGATGAAAAGTGTTCCCAAGTCAAGAATGGTTGACCTGGAACCTGGCTTTTATGAGGGCAGTTGGCTGGATGATCTGAAGCTGAGAGTGAAGACTGAGGGAGAGCTGCAGGCCACAGCTCTTTTTTACCCATCACTTTCAGTCCCAACCCAGATGCCCATGCCCTGTGGGCAGCCCCAATGCTTCCTCCCCAGCGGTGGTGCCAGAGCACCACCCCACCACTGTGAATGGAAACCTACCTGCCTGCCTGAGTCCAGTTTACAGGGAAGGGGACAAAGACATTGTTATGTCTGTTGTAATGCTTTGCAGACTGTTTATTGTCTTGTTAGTCCCCATAACCCCTTTCCCTGGAAGAACATACACAGCACCAGTCTTGGAGAAATGGCTGTGGCCATATGTTTACTAACCAACATATTGTATGATTGAAGTTGTGTGTGCAGTTCTGGAGAACTTACCAGACACCTCGGAGATCTCAGCACTGCTTCCCATGAAGCGCACTGCCCATGTGCAGCCAGAGGGAATGATGTATCTCTCTGAGTTGTAACCCAAACTCAGTTAGTGAGGAGGACATGTGGCCAGAAGGCAAGTGATTACCCTCATCTGGTGGCACTGCACCTGCAGGCAATACCGATGAGGTTGGACCATGCCCCCCCATGGGGTCCAGATCTTATGGTCCCATTGCATCATGCTGACCAGGGAAAAAGAGTCTTTTGGAAGAATTTGACTCCTTCACCTTTTCTCCTTGCACCATCACCCTGAGGGACTCCCAAGATAAGAGCTGGGAGAGAAGAGAGAGGGGAAGCTATAGTCCACAACTCTTTTTAGCCCCTAACTCTCTGCCTCAACCCAGATGCCCATGACCTGTGGGTGGCCACAGTGATTCCTCCCCTGGAGTGGTGCTAGAGCTCCTCCCCACCTCCATGGGAGGAACCCTACCTGCCTGCCTGAGGCCAGGTTACAGGGAAGGAGACCAAAACAAGGTGATGTCTGCTGCAATGCTTGGTAGACTGTTTATTTCAATCAATCAATCACTCAATCAATCAATTAATCTTTATTTTTATACTGGAAAGTATGTATGCAAAAATGCTTGTTTTAACAATTGTACAGTTGTACAGAATACATTTTATAAATCAAATTACAGAGTACAAAAATAAATAGGTTAACACATCATACAGAGTGAAGAGGCAAAGTACAGCATATACACTACGTTAACATACTTTATTACAACTAGAGAAATATATATGGAGAATATTTTATGCAGAGACTAGAAATCCTTAGGAACAAGCTAGGAAAAACACCCTAGGCTGCAGCTCAGGTTAGGGAGACAAACTGAGGGTCAGGGGAGACATAGGGGCCATGAGTGGAGAGGGGAGTGGGAGGGGTGGTGGGGGAGTTGGATGAAGTGAGAAAATATACAGTATTTGGTTAAGGGAAGGTAAAACAATAATTTTGTACATTCAGATTGGAGGCTGCCCTGGGCAGGTACAAGCAGTAGTTTTGAGGAGGTGGTCCTTGAGAGGGTGCATCTGAAAGAACTAATTGTGCTAAATGCAAGAATATCAGGGGACAGATTGTTATAAAATGTTGGGCCCCCGTAGGTAACTGAATTCTGTGCAAGGGTGGTCTGATAGAAAGGGATGTTGAAGGTTTGACAAGAAGCACCTCTAATTCAGTGCTTGGGGATCGATTTGGGGAAAAGGGAGGTGAGGCTTGCCAGCAGTAGGTTGAGGTTCACCTTTAGTAAGATACAGAGCATTTTAAAACAGAACCTGCCCTCGAGGATGAGTCAGTTGAGGGGATTGTACAGGGCACAGTGGTGGGCATTCCACGGAAGGCCACTGACAAAGCATGCAATGCTGTTATAAGTGGTCCTGAGTTTATGGAAGTGGAGGGAGGTGGGATAGGGGAGTAGACAATGGATCCATACTTGAGGAGGCGTAGGAGCAAGGAGCTAGCCAGATGTAGTCTGGAGATGGGAATTGGGAACTTTCTGATTCAGTATTAGAGGTCCAACCTCATTTTGATCTTCTTTATGTTGGTAATATGGATATTGAAAGTCTGGTGTGGGTCGAGCAACAGACCCAGATATTTTAATTTGTACACTTTTTCCAATAAGGTTTTCAGGATTGTCAGAGAGGGTTAGACCTGAGATTTTGCTTTGTCTTGTGCCAGAGAAGATCATATTCAGGGCCCCTACTTTTCTGCGGCACAGTGGGACCAAGTTCTGCGGCATGACTACCAATTGCCACAGAACTTCTGCGGCTGTGGTTTGTAATTTCTGCGGAAGTTCTGCGGCAATAACAAACTACCACATCACAGTGTCAGCTTATCATCCTGACTTCACTTTCATGGCAGTGGTTATAGCAATCAGGATGGTGGAAAGCACAGTAACACTAGTTCAAAAAATAACAGACTTATAAAAATAATTGTATGCCTAAAAAAGCAAAACAAATGTCTCTCCCTTAAGGTCCTAGCCTGTTGCATAAATTACATATGCAGAGGGGATCTTATGTGATAAATAAGGTATTTCTATATGCATGCTATCTATCCCACTAATGAGGTTTCCACTGTCTGTCACTTATATATTTGTATGTGCTTTCTACACCACTCATGAGGTTCCCACTGTGTATCACTTATATATTTATATGCAATCTGTAACATACATACAAATGATGTGTGTGTGTGTGTGTGTATGTGTGTGGTAGAGAGACAGAGATACTGTATGTGTGTATATATATATATATATATATATATATTTTTTTTTATTTCCATGAACTTGCATCCTCATTCACAGGTCCCATTGGAAATTGAATAGATGAGTTATTGCAAAACTCATTTTTCATGTCAATCTGCTTACCCTGACAGACTGCGTAACACTATCAGGCCATGACATGCATGTGAAACAATTGTGAGATAGAGCTCTCCAGCCCATCACAATGTGTCCACCATGTGACAGAACACTGCACCATACCTTCCCAGGCTCTGAGCAGTAATGTGTTCCACCAATCCTTGTGCTGCCCAGCCAGCTCCCAGAGCTAATCTCTGAACCTGAGTTGCTGACATGGAAACACAGCATGCTACCCTTTGGCCCAACAGCTGTCCCTGCACACAACATTTCTCCATAACTTTTAGGTGATTCTATCAACCAATGACAATATGTCATCAATAACCCTGACAAAAATGCGTACAGTGCAATTATATATTTAACAGGTTTAGTCTTTCAACAGGTCTACACATTATTATATTCCACTTTTCTGGGCATAATTACTTTATTTTTCTTAAAAATGACAGTTAAATTCATTTTACCAGTTATTCATTTCAGATGGCATCTCTATACCTTGAAGGCACAAATAGGTTTTTACAAAGTGAGGTATGGACTTAACAAGTCTGTGCTGTTGACAAGGTTTTGTTTAAGTTAGCCCTAGCGTAGTAATGCAAGACTGAAAATTGTATTAGGCTGTAGTGCAGGTTGAGCAAATATCACCATGCATGATATGCTGTGCCACCATCTCTGGCAGAGGGAGCTGTGGTAGATAAGTGACTGTTCATTTCTGTTGCAGAATGCAGCCATTTTGTTAGCTAATGTATGCTGTTATAGTAATGATAACATCACATTCTGAGCATACAGGGGGGTTTTGGATATAAAAAGAGGGGAAGGGAATCAGATTCCATCGATAAACAGAAATATTAATAAAAAATCACCAAGAAGAGTGAATTCTGCAGCACCACAGAAGTTCTGAGGTAAATTGCAAGTACTGCACAAAATTTTGCGGCCGCAGAATTCTAGGGGCCTTGATCATGTACTTGGTCTTCTAGGTATTTAGGACCATTCCTTTGGCAAAAAACAAAGTGTAGCTTGCTGAAGTCCAGTTGCAGGTTACCGAGCACTGTGTAAATGTTGTTGTTGCTGTAGTATAGGGCCACATCATCTGCATATAGGACAGTTTTGGTGGTGTGGCAGATATCTGGGAGGTTGTTAATGAAATGGAAGAATAGAAGTGGGCCCAGGATGGAACCCTGTGGTACGCCATATTTAATTGGGCAGCAGGTGAAAAAATTACCATTTGTGGTTGTTTTCTTGGATCTGTGGGAGAGGTAGCTACTGACCCATTTAACAATATTTGCAGAGCTTTTTAGACCCTTGTGGGTATCCAGAAGTAAGCTGTGGTCAACCAGGTCAAAGGCCTTGATCAAGTCCACAAAAATGGAGCCAGTGTACTGGCCTTTGTCACTGGCCTTGTGAATATCACTGGTGAACATAACCAGGGCTGTTTCTGTACTGTGTCCTGATCTGAACCCATGCTGGGCTTCAGACAGAAGTTTGTTTCAGTCAAGGAAGGTGATGAGCTGTGCATGAACTACTTTTTCATAGGTTTGGAGAGGGGAGCAAGGAGAGATATGGGTCAGTAATTCCCGACATCATTCCTGGACAATGATTTAAAGAGTGGTTTTATGGTGGCAGATTTCCAGATGCTTGGGAAATGACTGGAGCAAAGGGATAGGTTGAGTATGTTGGTGAGGGGAATCGTTAGAGGTTTGGTAGTGCATTTGAGGATTTTGAAGTCTATTCCATCTGCCCCTTTGCTGGGTTTTGGGTAGTTTCTCTGGATAAGCTTGATGGTGTCCAAAGGCTTAGTGCCCAGAAATACAACTTGGGGTCAGGCTCGGTAGTGGAGTTGGAGACAGGGGGTTGGGAGTGTCAGGGTGTGAGGGGAGAGGGAGGGAATGGTTTAATATTTATCAAGGTCTCTGAAAAAGGAGTTGAAAATGTTACCAACTTCTGAGGGGTCATTAGTCTACTCACCACCTTTTTAGTTTTCCATTACGTGTAGCACCATCCATGGTTTGTGCGGTGCTTACTTTTTCATTGCTTTATTACCTTGGATAATTGTGATGGATTCTGCATTCTTGTTTTTCCTGGGTAAGGAGTTGAGTGTCCCCCATAGTTGACAGGGGCTTGCTGATTCCCCAAGTTGTTTATTTTGGAGATAATCGATTTTGGCTTTCTGATAGTGCATTTGCACTTGTTTCTGAGTGCTTTGTAGAGGGATAGCTGGGCAGGTTCCCTATGTTTAGTATAAAGGACCCAGGCCTTGTCTCTGGTCCTCATCAATTTGTTGATATCAGGAGAGACCCATTCATTTACAAGTCCCCGTGATCCTGATTTTTTTGAGTGGGGCAAATTTGTCGCAGACACAGTTGAAGATAATTGAAAATTTGTCTAGGACAGTATCGAGATTTCCTGAAACAGAGGTGAAAGACCAGCTGACCTGGTGGAAAGCACGATTTATTTCCTCAATACTGTTATTGCTGAGGCGTCTGGAGAAAATGAACATGGTGGGGTTGGAGTATTGGGCAGACTGGTGACAGAAAGTGGCGCAGTGATCACTTAGACATTCTGTTAGACATTCTGGTAGTACTCCGGAGTCAGTGATACCAGTTGGGTTGGAAAGAATGATCCAGTCAATAAGCATTTGGGTTCCAGTCTAATAGTTTAACCTGGTGGGGGGTAAAGATAAGCTGGTGTAGACTGAGGCCAGCGATGCAGGATTTGACTGCGTCAGGTGGCTGGAGTCCCAGTTTATGTTGCAGTCTCCCAGGAATACCCAGTCTCTGTTGAGGGGGAGGGAGTTTTTGAGGCCAAGCAGGGTTTTCAGGTCAGAAGAGGGGGTTCCTGGAGGGAGATAGGCAGTTGAGAAGGTAAGGGTTTTGCTTTGTTCAAGGAGTAGGTAGATGGAAAGGGCCTCAAGTCTGATGAACTTTGATTGGGACTGTATTCAGAGAAAGTGAACTTGTTCAAAACAAAGAACATGCAACCCACCCCCCTTTTTCTCCCCGGCTGTCATTCCTTAAAGAAGTGTAGCCTCTGAGTTCAATCTCCCGATTGGAGATTTTGTGAGAAAGCCAGGTTTCAGAGAGTGCTATAATGTCAAAATTATTCACGGTAACTCAGGCCTGGAAAGCATCTTTTTTTGGCAGGGAGGTTCTGAATGTTGATGTGGACTAAACTAATCTATTTCCCTTTCGTGGTGCAGGACAGGGGAGTGAAGGACTAGCGTTTCCCGGGCTGGGGTTGGGGTGAATGGTTCCAGTTAGGAGTAGTAGGAGGATTAAGGTCCTGGACCAGCTGGTGATGAGGGGACAAGATGCAGATGTGCGGAAACCCAGTTGTTTCACCTGAGTAACAAAGATGCGCAAAGTGGAGAGATGGGGTAGGATAGGAGGAGGGGGTGGAGGAGGTAATGGATGCCAAATTCCTAAGGTAGTACAAGGGGGAAGGGTGGAGATAGGGTGTATGTGGTTTGAAGTGAGATGGTGTAGGGGCCAGGGGTTGGGAGGGGTCCGGAAAGAGGAGAGAAAAGAGTGAGGGGTAGGGTGTCATAGCCCCCAAGGGGGGGAGGAGAGTGGGGACTGCAGTAGTAGCAGAAAAAGTGTGCAAGGAGCCATGGTAGGGTTTATGGGCCAGGTGAAGAGTATTTTAAAAGGAAAAAGGGGGGTATGAGACAGGTGCTCAGACCTCGCACATTAGTGGTGGGGTGGGTGGGGGAATAGGTAGACCAGTGGTCTTAATTTAGATATGGATTAGTGCACGCATGGTCAAAAAAGACTGGTTACCTAGGGTTGACTAGTTTACTTTCTTTTTCCTTTAAATTGTGTTTATCTCTTTGTCCTATACTATTTGCTAGGTATTGACTTCTGGATGACAAAAATGTTAATAAACTTTGAATTAAAAAAAAAAAATGTGTTTATCTCTGCAAGCTACCAAGCTGCCATTCTGTGGGAAAAAGGAGCTCTAGGGAGGCTACTAGTGAGAGAGATCATAAGTTGCAAATGCACTCTGGGGACTTAGAAAAAAATGAACACTTTGACCTTTCACCGGAGAATGACCTTTGCCCCGTGAGGTCCGACTATATACTTGCGACAACCTTGGGTGGGGTAGCCACTGTGAAGTAGTGGCAGGTGCTTCCTGCTGTAGTACTGCCACTGGGTCTTGGGGCTGGGGGCAGCTTGTGGAAGTCCCGAGGTTCCAGAGGAGGACCCTGAAAAGGAGCAGAGCAGCTGGATTAAATCAGGTAAGGGAAGGGGGGGAAGCTGTTGAGAAGGGAGGCAGTATAGCACAGTGGTTTAAGGCTCTGAGCTGCAAATCTGGAGACATGGGTTTGAATCCCACAGCCCCCACTTGCATACTGTGTGACCCTGAGCAAGTCACTTTAACTTCCCTGTGCTCCCAGGTTGCACCTGTAAATAAGCTTTCAGCTTAGTGTTTCTCACCTGGTTAAACAATTGGAAAAAAAGTATATATTCGGGGGATGGATTAGCAGACTGCTGCAGGAGAGGATTTCCAGCTCTGTGCAGGTACTACAGGGGAGCTTATTAGTAAAATAGTAAATCTCTAATTACAGGCACTTTAAAACTGTGCATTAAACTCAGTAAGTAGCAGAAAGGAGGAAAATAATTGATCTGACAAGCAGTCTAACTGATTATAATATAAGAACAGGCTAAACAGTTTAAAGGCAGGCTAGAACATTTAAAACAATTCAGGACTTCTAGAATTTTGCAGATTGAAATTTTGCTGTGCAGGGGGATTTTCAAAAATGGTGCCGGATGCCGAGATTGACTCTGGGTGGCTACCTTGATTTGGTTCCCACTGTAGCACTGCCACCGGGCCTGGGGGAAGCTTGTGGAAGCCCCTAGGTTTCAGAGGAGGAACTTTGATTTGGTTCCTGCTGTAGCGCTGCCACTGGGTCTGGGGGCTTTGGACAGCTTATGGAAGCCCCGAGGTTCCAGATGAGGACCCTTGATTTGGTTCCTGTTGTAGCACTGTCTTCGGGTCCAGGGGCTAGAGGCAGCTTATGGAAACCCTGAGGTTCCAGAGGAGGACCCTATTTCCTCCATCCTTCCTATATATGACATTCCTGTCACTGAAGTGTACAGATATGAATAATAAAATCATATCTGCTATTTGTGTCGCAATCTAATTCTCACTAAAAAAATGATATTATGTAAAGTAACATACAGCACATCACTTTTGGAGTTGATATTGCAAATGTTTCAACTGTATCACATATTTTGGTCATTTGTTCCTGATTTATTTAATCCTTGTCCCTAATTTGTGAGGTAGTAGGCTGAGAGGTACAGTATGGAGTGCAGTGCAGTGAAACATAACCACAACAGTCACATAACATGAATATGTTTGTGATAAAGGGGATACTGTTTTAAAAGGCAGGGAGGATTTTGTCAAGCTGGAAGGAATTAAAAATACATTTCAACACTAGTAATCTATTTTGGGAAGCAAGACTGTTGACTGAGTAGCAAGGAGAATATGACTATAGCAATGTAAACAAATACAAATAAACAGAAATAAAAAACTAAAAATAAATAACATCTAAATGTGGGTGTGGAGGGTGGGATCTGTCCCTGCTTTATGACCTGCTGAATTATTTTAAGAATTTAGCAGGACATACAGCAGAGATCTGTTTATATTTTAAAATATAAAAGGTTGCTGGCCAGTTGTTGGGGAATCTGGGTTGTATTAGCAGGATGTGCGTTGTATGGGTGCACCATTGTTTTGCCAGCAAATTGTGAAGACAACAGCCTTGTAGCTCTGTTGGACTAAGCTGTGGAGTCTCACAGAGCTTTGGTCATACCAGTGAGGAGGATGAATGTAGTTAGAGGGTGGGAAAGAGATTGTATTTGGCTGAGCAAGGTTCTTCCTGGGATGCACAAGGTGGGTTGCAAAAATATAATATGTACAGAAGGGTCCAGCATGGGGGAGTGGGATCATGTATAGTGATGATTGGGGACCTGACAGGTAATGAAGTCTACCCTGCTTTCAGTTTGTAATATTTCTGCAGTAGTGTAATTGCTGAAGTGAGTGCAGGGAATAATTAAGCTTGCCACTTAAAGGCAAGCCAGGTTGTCTCATGGCCCCAGAGAGACAGAGACAAGGGGGGGGGGGAAGAGGGGGCAGTGACATCAGCAGTGACAAAGCAGAGGGGTAATAAAACTAGGGGACAGGATTTGTTGGCCATTGGTTCAGGGGAGGGGCTAGCAGGGGTCCTGAGCAGAGGTTCTTAGGGGGTATTTAAGGGTTGGTAACCCCTAGGGAGCTCTCTTTCTTGCTGATAAAAATTCATTTCATTGACTCTCAGCACACTGTTGGCAATTTAAGCAGGCAAGGCACTGCCAGGGAAATCCTTTGGGCCACGTGGAGTCCTGTGTTTCATTATTAAGGAGTCTACTTTAGTGAGGTTGTATTTAATGGGAAAGTATTGATTAATCTGGTTCAGTGGTAGGAAGTATTTCTGTATGGTTTTTGCCCAGGGAATCCCAGGTTTGAGGCCACGTGGAGCGCAAGGTTTTTCTTACGGTTTAAAAAAAAAGAAAAGAAAAGAAAAGGTTAGGGAGTTACCGAAAGTAATTTTTGCCCTGTATGGTTCATTGGTTCATATGCTAGATGGTTCATTTCATAGTGGCAGGAGGTAATTTTTGGATTAGTACATTGCAGGAGATGGAGTTGGTAGCAGGTCAGGTGCCTGGTATTGTCAAGGAGGTCCTGTAGTTGTTGTTGTTTATGACAGAAGGAGTCTTTGTATGGTTCTGCTGCTGATTTGGGCTGATGCGGTGTGCGGATAGTGCTCGTCCTGTGATCCACAGTGGAGCAGGGTGCCTCTGTGAGAACAGGGAGGTGTTTTGGTCCAGAGATGTGTCCCATGGACTATGGAGGTGCATTGTGGAGCCAGAGCCAGGAGCGGCGGAGGGGTGGGGCCTCATGACTGTGGTCAAGGTTGCCAGTGACAACCGGCAGAAGCACGGAGGCCATGTGGGCCAACAGACAATGGGCGCCAGCGTGGGCAGCCAGCTTGGGCCTAGTTACAGGTCAGGGGAGTGGCAGGAGGCGGAAGCTGCATCCCGGCCTAGGCGCAGCAGACCGGCGATGTGGAGGGATGGGGGTTGTTGGTTTTGGGCACCGCAGCTGCGGTTTGGAGCGGGGACTGAAAGGACCTGGACATTGAATGACTGTGGCATATACAAGATAATAAAAAAAAAAAATGTAAAGAATACAAAGAGAAACCAAAACGGGCAGAAGGGTTTGGTATCCAAGCAAAGGGGAGACTTGAAGGGGGAGAATTTTCTGGCAAAGGAGGCGGGAAGGGTTTTGTTGTGTACTACAGGCATGGTGACGGGGGCATGCTTCAGTTGGGAACCACTAAGGATTGGGGCCAGGAGGGTGCACGGAGGTTGAAAGATACAAAGCAGTGGGCCATGGCCCTTGCAGAGTGGGCAGGTGGCGAGTTTACAACAGGCCACATGCTACGAGGTGGGGGGGAGATTTTCACATGACTGGGCCCAGAGGCAGGCCCTGCGAGGCCGTGACCTGGTCAGGGTGGGGGGAGTGGAGAGAGAGAGATCACAACAGGGTGGCCGGGCCTGCGATAAGGTATGGGTCCAGCAGCGTTTTGGGTCTGCAGGATCTTGGTAGACTCAGAGAGTATACAGTGTGTGGCCTTATGGCTGGACTACATGATAAAATGGTGGCAGGCACAACAAGGAATGGGGCCCAGGAGAGGAGCTGGGTGGTCCAGGGCACGGGGGGGGAGCAGCGGGCATTCACAGGGGACAAAGGGGGCTTTGGGGCATAATATCTTGGTAAAGGGTGAGCCAGAGGCCCTCTCCCAATTTGATGTTAAGCAACTCCATGAAAGGAGGTAGAAATGGTCAAAGGCGGGGGAGACAGGGTGACCAGGCATCACCTGAGGAGAGCCTTGGTTTGTGTGCTTCTCTATAGTGCTCCTTTGTGGAGGAATGATAGCACTGGCCCACATAGACAAGGAAAGAGAGGGGGTTGATGGGGACTTCCAATTCCACCTGTAACAAGTTTCTCCTTGAGGCTCCCAGGATAATTGGACACATGAAGTGGCTTGGTTTGTGTGCCTCATTGTAGCGCTTCTCCACCAGGGGGAAGGAAGGCATGGAGGAGAGGGAGGGCACCTTCCCCATACTGGGAAGCAGGCATAGTGGAGGCCGGAAGATGGGTGAGGGGTGAACACGGGGGACATGGGGTGCAGACAGGGGCACATGGCATAGCCAGTGCTATGGTATGTGCCTGGCATGCAGGCACCCGGGATGAAGGGTCCTAGTAAGGGGCAAATGAAGTGAGAGGTGTGGTTGTCCCCGGGGGCAGATGAAGGTTTGGGTGAGAGGCCTCGATCACTTGCATTCACTATTTTTGCCTTTCCACCCTTAGTATCAGAAAGAAGAGGATGGCATCTGAGGACACTGGTTTCCAGTGCAAAAATGATGGAAGAGGCTGCCAAGCTGATGAGCCAGATGACAGAGCTGGTGGAGGCAAAGCAGAGAGAGGCAGAAGAGGAGGTGCTGAGGAAGAGGATGGAGAGGGATGAGCGGACAGGTTGGGGAAAAGCTGGGAAGATGCCCAGATGAGCGGGACCCAGTCCCTCTCCTGCCCCAGCACCAGTGCCAGCACTGGTGTGGCCAAGCCCGGATAGAGGTAAGGATGATGTAGATATCAGTAATGAAGGGGACCTGAAGGAATATCTGGAAGGTTTGCTCGGTGAAATGGGGGAGGAAGGGGTGAAAAAGATGGAGGGGGCATTACAAGCCATAAAAGAGGGTGGCAAGAGGGGAAGCAGAGGGTGCCAGTAATAAGGCAGGGAGTAAGAAGCTATATGACGGGCCACCGGGTTTCACACTGGGGGATCATGTACTATCCTCCCTGAAGGATAAAATATGGAAAGGGAATATGTGGACATCTTCAGCCTGGTGGATGAGGACCTGGCCAAGAAATATGAACAAAAAGAGTCAGTGGTAAAATCAGAGATGGCGGTGGCATTGGCAGTGGTAGAGCACAAGGAGGAAAAGGTGAAATATAAGGGCAAGAACATTGAAACATGGCAATCATGATTTCTAATTTACAGTGCATTGGTGCTGGAGAAACAGCCGGAGCTGGTCATCCACCTTTTGACTTGTACGGCGATCATCAGGGACGCGCATAAGGCAAAGCTGGGGTATGGGTGGTTAAAATATGATGAGGCTTTCTGGAAATGGGTGGCTGCAAAAGAGGATTTGAGATGGGACTGCACCCACTCAGAGCTGTGGGTGAGGACTCTTTCTGGACCTTCGGGTGGGCCAGCGGTGGACCAAATTAAAAAGATCAATCAGGCCCCAGGTGCAAAGACGTGCTGTGCATTTAAAAGGGCGTCATGCACGTGGTCCAATTGCAAGTTCAAGCTTGCCTGCTCATGGTGTGTGGGGTCACACCTGCTGACAAACCGCAGGCAGGGAGGGGACAAGGCCACACACCAGGGAGGGCAACACCAGGATCAGCCCTTTCGGGAGGTTGGTGGGGCTGGGGACCGGGTAGGGACCAGGGAGAAACAGCGGGGGGGGGGGGGATTTAATTCCAACTATGGGTGGAATTGAGGGAAAGATGGGTGAAGGACGGTGGTCATGTGCTTTAGTTCGCATGCCCATTGTCCTTAGGGTGGTGGAGGCCTGAACTCAAGACTATCCAAATGCACAAGGGGCTGAGTTGCTGAGGGAAAGTTTCAAGGGGTTTCCCATTAGGTTTTAAGGGGGTGGGTGGGGATGAGGCAAAGAATTTGGGTTTAGTAAAAGGAAGGAAGTCATTGTACAGGTGAAAATTCAGTGGGTGGTTCAGGCATGTAGGGTGGAAGGGCCCTAACCATAGCTGCCGTGTCCCATCTTTCTGGGTGTCACCATTGGGAGCGGTGCCCAAGAAGCAAGCCGGTGAATTCAGGCTAATCCACCACCTTTCCTACCCGGATGGGGGTTTAGTGAACAAAGGGATCCCTGAACACCAAAGTGCAGTCTCTTATGCCTCCTTGGATCAGGTGGTGGTACTGATCAGGGCGGTAAAGGGGGCCTGGTTGGCAAAGACGGACATAGGGTCAGCCTTCCACCTGTTACCAGTCAGACTGGAGGATTGGGACCCGTTAGATTTTCATTTCAAAGGTGGCCTGTATTTTGATAAGGCCATGCCCATGGGTTGTTCGGTAGCTTAATTGACCTTTGAGACATTCAGCTCTTGGGTATAGTGGGTGTTTGAGGCTAGATATGGCCACAGGAGGGTGGTTCACTACTTGGATGATTTCCTACTTTTAGGGGCCAGCCGGTCAGAGACTCAGGCAATGTTGCAGGATTTCAAGGAGTTGTGCGGGCACATAGGAATCCCGTTGGCAAAGAGGAAAACAGAGAGCCCGGCCCACAGACTGAAATTCCTGGGAATTGAGGTGGACATGGAACAAGAATGCGTCTGTCTCCCGGGGGACAAGATATCTCAGCTCAGGGGACTATTGACGCAGGTGGTGGGGAGGAGGAGGAGGGCACCACTGGTACAGCTACAACAACTACTGGGGCACCTTAATTTCACCTGCAAGGCCATAAGCCCTGGCAGGGCATTTACTAGGAGGTTAGGTAGGGCCACAGGGAGGGCTAAACAACCTCAACAATGGGTGGACATCAATAAAGGGGTCCAAGAGGACCTCCGGGTGTGGGAGGAGTCCCTGGAAAAATACAATGGGGTGACATTCTGGCAGGAAGAGTGGGCATATAAAACAGAGTTGGAACTATACACTGATACCTCTGTGGCTCCAGGGATAGAGGCATATTTCAAGGGGGAGTGGATGTCGGAAGCCTGGCCGGCACATTGGAAGGAAGGTGGGGTGTTCAAGGGCATTACCTTTCTTGAGAGTTTTCCCATTGGGTAGCTCTGGAGGTGTGGGCGGTAGAATGAGGGAGAAGAAAATCCTGTTCTGGCGTGATAACAAAGGGGTGGTGGAAGTGGTGAACAAGCAAGGTGGTAGTATGGAATTGGAGGGCAGAATTCTGGCTGCATGGTACTATTGGGGTTGCAGTTGAACTTATCATTCAAGGCACAGCATATTGAAGGACTCAGAAATGAAGTGGCTGACAGTTTTTCCTGATTACAGCTGGAAAGATGCAAGGATCTGGCGCCACATGCAGCACCACACAGGGCCAGAGTTCTGGGTCAGCTATGGGAGATTGGAGGGATATGGCCATGGCATTGTATAGGAGTTCCTGGTCGGCCAACACCCTGAAGGACTATAAAGGTGCGTGGGCAGGATTTCAGGAATTCCTGGCAAAATGCAGATGGGATATAATAGAGCTGGCCCAGGAGGAACAGGTGAAGCAATATTTGGTGGAAAGGTGGGAGGAGTGGGTTACCCATGCCACCATGGTTGTGCAATTGGCAGGCATAGGCTGTATGTGTAAGGACAGGGGATGTCCAGACAGCACTGCAAGGAGAGCAGTCAGGTGAATGGTCACAAGTTGGCAGAGGGGCAGGGTGAGAGAAGGGATAGGAGGCGACCCATCATGGGGCCATTACTTGAGAGGGTGGTAGGGGCAGTACAACATGTTTGCACCTCGGTGAAAGAGGCCTGCTTGTTCAGGGCTATCTTCACAGTCATAGCCAGAGGAGCTTTTAGAGTGGAGGAGGTAGTGGCCCCGAGGAAGGTGGTGGCCACACAGGCACTGCAGAATGAGAACATTGAGCTGGGTAGGGACAAGGCTGTCATTCGACTACCTAGGTCCAAGATGGACCAGATAGGAAAAGGAACCTCTGTGACACTGTTTAAACAACAGCAGGCAGGGTATGTGCAGTTTCAGCCCTGGAGGAGTATGGTAGGTCCTGGGGAACAACTGGGGGCTATGGTTCCGCCATGGGGATGGCTCCATGGTAACAGGCTTTCAGGTCAGGGTGGTCCTTAAGAAGGCCCTGGCATTTGTAGGTGAAGATCTGGGTGACTTTTCCCTGCACTAGTTTCAGATAGGGGCAGCATCTGAGGTGGAAGCAAAGGGGGAACCGGAAGAGAAGGTGGAGTGGGTGGGGAGATGGTGGTCCACTTGTTACAGGAGGTATGTGAGGTGTTGATATTGATAACTTATTCTCTTCTGTTTTCCTGTGGCAGGCTCGAAATGACAGGTGTGGATCATGGGGCACATATTCATTTATTGGACGGAGAGGTTTGCAGCAACCACGAGCAGAGGGACGCAGCTGTGCCCAGACATGGAGCACACAAGAGTGTGGTGGAAAGGTACCAGGGGAATGAGGTGGGCCCAGCTGCTGTATATGCTGGATGAACTAAGGGTGTGGTGGGGCAGGCCCGACTGCATAATTATTCATTTGGGGGGCAACGATATAGGTGGGCTACCATGAGGGATGCTGGTGCAGGACATAACAGCTGATTTAGAGACAGTAAAGGGCTCATAGCCATGGGTGGTCATTGGATGGTCAGAGATTACATCTTGGCAGGTGTGAAGAGGCACCAAGGGGGTCAAGGTAGTGGAAAAAATGGAGAACATGCCTGAACAGGAAGGTGTTAAGGGCAATGATAGAGATGGGGGGTACACATACAGCACAGGGACATTTCGTTTGATCAGGCTGACATGTACAGGTCGGACGGGGTACACTTTTATCAGAAATCGGCATGTGTCTTTTCTTGAAATCTTTAGGGGACCTAGTGGGGGAGATTGCTATGAGGGGCCTAAGCTACTAGCCCACAAGGAGGGAGCCCCATCTTCTGTTGCAAGCTGGAGATGGGTCAGTGGAAAAAGGGATGAGTAGGGGGAAAGGGAGGCAGGAAAGTGGGGAGGGAGTAGGCAGCATAGGCTGGGGGTCGGATCACAGTCTCTAGACCTAGAGGGGGTGGGGTCCGGGCAAGTGTTGGTACCTGGTTCTGGTGATGGGGGGGGCAAGATCAAAGTGTCCAGACCTCGAAGCACAGCATGCAAGGGGAAGAGGATCAAGAAGGAAGGAAAGTTTTGGATGGAAGAAATGGACTGATATGTCTACTGTATTGTTAATGTTAGGATTTATGAAAGTGTGAAAATGTACATATTATATGTGTGCCCAAAATAAATGATTGCCAGTGATCAGCCAATCTAGCAGGTGTGGTGAGAGTTTTATTTCAGGGGGGAATCATGGGACAATTAAGCTTGCCACTAAAAGGCAAGCCAGGTTGTCTCATGGCCCCAGCCAGAAAGAGGTAAAGGGAGGAGGAGGAGGGGAGAGGGGAAGGGGGGAGCAGTGACATCAACAGTGACAAAGCAGAGGGGAAAAATGACTAGAGGACAGGACTTGCTGGCCATTGGTTGAGGAGAGAGGCTAGCAGGTGTCCTGAGCAGGGGTCTGTAGGGGGTATTTAAGGGCTGGTAACCCCTAGGGAGCCCTCTTTCTTGCTGATAACAATTCCCCACCACCCATGCAAGAAGGAGAGGGCAATGATGGTTGTTGGCATGACAAACAAGAAGGCAATCGAAAGGATGTTTACCTAGGCGGTGACCTGGTAGGGAGCCAGGCAAGCTCTAGAAGGGCAGCGGATGGTCTGGGGCTGAAAGAAGCCCTTTCGGTGGGCAGCAAGTGCCAGTATAAATAGGGACAGAAAAAGGGGGAGGGAAGGGGCAGGAAAGAGGGAGGGTAGGCATGGGCGGGGGCAAAGGAACCCAGGCATGGGAGTAATTGGGGGAGGGGGAAGGGATAGAGGTAGGGGTCAGATCACAATGTCCAGACCTAGAGCGGGTGGGGTCCAGGTAAGTGTTGGTACCTGATTCGGGTGAAGGGGGGACAGATCAGAGTGTCCAGAACACAAAGCACAGCATGCAAGAGGAAGAGGATCAAGAAGGAAGGAAAGCTCAGGATGGAAGAAATAGACTGATATGTCTACTGTATTGTTAGTGTTATGATTTATGGAAATGTGGGGATGTAAATATTACATGTGTGCCAAAATAAATGATTGCCAGTGAACAGCCAATCTAGCAGGTGTGGCGAGAGTTTTATTTCTGGGGAAGGGGATCATGGGACAACAGCTGGTTCTTGTGCTGATTTTGCACAGAGGGAAGAGGCAGAACAGAGGCTGAGCAGTCTAACAAGTTTTCTGGTAGTGGAGCAGGAGGTAAATCAACCTGTAGCTGTGCAAGATCTAGCTACAGCAGACTGTGTACTGCAGGTAGTGCAGATGAGGAAGTGGAGACTGCTCAGAGTGACTAATCAGTGGTGTGCAGCAGCTTTTATGCACACTTGGATCACTAAAATGTGGTGGAAGATGTCAGACATCATCATGAGAAGGATATAGCTGATTATTTGCTGGTTGGGAGTATCAACCAAGTATGGTAGGCAAGGGGCAATATGAGCAAGTTTCATATTTCAGGACAGTTTTTATTCTTTCCAATTCCCTTCTCAACATTTTGTCACTAAAATGTAGGACACTTATCCTCATAATGTGGAACACAGCAAAAACGTTAAGCTGGATAGAATCTCAGGGCACTGTGGGAGAACTATTGCTTCTGTTATGCAAAGATTAATTTTGATTTAGCAACAGAGTAATGTGAATCTCTGCTTTAAAATTTGAGTTTACCTCACCATCTCTGTGTGGGGGAAGTACCTTTTCCATGTTGGATGGAACAATTAAAATAAAATGAGGGATGTCTCTCATACTGTTTGACATTTGAGAGGTACTTACAGAGGGGTTCTAAGTGTTACAATGACAGCGAGCCCCATAATGTTGGAACTTTGAGAGGTATAGTTTGAGGGGCTCTGAATTTTGAAATGAGTGGGATGCCTCCAAGTGGGACATTTTATAGGCATGGACAGGGATTTGGAGTAGTAAAATGTGGGTCTCTCTCTCTCATAATATGGAGCATTTGAGAAGAACAGTATGTACACAGAGGTTTTGAGCAGCATAATGACAGATGCCCTTCATAGTGTGCTGCATTTCAGAGGTATGGACAAAAAAGTTCTGAGTGGTAAAATGAGGAACGTCACTTCAGATGTGAGACAGCTGAAAGCTAAGTATGGAGAGGTTACGAGTGAGTGGGTGGTAAAATGATAGACATCCCTCATAGTGTGGACAGCTGAATAGGAATGAGCTGAGGGTCTCCGATAAGAAAAATAAAGGATGTGCCTCCTAATATGGAACAGTAGAGAGGTACTGTTTGTAGTTAGGAGTTTTGTATGGCACAGTAAAATAAGGAATGTCTCTACTAATGTGAAAACTACCATACTGTAAAATATTACCATGTATTGTATGTCTGTGTAAAATGGTTCCGCCAGCAAACAAGTACAATGAGCTTGTGATTACTGTGCTACAGGAACACAGTGCAGTGTGATGCATTTAATGTTGCTACTCTTACAATAGTTACACCAGTGTATTATGTATTTCAAGACTGGGACACTATTTCTCTGCTGATGTTTAATATCATGCATAATGTTACTAATTTCATAGCACAGCATGGGAGAGTTAGTAAATGTTATTTTAGCCACTATTTCAGCAGAGGGGTTTTGAGTGTTAAAATAAGATGTCCCATAATGTAGGAAATTTAAGAGAGGATCTTCCTTTTAACATGGGACATCTGAGAGGCATGGGCGGGACTTGAAGAAAATGATGTCCCTCATGCAGTAACGGCACTTCTATTCCAGGTGGTTACACTGTAAATATCATACCACTACAGCACTATATGTGCAAAACATGCACCAAGCTGAGCCATGGTCACACTAAAAATCAATCCTCCCCATCCTAACACTTTAGCCTGCACCACTTCATGGCCCTCTTTAGCCCAGCCTGACACACGGGGTTCTATTTGGTGGTCACAGTGGCCATAATGTTGTGGACTGAGCTTGAAACAGCTGTTGTATGTCAATATGACAATACAGATGTTCACTATTATACAAATGAATGGTTTTAAAAATCGTTTGAAAATCTTAAAATGATCTTTTAGTGAATTTAAAGTGACCTGATCAGAAAGTAGCAGTGTTTGTTAATCAATGTGTCTTTTTTTAGTAATAATGTATTTCCAGTAAAAACATAACTTTATCAATGTTTTCTTCTCATTTTATTTCATTTCCACACTGAGATACATGGTTTTGAAGTTCTTAAAAGTTCTTACTCCCCTGCAAGGCTCACCATGAACAAGTTAAACTTCCTGGTGCTGTGCAGTACCATTTATCATCTGAAACATGAGTTATTTGTTTATTTAGTTTTTATTGGCAGGGAAAAGAAGGCTTGACAATACTGCTTATGTTTAACATCATCCAGGTGGGATAAGATGCAGCCAACTGAAACTGAACCAGATTAAGGTGTTGGTGGTATTCTTTGTGAATGGGGGAAAATTGGCAAGGACACCGGTGAAACTCCCCTCCTCTTTCCTAGTGTCATGGGATATTTAACCTCCACCTGAACAACCACCAAAACAGGCAAATAGGACCTCGTATAAACATCTTATCCAAAGGATGGAAGCTTATGCCATCATAATACATCCACAGTATATATTTAGTTTTTACATTCAAAAGGTACCCTCAGTGGAAGAGATTTTTAAATAGTGAGAGTGGGGCCATTATTAATGACATGAGCCATTAAGTACAAAAATAGTTGTAAAAGCAATGTGTTCAGTATCTGAGGATATTGAAAAAAAGTACTGATTATAAATCTAAGGATGTCAGAAATACATTTAAAAAACCTACATGGTGAAAATTTCTGCTAACGAATACTGCTGCATTAAGATTAGATTGTTTGAATTGATCAAAACATACTCTGGCAACCTTTTAACGTATCTGTAATGATACTGCTGGATCTTGGGTATACAGCTTGAGATATGAGGGAAGCAAGCACACATAGCCTTTTCTGGAACTGCAGACTACAGTATGGTTTGTTGCCTCTTAGTACCTTTGCTACTTTGATTTTATTTATAAGAAAACCAATCTATTTAAGTAAACAAACATATTCTTCAGTCTTAGCAGGAAGAAGCAATGCACATTAAATCAATTTTTTCACACTTGGCAGACTTTTTTCTTTCTGTCTGTCTGTTTTTTTGGATAAGTGATTTTTTTTCAATTCCCTGCAGTGCAATAGTAGGAGGGTGAGTTTGCTTAGTATCTTTTGCATGACAGTGCTGACAAAATCAATATGCAAGCTAAGCCCCAGGAAAAGAGATTCTGTTTTTGTAATTAGCAGATCTGGAGCCAGGTTGAGTTGCTCCTTAAATATTTTGATAACTTCAATTTTAATTTTAAATGCAAAGTAAGCCTGGCTTAGCCCTGGACAAACAGCAGAAAACCCTCTGTAATTTTAAGTAGAGGGTCACCTTGACTGAGCCAGAGACAAGACAGCAGCTCTTTGTTGGTTATTGTTCCCACACACTTGTTTACCTCAGAGATTCAGATAGACAGAAATCCATAAAAAGCAAACCTGCTTGGAGACTGGGACTTAAATGTGCAGATGGTGTGTGGCGTAAATCAGGTTTCTTTTGATTAGTCATTCGCAGTAATTTCTGTCAGGCAGCGAATAGCATTTTCATTTACAGCCGCCCACTGGTCACTTAAAACACATCCAGGCACAAAAGCCACTTTCTCTAACTGCTGTTTATCTCACAGATTACTCAGTTCAAAATTGTAGGGCGCAATCAATAGTACGGGCTGTGGCCAATCAAATATTCTTCTCTACTTGTGTTTAATTACAGAGCTTGATTTTGGTTCATTAACACTTGCTGACAATTGGGCTGTTACTTTTTTTCAGTAATTCAAATGCTCATACTGTCTATGAAAATAAGCAAAGCATTGTGGTTTTACAGTACTGTAGATAACTGTCACTTCTTTTGTCTATGTGGCTTTTCTCTGTTCTTTGGGGGGGGCAATTATCTGTAACCTTTAAAATGCTATGAATGGAAGTGAAACAATGTATTATACATTAAAATCCTTCCCAGTGTTGAGAACTTAGGCTGACCACTGCAACTTTACAGTAAGACAGGCTCATTTGGTCACCAACATGTTTTATGTTGCTGTTAATAAGATAGGGTAGATATAGGAATGTCAACTCTGAAGGCTGTTACTGTTATAGAACAGTGAGACAATGTGTACGTAACATTTTCATATAAAGTGACTTGGGATTTACCAGTGAAAACAAGTCACGTACAGTATATTGTAAATAAGATTCAAAAGCACAGTACAGAGAACACAGCATATGTTTGTATTGCATTATTAACGCAAGGCTGTAATGAAATGAATCAAGCATCCTTGTCAGCAGGAGCTAAGTACTGGGCATGGGGACAAAACCAGCAGTCAGCATAATTAACAGCTGTAGTTGTACTCAATATCAGTCTGGTTCTCAATGAAGTACCAATGGCTGATTCTAAAACTGATGGCAGCTGGGGGGGGGAGGGGGCCAGATTGTACACTGGGATAGTGGTTGGATGAAGGATTACAGGATCACCAAATAAAATGTCAGTTTTTAGCAAAAGCAACTGTAACATTTTGATAACCAGACAATTTTGTAGTTTGGAGATAGCCAGTCCTACTACTGCACATTTCCTGTTTGTAGAATTGTGTTCCCTTTTAAAACACCAATCTACAAAGGTGAGTGGGATAAGGGAACACATTGTGCAAGTTGTGTGCATAGCCACAGGTAGATTAGCAACTGCACATATCATCAGATTGACAATGGAGGTCGGATGGGCCAACAGATGTTCAGAGTGGAGCAGTGACACAGTGTATTGAGGGGCATAATAAACTGGTTTAACATGTCTTCTGAACACCACTTGACCCCACATTACAAGAAAGCGGAACATTACATGCTGATCTATCATAGAAATATCATCTGGAGGTTGTGCAGAAAAGCCAACAGCAGTGAAGTCAGGCAATGTGCCCCTACCAGGCAAGCAGACACTGGTGCATCCAGAATTGGTGGACAGACCCATATGATCAGGGCAAGGTGGAGGTCATTACGTATGTTGTACAGACACCTAAATTTATGGTGGTAGAGATAGCTATCATTGCAATAGAGGTCTGCCACAGTATGGCTATGATACACTGACAGGTAAGACAAGCCACAATCAGGAGGTGTGGGAGAGCATCCTGGAGGCCACACATGTGGCTGACAATATATCTCATACATCAGTGCTAAGAAATACAAATGGCATGATCTGCATTACATTGTCTATAAAACAAAAACTGGCTCATAGCTGGAAGACCAAAATGAACACTGGAAGGAGAATCCTGAGGATGATCCAGAGCTGAAATCTGTGAAACATGTGGTGGCAGCACCTTCAACCAGTAGAACATGGATAGGGAGATGGCAGACTAAATACACTGGACTGTGAGTACCATATTGTACCCGTGTTAATTTACAGTGCTCAGCAGATGACCACATAATCATAGCTGACCTCCCCCCACAGAAGTTGACCCACCCACCCCTACAGGAATAGTCAAGGAGTCAATAGACAAGGAGGACTGCTAGGTTGTGCCACATCCAGATTCAGTGCTGCGACCATGTCCTCTATTACCCTGCTCCCCCTTTTAGCCTGACAATACCCCTTCCATCTACATTTTTTCTATTAGATATACAAAGCAAAAATGAAAGATGGGAAGATAAATTGTCAGGGAGGGACAGGATAATAGAGGAAGACAGGTAGAAAGCAACTAAGTTGAATGATTAATTCTGCTTGGAAAAACAACCAACCCTTGTAAGAAAGCAGAATAAACACAACTGATAGAGTGGTCCCAGAAATTAGACTGCAGAAGTATACCAATGAAAGAGTCAGAAAATGGTTAGCCGCCCCAAAGGTAAATAAGACTCCAAGGCTGGATGGGATGCACTGAGGCTACTAAAGGAACAGGCATCAATGTTAAGCAAACTCCAAGTGGGTCTATTCAGTAGCTCTTTGAAACAATGGGTGGATCCTAAGGACTGGAGAATGGTGATCTAGTTCTCCTACTCAAGGGAGGGGAGAAGAAGCATTCAGTAAACTATAGACCCCTCACCCTTGCCTTTTTGGTAGGGAAACTGATGGAGACACTAGTCAAAGAGGACCTAGTGGAATACCTGGAGAACAGTGGGCTTCAGAATAATAAACAGCACAAGTTCATGGCATTTAGGATTTGTCAGATGAATCTGATAGTATTCTTTGATTGGGTAACCAGGGTACTTGACAAAGGGCATGCCATAGACTTACTATACTTTGATTTCAGCAAGACATTTGACTTGATGCCTGCTGAAGAAGACTTGGATCTGGATACTGCTAGGGAAATAATAAAGTGGGTAGGGGGTTCATTGGAGGAGAGGCTGCAGAGAACTGTGGTGAATAGTGTTAGATCCATAGGGATCTGTCCTGGGACCAGTCATTTTCAAAATGTTCATCAACAACATAAGAGAGGGAGTCCAGGGCAGGTTGTGCTTAGTTGCAGATGACACTCAATTCTGCAATAGAGTTGACAATGTGGAGGGGATAAGGGAACTGCAGAGAGAGCTACCTAGGCTGTAAAATTAGTCCAAAAATCTGGCAACTGAAATTCAATGCTAAGATGTGCTAAGTGATGCACTAAGGGAACAACAACCCTAGAAAAGAGTATTGGATGGGAGGTCTTCAGCTGGATGCAAAATTAAAGGAAAGGGACCTAGAAGTCATTTTTTAGTGACTCCCTTATACAAATCAGCCAGTGAAATAAGGGCTTTAGAAAGGCTAACAGTATGCTAGGGGGCATTGGGAGAGGATTTGACAGCAGGAAGCAGGAGGTACTGATACCTTTGTATAGGTCACTGGTAAGGCCGCACATGGAGTACTGTGCACAGCTCTGGAGTCTCCACCTAAAACAATACAGGGAACAGGCTAGAGATGGTACAATGCAGGGTAACCAAGATGATTCAGGGTATGGAGGGCAGATCCTATGAGGATCAGTTAAAGATGCTGAACATGTGTTCACTTGAAACCAGATGAGAAAGGGGAGATATGATAGAAACCTTTAAGTTCCTGAAAGGAATACACAAGGTGAACTGTCCAGAACTATGTAAAAGGAACAGAGAAGCTAGGACAAGAGGTCATTGAGGTTAACAGTTAGAATGTTTAAAAAGGATATGCAGAAGTACTATTTTACAGAAAGAGTGGTTGAGTCATGGAATGGTCTGCTGGCAAAGGTGGTTGGTACCAGAACCATAAACAGCTTCAAATATGGCTGGGATAGAGGTAAGGGTATATTAACTACTTAGCAGAATGAGGGAGATGGAAACACTGAGAATGAAAGGGGGAATACAGTAAGTGTTGACCCCACGGATACAATAGGACCTGAGATATGATAGAGTAATATGGAAGACTAGATGGGCTGTCAGCCATTCTTTTCTGTCATCGTCTATGTTTCTATGTTTACTCTCTATCTAGACAGACAGTGAGCAACCATATGGGTGGAGCAAAGCCAGCTGTGCAGCAGCATACACCAACATAAAAGCAATGCAGTAACACATGTTACACTGGCAGGTCCAGGTGGTAGGAGGCCATATGCTGTCAAAGGCAAATAGACCAGCATCTGAAACACCCAGTCCAACCTTCTTAGGGAAGATGACAGCACAAGAACAATGTCTAGCACACAGTGGACCCAGGCACTGCAGTAAGTTGACACCAGTAGGCAGCACACCACTGGATGGAACACACTTGCCCCACACTTCACCAACATATCACACACAACAGGAAATGCATGTGGTATCCCCCACACCCCTACTACTGCCCCTTGTCACTGACATGTTCACTGAGCAGCAAAGAGCACATCAGCCTCTAAATTCATCCACCCAGCCCAGCATACGACCCACCTCAGGGAACATCAATGCAGACTGATACCAGTGATGCTCTTGAGGTGCCATGGAGGACCTTGACAGCACCAACCTGCAACAGGAGGCAGGTCTAGCAGGGGATCTACCATAACGTGGTGCACAGCTAATTAAACAGCGGAAGCTAGCCAATAAGAGATACATCATATGCATAGCAGTGTTATGTGCACAGAAGTGGTTGATGTGGCCAATCCGCTGGGTGTCATGAGCACACAGATGAGTACCCTACACACTTAACTAGGTGCTATGTGCACTCAGATCAGTGAACATAAAGTACTCTTGCAGCCCATGCACAAGTTGTCATGGTTAGCCAAGGTCCCCAGTTGGGTCCCATAGAAGGCAGTATAGTCTACTGGTTAGAGAGCCAGCTTGAAAATCAGGAGATCATATGAACATACGAACATATGACTAAGCCAGAAGAACAAGACCCTTAGGTCTGTGGAGTCTGCTCATATTGCAGGGTCCTCAGCATAAGTCATTGCCCCTGCCCCCCAATCTGCACTTCTCCTTCATTCGCCCCTCTCTTGACCTTTATTTTCCCCATAACTCCATCTCAACTTCTCTTGAAGCTGCCTGCCATTTCCAATTAAACCCCCTCCTCAGGAAGCCGACTCCATCCCACCTCCACCACCCTCTCTGTGAAGAAGTGTTTCATAGCCTCTCTTCTGAACCCCCCCAACATGAGACTGTGTCCTCTTATGTTTTGGTGTCCACTAAGATTGAAGAGACTCAGCTTGTCCATCCTATTTATTCCTTTCAAATACTTGAAGGATTCAGTCATGTCACCTTTCTCTCTCCTCTCCTCCAGAGAGTACATTTTCAGGGTCTTCAACCTCATATGTCCTACCCTGCTGGCCCCTGGTCATCTTAGTTGACCTCCTCTGGACCATCTCCAGCATGTTTATGTCCTTTTTAAGGCATGGGCACCAGTACTGTACACTGTACTCCAGATGCGGCCTCACTAATGACCTGTACAACAGCTTTATTACCTCCCTCCTCCTACTGATGATCTCCCAGCAATGCAACCCAACATTTTATTTGCCTTTGCTACTACTTTCCTAATTAGTGTGGAGTATTTCAGGTCACCAGTGATCATCACTCCCAGGTTCTTCTCCTCTTCTGATGCAGATATCTAAACCCCACCCAGGCTGTACTCAGTCCTTGGGTTCTTGGCTCCTATGTGCATAACTTTGCATATACAGTATTTGCATTGAAGCCAATTTTCCAAATCCTGGACCACCTCCCTAGCTTTTCCAGATCTTCCCTTAGGTCTTGTATTCCCTCTGCTGTGTTCACTCTCCCACATAGCTTGGTGTCATCCATGAATAGGCACATTTTGCCCTTAATGCCATCTCCAATAAAATTAATGAAGACATTGAAGCACTAGTCTAAGCACCAGGTCCTCTGGGACATCACTGGTGTCCTCTCTGGTGCTAGAGTGCTCATCTCTCGCCACCAACTTCTGGGCCCTGCCCTTCAGCCAGTTTTCTTCCTACCCGGTCAACTTCTCAACAACCCATACATCCTCCAACTTCCTGATCAACCTCTTGTTGGGTAGAGAGTCAAATTGAATCATACTGTAGCAGCCTTATTGCCAATGTTCTATTATGATATCTGTGTCTGTACTAAGTCCTATATACCATTTTAAATTGTGACTTCTAATTGTATGTATATATTTTGGAGCCCTGTTGCATGCTGCAATCAGGAAAGGAGCCTGAGCACATAGCAACAGTTGCTAGGTGTGTTTAGCACTAGTAGTGTTGACTACAGAGGGGTTTTATTTAAGTGCTTATTTTATTTTGGGCACTGGGTAAAAGAACAACAGACACTTACAAGTGCTTCCACAATGTAAACCACAGTATTTTAAGATATTTGGAGTGTACAGTCAAGCGAGGGTGTAACGACCCCAGGAGTCTTCTTCCGGGTCATGCTAGGGTACTTCAGCGAGCCCTGCAGTGAGCAGGGCATGCCTGGGCAGGCATGCACTTGTACGTGCAGAGACACACGCAGAGACATGCGCGTCTGCGCGTGTTATGCATGTTGCGAGGGGTGAGAGGAAATACCAGAAACTAGTAAGATCTGAGACTGCATTGTGTGTGATAAAGTATAGAGCTTATTGCTAACCAATTAAGGAGGAAAATGGATTTTAACACCTTATTTAAGGGAAAACAGGGGTCTCAATGTGTATCGTGCAAAATGTACTTGTTATCTGAGATACCTATCCTAGAAAATCTATTTATTTGTTCAAAATGTAGACAAAATGCTGACATGATTGCAGAAATAGCAACCTTTGGTACCCGTTTACAAGCCCTTGGACTTAGTCAAAAAAACATGGTAACTAGGATCAATGAAAGAGATGGTGGTAAATCACAGTTGCCAAGAAGTAACAATGAAGATGGTGTTCCAGACCATCTTAGTAAGCACCCAAGCACTTCCAACCACCATCAAACCTTATTTCAACAAGTTAGGGGAACTCAGACAGTAACACTTCAACCAAAAAGTGAACTAGATTGGAGGAATCTGAGGAGATAAATAATGAAAACTGGTACACAGTTCAGGATACAAGACAGGTAAAAAAAAAAAGGAAGAAAGGCAGAAGGATTTATGTTACCCCTGTTAAATAATTTTGATCCACTGCTCCAGTTAACAGAGGAAGATCAAATTATTGACCATATTCCCCTTTCTCTAACTATATCTCCTACCCGGGTTACTTATGCTCAGCCTACTTTTAGCCCCCCCCCGGGATCTTATTAGTATTGAACCACCCCAGGTCACTCTCCACAACATTAATACCATCCCAAATTGTTTAAATCCTAATACTATTAGCAATAATAATGAAACAGTACCCCTTTTGGATATCACACTTGACACTGATACTTCTCAAAATGAAGCTCTCCTGGTCATTCCTCTCAATAATAGTACTGCTTCAAATTGCCCTCTGAAACTGCTTTCTAGTGCTGATAAAAAATAATAATGGAACTGTACCCTTCCTGGACATCCCTCTTTTCTCTGATACTACACCAAATGAAACCAGCACTTCAAACTCTAATATATTGCCTGAACAAATATACATCCTGGGAGACTCCATAACTAGATTCACCAATAGATTTACCACTAGGGGAAATAAAGAAAACATTACAAGTTGCAGCTATAGTGGTGCACAAATTAAGGATTTGGCTAATATGTTCCCCGGTATATTCAAAAACATTACAAATCCAAAAACAGCTGTATTACATGTTAGGACCAATGACTTTGAGAAACAGGAGGTTGAAAATATAATAAAAGATATGGAGGATGTGGTCCAAACTTTACGTTCACTTAATGTGACTCCGATTATTTCAGAAGTCCTACCTATTCCAAGAGCGAGTAGCTATAGAACAAAAAAAAAATAATTTACAATAACTGGTTAAGAAGATGGTACCTCACAAATAATATTAAATGTTTAACTACTTGGGAAACGTTTGAGGGAAGGGATGACCTATATAGTTACGACGGACTACATCTAAACAAGAAAAGCATAAAAATATTAGGATGCATTATCCATAACAGCATCAAAAATACAATACCAACAGCAAACTAAATGCTTGTGGGAAAAGGGAGATTAACCCAAATAAACCTTTAAAATTAATTCATAAACAAACAAAACATAATTTGACCTTCCTCCTTACAAATTCAAGAAGTCTCCACATGACAAAATTGTATGAGTTGGAGATATTACTTCATAATGATAATATAGATATTGCTGCAATAACCGAGACATGGTGGGGAGACAAATCTAGTTGGAATATGAATATTACTAGATATAATACAGTACATAAAAACAGACCCCAGAAAAGAGGAGGAGGGATTGTATTTTTTATAAAAGAGAATATAAATTACAAGTTCATCAGTGAACCTGATGAAGAAATACATAGTGAAATCTTATGGATTGAAATTATAAGAGAGAAATTAACTAAATTGACTGTAGGACTCTGTTACAGACCACAAGGAATAAAAGAAACTGAACATCTAGGTCTATTAAATAACCTAAGTTCAACATTTAATAATTCAGACATATTACTTCTGGGTGATTATAATTTCCCAGGGATTGACTGGGAAAATGGTACCACCAAAAATAAAATGGAAAACACATTCCTGGACTTATGTAGCACTTATAATTTAACCCAGATAATAAGCGCCCCAACAAGAAAAAATAATACATTGGATCTGGTAATAACAGATGACCCCCAACTAGTCAGTAATATCACAATTCAAAGTCCACTGTCAAACAGTAATCATTGTGTAATAAGATTTGAAATAACAACTCATATCAAATGCAACTCTGGTAAAACCACCTTTAAGGATTATGGAAGGGCACATTTTGATCTTATAAATAAAGAACCAATAGCATGGAAATGGGAACATAATACTCTATCTCCACATGAGTTTTGGAAACTATTGGTAAATAAATTACTTTCCGTAGAACATAAGTATGTCCCAGATAAGATAGGTTACAATAACCAAGAAACACTACCTATCTGGGTCACTCCAACCATACGTTACTTAATAAATCACAAAAGAGAGCGTACAGAGCCTTAAAACAATGTGATAACAGACACAACAATGCTAAATACAGAGAAATATTAAAACAATGTAAGGTACAAATAAAGAAAGAAAAGAAGAAAACTGAATTCAAATTAGCACACATCAATAATGGAGGCAAAAGCTTTTATTCATATGTAAATAACAGAAAACAAACAACTGAAATTATTGGCCCTCTAGTTATTAATGATAATACCATCCATTCGCCCCAAGAAATGGCCCAGTAATTTAACAAATACTTTTGTTCAATTTTCAGTCCCACCCAAAATATTCATACTGATAAGGAGAGTGATAAAACTTGAACTGACTATGATTTACCTGAGATAAGTAAACGAGAAATTAAAAACAAATTAGACTCAATTAAAATAAATAAATCCCTGAGTCCAGATAATCTTAATCCGCAGTTGGTGAAAGAAATAGCTTCCTGGTTGATTGATCCCCTATACATACTGTTTAATATGTCCCTAAGTACTGGGCAAATACCACATGACTGGAAGACTGCATTAATAACTCCAATACATATAAAAGGGTAATAAGAGTGACATATCAAATTACAGACCAATTAGTTTGACCAATGTATTGGGTAAAATCTTCAAGGGTATTTTAAAAGATAGAATAGAAGAAGATCTAATGCATAAACAGTTTGTGGACCCAAATCATCACGGCTTTAGAAAGAAAAGATCTTGCTTAACTAGTAACTTAGTATTCTACTAGTGAGTGAGCAATCTCCTTTACAAAAAAATACCAGTAGATATATTATATCTGGACTTGTGTAAGGCATTTTATAAAGTGCTACATTATACCCTGATAAATAAAATGGAAAAAATCAGGATGCATCCCATAATAGATAACTGGGTAAAAGAGTGGTTAAGAAACCATACACAAGTGGTACATATAAGAGGATATACCTTGACTCCTGAAACAGTTACTAGTGGAATGCCTCAAGGGTCTGTGCTGGGACCTATCTTGTTTAATATATTTGTGTCAGATATGACAGTCTATCTTAAAAATATGGTAATTAAATTTGCAGAGGACACAAACATTGCAGCCAGCGTTGGCTCATCAGAGGAAATTGCTGACTTCAAAAATGACCTTCGGGAACTTAAACATTGGTCCAATCTAAATAGTATGAAATTTAATACCAGCAAATGTGTCATCATGCATTTGGGAGAAAATAATCCACATGTGAGTTATAGGTTAAAAGATTCTGATTTGATATCATTAAATGAAGTAAAAGATCTGGGTGTTATAATTAAAGCAGACCTTACTTTCTCCAGTCATTGTAACTATATTAAAAATCAAGCAAATGAAATTATAGGCTGTATTAAAAGATCCTTTGTCACTAGAAATAGGGCATGCATTCTCCCTCTGTATAGAGCATACATGTGCCCCCACTTAGACTACTGTTCACCACTATGGAGTCCCCATCTTAGACGTGACATAAACTAGCATTTGAGGGTGTGCAGCATGGGATCACTAAAATGATAGATGGTTTGCAGAATAAAGAATACGGGGAACAACTTGGGAAGTTGGGGTTATACTCACTGGAAACTAGAAGAACTCAGGGTGACCTCCTGATGTTTAATATAATAAAAGACAATGAGCTTATGACACTATTGGGAATGACCTTGAATAAGAGAAAATGCAACCTCAGAAGTCATAAATTACAACTATCCCTAACTTTCCCCAGATTAGACACCAGACATTCTTTTTTTACTCAGAGAAAAATTTTCAATTTGGAATGGGTTACCTAAAGCATTGTTAGATATAGAAAATGCTGAAACTTTCAAAATTAATTTAGATAAATATTTATTATATATGGTATAAAGACATCCAATAATTTGGAGATGCACTTATATGGACCACGGCCTTCTGTGTCATCTAATACTCTTAGAGTGTAATCTTAGTATGTATGTAAACTCCACTAGTACTAAATACTCAGTGGGTGGGATATTCAGAAGGGTTGCACATGGCACAACACAGTTGTGCCATGTGCAACCCACTGATGCACCCCGGCACGATATTCAAAAGGGGAAGGTGTCTGGCACAAATCGCGATGCGTCGGAGCACATCAGTAATGTATGCAGCGCAACTGGTGGGGTGTGCCCATGCATGCTCCACACATCCCTGCTGGACCACCAGGGATGGAATGGTATTTAATATTTTAAAACTTAAACCCGTGATCGGGTTGGACGTGGTCCACTGGACCACCAGGGATATAGGACATTTTATTTTATTACTTATGCCCATGATCGGGCTGGAAGCAGTCCACTGGACTACCAGGGATATAGGACTGTATTGTTTTTCTACATATGCCCGCGATCGGGCAGTGGGGCACTTTGCTGCTTGTGTAAGGGGAGTCAGTCCCCGACGGCTGCAGCCTGGCAGGGTGCCAGGTGCAAGTCACCGGGGATCGGTGCACCTGCATGCAAATGGGGCCATAATGACATGCAAATGGCCCCATTTGTGCCTTGCATGCATTATGGCCCCATTTGCATGTGCAGTTTTGAATATCATGGTTGATGTGCCTTGCACAATGACACTTTCACTAGCGCATCCCCCTGCCCCTCTCTGGCCACTTGCCTGGTGCAGTACCACTGCGCCATGCACAATGCGGGTGGCCACAGAGCGATATTCAATGGTGCTGAGCCATGGTGCAGCACCGTTGGATATCTCCCTGTCAGTGCCCTGGCACACTCCAGTTGCATTGAGCCCAGGCTTGCACCACAGCCTGGTGCAATCTGAATATCCCACCCAGTGTGTCCTAGGGCAAGACACTAAACCTTCGGTTAGTGAGGGGGTCCATCACAAGGCTGATACGAAAGAAAGAAAATGATGGCCTAAGACTTGAGAGCTGAGTGTGATGCTCTGGAAAAATTATTTTGCTTGACTATATTGAATATAGGTATGCCAACATTGAATAAGGGTGACTGTTCTTTAATTGTAACTTTCAAACAAGGATGGTAGCTTAATTTGACTTTTTTTTACTTACAGGTTTCCTGGGTCAGATTACTAGAGGTGTCCCAACTGTGGAGTGGATCAGTTCCCACCTGGTCTGCAGAGGTGCATGATTTGGGTAGAACTGGGAGATCAGAAGTGAATAGGAAGAACCAGGTCAACCAGAAGAACTGAGTATACATTGGCAGAAAGTGGCACAAGAGTGGCTGAAGGTTGAAGCAGAACAGTCAGCTAGAAGCAAACCTATGTTACCGGATTTTACAAGATTGCAAGAATACAAAAGAGTGGAGGTGTAGGAGGTGTTTGCTGTGTTACTCTGAAACCAGTGTGTGGGATCAAAGAGCCCTGCTAAACATTGCTGAAAATGTCTCCTGTATTGTGTTGCCAGAGACACCTTGGCTAGATAGAGGGTGCCTAACTAGTTTAATGTTGTGACTGGATTGAGAGGTGAGAGTACAAAGACTCACTCTTGTAAATCTTTTATGAAAGAGTCTGTCTTTCAATATCTAGCAAGATTAGTAAGATTCAGCTAATTAATGGTCTGAATAAAATGCACTACTGTTTCATTTTTCTATTACACAATAAAATAGTTTTTTTTTTAATTTCTATTTGAGGACAGTTTTATTTGAGGTCCTGCTTTTTTAGCAAAGCAATTATCTATCTTTTTTTGTTAATGTAAGCTTGCACTTCTGAAAGGGCAATACGTTTTGGATGTGCTCTGATGCCAGCACATTTAATCATTCCAGCCCAGTACCTGTACTTAATGAACTTGCTAGAGTGTTTTCAGTAAACCCACAGCTTGTGGTGAAGAAGGTGTCAGCTGTTAGTAGCAGTAGTAGTATAAATGTTTATTTTTATACAGGAATGAGATGGTACAATCACACCATTAAGAGCCAGCGGTCCTATTTACAAGGAGGCCCTGTTTACAGGTTAAAATTAAACACTTAAGTAAGACTAACAGTACACATGGTACACATAATTTATACGAATAACAAAATGCAGACATTGTATATGTCCAAATCATTGCTAAGCCTATCTAAAATAGAGTTCCATCCATTACACATACAGTGAATAGACAATTCTTGTTTAAATGCTGTAACAACAATTTTTGAGGCTCTAGCTGTACTTTTCATTGAATCACTTATTTTACTCCATAAAGATATAGCCGTAAAAGGAAAAGACATCTTTCCAGATTTGTTTGCTGGTCTCAGTAGTTTGTGTTCTCTCACATTACTATTTCTTAAACACTATTTATGTTCGATTTTCTCATTTCAAGCAAGTAAAGTGGTTTTGATCCATTTAGTGTTTTAAAGATTTGGTTTGCCCAAATTATTTTCCTTTTGTTTTCCAATGATGAACATTCTAGGTCTCCATATAATTTACAATGGTGTGTCCTAAAGTCACATTGGAGTGTGAATCTGGCTAATCGATTATAAAGACCCTCAAACTACTTTAATAATGTTTTGTTTTCAAGACCATATAAGTGGCTACCGAAGTTCAACATCAGAACCAATAACTGGTTTACGGTAGCTATTCTCATTTTTTTGTTCATACAGTAACACGTAGATTTAAAAGCACCAATTCTGCTATTTAGTTATTTTTATTATTTCTTTGATATGATAGTCAAACTTTAAGTTTTGGTCTAGCCAAACACCAAGATATTTGTACTCAGTTACTTGGGCAAGAGCTTCATTGTTATTTCCTTTGATTTAAGTTTCATAGCTTTTAGTTCCTTTTTAGGCTGACCATTATTGAATGCTATAGTTTTCAAGATTTTACTGTTCAGTACTAGTTTGGACTCTGCAAGTCACATACAAAGTCTTGCAAAATCATTTTGTAAGTTTTTCCTCATTTGTTCATTGTCTATGCCAGATGCCACTATTACAGTGTTGTCTGCATATAACCTGACTTTTGAGTTTTCAGCTAAGCCTGTAAGTTGATTTATATGTATTAGAAACAGCACAGGACCTAAAATAGATCCCGGACAGACACCTCTTTGTACTGTAGCCTTACTTGATAGTTCACTGCCAGTTGTGACTTGTTGTGTTCTACCAAATAAATAAGACCTCAACCAATTGCCAGTGTCCTTTGAAATGCCAATTTTCAAAAGTCCATCAATTAAAATTTGGTGATCTAGTGTATCAAAAACCTTAGACGTGTCCACAAACATGGCGCCCACCCTTGCCCCCTCTCTAAGGAGATGGCAATCATATCAATTAGGTCAGTGACTGCGGTGGCCATGGAGTTTCGCTTTCTAAAACCAGACTGGTACCTGGACAGCAATGAGTACTTTTCCAGGTACTCGCATAGCTGACAATGCACCAGTCTTTCAAAACATTTTATGACCACTGACAACAGTGCTATGGGATGGTAGCTTAATGGATCCATGGGTGACACTCCTTCATGTATGGGTAAAATGTTTGTTTCTTTCCATATTGTATGGAATTTTCCTTCAGTTAAGCTCCAATTCAAAAGCTTTGTAAAATACTAGGGAGATGATATCAGTTGAGTCTTTTATAAATCTTGCCTCTATTCCATCAAATCCATATAATTTTTTTGTGTTTAGTTCTCTAATTACAGCTTTTACTTTCTTACATGGAATGCATTTTTACCTAAATTTAGGGGTTTTATGTTGTTCTACTTCACCTTTTTTTTTTATTCTCCATCACCCAGTCAGCCCTCTTTGTGTGCATGCCCCAGACCTGTTACCTTGACCTCTGTTAGGACTTACCATCAGCCGTCTTCCCCTTGGGATTCACCTCCCAGCAGGATTGGTGGGGGTCCCCAGTCTCCACCAAGGATAGGATCCAGTTTGGGCTGGTGAGCCCAGCTAGTCAGGTGTAGGACCTCTGAGTGCCCAACAGCATCTTGTTGCTAGTGTTTTCCATATTCTGCTCCCCCTGGGAGGTGAAGCATGCAAGGATGTTTTGGCACATGCCACATGCTGCTGAGCAATGTGTACCAACGTCTGCCAACCTTCCTGACCTTCTGGCCTGGCTACCTTTACCCAACTTTCACCAGAGGACAGGCAAACAGTGGGATCTACCCCTCCCCCAGTGTAGGAGAGCAGTCCAACAGACACTTGATTCTCCTCTCCCAAGCCAACCTCAATGCTCCGAGATCGCTCTCGACCCCGGGTTGCCAGCATGGCAGCAAGTGAGACTTAGTGCCTTTATCATTTTTCAGTTGTCTTTGCTCTGCTCTGCTCTTTTACTTATTAATGGAATACTTATATCAGTAAGCTTAACAAAGTATTCATTTAGAATGTTAGCTGATGTTTTACAGTTTTGTAACAATCCATCTTTTTCAATTTGTATAGGTAAGCTATTATTTACTGTTTTTTCAAATTATTTTATTAGTGACCAATATTGCCTTATATCTGTTGCTTCATTGGATTTTTGTGTTGTTATAGCATCCTCTTTTTGCTTTTTTATTATTTTTTGTTTTAATGAATTTTGCACATCCTTATATTTATCCCAATCCTCAGAGGTTAAAGTTTTACTAGTGATTTTCCAGAGCCGATACTGTATTCTTATCCTTTTTTTAGTTTTTCAGTAATCCATAGGACATGACTTTTCTTTTGTGTTATTTTAATGAATGGTACTATGTCATCGCAGACTGCTCTAAACAGGTTGTTAAATTCCTGTACTGCCAATCAAAAGACGGGATAAGAAATAGTCTATCCCATTTCAGTTCTATCAAGTTAAATTGAAAAAACTCCTTATTGTAGCATTTTTAATTTGGTTCTGACCTGTAGTCATCAGTTCTTGTGGAGCTCACTGCAATAGTGGTAACTGGCCTATTAGCTCTTTTGAAAATAATTTTAAGTGTGATTTTAGATTGTATAAAACAATGTTAGTATTGAGTACTCAGTCAGAGCAGAATGAATATTTTTTAATCACATAGTTTTTATATATTTTTTAAACAGATAAAGAGATTGTGGACCTAATGTTCAAAGTAAAGAGTTTTTTTGTGTGAAATTTAACAAGGAAATGAAGTAAGATGTTCTTTTCTGCCTGATTAGTTGTTTGTTGCTGTTGTGTTACATACTTTAAATTATACTTAATTGTTACTAATAAATTTATTGTATTTTGTGCACTTGCAGTTTCTACAAAGAGACTTTTTTAATGATCCACTGAGGGATCAAATACCCAGTGTCTACCAACGTCTTCAGTCAAGTTTTTCATTCAGTCAAGACTTGTGGATTTTAAAGTCTAAAAATGGACTGTTGCTGTATTCTATTTATTACTCATTTTATAACTGCGATGCCTGTGTATGTGCATATCCATTTGTGTTCTGTTTTATTACCCATACACACTTGTGTCTTGTTATTTTTCTGGCAAAATGGTTAGAGAAGGTGAATATTATGTGATAGAGTATATGTTGCTTACAAAAAATTTGCCAAAAGAGAAAAAGAAAACCAGTAATGAAGCAGAGGGTGTTAAAGGGGAAAAAATTAAGGCAATCTAAACTAACTGAGGTACTGAGTTCTATTCAAACACCAATGATCTGATATTCAAAACTGGGCAAAGTGGAGTGCAAATATTCGGACTGCACCTTGCTTTTGCCCAGGTGTCCAAAAATGCTATATTAAGTAAAATAGTGCACCAGCACTATTTGACAGAATATAGGGTCATTGCAGCACAGCGCTAAGCCACTTAGCACTGGGCAGACATGGCTTCTGAATTTTTTTTTATTTAGTTGTTTAACCAGGTATAGCACACTAAGCTGAAAGCTTTTTTACAGGAGTGACCTGGGAGCACAAGGAGGTTAAGTGACTTGCTTAGGGTCACACAGAATGCAAGTGGAAGCTGTGGTATTCAAACCCAGGTCTGGTCTGCTGGATGTCACCAGATTTGCAGCTCAGAGCCTTAGACCACTGCGCTATACTGCCTCCTTGAATTAGGGCATCACAATGGCTTGTACCCATGCTAAATTTCTGATATTGTCAGTGGCAGTGTCAGTGGCTCAGTAGGTAGCACACTCACCTGTGAAGCCTGGAGATCAGAGGGCTGTGGGTTCAGTTCCCACATCTGACACTTAGGTTAATATCTCAGCACTGACACTGTAGTGCAGCATGAGAAGGGTGCTGCACTTCTGAGGTGCCGTCTTTCGGATGAGACATTAAGCCGAGGTCCCATCTGCCTGGATTGGTGGTAGTTCAGGTGGATGTTAAAGATCCCATGGCACTTATCAAAAAGAGTAGGGGAATTTCCCCGGTGTCCTGGCCAAATTTCCCTCATTCACTAAAAATACCACCAACAGCTTAATCTGGTTCAAGGTCAGCTGGCATTCATCTGTATCCCCCTCCCCCCCCCCGGGTCATGCCTGAAAATAGGCAGAATTTGGTTAGTGCACTTACCCGGTCAACAAAAACGAACTAAATAAATAAATAAATAAATATTCAAATGGACTCATACAAATTTTCTCATTGGGAATGCAAGGTGCTAAGGGGCCATTTGCATGACCATTATGGGCTAATTTGCATGGATAGCCAGCAATGTAGTATGGCACTGCTCCCCACTTGCCCAGCCTCAGAGAGCTATCCTTGGTGCTAGTGCCCCCCTCCACTGATCACCAGCATATTGCAAAAACCTAACCCTTCTCTGGTGTCCAGTGGTGTTCCCCCATGCTGATCTTTGGCCATTGTTAAAACATAAACTTTCCTTGGTGTTTAGTGGTCCTCCCTCACTGATTACCATCATGATGTGTAAAAATAAAATTTGTCTTTTGTCTAGTGCCCCCTCCCCACTGATAGCCAGTCTGATGTGTAAATATAAAATTTGCCTGATGTCTAGTGGTCCTCCCACTGGTCACTGACCCAGTGTGTACAAATAAATTGTCCCTGGTGAATAGTGGCCCCCCATGGATCACTAGCCTGATGTATAGAAATAAACTGTCCTTGGTGACTAGTGGTGTCCCCACTGATCACTGACCCATTGTTAAAAGTAAAGCTTTCCCTGGTGTCCACTGGTCCCTCCCCCCACCTCACCAATGCCCTATATTAGAAGTACATTCCCTGGTGTCCGGTGGTTCCTCCACCCACCTGCACCCATGTATGATATTAGAGGTAGCATTCCATGGTATTCAGTGTTCAATCCTCCATCCTGATCCCCTGAATGATAACGGAAACCCATTCCCTGGTGTCTAATGCACACCTCCCATTCCCTGTAGAAGATTGGAAAGCCATTCCCCGGTGTCTAGTAGACCCTCCATGCCCCCAACTAAGTAGGTAGTGTCCCACCAACTCACTCCCCCATCCCGACCCCAAGCCAGCGACCAGCACAGCACTCAACTCACCACCCCAGCTTGCTGCTGACTGAACTGTCAATGACTGTGTGCTTTAACAGTTCATACTCATTGACAGTTCAATCAGTGGCTCACCATGTTGGTGAGCAGAGGACTGTGCCAGTTGACAGGTCAGAGTCGGGATGGGGGGAATTGGGGTGGTGGAGCACTACCCGCCAGGATATGGGGTAGGGTCTCTAGACACCAAGAAATGGCTTTCCAGTCTTCTACAGAGGATCAGGGATACAGAGGGAGTCAACTAGACACCAGAGAATGGCTGTACATTAATACAGAGGGGATCAGGGATGGGGAGGGGGTTCTCTAGACACCAGGGAATGGGTTTCCATTATTATTTAGAGAATTGGGATGGGGAGGAACCACTAGACACCAGGGACTGCTACTTCTAGTGTCAGGCATGTGTGTGTGTGTGAGAGAAGGGACCACTGGAAACCAGAGAATGCTACTTCCAATATTGGGGATGAGTGGGGGGGGGCAGGAGCCAAGGAACACCATGGAAAGCTATTCTTTTAAGAATGAGCTGGTGATTGGTGGGGGGGCCACTAGCACCAGGGATAGATTATGTTTACACATTGGGCTGGAGATTGGCAGGGGGGGACCAGTAGACACCAGGGACAGTTTATTTGTACTCATTGGGCCAGTGATCAGTGGGGGACACCTCTAAACACCAGGGACTACTATATTAGGTGTCAGGGGCTGCCACACTACCTCCACCAACCACTAGGGTTGTGGGAGAGTAAGTCAGGATTTCAATTGACAGAATGTGCACTAAGCAAGGGGACCAGGCAAAATGGCCTTGCATGGTGCACATACTCTGAATATTGGACTGTGACAATATTCAAGTCCTCACCCCTTCATTTGCATTGCGCCCTCCTCTGAATATTGCCCAGGTGCAAACCCTTTTAGCTGGCAATTACAGAGTATTTCAAAATAGAACATCCATGCAAAATATGGTTGCACAGGCAAATTCAACTTTGTGTCTGTGCAAAGTTTTTAATAGCGGACTTTAAGAGTTAATCAGGCTGAGTTACTAGGACCAGTGAGTAAAGGATCTACTACTATTTCCCCTAGCTCTGTTACTGTAGCAGGGAGGGAAGGCACCTTGAGTATGCACGATCCCCCACCTAATATCCAGTTATTGATTCGTTTTTTTGAAATTATATTTCTTTATTAATTTAAATAAAGATAATGTACCTGAGAAAACAGTACAGGGGATTACACATTATGACCAATGACATAAACTGTATAGCAGCTGCAGAGTGACAATATACAGCATTTTACAGAAATCCCTGAATCTGGAAAAGCAATGAGAAATACCCCCTACCCCAAATCCCCAGGCCCCCATCCCCCACCCCCAGGATGTGCCATCTATAAAGGAAAAGAATGAAAAAAAGAAAAGAAAGGAGAAGAAAAGGAAGAAAGGGATCTGATTCTGATACATATGGAATGCATAAAGGTATATCAGCTGCCAAGGTAGCTAGAGGTGTACCCAACAGGACATTAATTCAGATAAAGAGCATATAATTTGCCCCCATTTCTGTTCAAACAAAACCAGACAATTCCAAGAACTTGCTATTAACTTTTCAGTCCGAAAACAGAGAGAAAGTTCACTGATCCATTCTGCATACGAGATAACCAATTGGTCCATCCAATGCCTAAGGACCAATCTTTTGACAACCATCGAGATTAAGGCCATGTGGAATCTATGCTCCATCACTTGTATATTGGAAAGCTTCCCTAGGATACAAACTTCTATAGTGAATAAATCATCAAGGCCCAAAAGAGGGTCTAAGTTAGATTGGATGGACTGCCATAAGGGAGCCACCTTCTCACAATACCAGAAAATGTGTACCAGGTTCCTTTCCACTGTGCCACACCTTGTGCATAGGATTGAAGATAGTCAGTTTAATTTAACCAGTTTAACTAGGGTATAATGCAAGTTATTCAATATATGGTATTGAGTGAGTCTATGTCTGTCTTGAGAGAGATACCGATATGTATCTACCCAAGTTTGTTCCCAATCTAGAAGGGTATCTGGCAGAAGAGAAGACCAGAATTTGGAACCAGTCAGGTAGTCCGTGAATTTGGTGTCCAATAGGAAAGAATAAAGCTTAGAAATGCTATGGGCCTTAGTTGCTTGTTCCTGTATCTGGTTTAGGAAGGGTTTAATTTGAGACGGTGTAGGATTGGAGCCCGAAACTGGAAGCTACTAGGTGTTGTAATTGGAAAACTTTAAAAATGTGCTTCTGAGGAATATTAAACTTGGTCAGAACCTCCCCGTAAGATAAAAGAGAGTTATTCAGGAATAAATCATCAACACAGCAATCTCTCAGCTGAGGAAGCCAGTCTAGAGAAAGCAGGAGACCCCCGATCCTAATATTTAAATTTAGGGTAAGAGGTTGGGAGGTGTCTTTCCTGGGAGAGAGATTGAAAAAGTGCCAGCATTGATTCAACACCTTGATAGAAGTGCCAATGACGCTCCCCTGTAAAAGTGGTGGCAAAGTGGATAGGTTATAATAGAGGATTCTGGATGGGGGGAAGACCAAACTCGGTTAGAATCTTTCTCTCAAGTTGTACTCAAATTGGTAGAAACTCATCCCACCTCTGGTCGTACCACCTCCCAATTTTTGCCATGTAGTTTGCCCAGTAATAGAGCATAAAATTGGGAAGACGGAGCCCTTCCTTCGCTTTGGGTAAATTAAGTTTTAAGAAGGCTTTCCTGGGCTGTTTACCCTGCCAAATAAACTTGGAAATGGACCTGTGGAAGTGATGAAAATAGGACATCGGTAGGAAAATGTTCATTAGGCTTAGTGGATAGAAAACCCGAGGCAACACATTCATCTTAACAATATTAATACGACCCCACAGCGATAAAGGGAGGGCAGACCATCTCTGAAGGTCTTGTTGAATTTTAATCAATAGATTGTCTAGGTTAAGCTTCCTGAAAAGTTCCGGGTCTTTAGTAAGGAAAATGCCAAAATATTTGAGAGAGGAGGGGGCCCATTTCATACCAAACTGGGAAAAGTTGACCTGAAGCATGTTGACATTCAGTGGAAATATGATTGATTTAGCTAGATTCAACTTGTAATTAGCCACCTGGCCAAACTGGGCTATAATGTGTAATATATGTGTTAAGGACACTTCAGGGTTAGTCAAGTGTAAGAGAATATCATCAGCATAGGCCGAGAGAACCAGAGACTGCTGTTGAATGAAACATCCCGTGACCAGTGGAGAATTTTTGATTCTGAGAAGGAGATGCTCCAGATAGAGATTAAACAAGAAAGATGACAGGGGGCAGTCCTGCTGGGTGCCTGTAAATAGTGAAAATTGAGAAGAAAAAACCCTGTTACAATAAATTCTGGCAGTAGGGGATTGGTAGACCAATTTAATACATTGAATAAAGACCTCTGGGAAGCCCATTCTCTTTAATATAATCCAGAGAAATTCCCAATGGACTCTATCAAAGGTTTTCTCTGCATCTAATGATATCAGAGCCATAGGGATCTGAGAGTCCTGGGTGGCTTGAAAAATATGTGAGAGAGAATGCATGTGGTCTATAGAGGACCTGCCCTGCACAAAACCTACTTGTTCGGGATTCAACAAGTTAAGCCAGACCCTTTGAGTATAAGGGATAGGATTTTCATTAGGATTTTAATGTCCTAATTAAGAAGTGAAATTGGGCGGTAACTAGCAGGGTTGGTTGGGGATTTGTCTGGTTTCAGTATCAGGATAATAGTGGCTTCCAGCAAGGAACAGTCCAGAGTGGTAGCGTTAAACATGTATTCACAGTTATTGATTAGTTTGAAAAAGTCCCCATTCCTGGTTCCGGATACTTAAGAGGTTACTGTTTAAAAAAAAAAAAACTCCAGAAATAGTAAATACCTCTGTAAAGAGAGATAATTCATAAGAAATTATCCACTGTTGGTCAGTTTGATAAATATTTTGGGGAGGCTGAACCTAATATACTGTTAAGCAATAATAATATCCTCCGTACCTTAAAATCTAGATGTAAGGGTTTATGCTCACTAACTCCTCAGTTAAAACTAAAATCTCTTCCTGTTTATGACACAAATTCTCATACTGAAGATGACTTCCTTTTTTATGCAGAAAGGTCTCATTCCAATGCTTCACAGTTATCTGGGAGCACAATCTTGTTAGTAATCAAGTTGTAAGATCCCATTGAAATAGTCAGCTCTGCATTTTGACCAATTTGGTTGGCAATGTTGTTGACTCTTTGAGTAATTAACATACTGCAAATATTATGATAATGGAGCTCCTTATCCTCATAAGGGAAGATTGTGATAAGTTCAGACAGCAGCTGGCCACTCTTTAGGAGGAGTGTTTCATACTTAAAAATAACAACACAGGGTCTCTGTAGTTTATATTTTATTTATTTTTTCATTTATTTAAAAATTGATAACTGGGAAAGGCATCATGAACAGGAGCTAATTTCCTGATGCGACCCGGGGGAGGGGATACAGTCAATACAGTAGGGTACAAAGTAACATACAATGCAATTAATTTATACAACACTGAGGCCCAGATATTCAGACTGCACCTGACAGTGGCACAAGCCTGGTCACAGCACAACTGGGATGCACCGGGGCCAGGATCGGGTGATATTCAATGGTGATACACCATGGTGCAGCATCGTTGAATATGGCATGGACTGCACATGGTGCAGTGGCACTGTGCCGGCACAAGCCACAGATGGTAAGTATGGGGATGCACCAGCACAAATGCAGTTGCACTTGGTGCATCACCTGGGATATTCAGCAGAGGGTATGAAATTAGGCCATAATATATGCAAGGCACAGATGGGGCCATGTGCATGTCATTATGGCCCCATTTGCATGCCTTGCACAGGGCAGCCTGGTGACTTCCGGCTGGCACCCTACACAGCATGACATATGCACAGTGGGGTCCTGGGGCATCCCCCACCCTATAGCCATGATCACAGTAAAACACCTTAAGACAATTCCCTGGTAGTCTAGTGGCACCCCCTCCTTCCCATTACCGTTATCATCAGTACAGTACTGTAATATTAAGCCATGGTAGTCTAGTAGAACCCCCCACCCAATTCCCCAATCACTGGTAAATGTAAAATAAGTCCCTCCCTGGTAGTCTGGTGGACTCCCCTCCTTCCCGTTTCCCCGATCACTGGTAAATCACCACAACATAATTCCCTGGTGATCCAGTGGCACCCTCCACTCCTACCACCCACAAAGGATCCCTTGCCCACCCCTTTCCCCACATCATCGGTAGGAGGCTGCAACCAGCCCACATACCACCCAGCCACCTGCCGAATGACAGGTACAGTATTGGCTGTAAGCCCATTGGTCCACAGTGTGGACCAATGGCCTTGCAGGGCATACTGTACTAGACAGTCCCAAATACATGAATGACTTCATTTACATATCTGAGACTGTCTAGTACAGTATGTCCTGCAAGCCCATATTGTACCTGTTATTCAGCAGGCAGCCAGGCGGTATGCTAGCAGGTTGCCATTGCCCACCGATGACAGGAGGAACGGGGTGGGCAAGGGGTCCTGTGTGGGTAGGAGAGGTAGGGGTGCCACTGGATCACCAGGGAATTGTGTTGTGGTGATTTACTGGTGATCAGGGAATCAGGAGGGATGGGTGTCCACTAGACTACTAGGGAAGGACTTATTTTACATTTACCGGTGATCGGGGAATCAGGAGGGAGGGAGTCCACTAGATTACCAGGGAAGGACTTATTTTACATTTACCAGTGATCAGGGAATCGGGATGGATAGGTTACCACTAGACTATCAGGGGGATGTGGGTGCTTGTGGATGGTGTTCTGGGTGGGCGGGTGGCCACCCATGCCTGGTGGCTGAAATGTTGCACACTGCAATACAGCAGCCCACCTGTGGTTGGCCAGGAGTTTTTCCAACATTTCATGGGCTCAACTTTGAGCCCCCTTATGTGGTGCAATGCAGGGTTGTGCCAGCATATGTGCCACACATCCCGGGCTGAATATTGGGATGTGCCACATATGCATGGGCACGCCACCTGCATCTGCACTGCATACATTAACTTTGCACCCTAGTGCATCGGGATTTGCACTGCACCAGGCAGCCTTTTCAATATCCCACCGGAGCACAATACAGGGCTGCACCAGCGCAACTCTCTTGCACCATGCGCAACCCCTTTGAATATCTGGGCCCAAGTGAAAAGAAAGATAATTACAGAGCATGTATAGGAGAACAAATACTTTGCAGATTATAATGCAATAATTACAGAGTATATACACTTCTAATACTAGGAGCCTTTCTGCTGTCCTCCCCCAAATTCCCAACCTGTGGTTAATGGGAAACCTGATTTGTGTCCAATTTGTTGTAACATTTACTGCAAGAAGATGACTGATTGGGAAAGAAAAAAGAAATGTAGAAATCCTAGGAGAAACAAGAAAAGGGAGTGTAGGACAGATACTGCTGAAATTGATGTTCAGGCATCTAGTTTTGTGGTACAGTACCTGAAAATAAGCCCAAATCAATTAATTTAACAACAAATGGGAAATTACATCCTGCTGTCTTATCACAGAATGTTGTGGAGGACCTGACTGCTTTAAATCCTTCCCCCAACAATAACCCTATAAAGATATGGTCTAGGGAACCTGATGATCTCCAGTTATTACAAGCACCTGAAGATAGTGAAAGTCAGCTTAAGCAATTTCAAGGGCATAATGGTTAGCTATCTGAGGACCAAGGATTTCCCAAGTTTTTATTGAAACTGAGAAACATTATACAAAAGGAAAATGAATTACAGGAACCATTTATGGATATGTTAAAGTTTTTGTTGTTGAAGAAATTGGATGCCTCAATATTGTACACTGATTTCCTTTATGGCTCTAAGTTTCATTCAAGAAATGATAAGGGATACATTTTCCTTACTTTGTAACAGACCAGATTGTTTATGGTTTTCATATGAATGAACGCTATCTTCATAATTTGGTAATCACCTTTACATTGCATTGTCCAGCTTCTATGGCACCACTGCCTGTTGTCCCCTCAGAGGTGCCTTGGCATCCCTCCAGTAATGAAACAATTAATGCTCAAATCAGAAGGCTGACTAATTATTCAAGTTGTGAGTGTGTAAAGGAGTCTATTAAGGACTCTAGAACTGTATCAGTTTTTGGATTAAATAAGACCAGAACAAAAACTGATCAATCCTTATTAAGGCAGAGTGTATCATTGTTACAAACTGCATTATAATTCATCTAGGAAGAAGAGGTATAATTGGATCCAGAAGGATTATCAGTGAGAATTCCCCAGCTAGTACAAGTAGATTTATTGGTAAGGGAGAAATGGTCAGCCATGGTAACAATGAAGGATGCAGATGAACTGGTTCCCAGGGCATACATTTCTATGATTATAATGCCCATTGAAATAGCAAGGGATCAGGTGCTATAAAAGAGAGAGTTCAGCAACAGAGAAACCAAATTGCTAACAGTAATACATTTTTAGGCATTACTGATATAATAGACTATCCAATTCTAATTTATAATAGGTTTGGCTCCCTACAGCCGACTGAGGCTAACTGACTTGTAAATTGCACGCCTCTTTCTGATGTTCAGAATTTGGAGACAGATGTGTTTCTTATATTATGGAGTATTGCTGGCATGGCCACAAAATTGCTTGATTAAGAGTTTATAACATTTCTTTCTGACTTTCATATAATATGCCTTCAGAAGACAAGGACCATTAGTTTTGATGAGTCTCCCTTGTATGGTTTCCAAAAGTTTCAGGTTCCAGTAAGAAAACAAGGTTAACATGGAACGGGGAGGTAGAACAAAATTTGCTACATGAGATGCAATACTTTTTTTAATACAGCTGTGTTACTTCATTTGCATCTAATGATTTACCATTTTATAAATATTTATGTCATGCCATATATTTAAAGAGGCTGTACCACTTCTTATAAAAATGTGTCATTATCAGATTCTCATTCATGGTTTAACAAAAATTGTAGAGATAAGATAAAGTAAATCAATAGGATAGTATGAAAGTTACAAATTTTTATTAAGAGATTATTTACAAATCTTAAAAAGAGCAAGGTGATCTTGCAAGGACACCATAGTGGTGCAAAAACAATTTTGTTATGAGAAAAACAGAGAAAATGTGTTCTGCAGTATCAAACAACGATAATATAGCCTTTTGGAATATGGTAGCTAAACGTACTAATAAAAGATTTAAAGGTTTACAAGCATCTATCACTACAGATGTTTGTTATTTATATTTATATACATATTTTTCTTTTTGTTAATGATAAAGACAAAATGCTAGTTGTGCCAAATCCTCCGGATATAATTTCTGGGTCAAACCTGTTCCTGGCAGAAAAAGTGCTAAGAACTATACTATCCGAAATTAGGTAAAACCCCAGGAAATGACAGAATACCTGCAGAACATTATGCATTTAACCCTATTTAGTGGTCAGTAATGCTTCAAAAACATTTTTAACTCCTGTATTTTAAATAGAAATATCCATGACTTATGGAAAGGAAACATAATAATTCTTTTGCTGAAGGAGGACAAAAACCCTTGTACCTTACAAGCCAATAAGCCTGACTGATATTTTAGCAAACATTTTCTCAAAGATACTTCATAACAGCTTGCAATCTTGGTGTAGTCATAATAATATTCTGTCAGAATTACAGCCTGGCTTCTGCTCTGGATGTTCTACAACAAGTCAACATGTTGTAATAGGTTATATTCTTCAAAACTATGTTAAAATTGATGGCTAAATAATTTACACTGCATTCATAGAGCTGTCTTCAGCTTTATATTCCCTTTCAAGGAATATTTTATGACTAAACTCAGATCCTTATGGATAGACCCATGGCTTCTCCATTTAATTATTTTATTATACTCAGACATATGGACAAGGTGAGATTTTCATTGGAAGGTGAAATTACCCCCAAATTCAATGGGATCACGTGATGAGCTGAATCTGTAAAGACGTCTTCTGTGCTGCTCCAAGGCCCTACAACAAGTAAAAGGCAATAAAACCTCCGAGACCAGCCTAGTTTGATTAAAAATATTTTTAACAGGCTTGAGAAGTGCTGTGGGCTTGATTTTTGGGGGTATCGCTGAAGGTCTGAGAGAAAAGGAAGCGAGGTGACCTCACGGATAGCGAGTGTTTGGCTGCAATACCAGGCCGCTTCACAGCACCGAGATGGAAGCTGAAGCCACGGAGCCTCTTGTGGGGAGAACCCCAGCTACTAAAAGACCGAAGCCCCATTCCCCTACTCCAAACGAACAGGAGGATGAGCCAGGAAAGGAAGGGGGCTCTTGTTTGACTACTGATGACATACAAGAAATTAAAGCAATGCTGCAGGGGCTTGTGATTGATTTCACAGCAGTAAAACCGGCATTACATTCACTTGCACAGAGAATGGGGGATGCAGAGGCTCGGATTTCCTCGCAGGAAAGGGAGGTATCTGTGATGGAGCAGGAGTTGGTGATGGTCAGAAAACAGGTTAAGAAGCTTGAAGAGAGAATGGAGGATCAAGAATCGAGAAGTCGTAGGAATAATTTGATAATAGCAGGGCTACCAGAGAGGGCTGAAGGGCCAGACTGTGTTTCCTTCATGCAGGACTTGTTGCTTAAGCTGCTGGGCCCTACTCCATTTGGGGAAGTGTATAACCTGGAGAGAGCGCATAGGGCATTAAGGGAGATGCCACCGCTGGGGGCAAGACCTCGAGTGATAATTATGCGCTTTCTTAATTACAAAGAAAAGTCCCATGTGTTGTTCACTGCTAGGCAAAAGAAATCATTGCAATGGAATGGTGCTTCTCTCTGGTTGTTTCAGGATCAAACACCCACAGTTAGAGAAAAGCAGAAGGAATACTCAGAAATCAAGAAGAAGCTATATCTTGCAGGAATTAAGTTCCGCCTTCAATACCCTGCAACACTGGTGGTACAACTTCAAGCTGAGGAGAAGAGGTTTTTAACAGCAAAAGATGCCTTAGAAGGGTTGCAGTCAGAGCTCCCCGAGTTATTCAAGTCGCCGACCAGAATTGGTCCTGAGGAAAAGGGGATTGTGCTAACCTGAAAGACTGGGACTTGGGAGAATGAAAGGAGTTAAAAAGTTTATATTGTTATCCTGGTTTACTGGTTCACTGTTACAAATGTTGGATCTAAGAGGTATACTAAGGTTGTGGGGTTATAGAGGGTCAATTTCAGGATGGGGAAGAGTTATTGCAACTCAGTGCTATCAGGGCTGAATAGGGTGGACGCCAAACAACTACTCAGGGAGATGGGGTAGTGTAACAGGGGACTTGAGGTGGAAGGGCCCTGAGGGAACAAGCATAGTTTGATGTTTAAAGGGGACCCTCCCCTTGGAGGTTAAGGCAGGAATGCAAATGGAAAGGGAGTGAGGGTTGACATCATAGGTAATCGGGGGGCAACGCTTTATTGGGACAGCAGATGAGCAAATTGCCATGAGGTGGCGGGCTGTAGGGTCGAGTAAACCCATTTGGATTGGGAAGAGGAGGGTTGGAATGGAGCTTGCTACGTGAGCATGGATAATGGCGGCAGTCATTTTTGAAGCCGGGGAACCCGGAGGGAAAAGAGCACAAGAGCTCCTCTATTTGCGATTTTCTGAAGTAGATACAGTTTCCCTGAGATTGGGGTGCCCCGTGGGAGCGGCAATAAGTGGTCGGCAGAATGTATATAAATATATATGGGGCAGGTATTTTACATTACCGCCACCAGAGGGCACTATTTCCAATTTGTGCTGATCAGTATCGCGTCATTACGCGAGGTAAGGTACATGATATTTCGCTGCAAGTTAGTGGGGCAGCGCTATGTGGAGTGTATACTTTGAGGGATTTAGGCTCAAGAGCCCTCTGGTAGCTCCTGGAATGTAGGAGGGACGCCCCTGGGGTTTAGGAGATAGTGATGAGAGTGTCGCTTTGGCCTCTTATTCTATTAATAAGCGGGGGTCTGGAGGATGTTAATTAAAGTTATCTGCACAGAAGCTAAGGGCAGTCCCTGACCTCTGTGGGGAATGTGTAGTGTAGGGAGGGAAAATCTGTGAAAGGAGGAAAGAAGGATATAGGGGGAAGTAAGGTTCTTATGCATCAGTTGTTTTCTGGGTTACGGGCTAGGTCCTGGAGTTGCTGCGCTAGGGATTGGGGCTGGGGGGGGTAGCACAGGAATGGGTTCATCCATGATTCGATATTTGATAGGTGGATGATCTAGGGATCAGGGCTGGGGGTGGGGGGTTAATGGGAACTGGAAAGAGAAAGAGTCCAATATAGAGAGTAAGGGGATGCAGACCTTGAAAAGGCACAGTGTCGCGGCCAATTTAAAATAATTTGGATGTTTATTAATGTCATGTGTTAAAATAATTTCTTGGAATGTTAATGATTCAGGGGTAGACGTAAAAGAATGATAATTTTGAGACATATTGAGCAAATGGGGGCTCACATTGCTGCTTTACAGGAGACACATATACTGATGGAGGAACTGAGTGGTTTTAAGAGACTATGGGTGGGACAAGTTTATGGGGTATGTAGGGAAAGAGCTTCATGGGGGTGGTGATTTTAATAAAGAAAACCTGCCCATACAAGGTAGTGCAAGTGTTTGCAAGGGAGGATAGCAGAGGGATCTATCTCTCGGGCACACTGTCTGGTAAAGCAATTTCGGTTGCTTCTATATATGGACCAGCTCCTTCTGATCCTGAATTTTTTGCCTCAGTAGAAAGGGATATAGCTGTTTTTTTCATCACATTCTCTTATTCTGGCAGGCGACTGGAATACCTACCTCAATAACCAGGAGGATAGGATACCACCATCCAGGGGGCCTTTGACCAAGGCTCAGATTGCCCTGAATAGATTACTGGAGGTTGCAGCATTGGTAGATCCGATTAGGACCCATTCAAAAGGGGGCAGTAGTATGACATTTTATTCGGCTGCCTATAAGAGCCAATCTCGAATTGATTTTTTCCTGGTAAATAGGGAGGCACTCAGGGAGGTTAGGGATGTGGCAATAGGGGGTAGAACCTTCTCAGACTATTCCTCTATTCAGTTGTCGTGGGAACCAAGACCCATCCCTCCTAGACCATACCAGTGGAGACTGAATGATTCCTTATTGATAGAGCCTTCAGTGCGGGATAGGTTAGAGGATGCACTACTTGAGATTATATGGCAACAAATACCCACATTGCAAAATAAAAAGTTGGCGTGGCCAACTTGCAAAGTGTTATATGTGGGGGTAGCCCAGGGTATTGCAGTGCAAAGAAACAGGTGGAGAAGGGCAAAAGAGGAATTCATTTTGGGGGCAATTGACTCGCTGATGCCACTGGAAAGGTCCTCCGGGGAAATTGACGCAGAACTTAAAAGTTTGAGAGGGGAATTGGTGGACATTGTTTATGGTAAAGTAGAATTTTGGTTAGGAAAGATTAACGCCAAATACTTGCTGCAAGGAGGTGTCCCTGGGCATCTACTTGTGGCTAGAGTTAAGGAATGGGAAGCAAGTAGAATGGTTACCTCTATTCAGTATGAAGGAAAGCTTGTAACGGACCCTCAGAAGATGGCAGATGCTTTTGCGTCATATTTTAAAGAAATATACCAGGCTAGAGATCTTGCCGGGGAGAAGGAAATCAATAATTTTTTAGAGGGAATTCCCTTACCAGTTCTGGATCCAGCACAGGCTAGGGAGTTAGCGGCTCCAATAAGGGCATCTGAGATTATTGGAGTGGTGCAATCTCTACCCGCCGGTAAAACCCCGGGGCCGGACGGTCTTACTGCTAAATTTTATCAGGCACATATCCAGACTATACTTCCCATGCTTCAGGAATTTTTTAGTATTATAATGCAGGAAGGGGTGCTTCATCCTCCTTTGTATCAGGCGTATATCACACTAATTCCTAAACCAGATAAGCCCAGGGAGGTGCCAGGCAATTACAGGCCTATAGCCCTAATGAACCAAGATATTAAGATCCTTACAAGAATTTTGGCAAATAGAATTTTGCACATTTCTCCTAGTTTAATTAGTCAGGAACAGGTGGGATTTATGCCGGGGAGGGGTGCACATGATGCTCTTAGGAAATTACATCATATATTAAATTATGTGCCTGATTCTCAATTACCCCTAGCCTTGATATCTTTAGATGCGGAAAAGGCCTTTGATAGGGTCTCCCATCCTTTTCTTTTTGCTACAATGGAGAAGATGGGATTTCCGGAGGGTCTTCTCAGGGGTATTAAGAACTTATATGCTGCTCCAATGGCTAGGGTATTATGTAATGGCTATCTCTCGCGTGAAATTCAGCTGGAGAATGGGACCCGTCAAGGGTGCCCTCTCTCTCCGATATTATTTAACATCTATTTAGAGACCCTCCTGAGAGCTATTAATAGGGATGTACTTATTAAGGGGATTACGATAGTGGGGAGGGAGTTAAAATATTCTGTTTTTGCAGACGACATACTTCTACACTTACAAGATCCAGCATCTAGCTTTGAGAGAATAAGAGAATTAATAGAGCGATTCTCTAAAGTTTCTAATTATAAGCTAAATCTGACTAACACTTAAATCCTCCCTCTGACACCATACGTTTACAGGGCAGACTTTGCACCACTGCAATTACAATGGATGGCAGATAAAATTAAATATTTAGGTATTTGGATTACAGCGAATATGGAGGTGGGGGCTGAAACAAATATGGGGGGGATTATATCAACAATTGAAGGGGATATATTAAGATGGAACAAACTACCTCTGAATTTCATGGCTCGATTGGGTCTTATCAAGATGAACCTATTACCTAGATTGTTATACCCGGTGTATCTAGCCCCATATTGTATCCCCAAAAAATGGTTCAGTATAATTAGGAAGCTAATCTCAGAATTTTTATGGAATGCTAAACCTCCTAGGAAAAAGCATAATGTTTTGTGCTTGTCGCATATATTGGGAGGATCAAGCTGCCTGATCTTCATATATATCATGTGGTGGGTCAGCTGGATCTTATGGTTCGATGGGTTAGAAACTCTGACGGGGAGAGTTACACTCCAGCCTGGCTACAAATGGAGAAGCAAATGTTAAAAGACTCTGGCCTTACTCCGGAGGCAATGTTGTATGCCAATGCAGGGAAAAGTTTTAAAAAAGGGCATGAGAACCCAAGTGCGAAAACGGCAGAAGCCTGGTGGTCATTTCTTACTCTTGTACAGAGAATGGACCAAATGAAGGCTAGAGACCAGCCTGTGCTGGGTAACCCTAACTTGGTAATTGGGGGTCGGGTAATTAGTTCACGGTGGGCTAATCAGATATTGGGTTTGCAGCTAAGGGATGTCATTCACGGTAACAGAGTGGCCCTTCTGACACAATGTGACGGAATGTCTTTTTTTCAAAAGTTACAACTTGAGCGAATGATGGAAGGGGTGATGAAGAGGTTGGGGGGGTTTTACGGATAATTTCTTTTCATGGGATAAGCTAAAGGAAGTTGACCTGAGATCTGACTCCCTTTCACAAATATATAAAGTGCTCCTGGATTTCCTTAGTCCAAGCTCTACTATAAGAGTTGATATTGGGATAAGGTGATGGCCCCTCGGAATCTCGCTTGGGATAATATCTGGAAAAGCAGCAAGTATATTGTTATACCTAAATATAAGAGCATGCATTTTTTTATTGTTTCTAATATGTATTTTACCCCTGTGAAACTATGTGATAGAAACCTTAGACAGACAGACCTGTGTTTTAGATGCGAGAGGGGAATAGGTGATCTTCTGTACGTGCTGTGGGAATGTAGTAAAATATCACCTCTTTGGGGTGAAATTAAACAGCATATGGATCCAATGCTGGATTATTCAGAATTTATAACACCAGAGATATGTGTCTTGGGTGATTTTTCCCAAATTTCAGGTGTTATGCCTAAATACCACCTCTCCTTGATGGCGGCGGTAGTTAAAGCCTTTTTATTAAAACATTGGGAGGATGATCATGTTTATGCTTAAGATCAGTGGGTGAGAGATTTAATGGGGGCTTTGGACTGGATAAAGAGGCATCTATACTCTGAGGGGAGAAAAGGGTTGTATGCTAAAAGATGGGCGGCGTTAGATGCGATTTATGCGCAGCAGGGCACAAATGTTCAAACACAGGACTGTCTGTCAGATTGTGATTAACATAAGGAAGTTATGCTGGAGTGTGAGACTGTTTTCTATGGCACTATTCTGGTTTAAATAATCATTTGGGCAGCTGTTGTTGAGATGTTTATGGTTTATTTACAAGGGTAGTAATATGATGCTACTGGTCTGCTTGGTTGTAAGGGGGGTTGGGGACTTTCTCTCTTTCCAGGGGACACAGCAGGACGCCACCTTATGGAAGAAAGGCTCCTCAAAGGAGCCGGTGATCTGATGCTGTCCTTAGGGTCGCAGGTGTAAGGGGATCTGAGATATTCATGGGTAGAGTAAGTATAACTACAGACCCATTATTTTATGGTACTGATGAAATGGGAGTTCGCTATTAGTTTCAGGGTGTTTTCACCTGCTGTGTATGTATATAGGTGGATTGTATATAGTTCACGCAGTCAGTTTGGGACTGTGTACCCTTGTTTTGCCAGGTTTCCGTATGTCTGTCTACTATTTGGAAACTGAATAAAGATTGATTAACAAAAAAAAGAAATTATCCCCAAATTCACCTCTAATAAAGGGGTAAAACAAGGCTGCTTGTTAGCTCCTCATTTATTTAACCTCTACATTAATAATGTATTGGTTTCTGTCTGAAGGTCTAATGTTGATGCTCCAAAAATTAGTACTATGAATATCCCCATGCTTGCATATGCAGAAGATTTTTTTAACAATCTCACATGTTTAAGTTCAATATTTTATTGTTATATTTGTTTGTCTCATGTAATTTTTGTATTGTTATTAAATGTTTTGTATGTTTGTAATATTCTATATGCTTAAGTATGTGTTGTGACTTATCGCTGGTGAAAACTGGCATTTTTGCTCATCCTACTTACAAGTATAAAAAATTAAAAATGAAAAATGAAATGAAAATATATGGTTACAAAAACTTATTGACTTGTTATTGTATTTTGTAATTATAGCTCGCAGGAACTTCCTTGACCCATCACAGCACTTCCTTCAGTTGCAAGTCAGGTCCTCCTATAGACATAAGAGTACTTCACACTGAACACTGTAACAGGCTTCTTGATGACCACCACTCACACCCCAGAAGGAACCAGAAAAAAGGTATTTTGTTCAAAAAAAATCATGACACAATCTATAATTTATAGGGGTGCTAAGAGGGCATCTTATGGATATAAATGTCACCTCTTGCATCCTTAGGGCACCAGAACTGCTCACCTTTGGTGCACAGTTTTCTTGCCTTAAGAATGTGTGAGACAATGCTCTTATATCCATAAGAGGCCCTCCTAGTGCCCTTATAAATTTATATAAGAATAAATTGAAGGCCAATTTAACCAAAACTATTGTTTTTCAATTTGATAAAAACACAAAGATCATTGAAGTGGAATTATGGGGTTACATAGAATCATAGAATTTGATGGCAGATAAGGACTGTTTGGCCCATCTAGTCTGCCCATTTTCCTACCTAATGGATAAGCTGCAGATCCTAGTTCACCAGTAGCCTACTCCCTCCTACCCCCCCACTAGAATTGCCTTATGTCTGTCCCATGCATTCTTGAAGTCCCCCACTGTTTTTGACTCCATGGCCTCCTCAGAAAGACTGTTCCATGCATCCACAACCCTCTCTATGAGAAAAACTTCCTTACATTACCTCTGAGCCATCCCCCCTCTATCTTCAAATTGGTCTCCTTGTTCTTGTACATCTCTTTTTCTGAAAGTTGATACCCTCTTTGACTTTGTTGATTCCCTTGAGGTACTTGAAAGTTTCTATTATGTCCCTCCTCTCCCTCCTTTCCTCAAGGATATACATATTAAGCTCCTTTAGTCTCTCTTCATATGTCTTCTGGTGCAGACCCTACACCATTTTGCTTGCCCTCCTCTGGACAGCCGCCACCCTGTCTATGTCTTTGCGGAGATGGGGTCTCCAGAACTGCACGCAGTACTCCAAATGGGGTCTCACCAAATGTCTGTACAGAGGGATAACAACTTCCTGTTTTCTACTGGTGATGCCTCTCCTTATGCATCCCAGTATCCCCCCAGCCCTTCTTACTGCCTTCTCAAATTACTTTCCAATCTTTAGGTCATCTGATATAACTACCACCAGATCCCTTTCTATTTTTGTTGTTGTCAGTATCTCACCCCCCCATTGTGTACTCTTCCCTGGGTTTTTGTTTCCCAGGTGCATTACTTTGTACTTCTTTGCATTGAATCTAAGCTGCAATACATTTGACCATTCCTCTAACCTTGCCAAGACCCTTCTCATCCTTTCCACCCCACCTTGTGTATCAACACTGTTGCAGATGTTGTGTTGTCTGCAAAGAGACATGCTTTTCCTTCTAGTCCCTCTGCAATGTCACTTATAAAAACATTAAAAAGGACCGGTCCCAGTACTGAATCCTGTTGTAGCCCACTAGTAACCTCCCTTCCTTCTCTGTGGACTCCATTTACTATTACCCTCTGTGTCCTGTTGTCCAGCAAATGTTTTACCCACACTACCACCCTGGAATGCACTCCCAGGCTGGCTAATTTGTTTATTAATCTTTTGTGTGGGACTGTGTCAAATGCCTTGCTAAAGTCTAGGTACGCCATGTCCACAGCCCCTCCCTGGTCTATTACTTTGGTCACCCAGTCAATGAAATTGATTAGATTCATCTGACATGACCTTCCCACTTGAATTCATGCTGCCTTGGGTCCTGTGCCCCACTGGCCCCTAGGTACTCAACAATTCTTTCCTTCAGAAGTGATTCCATCATTTTCCCTACCACTGAGATCCAACTGACAGGTCTGTAGTTTCCTGCCTCTGTCTTGATCACACTTTTGTGAAGGGAAATCACATCCAGCCTCCTCCAATCCTCAGGTACCACACTATCCTCCCATGATTTGTTAAAAAGGGTAGTCAAGTGGTGTTACTAGTTCTCCCCTTAGTTCTTTTAGAATTCTGGGGTGAATCTCATCAGGCTCCATTGCTTTGAAACCTTCAGTTTTAGGAGTTCTTTCAGAACCCTTTCTTCTGTGAAAGGACTGATAGTGACCCCCCTATCCAGAGTGCTTCCATTGACTGGGTTAGGTACCTCCCCCTCCTCTTCCTTTGTGAATACAGAGCAGAAATATTCCTTCGGTAGTCCTGCTTTTTCACTGTTCCTGTCAGGCCACCCACCCTCCCCAGTATTTCTCCCTTTGTCTTTCTTTACTCCCTAATGTACCTATGAAAGGTTTTATCCCCCTTCTTAACTGAGTTGGCTATCTTTTCCTCAGTTTGGGCCTTTGATATTCTGATTCCCTTCCCAACTTCCTTTTACTTTAACTGGTACAGTTCTCTGTCCTGCTCCTTCTGTGTTTCTTTATACTTCCTGAATTCTATCTTTTTCTCCCTAACCTTCCCTGTCACCTCTTTTGAGAAACATGGTGTTTTTTTTCTTTTGTTTTGATTTGTTTATTTGCTTCACACAAAGGCTTGTTGCCCCTGTGATGGCAGTTTTGATGTTTCCCCATTGTTGCTCCACCCCTCCTCCTTGCCTGTTTGCTAGTGCTTTTCTGAGGCACTCTCCCAATTTGACAAAATAAGCCCTCCTAAAGTCCAGTACCTTCACTTTTGTATGACATGACTCTACAGCTGAGTTTATAGTGAACCACACTGTTTGGTGGTCACTTGTTCCCAGATGGCTACCTACTTCAAGATCTGAGATCCTCTCTCCAACCCCTTTTGAGAGTACCAGGTCTAGGACTGCTCCCTCCTGAGTGGGTTCCAACACTAGCTGTCTGAGGCATGCCCCCTGTAGAGCATAGAGAATGGCCCTGCTCTTGAATGTGGCTGCAGCAAAGGTTCTCCACTTAACATCTGGCATATTCTGGTTCTCCATCAGCAATTTCTCCCCTTTCTCTGCCATCCTAAGGATGCCTTCTATCATTTTCTTGTCCATTTCCTCCCCCCCTGAGATGGGGGTCTGTATACAACCCCTGTGCAGATTGTGGTGCCATTTCCAGTCTCCAGGGTGACCCCCAGTGCCTTCTCTCCTCCCTGTTTACCCTTTAGTTACATTGCTTTGATCCCTTCCCTTACATTGAGAGCTACTCCTCCTCCTCTTCTACCCTCCCTGTCCCTCCTGTAGATTGTGTACCCTGATATGTTGACATCCCAGTCATGGTTCTCTGTGTACCACGTTTCTGTCACTGCCACAATATCCAGGCATTCCTCTTCTATCAAGGCCAGGGAGCTTGTTACCTAGACTATGGGCATTCGTACTCATTACCCTCCATTTTTTGATGGCCTTACCCCTTTTTGCCCCAGCCCTGTCCTTACTGCCTTTGTCTTTTTCTTCATTTACCCCTGCCCTTCTCCCTATCGACTTCTCTAGCTTGATGTTTACCTCACTAACTACCCTGATTTTTTTTTGGGGGGGGAGCTAGGATTTCCTTTCTCCTTTTTAGTGCCAGTGAAGCATTTAAACCTATCACCTAGGATCCTGGTTCCCCTTCGGGACAGAAGCAGACCATCGCACCAGTATAGGCCTACATACTTCCTGGTGGACCCCCAGTCCCCAATGAAACCCAAACCCTGAGCTCTACACCAGTTTTTCAACCACTGATTGAATTCCCTGGTGCGGAGCACCCTAGCTTCACCCATACCATAGACAGACAGCATCTCTGAGAAGGTTACCATGCGTGCTACTTGTCTAAGGCCCCTCCCCAACTCCACAAACTCCTCTTGCACAGCTCTGATCCCTTTCCCAGCCAGGTCATTTGTCCCCAGGTGGACAATGACATCCAGCTCCCTTCCCCATGCTGCTGCTCCCGTTATCCTGAGGATTCACTCCCTGTCCCTCCAAGCCATGGTGCCAGGCAGGCACCTTGCCTCCCTCTCCCTTCCCTCCCCTAGTTCTACCCTCCCAACAGTAGAACAGGTTAATTCATATAGCTACAGTCTTTCCTGCCAGGATGCAATGCAAAAATGAAGCACACTGCAAAAGAATTACTGCAGTAAACAAGGCGGTTTCAGTGGAAGTCAATCAATTTTGTCTTGCCGTAATCTGAGACACTGTGTTGCACCTTGGCCTGTACCTCTGTGCCTTGGCCTCATATTAATTGAACAGCTTTTCTGGAAAGAGTATGTCATAGTATTGAAAAAGAAAAAAAAAAGATAGCACATTACAGGGCTTATTTGCATTTGTATTTATTTATTTTACCAGGAAAAAAGTCCCATTGAGCAATGCTCATTTAAAAGGAGGTCCTGCTTAGGATAGGTTATAATACAGAAGATGAAATGATAGTATACAAGATACAATACATATAATACAGAGTTAGAGTTAGTTCGTAATACAGGTCAGGGAATTTGAATCACAAATATGGAGGTCATTCTTTTAATATCTGCACTGGACACGGCTAATGTTAAATTATCTTTGAAAATATTATATGGAGCAGAGATATGGGGGTATTTGGAAACTGAACATCTAGGGAAAAAAGAAGTAAATTTTGGAGGCAGATTCTTGCTCTTCTGCAAGGTATCCCTTCTTGTGCTATAAGAGCAGAACCTTGAGAAACTAAATTATTCATGGTCAATAAGTTGCATATTTGTGTCTCAAAAATGGCTGGAAACGGGCTTCCAGTGCTGGCCTTAAAGGAAATGGAAAACTTGAAAAAATGTAATTTGGATATGGATAGTGAAAACTTTTGGATTATATCCTTAGGGAAACCAGTCTTTTAGTTTCATCTGAACTTAAAAATATGGGTCTATCAATCCACTTGTGGTATTGTAAAGTAATTTGTGAACTTTTAATAGATATGAAAAGACAGACTGACTGTTCAGCTTTCAAATTATAGATTTGATTCTTGGTATAGAAAGTGTAAAAAGACTCATAAATTGGAAAATGATGTATGGGGATCCCTTATTATGGATAGAAATTGAAGAGTTTATCCTTTTGTGATGGTATTGTTGTGACATCAGCAGCTTGTTAACCATGACTCAGTACGTCACATCAATACCATAACAACTTAGAACGATATCTCCAGCACAGTTCTGTGTTTGGAACAGTGATTGCTGCTACCATCTGCATGCATTTTCAAAACAGTTCAGTTAAAACCCGTAAGTTGATGCAAGCAGACGGCAGCAATGGATCCTCAAAATGTGTTTTTTTTCTTTTGTTAGTGCCCGATTACCTTTGTTCCCATCTGCATCTCCTCAATGGATGTCCAAACAACCGTGAAGCCATAGCTGTTAGATCACGATGGCATGACGACACGTATTTCAAAACAGCCAACTGGATTTCTTTAGCCGGACTGTGTTACAATATGTAACAGAAGGATTCCATCACTGTAATTAATTTTACCAAGGATTTCCCCATACACTACAAAGAATAATCGATGGGGGATGGACAACAACTCCACTAAAATCTTATCTCGTGCTCTTGAGGTTTACATTGTTGTCAAGGAAACCACTTGATGCGATTATAGCATGGTTATTGTCCATCCCCCATCCATTATCCTCTATATTATCTTGTCTTTAAGTTTCCTGAGCTTAGAAAAGGTTTTACAAGATTTAGACTTTAGACCACCTCAAATGGTATGAGGGCTAGATTTGCAGATAAAGATAACTCATATGATGCAATGCTTTGTTAATGCAGGCTTCATATTCCTGAGGTTATTACTTGTGTTACCATTTTTTGCCCTTCATATGATGATATCTGAAAAAAAAATGGCTTGGGCCATGTTTTGCAGATTCCTTGAATATCCCTACAGTTTGATTGGTTACAGTACGGAACTGAACATATCTTGGCAATGGACCGTGCAAGTTTTATGAATGCTGCTATAATCAGTAAAAGGTCAACAAGAACAAATCAAGTAAATTAATAGTTGTAGTTGCTCCCTATATTTTTTTCATATATTGCCTCTATCTGGAACTGTAATGAATACATTTGAACTGTATTGTAATTGTTATTACTAGCTTTCATTGTCATTTTGTAATTGGAAGGCTATAGCCTGATGTTCAATGGGGGGGGAATAGCTCCTCCCCTTTCCCCTATTTCAACATCAGGCCACCTCTCGCTCCACTTCGAGCATTTCGGCAGCACCCTCCATCCTCCCCTCCCTCCTCCTCCTCCTTCTCTAGCACTCAGTTCTCTCCCTCTCCATTTAGCCTTAAGTCTTATACTTACCCAGTATTCTACAGAGGGTGGGATGCAGAGAAGCGCCAAAGCTCATGTCATAAACACCAAGCATATACCAGACAGCTCATAAGTATACACAAGCACCAAGCTAGGTACCCCACATTGAATAATGTAATGGTGATGTTGTACAAAATGCTGTACAATGCTATAATCCCCATCCCCTCTGCAAAGAGCAGGCACTGCTCTGGTAAGTACTCCACATATGCACACTTCCACTGCCATGGACCTTCTGAAACCACACATCATATCACTAACCACAATTCTAAACACTTTGTGCCACAGCTGCCCCATAGGCTAACTAGCTGCTCACCACCCATTGTCAGCAAGCTCTGGAAGCTCACTGTCCAGCATCCCTCTGGTTGTATGGGGAAGAGGACATAGTATTTCAGCATCAACAGATGCATCATTGTTTGCAGGCATATCATCCTCCACAGGTGATATTATCCATTTTGACACAGATGTTGTGCAGTATGCAGCATGCTACAAATATATGGCAACCCTCACCAGAGGTTAGCAGTAAAGTGCCACCTGTCTTGTCCAGGAACATGAATATCATTTCAGCATGTGAAACACATGTGCAGTGATGTCTTGTTTTCTTTGGTGTATATTATTGTATCCTGTGCATCTGTCTCAGCAGGAATGACATCAGGAGGTATGTTCTCAGTGGTTAAATACTGCCTCCTGCGTTCCACAGAAATAGGCACCATGAGCCATGTCATACTGTATGCTGCACACAGGAAGATAAATTCATATCACCATGCTTCACATGTAATTGGCAATCTTGTTCAGATAGCAGAACATACAGCCATGACCACAACTGTGACATCTCTCATAAGTATATATTATGTGCAAACAGTGGGTACTTGGCATGCACCTTTGAGATGAGTTCTGTGGCATCGCATACAACTTGCAAATTCATGACGATGTTGAATGCCTTCATTTATGCGTCTTCATTTTTAAAGATGCCACAATAGCCACATATCTACAATCTATTACCCCAAGTTCACTGGGCAGTCCCACTAGTGCACAGAATGTTGCTTTCTTGTCTCTAAGCTAAGTCTCTGTTGTGGGAAATTTGATGATCTCCTGCTTGTGCTGCTGTAGTGCTTCAGTGCCACAAGTTTCTGGAAAAGGATGACATGCTCATTTTGCTGATATCTCCCATGATGTGCTGGAAAGATCCTGCAGCATAGTATGTCAAAGCTGTCAGCACCTTGGTCCATAATTTCAAGGCATAGCTCCATCTGGTCCTGGTTTGTAGACATGGGTCAAGGAAACAGCAGAGCTTACCAATTGTCCCAGGGTCAAACCAGTACTGTTCTAATCACTGCAGTTCTGTTACGGTACCAGGATCCAGTCTTGGCCTGTAAAAACACAGCCACCTTTTGAAAGTGTCTCTCACCTTCAATCTCCAGGTCAATTTAAGGTAGGAGTACATTCATAAGTAACCTGATATACATGCTGACTGTTAATGCCACTAATGGAACTGTAGCTAACAGCACCATTTTGGATAGGCTATGCCCATATAGCCTACTTTGAGTATCCTGCAGCTCCTTGTTCCACTTATGTCATGGTAGGATGTGGCCCTTTAAGTGCTGCACTTCTATGTTCTGACCTTGATCAATGGCCCACCAACATGTTGGAAAGGGATCCATGGGAATTTGTTTGTAATGGGTAGATTACATCCAAAACAAAACAAGTTGCCAGAAGAACTAACCAGAACTCAGTTGACAGCAGTGCACCCAGACTTTTCCCAACTTCATCACAAAGCACCGGGTCAGTTTGGCTTCCCCATCAGCACTGTTTCTCATTGTACTCCACATTGTATGCCACTGTTCACAGTAGCAAGACAATTATGTGAATTTACAATTTTGAATAAATTTGCTTTGCTACAGTCTGTGTTAAGTCTTGTTTAAATGTGCCTCAGTTTGAGGTTTGAAGTACTGTAGATCACACATACAATGCACCTGACTCACTATTGTGCAAAGCAGAATATGAAGGCATCAAAGCATAAACTAAGTCCAGTACCATATGAAGCTTACCTTCCCCTTACCCTGATGCAGCAGAACAACAGGTACTTAGACCAGGACTGAAGCCACTTTAGGGAGGTGGAGCCACTCCATGTGACGATGCAGTACATGGCTACATTGGTTTACTACATGTTATTTGTGGCCGTGAAGTGTGTGCTGAAAGTCACATCATTCTGTTATTGCTGGGCTCCATCTATCTCATTGGTACACTGATGCTGTAAAGGCAAGGCTCCCAGTGGGAGCCAGATAACAGAAGCAGCTATGACCCACACTGGACAGGGAACTTAAAGACTGACCAGAGCCAGATGTCCTAGGTATCTAGGGGACTGGGGAGCAGTCAGAGTAGCAAGGGTGACTGTACCTAGGTGCAGCAGCTGGGGGGGTGCCAGACTTTTGTGGATGGGCCATCTGACCTCAACCCTACCATTGACCACTAGTTTAAAGAGTCATGTAGAAGAGCACAGTGTGTGGCACATATAGGTAACCAAGACAAACACATAGGGGACCAGGGAGCCATGCAGGTCAGTTCAGGGTGTAGTGTATCCCAGTTACTGGGAGAAAGACCCATGGGTCCAGTTGCCACCAGCAGTAGTAACACAAATCAGTATATTTTTGGATATTATTGCTGTGTTTGTGGTTCGTGCATGCATTCACTGGTTGTGATTCATTGGGGGGGTTGTGTTGGTGTAAAATGTGCTAGAGTGAAAACATGAGTACTTTCTTTGGGGGTTATGGTGTGTGCAAATGTTTGCCTGACTTTGTTCATTCTGGCAAGTACACGATGGTGCATGTACCTTCTGTTTCCTTGGTGGTCTCAGTTTATGAGCACTGTTGTTAAGGTGATGTGCTGCCATCCCAGGCTAGCATAGTTTCAGGACTCAAGATCTTCAGGTGCAGACATCTATCTAGTTCTGTGGGTCTGCATCTACTGTTTAAACATGTGTATTTCCAGTCATGCATCCCATTATGGTACGCTGTATGTATGATGTGCAGATGTGTCCACACAGCACTTCTGCATGGTGCATAGTATACACTGTGGTTATGCATATGCCATCTTTAATGACTTTGGCATTGAAGCACCTAGATTATTTTCACTAAGCAGCCAATTAGCCATGCATGACCTTGTGTGGTTTCTACCCTTAGGGATTTGGTGAAGGTGGCACAGTGGGTAAGAAAAGATGGTAGGATTCAAAGCTGAATCTCCAAGTTCCTTTCTAAAGAATAGAAGCTGGAAGTTAAAGTTTAAGTGTGAAGACCAGCAAAGCACCCTTGAAGTTGTAGTGCATTCTAGGAGTTGATGTTTTTGAAGGTATTCCATATCAGTGCTTACATTTGAGGACTTAAGCTGTAACTCTACAGTATATTCTCAGTAAAGCATACAACAAATCTTGCTACCATCATACATTAGGCAACTTGAAACAACATTGTACTGTTAACATAAAAAATTATATTTCCACCATAAATATTTAGAAGTTTCAACCAATTTAACAAGTGACATTCACATTCCTGTCATGTTGTCCATTAAATATACAGTAGCAAACATTATATTGGAAGCATTAGTATGTTACCACTGTACACTTATGCTTGTCTTTCCAGATACAAGCATTAAATTAGCTTGTACACTCTGAAAACTCTGGAAAGGTATGATTCTAAAACTGTTAAAGAGTAAGAAGAAGCACCCGGCAAGGAAGGAAAAAACAGAATATTTTACCGGTAGTAGGTAATGAACTCTGTAAGGAAAGAATTTGTAACTTCAGTGCAGTGGAATTCTATCTGAAGTACTAGTACCAGAAACCAGATTTGGTGGTAATCCATTTTATTGATTAAATAAAACATTTATTTTACATAAGCTTTGAGTCTTTTGATCATTTCATTGGACTATTCCTCAGATGTTGAACATCCTTAGGAATCAAATTAATGTGCTGCTTTTATCTCTTTAAATTAATAAGCATATAGTAAGCAAACAATTGAAATATAATAGGATGTTGGAAAGGATTAATATGCAGTAATATGATTTGTATCAAGGCTGTAACTGATAATTATGTATTTTAGAAACATATATTAGTGCAGTTATTCTTACTCTATTGAACAACCAATGAATGTTAAATAAATGACCAGAAAAATTTTAAGAGATTTATATCTGCCATTTAAAATGAAATTATGTACTGATGGTGGACCTTTTTTTTTTAAGTAGTAGCCTCAGATTGCCTGTCCTGGACAGTGTGAAACCTAGGGCAGTGGGGGATATAATTAGAATCTGGGTGTGGGTTTTGCCAAACAGTTCACATTTGTTTTGCCGGTGTCTTCTGTTGTCAAGGGATGCTTTTACCATCTTAGGAATATTGTCAGACTATCCCCTGCTTAATATAGCAAATCTCAACACTCTGGTTAAAGCTTTCATTTTGTCCTGGCATTACTATTGCAATGGGCTCTACAAAGGCCCTGTTGTAGTGAACTGCATCATTTGCAGCTAGTCCAGGGGCTCAATTTTCAATCAGCCCTTAGACTGGTGCAAGGTGCGCCGATCTATGGCTGCAAAACTGGGGGTCCCATGCCAAAGTCTTGAGAGTTGCTGCAGCTGCAGGGTTGTGCCAAACATTTGGTGCACCTAAGGGGTTTGACAGAGGGTTCTGTCAAGTGCCCCCCCCTCACCCAGAGCAACCCTAGAGGAGCTGTGAAGTTGTGGGAGGGAATATGCCTGGAAGGTGGGGACTGGGGTCATAGGAAACAGTGGGGGTGCCATAGGGGTAACAGGAGCTCGGCGGCAGTGTGAGGGTTCTGAGGTAGCACTCTGTGAAAGTGCCATGCTAGATGTGACAGAGCTAATTGGTCTGGGTAGAGGGGGGTGACATGGATGCACCATGACCCGGACCCCAGGTGACAACAGCACTGGCATCTACCCAGAGGAGCCACAGACCCCAGCAGTGTAGTCGGGCATCAGCCTACTTCCATGCGGAGGAGTGTGTACCAGGGGAATATCACAGTTCTCATGGAACGTACCCATCCACCAGCTGCAACCTGCAACCTGCAGCCACTGTGACCTGCCACATGTAGGGGACTGTGGCTCCTCTGGGGCAGGCACCAGGGCTATTGCCACTTGGGGTCTGGGTCATGGTCCATCCATGCCAACCCCCCTCTACCCTTGCCAATAGGCTCTGTCCCATGGAGCATGGCACCTCTTTTGAGTGCCACCTCAGAACCCTCACACTGCTGCTGTGCCCCTATCACCCTCTATGGCACCCCCACTGTTTCCTGTGCTCCCAGCACCCACTTTCCAGGCCCCCCCTCACTTGCTGCCCTCCAAGGCAGTGATACAGGGCCCTTAGACCAGCTCCTTGCTGGTCTAAACTCAGTCCCCTCTTGCGACCAGGGCATCTAAAATTGCAAATAAAGTGATGGTTCCACCCAGCCATGGTGCAAGGCCCCCTTGCGACCTGATGCAATGGCACTTCTGCTGCAAGGGTGGCACAGGATGGCTTTGGTGCAAGGCATCCTGATTTCAATGCAGCCTGTGTTCAAAAACAAGGATTACTACAAACTTTGGCACAAGGTGCCACTTGCTTCAACTCTGTTTGGTGCAGACACCTTGGGCTAAAATTCTCATTTTTAAAATTGAGCCTCATAACTGTGCAGTGAGGTTTCTGACCTCCCCTGGGAGGTCACAATCATGTTACTCCCTCTCACCAGGTTCTGGGGTAGTTGCTAATTAGGTAGGCAACTGACTACAAGATTCTTGTGATAATGTATAATGCATTAAGTTAACTGGTCCCACACTACCTTAGTGAGCTCCTAATCCCCTATGCCCCACAATGTCATTAAATGTTATGGGGTGGAGGCTTTTGATGGTGCCACCCTTGCATTTGGAGTCCACTTGTGAGCTGGCTTTGTGATAGCTGCACCCATTCAATGGAATTCTCTCCTGCTTAGGTTCCACACTATTGGTTCCCTGCCCTCATTCAAACATCTTATCATAAACCATCTGACCACACAAATGTTTGGTTAAACTGAACTAAAGAAGCTATCTCTGGACTTTATTTGGGGAAGTTTGCTTGAACTTATTTGTCTAACAGTTAGTGTCTACATTTTTCATAGTATGCTTGTTGCTTTTTGTGAAAGCTCTCCAGGCTGTAGATGGAGTTTAAAAAAAAATAAAATTCTACTACTACTACTAAATAATGGATATTTATAGAATTGGTTTTGCTTCCTGATTGGTAAAATCCAGGTCACACAGAAAGAGATAAAGTATTTTATGTTCTTCCTCACAAAAAAAAGCAAATTATGAATTACAGTTTGTTCAGTAAAACTAAAACATTGTTATATATGGAATAATGCAGTCTAGAATTTGTGAATTAAGCTATGCTAACATATTCCCTTTCTGGTACCTAGGCATGAGTAACACATCTTACTGTAACATTTTTTGTTATGTGTCATGCCTTACTCAGTACTGCTCAAAGTTATCTTACCATTTGCTCCCTTCACTGCCATCAGCTTGTGGGTCAAAATAAAGTTTAAAACAGATGTTGTACTGTAACATTTCAAAAACAGTAAATGTCCTGAAAGTTCTGATAAGGTTAAAATAATTATCAGAACTGATCATGCCTGATCTAAATCTTTTGGAAGGTCAGAAGCTCTGCGGTTCTCCCATAATAGTAACATAGTAACACAGTAAGACAACATGGTAGAAGTGGCAAGGACATGGGATCCATCTGGCCTGCCCTTTTAGTTGCATGTCAGTGACTATACAGTACCCACTTACAGTATTTTGTCAGCTTTTGTGTTGTGGATTGGTGATAGACTTCCAGGTTTGGCTCTGACTTGTTACATTATTGTAAGCATCTTATCTCATTAATGTTATCTAAACTTGAATGGTATGCTACATTAGGAATTTGCCAAGTTCACCTAGAATGTCTGAATATTTTCATCTTCTGCAACTTCACTGGGTAGGCTACTCCACATATGCCTCCTTTTTGTGACATACTCAGTCATTGGTTACTGTACATCTTAAAAAGAGCTGCAGTAATTTGAAATGTTTACATTTTACAATGTATTGTTTAAATGTGGCAAGCAGTGGCCTGATTCAGAACATGCCATTCTTCCTCATTTGTGGGGTGGCAGGATTGGTGGCTGGGAGAGTCACACTGTGCCAAAGTTTCTTTCCAGGTGCCACATGAGAGAGGGGTTACAGAGGAAAGGAAACACATGCATTTAAAGTGAAAATCTCCAAGTTAATAGCTGAAATGTTGGGAGTTTTTTTAACTTGTTACATTGCACTGTAGTCTGCACTTTACTCATGGCATTATCTTAAAAAATGGAACCCACCCTATAAAATCTGAAATTGGTCATGGAGCAAGGTTTTTATTGTCTGCCAACTAAAGGGTAAGTGGCATTGCTTTCTTTGGGTCCTGATATTAGCACTTAGCTTTAAGCAGCACCCATTTAACCTTACAGTGGTATTCCAATTTGTATACATTTAAAAACTGTCAGCATGGCTCAGTTGGGAACATATCTGCCTCTGGGCCAGATGGTCGTGGGTTCTTGACCCATACCAGTATTGGGATAATACCATAAATACTGGCACTCAAGTGCAGTACTAGGGGTATGTTGTACTGTTAGGGTGTGCTGTCCTTTGAATGAGACATTAAGCCAGGGTCTCTTCTGTCCAACTTTGTTTCTATCCTGCTGAGTGTCCAGGTGGAAATAAAAGAACCCAAGGCATTTTCCATAAGAGTGAGGGATTTTTGTGACTTACCTGGCCAGTATTCACGTTTCCATAAAATTGGTTCATGCAATTGTCCAAGGCTGTCTGTGGATGTCGATGTGTGATATGGATGCCTGCGCATGTTAACAGTCACTTTGCTCTCAGTCTCTCATTACTTGCAAAGCACTTTGGGATACAGTGTGTATGAAAAGCACTATATAAATGTTAATTCTTCTGCTAATACAGGTAAACAGTAGGGGTGGTTGAGGTCCTTCTGCTATACATTGCTTGGTCTTCAAAGTCAAGGAAGAAAAAAACTGTTTGTTTCATTTAGTCTTCACCTCATACCAGACAGGCTAGGATGAGATATAATACACTTTGTGCAATCTCTTTGCCAGCAAAGTTTCTCCAGCAAAGTCTACAAGTCCACACAAAGTGCAAACCAAGAGCAGGTCACATGACCAATTTCCTCTGCAAAATCATAGTCACATAGTACGCACTACAGCTAGATTGCTGTAGCTGATGGGGCCCTTGTTTGTACAGATGAACAATGAAAGCTGAAGCAGATGGTCATCTCTCTGTATGCCGAAGCAAAATAATTTAACCATCTTTACAAAGTGGTGCTGATTCCATAAATCATTGAATAGAGATCTGAATTACTTTTAGTTATAAAGTAATCATTTTAACAAACAATTTCTGTAGTTTACTGCGAGTCTAATAGGTTGTGGTGGCAGGTGGAGTAGGGGAATGATTTTGTAGACAGAGATGTTTTTGAACTAGTGCTGCCAGTACAAATTTTGTTTACTTTTCATGGTGTTTCACAGTACATATTATTCTGGGCTGCAGACCACTAATAGTGAGTGACATTTGCAAAAGAGCTGCAGTTTGTTTCTTTGGTGGAGGGGAATTATGCAAATAAATCTTTGTGTTCCATGTTAGAATTTAGACAACAGTAGCTACAATTTTCGGACTTTACTTAGAGATGTCAAGCAGCTCCCTGACCTGCAGTGAATTGGCTGCACCAGTTGTTTCATAGACTGAAAGTAAAAATCCTTTCGTTCAGTACCTGACAATGCTGACTTTTATTATTTGTTCTAAGCAGTGAACTAAAGCTACAGTCCAGTGTTGGTGTTTACTGTACATCAGTTTGTGGACACAGGTGTTATATGATGAGGGGTGCTTAAGGAAAGGATAAAAATGGGAACGGTGAGTAGGGGATTATAATCAGGATGAGTAGCCAGGAAAGGTAGTGATCACCACCAGCAGCAGGGGTAAGTGGTGCCAGGTCTCATCATTCAGCATCAGAAGGCAGAGGCAGGGTGACAGCAGCTGATTTGGCTGCTGCTCATCATTCAGCATCAGAAGACAGAGGTAGGTTGACAGCAACTGATTATTCTGCTGTTGTAGATGAGGAAGGCAAGAAGAGCAAGCTCCTGTCTACACCACAGGTGTTCCACCAAAAGAAGGGGAGGCAGTTATAGGACAAGCTGTCGCTGAGGATAAGGAGGAGGAGGAGGAGGAGGTGGACAATTCTGAGGAGGACAGTGAAGTTAACAAGACTGAGGGTGACAATGATGATGTTACAGATACTCCCTGGGATCCTATTGTAATCTGCAAAAATCAAAAGTCACCAAGTGCCACATCAACAAGTATCTTAACTCGCTACTCAGCATAGTGAGAAACATGGCAAAGATTTGAAAGCTGACAGTGCTTTTCCAGAGAAAGTAGGGAGACACAACCCTCTCTCCCACCACAACAACTTACCACCACCCGCATTATCAAAATCTTTTGTGTGGTACTATTGTATAATGTATCACTCAGATAAGTAAGGCAATATGCCAACTATGCCAGACACATGTTAGACATGGTAAAATGGGATCACATCTTGGCACTAGGCAGCATAGCCACCTTAAACACAATCAGCTGTTGATCTGGGGCAAACACACCAGAATAAGAGTGATGGTTACATAGATACTCACCTAGATACATACATGGAAGAGGTGGAATAAAAGACATGTAGCCTAGGAGTCTGTGAGTAGTGTACATAGTTCCCAAATGCCATGAATAATAGGCTATTCGTTACCAAGGAAGAAAAATAAATACTCTGCACTATTTGGGGCAATTCACCATTTTGATGTTTGGTGGGAGTTCAAGATCTTCTGGCACCTCCTGTCCAATCAGAGGCCACATTGGAAGCTCACTGAATGCAACTCATATGACCCAGCACTCACAGAAGCTTCAGGCAAGAGAGGCAGAGGTCTGAGCTGCTGTGAAAGAGCAATCTACTTCCATGCATTTGTTAAAATTAGACAAAAACAGAAATCTTGGCAGTTTTTTGTTCCTTTTCTAAATCCCAAGTTGAGATGGTCAATTTTTTTACACTTGCAGTGTGACAATTAGGATTTTCTTCAGGAGAACTGCTAGACTGTCTGAACACAGTTATCAGAGCCCAGTGATCAGACATGTATCTTGTGTGTGTACTAAAAGCAAACCAGACTTAAAGTTGTGTTTTAAACAGCTTTAGTCAGCTTAAGGGAATCAGGGAGATTTTGAAGTGGTTTATTTAGTGAGTAGAAATTCAAGGATTTTTTTTTTGTAAATTAGTTGGACTTGTCTGAAATACTGTAAAGAACAAGGCAAAGTAAGCAATTACATTCATAGTAGTCTAACTGAAGTGCAGTGAAGTGCACAACTACTCTAAATAAAAAAAAATTTCTGGAGGCCAGAGTCGGCTGACTCCCACCATCACTGATTCTGGGCAGCTGTCGTTTTGTCCTGTGCTTGTGTGCAGTAGTGTGTACTGTGTGCATTTGTGCACTCAGCTTCTTGTGGCATCATGCCAAAGAAGAAATTTAAAAATTAATTGTTCTAGTCAGAGCTGACTATTGGTGAGGGAGACTTGTCAGATCACTGGTATTGTCACAGTGAATGTCTGTTTAATAATAATGTAATATAATTTAAATTTTATATTTAATATAATATAATTTAAATGTTATATTAGACAGCTTCCTGTGAGGAACACAGGCTTGCGTCCCTCAATGGCCACATGTGCAACTGTGAGTGTAACACTGTATATAGCAGTTAGCTGGTAGGGTGGGACTAGTCAGCTGACTCCCACCGCTTCTGAGCAGTTAGCTGCCATTTGGTTCCACGTGTGTGCAGTGTGCTCTCATGAAAGACCTTATTCTAAGCATATGCCTTCATGCCAAAGAAGAAATTTAAAACATTTTTTTTTCTGCTGAGAATTTATTTATTAGTCAGGATTGACTAGTAAGTGAGACTAAGTTGTCAGCTCACTTACGTTGCTGCAGTGTGACTACTATATTTCATAATAAAATAATTTAAATGTAATATCATACATCTTCCTGTGAGGACTACAACTATGTTAGACAGAGGACATACCAGAAAATGTAGCTGTCCGACAGCCCCAGCAAAGCTGCAGTAGGTGTAGAGTAGCAGGCAGCAGGAAAGAGTAAGGGTATTACAGAGTGATTCTCAGGGTGCATTTGCTGCACATAATTGTATTTTATCTTGTCAAAGTCCACACTCTCCAGCACCAGTATAGAGTCTTCTGATAACAGGGAAAAAAGTATCATTCACACTACTAGTAGTGTTGTAGGAGGACATTGTCATTAACTGCTACTAATGCTACCAGTGTGAATGTGTCCTCTTCATCCTTTGCCACTGCCACCAGAACCACCATTACTTCAGTCTTAATAACCACCACTGCTGTGATCCATAACCCATCCACTGTTACTACTAGTATCCCAACTTCTGCTACAACAGTGGCCCTGTCAGACACTCCTGCCACTGTCAGTGAGACCACTCCTGCCACTGTAAATATGGAGACCACCAGTGCTACTATAGTGACACAGGTTCCTACTACTACCACTGTGGCCTCAGCCAGCTGCACAACTATTTGCAATACTGTGCCCACCCCTGCTGTGATACCACTTGTTTCTTAGCCTGTCTCCAGTACTGTAGAACTTGATAGTGAAGATGAAGAGGAGGAGTAACAATAATCCAGGTCTGAGTACTTTCTACTAGGAGATGAATTGCCTAAATATACATTGTCTGGGAAGCTAGCCTAAGCAGCTTTGATGATGAGGCAGAGTATGGGGAGTACGTTAAGAGCCATAAAGCAAGAAAGTTGAGTGTCAAAAAAAAATTAAAACTCAACCTCTCAGGATCACACTGGCAGGAGAAAGAAGGATATTTGTCCTCCCCCATGAAAAACTTGTCAAGCAACCCTCCAGCACTTTGTTCAGCAAGCTGCAGCCCAGCCTGAACAGGCAAGTAGAACAGGTGGAGGGGCACCAGTGGTGCCAGGGGCAATCCTTCTGATACAGATCTAAACAAGAAAGGATAGTGGTGACCAAAAGAGTGGTGGTGATGGTACTGGTAACACTAGTCAAATGAGTGTTGTCAGGAGCAGTAAGAGCATGGTATGCCTGCATTTCACATTAATAAAAGAGGATAACAGAAAGACAGTGTGCACATGTGTGCAGTATGACTATCAGCAGGGTGGAATTTCTTGCAGATTTCACACCATCTCCTTAATGAATCACCTAGAAGTAAAGCACCCAGGTTTATAAAGCATCAGGGTCTGTTCCTGTGGTGCCATCAGACCCATCCCACGATGATACAGGCAGTGTTGCTGGTGGTAGTGTCACAGACCATTCTGCCTCTGAAAAAAATGCTGCTGCTGCCACTCCTTCCCTTTCAACACCAGAGAGTCCACATACACCAAGCACTTTCACCAGGCACCGGTCCTCTGCTATTTCCATACCATCTGACAAACATAGAACATCCCATCATACAGTCAATGCCAATAGTGGTAGCATTCCAGGCCACAACTGAGTACCAGTCACCCAATCCAACAGCTCAACACATCACACAGCTCATAGGTGAAATGATGGCGATGGATCTGCAACCCTTTTCACTTGTTGAAAACACTCTCTTTTGAAGACTTGTGCAGCACTTAAAGCCATGGTACAAGCTCCCATAATGTTCCACATTTTCACAGACTGTGGTGCCAAAGATATATGAGGGTGTGAGAATGGCATTTGCCATATTACTCTTAGAGGCAGTTGGGGGAGTTTTTGACTGCACCTCAGACATCCGGAGCAGTACAAACTCCATGCATGCATATCAGTCCTTGACTGCACACTGGTGCATGCAAAAGCCTATGCTTTCTGTTGCTGATTTCTCCTTCTCTCCCTCAGGCAATGGCTCTCCCTTCATCCTTCCACTATCTGGCATTCACTCCATGTCTGCTCTTCTAAATGTGGTGCTAAAGGAGAAAGACCTAACATCACTGAACATCTTGGCATTCATTCAAGACATGCTGTAGTCATGGACAGTTGGTACTAATTTATATGTTGATTTTTTCATCACAGATAATGGGACAAATATGGTGAAAGCAGTCAGTGATGGGAATTTTATTAGCATTTGCTGCTTTGCCTACACCTTGAATCTAGTAGTCACATCTGTGCTACATCACAGTTCGAAAGTTAGCAAGACTGTCTCCACAGTATGCTCCATCTGTGCTCATTTTCACTGCTCTGTAAAGTTTACTAATGTTGACTAATCAACTAACAGAAGTGCAAGAGCACCTTGGTCTGTCTCAGCACTGCTTGATACAGGAAGTGAGTAGTAGATGGATTTCATCATACAAGATTCTGTCTAGACTGCTACAAGAGAAGCGTATACTTCATGATACGTAAATAGATTGTGACATTGAGAGAGTCCTAGGCCACCATGAGTGGTCACTGAATGATGCCATGGTGAGAGTACTTTAGCCATTTAATAGGAGCACCTATGATCTAAGTGCATCCAAGATCACTCTGAGTTAGGTGACCCCAGCAGTGCATAGCCTGCAAACATTCATGGAGAGATAAGTTGAGGAGCACATGGAGATTCCAGATGGTGCAGCTGTGCTTGTTGAGCACTTGCAAGGTGAACAGGATGCAAGGTTTGCAAAAGTGCTGGATAGTTACAGTCATATTTCTGCAACCATGCTGGATCACTGGTTCAAATGTGAGATCCTCCATATGGCTATGGATTGCCACAGAGTGACTCACTTTCACTAAGAGCTGTGTGATATAACTAACTGGTTGCACGCTGGGACTGCTGTAGAAACCGGCTGGTGAAGGTCATAATAGAGGGGGAATGCCATCAGGCAGGTCTGGTTCCACTGGTGGACATGAGGAAGAAATGCATGGTACTGACAGCATACTAATGAGAGTGAGTGGGCACTGCTCAGCACATCTTTATGTCAAGATCAACAGAACAGGACACAGTCGCAGCCTTTTTCTGTGGAACCTATCTTGAATGGCTATTTTGCAGAGTCTCTGAAGCCATTTCAGGTTGATTCTTTAGGCTACCGGGCACAGAAGATGCATTCATCCCATCACTTGGCACCACTGTCTGTGAGATTACATCAGGTGCATCCCTATGAGTGTGGTATCTGGAGGATGTTTAGCATAGCTGGTGATGTTGTTGAGCCTCATTGTTCAACACTAGACCCTGAAAACATTCAACAGCTTGTTTTCATCAAGCTTAACTTACCATTACTTGAGTACAAATATAAGATACAGTCATGAAATGGAAATCTGCTTTTTTGACAGTTTTTCTCTACAAAATTAGGCTATCTCCCCATGCTTCTTTCCTGCAGTGCTGCAGACACCTTCATTATAATATAAATGCATTACCATTTTCTGAGCCATATATAACTTCTCTTCTTGTTGTTTTAATACATGTCATTATCAGGTATATGAGAAACAGCAAGAATAATGAAAAAAAAAAAAACACAGCTATAATAGCCACAAGGTAAAGTCAAAATCCAGTAGGTGCTTGCTTCTAAGGTTATGCTTCCTAATGGGAGGGCTAAAGCCCGAGGTTAAATGTGGGGGAATAGCTCCTCCCACATCCCCTACAAAGGTGAACTTCCCACAGCAGTTCCACACTTAGTGCATTGCGAAACACTGCCCTATCACAAGCGCTGGGCTCCTGTGTGGCTCGTGGGCTGAGCCTCCTTTCCTTTCCCTCTGCTTTCGGTGCTGAGTTCTCTCTTTCTCTGCCACTTCTATCCTCCTGTGCTTCTTCTGTTTGTGTTCCACTGTCCCATCCTTCCTGTTGCTTACCCTTCCAGCGCCATTCTTTCCTGCCCTGGCTCTCCTTCCTGGGCTTCTTTCCCTGCTGTCCCTGCTCCCCTTGCCGGCGCTGCCCGTTACTTGGCCCCATCTGTGCTGACGCTGTTCATCTCCCCGGTGCTCCAGTGCTGCCTTCCATCCTGCTTCCCATTTGGGGTGAGCCACACTTATGGTCTCTTGCATTGAGCTCCCACTTCCTCCTCCTCCTGCTGCATCTGCTCTTCTGTGGTGACTTCTGCTGAGGGTGGAGTTCACTCTTCCTGATGCCTGCCAGCTGCTGTGTGTTCCCTTGGACCCTCTGCTGTGCTTGCAGCTCCTTCCAGTTTTGTCAAGGCTCATGTGCCACACCGCATAGGAACTTGCTATGCTCACCTTGTCCTTCGAACCCTGTACAGCAACCATTTGTTCTACTCGTTTAGTGAGTGCCCCACTCTCAACTCCTATCATTCAGCACAGAGTGCTGTTCCATTCCTCCACTCTCCATTCTGTGCCACAGAAACTGAAATGCACTAAATTGTTTACGCTGTTTCATAAGCCCCTTCTGGGAACCACAATTGTTTTTTATTGAACTACGTGTAGTCACACAGTGACAGGGCAGTGGTACAGCTCTGTCCCACCCCCCCCCTCGTGGTAGTCCATTACAATGATTGACTGTAGTTGCTTTTCTGCACCCCCTCACCACACTGTAGGCATTTTGTGGTTCTTCCTTCTATTTCCAGTACAGCCCTGCTCTCCATCAGTACCTGTGGCCTGACTCTGCTCTTCTCCTAGTCAGAAATTAGACCACTGCTGAGCTGACCTGCCACTCTTGCTAACAGTGCTCGAACTGTGCAGTTATTACCTTTTCTGACCACTGTCTTGGAGCCTCCTGTCCTTAATCTCAGAGCCATCCTTAATATTTACCAGGTGCTGTCCCTGATAGACTTTCCTTTCTTGACACTGACAAAGGACCTGTCTGGTCCAAAATGCATCAGGTGGGATGTTTTTTGTGGCTCCCTAATTTCATAAATATTTATATATTCTTTATATTTCAGTGGTGTGGGAGCTATTTTGAGGTGGTGAGTCCTGGAATTTGGTTTTGTGAACTCTATAATTAATCCAGGCACCTCCAGCACTGGTGCATGCTTCTACCTGTTGATGAACTAATCTGTACATGGTACAAGCTACCTTTTAAAAGCAAAAGCTGTACAAAAGGGCCTCTCCAGCAGCAACACCCTCTACTGGCCATTCTTCCTCTGCAGGGGCTATTTTGCCAACATTGACTTGACAGGATGATCGTATACTGTTTCTTGTAATTTTTTTCTTCTACAAATAACTAAGGAAAAAAACCCAACACCTTTCCTCCTTGTTGTCTCTCCCCTTCCCATCCCGCATTCTTGTTCTTGTCCCTTGCTCCTGGGTATTGTCTTTTGGGCTTCTCGCTCTTCATGCCACCACTCCGTCTCCATCCCTATGCCGTCCTATACCACCAGCCCTCCATCATGTTCTCCCCTCATCTGGTGCCTGTATTTTCTCAGTACTTACTGTGCTCTGTCATTTATTGCAAAGCAACCTACCCTAGCAGTTTTGTCTGCCACTGATACTACCCATGCTATTACCCTGTTTGCTCCATTTCCTGTCTCAGTGTTCATATACCCTGCTAAGCCTATTGCTCCTGGATTTACCCTGTGGTACCCCTAGTACTTCATACCTTTCCAGCACTCATCTCCTGTGTCACCTACACCATGATGATTGGGCTCCTGTACACTTCTACCTCCCCTCCAGATCCCGAGTGGTCATTTTGTCTGTCCTTCCCTACTACAGTGCTCCTTCTAATATCGTTCCTCATTATTTACTATTGTCCATTCTATGTGCCTCATCTGTTTCATCCGTTTCCTGTTCCCCACTCTGCTAGTCCTCCCCCTGCTCCCTGCTTGCATTGCCTACATCTTTCTCCTTTCTGTTGCTTACTTTAATATGCAGCAGTTAGTTGCTCTTTCTTTGCAAAGCCCATACCAGCAGTTTTCTGGTCTCCATCCCTCACTCTGCCTTTTGAGGCATTGAGTGTAGGTTGGCTTGCCCTGTCTGCTGGGGATGGGAGTCCGTTTCAAACCATCTACCATCTTACCCTGCTGGATTCTCTACCACCAACTTCCAGTCATACCAGCACCCCAACATCCTCCGTCCCTAACTTTGCCTCTGTGGTATTGAGTGAAGGTGGGCTTGCCCTGTCTACTAGGGATGGAAGCGTGTCTTTTCAACTTCAGTTTCAACTGATTCTATTCCATACCATTTGCCTGCAGTCTCTGTCCCTAACTCTGCCTGGTGCAGCATCGAGTGAAGGTTAGTTTGCACCAACTATTGGGGATGGGAGCCTGTATCTTCAGTCTGTTGTTTTAACCAACTCCATTCTATGCCAGATATCCAGTTGCCACTTCCCTTCAGGTACAGGACCACCGAACACCATTTGCTTCCAATCTCCTATCTCACCTGACTACATCCTATACCTCCCTGGAAGTGACCTACTTCTCCTTGCCTTTGTTCTCCTGGTGTTCTGGATTTGGACCCCACCAGATTGTTCAGTTTTCAACTCCCCTGGTCCATCAGATTCCTGGTCTTCCTTGCTGCTTACCTTCTGCTTTCTCCTGTATGCCTGTGCATCATTGTTGTATCTTGCCATCTGGCCCAACTGCCTCCATTCTCTGCTCCATGTGGCTATCGCCTCCCTTATTGCTGCTCTGGATGATTCTAATTCCTTCCTGCTTTCCCCTTGGACATGTCTGCCTGCATCCCCTTTTGCTTCCTGCTAGATATGTGACATTTGCTTATTTTTTAGGATGCATGCCTGGAGTCTTCTACAGTTTTTCCCTTCTGCTGCCCTCACCTCCAGCCAGAAGTCTAGCACTGGTGATTCAAGGACTCTTTTCTGTCAGCATTTCCTATTTGCCATCTACTTCAGAGGTGGGAGCCTATTCCCATCATCACTACACCTTGTTACCCGCAATTCCAGTTTGTCATCTCCTTTCGAGGTGGGAACCTATTCCCCATCACCACAGCACCTTGCTACCTGCAATTCCAGTTTGCCATCTCCTTCAGAGGCGGGAACCCCTTCCCTGTCTGCAGCACCTAGCTACCCACCATTCCAGTTCGCCTCTCCTTCAGAGGTGGGGCCCTCGTACCTCAACTTCGCAGTACCTTCTACATGGATTTGCTTCTTAGTTTGCTGTGGATCTGCCACTGTGGCCTATTTCAGTTCTCTTGCATTCTATCGCGGTATGCTGTAGCATGTGCCCTGATCCTATACCATCCCTGCACCTGCCGATGTCGGTACTGCCTAGCATCTGCCATCTTCTCTGGCTTCCTCCTTCAGTCTATGGTCTTCTGCTTGCACTTCTCCCTCCATCCTTGGACTGCTTCCTTCCTCCTTGTCACACTGGTGTCTCAGGGCTCCTGCACATTTGCTGCATCTCTTTTGGGCCTTTCTACAACTAACAACATCCAGCATCCCCGCTTGATCAACTACTCCTACCCATTCATCTGTCTCATACTCCTACCTTGGCCATCATATCAGTTCTCTTCCAATGCTTGACAGAGTGCCTGTTCATCTCACCTGAGGAAACCTTCTTCTAGAGACATCCCTTGAACAGCAGTCCCTATAGGCTCTTACGATACCATAAAATCATCAGTACTTCCCCAAAACCTCCCCAGGACCCATTTCTGGAATCTCATTCAACTGGACTATAGAAGATCTCATTTCTCAACCACCTCTGCAGTATGTTTCCTTCTAAATTCTACTAATTCAAGCAGGATGGACATCACTACCTCCCAACGTTTTCATAAGATTCTGGATTTAGTGGAGTCTCTTTCACTCCTATCTTCTCACTTGGAAACGCTACCCCAATTCCTTCCAAGATGTACCAAATCCATAATATTAATCACTATTATTAAGGATAACAGGAACCTAGGATACCTCAGCTGTACTGGCATCATCCGTTATACCGTCTCCTCATAATCTGTTCCTAAAACCACTGACTTAGTTCGACCATGTTATTCAACTACAGTAGTTTTCCCTGAATGACTTCTGGATGTTCTTAAGACTTCAGCTACTATCTTGGAACATTTATTTCTGGATATCTGGTGCCTAGCTGCCTTGCTAAAGTTACTCTGTCTGAGCCACCATTCCTTGGTCCTTCGATGTCACCATACTTAATAAAAATTATTTGCATCTTTTCATCATGTTACCTTAAATCATGCTAGCTGCCCATACAGTGATCCTTCTAACTTATCCGTCTGGATTTACCTCCCATCCTCCCTCCAGCGGATACCATCTCCAAAAGCAGATTCACATTGATTCTTCAATCTGCATATCTGCAACTAACCTGGCTGTCTCTCTATCAAAGTTATGCCACACAACAATCCTATCTGACTAAGCATGCTAGGCACCCATTGCATTGTATGCTGCTCTCAACTTCCCTTTGCCACATCAGTCCATAGACTTATTCGACGACCCGTTCTCGGGTCCCCCTCAGCATTCATACATTAGATGCTCCAGCACTGCAAAGTTGCTGTGGCCACTCAAGCTTCTACCTCAGGCAATGAAGCTACAGCAATACCCACATCTATCATTTCCCATTAGCAGTCCTTCCTGGATATGAGCCTATACGAATGACATTATCACAGTAATAACTTTATTCAACCTTCAAACTCTTTGTGCTGAACTTTCCAATTAGTCCTGTCGATATCCATTTCCTTCTCTACAGCATATACCACCCTTCCTTCATTGGTCTGCAATTTTTCACATTATCCCTCCTGCCTGGTACCTGCAGCTTCTGTCCAAATCCTTGATAATTTCCATGGATGCTTACATAGCAGCGTATCGCTCACTGCTGCACTCCGAGGCTTCTAATCTGACTATCAAGTCCTCTACTCAGTCTGATATATTAATTTATGAATTTGTGATCCATCATACTTCCTGCAGTTCTGAGTCTGGCAGCCCATTTTCTCAACCCTTGCTCTTCATGTTCACACTGTCTCTGTACCTTATTGAATATCATCCGATTTCACATCAGAATTCTGGACCACATTCACCCCTTCTACATCTGGACCTAATCCATATTCAGGATCCGAATACTGCTTCAGAATGGACCTGCCTCTTTAGCCTTGGACTCATCCTTTCAGATCACATCATTGAACAGGCTCTGAAGATGGAACGTCGCCTCTCCAAGCAGTTCACCTCATTCAGAAATCAGAATATGGTTGCTAGAACCTAGGTTCATCTCCTCTTAGTTTGCCCAGAGGATGAGTGGGTCAGTAGCCATGGGGCCTCAGAGGTTTCCTCCACCTGGAGGTTTTCCTCTCCTGCATGCTACTGGTCATACTCTCCATGAGTTGGAGGAGGTAATCTTGGACACTCTAGTGGTACTCTTTTTGGGCTTTCCATTCCATACTTGCTACCCGGTTTCCCTACCAAGGGTGGGAATAGAGAAAAGCCAAAAGTAAACTACAGTTACATAAGCACTACTAACCCCATACTCTGTTCACCAAAACATTGAACAATGATGTTGTGAAACTGGGTGCACTGAACAGAGCATGCACCATTCTGCTTTTGCATAAAGCCTACAAAAACAACATTCCCCAAATCTTCTTGTTTTATTTAAAGTCCCTTACTCCCAATGTTTCACCAATAGGGCTTGTTTAGGGGACTTTTTTTACTGTTTTCAATTATTATGCTATCCTTTTCTTGCTTGCAGTTACTTAGCCCTTAAATAAAAAAAAGGCTCTGGTATTATTGCTCTTTTAAAACCTTTTTGTTACTTTTTCACACATCCACTATGCTGCCACCCAGCTTACAGTAGGCACTGCAGCAATTGCACAGGGGGATACTGTCTGTGCTCCCACTTCCAGAGAGGAGAGTCATCAACAGGATGCTCAATCCTCGCTCCAGGCTGGCCCCCAAGTGAACAGTTTACCTATGCCGACGGGACAACAATGTTGACATCCTCGATGTTGACCGGCGAATTTCAGCCTGTCAGACATAGGTCTGTTTTCTAGCTGGGGATGTGTTCCTGAACCCCCATGCAGGGGGCTATGCCCTCCCCGCATTCCCCTTCTACAGATTGTTAACTCTGAGTCACAGCTAACTCGAAGGGGGGGGCCAAAGTCAGTGAAATCAGGAAATTTTGCCAGCGGGTCCTCCACAGCGACATTTTCAAAACTTGTTGAAAATGTTGCTGTGGGTATTTCACCAACGGGGTTTCACTCTTCTGTCAGTACATCCAAGTGAACAAGGCCCATTCAGAGACTCAGTTTGTCAGAGTAGTTAACAGTACTGATGGTACTTTAGTGCAATGTGGGTGGCTCTTTCTTTTCATTTGAAGAAACCAAAACTTTTTAATAATCTGTTATTTTCCATCCATGCTGTTCACAAGGGACGTATCCTGTAATCCGATAGGGAAGTACCGCCTAAACAGACAGAAATTTACTCTTCCCTGTAATCAGGCATACCCTGTTTAGGCTTTATGAGCCATCATTGCGACAACAAGGATTTTTTTTCAACCAGGCCCATTCCTCAACATGGCACCCACCCAGAACCACTCCTGAACCTGGCCCATCGGGGCAGCCACTCAACCAAAACATTTTGACAGCACCATGTTGGTATCTTAGTGTGTTGGTGATTCCTGCAAGAAGACCAACATGGAGCTTATTAACAACAGCAAAAAAAAAAGAAAAGGTTGTGTGAGACCTTGTGCTTCAACCTTCTTTGAAAATGAAATTAAAGTTGTAAATGGAGCCATAAAAGCAGGCAGCATTATTTGTGTATTAAATAATTGCAAGTAAGAAAGGGATAGCAAAATGATGACAACAATAAGAACACTTCTCTAAACAAGTAAGGAATAGCACCCACCAAAGTGTCTGGGCGTGCTCTGATATACGCATGCCTCAAGTGTGTTGTGAGGCATGAGACATATGATAAGTTTCTTCAACCACCCGAGAAGTCTGATATCAGCATAGCTGTACACCTAGAAGGGTGTTATTGTCATGTAAAATAGAAACATAGAAACATAGACTTTGACGGCAGACAAGGACTGCTTGGCCAACCCAGTCTGCCCATTTCCCTACCTACAGGATAAGCTGCAGATCCTAATTAACCAACAGCCTATTTCTTCCTACCCCCTACAAGAATTGCCAGATGTCTGTCCCATGCATTCTTGAATTCTCCCACAGTTTTAGACCCCACAACCTCCTCAAGAAGGCTGTTCCATGCGTCCACGGCCCTCTTTGTGAAATAATACTTCCTCACATTGCCCCTGAGCTGTCCCCCCTCTATCTTCAAATTGTGGCCCCTTGTTTTGCATGTCTCTTTTTCTGAAAGATGCTACCCTCCTGGAATTTGTTGATTCCACTGAGGTACTTCAAAGTTTCTATCATGTCCCCCCTCCCTCCTTTCCTCCTTTCCTCAAGGGTATACATATTAAGCTCATTTAGTCTCTCCTCATATGGCTTCTCTTGCAGACCCTGCACCATTTTATGTGCCCTTCTCTGGATTGGCTCCATCCTGTTTATGTCCTTGCAGAGATGGGGGTCTCCAGAACTGGACGTAGTACTCCAGATAGGGCCTAAATTTATTGGTAAAGTACAAGCAGTCATTTTTTTTTTATTTTAGTTGTTTAACCAGGAGTAACACACTAAGCAGAAAGCTTTTTTACAGGAGCAACCTGGAAGCACAGGGAAGTTAAGTGACTTACTCAGGGTCACAAAGTATGCAAGTGGAAGCTGTGGGATTCAAACCCAGGTCAGGTCTGCTGGATGTCACCAGATTTGCAGCTCAGAGCTTTAAACCACTGCACTATACTGCCTCCATTTAGTGCTGAACTATCCAGATGTGCTCTGATAACCAAATAATTAGGTTATGTTCTTGGCCAATCAAATAGCTAGGATTTCATTACCTATTTTATAAGCCCTATCTGCAAAACATTGGGGTTAATACATGTGGTTTTAATGTAAAAAGTTAACAACTTGATATTGGAAAAGTTCTATATTTTTTGGCTTTGTGCAAATTGCAACTGCTGAGTGTGTGGCCTCTCTACACTATTTCACCAAATGATGTCTTCTTTATCATTATGCCATAATGAGAAATATTTGCAAACCTAGCGTATCCTATTTACACTGGTTTCTTGCTTCTTCATTTACTGTGTCTTATACTCATGTTCAAGTAGCCTTTTCATATGCTTCCTGACCCTTGACTTGACTGCAGCTAGGCATTATTACATTATTGTCATGAAAAATGCTTTTTCTCATCATCATTGCACACATTTTTGTGTATTATTACTAATATATACTCCAATGTTAAATAGCACAAAAAAACAAAAGCTGGGTTCAGGGGCCGGACAAGATAAAGCAAAACAGCAATTCTGAAAGCTTAAGTGGCAGTGAGACCCCAAGGTCATGGTCACAGCATTTTTCAGAAGTGGAGTATCTTGAGTCCTGCTGCTACCCAGAAATCGCTGATACCTTTGATTTTAACTCCATTTGCTTTACTCTGTGAGTTCAGCCAACCACCACTGATGTGACTGATGATGAGATGTATGTTACTGGACCACAACTACTGTGCTGCTGCTGTCCTAAAGATGCCCAGACAGGACCTGGTGATGATCTTGAAATACAACAGTGTGAGCTACCAGCAAAGATAAGTATTATTTGAGGGATTTTGGTGTTTTTTTGGGGGGCTGACATAGGTGTGGAAGGCTTAACATACATTGTGTCCAAATAGCAAAAGTAAGTATTCAAGGGGAATTTTTAAATGTGTGTGTGTGGGGGGGGTGGGGCAGTTGCACTAGAGGTGGGAAAGGTTTACTTTAACTGTACAGCCTGCATATCAACCTCTTAAATATGATTGTTCTTCTATCTCTTATTCATGCAGGTACTGATCACACCTACCAGGTCATAATGTCGCACACATAATAGCATACAACATTATGGCCAAACAGCTACAGCATATTCCATAACCGCTACTGGTGCAATACCACGTATACTGCTGTATGTGGTATTGCACCAGTAGCATTTTCCCAGGCAGAGGATATAACCTCTGCTGGGAGTGGGTTCTGCCGAGCAGCTGCCATGGCTCACATGACTGCGCTACAGCAGTAGGAACCCAGGCGCTGTGTCTGGGACCGGGTTTGAGTCCCAGAATCTTTTATTTTTCAATCAATCTTTTGTGCACTCCCTGAGTTGAACCCCCCCACAGTTGACAATCTTTAGTGGGGGGGGGGTCAGGGGGTGCAGCCCCATGAAATGGGGGGATATGGGGGGCTGAGCCCCTCATAGAAAAAAGACTTATGCCTCATGACAGAAATAACACTTTACTGGCAATGCAATTTTGCCATGAGGCATAATGTCTTGTGACATTATAACCCCGTGCCCTGATCACATGGGTGATGACAGATCCTGTCGCTGTGTAGTATCAGCCAGGATCAGAACTGATGTGGTACATAGCCTAACATTATGAAGAAGGCAAAAAGCAACACTGCAGCATACTGAAACTGAACCAAATACAAACACTCTGCAAGGGAAGTGAGAGAGAACTCAAGAATCAGAGAGAGAGAGAGAGAGAGAGAAAACTCAAGCATGAGAGCAACAGACATCAGGTGGTGGCAAATTGCAGACACCTGCCCTGCACTATGTCAAGAAATACAAAATATTTAGAATTTGGTCAACAGAAGAAGTCCTAACAGACCTGTCTATCTCTCCAGTAGTGGTCTGCCCATTTTTTTTATTTATTTTACAATTTCTGGCTGGGAAAGGCACATTGAGCTGAAGCAAGTTTCAGCTCTGTCCTTGGATCATAGGGTGGGTTAGTGACTTGCTCGTTCAGGGCCACACAGTATGAAAGTTATTACCATACCACATCATTATGCTTCCATACCAACACCTTATTGGTGCCAGTGCCCTTCCCATTCCTGTCCAATTCTCCTAATCGCCCAGGCTGTCTGTAACTGCTCACCTATGTATTCTGCACCACAAGGGGAAAACCAGGATTTTGGAGGAAAATCAGCCACCTCAGTAGGCTCTTGCATGACCAGTATGGCTGACCAGTAGCCTCCCACCACACAGCTGTTCTGGATAGCTGTGGAGGATAACCTGTAAGGCTCTGAGAAGGTTGGTGATGGGACTGGGTGCTGGAGTGGGGTGCCACCAGATGTCATTGAACAGAGTAAGAAGCTGTATAGAAAAAAACACTCATTTAAAGAGCTAGTGTACTGTCTAAAATTAATATTAGATTTTTAAAGCAGCCAACCATTACCTTTTATATCTGAAGTACTTTTTTCTTTTCCCTTTGTTTAATTAGAAGATTGTTTACCTGATGTTAATAGGTGTGATGTGTGGAACAGTTCTTAGCCTGACAGCTGTCATATCTTGCTCTACTGCCCCACACTATGTCATCAGCATTGTGACCTCACTGACTGTGACATAACTGCTACTTAACAACAGCAAGTGAAAGACTGCCAGGTCATTCACCTGTGATGTCACTGTCAGTGAGATCATAATGCCGATGATGATGTAGTGTGGGGAAGCAGAGTTAGATATGTCAGCTACCAGGCAAAGGGCTGTTCCACACATCCAGCACAATATTATCACATAGAAGACTTTCTGATAAGCAAAGGAAAAAGAAAAATACTTCAGAAATAAAAACTTACAACTGACTACTACTTAAACATTATATTATTTCCCTGTCTGCCTGTTTTGACTCCACTAGCTCTTTAAGCTGCTGAATGTGTCACACAAAAGTCTAACAAAAGTAACACATTTTATCTACTTCTAAACTTCTAGCTTGGCACTTGCCACTTAATAGAAAAGTGCACAAAAGAAAACTGTCAAATTCTGAGTCCTTTAATGTGCACCTGTGACTGCTTGCAGAGCAGAAACATGCCCAGTAATACTAGTTTTTTTTTTCAATGTTAGAAAAAAACCACTGCTACCAGTTTTCCTGAGAAACACTGCACATGATCACACAAAAGTATGAACATAATTACCCCCTGTAACTTGGTATTTAGAAAAGGAACACAAACTGTCACGATTTCTGCTTTTTGAACAGCTCTGGGTCACATGGGCTGCCTTCAATGAACTTCCAAAGTGGCCTCTGATTGTACAGGAAGTGTCAGGAGATGTTGAAGTCTCACACACTGTATGAGTGGCTAAATAATGAGCAGCAATGCATGAAGAAGGAATACTTGTGCCTCCAAATATGAATATTTATTCCGCATAAAACCCTTTAGGCATGGCCTACTTACAAATGGTTTAGAGTCAGCATCAAGAGAAAAAGTAACAGGTGAATACAGTACAATTCAATGCAACACTGAGGCAGGGCAATACTTAAAAACATTTCAGACAATGACATACTATACATTAAGATTCACTAACATGTTACCTACTACATTTAAAGGTGATAGGAAACAGTTTTTACACCTCTGGATGCCCTTCAGTTTATCTTTTATTGACTACCCAGTATTCTTATATTTTTTGCCTATTTTTGTTCAATTAAATAATCTAATTCTGTTGCCTTTGTAATCACTCTGAATCCTTCTCTGCTCAGCAGTTGCTGCTCTCTATTTTCATGCTGCCTGAACATTCTATGACATCAGAAACACCCATTCCAGGCCATTCAGATGAATAGCATGGAATGGGAGTTTGAGATGTCATAGAATGTCTTAGAGATATGAAAATCAAGAGCAGTAGCTGGTGAGGAGAGTGGAACTCAATGTAGATCTGAGGGCACCCCAAAACCAGATTATTTGTTTATCAAAAAGTCATCAAAGCATATCAGAATATAGAACTGGCATGGAAAGGAAGATGGAAGGGCAGTTAACTAGGTAAAAATAATGTCCTATCTCCTTTAAGTGCTGCCATGCTCAAGCTGTGGGTGTCAATTAAAAACAATTAATAATAACAGTTTACAGTAGCTCATTTAGCTTTGGCAAATCCAGATAAGGAGAGGGAGAGAAGGGATAGGATTTAAGTTGGAAAAGGGTGCAGTCTGCTTTTAATGAGGGTCAAGTATTCAAAATAAGGAATTCACACACCCCAAACATAGTCCAGCCAGTCTACCCTGTGGTTTCACTATCATTTATTTGTTGTCCTGTAGGGCTGTGCCCTCAAATATGAATACTCAACCGAATGTCCAAAAATGAAGAATTCAAATGTCCTAACATAGTCTATCCAGTCTACCCTGCAATTTTGCTATCATTTATGTGATGTCCTGTAGGCCTAACAGTTTACTGCACTAGCACCCCACCCCCCCAACAATCCCCATCGCTTTTCCCAAGTCCCTATATCTGTCTCACCCAGTCTTGAACACATTGATCTTCCATTCTTCTATCACCCCCATGGGAAGCTTATTCCACTGCTCCACTGTGCCACCCTCTCAGTAAAAAAGAAGTTCCAGAAGCTCCACATAATCCCCACTCCCATTTCTAACCATGCCCTCTCATAATCATGTTAGGTACCAGGATCACCTGTTCATCATCATAGGAACCCAGGAAAAAGAAAACCATATTTTTTAAACTATCTGAGAAACAAATTGTTGTGCAATGGGCACACAACAGTTGCAATGGTGATGAAATAAGACTTGAACAAGCAGTAAACTTAGTCATTATATTTTTAATTTATTTGAGATAAAACATTTAAATTTTATTATTTCCTAATTTTTTATGGAACTTATTTTAGCCTTTATGTATATACATAGAAATAATGAACATGTAAAGAACCAAGATTTGAACCTGAATTCAGGTCTACAGTAGTAACAGCACTGGGATATGGAAGGGTAATAGTATACTTTGTCTTAAACAGTTTAGAGCAACTTGACGAATTTGGGATTGCTGTTAATATAATAAAACCAAGACAATACAGAAGTGAAATATACTGATGGTATTATGATATACTTATAAGACCTCTGCAGACCTGGAAGAAGTGTTATAGAATAGCGATGGAATATTTGCAATATACAGTACTTGGGAGGCAAATTATAAAGAATTTGAATTGCAGTAAAAAATGAAACTATGGAATTAAATCTTCCTCATCTCCTTACCCAATTTGTAGATCTCACACAAAATTGAATTCATCACATTTCATGTCTGATTAATAAGGTGCAACTTATTTGGGTAATGTGGTCAACATTATAAGGTGGGGGTGGCAACTTGGCCATCCTAAAATTGAGCCTGAAATGGCTTAAAATGGCCGAGTTATGACTAAAAGAAAACAAAATGAAAAGATAACTACTTTAAGTTCATGCACATGCTCACTATGCACATTTCAGGACTTTTTTATTCCAGTTTTTTTTCTTTTGCTTATATACTGGTCATGTGTGCCCTTTTTGGACCCAGATGTTCAGGGTTAACAAGTGGCCATCCCACCTCATGACCACATAAATTGTACTTTGTAAATAAGACCTGAAATGGGTTTTAGAGGTGGGGGTTGAACCCCCTAAAACACATTTTGTGTTACATTTACAAGGTGCTACTTAGGTGGCCATGAAGGGGTGTACCAACTTGCACACCTTACAACTGTGGGCTCAAAAAAAGCTAAAATGGTTCTGTTATGAGCAAATGAAAAAAAGGGGAAAAACTCTAAGTTTGAAAATATATGTACATTTTACATGTGTGTTACATAGAAACATAGAATTTGATGGCAGATAAGGACCTCTTGGCCCACCTAGTCTGCCCATTTCCCTACCTAACGGATAAGCTGCAGATCCTAGTTAACCAACAGCCTACTTCCTCCTACCCCCCTCTAGAATTGCCTTATGTCTCTCCCATGCATTCTTGAATTCCCCCACTGTTTTTGTCCATACAACTTCCTCAGGAAGGCCATTCCATGCATCTACAACCCTCTCTGTAAAGAAATACTTCCTCACATTACCTCTGAGCTGTCCCCCCTCTATTTTCAAATTGTGCCTCCTTGTTCTTGCACATCTCTTTTTCTGAAAGATGCTACCCTCTTGGACTTTGTTGATTCCGTTGAGGTATTTGAAAGTTTCTATCATGTCCCTCCTCTCCCTCCTATCCTTGAGGCTATACATCTTAAGCTCCTTTAGTCTTTCTTCATATGTCTTCTGGTGTAGACCCTGCACCATTTTGGTTGCCTTCCTATGGACAGCCTCCACACTGTCTATGTCTTTGAGGAGATGGGTTCTCCAGAACTGCACACAGTACTCCAGATGTGGTCTTACCAACTGTCTGTACAGAGGGCCAACAACTTCCTGTTTTCTACTGGTGATGCCACTCCCTAGGCATTCCGGTATCCCTCCAGCCCTCCTTACTGCCTTTTCACATTGCTGGCCCACCTTTAGGTCATCTAATATGACTACCCCCAGGTCCCTATCCATTTTTGTTGTTGTCAGTATCTCACCCCCAATTGTGTACTCTTCCCCTGGGTTTTTCTTTCCCAGGTACATTACTTTGCACTTCTTTGCATTGAATCTAAGCTGCCATACATTTGACCATTCATCCAACCTTGCCAAGTCCCTTTTCATGCTTTCCACCCCACCTTGTGCATCAACTCTGTTGCAGATCTTAGTGTCATCTGCAAAGAGACATACTTTCCCTTCCAGTCCCTCTGCAATGTCACTTACAAAGACATTAAAAAGGACTGGCCACAGTACTGAACCCTGTGGTACACCACTAGTAATCCCCTTTCTTCACTGTGGACTCCAGTTACTATTACCTGCTGTGTGCTTTTGTCCAGCCAGTGTTTTACCCAGGCTACCACCCTGGAACCCACTCCCAGGCTGGCTAATTTGTTTATTAATCTTTTGTGTGGGACTGTGTCAAATGCCTTGCTAAAGTCTAGGTAGGCCATGTCCACAGGCCCTCCCTGGTCTACTACTTTGGTCACACAGTCAAAGAAATCAATTAGATTTGTCTGACATGACCTTCCTGCTGTGAATCCATGCTGCCTTGGGTCCTGTGCCCCACTGTCTTCTAGGTACTCAACAGTTCTTTCCTTCAGAAGTGATTCCACCATTTTCCCTACCACTGAAGTCAAACTAACAGGTCTGTAGTTTCCTGCCTCTGTCTTGCTCCCACTTTTGTGAAGGGGAATCACATCCACCCTCCTCCAGTCCTCAGGTACCACACCATCCTCCCATGATTTATTAAAAAGGGAAGTCAGTGGTGTTACTAGTTCTTCCCTTAGTTCTTTTAGAATTCTGAGGTGAATCCCATCAGGCCCCATTGCTTTATTCACCTTCAGTTTTAAGAGTTCTTTCAGAACCCTTTCTTCTGTGAAAGGACTAATATCACCCCCCCCCATCCAGAGTGCTTCTATTGACTGGATTAGGTATCTCCCCCTGCTTTTCCATTGTGAATACTGAGCAGAAGAATTCATTCAGTATGCCTGGTTTTTCACTGTCACTCTCTGCCCAACCACCTTTCTCTTTATTCAGCCTCAGTATCCCAGCCTTAGTCTTTCTTTGTTCCCTAATGTACCTATAAAAGGTTTTATCCCCCTTCTTAACCGAATTAGCTATCTTTTCTGCAGTTTGGGCCTTTGCTATTCTGACTGCCTTCCCCCTTCCTTCTGCTTTAACTAGTACTGTTCTCTGTCCTGCTTCTTCTGTGTTTCCTTATACTTCCTGAATGCTATCTTTTTCTCCCTAACCTTCCGCACCACTTCTTTTGAGAACCATAGTGTTTTTTTCTTTCATTTTGATTTGTTTATTTGCTTCACACAAAGGCTTGTTGCCTCTATGATGGCAGTTTTGATGTTTCCCCATTGTTGCTCCACCCCACCTTCTTGCCTGTTCGCTAGTGCTTTTCTGAGGCACTCTCCTATTTTGTCAAAATTAGCCCTCCTGAAGTCCAGTACCTTCACTTTTGTATGGCTTGACTCTACAGTTAAGTTTATCAAGATCCACACTGTTTAGTGGTTGCTTGTTCCCAGATGGCTACCCACTTCAAAATCGGAGATCCTCTCTCCATCCCCATTTGAGAGTACCAGGTCTAAAATTGCTCCCTCCCAAGTGGGTTCCAAAACTAGCTGTCTGAGGCATGCTCCCTGTAGGGCATTGAGAATGGCCCTGCTCTTGGATGTGGCTACAGCAAAGGTGCTCCAGTTAACATCTGGCATATTATTATAGTGGCACGGTATCACCACTATAGTTAAAGATAAAAAGGGGTTTCTATGTTAAAATTCAAACTTTACACTTCAATAGATTTGCAACTATTAAACAGATTTACAAAAATATTTGCATGTGTGGTCTCAAGGGATAGATCTCTTGACATGCCAAGTTTTGTAGTGGTCAGATGTGCAGATTCTGAGACCCAGATAGCGAAAAAAGTGAAAAAAATATATATTTTTTTTGCTGGTTTTTGTCATTGCCTAGTGTCCACATGATTAGGAATTCTTATCTGAAATGTTCAGAATAGCAGGGTTTTTGCCATAGTGTTGCCTTTCTCTGGTTTGGTGCAAAAATATTAATCCTTTCCAAAGTTATTAAATTTTAAAATTTCAGTATTAAGCATGCTCAGTACAGTCTTTTGAATAGCTACTTGGAAAGAAAAAAGAATTTGGTTCTTACAAAATATGATCCTTTTTTGTGAGAAAAAAATATTTTTTCATATGGCTGTGATTTATTTTCCATTTTTTTCAAAATGTTTTTTGAAAACACACATAAATGACAATTTGACCCCATTTGCACACACACCAACATACGTATCTTGCTAATCAAGACCCTGTTATGTGGATTCTTCATTTACCTTTTGGAAAAAAAATCACCCATAAATGTGTTTTTCATACATTTTAAAATATTTTTTTCATGACTCAATTTACTTTTTCATATGGCCATACAAAAAAGGAATTCAGCCATATGAAAAAGGATCCCTTCATCCAAAAATAGAATTTGAACTTAGGATTTTTTTCTGATTTTGTTTTTTTTGCATGAAGGCATCCTTTTTCATATGAATGAAAACAATTATGAAAAAGGGTCCTTTCATATGGAAAAGGAATAAAAAAAAATCCAAATTTATTTTTCTTATGAATGGATCCTTTTACATATGTTTTCTTTTTTCATACAATAAAGGATGTCTTCATACAAAAAAGATTTTAGACATATTTTTCCCCAATTCTTTTTTTATAGGAAGAGATCTTTTTTTCATATGTTGTTTTCCATTCATATGAAAAAGGATGCCCTCATACAAAAAAAAGATTTTGGACTTAGTTTTTTTTTTTACTCTTTTTTCGTATGAAGCAATCCTTTTCCATATGACTCTTTCATTCCTATGAAAAAGATCCCTCCATATGAAAAAGAGATGGACTTAATTTTTTTTCCCATTTCAAATTCAGCAAGCCATAATTCCCTCAATATTTGCAGTTAATGGACAATATGTACAACAAAACAAAGGCCTTAATGAAAAGTACAAGAATAACACATAAAACCACCCCAACAATTTATGGGGCATATAAAAAATCGACAAAATTTAAAGCATGAAAATTCTCATAGGATAACATTGGAAGTTTATCAAATCATATAGCCAGCAAACAAACTGCTTTTTTGCAGAAATGGAAGTAGAGGGCCCTCTGGGCCTTGTGCCTCCACACCAAAAAGGATGTATGTATCTATGGAGGAATGGAAGTGCAGGGTTTGTAGGACCCTGCACTTCCACAGACAAATGGATATGTTCATACAGGTCCCGAAGGAACCTGCATTTATGAGGATACAATTATACAGTACAATGTCAAAAAGTAAGGAAATCTACTGCAAAAAACTTTGCTAATGCACCAGTTAAAGCAACAAAAGTAGGGAAATGTGGTATTAGAGTTCACAAACCTAACACCCCATCCCCAACCTGCAGGCAGCAACAGGAAAAAACATTACAGTTTCTGAGTGTTTACATACCAGGTGTGGGGTTACTTTGGGGTTGTCAGCTCTAATGCTCACCCCATTCCCATATACTGTACCCATCTCAGCTTATTTACTGATGGAATGGGGTGATCATGAGGACTGACAACCTCAAGGTACACCCCACACCTGATTTGTGAAGACTCAGGAGAGGTGAAACTGTAATGGTTTTTCTTTCCTGTTGCTGCTCTGGGGTTGGGGTGGTGTGTTATGGTTGGGAAGCTGAACATCACATTTCCCTACTTTTGTTACTTTAACACTAACTGGTGCCTTAACAAAGCTTTCTGCAATGCACTTATTTATGCATATTTTTTTTTTGTTAGTTTTTTTTTTCTTTAGTAGACAGCAGCCAGTCAAGGTGGAGAGAGGGTTGTGCCAATTGTCCAATGCTGGATTTTACTTAAAAGGTGACTGCAGAAGGGAATGTTTCATGTGGGTTGGGGGATGGGGTATGTTTTTCTTACATGGGGGATGAAGGTGTCATTGGTACTAGTCGATGCAGAGGCTGTTTTTTGTATGATGTTTGACACTGGGATTGTGCATCTGGTGTCAGAAAACCCAAATAGGGGGCTGCATGGGTCACTTATGCTCTATTGCACTTCACATTAGTATGCAGCTGCTTTGTGAGTTGGCCACAGGGCCTCTCATGAAGCAAACAACAGCTCTGGTGCAGTGAGCATCGTTATACAATTGCTTCATGAGTCATCCACTGGGCCATTTATGAAGAAAACTCCAAGTCTGATGTGGTGTGCAGCACTATACAACTACTTCATGGGTGGCCCACATTGATACTCCTCAAGCAAATTACAGGTTTTGCACAGTAAGCATCACCAAGAAGCTGCTTTGTGAGTGGCCTGACTTTGGGAGGAAGCTACAGGTCTGGTGTAGCATGTATTAACATGAAGCTGCTTCATGAGTGGCCCTGAGGGACACACATTAAGCAAGATACAGGTTTGATGCCATTGATACAAACATGCTTTTAGATATCAAGACAGGTAGAAAAATGCTTCTGTGTTTACTGGCACACTGCAATCTCTTAGTTCTAGAACAGTAATGTACAGGCATATAAATAACGCATGTCTTCTTACTGTCTTGTGCTTTTATTATAAAGTACAATTTTCAGAGCCAGCTTTATCCCCCAACTTATCTTATCATTCCACATCTTACACACTGCATTGCAATGTCACTTCCATAGAGCAACTGTCATGCGCTGTAAATGAATTATCTGGATGTACCACTGTTACTGCATTGGTTATGTATTATTTTATATTGTATTGTACTAGTGCTTACTCTTGTATCCTCCCAGGTTGTCCCTAAAAATAGGCATTGATTATCCATTTCCCCTTACCTGGTAAATAAAAAATAACTAAACTAAATAACCATACAATAAGAATATAAGTCAGATAGCAATGACTAAATATTTTAACATTGTTTTTCCACTGGCATTATTTTATGCTTCCTGCATCATGAATCACAGACATCAGTCCACCTTTTTTCTTTTAGTGCCAACAACCAATTTTAATGTAAAAAAAAATCCGATGACCATGGGTAGTATACATAGGAAATGACAAGCATGACTTAGCACTATTTTCAAAAATATTTTTTTTGTCTGTTTTGTAATTAATGAAATTATATTTCAAAACCAGCATCTTTTAAATTGTTAGGCTTAAATGCTTCAGTTTTAAATGAAACCCTGGGAGTCTGATCAATATGAATAGATTGTAGCTATATAATTTTCATATTACAGTGGTGCAGTAGCACCACTATAGTTAGGATTGAGTATGCTGTTTAGTGTTAAACCCCTGATTTAGCACTTCAATAGGTTGCCCCCAGTTCAACAGATTTGCATGAAGTTTTGCATGCGCAGTCGGGGGGGGGGGCAAAGTCTCTTGATGTGGAAAGTTTTGTTCTGGTTGGATGTGCAGATTACGAGATCCATACAGTGAGTTTTTAGGACAAATTAATTTGGTTTTTTTTTGCTTTTTTTTCGTCCTTACCTGGCCCCGACACAACTTGGAATTTTGGTCTGAAATCTTCAGTGAAGAATCGGATTGCTGAAAAAAATAATAATTAATTCCCAAATTATAACGATTTCACATTTTTGTTCTGAGCATGCTCAGTAGGCTCTTTTGCATAACTGTTTGATACACCACTGAGTATGCTCAGAACTGAAATTTCAAATCCTTATAACTTGGAAAAGGATTAATTTTTTTTCATGAAACTAAAGACAGGCATCATTCTGGAGCAAGCCCTATCTACCCTGAAAATCTCAGATCAAAATTGTAAACCTTCTGGACTGTAGACAATGCCAAAAAAACAGCAAAAGCCCTGATTTTTTTCCTAAAAACACATTAGTATGATTTCTTTGAAAAAATAAACACCTGAACCTAGCTAAATGGGACCCATTTAGATAGATTCTGCTACTTGTGTTTTTAAAAACTTGCCAGAAATACCTTTTCCAAGCACCAAAAAATTCCAGGGTGCCCAACTTATTGCGAGGAGCCATTCACTCGCATTTCCTGTATGAGAACAGCAGGATTTTCTTGAGTTCAGCAGTCGCTGCTGGAAGTCATGCTACAGGCTGCAGTGAGAACAGTGTGCCACCATGTTCTGTCTGTCTGCCTGTCTGTCTGTCAATCTATCTATCTATCTATCTATCTATCTATCTATCTATCTATCTGTCTATCTATCTGTCTATATTTGTCTGTCTATGTATGTATGTATACATGTATGCATCTATCTATCTATCTATCTATCTATCTATCTATCTATCATCTATCTACTTTACTTATTAAGTGGACCAGGGTGCCCACCCCCTGAACTGCTTCTTTCTCCCCCCTCCCCTCCAGGCCAACTGCCCACAATTCTGAATATTAATTTTTGTAATATATAAGCAAACATGGGTTCCCACTCCCAATACCACTTCTCTGCATCCCCTCCCCTCCAGGATACCCACCCATATTCACTGAAGTATAGCCTGACACTAGGGTGCCCAATTCTAGTGTTGGAATCTCAGCTGTCATAAAGACAACTATCCCTCTATTTTTTTCTTTTTAAACCTGTAAAAAAGGAAATGGTCCTTCATTGATCTGATCCCACTACCCCAACCTCCCACTCAGTCCCACCATACACCCTCACTCACCTGAACATATCCCATAGCATATATTCTCTCCCTGATCAGAGACATGTCTTGCTGCTGGAACTGGCAACTGCAGTATGAGAAACTACGGTAAGTACGATTCAATGTATTTCAATGGGGTTTGAAATTTGATGCATATCTTTGACTTTTTTGCATACAGTCACCCCAAATTTTCCACATGATCTTTCTGGGACCACACCTAGATTTGAACATTTTCACTGCCATTGTTTATGAGGTGGGGTCATAAGAAAGCCATGTTATAAATTTGGTGTAAACAATGTAACAATACCAAAGTTATGAGTGTACATTGAATTTCTTTATGCTTGCTCATAACTTCAATAATTTTAAATATTTTGACTCCAAATTTTCAACATAGCCATTTTTTCACACCACCTCATGAATATGACAACTGACATTTTTTTCAAATCCTGGCCAAAATGTGTTTTCACACCAGTGGTGTGGAATGACATTTTGGTGGTACACAATGGCATTTCAATGAGGACATGAACATTTTTACCTACCTGTTTCATGAGGTGGGGTCATAAGAAGGCTATGTTGAACATTTGGTGTACAAATATGGTAAATTGCCCAGGTTATGACTGAACATTATAATAGTTCAACGTTCAATCATAACTTCACTAATTTTCAACATTTTACTCCATATTTTGACCATAACCATTTTCTACACCACCTTAGTAACATGGGAAGTGTCATTTTTTAAATGATTGATGAGACGTCTTTTCACACCTCTGGTGCAAAATGTCATTTTGGCCAATATATTATAAATGCTACATGTCATGTTTATAAGGGAAGTCATAAAATGACGATCTTGAAAAGTTGGGGATAAAATTTAATAAAAAAGGAATAAATGTGCGAAGAGTGAATGTATAAGGAGTGAATGTGTGAAGAGTGACTGTGTAGGCAGTGAATATGCCAGGCCCTTGTATGTTCCCCTTAGGAAGATTCCTGGCTCCTTAAAAATACCCCTGTTGGCTCTTCTCTTTACATACATACTGTAACCAGTGATGTCATCTGTTGAATTTAGATCCATATCATGATTCTACTCAATCTATTCTAGGAAACACAAACTTGAAGTTTGCTGGGAAGATGCTGACCTGGATGGTTTGGCCCTCTTAGGAGCTTTTGTCGGTGGATAATTTTGTTGTCTGTTGGCAGGCTTATTACTTTTGCAGAGGCTTAGTGAAAATTTGGTTGGCTTTCATCTATGTGTTTTAATCCACTTTTGTGGCTCACTTTGCATTGAGTTCTATTTAATTCAGGTGTGAAGTGGTTAAATATTTTCAATTTAGACATATGCTGTTTCAATATTTTGGTGCTGGTGTCTGGACTAAAGAATACAGGGAAAACTGCTCCCTTTGATATCGATCACCACCGCTTGCCACGTTGTAGCCTTTTTTCATGTGCAGCTGTGGGAACACCTCGCTGAGAGATAATATCATTTTTATTATTCTTGGGACAAGGTTTTACCTTCTCAGGGAGGCCCCCGTGACTGTCCCCATATCTGAAAGGACATATGCAAGTATATTAAATGGGACAGGTATAATTTCATGCAGTTTCAAATTTTACACAATATGTTTTATAATCCGATTAAACTTTTCAGAATGGGTAGGTTGATCTTGGATGTATGTACTAGGTGTCAGCACATTCTTTGGACCTGTGAAAGGTCACACCTTTTGGGAGGAGATTAGATGTCATTTAGATCCCTTATTAGGGCTTGACCAGGCTTTCACACCTGAAATCTGAATATTGGGGGATTTTGCCAAGGTTTTAATCGGTAACCAGAAACCACATATTGCTTTAATAGCAGCCTGTGCTAAAAATGTCATTCTTCAACACTGATGTGACCAGACTATCCCTACTTATGTGGAATGGTACTGAGAAATCCTTTTTGTACTGCAAATATGTCACTTTCCCACAAGAAATAAACTCAGGTATTGGAATCCCTTTTTACCCAGTTGACTCTTGATACCGGGTGATGGTCAGTTATTCACTATTTATTACTCATTATTCATGGTTTCTTATTTATAGATTCCACACCTCATCTCCCTGAAGAGGATTTTTTTTTTTTATTTGGTTGTTTAACCAGGTATAGCACACTAAGCTGAAAGCTTTTTTACAGGAGCAACCACTTGCTCAGGGTCACACAGTATGCAAGTGGAAGCTGTGGGATTCAAACCCAGGTTTAGTCTGCTGGATGTTACCAGATTTGCAGCTCAGAGCCTTAGACCACTGCGCTATACTGCCTGCCTGAACCTGCATAACAGTTCTGACACATATTCATTCTTTTTCAGGATGTGAATGCTCCCTTTTTGTTATGTTTAAGCTGTTATCATCCTGGTTGTGGTTGGTAATATCCCAGCCTCCAGAGAATGGGGGATGGATGGGGATTGTTTTTGGGGTTGGGTGGGGGTGTGGGTTTGGATTGTTATGTTTATAGCTTGGTTGGGAAGTTTACATGTTCTGGATAATTTTATTATTTTACTTTATGTCCTAATTGTTGTATGTTTATATATAAATGGTTCTATATTTATTTTGTTGGCTGTTGATATGTATTTTGGAGCCAATGTGTCTTTAATTTTTTTTTATATATCTTGACTTCTAACCAAGTTTAATAAAGTTTATTGAATTTAACAAAAAAAAATGTGCCAGGCTCTGCACTTCTACAGACAGGTGGTGCACAGCTGTATCTGTTTATACAGGTTCTGGGGGACCTGTGTGAATGACAATATGATTCCACTAGTTCAAAAAAAAAGGAAATTGTTTAAAAAAAACAACTTTGGTAATGCATCAGTTAGGGAAACATACCCCAAAAGTAGAGAAATTTGGTGTTAGTGTTTTCATCCCTAACTCACCCCACCCCCAAGCAGCAGAAAGAAAAACATTAAGGTCTGGGGTCACCGTAGTCTTTGCAAATCAGTTGTGGGGACTTCCATGGGGTTGTCAACCTTAGTACACACCCTGTTCCCCTCACATGATCTCCTCTCCTTTCTTGGGTCCTAGCTGAAGATAGCTACAACAAACTGTGTTAGCAACATGTGGCATGCCATAGTTGTCTGTCTTTGAAGAGTGAATCACTATTAGGCACTGGCTTGGAGCTGCACCTTGTGCTTCAAACTGGAGCCTACAGGATGGAGAGGAGTGCAAGCATTAGGATTGACAACCCAAGGAAGACCCCACAACTGACTTGCCAAGACTCCAGAGACCCAAAACCCTAATGTTTTTTCCTTGTTCTGCTTGAGGGTAGGGGTGGGGAGTTAAGGTTGGAAACGCTAATGCCACATTTTCCTACTTTTGTGGTAAGTTACCCAACCTGGTTCATTTACAAAGTTTTTGCAAAGAATATTAATACGTGTCTGTGCATGTCAATATAATATGTTGTTAAACATAAAGGGACTTACACAGTTTCTTGAACCATTTTCATTTTCATATTTTGATATACTAAAACTTTAGCAAAATGATATATCTGTATGTCATCTTAGCTGACTCCAAACTTTCATTTAAAAAATTTAGTTTCTAGCCATAGCAGTACCAAAGTTATACAATTTTAAAGAAATTACCTTTGGAAAGGTCTAACACTTCAACTGTCAGGACTAGAAATGTTATTATTTTTAAATGAAAGCTTAGAGACCCATCATTAAGAATCATGCCTATCAATACCATTTTTACATGCTGACAGTATTCTATATATTCTGATTCTGTTTTAATTCTCTACTAGAGTATATTATCAATATTTTTTTTTTTTGCTGTGGCACAGCCATAAAACAGCAAACACATTGTATTGATAATCTTTTTTGGTATCAACAGGCTGCATCAATAGTATTTGTTGTACTAATTCATAAAACTACAGTATATGATGGGTTAAAAAATGTAATTTGGTCTGGTGGCACTGAGAGTTGAGGTGCTGGACACCTTACCTCACACTAAGCTGGTGACCCGGGTTCAGGAGTGACCTCGGGTCATCGGGGTGCCAGCAAGGGGGAAGGAGAAGCAGGACTGAGCAAGTCAGCAGGCTGCTGTCCTCTTCCAGGGGTGGTGGAGGTGGGTTGTCACCCCCCATAGCTCCACACACACTGGGTGGAGGTCCAGTGGGTTGCGTAGATGGAAGGGGGTGGCAGCGCAGGTGGGCAGAAGGGGATGAGCTGGCACCACAGTGTGCGTGCATGCCTCCACACTCATGCACAGCCATGTGCTGGGGCCTCAGGTGGGAAAGGGAGAAAACACCTAAAAAAATACCATAAAATGTATATGGAAAAATAATGTTGTTTGTTGATTTTTTTGAATTTTGGTAACACTACACATTATTTATTTATTGAATTTTGTTGACGCTGTAAGCCCACTGGGCCTAGAAGTTCCTTTTTCAGGTGTGACTGAGGTGAGGTGGATACAGATGGTAAGCAACTGAAACTGAACCAGATTAAGCTGTTGGTGGTATTTTTAGTGAATGGGAGCAATTTGGCCAGGGCACTGGGGAAATTTTCCTACTCTGCCTGCAGGAGTGCTGTCACTTCCTGTGGACAGGATGGAGGGACCCAGTTTGCAGCCAGACACAGGAGGAGGAGGAAGTGATGATGTGGCAGGGGAGCAGGTTGTTCTGCAAAGAGGAGACCTGATTTGAGGGCCTACATTCTCTTCGCAAGAGATATTAGATGCAGAAATAGCCATGGATCCCCAGCATTTCATTGAAGTTGAATCTAGACAAGTAGAATCAGATCAAGAAATTCTGACCGAAACCATGGATTGTATGCAGCCTGTAAAGGAAAGCAACTCATCTGCAGATATTGCTTCATGTTTGTTTACTAGAGAAAAATTATTAAAAGAAAAGAACAAATTACTTGCAAAAATACAGAGTTTGGAAGCTGAAATGATGGTGTTAGAGGCTGAAGAAGAAGTAGATAGCTCACAGACAGCTGTCAAATCACCGCTGAGTCACCCAATGCTCGGGGAGCGGCCTGCGGAAGTCAGGGATCCTGTTCAAACTACAGATTCTGTAACAGTGGCTGGCAGTAAAGAGATCAATGCAAACCCATGCCTAGAGCCATCAGAGGTCCCTAGTAAGACTCCAAGTCCTAAGATAGCCAGAAATAGACCCCCCAAACATTGTTTAGGGGTCGGGAAAGTAACTGGTCCCACAACAATGCCAGGGACCATGGAAAAAACTTTTTCCTTTAAAGAGAAACATTTAGCAAGAGACTGGGGCACAAGAATAGATATTGATTCAGAAATTAATTTTGATACTTGGACACCAGAGAAAGCATTAGCACAAGCAGGATGGACTCAGGGACTCAGTCTGGGAAATGGTTTCCAGATCCAAGAGCCCCTACTTTTCGATCATCACGGGACTCCAGTCCAGCAGATGTGGCCATCAACAATGATGCAACAATGAGCTCCAACATACCCCAGGATAATGACTTTTCTGTTAACTCAAATATTTCTGATAATGACTCTAATTTACAAAATAGTGAGAATACGATTCTGCAGAAAGAAATTGGTTTAGAAGGGAATGTGCCAGTTAGAGGGGAGGTAGAACCTTTGTGTTTAAGTCCATCTGAAAATGATCTAAATAGTAACCCTATGGGACCTTCTTTAGCTCCTATGTTCAAGCTAGCTGACCTTTTTTCAGATAAGGGTGAACCAGTACCTAGGCGCAATGCGGTGCGACTATTGTATAAAGGTGGGTTGTAAACCCCTCAGATAGGCTTTACATAGCTAAAACTTTGCTAAAGACTTCTATGAAGTTCTTTTCCTCTGAAATATTCACCCTAATTGGACTTGGTAATGGAAATTATGATGTTAGTTTTAAGGCTGACTCAAGCTTAGACCGGTTTTGGACCCAGTACCATACTCTTAAAAACAAACCTGTATGGATACCATTTCATGTAATACCATTGACCAAGCCATTACCCAAAACCATTACAGTCCTCTTTAAGAATGAGGGGGTGAATACAGAGGATATTATGTTTTAGTTGAGGCAAAGGTGAGAAATAATGGGGAAACCTATACCAAATCTTGATAGTGAACAGATTTGGGATGGAAGTTGGTGGATCAAAATAAAACTGTTTATCACAAATACAGGCCCAGTCCATCTTCCCAGTATATTTTACTTAGGAAAAGATTGAGGTTTCATATTTTATATAGGACAACCCAAATCCTGTTTTAAATGTGGGTCAAGAGCACATCTAAGCTCAGCATATGATTCTTCTCACTGTAACCATTGTCTAGAATTTGGTCATAAAGCTTCAGCATGCCTGAACCTTTTCAAATGTAATCTCTGTGAACAAACAGATCATGCTTATGGGAGGTGTCCATGGGCCTCCCCATAGCAGGGATGACAGCCCATCACATGAGGGCCTGATTAACATAGCCCGGCACCAACAAGCAAAAAGAATTGCAGAGCAAGACAATAGAAATATGGGAAACCAGATTGTAGCCCCCACATCAGAAAGTACTACCCTTCAGCCAGATGATAACCCTACTATAGAGCCCCAAATAGTTGAGACCCCAGATCAGGAACAAAATCAGGTAGCTGAACAAGAAAATATGGAGATGGAAATGCCCCCCCCCCCAACCAGGGCAGAAGGAACCATCCTTTAAAAAAGTTCCTACAAAAAAAAAGAACCAGGCAGGGGAAATCAGTTCCCATAACTGATTCTGTGTCAACCCCCATTCCAACTGGAAATAAGTACAGAATTTTGGCAACAGAAGGTACTGATGGGGACTCTGAAGGAGAGGGTACAGGCACCTCCTCAGTAGTCTCCACTATGGACACAGAAGGGAGAGGGATAGATCCCATAGCAAAAAAGGACTAGGCAGAGGAAAAACTGAAAGGTTTCTTGAAGAGATAAGGAACTAAGACCTTATGTTTTTATATACCTATGCACTCTCTGTTAATAGCTACATTAAATATTAACAGTATTAAGAGTGATAGGAAACGTATGGGAGCATTTTATTCTCTGCAGGGAAATACATTTAATATACTACATATTCAGGACACAAGACTGAAATCACATTACAAGCTCCAGCATGCCTCACGAGCTTGGACTTCCGGACCCTCATTTTGGTCCACAGGACAAGACATGTGTGACGGCATAGGCATTCTCTTTTCAAATTCCTTTCTGAAAGTTTCCAGGTTAATCGATATACACCCTGGTAGAACTTTATTATTAGATATTTCCTTTTTTACAGAAAGATTTTGGTTGATAGTCACTTATGCCCCTCAAACAAAAGCTCAAAGGGTTGCCTTAGTCAAAGAAATACAACAATATCTGCATACATCTAGATTACTGTTGTGGATTGGGGATTTCAATTGTGGGCTTTCCACCCAGGATAGAGGTTTAAGGACAAATAAATTATTCTGTGACTCACAAACCCTTAAACGGATAATGCAAACAGCAAACTTGGTGGATGTATACAGAACATGTAATACAGAGGGCGGATATACATATTTTAAAGGAACCTTGAAAACTAGAATTGATTTTATTTTCACATCTAAATCTCTGGAAATCACACAGGCAAGAACATATCCAAATGAATTTTCCAACCATGTAATAGTAGGAGCTCAGGTTCAATGGGAAAATAGCCAGAGATGCAGAAAAAAATCACTGGAGGTTAAATGAAAATATTTTATGGGACCCGTACATACAGCATAAATGGAAAAGAGAATGGACAGCTCGCCTATCTGTTATCAATTTATTTGACAACCTCATAGAATGGTGGGAGGATCCAAAAATGGGTGGCAGGATTTTTTTCAGAACAGGGCCCATTACATGGCCCAGAAACAATATTTGAAATATTTACAGCTAAGACATCAGCTGCAACACTTAATTTCGCAAGCTTCACAAACAAACCAATACTATAGCGAGCAGATAAAAAATATTAAACAAAAAATGGTAGACATTCAATACAACAGAGCTCAAACACTAAATCAAGAATTGAAATTTGGAACAAAGATAACAAAAGGTTCATTAGATCCGTACAAAGAATGCCAGAAAAGAGTGGATAATAAAATCATCACAGAACTATTCTCCCCTGAAGGGATCTTGGTACATTCTCCACAAGAACTATTACAAACAGTTGAGATATATGCTACTGAACAATTTGGATGCCTACAGGAGGTAGAGGATTCAAGTAGACTATTACATTCTCTAGACTTACCACAGGTACAGCAAGTAGATAAAGACCAGTTAGTCATGAAAGTAACCTCAGAAGAGGTATCAATGGCTATTTGTAGTTTAGCTCCAAATACTGCTCCTGGGATGGATGGTCTCTGAACAGGCTTTTATAAAACATTTAGGGAATAATTAGTTCCTATTTTGATAAACCTCTATAATACTGTATTAGACACTTCATCTTATAGTAAATCCATGCAGAAAGCAATTTTAATCTTGTTACATAAGAAAGGAGAGAAAAATAACTTGCAAAACTGGCTTCCACTAAATTTACTAAACACAGATCTGAAAATTCTAAGTAAAATCCTTTTAAATAGACTTCTGAAAATAGCCAATTATTTGATTAGTCCACTAAAGACATGCACTGTTCCTAGAAGGAAACAATAGGACAATCTCATAATTATGAGAGAATTATTTTTCAGAGGAGAAGCAGGGACTTTAGAAGGGTTCCTGTTAACATTGGACCAGGAGAAAGCTTTCGACAGGTTGTCACATAGCTTTTTATTTACATTCCCTAAAGCATATGGGATACCTGATACATTTGCGAATTGGATTCAGCAAATGTACAAAAAGGCATATGTTATCCCGAATATGAATGGGTGGCTAGGGAGAAGACTTTTAATACAGAAAGGAGTAAGGCAAGGGTGTCCCCTGAGCCCTACATTACATGCATTTGTCATAGATATTCTGATTAGGCAAATAGAAAATAATGCAAGTATTAATGGTTTAGAGGTAATACGCCAGGCCCCAGTCATTAAGATATTATCCTATGCAGATGATATGGTCCTTGTAGTCCCCCCCACGGTATCAGAAATGGAGTTAGTTAATACTTTAGACAAGTACTCAAGAATCTCAGGATCCCGGATCATCTTAGGGAAAAGCAAAGGGATAACCATAGGTAAAACATGAGTGCCCCCTTCAGGACAGTTAATAGGAGTTACAATTTCAGACCAACCAATCCTGGTCTTAGGGATAGACTTTGGACCAGGAGATATGTGTATACATAACTGGGACAAAAACCTAACAAGAGCTACATGTGTAGTTAACACTTGGAAAGGTCAACAGTTATCAAAGAAAAGAAGGATAGTATTAATAAAGACCTTGTTGCTCCCGGTATTTGTGTATTTGAGTTACATTTATCCACCTCTGCATAGTAGATTTATGAACTTATTAAGTATATTTTTTCAAGCTTTATGGGGGTCACAGTTAAACCGAATTAAGAGGGAAATCACATATCGCCCAGTTAAGAGAGGAGGAGTAGGGATGATAAATCCAGTTGCTTTTTATATAAGCTTATTTATCTCTTATAACTTCAGGCAGGCTATGAAACCTGGGGTCATTTCATGGAAAGGTTTAGCAGAATACTGGCTAAGGCCTTGCCTTTCTGGATGGGAAAATAGACAGGGTAGACTATTAAATAAAATAGGAACCCCTCAATATGGACTGGAAATGATTAAAAGCTTAATAAAATGGGGGATTTCTCCCCAGCATGTCCTATTAAATGATAGGAAATCAGTATATAAACTGATATTAGATTCTGAATGCTCATCCGAGATTGATTTCCCTAACTGTCCATCAAACCATATAAGTTTTGTGTTGCAACAACTGTCAAACAACAGAATCCCACCGTATGCATGGGACTGCACTTGGATGTATAATTATGGCAGATTAAGCATAAAAGGCAACAGCAAACATAAATAGATAAATGAAAGAAACTGCCCAAGGGAAACATGTCTTCAAATAACAGAAACTCAGGAACACCTATTTTTTAACATGTGCATATATAAGGCCTTTTCGGAGTATCTTAGCTGAACTCTTTAAGGAACCAAAGTTTTTAACGGTAGACTACTTCCCTGTAATATATGGTCCAGTTGATAGTTCCTTTAGTACATATCAGGCTGATACAATTTATATTGTATTTGTTCTTATTAAGTATTTTATATGGCACGTACATTGTTTATGGATTTTACAACAAAAGAAGGTACATAATACAGAACTGCTTCAGAATCTCAAAATAGCCTTTGCCAAAACAATGCAGTATGACATAGCTAGATTTTCACCAGAGAAAGTGAAGCATTTATGGGCTAACTGTATAGAATGGTGTAATTAAGTCTTAAAAATGACAAGGGGAAAAACTCCAAATAATGTTGATTTATGTGACAGTTAAATTTTTTTTATTTTTTGTGTGTGTGTGTTTGTTTTCATATGTTCTTACTTTATATGTTCTGATGATTTATCATTGATGTACGTACTGTAATGAAATCCAAAATTTTCAATAAAATTCCCCTACTCTTTTTCGATAAGTGCCATGGGATCTTTAGCATCCACCTGAACTACCACCAGTCCAGGCAAATGGGACTTCGGTTTAACTTCTCATCCGAAAGATGGCACCTCAGAAGTGCAGCACCCCCCTTATGCTGCACTACAGTGTCAGTACTGGGAAATTAACCCAAGTGCCAGATGTGGGAACTGAACCCACAGCCCTCTGATCTCCCGGCATCAGAGACAAGTGTGCTAGCTACTGAGCCACTGACACTGACATGAAGATACACATTTAGAGACTGTGTACTTTGCAGCTTAACTTTCATTCACCTTGTGTCCTTACTTGCATCACAGGCATTTTGCTAATCCCTCAAGCAAACCTTGTGGAAGGATTTAAAGATAATAATCACGGCAGATAATCACTGTCAGTTAGCAAAAGAAATTTCAGAGATGTGAATATCTCAAAACTGAAAAGGAAAACAATAATATGATCAACAACAGAAGCCTCCATAGGACCAAAGTGAGTAAGATTGCCAAAAATATCTCCATTAGGTCTACCAATTAAGATAGCATTATTATTTTAATATATTATTTACTGCAGTTTATGACCATATGGTTTTATCTTATTATTTTTACTTTGTATTTTAGGTGAGAAAAAAATGTAAAATGTAAATGTTTGCAGGAGTCATTCTTTTTTTGCTGGTAATATGGTCTGTCAAGGTTGATCTAGCATTAATGTCCCAAGTAACAAAAACAACATCCTCACAAAAACTAAGCTGAAACCGGTCAATAAGATTATTAAGTTCTTCTCAAAGCACAAAATTATAACACTTAGTACTGGAAAGAGGAATGAAGATAAATGGTATAGTCTTAGGATATTTCATACAGTATGTCATATTACACTCAGGGAGATAAATCTAAGAAAATCTACTGTTGCTGATGACATAACAAACTTCAAAACAAAAATATTATTTTTGAACTAACTTGAAATGACTCAATGGTGTTCCAAATGAGACTTCAAAATAATTAAAAGTAGAAAACTTAAACTTCAAGACAAGTACTTCATTTTAGAGAACATGGAACAGTGAGGAAAGGTCCAAATAAAACAAAAAAGGGTTCCAGAAAGAAGTGTGGAATGAGAAAGTGGAGAAACAAGATGATAATAAAAATGATCAGGTTCATATGTTATTAACATTAACTAAAAAGTACTTCTTAGGATGGGGAGGTTCTAACCAATTTCTTAATGACTGGGCACATAACAGTGGAATGCTTAACCAATCAACCAATTTAAAATGAGGTTCAGTTCAATAGTTAGTTCCTGAATAAACTTATTTGATGACTACTACTTATTAGACAGCAACACATAGAGTTCTATTGTTATAACAATTGTCCTGTGCTACACTGAAGGCAGTAGTTGAACTCAAGGAAAAGGAGTTAAATCTTAGCATAGAAGTATAGACAATGATGGCATCAGATCCATCTAGTCTGCCCAGAGTTCCCTTTCTATATCAGACCCTATTGTCCATATGGGGTTGTATCCCTCCCAATCGATCCACCTGCTCCTCTCCCTACTGCTACTGACTTGTGCAACCAGCAAGCCCTTTACTGTGTTCCAGCCATGCTTGAAACCATTTACAGTCTTGGTGTCCGCAACCTCTGTTGGCAGACTGTTCCATGACTCCACCATCCTTTCTGCAAAATAAAACTTCCTCACATCCCTCTTAAGCCTCCCTCCACCAGTTTCCACTCATTACCTTGGGTTCTTAACTCTGTATTCCTGCTAAATGGTTCCCCACAGTTCACCTTGTTTATTCCCATCAGGAACTTGAAGGTCTCTATCATATCTCCACTCTCTCGCCTGATCTCCAGTGAGCACGTTTAGTGTCTTGAAACAATCTTCATAAGATCTGGCCTGCTGGCCATTAATCATCTCGGTTACACTGAGTTGCACCGTCTCCAGCCTCTCCCCATCCTTCTTTCTCTAGGTGAGGACTCCTAACTGAGCACAGCATTGCAGGTGTGGCATCACTAGTGACCTATATAGCGGTAGTAGTACCTCCTTTTTCCTGCTGTCAGTACCCCTTCTGATACACCCCACCTTCTTATTAGCCATACTGTAGGCCTAGTTATACTGGCTAATTTGTTTCAGGGTGTTACTAGTGATGACTTCCAGGTTCATTTCATCTGCTGTAGTGTTCAATTTCCCCCCTCCCATCTGGTACTCTGTCCTGTTTTTTTTTTCCTCCTAGTTGCATAACATTACTTTTTTGCTTTGAAATTCAACAGCCAAATCTAAGACCATCAGTCTGGTCTTTATAGATTTCTCTGCACCTCCATGATCCCTTTATTACTATCTACCCTACCATAGAGCTTCACATCACCTGTGAAGAAACACAATTTGCCCCGGACACCCTCTACAATGTCACTGAAGAACATATGGAAGAGATCCCTGTGGCACCCCGCTCATGACTGTCTTCTCTTCTGACTTGACACTATTTACCACAACCCTCTGCTGTCCTTCTACCATTTTCCTACCCAACTAATCAGGTCCCTAGCCATGCCCAGGTACTCAAATTCCTTCAGAAATCTTTTGTGTGGCACCAAGTTGAAAGTCTTGCTGAAATCAAAGTAGAGTAAATCCACAGCATGGCCCTTTTCATCTACCTTTGTTACCAAGTCGAAAAGAAATCTATCAGGCTGGTCTCACAAGACCTCCTTACCATGAACGAATGCTGTTTATTATCCTGTAGATCATTGTTCTGTAGGTAGAGCTCAAGGTCCTCTTTGATCAGTGACTCCATCAGTTTACCCACTACAGCGATAAGGCTGATAGGTCTGTAATTGTGTGGTTATTCCTTGTTCCTTTCTTGTGTAGCAGGACTATGTCAGCTACCATCCAGTCTTTTGTGACTACCACTATCTGAACTGAACTATTGAATACCCCTGCTATGGGTTCAGCCAATTCTGAAGCCAATTGCTTGAGCAGCCTTGGCACATTCCATCTGGCTCTAGGGTTTTAAATAATGTTATGGCATCAAGCCCCTTCTGGAACCTTTCTCTGGTACATACTGGCTGTTTCATTTCAGGAATGCCCCTGGAAGCTACCTTGATGCCACTTTCAGGCAGGATCCCACTGTCTTCCCCTGGGAAGAAGGAGCAGAAGTAATTGTTAAGGGTGGCTGTTTGTTGTTCTTCTTCCACCAGTACCATCCCCCCTTGTAGCTTAACAATACCTCCTCCCTGCTTCCTTTTTCCTTGTATATCTGAAAAATTGTTTTTCCACACCCTTAACCCTCTCTGCAATATGCAGCTCTGTGTCTGCCTTTTTGCCTCGCAGGCCATCTTGTTTCCTTCCCTGGTTTTTATTTGGTACGCTACCCATTTCTCCTCCCGCTGCTTTTCCTTATATCCAATGAAAGCCTTTTTCTTGGCCATAACTGCTTCTCTGACCCTTTCCAAGAAATATATTGGTCTTCTGTACCTGTTTCATTTTGTAACAATGCTGATGCATGGCTTTGTTGCCATAAGAATGGTCCTCTTAATTGCCACCCATCTTTCCGCTACACCTTTGATGCTGTCCACCCTGGTCAATTTCTCTCTGCTGAGCTTCTTTATCTGAAGTCAGCTGCCCTGAAATCTGGAACTTCAGGTTCTGATAGAGAATTTTGGTACTGAGAAACAGCTTAAATCTTAAGAAGTTATGATCGCTGGACCCCAGTGGCTTCTCTACCATCACTCCACCCACCATCTCTGAGTTGGTGAGCACCAAATCAAGAATGGCCACCTGTGTAGTGTGGTTCATAACCAGCTACACCAGCAGACAATCCTGCATTGTATCAAACAGAGCCTGAATGCTAGTGCAACTGGTGTCTAGAATGTCCCAATCAGTATCTGGCAGGTTCAGATCATCTACCACTACCACCACTTCCCACTTCATCACTCCTCTTACCATCTCTTCCCTGATCTTCCTATCTCTCTCTTCCCCTTGTCCTGGTGGTCTATATGTAACCTCCTTACAAATGGGGGTTCCTAAAAAGCCTCTATGGAGCTTGCCTAAGTGTTCCCCTGCCTGCTGACATTCGGTGTTTAAGTCGTTAGATTGGCACTGTGAGTGCTGGTAGAGCCTCCACATACTGTCTCTTTAAGAGCCATCTGCTTGCAGACACAGTTACTACTTTTCTGAGGGGGCTGGTGTTTCCCTGCTCGAAGCCTGCCTGAACTGCGGGGCAATTGCTTCATTTTGCGATCGCTAGAGGAGCAAAGGGAGCCCATCTGAATGATATGCTTGTTTTCCTATAAACAGTTAGAGCATTCGTCATACTGTAGTTTGTCTAACTTGCTTTTGTTACAGCTAGGACTCTGTGTGCATTGCCCCTCCATTTTGGACCCAAACTGCAGTTCTGAGGCCAATGGGATTAAGGAGCTGTAAATGGAGATTGTTTGACCAACCAGAATTCGACTCTCCTGGAGCCGGTTTACAATGGGACGTATAGCTAGTAATTCTGGGAAGTGAAGTTCTGGACCTTGGCGTCTATTTTCACCAATGGAGAGAGTTTCTGAGTGATTGACAACTGAGTACACCAACTGGACTGGGTGGCGCCGGAAGAGAATGCTCTGCCTTACGACTAAGAGATCAGATCAGTTGTGACCATGAGAAGAGAAGGAGCTCTGTGCTTCTGCATTGTATAGTTTTACACGGGAAGCACGTGAGAGGCCTAAAGTCGGGCCGTTGCCATTGCCAACTCGACTCAGACTGAATCTGATAATATGGAGAGGAAGAAAGGCTGAAAGAGTGGAAACCAGGCTCACCCCGTAGAAGACTGGAAAAATTGCTGAATCGCGCTTGGTCTGTCAGAAATTGAAGCTGCAGTGTGAACTCCCGGGTGTTTACAGTAAGTGCGATTGGGACCTGAAAGCAGCTGCCTGGTATAGTAATTTCCTTTACATATAAATGTGTGGAATGCTTGTGAGGAGTAGCTAATCTGGTTCTCTTGTCACCGTGTGGTGTAAACTGAAAGTCAAGCTGAATGTTCTTGGACTGAATCCGTCTGCTGATCAAAGCAGTGTGGCCCGGCCTGTAGAATCTCATCTCCCTGCTTTGTGTGTCTGGCAGTCCAGAACCACCATCTGCACCAGGTTTTCTGCATGGGGGAGTGTGAGTACCAATCAGGACATCCCCCTGTGACCTGTTAACCATCACCAGTGTTTCATCTGATTTTCTTTCTTTCATTTCCTCAAGGACTGAGCCATCCGGCTCCAGATTACAATTGGGTATTGTGCATATCTCTCTTACAGAGCCCTTTCCATCTGCACCTACCGGACAACCCTGGGCAACGGACCTGGCTAGCCCCTCAACCTGGGTACCCAGAGTGTGACTTTTATGACTTTGTATGAGTGCACAGTACTGTGATTTATTTCTGCTAATCAGCTTGATCTCCACCTCTGTGTATTTCACTCCCCTAAATAAACAAGATTGGATGTTATTGACTTTAACCTGTTTAGAGTGTCAGTACCTATATAGCAAGCATTGCATTATTCTGTGTAAATTGACCAACCTTATTTCACAGGGGGTCCTCCAAGATGAACTGCAGAATCAGTCTCGAGTGTAAGTGGTGCCTTATGATTGGATCCAGTGTACATGTGGGGTATTGGCATTGCAATTCTTGTGTATTGTGTGGACCATTAGAGGGAACAAAAGGGGATCTCAGTGTCCCAGAGAGCTGTGACCAAACTTGACCAGCCATTACCAACCCTGACCTCTGGGTGGAGGCACCCGCCATAGAACCTAGGCCCCTCAACCTGTTGGTGGTCCAGCAGGCAGGGGTAGTAGCCCTTGGGATAGCACCACCTGGGGGTTACATCTTGGAGGAACCACTGGGATTAGCATCCTCTAGTGGCCACATGAAGGAATTACCCCATTATGTTTAACTTAAAGGAAAAAATGGAGGGGAGTACCACGCCCAAGTTAAAACTTGACCCCCTTAAGATGATGGTACACAAATTGATGGGGTGGTGCGAAGCTGAGGAAATGGACTCCCAAAAGTCTGTTTTATTGCTGGATGTCCCCTTGGGATTAAAAGCGCTGACATTGTCTCTACTGTAGAACATGTTAAGTGTATGGGCAAAGTGGAAGTAAAAGGGTGATATGCTGACTTGCTCGAACAAACCCTGCAAGTGCTACTTTCATGCAGTATCCCAATAGACCCTGAGAAGATGCCCCCTGTGATTTTGCCCCAAGGTGCCCAGAAGGGATTGAGGGTTATTCACATACGTAGTGGCCTGGACACCACGGGTGGGTTCCCTAGTACCAACAGCTTTAAAGAAAAACTGCTCAAACTGTTAGCTGCAGAAGGAAGAACTGCTCAGGAACTGGTAAAGGTATTAGACATCTCAGGCAACCCCACCCCCCTGCCTTCCCCAGGTACATCTCCCAGGTCCTCTAAGAGCTCCATACTAGCCACACCCCCTATGGTTATTCCCCCCATTCAACTGGATTCCTATCAGAGATTGAGACTTTTCTCCAGTACTGTTCCAGTGCCTTCAGGGGAAGATGATTTGGAGACCTGGATGGACTATGCTACCCCTTTAGTACAAGAGTGGCAGTGCTCCGAGGGGGAAAAGAGGAAGCGGTTGATGGAAAGTTTGAGGGGTCCTGCACTGGAAGCCATTCGATTCCTACGGGCCACTAGTCTGGAGGTCACTGTAGCAGAATATCTTTCCGCATTAGAGGGGGTATTTGGCAGCACAGAAACCGGAGATGATCTATTATGGAAGTTCAAGTCAGCTAAACAGTGGAGAAATGAGAAATTGTCTACTTTTGTTACCAGGATAGAAAGGGCTTTGCAAAAGGCCCACCGAAAAGGGGTAGTGCCTGCCCAAGCATTAAACCAGGTCCAATTAGACCACATATTGAAGTCAGCAAGATTTTCAAGCGTAATATTGCTGAAACTCAAATTGCAAAACAGAAGGGCCAGCCCTCCCGAGTATTGCCACTTGATGAGAGAGATCCGTGAGATTGAAACTGATGAAGAGGGATGGGAACCCTATGCTGGGGCTGTGAACCCATGTCAGACCCCTGAGAAGAATGAGCCAGATGAGGCTCAACAGTTGAGAGGTTTGATTAAGGAATTGACTGAGACCTACAGGGAACCAGATCCGTATCAGGCTCCCCCTGACCCTAAAGGTGGAGTGGGAGTGCATGTCATTTCCCCTGAGACCCAGATTGAGGGCAACCTGAGAGCAGCAGTAAGGGACTTAAGAGAGATGGTGAGGGAACTGCAATGGGCTGCTCTCACCCCCAATAGAAGTGGAGACCCAGAGGCCCAACGGTATAAGCCCCCAATTCAAGAAGAGCCCTGCAGGACCCCAGAGATGCCCAACCAGAAAAGAGATCCCCCTTCCTCCAAGGACAACAGAGACACTAAGTTCTGCTACCATTGTGGAGAGGATGGACAATTTCAGTCTTCTTGTCGCCTGCTAGAGAACTTGAGAAAAGTTACCAACCAGTTAGTGGTCTGGCATCGCAAAACCTATGCCCGGTCTCCAGGGGGGAGCCCCCCGGAAAAGTTTTGCCACCAGAGCCAATGCTCAATTGACATCCCAATCAATGCCCTCCAAATGGTCTGAAGTGGTGGGTCTCTCCATGGAGATTGCTGTGAAAGTGAATGGGGTACCCACAAGAGCTGTGTTAGACAGTGGCTCCCAAGTGACAATTATGTTTCAGGACTGGTATCAGAAGCATTTGTCTAATGTACCCCTGCAACCCTTGGAAGGACTACATGTTTGGGGCTTGAGTGAAAAGGCCTACCCCTACTCTAGCTATATCTGAATTTGGTTGTCCTTTCCCACCTCTGTGGCTGGAGTAGCAGAGCAAGTGAAGACCTTAGCCTTAGTGTGTCTCCCTACTGGACTGTAAGATGGGGTCCCATTGCTGACTGGAACTAATACACATATGCTTGAGTGATTGGCACAGTTGTGTTATGAAAAACAAGGGTCCCGGACTGGTAGGGCCCTAAGAATTCCGGCCTTGATCAAGAAGGCCTATGAGGCACAGAGAGATGCTGACAGGATGGAACCAGAGGAACCGGTTGGGGTTGTCTGGAAGAAGGATCCTGAATCTCTGCTTTTGGCACCAAATGCCTAATGTATACTGCAAGGAGAGGTTCATATGAAAAAGGATGTCAAGAATAAAATATTAATGCTGGATGCACCAGGAGATGGAAAACTGCCCGAGGGGCTGCTGGTCAAGCCAAGTATTCTGCCTGCTAGAGCCCATGCTTTTGCCAGAAGAGTGATGGCTCAAGTTCAAAATGTGTCTGACATGGAAATTCGAGTAAACAGAGGTTGCACCCTGGCTACTGTGCATTGAGCGGATACTGCCGTACTACCCAGTAACAAGAGTTTGGGAAAAAGTGATAGAGTAACGCCTGACTTGTTTGATTTCGGTGACTCCCCGTTGCCAGCAGAATGGAAAGTGAGGATCAGTAAGAAGCTTGCACAAAGGGATCAGGTGTTCTCTTTAAAGGGTTGGGACCCAGGCTGCATGCAGGGGGCTGAGCAAAATATCCGGCTGCATGATGATAGGCCATTTCGTGAGAGGTCTCGATGCCTGGCACCTGCTGACATAGACAGTGTGAGGCGACATCTGCAAAATATGTTAGCTCCTGGTGTAATACAACAAGAACCCAGAAGCACATATGCTTCTCCCATTGTGGTAGTGAGGAAAAAGAATGGGACTGTGAGGATGTGCATAGATTATCGCACCTTAAACCGGCGGACTATTCCTGATCAGTATACAATGCCACACATTCAAGATGCTTTGGACTGCCTGAACGGTAGCAAGTGGTTTTCCGTGCTGGATCTTCGCAGTGGGTACTACCAGATCTCGATGGCCCCAGAAGACCATGAGAAGACAGTCTTTATCTGCCCGCTGGGTTTCTATAAATTCATGAGGATGCCTCAAGGGATTTCCAGTGCCCCAGCCACTTTTCAATGATTGATGGAGCATGCAGTGGGGGACATGAATTTATTAGAGTGCCTGGTGTATTTGGATGATGTTATTGTGTTTGGCAGCTCGCTGGAGGAACATGAGGGCAGATTGTTCAAGATGTTGGACCGACTAGAAGACTTTGGCCTGAAGTTGTCCATTGATAAGTGTCAATTCTTTCAAACATCCGTAAAGTATGTGGGGCACATAGTTTCTACTGAAGGGATAGAGACAGACCAGAGTAAAGTTGAGGCCCTGACCACCGCCCCACAATCTAAAAGAACTGCAAAGATTCCTGGGTTTCTGTGGTTATTATCTGTGTTTCATCAAGCACTATTCAAGAGTGATCCGCCCTTTACTTAACCTTACTCAAGGGTACCCTCCAACCCACAAAAGATACAAAAAGTCAGCATCCCTTGAGACTGAGAGAGAGTGTATTTTCATCCAAGCGAAGCATTTGGGGCCCGCTGGACTCCTGATTGTGAGACTGCTTTTCATGAGATCATATATCAACTTACCCATGCTCCAGTATTGGCCTATGCAGATCCAACAAAACCTTATGTCCTGCCCACTGATGCTAGCTTGCAAGGGTTGGGGGTGGTGTTGTACCAGGAACATGAGAATAGTTTAAGACCCTTTGCTTTTGCCAGCAGGAGCCTGACTTCTTCCAAAAAGAACTATCCAGTACACAAGTTAGAATTCCTAGCTCTGAAGTGGGCCATTGTGGACCAATTTCACGAATACTTGTATGGGGCTAACATACTGGTAAAAACTGAAACAATCCCTTGACTTATGTCCGGACTTCAGCTAAACTGGATGCCATAGGTAGCTTTCTGCATTATCTACATACGACTATGCTGTTGAATACAGAGCAGGCCTGAACCACATAGATGCTGATACTCTCTCACTGAGGCCTGTTCCCCAGAATGACTGGGTCAGACTGTCAGAACCTGATATTCGAGTTCTATGCCAGAAGTTTGACAGGAAGGAACAAATGTCCCCGGACGCAGTGGACTGTATGGTGGATTGTTTGGGGCCCTCTGAGAATTGCATTCCTGCTGCTTATTGCCACTTCTCTGCCTTGGACACTGGTGCTTTGCCTCAATTCAATAATGACAGTATTCAGCAGGTGCAATCCCGAGATCCCATGATCAAATCAGCTCTTGAAGCCCTCCAAGCAGGGAAAGATGTGTCAAAGTTACATTCCACTGATTTGAGAACTACATTGTTATACAAAGAAGGTCCTAAGTTGAAATTGATCAATAGACTGTTATATAGAGAAACAGTAGACAGAGGGGGACAAATAGACAAGCAACAGTTAGTTTTGCCCACTGCCTTCCGAGACTTGGTGCTGAGATCACTACATAATCACATGGGACACCTTGGTATAGACAGGACACTTGACTTGGTGAGATCCAGATTTTATTGGCCTAAAATGGGGGCTGATGTCGAACAACACATTAGAACTTGTAGTCGCTGCTTACAGAGAAAAGCTTTGCCACAAAGGGCTGCCCCTCTTGTTAACATCACCACCAGCACCCCCATGGAGCTGGTCTGTATTGACTTTCTGAGTTTGGAGCCAGATCAAAGAAACATTAGTAATGTGCTGGTGGTCACTGACCGTTTCACCCGATATGCCCAAGCTTTTCCCACCAGGGACCAGAAGGCCTCAACTGTGGCCAAAGTGCTTATAGAAAACTTTTTTGTTCACCATGGGGCACCACAAAGAATCCATTCTGATCAAGGAAGGGATTTTGAGAGTCATCTGATCAAAGAGATGCTTTCTCTGTGGGGAGTGCGAAAGTCCAGAACCACCCTTTATCACCCCCAAGGGGACCCACAGTCTGAACATTTCAACCTCACTCTGGTAGATATGCTGAGCACCCTTCACCCTAAAGACAAGCCTAGATGGAGCCAACAAATCAGCACACTGGTACATGCCTACAACTGCACTAAAAGTGATGCCACTGGGTTCTCCCCCTACCGCCTGATGTTTGGAAAAGAAGCCCGACTGCTGGTAGATGTGTGTTTTAGAGTTTCCCCTGATGGTGTTCAAGCAGCTAATCATTTACAGTATGCACAAAAGTTAAAGGCCCAGCTAAATCATGCGTACCAACTGGCTCAAACCATGGCTGCCAAAAGAAATCTGGCCAACAAAGAAAGGTATGATAAAAAGGTGAAAGCGCAGGAACTCCAGAAGGGGGATTGGGTATTGCTAAGAAATCTGGGACTGCATGGCAAACACAAGATTGCTGACAGGTGGCACCATCTCCCTCACATTGTAGTGGACAACCTAGATGATCTGCCTGTGTACAAAGTAAGACCTGAGAATAGTTCAAAAGATGTTAAAACAATGCATAGAAATCATTTGCTGCCCATTGGACAAATCTTGATTGAGTCTGAGCCCCCAGAAAGTGCTCCCTCTGGACCAGTGACCCAAGCTGCTGCTAGGCAAAAGCAAAGAAAGTCTGCACCTACAGATGCTGAGTTAAAGTGTTCCCCACAACAAGTCCCAGTTGAACATGACTGTCAGTCCATGTCAGAGGAAAGTGAGTGTGACTTTGAATACTACCCTTCTTACGAATTGAGTCAATTGTTTCGGGGCAATCCCCTAGTCAATCCTGGAGATGAAGCTGGGCCTTCTGGACTGCCTAAGCCCCTAGCTTTGTCTTTGGAGCCAATGCTCCCAGAAAGTGAAGTGCCAAGTACTAAGTCAGATGATCTAGAATCACTGTGCATGGTGGAAGTCTATGAGCTGCCCGAGGAGGAAAATGTTGAACTGGAACAGACTGGTGATATACCAGAACCCAAGGAGTATTTTTTATGCACAGATGATTCACTGACAGTGTCACAAAACTCCCCCTGTGAACTAAGTGTTGTGGACTCTGAGCTTGCCACTCCTGGAGCTGAAAGCGCCTCAAGTTCTAGCCCCTCTACCCCACTGGCAGTCCCCCTGATGAATGAGGACCCTGCTGAAGACAGGGATCAAAACACAGAGACTGTCATGGTTCCCCCAAGAAGAACTGGTCAAGCTGTGAGGCCTGTGGTACGTTTAACCTATGAGTCCCTTGGCAGACCTGTGGACCTGCCCCTTAACGTAGTCCATAAGGGAGTGTATGTGACCCTGAGCTCGTTGCCCAAACTAAGCCTGGGAAATAATTCCAGATTACTTGTCTTTCCCTCTGAGTATGGTGCCCCTGCCCAGTCCAGCCCCAAGGTAGCTGATAGGGAAGGACCCCCTCTTTTCCAGTTTCATGTGCAGCAAGGGTGACCTGATGCTGAAATGTTGTTGTGTATATAATATGGTAACCTGCAGTAAGCTGTGAAATACAGAATAAGTACATATGATTAAGAGCTAACATATCATTGTGATTTAAAAAATGCAAATCTAACTGTTAGTAATGTAAATGTATTTAGTAGTTGTTTTAAAATTGCTATAAGGGTAACTACTTGATGTGGATGCCAAGTTCTTTTCAGGCCAGGAAGGGTGTAACCCCCTTACAAATGGGGGTTCCTAAAAAGCCTCTATGAAGGTTGCCTAAGTGTTCCCCTGCCTGATGGTGTTCGGCGTTTAAGCTGTTAGATTGGCACTGTGAGTGCTGGTAGAGCCTCCACAGACTGTCTCTTTAAGAGCTGTCTGCTTGCAGACACAGTTACTGCTTTTCTGGGGAGGGACTGGTGTTTCCCTGCTCGAAGCCCACCTGAACTGTGTGGGCAATCGCTTCATTTTGTGGTCGCTAGAGGCACAAAGGGAGCCCATCTGAATGATATGCTTGTTTTCCTATAAAGAGTTAGAGCATTCATAATATTGTAGTTTGTCTAACATGCTTTTGTTACAGCTAGGACTCTGTGTGCATTGCCCCTCCATTTTGGACCCAAACTGCAGTTCTGAGGGCCAATGGGATTAAGGGAGCTGTAAAATGGAGATTGTTTGGTCCAACCAGAATTCGGACTCCCCTGGGAGCTGGTTTACAATGGGATGTATAGCTAGTAATTCTGGGAAGTGAAGCTCTGGACCTTGGCACCTATTTGCACCAACAGAGAGAGTTTCTGAGTGATTGACAACTGAGTCCACCAACTGGACCGGGTGACGCCCGAAGGGAATGCTCTACCCTGCGACTAAGAGATCAGATCAATTGTGACCGTGAGGAGAGAAGGAGCTCTGTGCTTCTGTGTTGTATAGTTTTACGCAGGAAGCACGTGAGAGGCCTAAAGTTGGGCCGTTGCCATTGCCAACTCGACTCAGGCTGAATCTGATAATATGGAGAGGAAGAAAGGCTGAAAGAGTGGAAACCAGGCTCACCTTGTAGAAGACTGGAGAAATTGCTGAATCGCGCTCGGTCTGTCAGAAATTGAAGCTGCAGTGTGAACTCCCGGGTGTTTGCAGTAAGTGCGATCGGGACCTGAAAGCAGCTGCCTGGTATAGTAATTTCCTTTACATATAAATGTGTGGAATGCTTGTGAGGAGTAGCTAATCTGTTTCTCTTGTCACTGTGCGGTGTAAACTGAAAATCGAACTGAATGTATTCAGACTGAATCCGTCTGCTGATCAAAGCAGTGTGACCTGGCCTGTAGAATCTCATCTCCCTGCTTTGTGTGTCTAGCAATCCAGAACCACCATCTGCACCAGGTTTTCAGCGTGGGGTAGTGTGAGTACCAATCAGGGCATCCCCCTGTGACCCGTTAACCATCACCAGTGTTTTATCTGATTTTCTTTCTTTCATTTCCTCAAGGACTGAGCCATCCAGCTCTGGATTACAATTGGGTATTGTGCATATCTCTCTTACAGTATCCTTTCCATCTGCACCTGCTGGCCAACCCTGGGCAACGGACCTGGCTGGTCCCTCAACCTGGGTACCCTGAGTGTGACTTTTATGACTTTGTATGAGTGCACAGTACTGTGATTTATGTCTGCTAATCAGCTTGATCTCCCCCTCCCTGTATTTCACTCCCCTAAATAAACCAGATTGGATGTTATTGACTTTAACCTGTTTAGAGTGTCAATACCTATATAGCAGGCATTGCATTATTCTGTGTAAATTGACCAACCTTATTTCACAGGGGGTCCTCCGAGACAAACTGCAGAATCGGTCTCGAGGATAAGTGGTGCCTTATGATTGGATCCAATGTACATGTGGGGTATTGGCATTGCAATTCTTATGTATCGTGTTGACTATTAGAGGGAACAAAAGGGGGTCTCAGTGTCCCAGAGGGCTGTGACCAAACTCAACCAACCATTACCAACCCTGACCTCTGGGTGGAGGCACCCGCCATAGAACCTAGGCCCTTCAACCTGTTGGTGGTCCAGCAGGCAGGGGTAGTAGCCCTTGGGATAGCGCCACCTGGGGGTTACATATAGATCAACCTTCCTGTATTGTCTTGCCTGAAGGTGTTGCAAGATAACCCTCAATGACTCTGTTCCCACTTTGCTTCCCCTGATGTGTCCATTCTCCACAGTCTCTGTGACCTCCTTGACATATAAGTCTATGTCCTCCCATTTGCCTTGCCCTCTATCCTGTCTATGCATTGTGTAACCTGGGACTGACAAGTTTCAGTTATTATTCCATGTTGCCCAAGTTTCTGTGATGGGTATGAGGTCCACCTCTGTGTCTGTCACCAGTGCATGGAGCTCACTCATTTTATTACCCAGACTCCTAGCATTACTTCAGACCCCATTTCAACTAGCTCTGGATCCTCATTTGGAGTTTTTTGATCCTTCACCTGCATTCCTTCCCATTCTCATTAGCTTCTTATTTTTTTCTATAGCTCGCAGACCCTGAGAGCCTTCCCTCATTTGCCTCTTTCCCTACTCCATTTTGGACAGCAATCTTAAAATACCCATCTCATTGCTACCAATTCCCATTATGGGGGATCACTAGGTAGACTCCCCTCCCTCACTCCCCTTTGCCATGGTTCCCCTAACCTCAGTGTCCCCTGCAGTCAGTTTAACTGTCTAATGTATATGTCAAACATTAGCTCCTGTGAACCGGTCCCCTCTCTTGTCAGGTGAAGGCCATCACTTTTGAAGAGCTTCTTGTCCCAGAAATCCTCTCAGTCCCCCACAAAGTGGTACTTCTCCTCCTGACACCATCCATTTAACCAACCATTTAATTCCTCTGTCTCTTCCCTCCTTACTCTATCTCTCCCCCCACTCCATACTGGGGAACCTTAGAAAAGCACAGGAAGAGTGAATGTGCCTACAGTCTGTTCTCCAGCCTCTGAAAGTTCTGCTTCACTTGTTCCACAGGCCAGTTCACCAGATCATTGGTACCCAAGTGTACCAGCACCCCCAGCTTCCCCTTCCTCTTCAATATCCTCCCTATTCTATGTCCTGGATGGCAAATGACTCATGAAAGCATCTGACCACCCCCCCATCCTACTTCTCCACATCCTCTCTACTCCCCTGACCATAGAATCTCCAACCACTAAAACTGTTCTATCTGCCTTCTTCTTACTCTCACCCTTAGGTGCCACTGGGTCATCACTTCCATTTCACCTGGCTGCCCCAGAGTCCCCCCTTTGGAGTCAGGTATCTGAGTCTCCTCTAGGGGTGTAAAGTGATATGCCATTGGTATGGCATGGGATTAGTTGCCCTCCTTGTGGCTGTCCTGCCCCCCCACAACCACTCTCTACCCCCATGGACCAGTGGGCATTTGGAGCAGTGGGGCTGTGGGATGACAGGAGAGATATCTCCTCTCACACTACTACCTGCTGAGCACAGAGCTCTGAAAAGGTCATGCAGAAGGGGCAGTGGCCCCTCTTACAGAGCATAACCATGGAGAAGAGTATCCCACAGGCCCTACAACTAACCAGCTCCTTGCTAAACCTCATCCCTATACGGATTCTTACAATAACCCTTAGACTTCTGATACTAACCAGTTCTCCCTTACCTCTCTTGTACCCTTATGCTAGAACCAGGCTTGCCTACCCTGTGTATGGTCATTCAGCTAGGGAGTCAAATTTTTTTTTATACTCAATCTTTATTGAGAACTTACAGTGAATAACAACCATTAATAAGACATAGCCTAAAAACCTTAGTTCCATACAGATAACCATATGATAACCATCATTCTCCTAAAATTATTACTAAAACTTTATAATAACAATCCTTAACTGGATTATTTAATATAGATATCACAACAAAAAGCGGCCTACCTAAAACTAAAACAAAACAAAAAGGCAGGTCCCCAAAAACTCAATTAAATGTACTCTGCAAAGAAAAGGTGTGCACTGGGGCTAAAGATGTCTTCACCTCAGTAATAAGTCTGATTGCCATCATACAGAGTAATGCATAGTACTTTATATACAATGACGAGCAAGGAGGGAAAAATTATCAATTAGAGAGAATTAAAACCTTCATACAAGTCCCATCTTTTCCATCGATTATGGAAATGAGGAAGTCTCTGCTGGAGTGAGAAAGTAATTATTTCCAACTGATAAACTACATTAACTATCTCCCTCCAATCTGCTGCAGTAGGAAGATGAGGAGTAGGCCATTTTCTGGTAATGGCTTAAAAAGCAGTCCCCAACAAAATATTCCATAAATATTTACCTTCTTTACCTGCCACTTCAGCAGGTGGAAGGCCCAAAAGAAGATTTTCAGGGCTAAGGTGAGAAGCTAAACCAAACATTACCTGCAAGTTGTCCTGGATCCCCAACCAATAGGGCATTAATGCCACACAAGACTAAAAAATATGAGTCTGCAAGGCCAAGCCCTCACCACAGCCCCTCCAACAAGCAGATGAAACTGATGGAGTCCATTTGAAAACCACCTCAGGAAGTCTGAAATACCTTTTATGGAGTTTCCACAAAAATTCTCTCCGCCACAGAGATGAGGAGGTCTGAAGGTATATTTCCAAGTCTGGAGCTGTCGCCTCTCTTCAGTCCTAACAGCCAATTCTTGTTCCCATCTTTGATGAATCTTATATGTAGTTTGTAAAAAAATTGATATATAGGTAGCATACAGTAAAGAAATGGCTTTCTCTCCTGACTTAGATTTCCATACAGCTTCAAAAGGTGGACTAGGTATCAAACTTGCAATATTATGAGTGTATTTTCCCTGGCGGGCAATAATGTTATCTCTAATTTGATAATAATGTATTCAATCATTGGCGCCGTAACAAATTCTCTCAAGGACTGGATCCGACTCTACTCCTGCCTCCTGGGAATGAAGACCCTGCTTGGAGTTGCACCACCTCTTTTACAGGTTTTATTCTGCTCTGCCCCTTCTAAACATGTTATGAGAAGTGTTACAAAACATGTGCTTGCAGTGCCGTTCAGAAGAACTGCCTTAGAGAGTCGTGCCTTTGCAGTCAGGACACCCACCTGGCTAAATGAGCTCCCTCAAGCCATCACAAGCCTCACCAGCATTAGTCACCTCAAATGCAAACTTTGGAATTCCATTACCCCACCTACACACTGCTACTGCTCTATCTGACCCCCAGGGCATTACCTCTATACCTTACTAGACTATATCCATATAAACTCTGTTGAATAGGCCTCCCTACTCTCTTACCTATTGCCCACTACACATTCACTGAGATGTTTCTACCTTGGCATCCTCTTGCGCATGACAAGGCTTCTTAGCTGCTATTTGTGAGTACATAACCGAACTGTTAGCACCTTATTTATACTGCCGGTGTATTGTTCCTTACGTACTCTGTGTTAAGACTGTACTTTACAATTTGCCTCTGTCTTTAATACTTAATTTGTTGTATTATATTAGTTTGTTAAGGTGTTACTAATATGTTTATGACAATGCCTGTTAGCTGCATTTGCTATTCCAAACTCATATAATTGTTCCCCTTCTTTGATTGACAAGGACCCCTCTGTAAATGAGCTTTTAGTTCAAAGGTTTGCAATTCCAATTCTTTAAGAAATAAATAAATAATAAATAAATAAATCTTGTCTGAGCCAACTCAAAGAAAATAACTGCACCCTCATGCAAAAGTTGGCAAGGGGCACTAGTGCCCCGAGTGCCATGTTGCAAAACCATACATCCGTTTGGGCTGGGAGAAACATGGAATTAGCCAATCATCCTTGGTATTTCCACAAATGAAATTTAGTAAAGCCCCAACCAAAACCATGTTTTCATCCTTCTAACATCACTTCGGTGCTGGAATAGGGTAGTTTCTCCCAGCTCAAAGGTCTAGAAGGAGAAAAACACTGTGTCAATAGAGGAGGTGTGAGGGGCTTAGCCAGATCTATTGTTTTCCAATGAGAGTGATAATTTCCATGTCCCAACATTAAGGCAAGCCACATCTGAACAGCTGCCCAATGGCCGGCTAAACAGGGGACATCTAGCGGCCCACCCCCAAACTGTTTGTGGAGACACAGAATCTGCTGACGAATCCTGTGCCTATTTGTTTACAAGATACTGTATACTTCATAAATAACCACTGCCTGGATTCCAAATCTTTTATAAGAACCTGGCAGGGGACACTATGAAATAAAAATAGAAGCTGAGGCAAAGCATTTTTTTCATTGTTTGAATATGGGCATAAAGAGGAAGGGGCAGCAATGACCATTTTTGCAGGTCTTGCCGCAGTTGTGTAAGTAATGGGTTATAATTTAAATGAAAAAGTTGGGAGACTGAGGTTGATAGAAGGATTCCTAGGTATCACAAGCAAGGAAGACTCCCTCTCATGGGGTACACATACCGCAAAAGGGGAGGGGGACACCATAATTAAAATGTAATACTTCTGTTTTAGTAGGATTAAGGTTATAACCTGAAACAGACAAAAAAGAGCAATATATTTAAAAACTGCTGGTAAAGATATTTCTGGGTTAGTTAAGTATAATAGGACATCATCAGCATATAACACAAGCTTATAGCAATAACCCCCTAATTGGACTCCATCAGTAGTTGGATTTACCTGAATACCTTGGGCCAAGGGTTCAATATAAAGGGCAAATAAAAAAAGGGATAAGGGGCACCCTTGATGTGTGCCTCTCCCTAACTTAAATAGGGAAGAAACATGCCCATTCACCCTAATATATCCGAGGGGGTTGTTATATAACCTTAAACAAAAAAAAGAATAAAATTCTCTGGAAACCCAAACCTGTTAAGGACATCCCTCAAAAAAACACTATGAAACCTTATCAAAGGCCTTTTCAGCATCAAGACTGAGTAGAAGTGCTGGTTGTTTTGATAAATGGAGTGAATCAATGATAAGCACTATATGCCAAAGAATATCCTGAACCTGACAATTTGGGACAAACCCTATCTGATCAAGATGAATCAAATCTGATATCACTTGTTTCAACTTCTGAGTAAGGATGGAAGTAAGTAATTTATAATCCATATTGAGAATGGAGATAGGCCTATAAGAGGTGCAATTAGACGTGTCCTTTCCAGGCTTGGGTAGAACAGAAACAATTGCCTGAGACCAGGAGTTAGGAATAGAGCCCTCTTGAATCATAGCTCCCTGAAAAACCCTCAAAAATAGAAGTGATAACATTTCCCCAAAATGTTTATACAATTCTCCAGTTAGACCATCCGTACCTGGGCATTTCCCTGGTTTGAGATGTGAGATTTCTGCCAATAATTCTGCTAATGTAACAGGGGACATCAATGTGTGACCAACCGCCGGGGAAAGAGATGACAGAGATAAATGAGTCAGATAATGGGCCAAAACGTCATGTTCTACAGGTGGGCTAGGAGTATATACATCAGTATAGTAAGATTTAAAAGCCTCTACAATCTCAGGAATCTGGCGAAAAGTTTGGTGGGAATGTGGATGTTTCAGGGCCAGAATAGCGGCACAAGCCCTACATATTCGTAACCTACCAGCCAGGAGATTTAACAATCTAGGCCTGCCATCATAGTATTGTTGTTTTCAGAAAAGGAGCTTTCGTTCAACTTGATAATCAAGTATATTGTTTAGTTTCTTTTTAAGGTCCGATAAGGATTTTGCATGTTTTTTGTCATAGGAAGTCTACTGTTGGACACCCATTTGTGCAATCTGATGATGTAATTCCTCCTGGCTAGCTTCCCATGTTTTCTTTTTGTGGATGGATAAGGAAATAAATGTCCCCCTCAAAATAGCCTTGACAGTATCCCACAATAAGGCTGGAGGGGTATCTGTAATGTCATTTTCAGAAAGGTCCTGGTCAAAGGGCTCTTGAATAGTCTGTTTTACTTCAGAGTCCTGCAGTAGTGATAAATTCAGATGCCAAAAAGTATTCTTTCTGAAGTCCCCCAATTTCATCTTAATGAAAAGAGGGCATGGTAAGACAGCACCAGATTTCACACCCAGTAGTCTTGGATATAATTCAAGGTTTCCCCTGGAAGGAAAAAATAATCTATCCTTGAATAAATCTTGGGGGGGGGGGATAACAAGTAAAAGCTTTCTGTTTCCTGTGAAGGTGGTGACCAAGCATCCAAATAACCCAGTTCTCCCAGGAATTTGGCAAACTTCTTAGAGGTCCTGTGTTCCCTCCTGGGGATACCTGATGACATGGAGTACAACTGCAGATTAAGAAGTGTGTTAAAGTACCCACCCCAGATAACCTCCCTTCTGCCCATTCCAGCAGGGTTAAAAAAATCATACCATATGTTAGAAAATCTATACCCAGAGGAATAGAGTTGGAAGCTGGAGTAAAGATCTTGCCATAGTGCCAGCCTTTCATAAAAACATACCTCCCCTCTTTATCCACCAAAGTATCAAGCAATTCAAGCATCACTTGTGAGGATATCAAAATAGCCACCCTTCTACCCTTTTTATATGAAGCAGAAGCAGCAGTACAAAACTCAAACCAGCACAGTTTAGCATGTTCCTGGGGAAAGAGATACATTTCCTGCAGGAATATGAAGTCCACATTTGTTTTCCTTGGGAAACTTACAATCTTGCTACATTTTATTGAGTTTGTTAAGCCATTCACATTGTAAGGACAAAACATAGTCAAGTTAGCCATTGAAGAACTAATAAATCAGACACTTAAATTCCTTAGCAAATGTTCAAACCTGTAGCATATCTAATGAGGCAGCAAGCCCCAGTGCACCGCCAGAACAGAAACAAAAATCGGACCCATGTAAAAAACACATATTAGGAGAAACTGCATCTTGATGTCTGAAAAAAAATAAGTGTAATAATTTGGTTATGAGGAAAACAGAGTCACACACAAAAAAAATAGGAAAAACATAAGAAAGACTGCCAACTGGGCAGAAAATACAAACTAAAAACCAACCCTGAAATTGTGAATTATAATTATTAATAAAACAGACTTCCAAGGTAGGGAGCTAAGGACACATTATGGCTCCTAAGCAGTGCACTGATGAAGTTGAGCACTGCTGGGGGAACAAGCTAGAGCTGCCAGGAGTCCCCCGGGCAAAAAAGCAGCCTTAAAAAATAATATGATGCTCAACGCAATGAGTAACATAGAGATAAATACCTCTTCCCCAGGGGGACCGACATAGCAGTAAAAAAATTAGTTATCATCACTAAGTCATTAAGTGGGAATAATTATTAATACCATATTGAAGTGCACCTGTATAAGGCAAAAAAAAAAAAAACACCAGGGGAGCGAAGGAGATGGGAGAAGAAGAAAAAAGATAGGGGTGTTAAAATTTTCCTCATAAAGACATAAAGAGGAGGGAAGAAATTGGTGAACAGATTAGTGAAGGATTAGCGGATATAAATAAACAGTTCATAGCAGATACAGTATAACCTGAATACCCAGCTACTTTTCTCAATAGCCCTCCAGACCAGATCCTGTATTGGGTTCCTCCCCCTCCCAACCCCTATTAGAACCAGTAATGCTACAAAATTGGAATGTGTCAAGTCCTCCAGGGCAACATCCCTCCCAGTGCAGTCACTATGTCTCATTGCAGAATAAGACCGATGAATGAGGACTGGTGACTACGGACATCTGCAGAAGAAAAAATAAGGTAAAGCAACCATGTAAATAGCCAGCCTGTATATCATGAAGTGGAACACCAGTTAGTCTCAACAGGATCATATTAGTTCACCATATCAATGAATGGCTATGCATTCCACCTGGAGTCCTTACAATCCCATACCTGGGATTCAACAAAATATGGTTACGAAGCCTTACAAAACTAAAGAGAGTACCAGCAATGTCTGATCACTTATGGAGTAAGCCAAAGTCAAGCCAGTTCTCTAGAACCATCATCCCCAACAGCCTGAAAAAACTGGTGTCACCCAACATACTGTACATACAAACTATCTTTTGGCACTGAAATTAGAAAATTAAACACACAAAACAAGGTTTAGCTTTCAATGAGGGCTCAACTGAAGGGCAGGTAAGTTCGAACTCTGTACCAGAATTACAGAGAAGAAAAAAAGAAAGCCTATAAAATCAGTCTCTGATGAAGGGAATAACAATATAAATGGTGCATTTGAAAGGGAGGTCTTACTGAGAGCTGTCTGATCCCAATACAGGCTCGAAGAGCTAGCGTATTGACAGAACTCTGACATCTAAATGTGAAATATCTAAAGGTTTATTTAGGTACTTCTCCGAGCATTGTGGCTAGCAGCTCAGAGAGATGTCAGTAACTTATCGAGGCTCTTCACTGCTAATATCAATCAGATTAATATGTCCAAAAGGTCTGCAAAAAAGAACAGATTTCAGCCAATATTTGTTCCTTGCATTGTTTCTTTCCATCAGGAGAGTTAGACCACTACTTTTTTTTGTATGGACTGTTTCTCTCAGACCTCCTGGACTTCCATTGCATCGTCAGGAATCAACTGCCTTTCCTGAAGGGCTTGAAGAGCAGATTCATAGTCTTCATAGACATGAGGACCATTAGGGAAGAAGACTTTCAAACGAGCTGCATAGGGTGTCTTAAACCAGATTGTGAGCCCTCAGTATTTTAAGAAGAGGTACAAATGCTCTCCTTCTATGTTGAATATTTGGAGAGTAGTCACTATCAAGCATGATGCAATGCCCTTGGAATATTAATTGACCTTTTTTTCCAGGCTCTACTGAGTATAGTTTGCTTGAGTGCATAATTATAGAACTGCACAATGATAGATCAGGGATGATCCCTCGGCCCCAAGGCTGGAGCAGTTAAGGATCGGTTGGCTATCTCCAGTGGCAATGGCATTAGATCCAAGATATCTATTAGTGAGGCCAGCAAGTCTTGTAAAAAGTTTAGGATGTCATCTCTCCCCTCAGCTCCTTCTGGAATGCCATAAAGTCGGATATGGTTCCAACTCAATCTATTTTCTAAATCGTCGCATTTTTCATTGAGGTGCTGGGTATCTTGCAAGAGCCGGGTGAATAGCCACTCCAGTCTATCAACGTGGCTGTCTGTTTCAGATACTTGCTTTTCTACATTTTGAGTTCTCCCTTCCATTTGAGCAAGAGAGATTTTAATTTGTTTCATAAGGTCCGGGTTTTATCTCTAAATGTTCTAATCTCTGACAGGAGGGCCACGTTAGTAGGTTGCTCTGGGTCTCCTGAATTTTCAGACGCCATGTTAGCGGTAGACTGCTGTGGCACAGATAGTGAGTTCAACTGAGTTACAGTAGAAATATCTTGCTTCTTTGACACCCGACGTCTTCACATAGAAGTGTAACCTCCTCCAAGCAAAAAATGAATGAGAAGGTGAAAGATTTTGGATGAAAGGAGGTAAAATATACTCGGTCCACACAGAGTTCAGCACTTATGCTGCCATGTTGATTGCTTGCATCATCTGAATTCAGGAACTCAGTTTAATACATATTAAAGTTATAACCTTAAGCAGATGTTCTTAACTTTATACTTTATATTGTATATGGCTATGTAGTTGTAGAATGTATTTTAATATGTGCATATGATTGTTATTATTTTGTTTCCATGTCACTGTTTAATGTTACTATTTGTGCTAAAATGCAATGGGTCACCATTTTAAATGAGTTTTACTCAATGGTGTAACGACCCATTTAATAAAAATGAAAAATGAAATTGTGACTGAAAAGTAACGTTGTACTGTCAGTTTCCAGGATACTGCTCTAACTTGGTGGATTCAACTCTAGTATTAGAAATTAAAACTATTCTAAGTGGAATATTGATGAAACTAATTTATTTTTTACATGAATTACAAGAAATCTGCCTTGAATTCAGGTCTATTGAAGGCATGTATGGCTTGTATTACAGAATGGCTACTATGTTTCTCAACAACTCAAAAAAGGAAAAAGACAAGCACTCACAGAAAAAGATTGTTAAAGCAATTAAAAGAAAACCAAGCACCTCCTTCAAAAAATAATAAGATACTGAGGAACTTTATTTTGCTTAATATGAAATTAGGTTATTATACAGTGGAGCCCAACAGGATCCATAAAATACTGCTGCATTCTGTAGCAGAGTTACTGCAGGAAACAAGGCACTTTCAAAGGCAGTTAATCCCTTTTTGTTTTGCAGTAACCCGAGACAGTATGTTTCATCATGGCAGGCTCCACAGTACATGGAAAGAGCAGAATATGCTCTATTTTGTACTAAACAATCATACTGGAAGTGCAGGGAAAATGGAGGAAAACTGTTAACTTACAGACTAACACAAAAGCAAAATGTTATTCATGCTGTAAGGCAACATTTATTCCAAAGTTTGTACTGTATAAATTTTCAGAAGTCATGTGATGGTATTTGATGAAAAGTTCATTTTGGTCTGCATCTTGAACTGTAGAATAACTGTATGTATTGCAAATTAGTGTATCTAATGACCGTTTATTTTATTCCACGTAACCCACTGCTCTGTTACGTGGAAATGTTTGTATGTATTGTTCACTTGGGAGCTTAAGCAACAGGTTGGTAGAAAAGAGGCCAGGAGTTATATTTTGTTTTAAACTGAAATATTTGAATAGTTTGTTAGTGAAATTAGTTCTATGTGTTAAAAATTATTACCTTGAATTTGAACTGATACTTGGGCTGTGATATTGTAGGTTTGGGGATAGATGTTTGGCAGGGAAAATTAGAAGGTAATTTAAATGTGTTTGCCTGGTGTTTTGGTAAGAGCCCTCCCACCCACCCTGTTTTGTAGGCTTACTTAAATACTGAAAAGCCACTGGGGTTGGGATTGAAGGGCTGAGTATTTCTGTTTGGGACTGAAATTTTGAAGCAACAGGAGTTGGTGGGCCTGTGACATCATACGGTACCTGGAGTCTGCTTACACACACTGTTAGTGGGACTGAACACATACTGGACTGTATGTGTTTGTGAGACTTGGGAACTTTGTTGGTGGGGTGGAAATTGGGTTTGTAAATAACTACAGTCAGTATAGAGAAACTGTACTCAGGGAAAGGGACTGAGAAAGGGGGTGTGCTATTATAAACAGAGGGGATAATCAGGGTGGCCATATTCCACCATGGCAGGCATCTTCGGAAGGGTTGTAGGCTGCACAGGCTGTGGGATGGCAATAATTCTAAATTGGGCCTGGAGAGGAGGCTGCCCCTCTGTAGACAGCTATCTTGTATTAGGAGTGAGGTATATTGGTTAAGGAGTAAGCTGTGGGAGCTGGGGGGTGTCCAAGGATAAGGGTGTGGATATGGGCAGCAGAAGGGTGGGGCTGAGGGGAGGCTGAGAACGCTCTGAAATTACAGGACATTATGCTACAGCAAGCAGAAGGGGATATTAGGGACAGAGGACCCTTAGATAGGAGATTGATGCTAAGGGAAAGCGTACAGGGTGAAAATTCTGAATTCAAAGGAGACTGGAGGAAAAGCCAGGAGGGCTGTTGTGCGGAAGCCCTAAAACAACAGACTGTGGGAAGGAGCTCCTAAGGTGAACAGTGCAAGAGAGGAAGAAGAGGTCAGTTTAGAGATGCAGTCAGGGAAACTCGGTTACTTGATGGAGGCTGACATAGAGTGTCACAATAAATTTGAGATACTAAGCATCCTAGAGGAGGAGGAAGGGTTGGTGGAAATGAGGAAACTTATACAGAGGCCGGGGGGAGGGAGTCAGATACCCATAGGGCATCACAGAACAGCTATGGAAAGGATAGACATAGTCCCAGAGGGAGAAGGGGAAACATATATGTTAAGCAAATGGGGGAGATGCAACATATTCCAGACATGAGGGAGGAGAGCATGATTGGAGAGGAACTGGGAGACAAGGAGGTGGGAGAGGAGCCCCCCTTCAGCAGGAAGGTCAGTACCAAGGATGGGGCCCTAGCTAAAGGGACCCACAGAGAGCCTCTGGAGACAGGGGTACTATTACAAGGGGGGATGAGGGTGGGGGAAGGGAAACCATCAGGGCCAGGATAAATGGTTCAGATAAGAGAGGTTAAAGGGACACCTATTCAGAGGGTTTGAGTTAAGTGGGCAAAATAGCAAGGAGGCAGAAAGGGAGGGTGACAAGGGGTCTCTAATAAGGCAGGAAGACTCCCATGAAATTGTGATCATGAATAAAGTGGGGAGGGGGCTGAGAGGGCATAGTGGAGGTAACCATAAGGATGATGGCGGTGTTAAGGTTCTGTTACTGGGAGACTCGATGATTAAGGGTATCCATTGGGAGGGACAGGGGGGTGGATGCCATAGCCAGGTGAAGGTAGTGAGTATCTCTGGGCTGACAGTGCACAGAGCAAAGTTCATGGTGTATGAAATGGTTAGGGATTGTGGAGGGAAACCGGATTTCCTGGTGCATTTGGGAACTAATGATCTAGAGGGAAATAGCATTATGGAAATCCAAGCAAGGTTCCAAGAACTTGCCAGAGTCTGTCGGGATAATGGATGCAACATTTCCTTTTCGGAGATATTGCCAGTACCAAAGGCCTCAGTGGAGAAAAAATGAAACTCAGAGGTTAATGAATGGCTCAGGAAGTGGGGTGAAGAGAATGGGTTGGGGGTGTTAGGGAACTGGAATGGAGTTTGGGAGGATAAGGGACTATATGCCAAGGACAGGTTTCATCTTGCCCCATTAGGGAAGGAAGTCCTTAAACAGGGGATGGCTGACTACATACAAGAAAGGTGGGGTTTAAACTTGTAAGGGGAAGGGATAAGGAGGGCTGACAAGCCTCCCTCCAGATGAGGGAGTAGCCTCAAGCCCAAGGGGAGGGGAAACAGACTGGAGGTGGAGGTTTCAGGAGGAGCAGGGGGAGGATGGAAGTATAAGGAATCTGGGTGGGGTTCGACAAAAAGGATCAGGGATAAGGGGTGGGGGTTAGTGTTAGTAAATGCCAGGAGTTTGGGAAACAAGTTGCCAGAGTTCCAGGCCATGCTGTTCGGGGTGGATGTGGCGGCAGTCACGGAAACGTGGGCCAACAAAAACCATGACTGGGACCTAAATGTACGGAGGTACACTATGCTTAGGAAGGATAGAAAGGAGGGCAGAGGGGGTGGAGTGGCTATGTTCATTAGAGATGACATAGAAATTGCTATGGTAGAAGAGGCAGAGGGAAACGTGGAGGCCTTATGGGTCACCTTACGATCCCCAGCAGGAGATAAGGTCAAGCTGGGTGTATATAGGCCCCCTGGGATGAGTGATGTTCTAGAGGATGGTTTGCTGGACAACATCATTGCCCAGTGTGGTCCAAAAGGGGAAGGAGTGGTGTTGATGGGGGACCTTAATATGCCAGGTACTAACTGGGGAACCATGTCCTCTAAGGTGGCCAAGGAGCAGAGGCTGCTGGATGGCTTCCAGGATGTGTTCTTAACACAGCATGTGATGGAGCCCACAAGGGAGGGGCATGTCCTGGATGTGGTTCTGGCAGATGGGGATCTGGTAAGGGACATGGTTGTACAGGACCCCCTGACTGGGAGTGACCACAATACTGTCTGGTTTCAAATAAGCATTGGGGACTGGGGTGAGATCTAGGACACTGGCAGTGGACTTCAGGGGCAGACTTTATGGGCATGGGAAATATTCTCAAGGATCACTTGAAGGGATTACCTCAACAACAAGTGTGGAAAGGAGATGGGAGGTCATAAAGCGGGGACTTCATGGAGGCAGTCAGGATCTGCGCTAAGTTGAAACGTAAGGGAGCAAGGTCACATAAACCATGCTGGTGGTCCAGTGAGGTCCAGGTAGCAGCAGGAGAAAAGAAGGTTACAAAAAATATAAAACAACAAGAGGGATAGGGATAAGGAAATGTACCAGCTTGCATCTAGAAAAGTCACCGTAGATGGTGAGGGGAGCAAAGTCCAGTAAAGAGCATCGGCTGGCACAGGGATACATGGAGGGAAAAGGGGTTCTTCCGTACATTGGGGAGCGGAGAAAAACTAAGGGCCATCTCAGCAGATTGAGATCAGAAGGAGGGTGGGTGGAAGAGGCGAGGGACCAGGCAGAGGTATTTAACGAGTACTTTGCCTCTGTGTTCACTAGGGAGGGGGATGGGATATCTACAAAGCAAGGCACAAAGGGGATAGAAGCGGCAGGGAGTGGGATCAGGGGAGCAGCAGAAATGGAGCAAAAGGGAGGGAAAGGTACCCCAGGGGTGTCACATCTGGATAAGGATAAAAAGACCAGTAAGGTGGAGGGGACGGATGATGCCATCCCCACCAAAAGGGTGTGGTTTGCCCTCAAGGCCCTAAAGAAAGACAAATCTCCTGGGCCGGATGGCATTCATCCGAGAGTACTATGGGAATTGGCGGACATACTGGCTGCACCCCTGGTGGAGCTTTTCAACAGGTCACTTGAGACAGGAGGTAACTTAGGGATTTCAGAGGAGCATGTGGTACCAATCCAAAGGGGGTCGAAGGAAGTACCAGGAAACTATAGACCCATCAGTTTAACCTCGGTGGTGGGAAAATTAATGGAGAGTATACTAAAGGAATGATTGGGGTTTACTTGAGGAGGTGGGAGGTCTGATAGTCAGCATGGGTTTGTGCCAGGTAGATCATGTCAAACCAACCTTGTGGAGTTCTATGAATGGGTAACATCAGAACTGGATAGGGGTAAGCCTGTGGATGTATTATTCTTGGACTTCAGCAAGGCTTGACTCTGTCCCCACAATGGTCTGGTGGAGAAACTGATGGGGTTAGGAGTAGGCCCTTTGATGGTCAGATGGATTGAAAACTGGATAGCTGGACGCACTCAGAGAGTAGTGGTCTGTGGGGAGCTCTGAACCCTACAGAGGTTGGTAGTGGGGTACCACAGGGCTCGGTCCTGGGTCCAATCCTGTTTAATGCATACATATCAGACATCAGGGATGGTATAGGGTGTGAAATGAGTCTCTTCATGGATGACTCCAAGATGGGAGCAGTAGTTGAGGGAGAAGAGGGAGGTTGGCCCTGCAAGGGACCTGGACACCCTGGAAAGCTGGGCTCACACATGGAAATTAATTCAATATCACCAAGTGCAAGGTGTTGCATCTTGGTCGGGAAACCCTAAACACAGGTACACCCTGGGAGGAGGTGCTGGAAGCCTCAACGGGGAAAAAGACCTAGGGGTCATGGTGGATACATGTATGAATAACACTGAGCAGTGCAGGAGAGCAGCTAGCAAGGCAAACAGGATGTTGGGATGCATCGCAAGGGGATCACCTCTAGGAGCAAGGAAGTGATTCTGCCACTGTACAATGGACTGGTTAGACCACACCTTGAGTACTGTGTACAGTACTGGAGACCACACTTGAAGAGGGACATACAGCTCCTGGAGAGGGTACAGAGGAGGGCAACAAAGATGATACGAGGGCTAGGGGATTTGACTTACGAGGACAGACTTGAGGAGCTCTGCCTGTTTTCATTGGAGGAGAGGAGAGACAGGGGGGACATGATTGAGGTCTTCAAGTACCTCAAGGGAATAAATAGGGTAAACATGGAGGGGATCTTTAGACTAAAGCAGGGAGGCATCACCAGAGGGCATGGTTTGAAGTTGGAAGGTGGAAGGGTGAGGGGGGAAAAGAGGAGGAGGTTTTTCACTGAGAGGGTGGTGGACCCTTGGAATGCTCTGCCTGGTGAGCTGGTTCAGAGATCCACAGTGGAGAGCTTTAAGAGAGGGTGGGACAGACACAGAAAGTGGATGTATCAGATGATGGCCTGTCCCGGGGGGGTGGGGACGGATGATAGGGGTTTCTGGAGCACAAGGGATGGGAGGGTCTCGGCACCCAACTAAGGATCTAGGTTCGAGCAGACTTGATAGACCATAAGGCCTAATCTGCTGGCAAATAGTATGTTAGTATGTTAGTATTGTGATTATTCTCATTAAATGTGAGTTCAGGTTCCACAGAAACTGACACTTCCCTTGTATCCTGAAATGATAGTAAGTACTGCCAGTTTATGTATGAACTTTGGATTTTTAATTTTGCAGTACTGACAGGTCCATGTTTAGCTGACCAGTACACATGACGGAATCAGTCTCATTGGTACAGCAGTAGCACCACAATTGGTTGATGGGGGCCAGTTTTGTGGGAGGAGGACTAAACAACCCAGAGGATGATCTCTTACTCCACGGAGGGAGGGCAATGAGGTCACCTGCATTACCACCACCTAGAGGACCATAGGTTGTGGTGCCTGCAGTAAGGAAGGTGAAACAACAACTCAGCACTTCTGTGCTTGGGGGAGGGGGGGCTGATCAAGAAACTCTTGGTCCCAAAACACAATACTTGAAACATCAGCCACTCAAAAAAGCCCTTAGTATCTCTTCATAATTTTATTTTCTCAGATTTGCTTCAAGCTTTTACCATGTTCCAGAGACCACCTGATGTGTCACCTTTTAGAGGGCTTCATCAGGGAAGAACATGACCACCCTGCTATATAAAAATATTTATCCATTGCTTCTGAGGATATTTTGTGGCACGTATCAGTGATATTTTTACTCCCTCTGAACCTAGAATGAGAATACTGAAATATTCTCACTACAGGTTCCCAGAAGCAAAAAGTTCTTAACTGTAGCTCCTGAGTAGTCCCTGACAGCAGAATGAGTTCCACAATTCCAAAATCAGAAACTCTTTTTATTTCACAGCTAGCTCAACATCAGTACTTTCACTTCCTCAACCATTTTTTACAAAACCCTAAAAATCATCCTCATTTCACAAAAATAACCAGTTTCTCCTTCAGTCAGATAAAAAAATAAGTCAGCTCACAAAAAAAATCTTGACACGTAAATGATTCCCCCTGCAGTATACCTCTCTCCATTTCTTGAGCACTTCCCTGTCTCACAAACCAGCACTCCAGTTTCAGTATGCCCATACTCCAATTCAGCCCTCACCAGTAATCTATATCGCCAGCACAGCATAAATACAGGCCACATTCACTTGCTCCTATTGAGCCATTTAACCACTCAGTTGACACAACCCACATCACCAAGTCGCACAGTTATGCAGTGACACATGCAATAGCAACATGTGCATTAAGACAGAAAAACAACCACTAGGTCATCCTGAAAAACTGCTCAGACATTTGAATAAACAAAAATAAAGAAATAAACCAAAAGAAATCATTATAAATGCTGAAAAGCATTGGATATATTGAATATGTCATGGTCCTATTAGAATACATGTGATATTTCTCCCTCATGTACTTTGACCATTGACATCACTTGTAGCTCCACCACTTGTGATGTCATTATTCAATTTACACTTGGGAGAAATAGGTTCTATGTGAGATGGGCGACCACAGAAGGGCGATCCACAGAAGAGTGACTTCAGTGTGATGAAAATAATTTCACCACCCTGACAACCTCGACGACGCTATGGAAAAACGGCGCCGATGACTGAAAATACTTACTTTCTGTGGGGGCCCCCCAGCCCCACTCACACAGGCGGCTTCACCCCCCACACCACCCTACTTAAGGATTCTCAACTCCAGGGGGGGTGCATGTTAGGTGGGGGTGCGAAAGCAAAAACAAATAAGGTTTTGGGCTGGGCACAAGAAAAGCACAGTAGCACCCAGACCCAGACCACCTGGAACCCCAGCACTGAAAGTGGAGGCCAACCCCCAATGCCACGGTGCAGCTCAGCAACCAACTGCAGCACCACTCCCTACATCCCCTCCACCCCCTCCCGGGCCATGCTTTCCATACTTACTCTCCCCCCATGCGCTCGTACACGTAACGACATCCTGTCGCTAGGGTCGCCCACCCCACCACATCCAGTCTCCCTCCCTGCCCCCTCACCTTTCAGGCTTTTGCCCATATCACGCCGCCATTTTGGATGGTACCGTGATTCAGGCACCCACCTCTCACATGCTACCGGAGAAATACCTTGGATATTTCTAAGAGGGAAATGGCACATCCCTTATGTATTTGTTAATTCCAACTTATTAGGACCACTGTCTGTAGTAATACAGATCGCTGTATTCTTTATCAATGTTTTATATATTTAGATACATACTGTACATGACTATTAATGCTGTTCTCATACTACATTCTAGAAGAGCGAAATGCAGTGCTTAATTTTTCTTTGTATGCTCCTTAGTAGCTCAGTTGATTATTTATTTCTTCTTGTAGTTATGTATCCTAAAGGTGAGTGCATTGTATCTGATCAACTGGTAGAATACCTTGATAAATACACTCTACAATGCCTGCAGCAACATGGATTCTGAAAAGGGCACAGAACCACCACAGCGCTAATGGAGTTTACTGGCTTCATCCATCAATCTCTGGATCAAGGCGCATTAGTAGGGGCAACCTTAACAGACCTCACAAATGCCTTTGATACTGTGCACCACTCACTACTCCTCAGGTGACTGTCCTCCCTAGGCCTTTCTGCTGACTCTACACTTTGGTTTAAAAGCTATTTGGAAGACTGCTCTCAAAGTGTAAAAATAGCCAATGTCATCTCTGATCAGCAGTCTATTTGCTCTGGTGTCCCTCTGGGCTCTATTTTGGGACCACTCCTGTTCAGCATCTTTCTCAATAATCTTCTTCATTCTGCAACCAACAGATTCTCCTGTATGCAGATGACACTGTCATCTACACCAGCAGCCCTAACCCAATGCACCTGGAACACCACCTTCAGCGAAGCTTTGAGGAAGTGGAGGACTGATTCCACAAACACAAATTGATCTTGAACTACAAGAAAATAAAAGTCATGATGTTCAACAGCACCTGGAATAAGCACAAATCCCACATTCACTAAACATCAGAATTGCCTTGGTGTTTCACTCGACCAAGTACAGCACTTTAAATACATGGGGGTCACCCTCAACAGTTGCCTAACTTATGCCCAGCACATTGACAAAATTGCCAGGACAGTAAACATCAAGATCAGCCTACTACACAGGCACAAACATCGCCTGACACCGGATGCCCTTAGACTTGCCATTCACAGCTGTCTTATCCATCGTAGACTATGGTCTGGTAATCCGTGGCACAGCATCTTCATCATCCCTCTGGAGAATATCCATAGCTCTGAATAAGGCATGCAGGCTGCTCACTGGTGCTGCACGTCTCACCCACACATGTGAGCTCTATGCCCAGACAGGCTGACTTCAGCTAAGTGGAAGGATTCAATATCATTCCTGTCTTATAGCCAAAAAAGCACTTCTCGGCCTCATGCCTCCTTGTATGGAAAACCTGCTCATCCACCACTGCACTTCTCAATATACATGAAGGTCTGGTAGCCAGCTTCTCCATGTAGCAAAATGCTGAACATCACAGGGGCAATGATCATTTGCCTACAGGGCTCCTCTTTGGTCAAACACATTTGGCAGTGATATATCATCACTTCCTTACCTGGGAACATTCAAACTCATGCTCCACCAGCATCTCATCTCTAATAGCACCTGTGACTGTTATACATAATTCCCCCTGCTTACAAGCCATTGTCCTACCTATCAGGCTCTCATTTTGCCTCACCTTCCAGCTACATCAGTCTCCTCCCCACCTTGGACAAGGCCTCTTGCTGCCTCTTCCACCCTCCAATGCCTCCTTTCTGCCCCCCTCCCTCTCCATGCCCCTAACCTCTATTTTAGCTTGACAGGGCCTCTTGCTGCCTCCTCCAATTTTTCAGTTTCCACAGCTTACCCTTCTCTCTCTGCTTCACCTTGTTTCACCCTTAGTCATGTCTCTTTGACAGTTATAGCTGTTTACTTACTCTGTTTGACTGTATTAATGTTCTGTATTTTGGAACAATGTATTTTTGCCTCCCCTGTTTGTTTGTATCCCCCACTTTTTGATGTGGAGCCTTTGAAAAAGAGCTGTCTGTGCTCAAAGGTATTATAATCAAAGACTTTAAATAAATAAAATAAGGTGGATACATGTACATTTTTTTTAATATATAGCAAAAGGAAAGCATAATAAGTATTGTGGGTCTCCAGAGATTTGATGACTTAAATACTAATGTTCACCCCATTCCCCGAGCAATGTCACACATAATCTCCTTTCTTCATGCAGGGCTCAAAGAAAGCTACAACAAATTGTGTTGGCAACATGTGGTGACAGATACTTCTCTACCATTGAAGAGTCTTTCACCATGAGGCACTGCCTTGGACCTGTACTGTGCTTCAGACTAGATGCTATGGGTTGGAGGGCGAGCATCATGGTTGACAACCCCAACAAAGACCCCGACACTAATTTGTAAAAACTACAGAGACCAAAACCCTTAGTATTTTTTTTATTTTTGCTGCTTGGGGGTTGGGGTTGGGAGTTGGGGTTGGACATCCTAATATCACATTTCTCTACTTTTCTTGGCATTAAGTTACCCTAACTGGTGCATTAATGAAGTTTTTTTGAAAAGAATTTCCTTTCTTTTTGAGGTAGTGGAATTGTATCATCATTCATGCAGGTCCCTTTGGGCCATGTGCTATTGGAAGACTCCATCCTCCTACAGAAGTACAGTGTGTGGCACATTCACTGTTTACACATTCACTCTTCATTCATTCACTTTTTTATTTATTTTTACCCCAAGTTTTCAAGATAGTCATTTTATGACTTCCCTTATAAACATGACATGTATCAATTATAGCATATTGGCTAAAAAGTCATTTCACACTACAAGTGTGAAAACATGTTTCATTCAGTATTTAAGAAATGGCACCTGTCATGTTTATGAGGTGGTGTGGAAAAATGGGTATGCTGAAAGTTTAGATTGAAAATATTGAAAATTAGCGAACTTATGAGTGAATAATGAGACACTGCAATGTTCACTCATAACCTGGGCATTTTAGCATATTTGTACACCACATTTCCAGCATAGCCTTCTTATTACCCCACCTCATGAACCCTGTAGGTAAACATTTAAAAATCCTAGCCAAATCATCATTCCACACCACCAAAAAGTCATTCTGCACCACAGGTGTGAAAACACATTTTGGCCAGAATTTGTAAAATGACAGCTGTTACATTCATGAGGTGGTATGAAAAATGGCTATGTTGAAAATGTATGGTCAAAATATTTAAAATTAGCAAAGTTAAAAGTGACCATAGAAAGGTTGTTTCAACATACACACATAACTTTGCAATTTCTACCTATTTTGACCCCACATTTTCTACACGGCCTTCTTATGACTCCACCTCATGAGCAAGATCAGTGAAAATGTTCAAATCCCTCTCGAAAAGTGATTATGCCAAGTGATACTGAAATCTTCTTTCAGGCTAATTTGCATTATTCCACTGCCACTGGTCATGAGGTGTAGTCCTGAAAAGGCCATGTTGAAAATTTGGGGTAAAAATATGCAAAAACAACAAAGTTAAGTATTGAAGTTCAAAACTCCTTTGAAATACATTGAACCACACTTACCTTACTTTCTCATATTGCGGTTGATGATTCCAGGAGCAAGATGTGTCTTGGATTGAAGAATGGATCTCCACCCTGAGACCTCTTCAGATGAGTGAGAGTATGTGGGGTGTGTGGGGTGGTGGGTGCTGAGCAGGAAGTCAGGCTTGGGGGGGGTCAGATCTGTGAGGGTCCATTTTCTTTTTACAGGTTTAAGAAAAAAAAACATTGAGGGATTGTTTTCTTTATCGCAGGAAATATCAATGCAGGGCCAGTGATTAGAGGATGTTGGGTGCCACTAGACACCAGGGAAAAAGTATGCATACGGAGACCACAATTGGAGGGTGGGGGGCTACTAGACATCAGGGAAAAATCATACATAAGAGGACAGAAATCAGAGGGTGGGGATGCCACTAGACACCAGGGAAACATAAGAGGATGATGATCAGAGGGTAGGGGTACCACTAGACACCAGGAAAACATCATATAAACATGGGGATGGCAATCAGACGGTGGGGGTACCATTAGACATCAGAGAAATGTAACATATTTAATGGGACAGTGATCAGAGGGTGGGGGCACCACTAGGCACCAGAGAAACGGCAGCTCACTGCTCTCAGAGCAGCCTGCAGCATAAGTTCCAGCTGCGGCTGCAGGGAAGCACCACTGTTCATTGACAGCAAAGCTGCCAACATCCGGCTCAACAATGGCACAATGCCGACATGCGGTATTGTGCCGTCAAGATACAAAGTGCATTTTGCAGGGGGCTGTGCCCCCTGCACCCCTCATGTAGGAAGCTCTGCCCCTGCACCACCTGCATTTATTTATTGTCAACTCCAGGTCAGAGTTGTTTCAGGGATGGGGCACAACATTGGGAGAAGCTGCAACAGTGCACTGCAGACCATTACAGTGAAAGTCCCAGTAATGGTCTTTTTTTGGCTGTTGCTATTGTGGTATCATTGTGCACGGGGGCCTCCTCGGCTTCAGAACTCAAGAATGTCCCTCTGTTCTTATAGAGAGAACATGGGTGAACAGCTCTTCTCACTAATTTGGGCACCCAGGATTTTGGGGTGCCCAGAAAAGGTATTTCTGAGTACTTAAAAAAACAAACAAACAGCAGAATCTAGCTAAACAGCTTCGGTTTAGCTAGGCTCAGGTGACTGTTTTATAAAAATAGATAATTTTTTATACATTTTAATGTTTGTGACTTTAAAATGCGGAAAAAAGGGCAGCTACTGTAACACAATTGGTGTTTCTGTCAGCATGAAAGGTAAATCTTTAAATTAAGCAGTCAAGATTGTTTTTTCTTTACTGTTCATTAGGTAAATAATGAAAATAAGCAAGCACAATCATTTTTCTATCTGCTCATCTCATGATGTTAACTCTAAAATTGTTATGACTCTGGAGCTGTATACTATTTTTTTGTAAAACCTTCCAAAGGCACATCCATGGCATGTCCCCTTTCATCCCTGAAAATGTCATGAAAACATTCCACACACTCTAGGTTATACGTGAGAGCAAAAAATGCTTAATGTTAAGTATAGGGAAACCAAAAGTGTTTTGTTTTCCCATTTTGTGGTGCTTTGTATCTCAAAACCCAAACAAGATTCCATCACAAAACTTTTCACGTCATGAGACTATTGCAGCCTCATCGTGCATGCCAAATTTGGTGCTAATTTGTCAAGCAATGCAAAAGTTATTAAGGTGTAAAAACTGGATTTTAACAATAAATAATTAGTAATTATAATGATGAGTTCTTTCTTAACTTGAACCTTAGTGCTATTCCATGCTTGCACCCCCCAAAATTATAACCCATGCCAACTTAAAAAACCCTCCTGTATCAGTGTCTCATTTTAGTTTTATACACTGCTTAAAATAATTCTTTGTTGTTATGTTTATATGATACTGATTGTGTTATTGACCACTCATTACAGAGTTAGACTTGTTAGATTCTTTTTTTAAGACAACATTTAAGCCTAATCATTTCATCAGTGTTGCTGCTATTTGTAATCCAATTAGAAAAACGTCTTACATATGTGAGCCAGGCTACTAGCTTGCTTTAGCAATTACTGTGAAATTTTTTTTTTAGAATTGGGTTGCTTTTATTAATGTGGGGGTAAACTAGTATTGCAGCACTGTGTTATTCCTTAAAAAATCTTTATGTTAAGGTTTTGGAGGACAGGTTTTCACTTGCCAGCAGCAGCAGCAGCAGCATTTCCTGCCTGCTCTCTCTGGTGTTTCTTGTTCACTGAGCTCATGTGCTCAGCTGCTTTTGTACTGATGCTGGAAGGGTGGGTTGCTACACGCTGGGGTAGCCCGCTGTGATGATGTGACCACCTGCGCCCAGCCCTAGCTTCAGCCATTGCATAGCAATGGTTGAAGAAGCCTGCTCCACCCACAGTGTAAGAAGTTGATTATGGCTGGAATTGAAGACTTGCTATCCGCCTGCTGCATGCACTTTTATTGTACAAAATGTATTATGTGTCATGTCCTGTGTTTGCACAGCTGGAAGGGCAGGTCTCTACTAACTCAACCCTCTATTGGAAACCACATGAGAGTGCTGTCATATTTTTTTGGGGGTTGCTGTGCCCCAGGAACTCAGCCCCTGCTCCCTGGACCCTCTCCCAGTCCCCCCAGGATTAACCTCTGGTGACGATCCTCCAGGGCTAGCCCCTCAAGGTGGGGCTGCTGAGCAGGTAGACTGCTGGTGTACTGAGGCACTAATTAGCTCAGTCTTGAACAATCCATGCATGTTGTTAAAAATATTTGACATTACTGGTCATTTATTTACCCAGGGCTGTGATGTTTACTTCTTGAAGGCATATTAGGGATCTTTGTTTTGTGGTAACTAAACAGGTCTCAGAGGTACTCATATTGAGGGTTTTGAGATCTCAATTTACTGGTAGCAGCGGGGTGATACATGATAGTGAATTATTGGACTGTAACTTAATTTACACCCCCTAGGTTCACAAATGTGAAACGTTTCTATCAGTTTCTTATTTGCTCATACCAAATGGGGGTGGGGGTGATAATCCCTTATTAGAGGCGCATCTTCAAATTGTTTTCTTCAAGGATAATATGGACATTAATCTGATGACTTCTTACACCTGGGTTTACTTTCTTATTTATGTAAATGACTATTTACCAATAGTTTTTCCACTCTGCATCTTCATTCAGCCCTATGTCTTTGTCTAGTGCCCCTAGGGTATATATCCAGTATATTTCTTTCTTACCAAGATCCTTATCCCAATCTTCCCCCTTTCTGGGTTTGGGTACTGCTTCCAGGCCTCAGAATTTAAGTAAGGCTAGTTGGTACCATTATTACAAAAATGTACTGCCACTAGGGAATTTTTGTTTCTGTTTCTTATGATGTGTTTATGTTCCCCTGTTCTAATTTTGAGTAGTCTTGATGTTTTCTCTACATACTGTAGATGTGGCTACAAGGACACTTAAGTAGATATATTACACGATCAGTGTTGCAGTCTATACAGTATGATTCCTGCTAAATAATGTCTTATTGCTTCAAGGGTGTGACACAAATTCATTTTTTTCCTGTCCTAGTGCTGTGGCAGCATCTTGTGCAGGGATACATGTATGGTTTAATTGCCTTACAAAGAGTAAAATGTTTTTTGTCATATTCTGGAATTTCCATTCCTTCTAGTATTGTTCAATTTTTATCCACAATTTCATTTTGTTCCTTCTTGGTTGGGAAAATCCCAGTGCCAGTACCATTCTTTTCATGTTTCCTTATTTTGACTCTCCTGATTCTGGATGAGCTCTGCCCTGTCTCAGCTCTTAGATCTAGTTATAGCTTCCTTAATCATGTGTCCTGAATAACCTCTCTGATTGAATCTCTGTGCCGTGGTTTCCAGTTCTGTTTCTTGTGCACTGCCTTTGCTGCTATTTTGTATTACCCTTAACATCTGGGAGTATGGGATGTTTTCAATTAAGTGGTGGGGGTGAAAGCCGGTGGTGTGTAGCAGTGTGTTCTGGTCTGTACACTTTCTATAAATCCTAGTTTCTCTCCTATCTGCTTTTTTGTAAAGTAGGAGATCTAAGTATGCTACCTCTACAGTACTGTATTCCATTGTGAACTTTACATGCTCCGTTGAGGTGTTTAAATATTCATGAACTTGTTTTAGTGTACTTTCATCTTCTTACCATAAAAGCATCAGGTTATCTGTGCACCTTTTAAATAGGCATATGTTTTTGAAAACGGGGTTATGTAAGGGACTTAAAATAAATTGCTCATCAAAGGCTTCCTTCTGTAAATTTGCACAAGATGGAGCCATGGTGCTCCCCATGGTTATTCCTCTTGTCTGCATGTAAAATTTATCTTCACAAAAAGTAGTTCTCATGCAGCAATAATCTTGCATTTCAACTAACTTTGCTGGTTCCTTTCTAAGTCCTTATTTTCTTTCTAATGCTTTCAATAGTGTGTTTAATTCTTCTTCTTCATGTGGAATACAGGTGTACAGGTCTTGTACATCCATGGTGACTAGTAAAGTGTCTTTAAGACCTCCCTTTGCTGTTTTCCTTCCCCCAAATGGTAATAACACCTCTATAATCTTTTACAAAGCTATTCATCTTCTCCTCTAGTGGCTGTGCAAAAAAGTTTACATGAGAGAAAATGGGCTCAAGGATAGAACTTAGATCTGGTCTTCCTCATAGGTTCTCAATATATTTGTGTATCTTTGGGATACAGTAAAACATTGACATGCATGGGTATTTTGCTTTTAACAGGATTGCTTCCCCTTTGCTCTGATTACTTTAAACTGACTGCTTTGTCTATAGCTTGTTTAATGCTGTCCTGAATTCTTTCTGTGGGGTCACTAGTTATAGTAGAATTGTTATGTCTGTCTGACACTAATCTGGTGCATGTGACCTTGTATTGATCAATGTCCATAATGACTGTTCCCCCACCCTCATCAGCCGGTTTCACTATGATGTTTTTATCCTCCTCCAGGATCTCAAGGCAGAATTTTTCTGTTTTGTCAGATTGTATTTTAATTTGCTTTCACTTGTTTTTTTTTAGGTTGTTTTCTACTTTGTGAGTGACTTTTTTAATAAAAGCTCCAATTTGATTACTTCTCCTTTACGGGGGTTACTTGATGAATAATAGCTTAAGGTCTGTTTTACCCTCTTTCTTGTGTATATCCCCTTCTGGTTGGCCTGTGAATTGCTCCTTGAGCCATATGTTTATGAAAAATGTTTGGAGATCACACATGGTTTGGAATTTATTTGTTGTCTGTGTAGGGTCGAAGGACAGCCCATTACTGAGTACATTCATTGCTGTTGCAGTGATGTTTCTTTTACTCAGGCTGAAAACTAGAATGGGGTCTGCTATTTTCCCATGTAGCTCCCTCCCCGTCCTCTCCCTCTGCCTATGTCTCCTCTCCCTCCTCTTCCTTGACTTGGACCTGGGGTGCCCTCCTGGTGATAGGATTCTTGTTGTCTGGGGTTGTATCAGTTGAGTAACGGGTAAGGGTCTCTTTAAGGGTACTGTTCCCTTTGTATGGGTTGTGGATACATCTCCTGCCTTTCTTCTAAAAAAGGCTGTTGTGATGTTCTCTGCTCTGCTCTGGTGGTGTCCCTTTGAGAGGGTACTGTATAGCTGTCCCTGCTACCTGAATCCATGTTTTCATCTTGTCTTTTTCTATATGGTTTGCTTACCTGCCAATTGTGTACTTTGTTTAGTCTATAATCATTAGCGTCTTTTTTAAATTTTCATACTTTGGTTTTCTTTTTGTAATTTTGGGGATGCAAGCATGGAATGACACTAATGTTCATATTAGGTAAGAACTCATGGTTGCCATTACTGGATACAGTTTTATACACTTTTCTAAGCATATTAGGCAGTACGAAGAGGCTACTGCTCATGATGTTGGTGATTCTTATATGAAAGTGAGCCTGGATCATCAAGGGCCAGTCAGGGGAAGGATGACTGAGCATCCCAGAGGAAGCTGTGCTGCTATGGAGAGGGTGAGTTGGATCTGGCACTATACTGCCACCTGGGCAACCATGGGGGGCAGTGTACCCATTGTAGCTTACTGGGGGGATGCTAATACACTCAGCTTGCTTGACATGCTTTGAGCTTGCATGTGCCCTCATATCCATGTTCCACACTTTAGAGGAAAAACACTGAGGGGCACGTATGAGGGTATGATCCTTCATAGGCCCTGCACCATTGGCATGGCCCATCCTAAAGAACCAGATCTTCTACCCAGCAGTTGGGGAACCTGCCAGCCTTTCTGGGGGAAGGGGATATGCCATGGATAAAGACATAGAGTGGGAATGCTGGTAATTCCATGGGAAACTGGGTAACAGGACTAGGGCTGCCTGACTGGCTGGGTATCTCATCAGTGGGGCAAAAAAATAGAATCACTAAAACATAAAAACACAGGCAATGATAGCAGAAAAAAAATTTTTTTTAACTGTTTAATTTTTTGAGCTAGACCAGGCAGCAAGACGGTGTAGAAAAGTTAAAAATTGTAAACTGCGGAATTGTCCCTGTAAATTGTTAAATTCCATTGCACAGTGACAGTGCATTGCTAATTACTGACATAATTTCATCGTGCTACAATAGCATTTTGCAGTTTTCAATCAGTTCACTATGTATTCTGTGAAATTTGTTGCAAACCATGAAGACAAATTCTGCCATTTATATAATTACACATTATTTAATCGACACCAAAATATTATTCTGCTGTTGGTAAACAGGATACCTATGCAAACTGCAGAAACCAATAAAATGTTGCTATTTATTTATTTGTTTATTTATTTGTACATCAGTTTACAACCTTTGAGCCAGAGGCTGATTTCCAAAGGTACCTCGTCACATAGAGGACAAACACATGACAACATTTTGTTACATCATTGAGGTCACAGATTTGGCAATCACTTGCTGTTACAATTTTGTTACATCATTGAGGTTACAGGTTTGGCAATCACATGCTGTTACAGTTATTAGGATAGGGAGAAACAGGATAACATGCATTTGCATATACTTACACGCGGTAGTGTGCAGAGACAGCAAAGTGGTAATAGTTCAGTGGGCTAAGGGACGTGGTTGGTGAGTGGTGGGGTGAGGAGCTGCTCAGAGAGCTTTGTCAGTGCATAGTGAGCTACGTCACCTTAGAGACAGGTGCAGCTACATGTGTTAAGTAGCTGGCTCCGGAGCGCAGTTTTGAAGCAGGAGATCATGGGGGTATCAGAGATGGAGGTAGGGAGCATGTTATACCATGAAGGAGCTCTGTAACAGAAGGACCTCTGTCCGTGGGTGGTCCTGGACCTAGGGACCAGTAGAGTGGCCTTCCAGGAGGTTCGAGTTTGAACTAAGGATTGTGCTAGGTGGATAGAGGCTGTCAGCCCAGGCGGGGATAGCCCGAGAAGAGTTTGTTTCGTTATGAGGCAGGTTTGGTATCTGAGTCGTTTGTCCAGGTTAAGCAGCATTGCCATGTCATAAAGCTGGCAAGTATGTGTTATCCTGGGGGCCCCCGTAATTAGCCTACAAGCCTTATTTATGGTGAGTCAAATTTTATTGAGGGTGGTCGAGTCTACAGCACCGTATACTGGCAGGCCATAGTCCACAAGGGACATTGTTGAGGATGTGACCGCTAGTCGGAGGGAGTCGGGGGGGGGAGACAATTTTTGTAGTGGTATAGGATATCTAGCTGTACATTGGTAGCTGAGACAACAGCATCAATGTGGGCGTGGTATGTGAGGGCTGAGTCAAAGGAAACCCCGAGGTACTTGTAAGAGCGGACTTGTTCGAGAGGATGTTTGGAACTAGGGAGAGACTGTAGTTTGAAACTAGGTTGTGTGAGAGGGAGACAAGATCTAGGAAAGTGAGTGCACAAAGGCAGTTTTTCTAATCATTCTAAGGGCATTTCTTATCATATCTGGATCAGGAAATAGAAGGTTAGAGGAGTGGAAGGGGCAGAAGCAGCAGGAGGAACATCAGAAGCAGGTGGATGTACAGGCCAGCAGCTACCAAAAGAAGGCACCCTCCTTCCATAGCAGGGACATCATCCTGCTTGTAAACGAGGTAGTCAAAAATACTACATTCCTTTTTGGGCCCGACAGACTCCTCTACTATGAAAGGGAACAACTGTGGAGACAGATTAAGTCTGTAATGGATTTGCAGCAGGGCAGCATCCCATGAAGCATAAAACAGCTCACACACAAATGGGACAACCTGCAGTGGAGGGAGCCAGAAGTAGCTGAGGTGGTTGGTGGGCAGTAACAATGCCTGAAGGTGGCCATAAGAAACGGAAGAGGGTTTAGAGCACCACAGAGGACAGTAGAACCAGTGAGTATTATATTAATCTTATAAAAAAGTTCTCTAAAACACTACATCCCATGTTGTGGTTATCCCAGGTGTAGTAATTCCAAATAATCCAAAAACACAAAAAAAACAATACATTTGCTTCATCGGCCCACACCTCCTGGTGGGGACAAGCACAGTGGCATCCGCAACCTCCTCTGGTGAGAGTCAGTCTGTTGGGTGATAGAGGCAGGTGTAGTGTATCCAGACAATGGACATCCAGTTGGATGGCCATGCTGGAGCACCAGTGGTTTCCCTGCTTTAGCAGGATGCATGTACCAATAGGAGGTAGGATTTTGATATGCTGTTGTTGTCCAAATGTGACATTTTAATTAGTTGCACCTGCAATGTGGTATGAACTTCCAGCTCTTGCTAGTGATCCAGATGCCTGTTGCATGAAATATACTGTACCCACCATCTGCATCACAGAAATTGTTTTGTGGGAAGGATAACACCTACCATACCCCTAAACCTACCCACCAGGACCACCCATTTAACAAGGATCATAGGTGTAATTGTGTGCCAAGGTATTCTCCAATGGTGCACATCTTGCACAATGGGGGCACTCCATGACTTTTCCCAGCACTCTGTGTTTGTATATATAATGGTACATTTTTTTTTTACTTTCTTTTTATTCCACCTGTACTGCCCTCTCGGTCCACCTTTTCAGACCAATCAACCCCCTCCCAGACCACCATCATCGAGTCTGCCCCTAGAGTGCCTGGCCTCTCCAGGTATTTCTTTGATGCCCAGATATCCCCCTGGGTGGGGCAAGGGAGAGCTCCACTTCCTAGTCCTTTTTATCAGAGGAGGGCTGACACAGCAGGGTCTGCCCATAGAGTGGTGCCTAGGAGGCACAGATTGGTCCTCATTTAGGACCGAAGAGGGGGCTTTTCCATTTTTTCTGTGTTCCCTTCTGCCTCCCCTGAGGACGCCGGCTTGGGTAGGTGACATGCTGATGCATGTCGCTACCAAGTGCCTAATGGCATCCTCCCCTCCCCAATTCCAACTCCATGGGAGCTGCCAGAACCCCAAAAGTCGGTGCTCCCACCGACCCTCAGGGACGTCAGGTGTGTGAAGCACCCCTGGAAACCCACCCCGAAGGAGGATGCTCGATCATCCTTCCCCTTGCCAACCCCCGACGACCCAAGTTCGTTCCCAAACCTGGGTCGCCGGCGTGGTGCAAGGTGTAGCATCCAGCGCCTCAACCCTTAGTACCACCGGGCCGGCAATGGTACCTTTTTGAGGGCTGGGCCTTTAGTGTGTAACCTAACCTCCGTTATGGTCTTATTTGTGATGATCCTCTGGAATGTTTTGAACAATTACACTTGGCCTTCTCTCTAAGATGAAATGTGTTCTATGATTAATTTTGCTGGAGGTTTGTGTTGTGTTTTATTTTATTTATTTGTTAATCAGGTTAGCAGACTAAGCCAAAGGCATATTTTCAGGTTCAACCCAAAGCTGTCAAACAAGATAGCTAAAGATGACAAGCATGATAAAATATAACAACAAAAAGTTCACACTTGCAATATGCAAGTATTAAATACACAGTAATAAAACACACTGTACGATGTAAAAACACAGTCTTACATATAAGACTACAATGTAGCAATTGCATACAGATTTACGAAGAAAATGTTTTTTCAATCTTTTTTTAAAGATTATGTGAGAATTAGCAACACAAATAGTAATGGGGAGATCATTCCAATACTTAGAAGCAGAAAACAAAAATGCACACCGACCCATTATAGTTTTTGCTTTTGATGCAGCTAACAACAGATTTTGATCAGATCTCAAAGTTCTAGTATTTTGTTTAAAATTCAGTAGAGATGATAGAGGTGAGTCAGAGTGCAGTCTCATAGTCTAATCAATTAGACAACAGTATTGGTATTATCTATGTTGTAAAGGAGTCATCCAGCCTAATGAGTTATAAAATATACAGTGGTGTGTTCTGTGAGAAACATTTAGCACAAAATGACAGACATTATTGTAAGTACAGCCTACACGTAATAAATCAGACTGTGAAATATTTGAAAACACAAACAAATTATAAGTCAGAGTATGCAACAAAACATCAGTTCATATATGTTTCTGGGTGACTGATGATAAACAATGTTTGAGTTTGTATAAGACACCCAATTTTTGATTAGCCTGTTTATGAATATTATTTACATGAAAGACAAATGTCAAATTGGGATTATGTGAGGCACATAGATATGTAAAGTGCTCAGCTTGTTCCAAATACATACCACTGGCTCAAGAAGCTTAAGTCTCAGCATGTTTTTAGCTGTTTTGGATATCAATCCAAACATCATGCATTTTGTTTTTCTGCAGTTCAACAATAAACAATGCTGAAAAGCCAGGCACAAAGATCTGCAAAAAACTAAGTTTAGAACCATATTTATAACTGAATAAGATGAAGAACTTTTGGAAATACTAATATCATCAGCACACAAAATTTAACTTCTGAACTGTTGGGAAGAAGGAGTGGAATTTACAAATACTGGGGCCTTTTCTCATCTGTGCATAAACTGCACGCAAAAGTAATCAAGCCAAGCTACGCACCTCACAGGTGTCATTGATGGTGCCACATTCACAAACACACGCGTGAGGTGGGGTGGAGAGAGAGGCGGGGAGGATAGGCAGGAGGAGGCATGAGCAGGAGTGATCCCAATGGCCACATGGCATGTGAACACATCCCGTGAACCCACCATATGTGGTGAAACACATCCCTTGTGCAGATGCTCAAATGGGAAGGGGCAGTCAACATGGTTGACCAGGCAGCACAGGTGCAACAGAGTGCCAGGCCATGGCCGGTGGACAGGCAACCCCAGCCACCCAATGGTAGTGGGCATGAGGTGCCAGGCATGGATAGCACCTAGAGAGTACCCAGAAGCCGAGGTCAAGTAATTTCACCGGCACAGAGGTGACAGCACTAATCACTGACTTCCAAGCAAACTATGACATCCTGTATGTGGCACAGGCCCTGACTACAGCTGCCGACACCAAGCAGAGGATCTGGCTGGACATACAGACGGCCGACAATGCCACCGGGCCGGAGGCATGGATGCTCTCTACCATCAAACACAAGTGGCATGACCTCTGGTTCACCATAAAGCATAAGCTTTATGCTGATAACAGGGCTCTGATGGTCAACTGTGTGGGTCCTCCATCACCAGAGCACACCCTGAGCTCCCTGGAGCAGATCATAGTGGAGACTATCACAGAGGTCTCATAGTAGGGGGTGGCAGAGGGAGTTGACACACTGCCAGGTATTTTGTGGCAATGAGGTGTCGAGTAGGGTGGTTGTGGGACAAGCATGCAACACTGCTAACTGTACTGACATATGTCCCACAGGGCCATTCATGAGCAACCACCCTGGGTGGTGCACAGCCATGGCACAATGGGATATGACAACGCAAATGTCCAAAGAAAGGTAAGCATGATGCTCCACACCACCCACTGGACAGTGGCACATGCACCAAGGCTAACCAGGACACCCTATCACATATTATTGTGTCCACCCATAGGTACCACCCAGGAGACACCGACGATGGATGAGGCTCACATGAATGGGGACCCAGCAGGCACCTCTACAATGGAGGCCATGGAAGAGGTGCTGGCATGCACAACTACAATCACAGATGTAAGCAGGGAAGCAACACACCACAGTGCCACCATGCCACTGAAATTGTGCCCTCTACTCAGAACCATGTCTGCTGCCACGAGGAACAGTGAGGGGGAGATGCCCCAGCAGACACGGCCTCCCCACCAGATGACACAGCCACCCCCAACAGCTGCACCCATACAAGAGACCCCCACAAGCAACAGTGGTAGATCACATGGTAGTCTGAGCAGGGACAGCACACACTGTGACAGGAAAGCATCTGCCATGGGTGTCCTGCAGACACACTAATCAGAGCTGTGCCATCTGGAACTGGACAGGCTTGTAGCCCAGAGTGAGAACATGAAGGCACTGCAGTGCCTCACCGAGGTGGAGGATGGCATGGTTCAGGCAATCGACCACATAGGTGACATACTGGAGAGGGTAGCTAAGTTCATGCTGACAGGGCTCTCCACCACCATTCAAGTACCCACGCCACCCCACCACTTACCCCACACCCACCGCCACTCCCACACCCCATGTTACTACCTCCCCTGTCTCTCCCACCACCACACCCTGTCCCACCATCACCCCTGTCCCTCCGACCCTGCCACTGCACCCTGTCCTACCATCCCCCTGCCCCTGGTGATCAGGGGGCCACTGATTCCCTGTATAGGTCCACAACACATCAATGTGCACCAAGGGCACAGAGAAATGCCCCACCAAGTGCCCTGCCGCAGCTTCTGGGCGCATGCCCAACCACCCGCCGCGGCAGCTCACAGCTGTAATGTCACATGGCAGGTAGCAGGATAGTGCACTGTCACTGTTGCACACTGAGTGCCACACCCATACAGTGGCATACAGGACACACATGTCACACACACACATACACAGGCCCCCAACCATGCACAAGCACCATGATGAGCCCTGCAGAAGGCACTGTGCTACATCCCCCAGCCACCTGCCATCCACACCATTGCCTAGGAACCCCTAATGATTATGCCATGGCACACATGGCCCTGTTATGGAAGGTGGTGGGCCACATGGGCACATGGGCTTTCAGATCTGCAGGTAATCATGATGCCCAATGCCCATACACCTATCTACTGAATGAGTCATGAGCCACGGTATGTCTGACTGCATGGCCGGTGAGCATGTCCCACGGTGGCTTGGGCCCTGGAGGCCCATCATGGGGGGCTGGGCACATGGCTTTATGGATGGAGCTGGTAGTCGGCAGTGCTCACAGATGTTATGCAGCATGGCACACACAGTGAACACTCTTCATGCCATCCCCAGGGCAAGTATCATCGTACCACCTGTGTGATCAAGGCATTGGAAATGCATCTTCAGTACACCGATGGTCCTCTCGATGACAGAACATGTCCTCTGATGTGCATCTTTGTGTGCCTCTTCCACCTGTTCCTGCAGTGCCAGGTACAGCATCATCAGGTATGGGCACAGTTGATAGCCGCTGTCACCTGTGGATGGAGAACAGGAGAGTTATTATGGTAAATCTTGGCCCTCGCTCTGCCCCCAACCACTGTCACATTTATCTACCTTGCAGCCACCCGTCCACACTGCCACGTGCACGAGATGTACAACCAGCCCCAAGTTGTCGAGGACTAATGTTTCATGGCATGACCCAGGGTACTTCGCACACAGATTGGTGATACTGTCATGTGCATCATACATGACCTGACAGTTTATGCTGTGGAATCCTTTCTGAAACCTGAATGCCATCTCATCCACATACAGGGTCAGGATTGACACATGAGTGCCATCGATGATGCCCATGGTATTGGGCATGCCATGAATGCCATAGAATGTCTCCTTGGTAGCCTGTATCTCCTGCAGGGATGTTGGGAACCATATGTGGGTCCTTACATCCTAAAGCAGTGCATCTGTCACCTGATGCACAGTGTGGGACACAGAGGACTGGCTTACACCAGTCACATCGCCACACATGCTGAAATGAACCTGTGGCATAGTATGACAATTCACACAGTACTTCTATATCAAAAATAAGCTGCTCTACAGTAAGTGGTGCCTATGGCATATAGTCAATGAAGCACAAAAAAAGCCAAGTGCACTCACACGCCAGTTCCATAGTAAAGACAATGCAACCCAAATATTAATTCAGACCGTTGCTCCTTTTTATTTTCAGCATAAAACAGCATATATGGACAAGGCAGGTCCCTCCAGGTACAAACACCTCAACGGTTCCCGTTTACACACTTTGTCAAGAGGATAATAGCACACCCCTGTGGTACATATAAATAGTGCTCTCTTAAAGTGATAAACCACTATTACTCATTAATGAACTGAGTTCACCAATACTCAAGTGTGACAAAAATAACAAAAAAATCAAAAAAACTTCTATACCTAAATAAATCTTATAAATGTAAGTAAATATATTTATTTTATTAAAACAAATACCAATTATGGCATAAGTTAATTATTAATTTTTCAATTTTTTTATGTTTTTTAATTCTCTATTATTGTCAATTAAACCAAATGTAAAAAACAGAGACACTGTTGTGCATTATATGAAAGAAGATGCATACAATATTTCTGTATATATATAGATATGTCATAGACCTATTATTAAAATACTCAATATGCACCTAAAGTGCTAACGGAGCTGCCTTTGAGAATCCAGGGGTGGCGAGGGAGACCTCTGCAAGCGGGTCCTCCCCCCCGCACCAAAAAGACACAAGTCCATGAGTGACGTTGAGGTGCCAGCTCACTGAGCAGAGCTTGGCAGACCTCCCTCGTAGCAACATTTTCCAAAGTGGTTTCCCTGCCTGGTGCAGGAGTGTGCACAGTATGGACTATTCAGACGAAATCTCGATCCCTGACACAAAACCGCTCCTGAGCTGAGCGGGAGCTGCCCACCAGAGAAAATCTTCTGCCGTTAATTACCTGCTAGCTGTGAACTTCGGGGGTAATCTTCTTTCCATTGTCCGGGACAAACTTTTGGGTGCAAATTTTAAACAAAAAGGCTACCGCACCTGATTGGATACATCCCGGCTGCTGACGTGAACCCACACTTGAAACAAAAGACAGGAATCGGAGCCCAGCGGCTCACAAAGAAAATGGAGCTGCTTTTGAGAATCCAGGGGTGGCAAGGGAGACCTCTGCAAGTGGATCCTCCCCCCTGCACCAAAAAGACACAAGTCCATGAGTGAGGCTGAGGTGCTGGCTCACTGAGCAGAGCTTGGCAGACCTCTCTCATAGCAGCATTTTCCAAAGTGGTTCCCCTGCCTGGCACAGGATTGTGCACTGTATGGACTATTGGGATGAAATCTCGATTCCTGACACAAACACGCTCCTCAGCTGGGCAGGATTTGTCCACCAGAGAAAAGCAAAATTTCCCACCCACCCACCCGTTTCCTCCTCCAGTTAAATGCCCTGAGACCCACCCATTCACACCAACGGGCCCTTCTCGGCACGGAATATACCACTGAATCCTTTCTAAGGGACTGTCCCTCTGATTGTCCAATGCATTCTACCTTACTTCTGGCCCACGTCATACCAATTTGAGAAACTCTATACAAAGTAACAGGACTACCAGCCGGAATGCCTCAGTGCTGATGCCTAAGCTACCAATCTGACACTCCTAGGTGGGCTCTGCCCTCAGTGACTGAAAAATTACTGCTCATATATGATTCTAATTGCCTAAGCGTTACTAAGGTACAGATGCGTTGCCATTATTATTTAACCTGCTTCCTTTTTGCTCCCTATGTAAGCGTGTCTAATTGTATTGAATCCTTGCCATTGCTAACTTAACTTGACTCTGCTGTGCTCGTAACGGGAGCTGTCTCCCAACCTCAAGTCCAAGTGAGAGTGCCTGCACCACAGATAGAAGGGTCCCTCTCTGACAGATTACGCTGAACAATAGTAATTCCTCCTGAGAGCCTGCCCTGGTGCTACCTATACTTTCTCCTGCACAAGTACATATTGCCTGCAATTTACTTCTGAAACCAGGAGTTAGCTTAGCAACACTGGCAGTAATGTCTGAAGTCAGGGGGTAGCTTAGCAATACTAGAAAACTAGATGCACCTCTGAGTGACTGAGTAGAAACACTCCACGAACCCCTAGCCCAGCACTACATCCCCAACTACCCTAGTCTGACCAGGGGAGTGCTTCACCCCAGAGGTGGTAGAGGTAACTTTCCTTAATACACTCAGGGATTCACTGCCAACCAGCTACGTCTACTGGGAGGTGGAGCACGGCTCTCTACCCACCCTGTTCAGGCAGGACAGCATAAAAGCCTTGTACTCTACTCCCCAATAGGGGAGTACTCCTGGCAACACTATGCATACTGTCCCTCCTATGGATGGACCTGATGATATGCCAAGGAGACCCACCTATCAGGGAATCACAAGACAAAGGCACCCCTCCTTGGGGTCTATACTATACCAAGAGTCTCACACTAGCATACAAACCCTGTTAATAGTTCATGAGCTAGTAAGATGGGGTATATACTATGAATCACTACACTTCACAAGTAGGAGATTATGAAGTAATCCAATCCTATCGGCTAGCCCAAAGCTACTAGGCCTGCTGGCGGTGCTACTTCTACTGGCAGGTGACATCCAGCCCACCTGGGCCCTCCTATGGCTAATGTCCTTATATCCTCCCCACAGAACCCTCACTGGGTATCCTCCAAAGGGTTGAAAATTGTGCACATGAACGTCTGTAGCCTCAGACCTAAAATGCATGAAGTGTAGGCCTGGCTAGACCTCTATAACCCAGACATCCTGGCTATATCAGAGACCTGGCTTAAGACCCACATCCTTGACCATGAGATCACGGCCCAAGGATACAACTCCTTCCGCAGGGATAGGGAGAGCAAAAGAGGGGGGTACTAATCTACATGAAGGAGCACCTAATGGTGTTGAACCTAAAACTGAACTGGACTCCGCTCCGGAAAGTGAATCTATATTACCCTTGGTTAGTCCAAGCACCTCATTATAGGCTGTGTCTACAGCCCCCCAAAGATGGCTCTCCAATCCCTTGAAGCCATCACTAGAACCACGGCCAAAAGTGTCTCCTTGGAGTTCCTCATTCTGGGAGACTTCAGCCTAAACTGGGCCCATGACCCAAACAAAGATCTCCAGTCCTTGACTCAAGAGGCAATTCTGGTACAGGAAATTTCCGAACCCACCAGAATGAACCACAAGACGGGGAACCACACCATCCTGGACTGGGCACTGGTGACAAACTCCACCAACATCCAGAAAGCTGACCTCATGGCTGATGCCCTGAGTGACCACTCCCCTATATTCTGCATCTGGAGGAACAGAGCACCCAAGGTTCAGCCAAGAATACTGTCCGCCCAAGACTACTCAAACTTCTCAGTGCGCAATACTCCGCTTACCTAAACAGCCTAGACTGGAGCCCAATCAAGCTCCTTCCCTCCTTGGATGAGGCACTAGAATTCTTCCACAGCTCATTGACAAAAGCAGCCATCCTCTTTGCCCTGCTGAGGAAGCTAAGAGCTAAAGGCAGCTGCTACAAGTAGATCTCCCCTGCGCTAAAAGCTCTGATGCTTAGCTGAGACAAGGCCTGGAAAAGATTTAAGGGTTCCTCTCTCCAGGCCAACCTTGTGGCTTACAAATCCCTGAGAAACCAATGTAAGAGAGCCATAAAAATGGCTAAAAGGGAGTATGTCACCAACCTACAAAAAAATAGCTCAGGCAACTCTAAACTATTCTGGGCCCACATCAATGAGCTGATCAGAGGTAACACCAAGTCTGAACCCGACCCCATGGAAGTCAATGGTAGGATGGTGAGTGAAGGCCCTCAAATTGCTGCTGCCCTCAACCTTCACTTCACTAACCTTGACACCTATAAGGCCAGAATACCCCCACACACCCCGGCTCCAGACAAGGCAGAAACCCTCAAACTTCAGCGACCTCTAGTTCACCTGAGGCTGGTCAGGGCTAAAGAGGTACAGTCTCTCCTAAGGGCCTTGAAAATCAAGGGCCCTGGAGGACTTGATGGAATCAACCCAAGACTCCTCAAGGATGGAGCCCAAGCCCTCTCCAGACCCTTGTCCTGGCTCATAAATAGATCCCTGCTTGAGGGAACTGTTCCAGGCCAATGGAAACAGGCGCATGTGATTCCCCGTCCACAAGGGCTGCTCCCGGGAGCAGAAGAGCAATTACAGGCCTATCTCCCTGCTCTGTATACTTGCCAAACTGCAGGAAAGCCTAATATACTGCCAGCTCCGAGACTACCTGGAGACTCACCAATTATTGGCCTACTCTCAGCATGGCTTTCGTACTAGCCATGGCACAGACAGTGCCCTCACGAACCTTACCACTGACGTACTCAACGCCATTGACCTGTCCAAGGCCTTCAACCTTGTCAACCACAATCTCCTCCTAGTACAAATAAAATTGATAGGCCTAGACCCACTGGCTCTCAAGTGGTCTGAGAGCTATTTATCTGGCCTCATCCAGGCAGCCAGTTGGAATGGGGCTCTATCAGACCCACTACCCCTAAAAGAGGGAGTACCACAGGGCTCAATCCTGGACCCCCTACTATTCTCATTGTATACGAATGACCTAAACCTCCACTGTGGGAATAGCTCAGTCATACAATACACAGATGGTACAGTCATCTACCGTGCCTCGGATAACCTGGAGGCTCTTGGCCCCTCACTCCAAACTGACCTAACGTCACTTAAGAACTGGCTAAACTCAAACAGAATGGTCCTGAATGCAGGCAAAACAAAAGCCATGCTGTTCGGGCCCAGACCGCTGGGGCAAGACAGGACCAACTCCTTTCAGCTCAAAATGCTTGCAGGGACCAGCACCGAAGTTGTGTCCTCCTTAAAATACCTAGGGCTTACGCTTGGCCAAGGCCTCACTTACAAAAACCACGTATAGCTTACAGGCTAAGGAGTGGAAAGTATTATCAAAAAGAACTGGTCGATTTTACATGTGGAAGAGAAGCTAAAACCCTTTGTAACTAACTTACCTAGATTTGTTCATAAACTTAATGATAACATAGGTGAAGAGTGGTGCAAAGTCATTATAAAGGGGTCCAGACTAATAGGGGATGGTTACCTCCGTTACAAAAGGGATGTTTTGTTTGAAAAAGGTGTAAATTTTGCAAATATATTACATGTACAAATACAGTGACCAATAGGGCAGATAATTTGATTATTCATATTTTGGGTTTTATTAATTGTGATACAACATATGTGATTTATATGGCAAACTGCACCTGTGAAGACTATTATATACATCGCACTAAAAGGAAATTTAAAGAAAGAGTGGGGGACCATGTGAGAGCAGTCATTGCAAAAAACAAAGACTATGCCACAGCTATGCATTTGTGTAATATGGAAAAAATACAAGGTGGCACTAAACATGGATGGTCATTTGTAGCAATAGAAAAAATAGGAATGGGCCCTAGAGGTGGCAATGTAGATATTAAGTTAGCACAAAGAGAACAATTTTGGATTTTTAAAACACAAGCTATGAAATTGCAAGGCTTAAATGATAAAATTGAAATATGTGTCTATTTGTGATGTTGTAAAAGAAGGATATTGTGTAACTTGTCAGTAATATGATATGCAGACTTTATTAATCCTAAGAAGGAAGTTTAAGCCTATTTATAGCACTTTGGGTGCATATTGAGTATTTTAGTAATAGGTCTATGACATATCTGTACATATAGAAATATTGTATGCATCTTCTTTCATATAATGCACAACAGTGTCTCTGTTTTTTACATTTGGTTTAATTAATAATAATAGAAAATTAAAAAACGTAAAAAAATTGAAAAATTAAAAATTAACTTATGCCATAATTGGTATTTGTTTTAATAAAATAAATTTATTTACTTACATTTATAAGATTTATTTAGGTATAGAAGTTTTTTGATTTTTTGTTATTTTTGTCACACTTGAGTATTGATGAACTCAATTCATTAATGAGTAATAGTGGTTTATCACTTTAAGAGAGCACTATTTATATGTACCACAGGGGTGTGCTATTATCCTCTTGACAAAGCATGCAAACGTGAAACATTGAGGTGTTTGTACCTGGAGGGACCTGCTTTGTCCATGTATGCTGTTTTATGCTGAAAATAAAAAGGAGCAACGGTCTGAATTAATATTTGGGTTGCATTGTCCTTACTATGGAACTGGCGTGTGAGTGCACTTGGCTTTTTTGTGCTTCAATTCACACAGTACCTTCATCTCCACTGACAAGGCTTGTGACTGGAGTGTCTGAGGCCAAATGCTAGGCCTGACTATAACACACAGGTGGGCGACTGTCGCATGGTCCACCCGGAACCTGTCCAGGCATTGAGTGTCCCATTGCTTGGTGGCCTGTAGATGTGTACGATATACATGTGGTCAATTCTGTGCCTGTCTGGCATGTCACAGTGTCCAGCAGGACAGTGTGTAGCAACTGTCCCAGGCACATTGCCTTGCTGTCCCGTAGCACTGTATCCACCCTGCGGGCCATGCACTAGCTGTGTTGCCATGCTGCCCCAGGGCCACAGTCCAAGTATGCATGGAATCCCATTGAACCTCGGTGCAGGGGTTATGACCCCAATCTGCATGGACCCGAGGTGTCATGCTGTGTCAGAAGCACCATCACATCACTGTCACAGTTTGTGATGGCTGCTGCAGATGGGTATGCTGCATCGGTGGGTCGGCTCATAGGCTATTCCCACAAGTTGTGCAGGATGTCTGCACACTGCTACCAGGAAGAGCCAGAGGGTGGCCCCATATGGTGAGTCACTGAGCCAGCTGATGTGTGTATCAGTTGTTCCAGTGCACCACAGGGAGGCTGTCTGCCACTTGGTCCCTACTTTTTATATATTTCTGCTTGTGTCTCCACAGGACTTTAAGGGCCACCCAGAGGAGCTTACTCTGGAGCTCTGTGACCTGGGGGAAGGGCCACTGGGTAGCTGGTGGCAAGTGCCACCAGTGGCCAGAGCAATTACCTGGCTTCCTCAGTCTGCTGGTTGGTAGCACCGACATCTACTACAAGGATGACTGGGGGGAGTTCTGGTTGGTGCTGCAGCCCTCAAAGCTGGTACCACTGAGCAATGCATCACACAGTGTTTAGTGCTGCTAACATATGTCTGAATGACACTTATGTGCCTCTTTCTCTCTGTTTCCTGCCTTTTCAGGGGAACAAAGATCCACTTCATTGGATGGTACTGGTGATGTGGGACTACAGGGGCAGCACCCAATACAATCCTCGGAGGTATCCTGTGAGTTCGGTGACTGTGATTGGGCACCTACCAAAATGGTGACTCAATTGTGGTGCCTTACACCACAGTGAAGAGGGAGGGAGGAGCGACTGGATGGGGGGGTGCTCGAATATAGTGACATCCTGTTGCTACATGTATATGGGCGCAGCAGGAGTGAGCACACTGAGCGTGGGGTGCGATGGGAGGGAGGGATTATGAGGGGTGGCACCGTGGTTAGCTGCTGAGCTTCTCCCATGGCATGGTGGGTGGTTTCAGTGCTGGGGCATGAATGGTGCTGGATTTGGGTCCGTGCATGGGTGCCTTTTGTTGTGCCTGGCCTGAAAATTTTTTTTGGGGGGGGGTCACCTCCCTCAACATGCACTGCCCTGGAGTTGAGAATCCTTAAGTAGGGAGGTGTGGGGGACACAGCCCCCCACATTTAAATGTAAAATCTAAGTCCCCAGAGCCCTTTTGCTGTGTGCAGGGGACTGCATCACCAAAATATCTTTTCGCCGATTTCCATTCACTCTCACGGCGATCGCTATTCTACGATCACCATTATCACATAGATCCATCCTCAGAGGACTCAGAGGAGGAGGCAAATGATGTCAAGTGACAGTCAGAATGGGGACTGGGCCAGCTGAGTTGGCTTGATGCTGGGGGCGGGGTGAGGAGCCTGTTTCATACCAGGGATCGTTGAATAGTTTGCTGCAGTGGGATGTAATAAATACATTTGTGCATGCATACCTTGTGTCTGTGGTTTCCTTTGTGTGTGGCTGAGCCTTCAGGGTGTGTGTGCATGTATTTCCATGAGGATGGGCTTGTGTGGGCATCTGCCCTGCTACAGTACATGGCCTGCATGGATGGCAGCCACACATGTCAGACATGTGCCTCACCATGTGTGTTGCACGGCCTGTGCCAGCTGACCCCACAGCCTGTGTGGCCGCACCTGCTGCTCCCTGGGTTGGTGTGGATATGCCACACATGCAGGGTGCAGTGTGCTAGCCTATGCAGGCCAGTGGAACATTGTGTTCCTGGGACTTACAGTCAGTCCCTTTGCCATGGGCCATCGTGCCCTTGAGAGGGATTCTCCTCATACATGTATGGCACAGTGTTCCCCATTTGGCTTCATTATGAGGGATTGTGCCTCCAGTGTCTGGGCCTGCTACTAACACAGGCTGCAGCATTATGACCCCATGGCCAACCACTGGTGTGGCCAGTAGCAATGTCCACCCGGGTGGGGTGTCAGCATAGGATGCACTGTAGGGATTGTGCAGGGCACGTCCCCAACCTTCCAAGACAGCAAGTACTTTCAACCCGATGGTGGTGTGGCCTTTACCATTGTGCAACCATTGACCATTTTGGCTCATCTGTACTGTGCTGTGACCCCTGTCTGCCTACATGCACCATGCACAGGCCCTTTATGGGAGGTTCAGCAGGGTGTATCAGGCCCCCACTTCCGCACATGGGTTGCCGATGTAACTGGCATTTTATGTGAGCATGCCTAGGGTCTGCTGGGTTGGCTGTATGGGAATGCCCCCATGCTTGTGCAGTGCTTTTGAGCTGTGCTGGTCCATTGGCGATGTCTGCCCGCAGTGTTGTGTGCCTGACGTGAATGCTGCACATGTGGTGCCCACGCGCTTTTCTCACATATCTGCTGGTATCTGGCTGCTATGCATGGCATGTAACTTGGAGAATAGACCCCACTGAGAACAACAGGAGTCCAAGAATGGACCCCTGCAGTACTCCAACAGTAGGTATAAGCTCACTACACACACAACCATGTTGTCTCACCACAAGAAGACAGATTTTGTTTGAAACCATGCCATTCTACAGACTGAAGATTATGGGCTAGATTCACAAAATAACACAAAATGCAGCACAAAAGTTTGCATTGCCATTTGCAATTGACCAGGTGGTAAAAAATGCAATTCACAAATGGATAGCATAGGCCACTACCGCTAACCCCACTAGCATTGCCCTGACCTGCATGCCTGGAAATGGCCCTGCAATGAATACAGCCAGTGTGCTATTTGTGATTCATAAAAGCAGCCATACAAATAAGTCCATTGGGCATGTAAGGTGCTAGCTGACCATTTGTATACCCCTTATGGGCCCATTTACATGGGCTGCAAGGGAGTTTTGCACCCCCTCAATGTGGACTGCCATGCCCATAATGAGACAAAACCCTCCCTGGTGGTCTAGTTGTCCATCCCCATCCCCAATCACCAATTGCTGATCCCTTATAAATTAAAAAATCTGTCTGAGAGTCCAGAGGTCCCCCCTTCCCCAGTCTCCGATCGCTGTCCCATTATGTGTAAATTAAGTTTCCCTGGTAGTTTCGTGGTCCCTCCCCCACCCTGTTCCCTGATCACCATCTGGATAGAAAAAAAAGTATTTCCTTGTAGTCTAGTGGTCTCTCCCCCTCCCCCGTTCTCCGATCTCCATCCCAAAATGAAAAACATTTTTCCCTGGTAGTCTAGTTGTCCATCCCCCATCCCTGGTCACTGATCACCATGCCGAGTAAAAGAAAACAGTCCTTCCCTCATAGTCCAGTGGCCCCTCCCCCCACCTGAACACCTGCCTAATAAATATATATAATTTTCAATGGTATTCACTGTACCGCCCCCTACAAACATTGCTCCCTTGGGAAAAAATGAAAGTGTCCAATTTTCCTGGTGGTCTAGTGGACCCCCACCCTCCCACTATAGAAGACAGTGACCTCCCACCTTGCTCCCCCACCCCAAAACCCAGTGGGTGACCAGCACAGCCCTCCACCCACCACCAAGGCCGGCTGACGACTGAACTGTGAATGTGCAAGTACAGTATACACTATGTAGCATTAGACTACCAAGGAATTTTATTACTAACATAATGGGACGGTGATCGGACATCGAGGGAGAGACCACTAGACTAGCAGGAAATATTCTTTTTAATAAAGGGATAATGATCAGATATCGGAGGAGGGACCACTAGACTACCAGGAAATATTTTTTGAATAACAGAACAGTGAGCAGACATTGGCGGAGGGGGTAAGGATCACTAGACTTTCAGGAAATATTTTTTTGAATAACGGGACAGCGATTGGATATCAGCATGGGGGGAGGGACCATTAGACTACCAGGGAATGCTATTACTAACATAACGGGATGGCAATTGGACATTGGGAGAGGGACCATTAGACAGCCAGTAAATATTGTTTTGAATAGTGGGATGGTGATTGGACACCGAGGGAGGGGAGGGACCACTGGACTACCTGGAAATATTTTTTTGAATAACAGGATGGTGTTCGGACATCAGGGGAGGGTGAAGGGACCACTAGGCTACCAGGAAATATTTTTTTGAATAACGGGATGGCAATCGGACTTCAAGGAAGGGGGAAGGGACCACTAGACTACCAGGGAATTTTATTACGAACGTAACAGGATAGTGATTGGACATCAGGGGAGGGACTACTGGACTAAGAGGGAACATATTATTTATACTATGGACAGTGCTCAGCAATCAGGGAAGGGGGAAGGACTACTGAACTACCGGGACACAGTGTTGTGGGTCAGGGGATGCCTTGCATTACCTCAGACAACCGCTAGGGTTACATGGACTTAAGAGTAGGTTTTCCTTGGCAATATTTTCACTACATAAGGGAACCCTGCAAAAGGCCCTTGCATGGAGAAAATACTTTGTGAATGGGACTGTGACCCCTCCCCCTCATTTGTAACTCAGCCCCCTCAAACCTTTGCCCATCACAAACCCACTTTGTGGGTGCAAACTGGGCTTTTGTTAATACCACAATGGTGGAAAACCCAGTTTGTGCCACACAAACAGGATTTGTGCCAGGCCAAAACATTGTGAATCTGGCCGCAAATGTTCCCTAGAGTAAAAAGTTTGAAGACAGCAGTAGTGTACATCATTCTGAAAAAAACAATCTTTGGACTCTGCAGACCCCAGAAACCTCAAACCAGTCTCAATCCTTCCCACTCTGGAGAAGTTAATTTACAGTTGCAGCAACTGACATTTCAGGATAGTAACTGAAATTTCTGTGGTGTCTCTAGAGAAATTTCCAACCTATGGTAATACTGCCATCAGAGAGATTGCCCTTATAAATATCACAAAATATCTAGAAATATCCAAACAACTTAACTGCCATAGAAGAGAATGACAGTGCTGTGTGAGGTTCACCTGGGAAAAGTTGACATCAGTGACCCTGTCCAGTCAGGTTTCAGGCCAGAGCACAGTATGGAGACTCCTTGCAAAGCTGCTAAATTAGCTCTTTTTGGCAAGATATTGAGGAGAGCACTGAATAGTAGTTCTCCTCAATCTCACATCAGTCTTTGATATTGTGGATGACAGGGTTTCATGGATCACCTGAGTCAGTATGGAGGGCTCACCAGAACGGTACTGGAATGGTTTGACTCTGTTGTCTCTGACAAGATGCAGCAGGTGGTGTTGGGTAATTTCTCATAACTGAGTTTAATTGCTCATACCAGCAGAGTAGAGGTACCTGCAGTAATAATATTGGACAGTCCAAAGATAATAGCACAATGCACCAGTGCAGTGGAAATGTCTAATAGGATGCTGGGGTGCATAGGAAGAGGGATCAGCAACTAGAAAAGAGCATTGATTCTGCCACTGTACAGGTCATTGGTTCATCCTCACCTGGAGTATGGTGTGCAGTTATAGAAACCACATTGGTAGGAGGAGAGGGACTGTGTGGAGATGGTGCAGAGGATGGGAATCAAGATGATCCAAGGAGAGCATAAAAGCATTTATCAGAGCAGGTTATGGGATGCAACCATGTTCATGCTACAGGTGAGAAGAGATGGGGGGAGAATGACTGAGACATGCAAATGCCTTTATAGGCTAACCAACGTGGACAACAGGGAGCTGTTCAAGCTGAGTGGGAGTACAAGCAACAAGGATAGCACCATGAAGCTGGTGGGGTGCAAATTTAGGCAGCAATGCCACAAAATACTTTTTCATGAAGAAGGTGGTGGAAGGTGGAATATGCTACTGAAATAGGTAGCTTGGGCAAAACAAACCCTGGTGACAGCCACTATGGCTGCTAATTCATTAACTTGATAAGGGCATTTCATGGGCTTAAATGTAAAGATAGTTTCTGTAGACAGCTTTTTGTGTAAATTTCATTTTCAGTTAAGTTAGATCATTTATCTGGTTGATCCTGTGTTTCCCATGTGTTTAAAGTGCGAGCAGCGAGTGCGTCTTCTATTATGTGGGGAACAAGAGGGAGTTCTGCACCAAGGCCTTCAGGTTATGGTAGAAGAAGTGGTGCAGAGAGGAGTGGTATAGCTACAGTGGTGACTGAGGGCCAACCTGGAAGGATGAAAGCCTATACTGAGGTGAATGCCAGTTTCCATTAAGGAAGTGCACATTTTAAATGTTACTTTGATGGACATTTAAAGTTGCTTAAGGGGATGATGGAACAAATAGGGGAGGCAAAAAGTGGGCCACCAGAGGCTGAGATAGAGAGTAGGGAGATCCCAAGCAGGGGGTTAGCAAAGGAGGAAAGGGGGGGGATTTCAGACTCTGTCCCTCACCACAGGCTGGTAAATAAGTCAGAGAGTCTGGGGGTGGGACAGAAATTAATTAGATGGGTGGAAAACTGGATGAAGGATAGAAGTCAGAGGGTGGTGGTAAATGGTGTACATTCTGGGGTAAGGAAGGTTATGAGTGGGGTTCCTCAAGGGTCTGTATTAGGACCAATCCTTTGTAACATATATATTAGTGATATATCAGAGGGAATTGAAGAGAAAATGTGTCTGTTTGCATATGATGCAAAGTTATGGAATAGAGTCGACACTGAAGGAGGGGTTGAGGCCATGAGGAGGGATTTGAGTATAGTAGAGAAATGGTCAGAAAAATGGCAGCTGTAGTTCAATACAGAGAACTGTGTGGTGATGCATATAGGGCATAAATATCGACTGGCCAAGTACTCACTGGGGGAAGAGCAGATAAAGCAAACAGAACAGGAAAGGGATCTGGGGATTATAATATAAAACAACCTTAGGGTAAGTGACCAATGTAGTAAGGCAGCTGGCAAAGCTAACAGAATGATGGCATGCATAGGAAGAGACATAACTAGTAGGATGAGGGAGGTTCTGATGCCATTATATAAGACCATGGTTAGACTGCACCTGGAGTACGGGGTACAGTTCTGGAGGCCTCATTTAAGAAAGGACATAGATGTAATAGAAAAGGTTCAGAGAAGGGCAACAAAAATGGTGCAAGGTATGCAAGGGAAACCATAAGAGACAAGATTGAGAGAATTAAATCTGTATCCACTGGAGTTTAAAAGAGAGAGAGGAGACATGATAGAGACATTCAAGTACATGAAGGGGATAAATAAAGTGATGAAAGGAAGTCTATTTAATAGGAAAGTCAGAGTTAAAACAGGAGGTCATACTTTAAAATTGGAAAGAGGAAGATTTAAAGGAAATGTAAGAGGCTGTTATTTCACTGAGAGGGTGGTAGAACCCTGGAACAGATTACTTGAAGAGGTGGTAGGTGTCTAAATGGTGGAGAGATTCAAGAGACAGTGGGATAGACATATGGGGTTGGTTAGAGAACAGAGGATAGGCTCCTTGTGCACCGATGATAAGTAGGGAAGTGGGGAGATGGGCAGACTGGATGGGTAGGAATGATCCTTTTCTGCTGACACATTACTATGATACTATGATACTATGAAGGAGCTGTCAAAGAAGAAAGGCGAGGAAGGAGGAACAATTGGAAAAAGGATAAAGTGACAAAAAGAATGCCGAGGGATATCAAAATGTTGCAAGGTCTGCATCAGAAGCCCTAAGACAGGAAATTGAAAGAGTTCAATATGTACACCCTGGAGGAGAGGATGAAGAGTTGGGATATGATGGAGCACTTTAAATATCTTACAGGGGTTAATAAGGTACAGAAGGGAGGTATGATTCAGAGAAAAAGGTACTGTAGAACAAGGGGTAATGATATGAAACTTGAAGGAGGCAGATTCAGGAGAGATGTGAGGAAGTACATCTTCACAGAAAGGGTTATAGATTCCCAGAACAGCCTTCCATTGGAGGCAGTGAGGGTTTCAAAAATGCCTCAGATAGGCACAGAGTAACTCTTGGAGGAAGGAGGGGGACGGAAGAGAAAGTGCTGTAGATCAGGCTGGGTCTCCAGCAAAACTGATTATAATTAAAAATAGGCAGACTAGATGGGCCCAGTTTCTAGATTTCTATGTATGACAGGTTAGATGATTCAAATGAATAAAGTGTAAAATTTTTAATATGCACACTGATGTTTTTTACAATTTGTGACTTTTTTTTTTTTTGTTAATTCATTTTTGGAAAAATCACTTGTAATGGGACTGCAATTCTTTTCAACCAACTAACTTTTGGTTTGGAGGACGGAAGTAGGTGGAAGAGACAGTGCTTTAGATGAAGTTGGGTCTGAAGCAAAAGTGAATATACAGTAATTAAATACAGGCAGACTAGATGGGCCCAGCAGTTATTATCTCCCGTCAGTTTCTATGTTTCTATGTATGACTGGTTCTGTGATTCAAATGGTTACAGTGTAAACTTATTCACATGCACAATGTCAATACTGTAAACTGTGTGGCACACATAATGCATGTTGTACTATGCTACACAGAGACAATCAAATGGGCAATAGAGGACAGAGGAGTTGAGACAGCTAGGTGTTGCAAGCTCAGTGACAGCTAGTCACATGTATTTTCCTATGGACAGAGTGCAGAGGGATACCGGGATACCTGCCAGCCATGTACAGTCTGATGTCATGCCTCTACACAACACTGTAGGTATAAAAACTGATAAAAGTGTATTGTTTTCCTGTTTCAAGAGCTGTTTTCTCTAATACTTGGAGTTATTACTAGGAATTCTGAGACAACAGGAGACGTTGTACATCCATATATAGTTGTCTCATAATTGTGTAAAATGGTAATTTAGTTCTCCCCTATCCATATATGAGTGTAGTTTTCTCTAGGTTCCTTATTCCCACAAAGGGCTGTGATAAAGAGTAAGAACTAATAGAATTTTTTTTTTACTTTCTTTATGCTCCCCTCTCAGGCTCCTTAGGACTCTATCCAGTATGATGTCTTAGACCGGCCAACTCCCACTCTGCCTGAGGTCTCCACAGACCTAGTATCCATCCCGGGATCTTTCCTCACCCTACTACTGACTCCACAACCCCCCCAACTCTGACCCCCCCCAGGTGGGCCTGCCTAGTCCTCTTGTGCTCTATCTAGAATCTAGTAGGGTGGCTGGAGCAGGGAGGAGAGATAGAGGCTGGCTGGGTTAGACCTGGTATTGAGCATGGGGCTGTCAACTGGACCCACCTTTGCCTTCCCGGGTGCCAGAGTCTTTTTCCTTGCTTCGGGTTCCAGTAGGTGTGGACATGCAATGACACCTAGTGTGTGATGGGCGTGATTCTGCACCCATCTGCAGGACATCTGCTGCCACATCCATACCCCATGTACATGACCCACTAGTGGCAGTGCTTTCAGTCTCCACTGGGAGCCACCGGAACTGCAGGATGCACAACCTACCCTCCCTAGGAGAGGAGAGCAGTCCATCAGACGCTCAATCCTCTCCTCCCCAGCCAACCCCCGGTGACTGAGTCCACTCCCGAAGATGGGTCACTGGCATGGCACGAGGTAAAGCTAGCACCTCAGCCCTCAGTACCACTGGGCCAGCTAAGAACTAATAGAAATTGCTATTGTCCAACTCCAAAGTGTAAAAGAATATGATGTGGGGAGGGGTACAAAATATTTCCCTTACATATCCAGCAAATGGTCCAGTGCTGCTTCATGCCAGCTGAGTAAATGCCAGGGTCTAAAAATTAGCCACTGGATAAAATGCACACAGTAATTTAGCCACTTGTGAACTGAATTAGCCACTGTACAAACACAGTCTGATGCTTCTTTCCTTTCTCTGTGACTCAGACATTCTGGGGTTCTCCACTGTTTAGTGCTGGAATTGGACTGACAGATATTATGTTCTCATGGGGCTGGTAGTATAGCCTAGAGGTTAGAGTAATGAGCTGTGAATAAGCTTGGTACATCCAGCCAACCTGAGTTTGATTCCCACAATCTCCACTTGCATACTGTGTGACTCTGAGCAAGTCATTTACCACCCCAGTGCTCACGGGTCACCCCTGAAAACAGGCCCGTGTGCCCAGTGGGCTTTACTGGGTTACCAAAAAAGAATACAGTAAAGGGGCAGTGAGTGAACTTGCACTGTCTAGCAGGCTTTGCTCATGAGTTTTGTGAAGACAAAAAAAAAATCTTGAAATGTGGGTTCAGATGTTTGATTCTAACTGTTTGGTGGTGATTCCCTGGGCTTTTGTTTCACATATGTAGAACTGCTATTTAGTGGTGAAAGATTTGAGATTCATATAGGCATATTGAGTACACTGGCATCATTAGTGCAACAGATCCCTGTGTACAAGGTGGTCCTGTTTCAGGTTACAATTTGACTAATGAACACCAATTGCAGACTGCACATGTTTAAACAGTGTGAGTCTAAATATTCAACAATACAATACAAATTTCTTTATTAATTGGCAAAGCCATTACAATATTCTAAAAACAAATATAAAATATCATAGTGCAAATTTCAAGTACATCACTTTTAACAACGTGCAAAGCAATGTATGCTACAATATTCTCCTTAAAATATCATCCTGATACAATCGCATATTTAAATAGTTCATACATAATTTGACATCGGATGAATAATATAAAAATATAAAAATACTGCCCAATATACGTATGGTCCTAAGGAAACTGACTATAGTTTCTTGAATGTTGACTTCTTGTGTGGTAAACAGAAATTTTAATAGTTCATCTGGGGGAGACAGAGACCTCCTAGCAACTCGCCTAGCCATTTCCTTCTATTAGTTTCATGGAGGGGGCATAGAAGAATCACATGTTTTAAATCCTCATAGATCTTGGTGCTACATTTAAAAATAGGGGGACTTCACATCTGGTCTTTCCTGTCTAAATTGAACATACTGTGCATTATAGTTTTCTGTTCTAAATCTAGTGTATATTCTATGCAGTACGGGATTAGACAAATTAGTTAAGTAAGATTCATAACCCCAACAAAGTTTAAAATGTTTATATCAATCATGAAGTTTTAATTCAGTAAGTTGGGAAAAAAAGATGATTAGCATTCAGATCTCTGAGTCTTGTCTTGATATCCATGTTTATCTCATCCCAAGGCATGATATAAATTGTATATAATAGGGGTCCCAGACCAGAGGGCATAATTATTTTTTTTTAGTTAGCTGGATGAATGGATGAGCATATCCTAAAGTGGAGAGTTTGATTTCTTATTCCAGACACATTCTGGGGTACAGGTATTCAGACAAAAGAAAACATTTTAATAAGAAAGCAATCTGCCTTTCTCAAAACCCCTTTTACCAAAGTTTTGCCCATCTTAGCATTAAATATTTTAAAGGCATTGGTTGTAGAAGTCATTTTATTCTCTCTTATTTGTATATGTTTATTCCATGAGAGATTATATGTGAATCTTACTCCAAGATAATCATAATAACTAACTACATCTATAAGGTTGCCATCAGTGCTGAACCTCGAGTGGATCCCACTCTTATTTCCAGATACTATTATATTTGTTTTATTACGATTAATCTTTAATTTTCTTTCTTTACACAAAGTCGCAACATGTTCTAATTTCCTTTTTAAACCCAACGCTGAGGTAGATAAGAGTACTGTATCATCATCATAAGCAAGACTGTCTATTCTTTGTTCATTTATCTTTGGACAATGACAATCTGGATTCTTTATTTCCTGTAAAATGCTATTGATACAGATATTAAAGAGAGTAGGGGCCAATAGGCACCCCTGTCTGACCTTGAATTAGTTTGGAAGGAGTCAGTAGTAAGACTGTATTGAAAATATTGTATTTTAGCCCAAGCATGATCATACAGCCTGATTAAGATGTCCAGCAGGGTTCTATCTAATTTTAGATCTTCCAAAGTTTTCCGGAGAATCTCCTACTTATACTGTCAAAGGCAGACAAAAAATCTACAAAGCAACAAAATAGTCTGCCTTTGCAGATCTTAGTATATTTCCAGATTAAATGATGTAATATGTAACAATGTTGTACCATAGATCTATTTTTCCTAAATCCATTTGGTGCTTCATCAAGTATGGAATTCTCTTCTATCCAATCCGTGAGTCTATCAAGGACAATTTTAGGAAAAAACTTTCTGTGAGACATCAATCAAGCTAATTGGCCTGTACATCTTATGATCATTTGGGTTCTCTTTTTTATATATTGGAAATGTGATACTGCCCTTCCAACTAGGGGGAAATTCAGAAGTCTGAACAAAAGCACTAAACATTTTGTGAAAAAATGGAATCCACTATTCTTGAAATGATTTATACACATCACCAATAATCGTATCTGGGCCTGGTGCTTTATTAGATTTCAGAGAAGTAAGTGCAGAATCAATTTCATTATCTGTAATAACAATATGCCTCAGGAATTCCATTTTTACCTCAGAATTGTTTGAAATGTTTACCATTCCTTCTTCTTCCTTAGAGTAGTACAGCTCCGAGAAATATGATACCCAGATATGTGGAGTGATGGAAGACTCAACTCTTGTATGATATTTATTATAGCCCTGAGCAACTATATTCCAGAAGAGCCTTTCATCTCTATTCTGGGTAGAGATGTCACGAAATTTAATTTCATTGTTGAAATCTCAGTGAAATCACCAATTTCACCCAGCAAAATATTTTGCGTAATTACATGCTTATGGCAAAATTTCACCGACTGCTATGGCAAAATTTCACCATAAATTTTGCCTTGTGTTAATATTAGGCGAAATTAGGCAAAATTAGGCTTGTCACATGATTTACTCTTTGCAGGTCACATGGGTGACTGTAAACAGGCAGGAAGTGACGGATTAAGTTCCTTTGCTACTTGACTGGAGATTTTAGAGAAACAGGCAGCATCAGAGAGATTGTTCTGTGTGGTACACAGTCTAGCTTAAAAAAATAACAGAGTTGTTCTCTTTTCTTTAGTCTATCTGGTGTGTGTATTTATTATTTCCTTTCTGTGACTGAGATTTTGTGTATGTGTGTGTGTAAAACTCCCTCACTCTCTCCCCTTTCTTTTTCTCTTTTTTTTGTCATAAGGATTTAGGTTTTATTTTGTTTATTTTTTTTTTATTTTTAGTTATTTAACCAGGTGAGACACACTAAGCTGAAAGCTTTTTTACAGGTGCAACCTGGGAGCACAGGGAAGTTAAGTGACTTGCTCAGGGTCACACAGTATGCAAGTGGAATCTGTGGGATTCAAACCCAGGTCTGGTCTGCTGGATGTCACCAGATTTGCAGCTCAGGGATAAAGCACTGTTTGAAGCATTAATAATCTTATTGCCCAAACCTGGTAGAGTGCAGGAACTCATGGCTAGTTATAGGCCTATATCTTTGTTAAATCAAGATATAAAAATTCTGTGCAAACTCCTCGCAGATCATATTAGCACTGTCCTGCCTGATTTAATTGGACCAGAACAGGTGGGCTTCATGAAGGGGAGGTCATCCAGTGATCATTTGTGCACTCTGGCCCATGTCTTCTTGGTGTCTAGGGATGCAGAGTTTCTGGCTGCCTTCGTGTCCCTGGACGCCGAGAAGGCATTCGACAGGGTAGACTGGAATTTCCTCTTCCGGACGCTACATGCTTTTGGGTTTCCCTTGGAATTCCAGTCCTGGATACGGGCAATTTACAAAGCTCCTGTGGCCCAGGTCTCTTGTAATGGAAACATATCTGACTTATTTTCCCTGGGTTCCGGTACTAGACAGGGCTGCCCCTTATCACCTTTACTTTTTAATTTATACCTGGAGCTCCTTATACGGAGGCTGGTCGTTTGTCCTAGGATCCATGGTATAGTTATACATGACATAGAAATTAAAGTATCGGCGTATGCGGATGACTTACTACTTCAAATTTCCCACCTTAGAGAGTCTATACCATATATGTTAGAAATAATAAATGAGTATAGTTCCTTTTCCAATTATAAGTTAAACGTGGAGAAGACATAGGTATTTCCTCTTAACCAGAGAATGATGAAATATGAGATTAGTGATCTAGAATTGGCCTGGGTAAAGGATTCGCTGAAATATTTAGATATTGTTCTCACAGGAAGTGAGACGCTTTTTCAAAAGAAAAATTTGGATTCCTTATTGTATATTATTACACAAAACCTTAACAGATGGTCCCATCTCCCGTTATCACTATGGGGTAAAATTAATTTAATTAAGATGAATATTTTTCCCCGTCTCAGTTATCCACTTAGTCACACGAATCTGTGGTTGCCGCTGTCATGGTTCAAGAAGGTACATAATATTTTTGTTAATTTTATTTGGGTTGGAAAACATCCCCGTCTGGCTTTTCATAAGTTAGCGGCTCCTAAAACTAAGGGTGGTCTCCGCCTGCCCCATGTTGGCCTTTACTTCTGGGTCCGCTATGTGAATAAATATCTAAGTTGGGTCAAACGCAGTGCGTCTGAAAATTCCACCGATTATGAACCTTTATGGCTTAAGATAGAATTGGCGCAAATCCAATATTATAATCTCTCTCTGGTCTCTTTGTTATATACGAAGCTTAAATGTCTTCCTATGCAGCTGCACTTGTCTCCAATTGCAATATCTGTAAAAGTACATTCCCAATTTTGTAATTTTCTTAAGTATAACCACTGCCTAGATCTGGAGCAACCGGTGCTAGGTAATCCTAACCTCAGAATAGATGGGAGGGTTCTTTCCCCCTTGTGGCTCCCGCAGGCCAGAGAGGTTAACATCTCAGGCCTCTAGAATGGTGCAGGAGGGAACTGGTTGTCGTCCATGGAGATTTTAGTTAAACTGGAGATTCCAGCCTCTAATGTATTCAAAGTTTTCCAGTTATGCCATTTGCTTGTGAAAGTTACAGGACTGACACCCCGGTTGTCCAGTTGTCCGGCTTTCCGGGGAGAGCTGGCCCAAATGGCTGGGCTTCCACATGCGGTGTCGAGAATCTTCAGTGTTCTTTATGATTGGATTTACCCTGAACCTTTTGGACCTTCCGGTTATTGGGCCCAGCTCCTTCCGGAGATACCTATTAACTGGGTGAAGCTCTGGCAAGGGTGCCACCAATTTATTATGCAAGACAGGCTCTGCCTTATGCAATTTCAGATATTACACAACTTATATTATACCCCTCAAAAAATGGCCAAATTTGGTCTGGTCTCTTCCCCTACCTGTACAAGGTGTGCCCATGGGGATGGTAATTTATGCACATTTTCTGGTCCTGTCCCAAGATAGTCCCCCTATGGTCACAGATTAGGCTGAGAGCAGATCCCTTACTAGGTCTTAATGATCTGTTCATGATAAAAATATGTCTTTTAGGTGATTACTCTGATATTCCAACAACGGTTCGAAAATATCACATGGCACTAATATCCATGTCAATTAAAAAACTAATGCTTAGGCACTGGAAAGATACTGTGGAGATATCATATGTGGAGTGGCTGCAGGAATTTCTGAATAATCTCAGGGTAGAAAAAATGGTGGCTAGTGTTAGGAACAGAATGAAGAGGTTTAATCAAATTTGGGCTCCATTACTAACGCTTTATTCACTTCAAACTGTGTAGAGGAGTAGGTTTAAGGTGGATGGGTTGTGGACTGAATAAGTTTTAACCATGCAAGCCCGGGGTGGGTGGGGGTAGTTGGGCAGGGATGGAATTGGGGGCAGGTACCTCCTTTTTTTTTTTTCTAGCAGAAAACTGTTTTGGTGGAAGGGGAAGGAAGGGTAAGGGGGGAAGGGAGTTTTGGATTCTTCCGCTCATTTCTGGATGCAATGTATGTATCTCATCAGGTGTTGTTTGTTGAATGTGGAAAACTTTAATAAACTTTGAATGGAAAAAAAAGATTTGCAGCTCAGAGTCTTAAACCACTGTGCTATACTGCCAGGTGCAGGAGAATGGATGGGAAAGGTAGGGACAAGGTGGAGACTGGAAAGAAGTCAGCTGGACCACCCCCACCCAGTGTTCACTTTGATAGGTGGGTCTTTAGGTCTATCCTCCCAACAGCAGGAGCATGTGCCCCCCACCCCCCAGCAGGAGACTGTAGCCCCATTCCCCAGGAGTAGCATAAGCCCCTCACCCCCTCCCAGCAGAAGCATGATACCCAGCAGGATGAGGATCCTCCTGTTGTCCAGCAGCAGCATGTGGCCCCTCACCCCCAGACAGAGCAGCAGTCATCTCCAGATACCATCCCCTACCCCAGCTGGAGCATGTGCCCCTGCCTTATCTGAGCAGGAGCATGATGTGGCCACCAGTCCCGGGACATCAGCTGTTGGTCCCCCCACAAAAAGTGTCATCAGCTGTGTGGCGTTTTTTTCACAAAAAACACCAATGACAACACAGTGGTGGTCTGCAACTTGTGTGGCAGATCTGTTCAAAGGGGCAAGACCCGGGGGTCATTTTGGCACTGGTGGCCAAAGGAGCCATCTGCAGCACCACCACCCTGCAGATTGGCTGAAAAAACAAAAACAGTTGGCAGCAGTAGGTAGAGGATCCCGGGTTGCTGAGCAGTTAGAAGGGGAAGGGGGCCAGCAGGAGAAAGGGGCCAGTGGTCAGCAAAGGCTCCACATGAGTACGCGGTGGTGGCAGCAGCAGCAGGAGGCAGCTGCAGAGCCCCCCATCACCCTCAGCCCACAGACACAGGCGTTGCCAGGTTCATGGTGGTGACCCAGCAAAGCCTGCAGCTGCCCCAGTCACTCATGTTCCAGCACCAGCAGCAGTGAGCCAAGAAGACCTGGCAGTGGTGCACAGAGACGTGTGAGCTCTGCACAGTGAGTTTAATGATTTCTGCCAGGAGGTCAGGGAGGACCTCAGGAAACTCCTTGAGGAGCAACATAAAATGTTTGAACTCTTGGCGGAGCTGCGTGGTGGTGGTGGTGGTTGTGGTGGCTGGGCAGAATTAGTACCTGGTGCCAGTGTCGTGTAATAGTCCAGACCAGAAAAGATAATGTCAGCTCAGCACTGACAGTAATTTTTTTTTTCTTTTCTTTCTCCTGTCCTTGCTTTCTTACTGTCACTCTTCCCTCATTTGCACCCTCTAAAAATAACAAAAAGCATATATATATATATATATATATATTTATATATATATATGTATTCTGTCCATTTCTTCTTCTATATCCTTTTGTTTTTGTCCAGTTTTTTTGTGTGTTATGCAATGTTTATGCTCCCTTCCTTTCCTCTTTCATATATATACCCTTTCCCTGACCTGACCCTGCATGTGCCCCCTGTCATGTGTTACTGTCTGTCAGTCACTTTTAGTCTTTACCCATAATCACTGTACCTTTCTACTTGGTTTATTTTAATCCTTCTGTATGTATTTCCTCCTCCTATCTACAAATGTCAAGTATTGTAATTTGTAAATTGTTCCTGTGAACACATTTTTTTTCCTAAAGCTATGTGTGATGTTGTGGGCTGGTAGCTGTTTTGGCTGTGTGCAGGATCAGTCTGAATATGTACACAACAATCATAGGAACATAAGCACTTTTATTGCAAAGTTAAACATAATGTAATTTTTTTTGTGCTTAACACGTGTGTCCCCATGGCTTGCCACAATGTTAACTTGGTGCTATAGTGCCCAACCACACCCCCACCACCTGGTCCAAAATGTGCTCTAGTAGGGCCACAGTTTAACACAGCCTCTTGAAGCCATGCTGTGCAGAGTAGGTATGATAAGATGAGAAATATGACAGGAAAAAATTAGGATGACTTTAAGAATGTAGTGTTGCCACTGTCTAACATGGCTGATAAGTCCAAAAATGTTTCCAAAAAAATGTTACAGTAAATCAAGACTGAAATCAGGTCTCAGTCATGATGTTTTTTAGTGCCCCCCCCCACCACCGCCACCACCCAGACATTAAATAGCTGTTTTAGGGCCTGTTTGCCAAATATTTCTGTCTGAGACTCACTGCTGCTGGTGCCAAACAGGGTCTTCAAGTCCAGAAATGTTTACCAAAAAATGTTACATCAAATTGAGACTGAAATCTGCTGTCAGTCCTGATGTTTTATGGTGCCCCATCAGCAATCAGGCATTAAAATGCTGTTTTGGCTGCTGTTTACAATTGTTTTTAGGCTACATCTTTTTTCTGCGAGTGCAGCACAGGGAGTAAATGTCCAGAAATGTTGCAGGAAAAATGGTACATTTAATTCAGACAGAAATATGGTCTTAGCCATGATGTTTTATGGCGCCCAAACCCCCACCCTGACCAAACGATGGTCTTTGGTTCACTGTTTACAATTGATTTTAGGCCACATCTTGTTTCTGCCAGTGCAGAACAGGCAGTAAATGTCCAGAAATGTTAGAGGAAAAGTGGTACATCAAACTGAGACTGAAATGCGGTGTCAACTCTGATATTTTTCAGTGCCCTCCAGCACCCAGACATTAAAATGCTGGTTTGGACACTGTTTACAATTGGTTTTAAGCAACATCTTGTTTCTGTGAGTGCAGTACAGTCAGTGCATGTCAAGAGATGTTTACTAAAAAATTGCACAGCACATTCAGTCCAAAAAAGCAGGTGTCAGACATGCTGTTATATGTTGCACATCTTCCACCTGGACCAAAACATGTTGTTTGGCTCACTGTTTACCAATGGTTTAAGGCCTAATCATGGTGTTGCCACTGCCTAACATGGCCCAGAAGTCCAGAAATGTTTCCCAGAAAATTGCACAGTACATTTAGACCTAAATGAGGTGTCAGACATGCAGTTGCATGGTTCACATCCACCATGAGGACCCAAATCTGCTGTTTTCTGCACCGTTTAAATGCTTTTCAGGCCTAACCGTGGTGCTGCCACTGCCTAACATGTCACACAAGTCCAGAAATGGTTCCCAAAAAATTGCACAATATAGTCAGACAGAAATCAGGTGTCAGACATGCTGTTATATGTTGCACACCTTCCACCTGGACCAAAACATGTTGTTTGGCCTACTGTTTTCCAATGGCTTAAGGCCTAATCATGGTGTTGCCACTGCCTAACATGGCCCAGAAGTCTAGAAAAGTTTGCAAAAAAATGTTACAGTAACTTCAGACTGAAATCAGGTCTCAGCCGTGATGGTTTATGATGCCCAAACCCCCACCAGGACCAAACGATGCTCTTTGGCCACTGTTTACAATTGGTTTTAGGCCACATCTTGTTTCTGTGAGTGCAGCACCGGCAGTAAATGTCCAGAAATGTTTACCAAAAAACTGCACAGTACATTCAGACCTAAATCAGGTGTCAGACATGCTGTTATATGTTGCATGCCTTCCACCTGGACCAAAACATATTGTTTGGCCCACTGTTTACCAAAGGTTTAAGGCCTAATCATGGTGTTGACACTGCCTGACATGGCACAGAAGTCCAGAAATGTTTCCAAAAAAATGTTACAGTAACTTCAGACTGAAATCAGGTCTTAACCATGATGTTTTATGGTGCCCAGTATATGTCCAGAAATGTTTCCTGAAAAATGGTACATTAAATTCAGACTGAAATTTGGTGTCAGACATGCAGTTACATGGTTCACATCCACAAAGGACTCACATCTGCTGTTTTCTGCACCATTTAATATGTTTTTTAGGCCTAACCGTGGTGCTACCAGTACCTGACATGCAACATAACATAAGCCAGTTTGCCACTGTTACACGAGGTCCCTGCACCCTTATTGGTACCTGCAGAGGTACACCGTAGACAGCCAGCACTTAGGTATATGTTATACTAATATATAGGGCTAAAGGCATCTACCGTATAAGAGTAGATGTCAGAATATGTATGCATATTATTGTTATACACTTTGTTTTCTAATACACATATGTATTTCTTTCTTACAAGATGTTAGGTCACCTGTGTCCTTGTAATGATTATGATATATAAGTTGGCATTGCCACCTTTTGGTGATTTGTACTACTACAATGATTTATGTAAGAACTGTACTCTTTTGTTTCACAAAGTGATGACTACTACAAAATTGTATAATGTTATCTTGGACCGTGGCGCCACCTCTAATTTAGCCAATAGGGCTCATCTCTGTAACTAGAAATTTTTCTGTCTTACAGTAACCATAGTAATTATCATAGTATATAATGTGAGACATTACATCTTCTACCTTGGAGACCCCAAGAGACACAAAGAATCCTCGAGGTATAGGGAACACTTAACATTGGCTCCCGGTTCATATTGGTAAAAACTACTTAGGGCAACTGTAATTATCCTTTTTGGCAGTAATAAACAAGTTTATTACTCTTATTCAATGTGTTTGTGATTCCTTGCATTCCCAATATTGCCGAGAACCTAAGAGTGAGGTTTAGACCTCCTTACAATTGACGACTGCGTGCAGGCAATATTTGGTGTTTGCAAAGTTTTGCTTGTTGCTTTACAACTTTTCCCTTCCCAACGGGGACTGTAGGTGTGCATTCCCACATCACCTCTCCTGTTTTACGATCACTTTGTAACCCCTTGCAAAGTCTGGCTGCTTTCTGGGTGTGGTCGATACCATCTCGACCCACTCCATGGCAGTTTTGAATTGCAAGCTTACAAGTGCACAGTAGCCCGACTGTGTATGAAGTGTTCCTGCTGTGGATCGATACACAGCACAGTGCCTCTTTCACAGTTTGATTTTTTGTTCCCTCCCACACAATGGCCACCATATTAAATATCTGTGCAGAACTGAAACTCGATGTCTCAAACTTCCTAACCTCTCATGGAGGCTGGGATGACTTCACATGGGATGCAAGTCAATCCGAAAACCCTGTACTGGGGATTTCAACTCAGTACTCTGAGACGAGACAAACAGCCAATAAGCACCAAGCTACAGGGCTGTTGGTCGCAGCTCTCTATGCTGCTTTGGAAGGCTCTGAAGCAAGGTTTCGAACCCTTGAACTGCAAATCTCTTCTCTTAAGCAAGAGGTGGGTTTGCAGGAAATGAAATGTGCTAGACTGCAGCAGAATTTGGAGTCTGAACTTCAAACTCTGCGAAATGAAAAGGATTCACTTTTGCATCATTCTGCACAGGCAGGAGAGCAGGAAATTTGTATGTTGAAGCAGGAGTGTGAAAGTTTGAGACAGGATAAGGGACAGGTTTTGAATATGGATGAATTGTTGAGCAGAGCAAATGAACAGTTGAGAGAAAAATAAATCCTCATGCAAAATGGCCCTGCTACTTGAAGTTGCACTTGCTTCCTCCTGCTGCTGGTTTCTCAATTGATTGAGAACTGTGGAATTATCATTTGGCAATGATGCTGTCCTGGTTCGCTCTGTTGGCTTTGTGGTTTTAAGTAAGTGTGGATTGAATAACATTTTGTGTGCTGCTGCTGTTGCTTGTAGCTGCTGCCTGCTGCTCTGACTAGTTGCCACAAGAAGTAATGTTTTGTCTGCTTTGTGAGGATCCTTTTCACATAGTCGATCAATGCTGTTGCTGCTGCACATGTAAGTATCTGTCTTTATTTATTTTTTTGGGTGCAAGAGAAGAGGAATGGTGGGTTGCTTTTAGGATGTCTTGAGTTCTTATATGTTTGTACTGATTTTATATTATCTAGTGTGCTGAGGAGTACATCATCATGACATGTATGCCAGGATTTGAATATGGGATGTTGGGATTCACCACATTTCACATTGCACAAGGACATGGTAAGTATTACATTTTTCATTACTGGGAGGGATAGATGACTGCAGCTTGGATATCTGAGATTGTAATTGTATTATTTTTGCTTTTGTCAACATGCAGGAATTCAGGTGCTGTTAACTCCAGGTGCACTGCTGCTGCTGCTGCTCAATATGTGTGCAATTCATTAATTTGTAGTAATTATTTGTTAATTTGTGATGGCCTTTGGTGGGCGGGTGGTGGAGGAGGTGGTGGAGGGTTGGTGTGAAGTTGATGGATATGGTTAAGTATTAAGTTTGTAGTTACTACAATACAGAGATGTCAGACTTTGACAGTAACTATGTTCTGTATGGGTCTATCAATATTCAGTAATTCCACTGCAGGGGTGGGTCTGTTACCTCCCAATCTGGCTGCCGGCTGTGTTCATCAAACATAGTCTGTTCATGTCAAGGGTTCCAGTTTAACAGACATTCCCTGATGTAAGTATTGCTTCATGTAATGATGGTGATAGTGGTGGTGGTGTTGGGGGGGGGCACCTAGTTACAACAATGCTCAAAATGTCTTCTTCTTTTTTTCTTATTGCCAGGTACAAAGTACTTAAGTTGGAATGGTTGTGTAGTTTTCTGGTGAACATTTGCCGATGCATCCCATCTCTGTACAGCATTGGTGACTAAACACAAGTCTTCCATCTGGGTGTATGGACGCTGGATCGAGGTGCTGCACCTGCGAGATGTGGGACACTGCTGACAACTAAAAACATATGTCATCATCATCAATGGACACCTGTGAAGGAAAACAAACATATTATAAATACTGCTTCGCTAACTTGAAAATTGTGACCTTGGAATGTATCCTCATGTGTTTTACCATTGACACTGTGGAATCATCCATACACAGCTTAAATAAGTCCGTTGATTGAACCACTGTAAGATGATGAAGGATATATTACTTTTATCCATGAATGTGCAACTGACACTGTAAATGGCAGCATAACCATTTATCACCTGCACTATGATCCTACCTGAAGTAACACTGTTAGTAATATTAAAAAATGAATTCCTTTCCAACAGAAAATTTCATTTGCCTTGCCTGTCACACGTTCCAAGACAGATGTTGTTTGAACCAATGTCATTTGTAAAAAGGTGGAGAAAAAATATCAAAAGAAAAAAAAATTAGCATTGATACTTACCTGTACTGATACGTACCATCGATGTTGGTAACGTGACAAAAAATGTTTCACTGCTGAAATGATTTCAATTATGAGCCTATGGTGAAAAACACCAGGACGTACAGTACCTGGAATGTAATACACAAAATCTAGCAAGTGAAAAACATTACAATTCCAATACTGACCTGTACATAATGATGCTTGCAATATGGATTGACTAGACTCTGAACGTGGCATGTTGATGTATCATCCTTGTTCTGTGGTCCTGGCCTCATATGGCGTGATCATGGCAAACTCTGTATACAGTGAAATGGAACTATATAAGATAACTTATAGATTAAGGTGTGCTGCCTTGCATGCATACTTGACATTCTATTGCAACAAAGGCATGCATAACAGCACAATGGAGGTATAAGCAATAACATGACAACAACGGAAATCTAATTACCATGAATCAGTGGAACAGAAGACAGGCCATGGAGGAAGAATGTATATATTTCTTGCTTGATGATGATATGTGTTGCTTTCTGACTCTGAGTTGCTGTTTCTTTTGCTGGAGGGAAAACGACACCAATTGTGCTTGTTGGGATGAAAGTTCTGCATCATGCTGGTTGATGTACTGGCCCAAAATGTGCTGGCAATGCTGTCAGCATTGGTGGTCAGCAGAAGAAAAAAACAACACCAAGTGTGCTTGCTGGGATGAAAGTACTGCATTGTGTGGGTTGATGTACTGGCCCCAAATATGCTGGTATTGGCAATGCTGTGGTTCTTCTCGGTGGAAGACTAGTGGAGGAGGAGGAGGAGGAGGAAGAGTAATTTAGCTGGACTCAGTGGCAGCATTAATGTACTGATCTGAGACTGCTGTTCATGCTGGAGCATGCATCTATCACCTTCATAGATTTTCAGCGGTATTTCTTGGCAGTACGAGAGTGATGGCCCACACTGTCGAAGTCTGCATTATACACATTACGATGGATGACAAGGAGGTGGATTACATGATGGTTAATTGTACACATGGGGATGGATTGTGCTGCATGCATTTCTGAGTAACATAGTACTGGCTGTGCACTGTCTGACTACAGTAAGTTGTTATTGTTACATCGTATATACAGTGGTGGCACACTCACTAGATACTCATTCATGGTCTCATGGAGGAGGTATATGTGGAAATGGGGAAGATGTTGTTCAGTATTTGTCGCTAGATGTGGCCACTGTGTATTGCTGAGATGACGTATTTATTCCAGTTAGCACAGCAGGGGTGAATAAATTTTCAAAAATGAAATGAAGTAAACATTGTTACTTGGTTAGGTAATCAAATTAAACAATTTAACTGGATGTGTAACACAGAACAACCAGCAAAATAAAATTTAAAATGTATAACAATAACATAAAACAGCATATTCAGTGGAAATGGGGGGGATGCTGGTGGTGGCTGGGGGGGCAGAACACCTTTAGCCTTCTTCCACTGACACATCATCCATGAAGCAGCCGTCACAGTTTACAAGATTGGAGTCATCACCAGGTGGAAATTTGGTCATCATTGCTGCTTCATCTACCTCCCTGCTAGTAGAGGCCTTACCAGTGTGGGTGTCTTCATTGTCATCATCATCTCCGAGATACAGTTCTTGAGGCAACACCACTGAAATATCTGTGTTGTGTGGAATGTAAGCCTCATTCATTTTTATAAATGTTAGGATGGAAACATTCTTCAGTGACAGATTTGTCCTACATTCACACACAATGGCCCCAGCAGAACTGAACACCCGTTCCACACTGATACTGAATGGTGGGCAGCTGAGGTATTAAAAGCAACAGATACCAGTGCAGGCCAATCACTTACTTTGCTGCTCTAGTACACCAATGGCTCCTCAGTGATGCCAAGATACTTGGTGTCTCCCATATAGGCATCCATTATACGTTGTGCTGCCCTCAGTCCTGCTGCCTCATCATGCTCCTCCTCCTCCTTGTCTTCAATTTCTTCCATGCCCACCTGGTATAGAGCATCCCAAATGGGATTACCTGCCATGCTGTGCTGTGACTTCGACATTTTCTCTGATTTGGTCACCTCTGATGATTTACTGGTTGTGGTGGTAACAACACCTGGTATATGTGCCCTTTGTGTCTCTGCATTTTTCATCTGTGCACCATGTACCCATATGACAAGGTAATTGATCAGTTTGTCCACTTGCACACAACCCTCTTCAATCATGGCAGGCAAGCTACGTTGGTACCATGGATCCAGCATGGTAGCAATAGCAAACTTATTGGACTGCATAATGCCAGAGATATGTGTATTGCTGTACAGTACAAGCAAGGCCGCTGGAATTCTGGGAGTCTGTCGTTGCAGAATTTTCTGAAGAATTTGCATCATGCTGCAGAATATGTATAGTGCTGCAGAATTCATTGGTTTTGGTGAATTTTCATTCAAATATGCTGTTTTTCCATAGTGTCAGACTTTCTTTCCTATCATGTTTATTCTGAAGCCCCTCCTCTATGCTCAGCATATGATGTCATCAATGACATCACAACATATTTAGCTAATGGCACAACTGTATTCTGCCAGAGAAATGAATAAATCATGCCGCAGAAATCAGAAAATGCTGCCGCAGAAGCCAAGGAGCCCTGCCGCAGAAATTAGAAAATTCTGCCTCAGAGCACTAGGGGCCCTGAGTATAAGTAACATGTGACCCATTACATGAACAGAACTGTGATCATCACTTGCCTTCATCTGGTGATGGACATTTACCTTACCAGTGTCTGCCTCAGCACACATATAAGGGGTATTGACTGACTTATACAGGCAATGTCCCCACTCACAGCCTGTGTCGCATGCCCAAATGGATGCAGAATGCATATTATGCCATCCATTTGTTGCCAGTGTTCTGTTGTTAGGGCGATGGACACTCCAGCACTGTCCCAGGTGGTGTGCAGCAGTAGGTAATCTGAAACTGCCTTATACTGCTCATAAGGCCAGTCCAGCATGTACAGTGTGGATTTCCACCTGGTAACAACATCAACCTTCATACGGTGCTGAAGCAGATGGTTAGTGTGCTGCAGCACACACAGATGGTCACGGGCCTTTGCAGAATGGGCAAAGTGCACACAGATGCATCTGGCGACAGGCACAGTTTCGTTTATTTCATTGTGGTTCAGAAATTGCTGCACAGCTAGATTAAGGCAGCGTGCCAGGCAAGGAACTCAGAAAAAAAATGCACTTAACCACATTGGAGCCATTGTCATGGGCAATAAACCTCGCTGTGAGTGAGTGTGCGTTGAGCCACTCATCAATCTGATGTAGCAGCACATTCAGCATTTTCTCACCAGTGTAAGAACCTGTAACACTTTGCATAGTTATGGTTGCATTCTGATGAATACCAGGTGCATTGCTACCACCACAGTTTTGCTTTAAGCAGCTTTTGCCAGTCCCCAAATCAACAACCACCCCAGGTACCTGTGCCCAGTGTGCTGTTATGCACAGATATGAGCTGCCCACTGTTTTCCCACTTGTCCACATAGCCATGCTAAGGTAGATATATTTTGAGACAGAATGCTTCATGGCATGTAGGATGGACCGTGAAACTCTGCTATAGAGTTCTGGCATGGCACATTTGGAGAAATACGTTCATGATGGCACCTGCCATTTGGGACAGGCATGGGCCATCAAATGGCAGAATCCTGGATTCTCCACAAAGGAGAAGGGCAACAGGTCGATGGTGAGCATTTCAGCTGTGGCTGCGCTCAGCTCATGTGCAGCAGCATGATTGGGGATGGTACTTTGAGTGCCACTCAAACACACTCTTCAATGTGGGCTGCATCTTGGCAGTGGGTCAATAAAAACGCTTTACTTGTGCCACCAATGTTGTTCTTGTTGGGGTACCAGGTTACTCTTGGGGTCTAGAATGTGCAGCATGTATGAAACTGATTATTTTGCTGGATTTGGGGCCTGATGGTGCACTTTTATTACTCGTGGGAGTGGCAGCTCCACTGCTACTATGCCCACTGCTCAAGAGAGAAAATGATTCCTCAAACTCCTCCTCCACCGACCCACTCAGACCTCCCTCCTCCTGCTCTATTGCACTGCTGTCAGTAACATTAAGCTTGACAAGAGAAGTCCTGCCAACAGCTCTGGTATCTTTCTGGTGTTGGTACCAGTGCAATGGGTGCTTGTTTTTCAAGTGGAAGTGCTGGCCACCGCTGTCTATGTGGCTGCCCTTTATTCCATGACTTACATGTGCTTGACACAGTTGACATATTGCTATGGTGTCATCAGCTGCATCAAGCATGAAAAAATCCCAAACTAGGGACTTTGCACCTCTAGATTTGATATAGGACTGAGACTTGGACAGTGGAACCAAAGGTGTGGAAGTTTTTGCTTTTTGTGCCGCTTGCATGATATCCACCATGCTACGTTTGGGAGGTGGGGTGACTGGACTGCTTGTTGTAGGCTTGCTGATATCCTCACCCTGGCACGGGGTCATAATGTCACAAGACATTATGCCACATGGCAAAATCACGCTGCCAATACAGCGCGAATTATGCCATGAGGCATGTCTTTTTTCTGTGGGGGCTCTAACCCCCATACCCCCTGATACAGGGAGCTGTGCCCCAAATCCCCCCCCCCACTAAAGATTCTCAACTCCAGGAGGGTCCAGCTCGGGGAGTGCACAAGTCTGAAAAAAATAAAATGTTTCTGGGACTGGGAATCAAACCTGGTCCCAGACTCAGCACCTATGTTCCTACTGCTGTGGCTCAGTCCTGTGAGCCATGGCAGCTGCTCATCAGAACCTGCTCCCAGCAGAGACTGCCTGGGAAAGTGCTACTGGTGCAGTACCACATACAGCAGTATACACAGTATTGCACCAGTAGCGGTAGCCTACTGGGCTGTACTGGTTTGCCATAATGTCATACACTATTAAGCATGCAACATTATGACCCGGTAGGCCTCACCCTCAGTCTTGTCATCTAAATGGGCTACATCATCACCCTTCATCTATTTCATTTCTGGCTCCCACAGGGGATCCAACACCTCATCATCATCTGTACCAAAACATATTATATCCTCCTCCTCATCCCTATCACTGTCTACTGCCAGACAAACTTTTCCCTTCTTTGGCATCGCCTCACTGTGGGGGGATGACTTTCCTTATCTCCTTCTCCTATAGAAACACACTGAAGCTGGACACTATCACCCTCACCAGCATCAGCTCCTCCTTGAGTAGGAACAACAGTCACACTGACAACTTTTTCGACCTCTTCCTGGACCTCTGTGCCTCCACTGGTGTGAATGTCTCCTTTATTCCCAGTATCATCCCCAACAAGCATACTAGCTACAGACTGGGCAGTAAAAAAATAGTCACAGACTTGAATTCACTTCTAACTTTGATTTTGATGCTACTGGCTGCTACAACAGCAGCAGAGGCCACAGAGGGCACTGATTCAGACATAGGTTTGCTTTTTCCAACAGAATTCTTTGAGCCACCTCCCATCCTGGCACCTTTACCTGAAGTTGAATGTCTCTTGGCAGGCATATTTATATGCTTGTTTCATTTGGCTTCCTTGGGAACTATATTATTATGTATTTCTTTAAATAAGTGTGATTTAACACCTGCAGTGCTATCTACAAAGGGCAAACAGAAATCAGAACAGGTAGCTGCACTGTAGTGTATATAACTACCTACAACTGCTACTGTAGCCTATTCGAGTGTGAAAACACTATTTCATTTTTTCAATTACAAAAACATGAGTTAAGTTACATGGGGTAACAGGAGGAAAGAAGTAAGAGACCTTCAATACAAAACCAACAGAGAACACCACCACAAGAAGGTTCTGCAGTAAATCTGAATAGAATACTGAAGTAGTTCTGAATCAAATGACAGTTTTTAAATGGAATGATTATTACACAACTTGATAATAACTGGGTAGGTGCTGGTAGGTTCACAAAAACTAAACTAAACCAACTGCACAGAACACCTCTCAGTCAAAATACGAACTACAATCCGGATAAGTGGTGTCTGGATAAGGCGAATACTGCAGTGTGTTAGTACTTACTAAATACAGTTTTGGCTTATAGATATATCAGATGGAAAGGACAACAAGATTTGAAATGAACAAACAAAGTCACCTCCAAAACATGTGCAGGGACCACCACTATTTTGAAAACTATGTAGGTTTTTATATAGTAGGTCAGGCAGTAAACAGCAGTGGTGTAACAGGGAGGAAAGGGTTAATATGGTAAGCAAATTAAATAGAAAAACAGGAATGTTGCAATGCAGAGACTAGATCATAATATTAATTTATGTGAGAAATTCAACAATGCAGTGTACCTGGATATGGACAAGTCAAGTGGTCAATGTACACAAATACTTTCAATAAAAAAATAAATCACAAAAGTGATTAAGCAAAGGGAAACAGGAACAGAACTACTCAGTCAGAATGTAGTTACTCTTCAGATAAAGTTACCCAAAAAAGGGTCAATATGTATGAAAAATATAACAAATAAGTAGCACACAAATAAAAAATATTAAGACTTAAAGGAAATTGCAGAAACTCACAACTTGAGAGAAATCTGTCAAATATTAGGAACTAGCCTGCTCTACTTTCACATACACACACACACACCACACAGTTGACCCTCCCCACTCAACTCCCTCACAGACACAGAGAAAAGTGAAAACACTACCTAAGTTTAACTATGTATTATCCAAAGATACAAAAACAAAAAAACGTTCACTAGCAGCACTAGGAACTAAATTGAGATTTTGGGAGCAATTAACTCTCAAAATCACAAATAAAGAGGTTTTTGAAGGGTTTATTGGTCATGATGCACCACACTGAACTGCTCTCTGACTCAACAGACAATATACTGTGCAGGAAACAGCCTGCACGTGATATTTCAGCTATCTAACCACAATGCATTGCATTTTTTCTGGCGAAATTGAAAAGCATTGGCAAAATTCAGGATAATGGTGAAATTTTGCCTTAGGCGAAAGCAAAATTGGTGAAATTGGATGAAATTTCATATTAAGCAAAAGCAGAATCGGATGCAAAATAAAGTTTTGCCTAGGAGAAAAAATTTGCGTAATGTGGGAATTACGCAAAATATTTTGCTAGGTGAAATTTTCCAGTTTCGCACATCTCTAATTCTGGGTTGCCTTTCTTAATTTTTCCCATAAATGAACAGACTTCTTATTCCATTCTATCTCTAATATTTTTTGGTATTTTTCTCTTTCTTTTTTTAGAATTAAATGATCTGTTTTAGTTTATATTCCTTTTCTTTTGTAATGTCTAAGAAATCTAATAAAACTTTTTTTTGCTTTCCTATAATTTTGATTGAATCATGACTTCTGAGCAAAAGTTTGTTTAGAATTAATTATTTGATTAGTTTGATAGAGAGGTCTTAAAAGAGTATATATTGTTTCAATTTTCCATCATGTTGTGTATGTGAAAATTACCTAATGTTTTTGAGTATATTTTATAAATCTCTCCCATATTTAGTATCTCCTTGAACTTGGAATAGTGCATCAGGCCCCACTTAATTCTCTTTTCATTAATAACCTCAACTGCATTATTAAAATGTACCTCAGTGTGTGTCATATTCAGGCTATCATTTTTTAATTTCAAAGTAAATGGTAGATGTGTCGATTCTGATCAATCAAGTATCTGTGACTCAATAACTAATTTTAGGACCTCCAAATTAGTCCAAACCAGATCCAGTGTAGAAGAACCTATGGGTCCTATATATGTTAATTTCCTTGGAATGTACCCATGTGTCCTTCCATTCAGGACACAAAAGTTCCTCTCTATAAAACACTAAGTTAATTCTTTCCCTCTTGCATTACATTTAAGATCAAGCACATCCATTTTCGATGTCATCCCAGAGTTTACAAGAGATATAAATGGTATAAAGCTGGGTAAATTCTCCTATTCTACTCTGGAAGTAGGTAGTCTTGAGTTAAAATCTCCCAGAACATAAGTGGGAGTATTTCCCTCTTTTTCTAGTAATCCATCCAGCACCAATTTTAGTTGATCAAGAAATGGATCTATGGGGCCATATTTTTTTGTTTCTAGGAGGGAAATAAACATTGCAAATGTCAAACTTCAATTTGTCACTTTTCAGCAATAGTGTAGTTATGTTATCAATTTTGGGTGAGTACTCTAATTTTTAGATTTAACAGGGTTTTAACATAGATTAATAAGTCACCTTTATATCTGCCAAATGTCATGTCTCTTGTTGCTGAGCAGGCAAAGCTAGTATATCCAGGGAATCTAGGGATCATAGAGTCTAAGCGCCAGGTTTCCTGGAGGCATATTATGTCCAATTCTTCCATAAATTCCATAACCTCCTGATCTGCTAGTTTGAGGTGTAATCCCTCAATAGTCCATAAAATGATTTTTAGTATCATACTTTGACTTTCTCTGGCCCCCGATGAAACAATGTGACGCTGTATAGGTCATTCTGGATCTAAATTTATTGAAGGTGCATAGCTGTTAAATTCTGCAAGGTCTTCCAGATCAATGAGGGGAACTTCTCCATCAGTTCTGGGAGTCTTCCCCTCTTCCCCTGTTTTCCTTTTATTTGTGTTTTCCTCTCCAAGATCTACAGGATGGACAACATGGATCCATAAGTTGTCTAATGTATGTGCAGACATGAGTATTGTATTAACCAATGTAGAATTTTTAAAAGTAATATCAATTTGTGAGGAGAAAGGTATCTTCCTATGGATCCTTATAATGCCAACCTAGTCTCTCATGATTTTAAGTCCCAGAGATCTAGAAAGAAAAGGAAGAAGCTCATTTTGCAGAGTTCTATAAGAATCTTGCTTTGTGATTTCCCACCCAAGAATTGAAATGGCCCTGCACACCCAACCCTTATATTGTTTTTGTTCATATAATTTAATTGCTTCCAAAATCTTTTCTATTTCTTCATTTTGTCTTTTATTTCCTTGATTTTTGGATTGTTTTGGGGGCCAAAGGGCAATGTTTCTTGAAACCTTTTTACTCTCTCCTGTATCTTTATTTTTAGGAACTAGCATAGGAGGACACACTTCTATACCTCTTAATTCCAAGAAGGGACCCTTTACCAGTATGTTCTTAGCTGTTTCTTCACATTGGCAATAGAAGAGTACAGTGTCATGATGTACCAAGCTAGAAGATTTCATTACAAAACTGTCTTTATTGTCAAGTTTAATTTATTTATTTATTGAAAATGTTTCACCAGGAAAGGCACACTGAGTAAAAAGATGCTCATCTCACAGTGCGACCTGGGGGGGGGTACAAGGGAGGAGGGTATATATACAACAGTCAGTAGGTTAAATTTGGAGTGGAGCAACACAAACAATTGTTGCATAATTGAGTGAGATTACTTACGAACTTGATTACATGAGGAGTACAGTACATAACATGAGTCTCAAGGAAAGTGGCATACATACTTGAATACACATCAAGGACTATATGTGATTGCATAAGTGCCAGTAACAGAGATTGAACTGGAGCAGGATGTACCAAGTTGGCAGCAGGTAATGGAAGTAGGAGATTGGGGCAAAGAAGCGGTGGCAGGACTGTATAGTAAACACTGGGGTATATTTAGGGGAGTTGATTTAGGGAAGATGGTGGGGAAAAGAGAAGAGAGATAGCAGAAGTGAATGAGACAGTAAGTGCATTGGTTGTTTAGGGCAATGAATAAGCCAGACAATTAGGCGAAGGCCGAGCCACTGATCAGACACATAAGGAGGAGGGGATGGGAAGGGGGAGAGAATCCATCAGGGGGTGGGAGGTCGGGGCAGGCACAATTTGATGCAAGGAAGTTGGTGAAGGCAGAGGATAGAGAGTGTTTGGATTAAGAATGGTGGATTTGGGCTGGCAGGCCATTTCAGAGCTTAGGGAAGAGGTAAGAGAAAGCTGATTGGCCTGTGGAGGTCCTTCAGTGAGGGATTACTAATAGCCTGTAGTCAGTAGATCTGAGGGTGAGGGCAGGGGTAGATGGGGAGGATAGGGAGGATACGAGGTAGGGAGGAAGGGAACCAAGCCAGAAGTAAGAAACAAATTTAACACTGTGGAGTAGGCGCTGGTTACTCAGGGATGGAAGGGCCAGTGAACAGAAGAGCTTGCAGTGATGGGTGCAGGAGGGGGCATCGAGGTTAAAGCAGCAGAAAGCATTAAAGAGGGGATCCAGTCTGGCTAAGGTGGACTTTGAGGCAGAGCTGTAAATAACATCGCAGTAGTCAAAGGAGGGTAGAATCATTTTCAGGACTGTTTCATGTCTCACAGGAAGTGGGAGACTAGCGCAGTTTCTATAGAGAGCACCAAGCTTTGGGTGCAGTTTTGATAGGATGGCGTCCATGTGTGTGGAAAAGGAGAGGTGGCAATCAAGCCAAAACCCCAGGTACCTAAAGGAGGGTACATTTTCAAGGATGGTGTTATATAGGGTATGGAAGATCAGGGGGGATGTAAGTCTGGATAATCTCTGTCTAGTGCTGAAAGACATAGAGACAGTTTTCTTGGCATTTAGGGAGAGTTGGTTGGAGTTGAACCAGTGTTGAACTTTGTTGAAGTCGATCTGAAGATTAGAGGTGACTTCTTCGTGGGTACGGCTGGAAGTAAAGAGGACCGTGTCATCAGTGTACATGTGTAGTGTGGTAGTGGAGCAAGAGTTAGGCTGATCATTTAGTAGGATGGAGAAGAGGATGGGGCCAAGGACTGAGCCCTGGGGAATGCCGGTGGTAATAGGGAGTGGGGGGGAGGTGTAGTCAGCTATTTTAGTGGATTGGGTTCTATTTTGTAGGTAGGCACTGAACCAGTTTGTGGCGGACGCTGCTAACCCAGCCCCTGATAGGCAGGATAGTAGGAGGGAGTGGGATACCATATTGAATGCTTTGGCTAGGTTGATGAAAATAGTGGCAGTAATTTGTCCTTTGTCCATCCCAGAGAGGATGGAGGCCATCAGTCTTAGTAGGAAAGTGGTGGTAGAGTGTTTTTTTCTAAAACCGGTCTGGAATAGAGTGAAGAAGCTAGTTTCTGAGAGAAAGAGGGAGAGCTGAGATGGTACTAGGTGTTCCTGGAGTTTGTCAAGAGTGGGGAGGAGGGAGATGAGACAGTAGTTAGTTGCGGAGGTAAGATCACCTCCTTTTGGAAGGGGTAGGACGGTGGCATGCTTCCACTCAGTGAGGAGTGACTCGGTGATGAATGAAAGATTTAGCAGGGCCACGAGAGGAGTAGCAATGGCAGGGGCAGATAGGAAAAGGAGTTTTTTGTCGAGACCATTGGGGTATTTACCTTTGTTGGGGTTCAGGGAGCGAAGGGCATCTAGGGTTTCGATGGGGGAGATGTGTCTGAAGGAAAAGGGGTTCTGGCCAGGCAGTAGAGGGGTAGCTGTCTGGGGAGTGGGTGTGGTTACATGAGGAAGGGAATCTAGGAGGGTTACAGCACAAGTAGTGAAGTAGAAATTAAACTCAGAGGCTATCTTCAGGGGGTCAGAGAGTAGAGTCCCTTGGGAGAGGAAGAGAGGTGGATGATTTGATGTTTGGGGGGAGAAAAGGGAGTTGATGACTTTCCAGAATTTAGAAGGCCTCCCTAGATTTGCGTATAGGGTGTTGTTAAAATATTCAGCCTTAGCTAAGTGGATGGCCTTTGTGCATTTGTTGCGGAGCATGTGGTAGGTGAGATTGTTGCCTGGGAGCAGCGTGGATTTGTAAATGCAAAAGGCCTTGTCACGGGCCTGTTGGCAAACTATCAGCTTGGGTGATATCCAGGGAAGGTGAGCCCCCCAGACCCTAGCACGGTGCAGGGGGGGCGTGTTTGTCCCAGGTGGTAAGGAAGGTATTCTGGAAGCACATAAGGGCAACGCTCATGTTAGAGCAGCTTAAGATCTGGTCCCAGTTTGAGTGAGCTAGTTCTTCCAGGAGAGGGGATAGGTTTAGGGATTTATATGACCATAAGAATATAAATTTGGGAGGGGATTTAACTCTATGGATTTTGCGGACCAAGTAGATTAGGTGGTGGTCACTAATGGAGTCAGGGAGGAGGCCAGAGCTGATGATGCAGTGTGAGTGGAAGGTAAGCACCCAATCAAGAAAGGAGTGGTTTCCGGTCTTCTGGTTTGACTGAGTAAGTTCCATAATGGTTTGGGTAAGATTGAAAGCAGATATCTCTGTTCGGGTTTTGTTAAAAGTGGGAGCTAGCCAATTGTGGTTAAAGTCACCCATAACATATAGTTCACCTGATTGGGCAAGAGACGTGAGTTGGCACAGAAGGTCAGTGACTATTGTGGTTGGAGTGCCAGGGCAGCAATAAATACCGGCCACAAAGATGGGTAATGAGGAGGGAAGGGACAATTTCACCATAAGCAGCTCATAAGCTTTGGGTTCAGCTTTTGAAAGAGAGACAGAAAAATGTAGGGCTGAGCTGGTGTAGATAGCCACCCCTCCTCCTCTGGTGGGCTGGTCTTGCCGAGTGATGGTGAACCCTGGAATAGCAATGGTGTGGTCTGGGAGGTTTGGGTTTAGCCAGGTCTCGGATAGAATGATTATTTCAGGGTCATGGTGGGCAGCTAAAACCTGGAGCTGATCAAGCTTGGGGGCTAGGCTACGAATGTTTAGATGGAGTAGGCGTAAACCACAGGGAAGGGAGCCAGAGTGAGTGTCAGTGGTGGCCTTGGTTGAGGGGTTAGCCATGGGGTAGCCGGGACCAGAAGTAGGTGGTGGGCCAGGATTGGGGTGTATATCCCCTGCAGCCAGTAGTAGTAGGGCAAGGATTAGGTGATGGCGTAGTATGTGGAGGCAACAGGATTTGGCCAAGCGCTGTTTGGGGGAGGCAGTAGAGCAGGCAGTGTGGAGAAAGTAGGCTCTGGATTGGTAGAGGGAGACCAGGAGGCAGCCAAAGGAATAGACCGAGGAGGTGGGACTCGTAGAGAAACGGGACCAGGTGGTAGCTGGACAGATGCTGTGGACTTGTAGGGGGCATTTGTAGGATGAGTCAGTACAGCAGAGGGGGGATGCAGGGTAGCAACTTCAAGTGGGAGTTAAAAGGGGGAGGAAAAGTAGGATGGAGAAGATCAGAAGTAAGTGGGTTATTGTTTGTGCCATTTTTCCATGTACAGGAGGCACAGGTAGGGAGTGAGGAGAGGTACAGTCTAATGGGGTAGTGTAGATAGAGGGAGAAGAGGATCAATCGTAAGAAGTGCTAGGTAGATAGCTGGGTGGGGGAAGAGGGGAGGGGTAGTATTTGTAGGAAAGGGATAGGAGTAGGTAGAAAAGGGTGGGGTAAGTAGTGTATTTAATAGGTGGCCTGGGAGGGGGTGGTGGGGGGCAGGACAAAATAGCCCAGCAGAAAGAAGACCATATCCCCAGGCTAGCGGCCGCTCCAGCAATCCGGCTGGAGGGCTCCACAAGTCGGATAGCAGCTTGGCTGGGTCAGCTGAACAGGATCTCCAATCTGAAGGAGAGGGCTGATCTCCGGTCCAATCAAGGACCGTCAAAGCGGTAGGTGGCACCAAATTGGAGGAGGTGCTAGAAGCTGGGCGGATGAGGGTGTTTAGCGGTGATTACCTTGAAAAGGATCCGGGAGGTAAGACCAGGACGGCAGGAGAGAAGCGTCAGTTTATCTGGTGATGGCGCACTGATGCCTCCGGGCTCCATGGGTGCTGCTAGGGCACGGAAGGCTCCTGGGAGGGAAGCAAGGAGAAACTGAGGATTAAGTAGTTGAAGGGAACAAAAGGAAGGCAGGAGACAAGCTGGAACTTACAGAGGGGGTGGTGGAGTGAACAAGGGACAAAGGACAGGAATTAGCAATTCAGCAGGAAGAGCTTTAGGGAGGCAGAAGTTAGATGGGTGGGGGAGTGGGGCAGGCTACCAAAATGGAGCTTAGTGCAGAGTAAGGGAGGGAAAAAAAGGCAGAGAATAAATGGCACCAAGGAGCACGGAAACAGGGATTTGGAGATTAGGCAGAGGGAAAATGGCAGTCTTGTTTGGAGGGTAGAGGAGAGTACATAGCAGGAGTAGAAAACAACAGGGGGTAGGGCAGGAGTAAGTAAATAGCTAGCTTTCTAGGCTTACAAAAGCAAGGGATGCACTGGCTATATAATGTCTACACAAAAAGGCTTTATCACTTCAACTTAAGCTGTAAGGTAGCAGAGAATATACTTAGATATAACATGAGCAAGGATTACAATTACAGGCCTTTTAAGCTAAGTAATATGGCATCAAAATAGAATTATTATACAGTCCAAAATAGCCCAGCAGAAAGAAGAGCATATCCCCAGGCTAGCGGCCTCTCTGGCAATCCGACTGGAGGGCTCCACGGGTTGGGTAGCAGCTTGGCTGGGTCGGCTGAACAGGTTCTCCAATTGGAAGGAGAGGGCTGATCTCCGGTCCAATCAGAGGCTGTCAAGGCAGTAGGCGCACCAATCGGAGGAGGCGCTAGAAGCTAGGTGGCTGAGGGTGGTTAGCGGTGATTAGTGTGAAAAGGATCCGGGAGGTAGGACCAGGAGGGCAGGAGGGAAGCGTTGGTTTATCCAGTGATGGCAGCATTGCTGCCGCCGGGCTCTGTGGGTGCCACTCGAAGTGAGAAAGGCTCCTTGAAGAGGATCCGGGAGGTAGGACCAGGAGGGCGGGAGGGAAGCGTCGGTTTATCCGGTGATGGCAGTGCTGACGCCACCAGGCTCCGTGGGCGCCGCTTGAGGCACAGAAGGCTCCCGGGGTGCAAAAGATATACCATCCACTCAAATAGTTTCTCTTGGGTTCATTCTCTAATCATGCCACTCCCTATATTTCAACCAGATACTCCATTTCTTTATAGGATCTGGCGTGTTCTCTAGTCTCATTTCCAGTATTAATTGAATCTAAGTTCATCTTAGCCAAAACTCGATTATTAAAAGCACTATTTTGAGATTGACTGCTTTGGGAAGGGGTGGGTTGCTGGAGGTCTCAGTCTCCCCTATAATCTGAGGAGCAACAATTAAAATATCCTCATTTTTAGTATTTTCACTAGAATTTTTATTATCTACTGTATAACTGATTCTCCCCTGTTAGTTCTCGCCACACTTTCTGTATGGCTAATAGTTTCTTTACACAAGGGAGATGTAGTTTGTTCTGCAATTTTCCCTTGAGATCTTCCTTGCTGTTCTGGCTGAGTACTTAAATGCTTACATTTTTTCAATTTCCTGTCATTTTTTGGTCTTTGTTCCTGTTTGTCTGAATTGTTTACCTCTGGATTTTGTAGATAACATGCACAAATCTTATTTTTGTCAAAGGGGGAGGGTAACCTGACTTGTACCCCTCTATTAGCCTTTTGTGACAGGGGAGAGGATGAGTCCTTCTTTATTGGACCAATATATTGTGATTCTGAAGATAATTTCTGTCTACCTTCAGCTAGTCTTTCTAGTAGTACTCTGTTGTGGAAGACATCCACTTGTAAATTGCGCATTTCATCTTTGAGTACCGCTGTGTTTTCCAAAATCACAATATCTTCATAGTACTTGTTACTTAATTATTTCAAACATCTGTTTGGAGATAGAGGAGTTTATTGTGAAATCTCCTTCATTTGTGAAGTGTTCCTTATTGTAGACAATGTTGTTATCATTTAAAGGCTTTTATAAATTCTCCTGAGCATAGGGAACAGGCTTGTTTTTGACAGAAATTTCAACCAAATCCTCTTTATTTGTTGCCTCAATTTTTTTTTCAGACCCTCAATGGTAATATTGTACTATCTCTTCTAATTTGGCCCTTTCATTAGTGTTCTTTTTATCACATTTACTTTTGTTTTTACTTTTATTTAACTCTGGAGAGTGCAAAGGGAACCCACCTTTCTCCCTTAATTCTAGATAATTTGAATTTGCCCTTAAGTGAGACTTTGGGGGGATTTGCAGGCCTCAAAGTGAGACTCTTATCCACATATGAGTAATTAAAATAAGGGTCTGGGGAAAATACAGCTTCAGAATTATGTGAATCCCTTTTACTGCTATACTCCCATGATGGAGTTTCCCATCAATAGCAGGCTATGGAAATTCCATGAGAAGTCTTATATGCTTCTCTAGATTTCTCTTGTTTATCTTTAAGATTAGTTAAGTTTACTACAGTTGCTTTTTCCCTTGTGGTGGAGTTTTGACCCTGTATGTGATAGGGAATGGAGGCAGACAGAAATTTAGGTTCTTATTTTTTATTATTTGCCCATAGATCTGTAATTTTCAACTGTTTATTATCCCTCTGTACTTCTGGGTTCAAATTGGATGCCTCACAAAGTACTTCCTCTGTGGGTACTCCTATAGAGTCCAACTTTTTTTTCCTTTTTATTTTTGTTTATGTATTGATTAATATTTTTGGTTCTGTTTTTTTGTTTGTTTTTCTTCTTGAATCTCTATTATTTACTCCTGGCAATCGAGTGATCTGTCTTTTCAGGGGGAATTACCCTTGCAACTTCTAGTTAAGACCATTTTAATAGATGTCTTTATAATAACAAAAGTACAAAATCTGCAACTTTGACTTGAATAATAAATAATAATCCCAGGGATAGTAACAATAAATAATTTGGCTCTCAACAAGAGGTATCAGCCTTGCACTGTTATAGAATTTAGTAAAAAAAAATTTGATTCAAGCAAAATAAGCACAAAAGCACAAAAATACCAAGATTATACATCTATATTTGTTAGCTAAAATAGAAAAGAAGTAGGTGTAAATAAATAAATGAATCCTTGTATATACATCTCCTATAGAATTACATGCAATAAGGTATCTTATACAGAGTCCTTTGTATTTCTTGAAGTTGATATTTGTGCAAAATGCCACGTTGTTTACCACCTAGATAAATTTTTTTGATCCTATGAGGGATGTCCAAAGATAACTTTTGATGGTCTTGAGAACAGTTAATATCAGGGAACAGATTCGGGGATGCCGATCTTCAGGCTCACAGAGTACCGGTGCAGGCCAAAAAAATTTCCTAATAGCGGGTACCAGTATATCCACTAAAACAGAGGAAATACAAGAAACAGGGGCCAGTGAAAAAGATCTCAAAAGTATATATCAAGTATATTTAAAAGCTGTTTTAAAAAGTAATAAAGTACAGAGAACACAATAAACTGTATGTCAAAATAAATATATCATACAAGTCAGTACTTTTAAGAATAGTGTACTTTGAATTCTAGTGAAGGTACTCACTTTTTTCAGCTGAGTAAATCAGTTATTTCTCCATTTTTCTAATTGACTCGACGGTCTTCCCATAAAACCACGAGCAAAATCTAGGTTAATCATCTATTGCCGTTAATGGGACCCAAGCTAGAATGCATGCCAAAAGGTTTGTTGCTACTTCTACCGATGGCCGCAGCTGTATATTATAAATTTAGCTGCAAGGCTTTTGTGGGGTTATTAAAACTGATTGAAGTCTGAACAAGAGTGGTCTGTTGCTGTTTTAACTCCCCACATCATGAGTTGTGAGTTTTTAGTTGCAGCCTCAGTTTAATATTATCTGCTTTTTAGCAATAAAGCAGCCACCAAACATCAGAATGAATGCTTCTGCTGGGGTACCTCAGCTGGCTAAAGTGCTGCACTTGCGCTCTGGGATCTTTGGCCTTTAGTAGCCTTTAGTGAAGGAAATTATTTAATTGATTGAACTCTCCCGTAATCACCCAAGCAATCAGTTATTACCCAATTACTCAATTTTGTCTAAAGTTAACTTAATTAAGAAAGTGGGCAGCTCTAATTGAGAAATATGCTATCCCAAATTAGAAATTATATCAGCCTATCATGACTTATAATAGGCTAATAGGTCTAGCACCTAAATTCAATTATTTTACCAGAGTTTTGTGCAATACTAAATAATTCACAGAGGGATTAGCATGTGGATTTAAACCTCTAGCTTTGGTGAGCTAGATTAATTTGTGAAATGTAAGACTCTAATGCCTGAATGCCAAATAAGGAATCAATCAGATTTTAATTCCCAATCTGTTTTTAAGGCCACGTTGTAAACTCAGATATATGTATTTGTTCATATGTCCTCTATTAAGCATTTACATAAAAAGTTTTAAAAGAAACTATTTTTTTTCTAATCACAATAAATATATATCCGGGGCATTTCAAACATCACTTGCAGGGAGCCCATGATACTGCTGTGTGCTATGTCTGTATACCATATCCAATGGTTGAGAGCAGTTTTAAAAGCTCAAAAATACAAAACAAAATAAAAAGGGGAGAGGTAAAACTTAGAGAGCGGATAACAATAAAACTCCAGGAGCAGTAAAGATGATCTTCCTTTATCCTTTGTATCATCTCTTGCTCTTACTGATCAAAAGTAAAACTACAGAATGTTAATCCTCTGGGGTCCAGCCCTCTACAGGGCTCTTCAAGACTCCTCTCCTCTAATGTGGGCTCCCCACCGAAGACTCCTAGCACCGGGGTGGGGGATCGCCAAAGCCTCAGGCACTCTGTATAGAAATCCTACAGCACAAGTACATCTGGAAAGGCACTCATATACAGAGGTCACTATTGCAGACCCTCCTTGTGTTACAATATTTAGCTTCTAGTGGTGTTCTTTTTCTAAATGAACCCAGCTCAGAACTCACACAGGCAATGGTGGCATACCTGTTGTAACAGAAGGGCTTGCATTATTAGTGCTCCTGCTGGAGACCTTCTCCTCAGCAATCTCTAGTATGCAGCTGCACAATAGTCCATCCTCCTTCTCTCTCCAGGCTTACCTACCCTGTCCCTGTCTAAATATTCACAAATAATATTGACACAAAAACACAGAGTTATGTATTTTACGTATTTCTAATTAATATACACACACACACACACACACACACACACGCACACATATATGCTTTATTTGGCTTCAGTGAGATTCTGAACATCTGAGGAGTCAGTTCATAGCATTCCATTCTGTGACCTTTGACTTACTAGTCTTAGGGTTCTTTGCTAATCTCTGGTTGTATTTTTTGACTAATGGCCTCTAATCTGTCACACTCATGTTTTAAATGTTTTTTTTCTCTGAGTTATTTGAAAACTCTCTTAAAAATGATGCACACATTAAGACTGATATACATACACTGTTATTGTGACCATTATGTCCCATCAAAACTTAAAAACACTATCAGAGGGAAAGAAAAAATACCAACTGCTGCAGAATAGCATAGTTACAGATGACAGCCTTATACTTCTGTAGTAAAAACACTTCATTCTGTGTGGATCTGAGAATCGGAATCTCATTCCTCACTGGGAAACATTAACAGAGAAAAAGTAGTGCATTAAACAGACTGCTGAGTGGAGGGATTGCTATAAAACTCCAAATAAGAAGTCCATTAGACATTTGGTGAGCTCCTTATTTCTACTGTCCTAGCAAAACATCTGCAGAGCTCCACCCTGCAGCCATAATTAGTGGGTGGATTTAAATACTGGAACTGATACTGTGCATGGGCATGAAATGACATTGTCACATGGGGAAGGGCTAAAGGGGATTGAAGAGCCAGTAAGTCTTTAATTTTATGTGTTAGGTAGGATCAGGCTGACACAATGGGCCAATGAGCCTTCCTCTGCCAACAGTTTCTATGTTTCTACATTGTTCTTTACTGTGGAGCACCACAATGCTCAATTCTATCCCCAGTGTTATTTGCAGTCTATATGCTGCTTTTGGAAGAGGACATTTACATGGATACATAGACAGTGTCAGCAGATAAGGGCCTATGGCCCACCCAGTCTGCCCATTGGAGCTTGTAAGTTCAGTTTATGTTTTCCTAGAAGTCTGTTGCCCCTTACCCCTGACCTCCAGAATTCCTTTATGTCTATCCCATGCATTCTTAAATCCTGTGATTGTTTCAGCCCCCACCACTTCCTCTGGCAGGGTGTTCCACTTGTCCACCACCTGTGCTGTGAAGAAATTCTTCCTCACGTTTCCTCTGAATCGTCCTCCCTCCAACTTCATCCTATGCCCTCTAGTCCTGGAACATCTTTTTCGCTTAAAAATAATGTATTCCTGCACCCTGTTCCTCCCTGTAAGATACTTGTATGTCTCTATCATATCACCTCTCTCCCTCCTCTCCTCCAGGGAGTACATGTTCAATTCCTTCAACCTGTCTTCATAGGACTTGTGATGCAATCCATGCACCATCTTTGTTGCCCTCCTCTGAACCTTCTCTACCCTGTCTATGTCCTTACGTAGGTAAGGTCTCCAGAACTATACACTGTACTCCAGGTGGGGCCTCACTAGTGTCTTGTATAGTGGAATTATGACCTCCCTTTTTCTGCTGGTGATGCCCCTGCCTATGCATCCCAGCATCCTATTTGCTTTACCTGCTGCCTTGTCACACTGTTTCCCTACCTTGAGGTCGTCAGAGATGATAACCCCAAGATCCCTTCCTGCTTGGTGCATGCTATATCCTCACCCCCAACTGATATATTGTGCCAGGGTTTTGTGCCCCATATGCATTATCTTGCACTTCTTTGCACTGAATTTCAACTGCCAAACCCCTAACCATTCTTCAAGTTTCTGCAGGACCCTTCTCATTCTGTCTATACCCTCTGGTGTGTCTACTCTGTTACACAGCTTTGTGTCATCAGCAAACAGTGAAATTCTGCCTTCTAGGTTCTGCACAATGTCACTGATGAAGATGTTGAATAGGACTGGTCCCAGCACTGATCCCTGTGGTATCCCACTGGACACTCTTCCCTGTGTGGAGTGACAGCCATTTACCACCACCCTCTGTGTTCTGCCGCCCAGCCAGTTACCTACCCACCACACTACTGTCCTGCCCACACCCATATTCCCTAGTTTGTGTAGTAGTCTTCTATGTGGCACAGTGTCAAAGGCCTTGCTGAAGTCCAGATAGGCCATGTCCACTGCCCTCCCTTGATCCACCTCCCTAGTCACCCAGTCAAAAAATTCAACGAGGTTGGTCTGACATGACCTCTCTCTGGTGAAACCATGCTGCCTTGGGTCCTGTAGTCCATTGACAACCAGATGTTCCACCAATCTCTCCTTCAGTAGTGCTTCCATGATCTTCCCCACTACCGAGGTGAGGCTGACTGGTCTGTAGTTCCCCGCTTCCTCTTTGTTCCCACTTTTGTATGAGGGGACTACATCTGCTGTCCTCCAGTCTTTGGGTACCTCCCCTGTTTCCAATGATTGGCTAAACAGGATAGCCAGAGGTTCAGCCACCACCTCTCTTAGTTCTTTAAGGACCCTGGGGTGCAACCCATCTGTCCCCATTGCTTTATCAACTCTTACTACTTCCAGTTCCTTCAGGACCCTTTCTCATGTAAAGGGACTTGTGTCCATTTCTGCACCATTCTTACCCCTTGTACTCCCTTCAGACCCATTACCCTCCTCTTCATTAGTAAAGACTGAGCAGAAATATCTGTTCAATATGTCAGCTTTACTGTTGTCATCCTCCATGCGGCCCCCATCCTCCCCCTTCAGTCTCACTATCCCTCCCTTTGCCTTTATTTTTTCACTTATGTACCTGTAAAAGGTTTTGTCCCCTCTACCCACTGATTTTGCAATGTGTTCTTCTGTCTGAGCTTTGGCTTCCCTTACTGACCTCCCTGCCTCCCTTTGCTTCTCCTGGTACTTCTCCCTATCCCCTTCTGCCTGTGTCTTTTTGTATTGCCTGAATGCAATCTTTCTGGCTTTCACTTTCTTTGCTACCTCTTTGGAAAACCATAATGGTCTCCTCTTCCTTTTCCTCTTGCTAACCTGCTTAATGCATAATTCTGTTGTTCTTGTAATCCCCATTTTAAATACTGCCCACTGTTCCTCAATCCCTGATTCCTGCCCCATTCCCCTTAATGCCTCTTTCAAGTATCTCCCCATTTTCCCAAAGTCTGCCCCCCTAAAATCCAGGGTACATGTTTTTGTGTGGTTTTGTTCTGCTCTTTCTGTGATTTCAAGCCACAATGACTGGTGGTCACTGTTCCCCAGGTGCTCCCCCACTGTTACCCCCATCACACTGTCCCTGTTTGTGAGCACAAGGTCCAGTATTGCCTTCTGCTGAGGTGGTTCCATGACCAGTTGCTTGAGGAAGGCACCCTGAAGGGAGTCCAGGATAAATCTGCTCCTAGTTGATGCTGCTGCTGGGATGCTCCAGTCCATGTCTGGAATATTGATGTCTCCAACCAGTACTACCTCACCCTTGTCTGCCATCCTTTGGATGGCTAGCATCAGCTCCCTATCTGTTTCTTCCTCCTGGGCTGGTGGTCTATAGCCACACCTGTGCAGATAAGCCCCCATTTTCCTTTCCAGCTTAACCCACAGTATCTCTCCCCCATTTTGTTCCTCCTGGATCTCTGTGGCCCTTATGTCATTTTCACATACAGTGCCACTCCTCCTCCCTTCCTGCCTGCCCTGTCTCTTCTGAATATGTTGTAGCCAGGTATGGCCATCTCCCAGTTGTGGTTATCACTACACCAGGTTTCAGTGATGGCCACAATGTTCAGGTCTGACTGCACCATAACAGCCTCCAGATCTTCCATCTTGTTGCTAAGGCTCCTGGCATTTGAACACATGGCTTTCCATGATTTGCCCTCCCTAGACTGTTTCGCTGTTCTACTCCAGTCCCTTCCTTGGTTGTCCTTTATCCCTGGTTCTCCTTGCTGTCTGCCCTTCTGCTGAATTTTGCCCCTTTTCTGCCTATCCACCTCTTGGGTGCTAATCTCCATCTTTTGCACACTGCTTTGTAGAGAGAGCCACTCCTCTGGTTCACTGGTTCCACTGCTAGCTGTGGGGAGGTGAGTAAGTAGGTACCCCCTTGCTGGCCTGCCACCCCCCTTAACTAGTTTAAATGCTTGTCAATGTAGCATTTAAACTTATCATTGAGTGCTTAGATTCCCCTCCAGGATGGATGCGGGCCGTCAGGCTTGAACAAACCTCCATCCCTCCAGGTGGGTCCCCAGTCTCCAATGAATCCAAACCCTTCCTCACAGCACCAGTTCTTCAACCATGAGTTAAAGTTCTTGGTGCATGCACCCCTATGCTCTTCCTTGCCTCTCACAGGTAGTACTTCTAAAAAAGTGACAGAAGTAGCTACTTGCTTGAGACACCTCCCCAATTTCCTAAACTCTTCCTGAACTTCCTTTGGCTCCCCATTTGCCAGGTCATTAGTACCTAGGTGGATAATGACATCCAGCTCACCCTTCCGTCTTGCCTTCCCAGTGATCCCCAGGATCTTCCTTCCATCCATCCATGCCATGGCACCTAGTAGGCACCTCACCTCCCTGTCCTCCCCCTCCTGTGTTCCTAGCTGGATCCCTCTTATGATGGAGTCCCCCAACAGGATTTGCTTCCTCCTCCTCTGGGGTCCACTGCTTTCCCTGCTGAGGTCACCTCCTTGGCTAACCTCCACATCCTTTCCTTCCACTTCTCTGGGTACCTCTATTTGGTTGTCCCCATTTGCCAGTGTGGCATATGAGTTCTTGAGTGGAATAGGATCTGGGAAGTGCCTCTGCCTGACCACTCTAACCCTCCCTGAGCCCACTGTCATCCAAGTGCTCCTCGTTCTCGGCATCCTTTGAGGCAGTTGCATTGGACTGGGTGGTCTCTGGATAGGGGTGATGGTACTCCTGACCCAGTTTACTTCCGCTCTGAGTCTGGCTACCTCATCCCACAGTCCAGAGAGATGCATGCAGATAGGGCAGCACCTCAGTGTCCAGAAGGTCTGCCTGAATATGGCTGCCCCACAGCCACTGCATTGCACCACTCCCCACATTATACTGCAATTATACTGCTATTCCACTACTTGTCTGCTACTGAAGCTCTCCTAGTTCCTTTTAGGAATTTACTGTCCTAAAATCCTTCCACTGATCCTCAGATAATTTTCTTTTTAAAAAAAGAAAATAAACCAATAAATAAATAAATGAGTCAAAACACTTGTTGTGCTGAGGGTGGGCTTCTTCCCCCTTATGCCCCTCCTACTCCACACCCCTTACTATACCCTGTGTTTAGCTCCTGTCAATCAGATTTAACAGGGCATATAATTAAGAGTTGGGGGAAGGGGAGGGAGGGAAGATTTGCAGCAATTAAAGACAGCACAGACATATATCACCACTACGTTTTAAATTATCAACATCCCAAAAACAATTCTAAGTAAAGACAACAAAGAAAGTACAGTGTCACTAAAAGCCCACAGTCTAAGTTTAAAAGAAAATAGTAATTTCCAGTTACTGTAAAGCACTGAACTGAATATGTTTCCTTCCCCTTCTGGCTTCTTCTGATGTTAAAGTCTGTGGTTTTATTGCTACACAGATGATAATCGGCTGTCCTGTCATTTACGCCTAGCAAGTGAAATGCAGTCCCCGTAATTGACAAATTCCTAGCTTAAATAAGTGGCTGGATTGCTTCAAGTTAGCTGAGCATCAGTCCAGGAAAGATGGTGCTGTTGGTGACAAAGCTAGGTTTGCATAGGCTGGTTGTGATGGGAGAAGTGGCCTTTGTACCACTGTTGAATGGCACACAGCTCAGATATGTGGAAAGAGCAAAGAGTCCAGGTGTTGCTCATAACTACAAACTGACACTAGGACATAAGATGTGAGTGGTAGTCTAAAATGGTTTTTTAACCCAGATCAAATTCTGTCTGAAGCATGGGGACCTGGTTACAGTGCACTGGCACTGGAGATGCCTTCATAACATCCTGGTAGATTACTAACATGCCCTATACCCAGGGCTATCTGGGGGCTTGATGCACCTCTTGTTGTTATTACTGAATGCTAAAGCCTGGCTGATAGCTGGGGCATCTCACTCTGAGCATATCATACAACTGTTTTTTTTTAATTAGAGCAGCTTTTTTCCTCCATTGCCTCCCTTTCACACTCAGTCTGCTGGCACCCACCCCAGCATTGATACTGACCTTTTCATGGACTTACTGGTTACTCACCATTTGTTCAGGACCATTGCAGTGGTGGGTGGATGGTCATGTCAGTTGTACATGGGACTGTGAGGGTGCTGGCTGTGTGCTTAACTGACCAGGGCATTTTTACATTTTCTTCCTTGTAGGGATGTCAGCCATGCAATGACACACATCTTGCACCACTGTGCAAGTGTACTAGTATCTGGAGACATTACTTTCTTTCCAGGTGGCCTGAACAAGATCCCACCTAGCATTCACATGGCACTCAGTCCCCCCCATCCTGAAGGAGGAGATCTTTTGGATGCTCAATCCTTTTTCCACTGGCCAGTCCTTCAAAATCCAAGTCCATTAAACTCTGATCATGGGCGCTGCAAGCTGAAGTGCTACCGCTTCACAACTGAGCAAGCTTATATTATGCTGAGCATGTGCAAACTACGCTGGCTGTCAGTGCAGTGGTGTATCACCTTCAGCATTGGCTTCCTAACATACACAGCCCTATGTGGTCTGGGTTTGGGCTATCCAAGAGATTTCCTGACTGTATATGCTGCAGTTCACCCTCTCTGCTTCAAAGAGGCATGTCTTCTGACTGTCCCCCTATTCATGATTGAAGTAATAAAGGAATAGAGATTTCAGTGTGGTCACTGCTCAGTTGTGGAATACTTTGCCTGGCCAACTGTGGCAGTCCTCCTTGATAAAGGTATTTAAAAATGGTCTAAAATCATATTTTTCAGTTGAACTACACCAACTGCCTCTGAGTAGTGCATCTGACACTGGAGAGTAGGAATCTTCTGCTGTTGGATAGTCATTGCTTTGTCATGTGTATTAATTGCATTTATGTAGTATTTACTTGTATTGTCTGATTCCTACTGTATATTCTTTGTGAAGTGCCCTGAGCCACTGGGGGGAAGTACTACAGAACTAAAACCTGCCTTGCCTTGCCTTTGGTAAGAAACAATTACCAAGGCTTACTTTGAAGGTCTACACTGTCTTCATATCCACTGTCACAGCTGGAAGGTTGTTCCACATGTCCTCCTTTAGGCTCATTTTCTCAAGGATGAGCACATTAATTGCCTTTATAAAATGGCAAGAAAAAATCTAGAAATATCATTGCCAGGAGATGTCACCTAACCGTGCATTAAATCTCTTTAAATGTATGGTCAGATGCCAAATGTCATTTTCATTTAAAAAAAAAAAATAACAAAGATATCACTAAGCCTCTAAAAAAAATTGCACACCATGTTGAAATTATTAGCCTTCACTGCTACTATTATTTAAGCCTATTTCTATATGATCTGTTTACCGTTTAACAAAAAAAAAAGAAAATTCCTAACTTAGTACAAATTTTTGCAGCTCTTCCTACCATTTCCATAACAAACAATACTTCAACACAGCTTATCATAAACTTTGTGGCCTCTGTCTCAAAACCCACTATTCCCCCTCAATACATTACTAACAGGTAGCAGGGTACAGAGCTCACTGATAACCTTAGCTTCCTACATTTCCCCCTTTTTTTATACTACTGTTCCTTACCTCTTCTCTTCTGCTGTCACTGGTGCTTGCAGTAAGGTGATAGACTTCTGCAAAAATCCAGTAAATAAGAACAAAAACTGCACCGGGGGTGTTGGGGCAGCAGTCTTCGTCTTCATGTGGCTATGGCTGCAAGTAAAGCTGCTGCTCCCAAGCTCCCCTGCTGCATTTGTTTACTTCCTTGGCTGGAGGGAAACTCACCAATGCTGTTACTGTCCTGCAGAATGGTTGGCGGCAGGGAGTGAACAATGTGGCTGTGGTCAGCGGGACGCTGGTGTCCTTGGTAAACTGCTGATTCTAGAGTGCAGCTTCCACTACATTTTCAAGTTAGTGGGTGAGTCACAAACATGGCAGGCCAGCAAGGTAAAACAGAGTGGCCATGATAGAGCTGTTATTTCCCATTACATGATATGGGACAGGACAGGACAGCTTAATATACACAAATAAAACACTCATAATTAACAAAGAAGGTAGTTAATGAATACACTGTGCAGCACAAAGTAGCATATGGTATTTTGCTGAATACTTTCAAGTAGGGCTTTATGGAGCATCTTACATTGTTTTTGATTTTTTTCTGAGGATGTCACCTGCCAGACCTATAGGGAGAATGCCACCCTCAGTCAGGTTATTCTCATTATAAATGTATTGAATAAAGAAATTTAAATCTGCAAAGTGATTTTGACCAAAAAAGGAGACAAATCTGGTGTATCCCTTACCGATACAGCAATTCTAAAGTTGTTCAAGACTCAGAAATATGACACGGTACACACTTTTTCTTCTTGCTACTATGCTTTGCCATGGTTTAAGTTGGAACAGCTGCCTCTTACAGAGTTGGTCACTTATTTCAGAGTATAATGAAATGCCAATTGCAGCCATAAAACCCCAGGAAAAGGTTGTGCTTGGTAATATGAGCACTGAGAATGATAATTATGTACAATCACTTGGTGGTTGCAGCAGAATTGTTCATGCCCTACCCTGTATACCTTCATCAGCATTAGGTAGTCATCACACAGGCAGCCCACTACGCAGTCTTTGAAAAAGGCTGGTCATTTTTAAGAGTCACTGGATGACGGATAGCTTTTCAACAAAACTAATGGAAACTGACTGTGCAGATAACACATGTTGTGGAACAGCCTTCATTATCTTTGTCTGACACCGTAAAGAGATATCTGAGAGACCCACTCATTAATATTACTACTGACCCATTTGAGTACTGCAGGGAATAGAAAGATATTTGGCCTGCACTTGCTTCCCTTGCTATAAAACTTGTGAGCTGCCACCCACTAGGGTTTACTGTGTACTTACATTTAGCACAGCTTTAAAAGTTATCTCTGACAAGGCTTCCTCCTGAAAATGTACAGCACCTTACCTTACCTAAAGTCAATCTCAACAAATTCTCCTACCAATTCAAAGATTAGTGGCAGGAAAGTAAAGGTGAGGATGAGGAACAGTTGGCACAGGTGACAAATAAAGGCACTTCTTTGGTGGCGTTTGAAGATGATGCTGATTACGTTTACTAATAGAACTCAGTGGATGTGAGAAGCAGAAAATGTTATGATCCACTTAAAAACAATATTGTAAAGTCTATTGCACATAGTGTGGGTTCCCAGATGGAGTTAACTTATTTTTCACTCAGTGAGCCAAAGTATGAAGAGGCAGTTGACTAATTTTAATTGCTTATACTAAGTACTTCATTAACGTCTTGACTGATCAGTTTAAAATGCATTTTTTTATTTTATTTATTTTATTTATTTTGTTTTATTTAAACAGCAGTTTGGAAAACCTTTAAGCCATAGGCTCATTTACAAAGGTACCTTGTCACAGTAAGACAAACCAAAATACACAGTATAGCAGTACAACACATAAGTATAACAGTAAAATTAAGACATAGATACAAACAAGCTGGTACAGGTAGGATGGATGCAAACAATACCAGAGTTATGTCATCCTTAGCAGCTTAGTAATAAGCTTTGTCATAAGTATTGAGTACGGCTTTGACTGGTGGCAGTTACAGCATCGGGTGTTAATAAGGTGGTTAAGTAAGGAAGTTTTGAAGCACGATATAGTTGGAGCTTCGGAGATGGAGGGGGGCAGTGTGTTGAACCAGGAGGGGGCCCTATAGCTGAAGGCTCTTTGGCCGTGAGAGGTCCTAGCTCTAGGGATAACAAGAGAGGTTTTCCCAGAGGTCCGAGTATGAACTAGTGGGACAGAGCGGCGTATGGTGGTGGTCAATCCTGTGGGGAAAGCCCAAGGAGGGTCTTTTTGTAAGGGACAGGTAAGATATTTGAGGCGCTCGCCGAGATCAAGTACCAGCGCTTTTAGCATACAGTAGACAGGTGTGTGTCATCCTAGGTGCTCCAGTAATTAACCTGCAGGCCTTATTCAGAGTAGAGCGAATTTTATGGAGTGCGGTCTGATCAGCAGCACCATACACCGGCAGTCCATAGTCCACTAGGGACAGGATAGAGGAGGTGACTGCGAGTCGAAGAGCCTCCGTGGGGAGGCAGTGTTTATACCGATGTAAGATGCCCAATCGGATATTAGTGGCAGTGGCTAGGGCAGCGATGTGTCCATGGAAGAGAGGGAGGGGTCAAAATGGATCCCTAGGTATTTATAGGAGCAAACTTGTTCGAGTGGGAATGAGGACCCAGAGTGAATGAGGAGTTTGAAGTTGCAGGACTTGTTTTGGGGATGAGTGAAGAACATGGTTTTTGTTTTTTTCAAGATTTATCACCAATCTATGCTCCTTGAACCAGCCCTCGGCTTCAGTGAAGGACTTCTGCAGCGAGTCCTGGAGGGCAGTAGGGTTACAACTTGAGGCAAAGATGACCGCATCATCAGCTTACAATAGAATGTTCCCTGAGCAAGAGCGTGGAAGGGTGTTAAGGTAAAGGGAGAATAGTAAGGGGCCCAGAATGGAGCCCTGGGGAACCCCTGAAAAGATGGGACAGATGTCTGAGTAGGTCCCATTAATTTTTTACACGCTGTGAGCAGTCAGACAGATAACTGGTGCACCAGGAGATAGGCCCAGCAGCAAAACCAGAGAGACTAAGGGCATCAAGAAGGAGGGGGTGGGAGACAGTGTCGAAAGCTTTCGAGAGGTCAATGAAGACAGCACCAGCCAGAGAACCAGTGTCTAAGGAGGAGTGGAGAAAGTTGGAGAACTCTAGGAGGGCTGTGTTGGTACTGTGGCCCACTCGGAAGCCATGCTGCTCAGGACAAAGGACATTGTAGGTGGAGAGGTAGTCAGAGATTTGAGAGGCCACCACTTTTTCCAAGGCCTTGGAGAGAGGAGAGAATGGAGATCAGTCGATAGTTTCCAGCCACAGTCCTATCACCACCTTTAAAGATAGGGGTGACAGTGGCGACTTTCCAGGCAGTTGGAACCTTCCCCCAGGCAAAGAGAGTGGTTGATGAGGCATGTGATCGGGGTAAGGGCTGTGTCTAAGACCAGCCGTAGGATACACGGATCCAGGGTGTCACTGCCTGTACTATTACTCTTGAGGGCAGTGACAAGGTGCGGCCTAAGTTCTAAGGAGGAGCTTTATCTGTTTATTGGAGAGGAAGGTCCCAACATGTGAAACATTCATTTTTTTTTCTTACCAATTTTCTTTATTACTTGACTATTCCGTAAACTTATCCTTTATCTGGCTGATCATGCCATACTTGATCGGCTCTCCCAATCCTGGTTATCTTTCACAAGCCCTACAGGACATGTCATCTTTAACTCAGTACTTGCCATGGCACAGAAAAGGATCACAGTAAGTGCAGTGACCATGCTGAGGGGTTTAAAAACAGGGGTCACATTATTAGACTAACTGTTGAAAACAAATGTTGGAAAATTAATTTGAAAATTTCACCTAGGAGTAGCTAATAGTATCATTAAACAAGTGTTTCTTCTTTGCTTTTTATTCTTTCAACTATTTCAACAGACCTATTGCATTCAGCAACATTATTGCAGCATAATCATAGGGACTGTAATTTTGTGAATCCTGCTTTTTTTCAGAATCAGAAGGCTGCAACTGTGAATCATCATTTTGGCAAATCCTGGGAGTGGCAAGGCTTCCCTAACAATTATATTCATCAAAATAAATCCTATTTTGTTTTAGTGGTTCTTCTAGCACTTACAGCCAGCCTGCATATGGGGATCTTAAAACGTATAGAATTTATCCATCAACAGTAAGTATCAACATACTGCAAAAGGCAAAATGAGGCAGCATACTCAGAAATAACCCACCTTCCACTTGACGGTGAGTCCACGGCAGTAATTTTCTTTATAACTTAGGTATTCTGTAAAAGTATGCTTTGTCTGGCTGATTGTGCCATCCTTGACTGGCTGTCCCAATCCTGGTTATCTCCAACAAGCCCTACAGGACATGGCATCCTAAATTCATTTAGGAATAGCCAGGGATTGCAGTTGAGAGAGACTCCTATGATTTCTGAACAAGTACTTGTGGGAGGAGGAATGTGATGGGGCACAATGATGATTGCTTTAACAACACGTAAGCAAGCACAGAATTCTAACAATAATAACATTTCAAAAGGGTGGGAGTCCTTACAGAAAAAAATATATGAAATGTTTTCATGCTGCACACATAAAACTACCCAAGTGATATGCTTGCTGCAAGTATGATTTAAATGTTAAATTGGAATCGACTGCATGCATATGGCATGCGTGCAGCAAGCAAGTGTAGAAACTAAGATTTTATGTTTCATTGTACCCAATAGCTCCGTATAAAGTCCAAACCATCCATTGACTCTCCTGATACAAAATGGCTGCTCAGGGTATAATGAGTTGAATTGGGAAAGACCACATACATGTGGCATGCATGCAAAAAGCAAGTGGTTACCGATAACTGCACATGTAAAAGTTAAGTGACTTGCTGAGGATTACACCATACACAAGTTGGGGAATAAGGAGATTCAAACCCAGGTCTTCATGCTTCCAGGTCTGTAGTTCAGTGCCTTTAACCACTAGGCCATACTGTCTGCACACATATGACTTGCTTGTACTTCAATACATACTGTATCTGACTATATCTGCACACATGCAGCTTGCTTGTAGCCACTGCTATGCTTTTCAGTTTTCTTTTTCTTCTCTTACTCATCTCAGTTTCACAGTTGAACTGTAGCACACATACCAATGGAAACACATGTGTTTTTTCCCACCCACAAAAGCACTTCATTACTTCTGTCTGGCCTGTACTCTTACTATTTTCTGTCCATAGTTTTGAATGCTTCAACGCAAACAGACTTTAAGTTGCAAACACAAAAGTAGCAATAATTTGACACACACCCACATGGCCAGTCCCCCCCCCGCATGCACACACACACTGTAGCAGGTATGGCCATGCTGCAACAGACAACCCACCAAGTATAGATATAAGTAAAAAGTCTCTTACTTGAGTACTAGGTTGCCAGAGGCAGGAGTCTTTAAGAGATGATGTCCATAGGTCAGAGTGCTGGGGTTTACCCCCTTGAAACGAATGGACTTATTTTTTGTTACTATTTTATATGTTATGATGGTGAGTCAGAGAATAATGAAGGCCACTGTTCTACTAACAAGGACCTTGTTAGTCAAGCGGTGGCCTTTATTAATCTCCAACTCTCCATCAATAATGTATAAAATAGTAATACAAAAATACCCCCATTTATCTCAAAGGTGCACACCCCTGCAGTCTCCTTTGCCCTTTGTCATAATGTGCCTGTGCGTGGGGATGTGGAGGTCAGCTTCACTGGGGGAGGGAGCATAAGCCTGACTATAGTGGAGCTCCAATAGCCTGTGCATATCATACCACTCAATTGTCCATGAATGCAAGGGACTGCTCTAGAATGTCTGTAACATCTCTAAAGGGCACAACTTATTTGTTCTGACTGAAAAGTGATATGCAAATCAGGAAAAATTCAAATGTATAAGACTCATCTGTATATACCCCAGAGCAGTGCATCAGATTTGAGCTTAAACCCACCCAGTTACTAACCAATTTTTTTCCTGGCTGACATTCTGCCCCCCCCAAAAAAATATAACTTTGTCCTGATTTTTCTCCCCAACTCCATTCCATTCAATACTCATCCCCTATGGGTCATGAAACCACCCAAAGGTGAAAAAACATGAACAACACATCAATATGTCAGTCCTTCCTCCTTCCCCAATTCCCCTGTAAAAAATTATATACTTTTACTTACCTGGACATGTGGCCAGAACCTGCAGCCTGGCACAGTGTGCCACCAGCCGTTTTCAGTCTGCTCTGTCTTTCTCCTTCTGCCAGAAGCTGGATGCTAGAACCAACCATCACAGGTCCCCAACGTTATCTGTGACCAAGTCACCTCTCCAACCGAACCCACCCAATCTGGGCTGCTTGCTTCTTGCTTGGTTGCTGCTGTGGCTGCTGCTGCACTGCACTGATCAAGGCCTATGAAGGCCACCCACACCACTGTCACCACTGCTGCTAAGCCTAGCTTGCTGCCGTGGGGGTCTGTGCTGAATTTTTTTTTTGCATGGTGAGCCTAGTAGAGTAAGTAGGTAGCTTAGTCTTGAGTTCACTTCTAGCTCACCCTCTGCCCCTTCAGCCACCAGGGGAGATGGAGACTCACTAAGACTAGACCAACAAAAATATGCTGACACAACACTGCTATTGAGAGTTCAATGCTCACCGACTCCTCCAAGTTGTAATGTGCAGTCTGTCTACTCTGTGGCAGGAAAGACAGTGTCACACTTGCAAGACTCATGTACTCTTTCTTGGCTGGAGCTCATCCACATCACATGTGATTGTGCTACTGCTAATAGGTGGAGAGAATGGACAACACAATACAGACACAGTCGAGTCTGGAGAGTACTTGCAGTGTGAGCACACACAGACCAGGTGGGCACTTATTGTGCAAAAGATCAAATCCAAATGTAATGCCATTATTGCCACACCATAAGAACAACCTAGGCACAAATAGGGGGTGGGGGGGACTACCTCTGCCCTACCTAAATGGCACCACTGCTTAATGGTAGGCATTTATTATTAGGTGCTAATGTAATTGTTTCCGCTGTGTTCTGAGGTACTGTATCTCCATGTTTCATGATTTGTCCTGACCATCATGTGGGTTAGTGTCCCTCATTTTTCCTCATTTTGAGTGTCCATGTCCCTCATTTCAGTGACAAAATGTGAGGTATGGTGCATGCTTCCAAGACCCTACTCAGCACAGAGTATATATGCTCAATACAAAATGACAAAGGGAAAGTAAGTGAGATGAAACAGTAGTGGAGAAACACATTTGTAGCACTAAATATGCAGAATGGATTTGCATGGTCCAGAACAAAAAGAATAAGCTTCACAACACAGAGGCCCCTCTTTGTACATCTGGAATGGGGGGTGTTGACTGACTAAATCTTAGACATTTAACGCAGTAAGCAAACAATACTTTACAAATTAATGGTGATTTAATGACAAAAATCAAAATCCGTTAAACAACTTGCAAAAGAATCAGAATTAATGAGTCGACCTATTTTTTATGGGAATCCAAATAAAGTAAGGCAAGTCAAACTTTATTTTTCAGGCTCCCAATCCTGGAAGCTCTGGGCACCGTACAATAAAAACACACTATCAATACAACAATTTAAAATAAATATTAAATAAAAACAATAACAGTAATAACAGCATAAATTAATATAGTTTGTAAGTAGATAGTTTAAAAACAGGTACTCAGAGGGAAAGGGTCAGGGGCTCCCAGGGAGGACTAATATATAAGGTCTGATTAAAAAGGAAGGCCTTGAGGAGGGACTTAAAAACCTCAACTGAAGGGACCTCCCAAATAGATGGAGGAAGAGAATTCCACAGGACGGGGCAGGCGACACTAATTGCTCTGTCGCTGGCAGTTTTAAGCCTCGTCTTGGGAATTACCAGGAGGCCCCTAAAGGAGGACTGGAGGGAGTGGGCAAAGACAGCATGTGTAAGAAGGTCTGACAGATAGCCAGAACACAGATCATGTAGGGCATTAAAGGTGAGCAGGCCCACCTTAAAGAGGATCCTCCACCTCACAGGCAGCCAGTGCCGATCATGCAGAACCGGGGTGATATGACAGAATTTAGACTGCCCAATGAGCAGTTTAGCAATCACGTTCTGCACTAGCTGCAGCATACAAAGATTACCCCCCAAGCCCCCAAGGTAGAGCGCATTACAGTAATCAAGTCTGGATGCCATGAAGGCATGTACCAAGGTGGAGAGGTCCATAGATGGTACTAGGGGCTTAACCTTGGTGATACTTCTAAGGTGATAAAAGCTGGTCTGGACAACAGATGACACCTGAGAATCAAATGACAATCCACTGTCAATGGTCATGCCAATATTTCGCACCCTAGAGAAGGCCTTCAATGGCACAGATTCCAGGAATAAACCATTTTTGGTGCCAGAGACCATCCTGTTCCACCTTCTGTTCAACTCCACCACCAGTACCTCTGTCTTGTAGGGGTTCAGTCACAACCAGCTGAAGGCCATCCAATCATTGATCTCCACAAGACAGCTATTTAGTACTTCCACCGCACTAGAAGTTCCAAGGGCAAAGGAAAAATACAGCTGGGTATCATCAGCATAGCAATGAAAACCCAGACTTTATTTCCTAATGAGCTCACCCAGGGGCAGCAAGTACATAGCAAACAACACTGGTGACAAGACCAACCCCTGAGGTACTCCATATGACAGGAGGCTAGAGGAGAAGGAGAAATTCACCATCACTACTCGTTGCCTCTTATTCGTGAGGTGGGACTCAAACCAGCAGATGACTGAGCCAGTGAGCCCACAAAATTCCCTCAGGCAGTCAAGCAACACACAATGGTCTACCATGTCAAATGCTGAAGAGAGTCGGAGGAGGAGGACGAGAAGTGTTCCCTCCCCCCGATCTCTAGCCCTGAGGAGGTCATTATGCACCCGAAGTAATGCGGTTTCTGTACTATGTTTTGAACAGAAATCAGACTGGAAATTGCTCATAGAGATCAAAGGACATGAAGTGCTCCTCAAGTTGCTGTGCCACAACTTTCTCAACAATTTTTCCTAAAAATGGGAGGTAAGAGATCAGATGGTAATTCACCTCGACGTCAGGGCCTAACAATGTTTTTTTTCAGGACGGGACAAACCAGCACCTCCTTCAAGGCATCTGGAAAAATCTCCTCCTGCAGAAAACACCAGACAATCAAGGCGAGCACCGGGTCAACAGTGTTGACACATCTCATCAAAAAATGTGTCGGCAAGTTCACAATATGTGTGCTTTAACCTGAAAGCAACCCCAATGACCTTCAATACCTCCACTGGTTTAAACTCCTCCCAACTAGGCAAAGCACTCTTCAGGCAATCCAAATGATCACTGTAGGCCTCTGTAGGGCTCACTGGTGGAACACCCTGCTAGATGGCGGACACCCTGTATGAGAAGAATTGAGCAAACTCTTTGCACAAAGCTTCAGAAAAATACTTTTTCGGCTGGAGACAAGCTGCATTTAGGAGCCTGTCCACAATTCCAAAAGGCACATTTTGGTCAATTCTTCCCAGCAGCAATCTCTCTGGACAGAAACTCTGCCTTCTTACAAGTGATTGCCCTCTGATACTCATTATAATGTCAGCCCAGGACCAGTCTATCCACCTCCAGGCCAGATCTCTGCCAGCAGCACTCCAACCTCCGAACCACAATCTTCATCACCTTGAGATCCCCATCAAATCAGGGGGACCTCAAGTGAGAAGATCTGTGTCATACACGGGATGGTGCAAGGGAGTCGAATGCTGCTGTCATCACCCTATTACAGGTGGTAACCGCCATGTCCAAACCCCCTACACATGCGCTGTCTGCACTAGATAGATCAGCCACCGCCAGAAAACCATCTGGAGTCAAGCCCCTCAAAGGGTAGTAGCTGCTCACCTCTGCAAGGGGAGGGTTCTCTGGGGGACCTGAGCAAGAACCCCACTATGCAGTGATCGGACCAAATGACCTGGTCAATCTTGAGGTTGCTAACCTCAATCCCCCAGTGAGAAGACCAGGTCCAACATGTGGCTGTCCTGGTTGGTTATGGAAGAATCTGCTTGCGACAGGCCCAGAGATGACATAGTCTGGAGGAGATTGTAATCTAGTCTGAATAATTAAATGTTGGCCCAGGCATTGAAGTCCCCCAGTACCAAACATGGGAGGGATTCCAGTGTCTCGCTGGCAATGAGATGTAGGAACTCACCTGCCGTCCCAGGGGGGCGGTAGATTAGGAGAATCCTACAACCTGCTCCTGGACCTCCACAAATGGCCACACATTCAAATGAGCCCAGTCTTCCCACTGGGTGCACGGAGAAGCCAAGCTCAGATCTAAAGCAGATGGCCACCCCTTGCCCCTGAGGGCAGTGCATCACCAAGTTGGGAGGCAGTATAGTGCAGTGGTCTAAGGCTCTGAGCTGTAAATCTGGTGACATCCAGCAGACCAGACCTGGGTTTGAATCCCACAGCTTCCACTTGCATACTGTGTGGCCCTGAGCAAGTCACTTAACCTCCTTGTGCTCCCAGGTCACTCCTGTAAAAAAGCTTCCAGCTTAGTGTGCTATACCTGGTTAAACAACAAAATAAAAAAAAAGTACTCAGGGGGGTATTTTAATGACCGTAACTGGTAGCAGTAGTATAAGAAATAGAAACTGATGTGTTTTTTAGATGAGATTTGTACCAGCTTAGCTGCAGCACACATGGCAAGCATGCAGCATGTGAACCTGATGTGATGTTTAAATAATGTTCACACCAGCTTAACTGCTGCACTCATGTCAAATGTGCAACATGCAAACCTGATGTAATTTTTAGAAGATGTTCACACTAGCTTACCTGCTGCGCACATGTCAAGCTTGCAGCATGTGAACCTGACTTGCTTTTTAGACCTGGTTCACTTAGGATCACTTCGTGTATGTGAGTTGCATGCAAGCATTGCACAAATAGGCATGTGGCATGCATTCTACATGTACACAGCACACCTATATTTCTGTAAGGGAGGGATGGCCAATGGCCCCATCCCATCTCATCACTGTCTCATGTTGATTGTCCCAACATATACAAGACTGACAAAAACATTTGTACATTACAATCCAATAGGGCAAGCATTTCATGCCCATAAAGCACACTAGACTCAAAACAGACAAAATACATTAAAGAGAAATATTTTAAAAAGGTACATTTTATTATTTTATATAACAAAGAGAGCAAAATGAACAGTCAGAACACTTTTCTCATATTCAGATAGTCTAACAGCATGTCTAAAATTAATCAGAGTGAATCATAATAAATCAGAACCTTTTGGAAATAAATCAGTCTGAATCAGGGCAAGCAAGTACCTTGTAAACACACTTCCCTCCACACCACCCACCAATCCAGGAACTTTCTTGAGACTTGAGGAGGAACCATGGAAAGCCCACCAATTTTCAAGCAAAGAGCTTAGCCTGGTACATTTTAAAATCATTGGTAGCTTCTTTTCCAGCTGAATCACTACTGCACTGGGTCGAGAGGTGGTCATGCTGCCTCTATACACCCTTCCCCCAACCGCGTGACCTTGTCGGGGCAAGCAAGAGCCCAGTAGCCTCACCTCCCTCCATGTCACCTGCCATCCCGGAGCTGTCTCAGGACTCAAGGAAGAGCCATGCAATGCCCACCAATTTTCAAAGGGCTTCCCCCAGGACTTTTTAATATCATCATCAACTTCTTCTCTAGCTGAATTACTACTGCCCAGGGGTGGAGAGAGGTCCTGCTGCCTCTTCATTCCCTCCCCCTTGCCGATCACTGTGGGACTTCATTGGGACAAGCAAGTGCCCAGTAGCCACATCTCCCTCCATGCTGCTTGCCAGTCCAGGAACTGTCTCAGGACTTGAGAAGCCATAGAAAGCTCATCAATTTTCAAACAAATGGCTCAGCTCAGGACATTTTTAAATCATTGGTGGGTTCTTCTCCAGCTGAATCACTGCTGTGCTGAGGTCAAGAGGGGGTTCAAATGCCTCTACACTCCCTGTCCCCAGCTGATCATCTTGGAACCTTGTTGGACAGGGAAGTGCCCAGTGGCAGTGCTTCTCTCATGTCACCTGCCAATCCAGGAACTGTTTTGGGACTTGAGGAGGAGCCATGGAAAGCCCTCTGATTTTCAAACAAAGGGCTCAGCTCAGGACAATCTTGAATCATCTGTGGCTACTTATCCAGTTGAATCACTACTACCTGGGGTTCAGAAGATGTTCTGGTGCCTTTACAACCTACCCCCAGTCAGTGCTGCAGGACCTTATTGGGACAAGCAAGTGCTTCATAACAGTACCTCCCCTCCAGACTTCCTGCCAGTCCTGGAGCTGCTCTTTTTCTACTTTCCATATTTTAACCTTTGCCCCTAGTGGTACTACGCACTGTGATCCAATGCACGAAGGACCAAATGCAAAGCACAGTTGGAGTCTGCCAGGGGAGTCAGCCAGAAGAGACAGCCAACAGCCCATTTCACTACCCACTATGAAAGAACTGTAAGTGTTTAAAATATTGAAGGCTCAAGCTGTGAGCAGGACTTTTTGCTTCTTGTGCTAGTTTACATTTGTGTAAACTTAGCCAGTTAAACTTACACTGCTTATACGTCTTTAGAGTGGGTACAGTTTAATACAATACAACCTTGATTATTCAAACTCTGATTATCCAGACTCTCCCTATTATCTGAACTCTGACACAGTCCCCCAACTCTCATTTGCCTAATGTTATGGACCTCCGATTATCTGAATTCTTGATTATCTGAACAAATCTGATGTCTCCTAGAGCATTCAGAGAATCAAGGTCATACTGTATTGAATAATTTTGCTCTGCTATATTGCATTGGGATTTGTCGTATTTGAATTCAGCCACTCCTAAATATGTCATTGTTGTGTCCAACTAGCTTGCTCCCTCCTGATTATTTACACCAACTTAGAGTGCTTGTATTAGATTAACACATTAATTCTGCACATTATACCAGTCACTTTCTATTTAGAGCTTTACTTATTATAAAAGTGCTGGTTGCAGTTGTTGTCCTGCTCACCACCTTTCATTATGGTTATCCTTCTGCTAGGTACTCTGCTGCCAATCTCTTGCACTGGCCTATCCCCTTACTTATTGGAGATGGTCAATGTTCTCAGTTACTCCAAGATACTCCCAGGGCTCTCCCCACATTACTGGCTTACTCTGCTTCAGATCTGTAACCTTGGGAAATTCAATCTAGCCACAGTACATACCCCAGGCAGGAAACCATTTGCCACATCCTTTAAATTTTCCCATTGCTTATGATATTCCTTCTCCTCCTTGGTGGCAATGTGGAGTGAAATACTGGCCCTCCCTTTCCCCCTAGCAGTAGCTCGCCAGGTCTACTGAAAGGACTTAGGTTATTTCAAACAAATATCAGGAGCCTACTCCCCAAAACTGACCAAGTAAGAATTTGGCTTGGTCAAAACAAACCAAACATCCTCATTCTGTCTGAAACTTGGCAATCTCCCAGCGTTAACTCCACCACTATCCCAGTCCCTGACTACTCTATCCACAGAGAGGATCACTCTGAGTGTGGAGGTGGTGTTCTCCTTTATATAATCAACCACTTAAAATTCTCCATCACACATAAGGAGCCCATTGCCAAGTCCAACGAGTTGCTGACTGGCCCATTCTCCTTTACATACTCAAGCCCTATTGTTATCACTGGTATCTATTGCATACCTGGGACATCCCCTGATTTAGCTACCTCTATTCTGCAAGAAGTTCTGGATTCCTCACCTGTTGGTGAGCATATTATATTAAAGGATTTTAATATAAACTGGGCTTAGGGTAATAAAGCCTCCCTATCAAATGCTATTCTTACCAAGTTTAAAGCTCTAAAACTCTCCCAACTGATAGCATCAACTACTTGTTTCGACACCAGGTTGCAGAACCATGGCACAATTGACTGGGTTCTTACTTCACATCCCTGTAGAATAATGTTAGCTGATACCCTCTCTGATAGCTTAGTGACCACTGAATGAGCTATTGCATTAGAAGGATCAAGGCCCCCACACCTCGTGTTACACCAGCGACCCGGGTTTGGGAACGGACTCGGGTCACTTGGGGGTCAGCAGGGGGAAGAAGGATTGAACATCTGGAGAACTGCTCTCCTTCCTTGGGGAGGGGGATTTGTGCTGTGTACTGTTGACTGGCACCCAGCGGTGGCTTGGTGTCAGTACAGGTGCACAGCCATGTTAAGGGGTTGGCTCACGTCCAGGGCAATTGACTGCCTTCGCAGAGGTGGAGACAGCATCCCCCACCCATTGCACGGGTGTTGGGTGTGGAAGAAAAACCTGGTGGAAAAAGCTGGGACCTAGCAGGACCCATGATGACCCGATCATTCCTGCGAGCATGCCCTGATACCAGATTTGTGTGTTCTGGGGGGGGGGGCATGCCAGCACTCCTCAGCCTGGCCCTGCCATTCAGGGGCAATCCGTAAGGGATATTGGTGATGGGCAAGCAGGAGCAATAGTAGGGGATAGAGGAAGTACACCTCTGAGGGAGGGGTCATAACCCCTGTCAGGGTCTGCAACTGTGGTAGAGTAAAAATGTATATGGAAAAAGGAAAAAATGAAAAAAAATTGGTTCCTCACAAACTAGCTAGTGATTAATCACAAGAAAACTGGTTCTCTGCTCTTAGGCACTGCCCATTGTTTAGATAGATAGACACTTTATTTATAAAGCACCCCTTCTTGGGGGTTCGGACCACTGTACAATTTTAAAACAACATCATCAAACTACTTCAGTAATCATTGCAGAGTGACATAAAACAATTACTGTATCTATCTACCTTAAAAATCAGGCAGTCAGTAGACTATACAATCCTAATTATATTATGTAGTATCAAATGCTTGGTAAAATACAAATGTTTTCAGCTCTTTCTTAAAGGTTTCCACCAAGGATGCCGCCCTCAAATGAATTGGCAGTGAATTGCACAGGGCTGGCACAGCAACAGAGGAAGCCCTATCCCTGGACTGCCACAGCCTAGCCCTGGGAATCACCAGGAGGCAACCCTCAGCAGAACCTAGAGAGCAAGCCGGGCAGTGAGTAACCAGAAGGTCTTGCAGGTAGTCTGGTCCCTGACCATGTGGTGTTTTATAGGTCAGTAACCTGACCTTGAAGGCAATCGTTGACCTTATTGACAGCCAGTGCAGCCCGCAGAGAACAGCCATGATGTGATCAGATCTCAATGCACCTGTAAACAGCCTTGCTGCCACGTTCTGTATCAGCTGCAAATGGTGGATATTGCCTCCAGATAGCTCCAGGTACAGAGCATTGCAGTATTCCAAACTAGACGTGACAAATTCATGAACTAGGGTGACCAGATCATCCACTGGTATCAGGGCTTGGATCTGGACAATGTTCCTCAGATGGTAAAAGTCATTTTGGATGACAGCTGACACCTGAGCATCAAGTGTCAGGCCATCATCGAGGACCATGCCCAGATCCCTAACCAAAATAGAGGGGGGTCAAGGAAACATCTCCCAGTCTCAAATCAGGATCAATCCCTGACCCCCTTCCATTTTGACAACCAGGACACACCACTAGTATCTCAACTTGTCTGGGCTGAGGAGTAACCAGTTTTGAGTCATCCAGCTCTGGATCTCAGCAGGGCAGGTGATAAACACCGAGGCTGCCATCTGGTTTCCAGGTGCCCGGACAGATATGGCTTGGTATCATTAGCATAGGAATGAAAGCTCAGCCCATACCACCTGATAACATCTCCCAAAGGCAGCACATTCACAGCGAACAATAGAGGCAACAGAACCAAACCTTGCAGAACTCCACAGTGCAGAGGCATCTGGCTAGATGAGGAGAACCCCACTGTCACCTTCTGCACTCTGCCAGTGAGGTAGGACCTACACCAGTTGTTGACATTGTCAGTTAGTCCACACTAGTTCCACAGTTGGCTGTGATCTTCCCTCTCCACTCTGAAGCTGAGCTCTTTATCTGGAGATGCCATTGACTCTAGTCTCCTATAAGCATCTTGGGGTGATATTAGACCAACAGTTAGACTAGACACTTCACATAAAATCCACTTCATATAAACTGTATAGTGGGAAAGAGTTTTTCCAAACTAGGGACTTTATACAGGGTCAAAATGTGTCTCCCTTTTAAACCCAGAACAGCTATGGTTGAGTGCTCAGTTTTTCCACTGGTCAGCTATGGGGATCTAGTTTTCTCCAGAGCCTCTTCCTCTGCCCTAGTTAAACTCACCATCCTCATCAATTCACTTTGTATATTTGTGTTGGACTGCCCTTCCCATATCCATCACTGTACAATGTATAAGGACCATGACTGGGCCTCCCTACAAGGCAGTTCCTCCATGTTGCTTTGCTAGGCACCAAATACTGGTCTTGGAAAATAACAGGGTTTTTTCAGTGACATAGTCACCTCTTCTTCAAATCCCTTATACTGCTTAAGGTGACTGAATGAAAAAACACTACAAATTCCGAGGTGCAGACTTTCTGCTGGACAAGCCTCCACCAGCTATAGATTTCCACCTATATGGAATAATCTTCCACCCATCCTCTCCTCCAAAACCAGTTTCCTGTCTGCAAAAGCTAAGCTTAAGGAGCACTACGTGGCTTCTCTGTCCCGCCCAACCTGCCCTAGAGGTGTTCCCTAACTTTAATATGGGCCAGACCTGGTTAGCTTACTCCTACTCTGACCATGTCTGAACTGAGAGGTCCTCATAGGTACTCTGCAAAATAGTTAAAACCTTCACTGTATTACACTCCTTTTGTAGCTGTTGCACCTGAATGTGATTTCAAGTTTATGTATGCACACTGTAAACTGGTGACTTGTATATGTTGTACCTGTGCATTTGTATCTGAATGTGATTTTGACTTTAGGTATGCATCCTGTAAATTGGTGACTTTGTATGTATTGTTCCTATGCATTGTATGTTGTATATACATTGGATTGATTGAATTGTATTACTGGTTTTCTGCCCCCCACCACCACACACACACACACACACACACACACACACACACACACTACTCACAATTAGAAACTAGCCCATTTTTGGATTCTGTTTGCTTACCTGGTAAAATATATTACAAATCAATCATTCAGTCAATCAATCAAGCAAGCAATCAATCAGAACTGGGTCACAGCTGACTCTCCCATCCCTCATTCTTGTTTCTTTTTTGTTGTTGATAGGAAAATATGTATGAACTTTTACGTTTTCTGCAGTCAGTAGTTTGCACAATATTTTTACATTTTAAACCAAACTTTTTTCTTCCACTTCTTGGTGACACATTGAAGTTGTCATTCATATCAGAACCTTCTACTATTCTTTAGATTGGGAATGATTATAAAGGACCGAGGATACTAAACTTATTTTAAGTAATTTTCTAAAAATGTATTATCTATCAAAAGTGAAATATTTTGATTGAAGGTTTCAGTCAAAAATTCTGACAGTTGAAAGGTGTGGGGCCAGTCTGGCACACTGGTTACCTGGGGCTTTAGGAGCAAAGGCTAGCTGGGAGGGCTAAAAGCCTCTCCAAGGGTACCTTCCTCTGGGGGTGGATGGGCTGAGTGATGTGATGCACTGCTCGCTGAGAAAAAACTAGGGGTGGTGTATGGATGGTATCATAGGTGACCACCTACTGCCTGACACCCTCCATGGGCAAACCCCCGCACCCCACAAAAACCCAGAACAGTTTCCAGGGCTCAGTCTTCTAGGTATTCATTTAAAGAACACTGCAACTGGTGGTATCACAACTACAGTACACATCACATTAAACTGTTCCTCCAATGAGTTATTTTAGCATTTCTGATTGAGTTATATAAGTGTTACTAGGTCCAGCACAAATGCCCTGCAGAAACTATTTCCTAAGTGTTAAAATGCAGTTTTGCATTGCACTGTAACTGAACTGCACATGCATTCCAAATAAGCTGCAAAAACATTTGATAAATATTGTTGTTAAGCTGGTTAAGCATTGAAAAACAATCCAATATGAGTTGCCATTGCGTTGTCAACTGTAAAAAACAATGCTAAGCCAGCTCATTGGTGGAACAGTTTAATGTGATTTGTACTGTAGCAACAAACACAGTACCAGACAGCAGTAATGAGGGATCCGGTGCACTCACAGACAGAAAGTTTTTTTTTTTAATTCCTACCATACTTCAGTAGTCAGTCTCGCTTTCACCACAACTTGATATCTGTCAAACAGCAGTAATCCACAAGAGTCCAATACTACAAACAGATGCAACAAACATGATGAAAAACTTCAACTAAACTTGTAGCAGGTGCAAACTGCAACCTTGCACAGAAGGAGAGTTGCCGTGCATGTGACGACATGACATGCAGGCACACAGCTGATGATTCAGCCACATCTTTTTCAGAGCTACATCTCCAATTCCAGGATGACTCTATTTACACTGAAAAAAGAAAGTCATGTAGCCAGTGTCATGGGCATCTCATGGACGAAATACACATACAGTTGGGCCACCAAATATTAATACAATTAAAACACACTTACAACTCCTGTTGATTCACTTCTAATACATATCAGACTCACTCACTCCCACCCAACATGAATCACTTCCACAAAACTGTCTCCCATCTAACCCTACCCTTGACATCCCATTCAGTGATCATTAGCGTACCAAGCCTTATTGGGTCAATATGTGGAAAGACACTTGAGAGAAAGCTAACTAGCTCTAGAGGCAATCACTCTCTCACACGACGTCACCTCAGGATGAGGTACACCACAATGAGCAGACGGATTATTTTGTTATTACTAATTTGCTCAGGTAATATTGAGGCCAACCCTGGCCTGGAAATTACATATGAGTCCCCTTTGGAATTTGCCTCAGCTAAAGGGCAAAAAAATCTGCTAAGTGCACGCAGGTTGCTAAGTAAATTAGACGTTGTGAAAGTGTGGGAAAATCAGGTAAAATCAGACATTCTAATGATAATGGAAACCTGGCTTACAGGGTCAGTACCCTGCTTAGCAGTGAACATAACTTCCTATAACTTATTTAGTTTAGACAGGGGTAGTAAAGGGGTAGGAGTGGTATGCTACATCAAAGAGAAATATGCAGCAACTGTCACTAGCTCTCAATCTGTGGCAAATGAATACTAATGCCTGGAAATCAAACCTGCCATTTCTAAGCATGAAAGCATGTTTGTCATCGGCTGCTACAGACCACCTAGAGGAGGAACTCAACTGATGGACCATCTAGTGCAAAAGATCAACAGCCACCCAAATGAGAACATTGTCTTAGGGGACTTGAATCTTGACTGGCTCTAAACTAAATCTAATGTATTAAAAGCACTCTGTGACAAGGAAGGACTTACCCAGGTTATCATGGAACCAGTGAGACCCAACCCCTCACTATTGGACCTAGTAATTAGTAACAAACTGCATAAAATAATAGCAACCAATGTATTCCATAATGACATACTGTAAGCGACCACAACATGGTGGCTTGTGTAAGAGGTTTTAAACCTCAGCCAAACCAAGCAAAATTAATTTACAAAAGATGATGCAACAGATTTAATCCATTCAAATTTACTAAAGACCTGGCCAACATCATTTGGCAGGATTTCTGCCTAGCACCTATGATTCACTTAACACTTGACCTGTTCAAAACAAAAGTCACTGTGATAATAAACATTCACCTATTCAAAAAAGAAGAGTAAAGAAAGTTTTCTCCACATGGATTACTAAGGAGATTAATGAAGCATTGAAAGACAGAGATAATCATTTGGCTGTGGCCAGGTGCACAAAATCGGAAGTAGACTGGTGAATCTTCAGGAAAAAAGAAACGCCTACACTAAGGTGATCAGGGACACTAAAGCTAAATTCTATTGCAAGTCTTTGGATGACACCAGAAAGGATGCCCACCAATTTTGGAATTTGGTAAAATCACTTGAGGGTGCCTCATCCTCTTCTTCACTACCACAAAAAATTGTAGTTAATGGCATGGAATTATCAGATAAGCAGCTAATAGCTGAGGCCAAGAATAGTCACTTTGCAGCAGCCAGAGATGCATTTGACAGCTCTACTGCAGCCAGCTTCCTGTTAACAGCTTTGACTGTTCGCAAAACATATTCTTCCTCCAGTCTGTCACATACAAGCAAGTAGAGGACCTCCTACTGGGACTGGTTATAAAGAAAAGTGCAGGAGCCGATAGACTAGAACCTTACCACCTAAAACTGGGCCATAACCAGCTGACAGTCCTGATACAACACCTCTTTAACCTGTCTCTAACAAGTGGAGAACTTCCAGCAAGCAGGAAATCAGCTCACATTATCCTCATACACAAGTCTGATGATGCAAGTCAGCTAAACAGCTACAGGCCCATTTCAATACTCTCAGTGCTAGCATAGATGTTGGAAAACTCATCAGCCTACAAATGAGAGACTTCCTGGATAGTATGAATTCCTTGTCACTGCACCAATCAGGTTTCAACCTTAAACATAACACTACTACAGCCTTGGCTAAGGTCACTAATGACTGGCTGTATGCCTTAGAGAGCAAACAATCTGTGGGAGCCATCTTCCTCGAACTGAGCAAGGCTTTTGATACTGTTGATCATGCAGTTCTACTGGACAACCTGAAGCATAGTGTGCTTGCTGCATCGGACCTGGTGTGGGTAAAGAGTTACTTATCTGGTCGCCTGCAACAAATCAGAGTGGAAGGTGTTCACCCCATTAGCACAACCATTTACAAAGACGTAACGCAGGGATCGGTACTTGGACCTCTATTCTCCTCAATCTATACAAACAACCTGAGCATCAATGTCAGCACTTCTAAGATACACTTTTATGCTAACGACATGGTGTTATATGCATCAGGCACTAAATTAGATACTACACAGCAAAACCTGCAATTAGCATTCAAAGAGTTGCAAATGAACCTCTACCATTTTAAACTCCTAATAAATGCCAATAAAACAAAAGTAATGTGGTTCACCGGGCCCAGAACAAAACAGAGGTTGCATCCTCCTGTCAACACATTGCTTGGTGAATGTCTCGAAGAAGTGGTTAAATACAAAAACCTAGAGGTCGGGATAGACAACAAACTTTCCTTTACTGAACATATAGACACAACATGTAAAAAACTTAGATTCAGACTTGGGTTTTTCTTCAGCAATCGTCACTGCTTTCCCCTAGATATTAGACCTCGCCTAGTCCAGGCAACTTTTATGCCTATCATCGACTATGTCGACATCATATATAGCCATTGCGCTGCTGCTTGTCTTACCAAACTGGATGTGTTGTATCACAAGGCCTTGAGATTTGTCACAGCCCTACCTACTCTAACTCACCACTGCAATCTGTACAAGACAGTAGGATGGACATCACTGACAAAACACAGATTCACCACCTTGACATGTGGACACACAAGGCATTGTCAAATGACCTCCCTTTGTTTATTCAAGAGCTATTTAAGAGGTAATCTTGCTCTTATGCGTTAAGAAAGAATAACATTGTCCTACTTGATATACCCCCACATTCAACACTTTTTGGAGCTTCTACCATTAGCACCTTAGTATTGACAGCCTGAAACAAACTACAAAAATCTCTCAAACTTAGCGTATTGGGTGGGAAAAGGTCCTTCAGATTTCTACTAATAAGCCATGATCCTGAAATCTGCTATTGCAAATAATCTAACCATTACTGGATAGTACCTGGACCTATACATTGTCTGGCAATAATGAGAGCAAAAAACTTCTAGTTAGAGCCTGGAAATGAGGGATTGTTTCATGGCATTTAAACCTATTGTTAAGAGTTTTAAGAGTTTTTAAGAGTTTAAGAGTGACTGAATTTTTGTTCATTCCTACATTCTTTAGTTTATTGTTAAGCATATACTGTTGAACTCAGCCTGCATTTGTTCTCTGGATTACTGTTTTTTAATACACAATACTGTGTACTTTTACAAAACCTGTAGTCTGTAAAAATGTCTTATGTTATCTTAACTGTCCTTCCCAGGACCTCCTTGAAAATGAGTTTGCTCAACAGAGCTTTTCCTGGTAAAATAAATAAATTGAATTGAAATCAAAATTGAATTAATACCAGTGAAAAATCACAAAAAGGTTATAAGAAGGGGGTGAGGGTCAAGTTAGGGGTGGGGGGAGGGGAAGGTTACGGAACAAAAACAGCATCAACACCAGTGCATGGCAGATGAAACAATTCAATCATAAAAGAAAAACATCTAGAGCAACTTATGCAGCTCATTCACAAAACTTAGCTAAGTAATATTTTACAAGACAGCTGCTCCAACCTAAAAATTTATGAAATCGTTGAAGATCCATCAGCACTCCTGATCATTAGACCTAGAGAATAAAAATAAAAGTAAAAAGAGAACAATCCATTGGGTAGGCTTGGTAGCCACATGCCTGGTTTCAATTTTGTATTGTAAGAATCATGTATTTGGCTGGCCCTGTGGTGTGGATGGCTGAGGCATAATGCCTTACCTCCTGCCACACCAGTGACCCATGTTTGTGGTGTTCATGGGTCACCGGGAGTCAGTCACTGTGGGAGAGGATCTAGCATCCAGAGGATAGCTCTCCTCTCCTGGGGAAGGAGGGAAACAGTGGCTGTGTACATCTGACACCTAGTGGTGGCTGGGTGTCAGAAGGCCTGGGTCCCGTATGCAGTGGGTGGAGGTGGAGCAGACAGCCAGTGTGCTGTGGGCAGAAGCGTGCACAGCTCGGCCATTGCTGACCCTGTACATTCTTCTCCCAGGGCAGCAAAAATCATAAGGAGAAAAAAGGACCTGGGCGAGTCAGTTGACTACCGACCCCCACAGGATCTGCCCCTGACAACAGCAGGCACCTCCCCAAAACTGGATCAATATCGACAGGTTGAGGAATCCCTGCTTCCCTACCACAGGGAGTAAGCCATGGGGGAAGAAAGGGAGGTAGCCCTGCATGGTCGAGTGGACAGGGCTTGGGGCTCTACAAGAATGTGGTCTGCCTAGGACAGGGGATGAAAAAAACAACATTGTGTACTTCCTGGTCTTAGATGTCCTGACCTTTTCTGTAGCTCATCCTGGACTCAAGCACATCTTTAAAAGTATCATCCGCATATAATACATGCCAGCATTTTTTGATTACTTGTGAAATTTTCCAAGATTCTGATCAGCGTGTTGTCACAAATGTTATTTGATTAGATTCATTTCCAGGTTTTGGTTTAGTTCTGAGTAGCTCCCTCCTGTTTGTTAATGCCTGTGTGTAGGCTGTTTCTACTACCATAGGGTCATAGTTTTTTTTTTTATGAATCTTCTGCCTATTTCTTGTGCTTTGACAATGACATCAGCCTCTTGGCTGCAATTCCGCCTAACTCTTACCATTTGACACAGAGGAATGTTCCTTTTTAGATGTGTTGGTTGGCTACTCATATACTGCAACAAATAATTCCTCTCCTTAGGCTTCTGAGAAATATTGTGGTTAAGCACCTATCTTGCCTTTGAACAGTAAGCTCAAGGAAATCAATATTGGTCTCACTGATGGTCCAGGTGAACTTCAAATTTAGATTGCATTCATTAATGTACTGAAGGAACATATCCAAATTTGTGTCTGCCCCCCCCCATAACAGCAAACAGTCTTTAGTATAATGCTTTCATGTGATGATGGAATCTTTAAAATGGCTATATTCACCCCAGATGTACTGTACATGTCTTCCCACAATCCTATGTATAGGTTGGTGAGGCTGGGGGTGAAGGTAGTGCCCACTGCCATCAATTTCTTTTGGATATAGTAAGTCTGGTAAAATATGAAATAATTACACTATAACACCATCTCTGCCATGTTCAGTAGAAGCTCATTCGGTAATACATCATCACTGTTCCTTTTCTGTAAGTAACAGTATCAAGGGTGATAATTTTAACATTCTTTGATGTTTGATTGTTTGTCACTGTCTCTATTAAATTCAAAACATTTTTGGATCTTTAAGGTGTGATGGTAATTCACTCAACATAGGTCTTAAGATATAGTCCCTGTATTTTGAAAATGGCTCCGTGCTGGAGCTGATACTGGCCACAGTTGGCCTACTCAGGAGGCTACTTACATATTCATGTAGCTTGAGGAACAGGTATACTGTAGGTTTAATGGGGTGGGTTACAGTCAGAATGTCTCGTTCTTTATTGGTTAGTCATTTGTTACCATGGGCATGTTTGATAAGGGCATATGCTCTTTCTCTGTGATCAGTGCAGTAGGTTAGATTTTCATAAAAAAAACTCCTTTCCCCATTGCCTCTGCATTTCACTCAAATATTTATTCTTCTTCCCTAGGACTACCTCCCAGCCTTTATTTGCAGGCTTGATGAACATGTTTCCATCCTGTTGTAATTCTGCCAGTGCTTTTTCTTTGTTTTTAGTGAGATTTGTGTATCTGCTTTTCATTTTTTAATATATTTCAATATCATTGTCCATAACGGTACAGTATGTGACAATGGCCACATGCTGGGAACTGACTGGATTAAAGGTAGATTTCTTCTTAAAGAGAGTTTGTTCCCTCCTTAGCAATATCTCTGTCTTTTGTTCAGCCCTACCTTAATTCTGTTCAGGGGTTTGCCCATCTATTGTTCTGACTGTAGTGACTACTGTAGGGATCACATTTTGTGGGGGTCTGGCATAAAAGGAGTGTGAGTGCAGCTGCCTGTAAAACATGTATAGGTCTAGTTTCAATTTAAAGGCATTAGCATTTTTTTTCCAGGCATTTATGACAAGCTCTTCTGTACGCACATGTCTAATTTAGTCATTTGGTAGCTCTTCACAGCCCTATCGACTCTTGCTAGAGCTTGTTATAGATTGCCAGATGCATAGTCTCTTGTGTCCCTTTCATGTTTTTTGAGTTTGTACATTTTGAGTTCTTCCTGGAATTTATTTAAATCAGCTTCAAGTTTACTGAATGAGCAGTGGTTGCATGTTTGCCACATTGCTCTCTTTATGGAATTCCTCTTCCACCTTTTTGATTTCTGTGTTAATTTTTGCAGAGTCTTTCTTTGCCTTCCCTTTAAGTAGCAAATTTTAATCATTAGACCCCTTGTTAAGCACCTATACCCATTTATTTAAAAACTCTTTGTACTCCTGCCCAAACTCTAGTGGTTTTTGAATGCTTAAATCATGTGGCATTTGCTTCTCCAATACTTAGAAAGTAACAGAGCATGGCGGTTGAAATATACTACCTTTTTTTATTCATTGGTTGCTCATTTAGAACAAATATTCTTTCACATTCAGCCTTGCTAAAATCTGTCTCTTCCCCTTGTTCATCCATGAGTGCAAGCATTTTAATGTTCGGTTCAACTGGCCCTGCCATTCTTAACGCATTTACCTGGAGCTAAATGTTCATGGCTCAGTTCAATATCAAGTATAGAAACAATAACAACATAAAAAACAGGACAGTTGCGAGGGCTCGGTCCTCTAGGTATTCATTTCAGGTATGGTGATACTGGTGCTATCACAACTAGCAACAAACACAGTATCTCACAAAGATGCTGAGGGATCACATAGATGCATAGACATAGACACAGCCACACTTCAGTAGGTTGCCTTTTTTCACCAGAATTTGATATCTGACAGCTAACAGAAGTCCATAAGAGTCCTATACTCCAAACGGATGCAAAAAACAACTTGAGCAACTTAAACTAACCTTGTAGCAGGTGCAAACTGCAACTTTGCTCAGAGGGAGAGTTGTCATCTGCATGATGACGTCACATGCAGGCATGCAACGAATGTTTCATCCATGCCTTCATCACAGCTACACCTCCAATCCCAGTCCATCTCAATAGCCATGCAGCTGTGTTGACACTGTTTTTGTTCCCTCAACTACCCCTACCCCCTTAACCTTACCACCTCCACCCTCTGTCCCTTATAACCTTTCTGTCATTTTTCACTGGTTTTATTGTGAATCTGATATATATATATATATATTAGAAGTGAATCAACAGGTATTGTATGTGTGTTTTAATTTTATTGATATTTCATGGCCCTATGTGCATTTCATTAGCCTGAGATGCCTATGGTGCCTGTCAGATGACTTTCTTTTTTTATAATAAATTGAGCTGGACTGGGATTGGAGTTGTAGCTCTGATGAAGGCATGGCCAAAATGTCAGCTGTGTTCCTGCATGTGACATCGTCAGGTGCATGGCAATTCTCCCTTCAAGCAAGGTTGCAGTATGCACCTGCTACAAGGTTAGTTAAAGTTGTTCATATTGTTTTTTGCATCCATTTAGAGTCTTGGACTCTAGTGGATTACTGCTGTCTGACAGATATCAAGTTGTAGTGAATAAAAGAAAAACTACTGAATTACATTAGGAATATAAAAAAAAAACTTTGCACCTGTGAGTGCACTGGATCCCTCACTGTTGCCTTGTGGTACTGTGTTTGTTGATCCTCCATAGGTGGCTACAGGTGAACATGTAATGCAGGGAGGTAAGTGGGTCATAAGAGGTTAAAATCTCCCTCTTAGATGCAGCATGGTTACTGGCACCAATAGTAGACTAATGCTCATGGAGTGGGAATGTCCCATCCCTCCCCCATGTATACATTGCCACTGGATCATTACTTCTTGCCATCTGCAACAGCCATGCTGGAAGTGGGAACCACACCTAGGGGCAAACTGAGGGAGCTTGGCAGCATGGATGGTGGTGACAGGAGCTGAAGGGGCTTTTGGATCAAGTAGCAGAGATCCACATAGGAAGCAGCTGGCAGAACCAGGTCCAGATGCCAGTTTGGTGTATGGAATAAACAATAAAACATAGAAACATAGCAACATAGAAGTTGTCAGCAGATAAGGACCACTTGGCACACCTAGTCTGCCCAAAATTCCCTACCTGTATTGCCACCAGAGACCCTACTTGGATTCCGGCTTGCATACACACACCCTTGCAGCTCAGATTCCCTTGTGTCTACCCTACGCATTCATAAATCCTGGGACTGTTTTAGCCCCCACCACTTCCTTTGGAAGGCTGTTCCAAGCAACCACCACCCTCTCCATGAAAAGGTATTTCCTCATGTTTTCCCTGAGCCTTCCCCCCCCTCCAGCTCCATATTCATAGGCAACCTGTGCCAGCTGCAACTGGTGCAGAACATGGTGGCAAGATTACTGACAGGTGCATGAAGATGAGAGCATATTACACCTGTCCTCTGTGAGTTGCACTGGCTGCCAGTTTAGGCAGAGGATTGTCTTTAAGGTTGAATTACTGACCTATAAGGCCCTGCACAAAAGGGGACCAGTCTATCTGCAAAATCTCCTTGTTCCTCATGGTCTGTCCTGGGCTCTCCGTTCCACCGAGGGTTGCCTCCTCAGTGTTCCCAGGGTTAGGCTGCAGCATTCTGGTGATCAGGCTTTTTCAGTGGCCATGCCTACCCTGTGGAACTCTTTGCCTAAATAACTTTGTGAGGCACCCTGGGTGGTAGCCTTTAAAAAGGGATTACAGACTTTCTTATTCTTCAGATTTTCTTCTTCAACCAGGCCTTTAACTGATAAAGATTCTGATGTATTGTTTTATTATATATGGATAGATAGTTTTAAGTGTATTGCCATTAGCTCCACCCGGATCTATTAGTGAATTGATTGTTGGATGTGTTATATAACTGTGTTTTTAAATTGTTAATTGTGAATTGCTCCGAGTTTCTGGAATGGGGTGTTATAAAAATAAAGTATCTATCTATCTATCTATCTATCTATCTATCTATCTATCTATCTATCTATCTATCTATCTGTCTGTCTGTCTGTCTGTCTGTCTGTCTGTCTGTCTATCTGTCTGTCTGCCTATCTGTCTGTCTATCTATCTATCTATCTATCTATCTATCTATATATCTATCTATCTATCTATCTATCTATATTGTGTCCCCTTGTCCTTAAGCATATTTTCCTTTGGAAAATACTCCCCTCTGGTACCTTGTTTATCTCTGTTAGGTACTTGAATATCTCTATCATATCCCCTATTCCATCCTATCTGTCAGGGAGTACATATTTAAATCCTTGAGCTTTCCTACAAAGGGCTTCTGGTGTAGGCCCTGCATCATTTTGGTTGCCCTCCTTTGTACTGCATCCACCCTATCTCTGTCATTTCAGAGGTGGGGCCTCCAGAAATGAACACAGTTCTGCTAATGATACCGCTCCCTATTCATTGGAGCATTTCACTAGCTTTTCCCACTGCCTTGTCACACTGTCTTGCTACCTTTAGGTCATCAGTATGATCACCGCCAGGTCCCTTTTCTGCTCTGTGACTGTTAGCACCGCTCCTCTCATTTGGTATGTTGCCCCTGGGTTCCTGTGCCCCATATGCATGACTTTGCACTTTCTTGTGTTAAACCCAGCTGCAAAACCCACGACCATTCTTCCAGTTTTTTTAAATCATCCCTCATTCTATCTACCCCCCCCCCAGAGTGTCCACTGTTTTGCAAAACTTCATGTCATCTGCGAATAGGCGCACCTTCCCTTTCGGTCACTCTGCAATGTCACTTATAAAGACACCCCACTAGTCATTTGTTTACTCCAGAGTGGGTGCCATTTACCACCACTCTTTGACTCCTATTGCTCTTTCAACCCATTTTATCACTTTAGGCCCTATCCCAAGGCTCCTTAGCTTGCTTATCAGACTCCTATGCAGAACGGTGTCAAAGGCCTTGCTGAACACTAGGTATGCCACATCCACTGCCCCTCCCTGATCCATCTTCTTGATCACCCAATCAAAGAGCTCAATCAGGTTTGTCTGGCAAAACCTCCCCCCTTTGAAACCATGTTGCCTTAGATCTTGCAGTCCATTGGCAACAAGGTAATATTTATATGGACAGTTTTGAATCAATCTGGTAGATTTGAAGTTAGAGGCTACACCAATAGGGTACTTAATACTGCAACAGACAAAACTCAAACAAGAGACGGGAATACCCTCCTAACAGAAAACACAGGACCAGTCAAAGACAGAAAGGGAAATAAAGTACTAATGGCAATACAATACAATGATGCACTTTTTGACATCAAAAAAATTGTAAACACATACTGGAATATATTACAAGCAACATATATGGGAGCAAAGATATTTGAGAACAAACCAATGATAGTAGCCAAGAGAAACAGGACTATTGGTGACAGACCAGTGCATACAGAATATAAAATACCAGAACAAAGGCCACCAAATTTTTTAACATCAGCAGATTTTCAGGGAAATTATCCCTGTGGACACTGTGTCCACTGCAATAACACTTACCAAATCAAAAAACTAAGGAATACAGCCAGAGATGAGGACATTGAGATAGGGCAATTTATAAATTATCAAACAACAGTTGTAGTGTATCTACTAAAATGTCCATGTGACAAAATATATATAGGGAAGACTGAATGGATGTTAAAAACAAGAATAGGGGAACATAATCTGATATTAGGAGAGAAGATATCACATCACCAGTAGCGAGACATTTCAAAGAACAAAGACATAAGTTACCATATCTAAAGTTTTTTTGGCTTAGAAAAGGTTGAACACTGTACCAGGGGTGATGATTATAGGACAAGACTGCTTCTGAAAGAAGCCTACTATATTGATAGATTTAAGGCAACTAACCCCAGATTTGTTCTCAATGACTGCACTGACTGGCAACCAATCTTGTAATCAGGCATATAAGAACTAGCAAGTCACTGGAAAGCATCTTGCATAGATACATAGAAATGTGATGTCAGAAAAGGACCGCCAGGTCCACCTAGTCTGCCCACTAGTCTAGTTATATGCTATAACTACCCTAGCTATCACATATGGAAGGAACAGTATAAATGTCCTGAAACACAATAGCCATCCTGAACATGCACTAGACCTAATTCAAGCTAAAACGCATCATGTTTAGCATAATGGTTGGGAACAAATTCTGGGATATTGAGGTCCCTTCCCCATACCACAAGGACAGATGCCTAGGAGTGATATCATAGTCCAGCACATAAGAACTGATATATAAAAACGAACAGGAAGAATAAGACAGATCAAAAGCTCTAATATAAGCTACTAAAAATTGAAAAAAATCAGAAACATTAAGAAACAAAAAGAAAATAAATTTTTGTTTTAGTTCTGCATATTCTTTGACCTCTTGACTGCCCATGTATAAGACATTGTATGTAAGAATGCCACATGTTAGATGGGATCAAAATGTAACAGACTACTATTAAGAATACCTATGTATCCAAAAGAACAGCCATTTCATGTCTGATAATATAAAACAGGAACTTGAATAAAAAATTAAAACAATCTCACTACTTCAAAGAGGACACCTAGCAATGTGTGTGAACAGTTGCTAGGAGCTGCTTAGGCAGGTTGGATGCATAGCAGCTTCAGTGTCTGACTCATGGCAATTTGGAGGTCATGGGTTAAGTACACAGAGCTGCACACCAGATTCCTCTCTGCCTCTGATAGGAAAGAAGTCTGAGCCAGCTTAGTACCTCCATCACAGAGAAAGCAAGAAGTCATGCTGTGCTTGAGCAGAGATAATGTAAGGGATCCTACACTAAAAGTTAAAAGTATAAGAAAACTGCTTAAAAAAACATTAGAACTGAAGTGACTAAGAAGTATTTTGATGTTTCTTTAGATTAATAAAATGAAAGAAAAAAAGCAAGCACCAAAACGAGGTAACAACTATGCAGTTGGAAATAATTAAGTAAAAACAAAGTTTGTTAAATATAAGCAGGAGCTTTTAAACATACTTGCCACATAGGAAGGAACATGCAACATATAAAGACTAATGGTTAATGAGATTTAAAGGGACAGTGCAAGTATAAATAAGAGTAACAGAGAATGCATCTATTTTTTCTCAAAATGTACCAACTACAGAAATGTTTAAAATGAACAAAGATACAAAATATTTTTGTTTTATGAATATGTTTAGAAAAGAACTGACAAGAAAAACAAATATACTGAACATGAGGAGAATGCAGTATTTTTGAAAGTAAGAACATTTTAATATAAAAAGCTATATACGAAATGTTCTAATTATTTAATGTGTATCAAATTCTGAAATGGGTGTATGGAATTTTTATACATACAGATGCATCTAAAAAACAGATGAATCGAAAACGGTCACATGTGAAAGTATGTGTTCAGGTTTAAAGAATGGGTTGTTTCATAAATATGAAAATAACATATATAAAAATGTTTCTATTTTTTAATTTAATTTATTTTAGAGTAACAAAATACATGCACCACTGATGAAGGATAATAATCTGAAATGTACCACAGCGACCACCCTGTTTTGAACTGCTTAAATATTAAAAAAAAAAAAAAGAAAGAATTTTTTGATATACTCAGTGAGTGGGCTCATTATGTTCCAATCTGTTCAAGATTGTTCAACAAGGTATTCCCCAATCCTTTCCTTCAGTAGCGATTCCATTACCTTGCCCACCAATGATGTCAAGCTGACAGACCTGTAATTCCCTACCTCCTCCCTATTCCCACTTTTGTGTAGTGTGACTACATCTGCCCTCCTCCAGTCCAACGGCACCTCCCCTGTTTCTAATGACAGATTGAAAAAAATGGTCAGAGGTGCAGCCAGCACCTCTTTCCATTCCCTCAGTATCCTCGGGTGCACCTCTTCTGGCCCCATTGCCTTGTTTACCTTTAATGTTGGTAGTTCCTTAAACTCTCTTTCCTCTGTGAAAGAACATGTATCCACCTCCCGCCCCATCATACCCTTGTCCTCAGTCTCTGGCCCACTTCCATCTGCCTTCTCCTTGAATACCAAGCAGAAGTATTTGTTCAAAATATCTGCTTTTTGGTGGTCCTCTTCCATGTAATCCCCTCCTTCCTCTTTCGGCCTTACTATCCCTCCCGTTGTCTTTTTCTTTTCTTTTATGTATCTAAAAAAATATTTTATCCCCCTTTAACACTGATCTGGCAATCATTTCCTCTGTTTGTGCTTTAATGCTATTAACTGCCTTTCCAGCCTCCCTTTATTTCTCCTGGTAAATCTCCCTGTCTCCCTCCTTATGCATTACTTTGTACCTTCTAAATGCCATCCTTTTGCTCTCTCCTCATTCTGCTACCTCCTTAGAGAACCACAGTGGTTTCCTTTTTCTCTTGCTCTTGCTAACCTGCCTAATGCAAAGGGTTGTCACTTGTTCAATGCCTTCTTTTATCTTTGCCCAGTGTTCCTCAACTCCCTTCAGTTTTCCCATTCCTGCTAGGGCGTTTCTGAGGCATTCTTCCATTTTCTTAAAATCGGCCCTCCTGAAGTCCAACACTCTCACCTTTGTGTGATTTAATTCTGACCCAGAAATTATATCAAACCACACTGTATGGTGATCACTGGTCCCCAGGTGTCCCCCCCCCACTGCAATGGCAGTTACACTGTCCCTATTTGTCAATACTAGGTGCAGTAGTGCCCCATCTTGAGTGGGTTCCAATACTAGTTGCCTAAGGAGTGCCCCCTGCATGGTATCTAGGATGTTCCTGCTCCTGGATGTAGTTGCGGCTGAGAAGCTCCAATCCACAGCCAGTAGATTGAAGTCATGTGCCAGCAATATTTCCCCCTTGTGATCCATACTTAAGACTACTTCTGTCATTTCCTTATCCACCTCTTCATCCTGTGTTGGAGGTCTGTAAATCACTCCCTTCCAAACAGCTTCCCCTTTTCTTCTTTCCACAGTGACCCATAGTATCACCCCCTCTCTCTGCTCCTCCCGGATTTCTGTGGCTTTTATGTCATCCCTTACATAAAGAGCCACTCCTCCCCCTCTTTCTACCTACCCTATCCTTTCTAAACAGAGTATAACCTGGTATGGCCACTTCCCAGTCCTGGTTTGCATTGTACCATGTCTCTGTGATGGCGACTATGTCCAGGTCTGCTTCCATCATTGTGGCCTCCAGGTCTGTTATCTTGTTGCACAGACTTCGTGCAGTGACACACATAGCTCTCTAGATTTGGTTGCCATCCTCTACCCTTTTTCCCTTTTGCCCTCCCATCTCCATGAGTCTAATATTTTTCTTAGTTTTATCCCTGTTTTTCACAAAAGAAAATCCTATTTAAGGAAGAACCAGTTAGCTTCCTGCTTAGTGACAATCACTTTGCAATCAGCAATCCTGCTTAGTGACAGTGTTTAAGCAGGAAACGGACAGTAGGGTTATCATCGCTGATGACCTCAAAGTGGCAGAGCAGTTTGACGAATCAGTGGGTAGGGCCAGTCGGATGCTGGGATACATAGGTGAAGGAATCTCCAGCAGGAGTAGGGAGGTGGTGTTGCCACTATATTGCTCACTGTTGATCCAACCTGGAGTATTGTATCCAATTCTGGAAGCCACATCTCAGAAAGGACATTGGCAGGGTGGGGGCAGTTCCAAAGAGGGCAACTAAAATGGTACAGGTGTTGCACCAAACACCCTATGAGGAGAAACTGGGGGATCTCAACATGTACACTTTAGAAGACAGAAGAGCAAGAGGGGATATGATAGAGACCTACAAGTACCTCATAGGGGCAAATAGGGAGAAGAAGGGGAATATCTTTTAAATGAGAACATACACCAGGATCAGGGTATACAATGAAGGTGGGTAGGGGGAGTTTAAGAGTGATGTGAGGAAATATTATTTCCATGAAAGAGTTATAGATGCGTGGAACAGTCAGCCAGAAGGAAGTGGTAAAGGTAAAAACAGTAGGAGCCTTCAAGAATGCATGGTATATATATATATATATATATATATATATATATATATATATATGAATATTACTAAAGAGAAGAGGGAGGGAAGGTTGCCCAAGATCATTTAGGGTTTGCAGAGACAGATTAGGCAGGGAACATCTGGGCAGACTGAGTAGACCAAGCAATCCTTTTCTGCTAATAAATTCTATGTTTTTATGTTTCTAAATAGTCAGGACCCAGACACAGATCCAGGTTTGATATTTAAAATATTGCATTTGGAATCATGGACTTCATGTGCAGTGGGGGATCGCGCTACAAAATAATATATAATATTTTTTTTATACTGGGGGATTCGCTACATAATTAAATATTATTTGGAAACACAATTTTTAAGTACAGTATTGATTTTGCACCTAAAGCATGACTACAGTACATATTTAAAACTATTTAGAAAAGTTATCTGGTCAACAATATTTATAATGCACAAAAACAGCAACATTGAAATAAGTTCAATCATAAAAAGATGTGAAATATAAAAAAAGAAAAGGGCCAAGACAGACGAAAAGGTGATTCATCTAAATCGATAATCTGTCTAAATGAACATACAAAAGCATTTGAGATGGGAGGAGCCAGGACAACTCATCAAAGTCTGTCCTTTCTGTTAATCTAAAGCAAGTGTGTTTTTGTACTGCATGAGTAGAAGCACCTGTTAATAACAGCTGTTCCATTCAGTTCTAGGAAATAATTCAGATTACATAGAGAATACTGGATGGGCAGCTATGCACAACCAGTGTGTTCTGCCAGAGAGGGGTTCTGATTCCCTCTGACCTCGAGAGCGAAGCTCGAGAGGTCCATGGGAATCAGAACCCTGAGGTGGCAGAAACACACTGGTTGTACATAGAGTTGCTCATCCTGTATTTTTCATAGTGTATAGTACTGTGTGAAATATGTGTGCTTGAGTTCTTTTGCTTTCAAAATGAAACTGACTCATGCAGTCTCTAGAGGTTCCAGAATGCTGTTCTATCACAGTAGGGTGGAATCACATTCCATGACCTTTGAACTGTGGTACAAAAGCATTTTGAAAGGGATGGAATTCTATGCAGAACAACATTCTACTATGCACTATAAACCAGTTTAACTGGCCAAATTAAACAAGGTACAATAACTTGACTCCCCAAATATTCTTGCTCCCTGACTATATAGAGGGAGAAGATTTTGTCAATGGTATCTTGTCTAACATGACCAATTATAGTTCTTTTGTCTCACCCTCTGCTGAGGGACCCCAGAGCAACACAGGCCTCAGTTCTGAATGTATTCAATCGCCATCCATGAGGATTAAAGGGTGTGGTCAAAGCATTCCCAGTATCAGGGTGTGGCATGGGAAAACCAGAGGGGGTGGAAGGGAATAAGTTTTATATTGTACCTACTTAATTTGTTTTGTGATGGCAAAGTTATATATACAAAAAATGTGATTTGCTGAGCTAGCCCAATGGCATCCCTGCTACCTGCAGTGCAGATGAATTGGGATAGTACCCCAAGCTCAAATCATAAGCAGGAGAATTATTTCACCTCTGTCCCTTGGACTGTAGAGCAATGTAGGATTTGCTATTTGCCCTAGTGCCCCAACTGTAGCACCACTCCCGCACCCCAGTCCTTTCCACTACTCCACCTCACATTGAATCCTTAGAAAAAATACCAGACTCCTTATGCCAACATTTTTAAAACAGTTCCCCCTCACTAGCCTCTCCCCTGGCTAAAAAATATAAATTCTTAGAGAGCAACTCTGTACATCAGTATGTAATTTGATAAGCATAATGTTTTAGGTATTTCAATTTATTAGGGAATACAGTATTTTTTTCCATTTTACATTCAAGGGTTAATAACACATTCGTGTTATCTATCCAGAACTTCTTTATAATCAACATTTGCCTGTCTTCAACTGATCTCATAATGCCTTTGTTTATGACATCAGAATGTTTACCATGCCAACAGATTGAGGCACCATGAACTGTGATTAGGTGGTCAATTGTGGACTATCAGATGATTTTTTTTTGAAAGACAAAATGAAAAAAAATACTGCACTATTGAAAATATTTAGCATCCCAATAACAGGAAAAAGTAAAGAAAGATTAGAATACACTAAATTTAAATATAATTGTTGTAGAAATAATAACTTTAAGCCTTTTATTATAGTGCAGATCTGCTCTTTACAGATAGTGGTCCGTCTTGACCACTTACCTATGATTTGGGGAGCCAGTGGTAACCCAAATCCCATCTTTACAAGTTGCCCCTTACCCACAATGCACATTCTCCAGTAGTCTAATACAGTAATGTGAGTGTGTTATTTTTTGGTTTTAACTGGGAAAGGAGGTCAAGGCAAATCTGTTTATTTTCAGCCTTATCCCATGGGAGGTATAGATGGAAGCCAGCTGAAATTGAACCATGTTAAGCTGCTGGTGGTAGTTTTAGTGAATGGTGGAAATTTGGAAGGACATCGGGGAAATTCCCCTACTCTGTCTATAGGGGGAACCCTTGGCCATCTTTTCCAAGATGACCACTTAGGAGGAACCTGTGGACAAGATAGATGTTGATGAGGCAGGGGAGAAGGCCTCCTTCCCTGATCTCTTAAATCAAGAGGCCATCGACTTGTCAAAGGCTGTTGTTGTATTTTCCGAAGACGACATGGTTACTGATGGCTTCTTTTCTCTGAGGATGTTCAGGAAGAAGCCTTTCTTGAATGAAACACAAAGGCATTGAAAAAACAGTCCACTAAAGTTTTGAAGGGTTCAGTTGCGATAGAGCAACACACAAACTGCTTGCTGTTTTTACAGTCAGAGAAAAGTAAATGTTTAAGAAAGGCAAAAGAACTGGAGGCCAAGCTGGAGATGCTTTCCAGGCCAGCCAATGTCAAAACCTCTGCACCAGCTGTCAAAAGCAGGATGAGTCAGCCTACAGATGACTTGCAGGCATTGAAGCCTGCTGCTCCAGAAATAGAGACTATTGTTAAAGACACAGCAGTCCTTGAACTGGGTAATGTGCACTTAGTGGCTGGCAGTGAAAATGACTCAGAAGTCATGTGCCAACAGCCGCCTCCCCCAGCTTCTTCTACTCCACCACAAAACAAAAAAGCTACTAGGCCACTGATAGGTAAGGGGATTATTTTACCCCTGAGACTTGCATAGTGGGAGAGTATTCTAAAATACCCAAACAAGAACACAAATACTTTATTGCCCTTATATCCCTGGTTACCAAGTTAATCATAATCTGCCACTGGAAGGATGCCTGGGCCCCCTCTTATACGGAATGGCTGCAGGAATGTCTGATAACAATATCAGCAGAATTACTTATAGGTAGCTATACACCTCATCTGAATAAAGTCGGGTCACGATGGCACCCATTGTCTTCATTTCTCATTGATAGTTAACCATATCTTTTATGTGTCCCATATCTACATATTTAGGCTGGTAGATGCACGGAGGGGGGGCTTAGAGGGTGGTTAGAGAGGGATGGATAGGACGGGGGAAATATTAGGGGGACTTTTGTTATAATTATTGTGTTATTTACTCATGCCTGTTAAAAAACCAAGTGTAAATGCTGCAAGTTGAATTTATGGAAATGTTTTGTTATTCTTAATAAAGTTCATTAAGTTGAAAAAAAAAACTGCTAAACAGCATTGGAGAACTGGAAAACAGGCCTGTGAGACAAACAACAAATCAGCTACCTCCTCTACAGGACCAGTGCATGGGAGCCCTTCAGAAACTATTTTCTCCTTCCCTGGGAAACAGAACTTTGCTGGATGGAACCAGCCTCTCCCTGACGCCCCACCAAAAACTGTTCAATCTTCAGCCTCATGGAACACTGACATTGGGGAAGGGAATTGGTCCCCTGTCCATGCCTTGAAGGATGCAGGCTGGATACAGGGGCCCTCCTGTCAATGGACTTCAGACCCTTTGGATTCTTCCTACCAACAATTGACTTCTGCTGCACCAAGTACTGTGGCCACCATCTCTGGAACCAGTCCAAGCTCCAACGCACCCTGGAATAATATTTCTGTTACTAATGTTACTGTTAGACATGACTGTTTTATCTGTGATTGATTGATAATGTTTTGGATGGGCTCCCCTCTGAGAACACTGTCCCTAATAGCACCCAGGCAGAAGAGGAGCCTGTAAGGTTAGGCCCCTCTGAGGAAATACAGCAAGACACACAAGGTAGGACAGGGTTAGACCCAATGTTTAAACTCTCTGACTTGTTTTCCAACAAGGAAAAAACAGCCCCTAGACAGAACACTGTCAGGTTATTATATAAAGGTGTTTTAGACTCACACCTGACAGAATACATATTGCCAGAGTGTTACGGAAAGGCTCTATGAAGTTTTTCTCATCAGAGATTTTTGATCTCATTAGCCTGGGTAATTCTAACTTTGACATCTGTTTAAAAAATGTGTCTAGTTTAGATTGCTTTTGGGCACAGTACCAAGCATTAAAGAACAACTCTGTCTGGATCCTCTTTCAGGCTATTCCTTTGATGAAGCTGTGGTCAAGAACATTACAGTCATGTTCAAAAACAAAGGGTAAACATTGAGGATATCCTCTTCTGGTTAAGGCAGAGGTGTGAGGTTTTAAGGAGACCTACCCCGACCCTGGAGAGACAGCAGGTTTGGGATGGGGGCTGGAGGGTCCATGTAAAACTGTATTCCACCAACTCTGGGCCAGTCCACCTCCCTATCTCTTTTTTTTAAAGACCCAGGCTCTATATTTTATATAGGGCTACCACATTCATGCTTTAAGGGAAGGGAACATTGTTTAACCAGAAGTAGCACACTAAGCCGAAGCTTGTTTCAAGATGGGACCTGGGAGCACAAGGATGCTAAGTGACTTGCTCAGGATCACACAGTATGCACCAAGGTAGCTGTAGGATTCAAACCCAGGTCTTGAGATCTGCAACTCAGAGCCTTAACCCACTGCACTATACAGCCTCCTAAATGTGGGTCCCTTTTCAGTCTTAGCTCAGCTTGTGACACCTCCCACTGTAGCCATTGCTTGGAGCATGGACATGTAGCTTCCTCATGTTTACATCTATTGAAATGCAACCTCTGTGAGCACACCAGTCAAGCTTATGAGCGCTGCCCATGGGCCTTTCACAACAGGAAGGACTGTCCCTCCCAACAAAGGTCTGATCAATGTTGTCCAGCAACAGCAAGAAAAAAGAGTGGCAGAGCAAAGTTTAAGGGCAACAAACAACACACTGAGAGCACAGAAAACCCCCAGTACAGGTCTCCCCGAGTCACAGGTCCCTGACCCCAAGTCTATGGAGACAGCACCAACAACCCCTGTTCAGAACACTACAGCCTTAGATGAAGGAGCACCCACTTACAGCAAGTGAGGAAGGAACTATTATCTATGAAATGCCTCCTCCCCCAGCTGCAGGGGAAAGACAGACCTTTCAAATTAGTTACCCTGAAGAAGAGAACCACATTGGGAAAGTCTGTACCCAAAAGATATGAAGAGGTTGGGGTTAAGCATGATTCAGGCTCACTCTACTGGAAGACAGGGAACAAATATGCAGCTCTTAACTCTGAAGGGGCAGAAAGAGATTCTGATGATGAAGGCACTGATAGCTCCTCTATTGCCTCCACTACAGATACTGAGGAGGGGTGGGTGGGAGGATTCAGTAGCCAAAAGAACTAGGCAGAGATGTACCTCCAAAATGCCATAGTTTTTGATCAACACTGCTTTATGATCCTGATCTTTCTATATCATTTCCTGATGCATAGCCTCACAATATCCACACTCAACATCAACAATGTCAAGTGCGAACAAAAGCATGTAGGGGCTCTGTTTTCACTACAAACACACAATAGTGAAATTTTTTGTATTCAGGATTCACGCCTCAAACCCCATTTTGAGTGTTAACAGGCCTCCAAAACATGGACCCTGGGCTCCTCATTTTAGTCCATTGGCAAAGACACTTGTGATGGGGTCAGCATTCTCTTGAATAACCCCCTTTTAAAAGTCTCTAGGCTGGTAGATATTCACCCAGGAAGGGCCCTACTTTTGGATATTTCTTTCTCCTCTGAAAGGTTCCATCTGATAGCCACCTATGCCCACCAGACAAAAGCTCAGAGTGTGGCATTATTCAGAGAAATTCAGCCCTTCCTAAACACCTCACACCTCTTGGGCTGGTTGGGGGACTTTAACTGTGGCATGAAACAAACAAATAGGGGTCTACAGACTTAAAAATTATTTTGCGATTCTATGGCCCTATAACAAATATTAAATACTTCAGACCTGGTTGATGCCTACCGGAAAGCTTACCCCACAGGGGGGATTCACTTATTTTTGAGGACTCCTTAAAATGTGTATAGATTTTATCTCTGTATCCCCGATACTGAAAATGTTGAATATCAATACTTTACCTAATGAATTTTCATACCATGTAGCTATTAAGATGCAGGTTTGATTGGATTCTGTCCCACGCTGTAGGAAAACCAAATGGAGACTTAATGAGTCTCTGGTACTGTAGATGACCCGAAAGTACAACACATGTAGAGAAAGGACTGGGCAGCCTGGCTTTCAGTTGTTGAATACTATGATGACATCTCTGAATGGTGGGAGGACACTAAAAAGTCCTGGCAATTTTTATTTCAAAACTGGGCCAATTATATAGCCAACAAGGGCTACTTACACTACTTACAGTCATGATACCAGTTACAACACCTAATTTCACAAACTAAACTGACACACTTTGACTATAGTCCCCAAATCAGTATTATAAAAAAAATGGCTGACATACAGTATAACCATGCAAAATCTCTTAATCAGGAACTCAGGTTTGGCACACATGTGCAGAAGGGGTCCTTGGATCCCTGTAAAGAATGCAAGGCCAGGACAGACAATAGAGTTATCACAGAACTTCATAACTCCACGGGGCAAACAGTTAAGACTCCCCAACAGATTTTGAAGGTGGTTGAGCACCACATACAGGACCTTTTCAGGAAAACCTCACATGACTTGGATGCCAAGGACTGTTTACTTTCTCTGGGTCTGCCTCAGGTTACAGAGGAAGATGTAAGATACTTGATTCAGGACATCTCTACTGAGGAGGTGGTTCATGCCGTTACTCAGCTGACTAAAGACACAGCCATTGGTTCCGATGGTCTGGGGTCAAGATTGTACAAAATGTTTAGTTCTGACATAGCCCCTGCTCTGGTTATCTTATTCAATCACATGTTGGCAAACCTCCAAGTATGCTGCATCCATGCAGGAGGCTATCTTGGTTCTACTACGTAAGAATGGTCCCAGACATGGTATATGTAACTTGTGGCCCCTTAGCCTGCCCAATACTGACATTAAAATTTTAAGCAAATTTCTCTTGACTAGATTATTAAAGGTCTCAAAGTATCTCATTAGCCTCCCCCCCCCACACACACACACATAAACCTGTGCTGTTCCTGATAGAAAGCAACAAGACAATTTAATAATACTGAGAAAACTCTTTTTTAAAGGGGAACAAGAGGGTTTACAGGGTTAAGTTATAGGGCTTGGCCAAGAAAAGACATTCAACAGGCTGTCGCATAAGTTCCTGTTTTTCACCTTGTCTGCCTTTGGTATACCTGATATATTTGTAGTCTGAATTAAAGCCATGTACCAAAGTGTGCTTATTGTGCCTAATGTCAATGGCTGGTATGGTAGGAAAAATCAAGGTTTTCAGGGGTTTGCAACAGAGATGCCCCCTCAGTCCCCTTCTCTATGTATTTGGGATTGACATCCTTATCTGAATATTGCTCTCCAACAGGGACATAGAAGGGATCACAGCCACTCCAGACTCCCCACCAGTGAAGGTTTTAGCTTATGAAGATGACTTGGTCTTAACATTGGCCCCAACCTCCTCTGTAGCTTTTCTGTTTGCCTCATTACAGCTAGTCTCGGCTATGTCTGGGTCCAGAATAAACATAGGGAAAAGTAAAGGGGTCACCCTGGGATCTGCCCCTTTGTCCCCATCAGACCTTATAGCAGGTATCAAGCTTTCACAGGACCACATATTAGTTTTAGGTATAGAGTTTGGACAAGGTGACATTGCATTCTGAAACTGGGAGAAGGGGGTAGCTCATGCTAACAGATTGGTTAGTGGGTGGAAGGGGCAACAGCACTCAGAGAAATGGAGAGTTGTTCTGATTAAGACCTTATTCATCCCTATTTTTTTGTATCTTTGCTATATTTATCCCCCCACAGAATGTAAGAACTAGTCTTTACAGTATTTTTTTCAAACTTCTGGGAAACCAGGTTAAATCCAATCAAAAGGGAGTTCACTTATCATATTATTGTGGAAGGGGTTGTCAACATGGTACACCCAGTAGCCTTCTATTTTAGTAATTTTTTTGTGATATAATATCAGCCTCACTTTAAAACCTAGAGCAAAGTGGTGGAAACCCTTGGTGGATGCATGGCTACAGCCATGTCTTCTCCCATGGGAATTGGGTAAGCCAATGTTACTAGGCAGACACATAGTTACCCCCCATTATAGCCTTGACAGCTTAAAAAATGCTATAAAATGGGGCCTCACCCCTTCAGCTACAGATATGTGACAGGAAGTCTGTCTATAAGACTATTTTGCAAACAGAATGCCAAACCACTGTTGTATTCCCACTTTGCCAGAGTACTCAAACTCGGGTCCAAGGGGTTCTCAACCATCTGAATAATCATAGAATCCCCCCCCCTTGTCTGGGATTGTGTCTGTCTAGGTAACTATGGCAGATTGAGAGTCAGAGGGAATAATAAGCACAAGTAAATTTCAGAAAGGTATTTCTCCAGGGACTCCTGTGGGCAAGATTTTGAAACACAACAACATTTATTTTTAGAGTGTGATTATGTTAAGAATGTCTGGGTATTTCTTGCCTCTAAATGGAAGGAACCTCTTTTTTTGAAATGTTCATACCTAACTGTGGTATATGGACCCCATACCGTGTCCTGGGCTAAATACCATGTTGATGCAGTATATGTCACTTTTGCTATTATTAGATACTTTATTTGGCAAGCCCTCTGTATGTGGCTTCTTCAACAAAAAAAGGTATCCAACTTAGAATTGTTCACTAATATACAGAAAACAGTACAATAAAATATTCCAACTTGACATGCTACACTTCTCTGCAGAAAAAGCTAAACATTTATGGATTAATTGTGATGAATGGATATCCTAACTTGTTAATATCATTGTATATAGTCCTTTGTTTTCTGGTGATCACCAATGAGTTTGTCTAAACATAAGTTTCCTTTTATTCCTCATGATTGAGTTTTCTTAACGTTATTTAATTTTCCTTTTCCCTATACGATTATTTGCATTTGCTTTGTATTATTGTAATGAAGTCCAAACCTTCAATAAAAATACCCCTACTCTTCATGGGAGGAGCAGGAATTACCTGTAGGGAAGTCATAGTGAATTCTGGAGGAAAGGAGAGTGTGAATGTAGCCTGTGTGGAGGAGTCTGTCTCCTCCTCTACCTGGAGTAGTGCTGAGACAGAGAGCATGGAACTGGAATGGGAAGGTTTGAGGGACAATAGCCCTGTTGAGTCTGGAGTGATCTGGAGTGGTTGGAGGAATGTGCAATAATGGCAATCAGCATAAAGGAAAAACATATTGAACCAGATGAAGCATGAGACAAAAGTAGAAGGGAAATGGCTGAAAAAAAGTAGAAGGGAAATGGCTGAAAGCAAGATATGTAGCTCTCTACACAAGGAAAGGAATCAAAGCAACAGAACAAAAGGGTAAACGGAGGAGAAGAAGCACTGTGGGTCAATTTGGAGGCAGGCAATGGCACCATAATCTGCACAGGGGTTGTATACAGACCCCCTTCTGATGGGGAGGAAATAGACAAGGAAATGATAGAAAGTATACTTAGAATAGCAGATAAAGGGGAGATATTGCTGATGGGTGATTTGAATATGCCAGGTGTTAACTGGAGTGCAGTTGCAGCAGCCACTTCTAAGAGTGGGATTATTCTAGATGCCCTACAGGGGGCATGCCTTAGTATTGGAATCCACTCGAGAGGGAGCAATCTTAGACTGGTTCTCTCAAATGGAGCTGGAGAGAGGATCACAGATGTAGAAGTGGGTAGCCATCTGGGAACTAGCGACCATTGAACAGTATGGTTCAATAAACACAGCAATAGAGTCAAGCCATACAAAGGCAAGGTACTGGACTTTAGGAGGCTGACTTTGCCAAAATGGGTGAGTGCCTAAGGAATGCACTAGCAAATGGGCAGGAAGGAGGGTGGAAGAACAATGGGGAATAATAAAACTGCCATCACAGAGGTAACAAGCCTTGTGTGAAGCAAATAAACAAAACAAAATGATGTAAGAAACCACTATGGTTCTCAAAGGAGGTGGCAGTGAAGGTTCAAGAAAAGAAAGCATTCAGAAAGTACAAGGAATCCCAGAAGGAGCAGGACAGAGAATTGTATCAGTTAAAGCAAAGGAAGTCAGAACAGCAAAGGCCGAACTGAGGAAAGATAGCCAACTCAGTTAAGAAGGGGGATAAAACTTTTTATAGGTACATCAGGGAGTGAAGGAAGACTAAGGGAGGGATAGTGAAATTAATAAAGGGGAGTGGGGGTGGGCAGAGGGTGACGGTGAAAAGGCAGAGATACTAAACAGATATTTTTGCTCAGTATTTACAAATGAAGAGGGAGAGGTACCTAAAACAAGCAATAGAAACACTCTGGATACAAAAGTTGATACTAGCCCATTTACAGAAGAAAGGGTTCTGAAAGAACTCTTAAAACTGAAAGTGGACAAAGCAATGGGGTCTGATGGGATTCATCCCAGAATTCTAAAAGAACTAAGGGTAGAACTAGTGACACCACTGACTACCCTCTTTAACAAATCATGGGAGGATGGGGTGGTACCTGAGGACTGGAGAGGGTACATGCAATTCCTCTTCACAAAAGTGGGAGCAGGGCAGAAGCAGAAAACTACAGACCTGTTAGTTTAACCTCAGTAACAGGGAAAATGATGGAATCACTTCTGAAGGAAAGAATTGTTGAGTACCTAGAGGTCAGAGGGGCACAGGACCCAAGGCAGCATGGATTCACAGTGGGAAGGTCATGCCAGATGAATCTAATAGATTTCTTTGACTGGGTGACCAAAGTAGTAGATCAGGGAGGGGCTGTGGACATGGCCTACCTAGACTTTAGCAAGGCATTTGACTCAGTCCCACACAAAAGATTGATATACAAGTTAGCCAGCCTGGGAGTGGGTCCCAAGATGATAGCCTGGGTAAAGAATTGGCTGGAGAATAGGACACAGAGGGTAATAGTAAATGGAGTCCACTCTGAAGAAAGGGGGATTACTAGTGGGGTACCGCAGGGTTCTGTATTAGGACCGGTCCTCTTCAATGACTTTATAAGTGACATTGCAGAGGAACTGGAAGGAAAAGTATGTCTCTTTGCAGATGACACAAAGATCTGCAACAGAGTTGATGCACAAGGTGGGGTGGAAAGGATGAGAAGGGACATGGCAAGGTTAGAGGAATGGTCAAATGTATGGCAGCTTAGATTCAATGCTAAGAAGTGCAAGGTAATGCACCTGGGAAACAAAAACCCAGGGGAAGAGTACACAATGGGGGGGAGGTGAGATACTAACAACAACAAAAATAGAAAGGGACCTGGGGTAGTCATATCACTACTCTGCCCAGCAGCAGAGCCTGAACACGGGGATTGCCAGAACCTGTAAGAGGTAAAGCATCCTGCACTACAGCCTGACTGTTGTGTAGCACTTACCCCCCCCCCAGTCAGAACTTCATTTATTGTTGCTGGCAGGTCACGTGTCATACCCTTCTTTTTATTAAGTGTCCATTTTCCCATTTGCAGCTTATAGACACCAACCACAAGGGGTTGCTGTACTCTCCACTCTAGCTTCTCTTTCAACTCTCCACCCCTTCCTAGCAACTGTTTGCAAACCTACCCACTAGAGGTCCCTGCAGTTACCTTTGAATTCTTTATGCTATTTACTTTCCTCACTCCTCCCATCAGCCTACCACGAAGCACCCAGCAGCCTCAAACCTGGTACCCTTTTTTCCAAAGTCTACTAACTAACTACTAAGCCAATGAACCAGGCCAACATCTTCCTCTACTTTCAAACTCTTAACCCTTCCTCCCTCCTTTTCTGAATTAAAAAACTTTCTACACTTTGTCCCTAAGCTGTGCTCAAACCCAATACCCTTGCAATCAGAGTCAGCAGCTCTACCTCTTAACCACATTGTCTACCTATTTTATTTCTTCTTTCTAGGCCTTTTAGTCTCTTACCCCCTTACACCCCACCCCACCCCACCACCTGCCAAAATATAAAATTTTACCACTTCTCTCTTGCTGCCTTTGAACCCGCACCCTCACTGTCTAAGTCAGCAGTTCCACCACTCAGTTAGCACACCTGTCTATTATTTCTGCAGGATTTCAAACTCTGAAAAACACTCTAACCCTCAGACACTGCTAAATTGTTATCTGATTGTTTCTGCAGACCTTGAGCCCAGCTCCCTGCTGCTACAGCCACTGACTGGGGTCCTTCCTGCTACCCTGGGCAAGACTTGAACCTAGTGCCCTGTGCACCAGCTCTGCCACTGTACCAAAGTAGCAACTACACTTAGAGGTGACCTCTCATTACTATCTCCCCCTCTATCATCCTAGTTCCCCCATTCTTTCTTCACTTCAGCTCTCCCACCCTTACCAACTATGCATGTGCACCTCCCCCCCACCTGCCTCTCTCTTCTCCTCCTCCTCCTTTTGCCTTCCACCAACCCTATTGTCCCTGTTATCCCTCGGCCTCACTACTCCAGTGTTCCTACCTACCCTCCTGTCCTCCCCTCCTCCTATACCACTGCTCCTCCCCCTCCCTCCTCCTCCACACACCCCATATGCTCCTCTCCACCTCACCCCCCATCCGGACATTACTTTTCCTCCCCCCCAGCTCCCTTGGGCATCTGATCACACAAGCCTTCTCTGCCTGTGCTGCCCTACCCACCCCTGTGCTACGAAACCCCTTTCTCATCCTATCGCTCCCGGGCGAACTGTCCATCTGCCACCCTCTGACCAGAGCAGTTCTCCTCCTTCTACTCCTGACAGGGAACATACATCCCAACCCAGGCCCTGCCCCTCCCACCCACCCAGCCACCCACTCGGCCACTGGTCTCCAAATAGCCTCCATGAACATATGCAGCCTGCTGAAAAATTTGGCCCCTACAGTGCTGGGCCATGGCTCATCAACCAGACATCATAGCCCTGGTTGAAACCTGGCTGTCCAAATCCACCCCTGACTCATTTGTCTCCCTCCCAGGCTATACCTTATACCGGGAGGACCGAGTAGGCAAACGAGGGGGAAGCTGTGCAATCTACACTAGGGACACAATACTTGGACACGCACTCCCCACCCCTGCCCTTGTAAATGGGGCCCAGACTCTTACCCTCAAACTCACCCCGGACCCCTCTAGGAGCCCTTCTATCTCACCACGGCCTACATTCCCCCAAAGAACCAGCACCCGGCCCTGGTATCTTTAACTGACTATCTGGCCTCCCTCCACCATAAGGCGGAACAAATCCTAGTTGGGGACCTTAACGTAAATTGGCTCAGCACCTCCTCTTCCGTGATCAGAGACTCATTTGCCGCCCAAGACCTGACGCAACTCATCACCCAACCCACGAGAATAAACCCTAAGAGAGGAACCAGCACCCTTCTGGATGTTATTATAACCAACCGACCCCAAAAAATCCAAAACATCCAGGTCCTACCAGACTCCCTGAGTGACCACTCCCCTATCCTATTTCATTGGGCAGTCCCCAATCCCAAACCCAAAGCCCAGACCACCCTCCACAGGCACCTCCACCCTGGTGGGCTGCAAAAACTTAAACTATTCCTCACCCAGATAAACTGGTCCCCCATTCGTCGTGCAACCGACATTGACACTGCCCTCACCTTCTTCACACACACCTTCAACATGGCCTGTGATCTCTTTGCACCCTTCACCAAAATCCGGTCCAAAAAAGCAGAATGCACCCTGGATTAGCCCTGCCCTTCTACAATTACTAAGAAATCGGGATAACCTCTGGCACCTTGCTACTGAAACGGGACGGCTGTCTGATAGGCAGGCTTATAATGCAGCCCGGAATAAGTGCTCTTGGGCCATCCGGAAAGCCAAGGCCGACCATTAGCAGGCCACCCTTACCTCCTCCTGGGGCTCGGCCCGGACTTTCTGGGATAATATTAAACAACTAAATGGAAAATCTCGCTCCCCTGCCCCATCCCAGCTCACTAGCAATGGCACTACCACCACCGAGCCTGCCACCATAGCTAACTGGCTCAACACTGCTTTCACTGACCTTAGCTCAGTCCTCCCTAGTAATTTCTTTGACCCTCCCCCCAACCAACCTCTCCCTGTCCTCCAGCACCCCAGCTTCCACCTGCGAAAGATTTCCACCTGGGAAGCCAGACCCATCCTAATCAAAGCTTTGAATAGCAACAGTCCCGGCAGTGACTCACTGGACCCCAGTATCCTCAGACTGGTGCTAGATGAAGTCCTTGCCCCACTCACCAGCCTAATTAACCGATCGCTCTGCCTGGGACAATTTCCCATGGCTTGGAAAACAGCCATAATCACACCAATTCATAAAGGAGGCGACAGGTCGTCGGCCAACAACTACCGGCCAATCTCCATCCCCCCCCCCTCTAAAGCCCTGCAGAAAGTGGTGGCCATTCAAATCACTGATTATCTGGCTAAGCATAACATCTTATGCCCAGAGCAACATGGCTTCCGTGCTGGTCACAGTACCAGCACTGCCCTAATTGAATTCTCCAACTTCCTACACTCCTCCTTGGATACCAGCTCCTAGCTGGTGCAGTGTTCATCGACCTCTCAAAGGCTTTGACACCATCTCCCATCCTCTTTGCTGAATGCTCTCTGCCACACTGGTCTCCAGCTGGCCCCCTAGCATGGTGCACAAGCTATTCAACCTTTCGATCACAGTGTGTTAAAATCAATGGGATACTCTCTGATACCCATCCCATTCACTGGAGGTCCCCAAGGCTCCATCCTGGCCCCCTTCTCTTCTCACTCTATCTGAACACCCTGCCCAGTGCATGCCCTGGCAAAATTCTCCTGTATGCAGATGGCGCTGTCCTTTTGCCACCACCCCGCAATCCGTCTCCCTTCAGAACACCCTACAGCAGTCTTTCAATAATGCTGAAGCTTGGTTAGAGGCGCGAGACTCATCATCAATCTTAAAAAAACCAAAGCTATGCTCTTTCCCACCCCAAAATAAAGCTAGCAACCACCCACTCTATATCCTTCCTAGTACCAAACAGCCACTGGAACAAGTCTGCTCCTACAAATACCTTGGGGTCACCTTGACTCAGCCCTCATTTCACAACCACATTGATGCCTAACATCAGCCACTAACACACGGCTTGCATCCTCTTCCATCATAGAACCTGCCTTCCCCAAATGCGCTCGGCTCGCTATTCGTCCTCCGTTTTGTCCCTTGTGAACTATGGTCTACCAGTCTATGGTGCTGACCGACTGCACTCAAAAAATTCACTTAACCCTGAATAAAGCCTGCAGATTGATTAATGGCCCCCCAGGCTCACACACACCTGTCAGCTGTATGGCGAGGCTAAACTCCTTACCCTGGATAGACAGCTCCGATATCAAACCTGCCTTCTCACAAAAAAACCTACTGGGCTCTCCCCTGGAGTAGCGGCATCCATCACCAGATCCACCCACTATTGCAACACGGTCATCCAACAAGACCACTCTAATGGTCCCCAGATCAAGAACCAGTCATGGCCAGAGGTCCTTCTGCTAGCAGGCCCCATCCTGGTTTAACTCTCTCCTGCCCCATCACCAATGCCACCACCATCTCCAAGTTCAAAACCACCCTTCGAAACCAACTCTTCAACACTCGTAGCTGCTCCTGTCTCTGAAAGTAGCCTCCATCTCGACTTCTCATGACAATGCCCACCAGGCGGCTCTCCACCTAGCCATCCTCACCACCGCTTCCCGGTACACCGTACCTATGTCTAACCTGGCCAGTGCCAGCTGTTTCATTGTATACCTATTAGATTGCTCAATTGTTGATACCAACTTGTGTAACACCTGTTCTCAATTACATGTACCCTGTAACCTAAATGTATTTTGTCTGACCTCAGTGTGATGTGGCGCCTCTGTTGAACGCCTATTGTTTTGCAAACCTATGCTATGTAACCTAAAACTCTATGTATGTCTTTAATGTGATGAGATACCTTTGGAAACGAGCCTCTGGCTCAAAGGTTGTAAACTGATTTCACAAATAAATAAATAAATAAATATCAGATGACTTAAAGGTGGGCAAGCAATGCAAGAGGGCAGTAAGGAGGGCTGGGGGGATACTGAGATGCATAGGGAGAGGTATCACCAGTAGAAAACAGGAAGTTGTTATCCCTCTGTACAGACAGCTGGTGAGACCCCATCTGGAGTACTGTGTGCAGTTCTGGATACCAAATCTCTGCAAAGACATAGCCAAGATGGAAGCTGTCCAGAGGAGGGAAACTAAAATGGTGCAGGGTCTGCACCAGAAGACATATGAAGAGAGAGAGAGACGACAGGAGCTTACTATGTATAGCCTTGAGGAAAGGAGGGAGAGGGGGGACATGATAGAAACTTTCAAGTACCTCAAGGGAATCAACAAAGTCCAAGAGGGTAGCATCTTTCAAAAAAAGAGGTGTGCAAGAACAAGAGGGCACAATTTGAAGATAGAGGGTATGGCTCAGAGGTAATGTAAGGAAGTATTTTTTCACAGAGAGGGTTGTGGATGCATGGAACGGCCTTCCGGAGGAGGTTGTGGAGTCAAAAACAGTGGTTGAATTCAAGCATGCATGGGACAGTCATAAGGCAATTCTAGGGGGTTGGGGTAGAAAGAAGTAGGCTGCTGGTTAACTAGGATCTGCAGCTTATCCATTAGGTAGGAAAATGAGCAGACTGGGTGTACCAAGTGGTCCTTATCTGCCATCAAATTCTATGTTTCTATGTTTCTATTTAATACACTAAACAACAAACTCTGGTCATAACCAACACAGCTACTATGCTACTTAAAATAGACACTGTCAGGCCATTGCCTTACTTTTCCTGAGGGTATCCAGAAACAGGCACTCAGTTCTTGCATCTATCCCTTTATTACTGCAGAATGCACAGCAGCAATATCTCATTCAAAAAACTGATATAGTTTAATAATTCCTGCTCATAACTGAAACCCTTACAGGCTGCTCAAACAGAAAGTGCTGGCTGCCACAGTGCGGTCACAGTAGGAAATGCCGCTGAAGCACCAGGAAGCTCATGCATGTCTCCCAAGGGTGTAGCCAACAAATTCAGTTTTGTACTCAGTAAAAAAAAAATGCTGTCCCCTCCCCCCTTCAGGCTTGCTTATTTGCTGCTTGCTCTTCTGACTCTACCCTGTGATGCCATATACCTGGAGCACTGGGGGAATATGGCATGCTATTTAGTGCATTGCCTTGCTAAATAAATATTTACATTGTCCTAACTTCTTTGCCTGTTGTACTCTTTTTAACATCCTCTCTCCTTCCCCTTTTTAAAGTCTCCACACCACTTCAATGAGCCCATATTTTTCTCCTGCATCTTTACCTTTTCATTGTCTTGGGTCACCACAGTGTGCCCCCTACTACTGGAAACACTTCATGATTTTACAAGACTATATTCACCAGACAGTCTAACCTCATCCTCCCAAGCACTGAAACATAGACACTGGTGACAAATAAAGACCGAGGGGCCCATTGAATCTGCTTATAACAGAAGTGAAAAAGAACTTCCCAGAGGAAAAACTTCCCACAGCCATCCTGAATTGTATTTATTTTATTTAGTTTTTGCTGACCGGGAAAGGAGGGCTAAGCAGGTATACTTATTTTCAGCCTCATTTCAGGGGAGAGGGAGATACAGATGGTAACTGAAATTGAACCACGTTAAGCTGGTGGTGGTAATTTTAATAAATTTACCCCACCACCACCATCAACCTCCAACTGTGCTCCCTCCTGAATGCATCCCTGTTTCTAATCAATAGATCTTCATTATTCACTCTATTTATACCCAATAGGAACATATAGGTCTCTTACCAGGTCCCTCCTCGCCCTTCTGGCCTCCAGAAAGTAAATGTTCAGAGACTCTAGCTTTTCCTTGTAGGATCTGTCCTACTGGCACTGCATCATTTCGGTGACCGTTCACTGCACTGACCCAGCCAATCTATGCCTTTTCTCAGATGAGGACTCCAGAACTGAGCACAGTATTCCAAGTCAGGCTTCACCAGTGATCTGTATATTGGCAGTATCACTTCCCATCTTGGATCACCAGCAGTTTGCATCCCCCCCGACCTGGAAATCAATGACTATCTACAATATTGTTCACCACCCCACCCCCACCACCTCTACCCACACAGGAGGATCAGTTTAGTATGTCTTTCCTGGAAAATGTTTTGAAATTAATAAATAAAATAGCATAGTAAGATACTGGTACACTGAATGACTTGTATGCAGTAAATAGAACAATGCTAGATGCATTCCACATTTTTCCAATGACAGCCACATTTATAGCACTTGAGTCAGACATAAAAAAAAGGCCCAGAAGTACTTTCTCAAAATAAAGTGGCACCCCCTTCCACCCACACAGGCTGAAACCCATATTGTAGGTGGCATGACCTTGTCATTTACAGTTTTATTTTATGCAGTGCCCACAAGAGGGTTTGGGAATAGTGCCACTACTTTAAACTAATGCTTCCTAGAGCTTTGCAATAACTGGCCACCCCACTCAGCGTCAGACATCCCAACAACTTTCTCCATTTCCTCTGGAAAAGCCCCAGCCAATGATGACACTTTTGATGACAGTACAGCACATGCTTACAATTCCCCCATCCCAGCACTGGAACCACAAATTCAACCCCAGCATCAAACACATTTACTATTTTTTTTTAAATTCATTTTTGTTGACAGGGCAAAGATGGAAACCAACTGAAATTAAACCAGATAAAGTGGCTGGTGGTATTTTGGTGAATGGGGGAAGTTTGGACAGTACACTGGGGACATTTCCCTACTCTTTTCAAAAAGTGCCATAGGACAGTACAGTATCCCCTTTGTGCTGCACTCAGGTGTTAGTGTTTATGGTGTGTGCAAAATCCCAGTGTGGGACTAGTTCCCAAGACTTGTTGGCCCTTAGGTAGATGTGCTGCAAACTGAGCCATGCTGACACTAGTTTAACCCCCCTCACTTCAGTGCCAAACATGTGACCCCCTCAAGAACAACTCAATGATAGTCCCCCACATCACTCTCCCCACCACACATAGTAACTTCATTGTTCCAGCACCAGAGCACTCAGTTCCTGCCCCCCCTCTCAATCAATATTTCCCTTCTTTATGTGATATGATTTTGGAGTAGTGCACTCACTGACTGCGTATTGCTAGAAATGCAACAAAATGTTATTTCGTCAGTGAAATTCTGGCAAAATCATGAATTTCAACACATAAAATATTTTGTGAAGTTCCCCACATTTCATGAAATATTTCACTGAAGTGAAATGAGAAATTTCATCTGCAAAATGCAAATTTTGCCAGCGCAATGTGGAATTTTGCCCATGAGTAGTGGAATTTTGCCTCCGAATGGTGAAATTCTGCATTTTACAGGTGAAATATCACATTTCACTGGTGAAATTCAACATTTTGCCAGCAGAATTTTGCATTTTTCACCCACAAAATATTTTGCAAAATGCGCAGATTTCACAAAATATTTCCCAGAACAAAATTTCGTAATTTCACACAACTCTACTTATTGCTCAGAATGTTTGGCTTTCCACTCCCAATCCACCCTGATCATGAAAGCAAAACTGTGCACAGAACTGAGTGGTGCAAAGTCTCCCCCCATCATGTAAACTGTAGTTCCACTCATAATCGCTGATACATGCAACCACCAATATCACTGTCAGCATAAATTATTATACATTTCTAATAAAATGATATCCCTGTGATGAGTTTCTTGCATGCAACTGTTCATTTAAAACATGTCAGCTGTGTTCAGAGTTTTCTTAGCCAGGCATCAGGATTGCTAAGAGCCTACAATAAGGTTATAAGTAACTAATTTGGTCTTGACTGTACAACTTTCTCAGATATTTTTTTGGAGGTAATGAGCACAAGGCCAAGTATATGAAACATGTGCTGCAAACTTTAAATATTAACAAATTCGGGTGCTGCACAAACATTCTCTTAGAACAGAGACAACATATTCAACATGCTTTTCATTCCTTTTATGCAAGAAAATATTCAAAGAAAAAGAAATATAAAAATCTGTATACAATTTTTTAATTATATTTCTGGTCCAGTTATCCATCGTTATTTGAAAAAATGTCACTAGAGGACCAGAAAGCTATGCAGTTAAGAGTAGACTGCAGATAGATACACGTTAGTAAGGCAAACTTGGCATGGACCTGTTTCTCTTTTTAGCTAAGTTTTTATATCTTATTACTTATCAATGTATAATTCAGCAAAGAAGACATGTGGGAATTAATAGAAATTTTCTACTTAGTAGTGCAGTAGAAATAAGAGAATGCTATTTGCAGTTGCCAGTCTCCTCATTGGGTAATGTGATGTACTTCCATCCGACCCCCCATGACCACACTCTTAGCATGTCACCTTAGTGTAAACCCTACAGTTAACAGTGAAGTAGAAATTGGAGAATGCTATTTGCTGGTCAACAGTTAAAGGAAGGAGTGTGAGCTTCTCCCAAGAAATGTTCCCCACCTCCATTGAGCAGACATTGAGAACATTACCATATTGCATTATTACCTGACTTCATCACAAAACTGTTAACCCTCACTGTGCCATGGACTGATATATCAGTCCAGATTTCCAACATGTTCAAATTCTGCTGGCAGCTCAAGGGTTAATTAAGCACTTTGGACTGCCCTGTCAGTCATGCTTTGAGGAGAGTAATTGATGGAGCAGAAACAGAAACATTTCAGCAGCAGCTGCAGGCAGAAATCAAATCCTGAGAAATAAATGAAATAACCACATGAGGAAGACATAAGCAAAACACAGTAAGCCAGCTAGAACTGCCCGCCCTGAATGCCAATGAGTTACTTGCCTTCTTGACTCTGGTTTTAAAAAAGCATTTTAAATGAAGACTCCAAGTGACACTGCTATCAGTTATTTGCTGTTGCTGCTGAGGCAGCACTTTAGGCACTTCTATTTCTCAAGGAAATAGTGCAGCTAGTGCAGTGGTAGTGTGGGGGGAGGGATGGGTGAGACAAAGGAACCGCACAAGACAGAGGCAGAGAGATGTGGTTCATTTCCACTCAAAGCACTCAATAGATGAGACAGTTTAGGTATCTGATCACATGCTTTCAGAGTCCCTTCTCTCTCTCCTAGTCATAGCAGTATGTCAACACGATGACGTCACCATGCAGCTGTAAAAAATGGTCATATTTGTGAGCCTTGATAGTGGATGCAGAAGCACAATGCAGAAGTGAAAAGGCTAAATTGAAACAGGGCAATAGTGAAATGTGCAAAGCTGCAGAAATGCTGGAAGAAATCACAGTGGCTGACAAGTCAGCCAGAGAAGAAGAAAGAGGGCTGCTGACACAGCTGTGTACTGATGTAGCAAAAATAACTAGCTGCCAGTTGGCAGTTTCAACAGTTAAAACACACTCCATCTCCAGTAATGCATGGAATTCATTTCAGAACAGCAGTGGAGATATTAACTTTAATTATGGGACAGACCACCAGACAGCTGAAAAAGCACAGCTGTTGGAGAGCAGATCAGGAGAGGAGGAGGCTTTTCTGTCTGCACAAAGAGCCCTCCTTCAGCAGCTAACATACGATGTAGCTTTGTGGGGAAGGAGTGAGAGGAGCAGTCCAATGGTGAGGCAATAGGGCCTACAGATCTGTCCCCTACCTACTAAGCCACTAGTCGGGACACTCCTTACAGCTTCAGTCAGACCTTGGCTGGTACATAAGGAAGTGTACATCAAGTGGCCCCCTACACTGTGGCCCCCCAGTGTGAAGGTTTAACTCACTAAAGATGTTGGAGTCTGCCCACCGGAGTCAGGCCAATGAGGCAGCCAGTGACCAGACACCTCAGCTAGTTAGTGGTGGAGCAGCAACAAAGAAATAAGACAGGAGGAAGCAAGACATTAGGACAGTGTGCCCTACACCAGAGGTAAGCTTTCTGGTTAAACTCCTGTAACTCCACACCCCTTGCAAGGGAGCAAGGCGGGTAGGGACACCCAATAAGAAGGGTACAGGTAAGAGTAAGCAAAGAAAAAAAAAGTTAGTGGTGCGTTAGGATCTAGAAACAGTGTGGGTACTGTAAGTGAAACACCATATCTAGGGTAGGAGTAATTAAGGGAGTAAAGTGAACAAAATAAAGATGGGCAGAGTAGAGGAGAGTTAGGGTCAAGCAGTAGTGGGGTAAAGGGTAAAAAATGGCTAAAGGAAGCAAAACAGTAAAACAGACAAAGGAGGACATAGTTATGCTGGAAGTGGTGCAGTGCAGTGGCTGTAGGGCAACAGTCTTCAGGCAGTCTTTCTGGAGACTGTGTTGCTGCGTCATCTGCTTGCATCTCTCTGGGCCAAGGGAGGAGGGTGCCAGATTTAAGACTGAGCTGACATTGGTTCGGAGGACCTACTCACCCACCCAAAAAGCATCTAGTCTGCCACTGCTACCACTGCTGCCCAGAACGAGTGGCTGAACAACAGTGGGCTCAGGGAGGGTTAGGATGGTGGAGCATAATACCATCCCTCATCAGGTACCACCACAAAACACCTATTGTACATCACACTGGCCAAGCAGAAAAGTCCCACAGTGGCACCCAAAGTAGTGACTGGGGTGAATGTGGGAGTCATCCATAGTGGAGACCTCAAGGGGGGGTGACAGAGGACCCCAGAGGAGGAGTTAGTGAATCATGATGGTGGACTCCATAGTGAGGAGGATACAGTTGGGGGTAGGTAAAGATGAAGAGAGGTAGAATAGGTGCCTTCCCAGTGCCACAGCTCACAAAGATGGAAAGAGAATGTAATGGATCACCAAGACAGCAGGAATGGAGGGAGAACTGGACATCATTGTACATCTGGGGACAAATGGCCTGGCTAGAGATGATCCAGCAATAGTTCAGGAGGAGTTTAGGGAATTGGGGAGGGGTCTTAGGCAAGTAGCATAAGCTGTGACCTTCTCAGAGGTGCTACCTGTCTACAACAGGGGGAGGACAAGATTCTCTGTACCAGGATCTTCTATGCATATAAAGCAAACACATGTCAGACCTCACACAGGATTATGAGTGGGTGCTTGCCAAAACAAAACAGGTAGAACAGGCACAAGGGCAGCACTCCTAAAACTTTAGAAAGTTAGGTTTTTAAAATAACTTTTAACACCCGGTGGATAGTGAACAACACAATCGAACCCACAGCACTAACCAAAGTGCTTCAAGTCTTGCGTGACTCTTCATCAGGGAGTGTGGACATGGTGCTCAGTTTGTGATTTATTTCAAACATTTAAAGTGACATACAAATTTCTCGAACATGCACCATAGCTAACCGGTACAGGCACCAGCGCTTTAGAAAAAAATATTTATAAAACTGACATGCCCAATTTTATACATTAGACAGTCAAGCAATGTACAAGCGTCAATATCAATTTTAGCAAATACTTTATTTTAGAAAGCACAAATAGAGCAAACTCAGGATAAAAACAGATGAAAAGAAAAGAATGACAAACAATGACAAATACATGATTATTTCTGTAAACTTGGGCATGCCAGTTTTATAAGTATTTTTTTCTAAAGTGTTGGTCCCTGTACTGGTTAGCTATAGTGCATGTTTGAGAAATTTGTATGTTACTTTAAATGGTTGAAATAAATCATGAACCAAGCACCATAGCTACACCTGAGTTATGCTGTGGGTGTGATTTTATTGTTCACTATCCTCCAGGTGTTAAATGTTGTTATTTTAAAAACCTAACTTACTAGCTGGCCTGGTGGCACTGAGGGCTGAGGCATCATGCCTTTCCTCCTGCCACGCCAGCACCTATGCTCACGGTATGAGCGGGTCACCTGGGGTTCACCAGGGTGGGAGAGGATTGAGTGTCTGGAAGACAGCTCTCCTCTCCTAGGGAGGGAGGGACATGGAGGCTGGCGCACTTCTGTCACCTAGTGATAGCTGGGTGTCAGAGCTCCTGGGTCCTGTTTGTGAGGGATGGAGGAAGAGCAGTCAGCCGGTATGCTAAGTGCAGAAGCACGCACAGCTCAGCCATTGCCAATGCTACATGCTCTGCCTCTGGGAGGAGGGGCAGAAGAAAACAGGAGGAGAAAGGCATGGGTAGTTGGATGACTGCTGACCCCCACAGGTGCTGCCTCTGTATCATTGCAGGCACCTCCAGAACTGGATCCATGTCGGTGGGTCAGGGGATCCCCACCACCCTGCCGTGGGGGGTAAGCCATGGAGGAAGACAGGAGGTGGTACTGTGAATGGGTGGACAGGGATGGGGGATCAGCACAATCATGGGCCACCAGGAGGGAGATAAAGCAAGTATAAAAAAACTAACTTACTAAGGTTTTAGGAGTGCTGCCCTTGTGCCTGTTCTTCATTGCATGGTTGGAGGAATGGTGCAGAGACGAGGGATTCAGCTTCACTGGGGACTGGGTCCCCACCCAAAGGGATAAGGGCCTGTACAGGGGTGATGGCTGGCATCCGTCCAGGAGGAGAACTATGGCCCTCAGCGAACAGGTTAAATGCTACATTTGGAGCATTTTAACTAGCTGAGGGGGAGGCAGAATGAGGCAGGGAAACATAACTGCCTGGGAATCCTGAGGTAACGAAATCCCAAAGGAACCAAATAACAAAGGAATCCAAGGGGTAAAAAGAAAGAGAGACAGTAAATAAAATAGTGAGGGAAATAAGGACGGGCAAATGGGAAATAAGAGGGGAAGTGGAAGGACAATCTGGAGAGCCCTGTGTGCAAATGCTCAACGTTTGGGCAATAAGACTGCAGATCTAGAGGCCACCATGGCAGATTCAGACCTAGACATAGTAGCAATTACCAAGTCCTGGTGCAATAAAAGTCAGGACTGGGATGTAGCCATACCAGGGCATATTCTGTTCAGAACAGACAAAGTAGGAACTGTAAAAAAGGGGGAGGAGTGGCTCATTATGTCATGGACAACATAAAAGTGACAGAAATACAGGGAGAGCAGGGAGGAGCTGAGGTACTATGGGTCATCCTGGAGACATGGGGGAAGGCTGTTATTTACACACAGAAGTGATCTACAGACCTCCAGTGCAGGGGGAGAGGTGAATAAAGATATGATGGAAACAATCCAAAGGATGGCATGCAAAGGAGAGGTGTTGCTGGTAGGGGACTTCAATCTACCAGATGTGGATTGGAGCCTACCAGCTGCACTAACAGTCAGAAGAAGGAACATTCTGGACTCCCTGCAAGGGTTGTTCCTCAGGCAACTAGTTAAGGAACCCACTTGTGGGGGAAGAATACTGGACCTGGTACTGACAAATGGGGACAGTGTTGCTGTCGTCACAGTGAGTGGCCACCTGGGGACCAATGATCACTGTGCAGTTTGGCTCAATATAAGAAATGGGCCAGAATTGAGCTGCACTAGGATGAGGGTCCTGAACTTCAGGGGGGGAAATTTTAAGAAAATGGAAGAATGCCTCAGGGACACCCTAGCAGAGATAGGGAAACTGAGGGAAATTGAGGAGCAATGGGCAAAAATAAAGGGTGGCATTGAAATGACAACAAATCTCTGTGTCAGGCAGGTTAACAAGGGCAAGAGAAAAAAGAGACTGCTGTGGTACTCTAGAGAAGTAGTGGAGAAAGTATGAGCAAAACAAAACTGGCATTTAGAAGGTACAAGAGGACTCCGAAGGAGGAGGATAAGGAGAGCCACCAGGAGAAGCAAAGAGAGGCAGGGAGAGCAGTTAGGAGTGCAAAAGCGCAGAGGAGAATATTGCCCAATCTGTAAAAAAAATGGGATAAAACATTCTTTAGATATATAAGTAAGAAAAGAAAGACAAACTGAGGGATAGTAAGGGTAAACAAGGAAGGAGGGGTTTGTGAGGAAGAAAAAAGCAGACATATTGAACAATTACTTTTGTCAGTATTTAAAGTGGAAGGGGAAAATCATGGGCCAAAGATAAGGGGTAACAACATGAAAGGAAGGGAGGTGGACACTAGTCCTTTCACAGAGGTAAGAGTCATCAAGGAACTAGCACAATTAAAAGTAGACGAGGCAATTGGACCTGACAGGGTGCACCGTAGGATACTGAGAGAGCTCAAGGAGGTGCTGGCTGAACCTCTGACAACTCTATTCAACCTATCACTAGAAACAGGGGAGGATCTGTGGGACTGGAGGAGAAACATAGAAACATAGAAGTTGACGGCAGATAAGGACCGCAAGGCCCATCCAGTCTGCCCATTTCTTTTTCTACCTCATAAATGTGCCATCGGCCTTTGCTCTGTCAGTGACCTATCTATTCATAGTCATTTGTATTGCACCCTTATGCCTATCCCATGCCTGTTTGAAGCCCTGCACTGTATTCATAGCCACCACTTCTTGTGGTAAGCCATTCCATGCATCCACCACCCTTTCTGTGAAAAAGAATTTCATATTCCCCTTAATCGGCCTCCCTCTAATCTCATGCTGTGTCCTCTTGTCCTGCTATTTTCTTATATTTAAACATGTTAGACTCTTTCACCTTGTTTATGCCCTTAAGGTGTTTAAATGTCTCGATCATTCACCTCTCTCCTCCTTTGCTCAAGGGTATACATATTGAGCTCCGTTAATCTGTCCTCATATGTCTTCTGATGCAGTCCCTGTACCATTTTGGTTGCCCTTCTCTGGACTGCCTCAATTTGGTTAATGTCCTTGTGAAGGTGTGGCCTCCAATACTGCACGCAGTACTCCAGATGGGGCCTAACCAATGTCTTGTACAGAGGGATTATTACCTCCCTCTTACGACTTGTGATACCCCTACTAATACACCCTAACACCCCCCTAGCCTTACCTACTGCTTTAGAGGTCTGCTTTGATGATTTTAGGTCATCAGTGATGATGATGCCCAAGTCTCTTTCTTCCTTTGTGACTGCTAGCAACTCCCCTCCCAGCCTATAAGTGGCTTCAGGGTTTCTCTTCCCTATGTGCATGATTTTGCACTTCTTTGCATTAAATCCCAGTTGCCACTCTTCTGACCATTCTGCTAGTTTATCCAGATCTCTTCTCATTCTGCCCACCCCATCTGGATCATCTACTCTGTTGCAGATCTTGGTGTCATCTGCAAACAGACAAGCCTTACCCTCTAGTCCATCTCGAGGTCACTAATGAAGATGTTGAATAGGACTGGCCCCAGGACTGATCCCTGAAGTACCCCACTTGTGACTTGCATCTCTTCTGACTGTATACCATTTACCACCACTCTCTGTTTTCTGCCAGTCAACCAGTTTGCCACCCAGTTGACCAACTTCTGACCCACCCCGAGCCTACCTAGCTTATTTATCAATCTTCTATGTGGAACAGTGTCAAAAGCTTTGCTGTGAAGTCAAGGTAGGCGACATCAACTGCTCCCCTTGGTCCACCACTCTGGTTACCCAGTCAAAGAAATCTATGAGATTAGTTTGACAGGACCTTCCTTTTGTAAACCCATGCTGTCTTGGATCCTGTGCCCCTATGGATTCCAGGTGTTGCACTATCCTTTCCTTAAGGAGTGCCTCCATAATCTTGCCCACTACTGAGGTAAGACTGACCGGTCTGTAGTTCCCCGCCTCCTCCCTGCTACCACTCTTGTGGAGTGGGATCACATGAGCCCTTCTCAGTCTTCTGGGACCCTCCTGTGCTCAGAGACTCTAAACAATTCTGCTAATGGCTCTGCTAGTTCCTCCTTTAGCTCCTTAAGTACCCTGGGATGTATGCCATCAGGTCCCATTGCCTTATCCACCCTGAGCTTAGCAAGCTCTTGTAAGACCCTTTCTTTTGTGAAGGGAGTAGTGCTCACCTCCTCCCCTGTGTCCATGATGCTGAGCTGTGGGCCCTGCCCTACCTTCTCTTCAGTAAATACTGAGCAAAAGTATCTATTTAGGATAGATGCCTTACAGGGTCCTCCTCCTCACATGCTCCCTTTCTCCATTAAGCTTAGCAATACCCCTCTGGACTTTCTCCTTTCACTAATGTATCTATAGAAAGTCTTGTCACCTTCTTTACTGTTCGTGCTAGTGTTTCCTCAGTTTGGGACTTTGCCTGCCTTACTGCCTTACCTGCTTCCTTAGGGCAGTTTGGTATGCCTCCCTATCTTCATCCGCTGTGTTCCCTTATATTTTCTGAAGGCCAGCCTTTTGGCTCTGACCTTTTCTGCTACTGTATTTGAGAACCAAAGTGGTTTCCTTCTTCTTTTGCACTTCCTTTTCTGTCTAACACAATGGGATGTTGCTTCAAGTATTGTATCCTTAATGCTTGCCCACTTTGCCTGTACCTCCTCACCTGTGTTTCTTTTGCCAGGGCTAGCTTAACTCTGTTGGCCATCTTATCAAAGTCAGCTCCTCTGAAGTCCCATATTTTCTTTTGGAATGGGATGATTTAGATGTAGTAGCCAAATTGAACCATACGATGTGATGGTCACTGGCTCCCAGGTGACCTTCTACCTGGAGATCTGTGATCCCTTCTTTGTTAGTCAGTACTAGATCTAGGATAGCCCTGTCTCTTGTGGGTTGCTGTACCAGTTGTTTGAGGCCCTCCCCTGCAGGGAATCCACTATGAGTCTAGTTCTGGCAGATGTTCCTGCTGGTATTGACCAATCTGTATCTGGCATGTTGAAGTCTCCCATTATCAGAACCTCCCTTTAGCTGTCATGTTTTGTATATCTTCTAACAGTAATGTGTCTATGTCCTCCCTCTGGTCTGGGGCCTGTAGACAACCCCAGTTCTTATGGCTGTCCCATTTCCTGTTTCCAGGGTGACCCACAGTTCTTCTGGCTCCTTATGTATTCTGAATTTCTGTAGCTTTGATATTTTCATTAACATACAAGGCCACCCCTCCCCCCCTTTTTGCACCTCGGTCTCTTCTGAACAATACATAGCCAGGTACTGAAGTCTCCCAAGTGTGGTTACTGGTAAACCACGTCTCACTAATTGCTACTATGTCCAGTTTAGCCTCTGACATTATTGCCTGCAGGTCTGGGATCTTATTTCCCAGGCTGTGAGCATTTGTGTACATGATTTTCCATTGGCCAGATTTTGGTGTGTTAGTTGTTGGGTGAAGGAGGGCAGATGTGGTCCCACTACACAAAGGTGGAAATAGGGACGAAGCAGGAAATTACAGATCTATCAGCCTGACTTCAGTAGCGGATAATGTAATGGACTTGCTACTGAAGGAAAGGACTGGGAAATACCTCGTAACCAGTGGATTACAGGATCCAAAGCACCATGGTTTCACAGGAGGAAGGTCTTGTCAGACAAGCCGGATCAAGTTGTTTGACTTGGTGACCAGGAAAGCGGATCAGGGAGGAGCAGTAGATGTGGCCTACTTGGATATCGGTAAAACCTTCAACACTGTTCCACATAGAAGACTGGTCAGCAAGCTGGGCAACCCAGGAGTGGGTCCAAAAGACGTAAAATGGGTAAGATGTTGGCTAAGCAATTGGAGTCAGAGGGTGTGGTAAATGGAGAAGGCAAGGTGACCAGCAGGGTGCCACAGTGGTCAGTTCTAGGCCCGGTACTCTTCAATGTCTTTATTTGCAACATTTCAGAAGGGCTGGAAGGGAAAGTATGCCTGTTCGCAGATGACACAAAAATCTGCAACACAGTGGACACTTCGGGGGGGGGGGGTAGAAATAATGAGGGATGATCTGAAAAAGCAGGAAGAGTCGTCAAGGGAATGTCAGCTGGGTTTCAATGCAAAAAAGTGCAAATTGATGCACTTGGGGCAAGAAATACAGGGTCAATGTAGCAATTACGCAGGGAGGTATTAGCAACAACAAAACAGGAAAGGGACCTAGGGATAATAATTTCTGATGCCCTGAAGGTAGCCAAGCAGTGTGATAAGGCAGTGTGGATGGCTAGCAGGATGCTCATGTGCACAGGGAGGGGCATAACCAGCAGAAAGAGGGAGGTAGCATTAGCCCCATATAGATCACTAGTAAGACCCCATCTTGAGTACTCTGCCCAGTTCTGGAGGCCCCACCTCTGGAAGGACATGGATAGGGTAGAAGCAGTACAAAGGAGGGCTACCAAAATGGTGCGGGGCCTGCATCAAAAACCCTATGAGGAAAGACTCAAGGAACTAAATACATACTCTCTAAATGGTAGCTCGTGACAATGGCGACTGCAATTGAGTGCTTTCAAAAAGGGTGACTCAATTGAGGCACTATCCACAGGGCTACCAAGCAGGGAGGGTGACCGGATTGGAGGGTCCGTGAATATAGCGACAGGATGTCTCGATATGTACACATGTGGGGGGGGGTGTGAGCATGCTGTGCAATGGGAGGAATGGGAGGGAGGGTTTGTGAGGTGTAGTGTGGCAGTGGGTTGCTGAGCTGGCCCTGTGGCATGGTGGGTAGGTGGCAGGCTAGGGTTGAGAGAGTGCTGGGTTTGGTTCCAGGCAAGTGTTTGTTTTGGTTTGCCTGGCCGTTTTTTTTTTTTCAGTTTACTCCTGGATTTGAGAATCCTTTAGGTGGGGGGGTTTCAGGGGGTGAAGCCCCCTACAGGGGACTGCGGGGACACAGCCTGCCACATAAAAAAAAAGTCCCCAGCGTCCTTTTGCTGTGCACCAGGAGTGTGCATCACCGAAATTGATTTTTGGTGATGTACACTCGCCTTAATGGCGATCACCTTTCCATGATCGCCATTATCACATGGAACCCTCTAGATGAAAGGGGAGCAATGATGGATATGTTCAAATACCTCACAGGTATGAATAAAGTACAGAAAGGTAGTATTTTCCATAGAAGAAGATGCTCCAGGACAACCGGTCATGCTATGAAGCTCGAGGGGTGAAGCTCAGAGATGTGAGGAAATACTTCTTCACAGAGAGGGCAGTGGGCACCTGAAACAACCTCCCAGCAGAGGTGGCAGGTGCAAAATGGGTAACAGGATTCAAGCATGTAAGAGATAGACACAAGGGGACCTTAGAGTAAGGCAAGGGGGGGGAGAAGACCGGTGGTTGAGTAGGGTCTGTGGTGACACAGTTGATAGTGAATATAGGGCAGACTAGGAAGGCCAAGTGCTCCTTATCTGTGGACTTCTTCTTTGCTTCTATGTTCTATTTGAAGGAAACAGCACAATGGCAGAATGCCGTGCCCCCCCCCCCACACACACACACCAGAAAAGCAACCCAGTGAGAAAAATAAAGTGAACATTAAATGGAGATTAGGGACAACACAGTCAAAACCCTCCATTGGCAAACTGTTCAGTCAAAACTGCCTTACTCAGTGCTGGGTAGGGAAAAAAGAAAGATGGAACTGTTTGGGAAACAAATTTTTTCGAACAGGTGCTCCCCTGCAAGTCAGTCTACTCCTAATACAAGTAATAGTACTGAAGGAGGAGTAAGTAGCACAAGGTCTGCTAAAGGCACAGAAAATAGCTCACAAAAGCAGTGTTGCACTTGATTAAGGAATTGGAAGGAGATTTGACTCCAACCCCTAATATATTACATTCTGACATTAATATGGAGCAAGACACCATTTGCAAAGAAATAGATATAGATAGAGAGTCACCTCCAGTGAGATCTCTACCCAGGATGGCCCTGCTACGGTAAAATCAAAACCTGCTAAAGAGTGTACTGTATGCAGGAAGGCACTAATATAGAAATGCTGCAGCCTGAAAACTTAAATGAGGGAGTTACATCCTCAATGTCTAAAGAAACAGGAGAGCAAGCACAAGCAATACCAGACCAAAATAACCAGGAGGATTCCCCTTCCCCACGAGAGATATAAACTGTGGAAACACAGGTTCACAGGGACCAACCTGGGGTAGTTGATTCTTTTCAGATTTTTTTAAAAATGTCCCTGAACCTGCAAAGAGAAGGAATGCAGTATGTTTCAAATACTGTGGGCGACTGTCAGAATTTCCAAATAGAATATATGTGGCAGGAAAATTACTTAAGGGCAGTACAGTGGTAGCCACAGACATTGACAGCTTTTTTCAGATATTTCACAGCATTTCTGAAGAGTTTCTCTTTGCTGCCCCTACTGTGGAGATGCAGAAAGCAGGAGGTATTTCTGGAAATATCACACAAATTTCAGGAAATAGCTGGCAGTGTCCGTGGCTGCTACTGTATGTACTTTTTTGCTAATGAAATTTACGATTTGATGCATACTGCTGAGGATATAGGGTTTAACGTAAGCTTTAAAACACCTATAGAGCTTGGAAGATTTTGAAAAAAAATAACATGCGCTTAAATTTCACCCTCTTTGGACTCCAATTTTGGCAATTTCTCTAACCAAACCAAGCTTTAAAAAAAATCACAATGCTCTTTAAGAATGAAGGGGTAAACATAGCAGATGTTGTATACTGGATTAAGAAATAATATACGGTGATAGGACAGCCAGCGCATATACTGGACTTGGAACATATTTGGATGGGGGGTAGCATTTTAAAGTGACTCTACAACAGTCAACAGGAGGCTTAGTAAATTTCCCAAACTTTTTTTTCCTGGAAAGGAATCACAGAGTCCCATTTTATGCTGGCCAGCCCAAGGCATGCTATAGATGTAGATCTCAAACTCATCTAAATAATGACTGCAACCAATTTAAAGGCAATTTATGTTCAGAGCTAGGTCATACAAGACTGCAATGCAAAAACCCTATGAAATGTAACCTATGTGAAGACACAGGACATACCTACAGTACAAAATTTTCTCCTGGATCTCCCATGCTAGTCCAGATGCAACTGAGCAGGCTGAGCATGAATATAGTTACCACTGCCCAGACAGAATGACAGAGAGGAGCAGTTGTGCACGACCTCTACCCCAGGGCAAAAGGATGGACAGAGTCCAGATAAAGCTGACACTCCAATGCAGCATAATGTAACAGAAAGTGCAACACATCAGAAGAAAACACAAAGTAGCCCACCCAAAGTTCAGCCCCAGCATTCTGCAAGTACTAGGACTTCTGCAGAACCTGTAACTGAAGAGGAAATGGACAATCTACCAGCAGATGACAGTGGAGAACAGTACATAGCAGCAACTGAGTGCCCAGCAAACAGTGCAACCCTCCCCCCCCAATACGGAATCCCCTGGATGATCACTAGATCTCACCAAAAGGGACAACCTGCATCTAAACAAACTAGAAAAGACAGCTTAGCCACATCCAGTCACTTTCAAGTATTTAAGGATACTAGAGATTGGGCAGATACTGAAGAGGATTTGAATGCTTCTTCTATCCTTTCACCACAACCAGACTCATTCTCTGGAAATGCAGGTGTATCAGCTGATACTCAGACATCCAAATAAATGAAGATCAGGGGGTCAGGAAAGAAAATAATTGTGGCCTTTTTTTTCTTGTTCTTTTTTATCTTGGCGCAATTGCACAGCCAACATCTTGTGGTAGTGGAGATTTGGAGGCATGGTCGCTGTTGGGCGAATGCAGGGCTCACACCAGTAGGTGGTCTCCCATTCCCCAGTTAGTCTGCATGCCGGCGCCAAACCATGCATACTAATGTGGCGATCACATTAAAGGAAAGATCTGCTGCAATGCGAGCAAAGCTCGTCACACGCAGCGGACCTTGCTATGTGCTTCACCAGCTACAAACATGGCTGCACAGTGGCCGCTAAATTGCCGACTTCACGGGTGCCCAATCCCCCGGTCGGCTTACCCTGCCCCTCATGTATGTGCTGATGGGGTAGCCCACTCCCCATTGGCATAATGTGTCCCCCCTCCTTTTTTGCTTGCCGAGGAGGTGTCCAATCCCTCGCTCATGCGCCCCCCGCTGCTGTTTGCTGATGGGGTGCCCAATCCCGCCGGCATCCATCCCCTTCCTACTCTTATGTGGTCAACTGGGGAGCCCACTCCCATCGGCATGAGGCCCCTTCTTCTGTGCTGAGGGGTGAACAACCCTCTCAGCTAGTGTCCCAACTCCCTATGTGCCAACGGGGTGCCCAATCCCCGTCGGCTACTGTATGCCCCCAAAAACACCTTTAAAAAGAAACCATCCACAATGTTTTTTTAACACCTTTAAAAGAATATGGTCCTCGTAGTCTCCTACCCCTCTCACCACCCACACCCACCCACTGTGCACCTGCCTCCCCACACCCCCTTCACCCCATAATTACCTTCGGACCTCGGCGCAATGATCTTTTGTGGACCGGGAACATGTCTGCACTCTTCAAAGCTGACCACGGAATGAGGAAATGCCGGTAAGCTGTATAATGGAATAAATAGGGATTTTTTCAACTTTGCTGCATATCTTGGGCATTTTTTGGAATTTTTGCACCAAATTTTCAACATGGGGTTTTTGGGACCCCTCCTGATGAATTCTGTCACTGTTATGATGTTAATCAGTCCTGAAAGGTGATTTTGCAGTCACTGCGCAGAATCACCTTTTGGGACTGATTAACGCAAGGATAGTGCAGTGTTCATGAGATGGTCTCTCAAAAAGCCTATGTTGCAAATTTGGTGAAAAAAATCCAAAAAATGGCTGTTTTACGAGCGTGCATTGTGCAGTTGCTACGCACGCTCAGAACTTCACAAATTCACAATATTTTCATGCCAGATTTTCAACATTGTCATTTTTCTACACCTGCTTGTGAACAGTACAGCTGTCTTTTTTCACATCCTGGCCGAAATGTGTTTCCACAATTCCGGCGCACAATACTGCAGTTGCTGTGGGAAATCAGTGTTTGGGGCAGAGTATGAAAATGACAGTGACACTGTTGATGAGCAGAGGTCCTAAAATGCCTATGTTGAAAATTTGATGACGATACTCCATAAAATGACTGTGTTATGAGCATGCGTTGCACAGTTTGCATGCACGCTCGTAACGTTGTACATTTGCAATAATTTCACTCTGAATTTTCACCATTGGCATTTTTACACACCTCTTGATGAACATTACAGCTGTAATTTTACATATCCTGCCTGAAATGTGTTTTCGCACATCAGGTGCAGAATAGCGCGGACGCTCTGCGAAATCACTTTTTGAGACAGTTTGAGGAAATGACAGTGACACTGTACATGAGCAGAGGTGCTAAAATGCCTAAGTTGAAAATATGGTGCCTAAAGTCAATAAAATGACTGTGTTACAAGCGCGCCTTGCGCATTTCTCTCGCACCCTGGTAACTTTGCAAATTTGCAATATTCACATGCCACATTTTCACCACTGTCATTTTTATACACCTCCTTATGAACAGTACAGCTGTCATTTTTCACATCCTGTTAAAAATGTGTTTCCGCACTGTACTACCAAAGCTAATGCCAGTGCAACAACATTTGGTATAGACAAATGCTTGTTTTTTATTGCAGTGATGTCTAGAGGTTTTTCACTACTGTCTCCTAATGTGAATAGTATAAAGAATAATAAGAAAATGATGACTACCTTTTCAATATTGCAGCACTTTAGGAAAGATGGGATATTTTTACAAGTTACCATGTTTCATACTCTGAGAGAGATGACAAGGGCATGGGAAGAACGGAGAATGGGACACTCTTTCTAGTCATTGGGAGAAGATGTATGCTCAGGGGTGGGGATTCTTCACCTGAATCCAGATATACTGTACAGGTCAAGAAATTAGTGCAAATCTACTTCTAGATATAAAATTACAGGAGCAGTCTTACCAATTGATAAATATATATGCCACATAAACCAAAGCAAGAAGGACAGAACTACAAAATTATACTTACCACCATAATGCGACTCATCATAGGATGTATATGCATATCACCATGAAATTTTAGGCTGGTTCAACTTTAAACAAGAATGCATGGCACTGAAAGGCCTCTCACACAACTCGCAAAGGGTGCAAACAGAAAGACACAGACACATGTTTTGTCCTACCAGGATTCATCAGTGTGCCTCGTCAGTAATTTATTTATTTTATTTTATTTAGTTTTTGTTTACTGGGTAGGTGCGCTAGCCAAACAGGTGACTATTTTCAGGCACGACCCGGGAGGTACAGTAACAATACAGAGTTCATTTACATAATACAGGGATGCAGTAACAATACAGAGAACAGTTTTCAGTAAAAGGCAATAAAGGAGTACAGCTTCGGAGACAATCAACAGGTCAAGAGAAAAACAGCAGATTTACAGTGTACAGGTAGCATTTTAGTGAGCAGGTAAAGGTATACAGGGTAGATCCAAAGGACAGGTGGGTCAGGGGAGGGGGAGAGAATGGGGGGGTGAACTGGGTGAGCAGGTAAAGGGGGGGATGCGGGAAGGCAACCGTGCAGCTAAGTGGTTAAGGTGACAGCAGGGATGAAGGAGGCAGGACGGGGGGGTCTGGGTGTGGGGCGGTGAATGGATGGTGGCGGTACATGGTCGAGGTGGGGGGAGAGAGTAGGTCAGGCAGAGCTGGAGGCAGGGGAAACACCACCTGAAGTGGGGCTACAGAGGGGTAAAAGGTGGCGCGAAAACAGGGCAGGAAAGGACATGATAGGCATCAAGTGCCAGAGGAGGAGGAAGGGGGAACATTTGGATGGGGCAGGGAGCTTAAAGTATACATCTGGGTGAGGGGGATATGGTGGCACAAGCGAGAAGACTACGGAAGAGACCCCGAGTCCATGGAACCATGCAGCGGCTAGAGAGAGCTGAGGGGGAAGGGATCTGAGGTGAAGACGGCCACGGGCGGCTTTAGCTGCAGAACCACTCAAGAGGAGCCAGGTTCATGGACCGAAGTCAGGGAGGAGTTAGGATGGCGGGGTTTGGGGTGAAAGTACAGTGGGAAGCGACATCAGCGGCTGGAAGGTGCGGCAAGTGCACCGGGTTGTGGTACTGTTCCCGGCAGGGGAGTCGGTGCTCAGTCAGGTAGTCGGGGGCTGTGGAGGTTAAGAGCAAATGGGTCTAACTGGGGGGTGTAGAAGCAAAAAGTCAGAGTTAGGGGGATATGGCGGGAATGGCGGCAGGGGGCTGAGGGATGAGACCTTGTCCATGGAAACTGTACGCAGGCTGGACAGATCGATGAGTGTGAGAATATAGGGGTGAAAGTGGTGGGTGAGCGGTTTTAGTGGCAGGAGCCTACTAGAGGAGCCCAGGTCTGTGAGCCTAGGCCGGCGGGGGAGGCTAAAGATAGTGGGGGTTCAGGGTAAGGTACGGCGGGTGAGCAGTTTCAGTGGCTGATGGTGCGGCTAATGTCCGGGGTTGTGGAACTGTATCCGGGCAGGGGAAACAGTGTTCAGGCAGGGTGGGTGGGCTGTGGAGGTCCAGGGGCAATAGTAGTAGAGGAATGGGTCCATTGGGGGGCGCTTAGGCATTGGCTGTGCCAGTACCTGGTACCCCTAGATCATCAGTACAAACATTCCAGTAAGCAGCAGTAACACATAGAGCAGTGCAGACAGCAATAACAGGTTAACAATGCAGTAGTCAAGGCACAGTAACTTACAACAAAATTACACACTCTGAAACGGGTCCGTTGGGGGGCGCTTAGGCATTGGCTACACCAGTACCTGGTACCCATAGATCGTCAGTACAAATATTTCAGTAAGCAGCAGTAACAGGTACAATAGTGCAAACAGCAATAACAGGTAAACAATGCAGTAGTCAAGGTGCAGTAACTTACAACAAAATTACATACTTTAGACAAGTGCAAGAAGGCTTTGAGGTCGGAGTTTTGAACTCAAAATGAAGTGCATATGGGCAGAGACATATATCACAGTGTTAATGTTGTAAGTAAAATAGGGTAAGGAGTAGGAAGGAGGGAGTGGTGGGGCAAGAGAGAGAGGTTGGCAGAACAAGCTCAGGTAGGGTCATAACAGGCACACTGGTCCATGGAAAGCAGGTGTTCATGTAGCTTGCACTTAAAGAGATTGTGGGTAGATGTCAGTCTAAGGTCGAGTGGCAGGAGGTTCCACACTTGAGGGGCTGTGTACCCGAATGCTCCAGACCCTTTGGAGGTGTGGCAGCGGGGGATTTTTAGTAGGGATTTGTCCAAGGATCTCAGCTCACGTGGAGGGAGGGCTGGCTGAAGCAGTTCAGTTAGGGATGCTGGTCTGTTGAGTCTAATGATGGAGTCACAAAGGCAGCCCAGGTAGTATAGTCTGGTGGCAGAGGGGGAGAGCCAGCCGAGGTCTTTATACAGTTAGCAGTGATGTTTAAGTCTGGGGGCTTTTGAGGCATACCTGCATATATTGTTGAAAGTGACATCCCATTTTTGTAGTGTGGATTTATGCACCATGGGTAGGATGGGAGCACAATGGGTCAGAGCGGGTAAGAGGAGACCCCTGGCGATGGCTAGTTTGGCTGCAGGTGTGAGCATGTAGCTGGATCTGTAGGCAACACCCAGTTTGCAGTTCACAGATTTACATGTTTCTTGCAGGTTTAGGTCCAGAGATTGGTCTAGCAGGATGCCCAGATAACGGAAGGAGGTAACCACCTCAAGGGGGTCCCATCCAGGTCAGGGACTTTAAAGGAGAGTGGCAGGACCTTATCTTGTGGGCATGCCCAGAAGCATCAGTTTGATTTGCTGGAATTCAGTATAAGGCGATGGGTGTTTAGCCAGAGTTGGACAGCGAGAAAGCAGATGTCAGTGCCACGTTAAGTTGGTCTACATTATTAGAGCTAGCATAGATAACCAGGTCATCTGCGTGAGTAGAGAGTCACAGGGCACTAATGCTGTAAAGCAGGTTATTTATGAATAATGAAAATAGGAGGGGTCCCAGTATTGATCCTTGTGGCCCTCCAATGTTGATGGTAGTACAGTCGGAGATTGATGAGTTAAGTTTGACTGCTTGGGTCCTGTTGGTTAAGTAACTCCTGAACCAGCTTATGACAGGGGGTGAAAAGCCAAATTTATGAAGGGTGGATAGCAGTAGGGGGTGGTCCACGAGGTTGAAAGCCTTGGTGAGGTCGATAAAGATAGCACCAGTAAGCTGACTTTTGTCCATGTTCGTGAGAGTATCAGTGGTGAATTTGGCTAGCGCCGTTGTGGTGCTGTGGTTTTTCCAGAAACCATGTTGTGCTGCACATAGCAGATTTGATGTTTCAAGGAAATCAATGGTCTGAGTGGCTACTAGTTTTTCAAGTATTTTGCTGAGGACTGACAGAATAGCTATGGGTCTGTAGTTTGAGATCTCACTTTTGTTGCCCTTTTTGAAGATGGGGGTGATTCTTGTGGATTTCCAGATGTCAGGGAAGGTACTGTTGGAGAGGAAGAGGGTGAATACCTTGGCTAGAGGATAGGAGATGAGATGGCTGCCTGCCTTTAGTAGGCGAGGTTCCAGTGAGTCAGACCCGGGGCTGGTGGTGTCCGATATTGAGTTTAACAGTTTGAAGACTTGCGATGCAGACACAGCTTTGAAATAGAAGGACTTGTAAATATCCAGCACATGTTTCTTGAGAGAGGTATCTGCTGGTGCACCGGTTGATGAGGGCTGGGAAACCACAGTTGGAGGTTGAAATGTGGAAGTATACTGGGACAGATCAGAGAACATCTTATTAAAAGCATTTGCAATGGTAAGGGAGACATTACAGTGGACACCATCTAGAATCATTTCCGAGGGGTTATGGATTAAGGTGCATCAGAAAGGTTTTTATGGCCCCAGAACTTGGCGTGGGTCTCTGACTGAGCTGGCAAGTAGGTTCTGGCAGTATTTGCTTTTTGCTAGCCTTATTTGCTTTTTGCAAGAGTTTCTATGCTGCTTATAGATGGTGTGATCCCTGGGTTGGCCAGTGCTTTTATACTTCCTCCACAGTTTGTCCCTGATTCTGAGTTGGCTGAGTAGGTCTTTGTGGAGCCACCTCGTCTGTTGTCCTCTGACCCTTCTTTGTACTTTCGGGACATGTTTAGTCTGTGCTTCTGTGAACTTGGTGAGGAATACGTTAAGGGCATCCTCAACTTTTGTAGATTGGAAGATATCTGTCCAGTCAATGCAGGATATGTCCAGGAGAAAGGCACTTAGATCCAGGTGTGCAAAGTTGGTGAAAGTGACCAGGCGGGACTGGGGGGATGGAGAGGGACTCGCGTGCCAGTGACAGATAGTGGGTGAGTGGTCAGTTATAGCATCAGCCAGGGTACATGCCCTAGTAATGCGGTCAGGTCTGTTTGTGAGGATCCAGTCAATAACTGTGCCTGATTGGGAGTTTATCATCCTGGTATTTTCAGTGATGAGCTGGTAGAGGTGGAAACCTTGGATTAGGGCTGCAAGGGAACTGTGGGCAGAGCCTAGCCAGTTTAGGTTGACATCCCCCAGGAAGATGGTTTCATTCGAGTTTATGGTTTGTGAGGTTAGCTGGAGCAGTTCGTGGAGGCCATCCACCCCTCCAGTGGGTGGATTATAGAGACAGATAATGTGCAGGTTTTTTGCACCTAGGGACAGGATAGCATGTAATGATTCGCAGATCCATTGAGGGTTATGGACAGGAACAGGCTTAATGGTGAGGTGGTTTTATAGTATATAGCAACACCCCTTTCGAGCCTGGCCTGTCCTGTCGCAGAGATAGAGTATCCGGTAGGTGGCATTGGGCGTCCTGTATGCTAAGATTTGAGCCATGTTTCCGTGAGGCAAAGGATGTCAGGTCCAGCTACTTTGGTCCACGCCTCAAGCTCAAAGCCATGGCCCAGGAGACTTCTAATGTTCATATCGCAAACAGTAGACCTTTTTAGGTTTGCACTGGGGACTGCTATTGGGGGCCAGGATCGGTTCCACATCACCCGCCAGTAGTAGGTGAAGAGAGGCTAGGAATTTAAGCTGCAGCTACGTATAGATTCGATAGATGACCGTTTCTTTCTTGTTTGATGGTAGGTTGTGAGGGAGAGATACGTGCACCCATTCTTTAGAAAGAGAGTAGTGTAGGCGGGTTTGGCATATTGTTTGGTAAGGAGTAGGTTAGAAGGAGAAATCACAGACTGAGGGGTGTTGTGGTGTATTACCAGAGGTAGAGACAGTGAGGAGTAGTTTAGGCAAACCAGGAGGAGAAGGCAAATAATGGGGGTTAGTGCTTGTAGTTTACCACACGGTGGCTGCATGCACTCATGTAGCAGAGACATGTTAGCGTATTTCTGTTTATATTTTTTTGGGTTAGGAAACAAAGAGTAGCAGGCAGAGCAGGGAAAAAAGGGAGTTAGTTTAGAGGGTGAAGCAAGGATTCAGCGAAGTGCTGGAGAATGAGAAAGGTGGAAGAGTGGAGAGAGAAATCGGTTCAAAGTGGAAAAAACGTTGAAAAAGGCAGGGCTGCTCCTCAGGGAGGGCTGTTGGCAAGGTCTTCAGTCAGCGAGTATGATTAACACCCCCAGTGGTTATAGAGTATAAGGAGCCAATGGAAAAGTGGACACTTAGTCATATGACCACCAAAAGCCTATAAAGCTAAAGGGTCGACCAGAGTGGGTGAGGTGGGGGGTGGCTGGGGAGCCGGCGCAAAGTGCCGGCGGGACCAGTAGCCACAGAGGAGCTGTAACACTAGCCGAAAATGGCTCACCTCAGGTGGGGAGAGTGGCTTGCTCACAGCCACCAAGCATGTTTAGGCAGTCCAGTAGCAAAGTGAAAACAGCCGCTTTCGGTGAACAGTGGGTCCAGCTATTGCCAGCAGCCCTTACTGAAGAGAGCCGGTGGGAGAAAGTGTTTTAAAACGTACCTTACGGCTTTTCCGCCTTTAGCGGTACGGGGTGCCAGTGAGCAGCTGGGCTCTTGGTTCCCTTCCTGGGAAAGCGTGCGGCGGGCGGCCCCTGTCCACAGGAACTCCTGGAGGAGCACGGATTTTTTTCTTCGGGGACCGACGGGCAAGCGGTGATCCCTGAGGCTTCTTGGGGTGTGGTGGAGGGTCCTTGGGTCCGGGGAGGAGCAGGTCCGAAGCCCCAGTGGGCTTGGAGAAGTTCCTGAGGAGAGTAGCAGGAGAGGCAGTTATAGGCAGGCCTGCAGAGGCAGACAAAGAAAGGGGCTGAAGGTGAGAAGAAGGTGGGGATTAGTGACAGGAGAGCAGGTTCAGGTTGCAGGCAGCTTAGATTGCTAAGGTATTAGAATTATCAAGGTGCAGAGAAGTAGCTCTTGAAATTTCAGAAAGGCAGGAAGGGACAGACAGCAGTTTTAAGTGCAATCAGTGAAATTGCACAGTCAAGTCAGCTAGATTTACATTTAAGGTCCCAACCGTACTTATAGCAGGGTTTGGGATTAACAAAGGTGCAGAGAGCAGTTGGGATTTGAAAATTGAGAGAAGGTGGAAGGGGACAGAGGAAGCACTCTTGAGTACAAGGAGGAGAAACACACAGTCTAGACAGCTTACAGCTAGATTTAAGGTCAACAGCAGTTCTAGTAAAATTCAGTAAATTTTAGGCAGAAGAGGGAGGGAGTAGAACAGCTAGAGGCAGAGGTAGAAATGAGTCTAAAATTACATAGTCAGTGTAGCCAGGTTAGGAAATAACTTCACAAATTAAATTTAGGCAGGAAATACAGTGTTCACAGTTAAAGCACAAACAAGCAGAAACCCAAAAATGTCCACAGAGGAGCTGTAACACTAGCCGAAAACGGCTCACCTCAGGTGGGGAGAGTGGCTTGCTCACAGTCCCCAAGCACGCTAGGCAGTCCAGTAGCAAAGTGAAAAGCAGCTCGGCAGAACGGTGGGTCCAGCTAGTGCCACCAGCCCTACTGAAGAGAGCCGTGGGAGAAAGTGTTTTAAAATGTACCTTACAGCTTTTCGCTTTTAGCGGTATGGGGTGCCAGTGAGCGCGCCGGGCTCCTGGTTCCCTTCCGGGCAAGCATGTAGTGGGCAGCCCTGTCCACAGGAACTCCTGGAGGGCCTGGCTTTTTTCTTTGGGGACCGCCGGGCAGCGGTGATCCCTGAGGCTTCTTGGGTGTGGTGGAGGGTCCTTGGGTCCGGGAGGAGCAGGTCCGAAGTCTCCGGTGGGCTTGGAGAAGTTCCTTATGGCTTTTGCACCTTTAGCGGCACGGGTGCCAGTGAGCGGCCGGGCTTCTGTCCTTCCCGGCAGCGTGGCGGGCGGTGGCTCTGTCCACAGGAACTCCTGGAGGAGCTCGACTTTTTTCTTGGGACCTCCGGCAAGCGGTGATCCCTGAGGCTTCTTGGGTGCGGTGGAGGGTCCTTGTATCACACCGGGAAATTAACCAGCCCTAAGTTGGTTTTGGGTTAAGTCATGGGTAGCCCCAAAAACAAAACAAGCTTAAAGACAAAGAACAAGGTTACCAGCAAGGGCATTGGCAATAAAGACAAGTTTCAAGAACTACAAAATTACACATACCACCAGTAATGCAACAGTGCACAAGGTGATGTGTAATTTTTAGTTCTTTAAAGGACAACTTTGTCTCAATGCCTTGGTTAACCCCTTGCCTCGGCAAGCTTCTCACACTGAGGTTCTTTGTCTTTTAGCTTGTTTTTTTTGTTTTGGAGGGCTTACATGACTTTATTACGAAGGCCAGGTCAATAACCTAGGGACAAATGACCTGGCTAGAATGGACCAGAGAAGTGCAAGAGGAGTTTGTAGTGTTGGGGAGGGGCCTTAGACAAGTAGCGTATATGGTAACCTTCTCGGAGGTGCTGCCTGTCTATGGCAAGGGTTATGCTAGGGTGCTCCTCACCAGGGAATTCAATGAATGGTTGAAAAACTGGTGTGGAGCTCAGTGTTGTGGCTTCAGTGGGGACTGGGGAGCCACCTGGAAGGATGCAGGCCTATGCTGGTGCTATGGTCTGCATCTGTCCGAGGGGTGACCAGGATCCTAGGTGAGAGGTTTAAATGCTTTATTGATGAGCATTTAAACTATCCAAGGGGGGAGGCACTGAAAAGGAGCCGGGAAATCCCAGCCTCTCCCCACAAAACACAGTAATTAGTGAGGTAAACACCAAGGTAGAGAAGTCATTAGGGAGCAGGACAGAGGTAAATGTCAAAAAAGGCAAAGACAGTAAGGACAGGGATGGAGCTAAAAGATGTAAGGCCATCAAAAAGTGGAGGGTGATGAGTACCAATGCCCGTAGTCTGTGTAACAAGCTCCCTGAACTAGTGGTCTTGATGGAAGAGGAACGCCTGTATATTGTGGCAGTCACTGAAACATGGTACACAGAGAACCATGACTGGGATGTCAACATACCAGGATACACAGTCTATAAGGGCAGGTAAAAGAGGAGGAGGAGGAGGAGTAGCTCTCTATGTAAAGGAAGGGATCAAAGCAGCAGAACTAAAGAGTAAACAGGGAGCAGATGAGGCAGTCTGGGTCACCCTGGAGACAGGAAATGGGACCACAGTCTGCTTGGGGGTTGCATACAGACCCCATTTCAGGGGGAGGGAATGGACAAGGAAATGATAGAAGGCATCCTTAGAATGGCAGAAAAAGGGGGAGCTATTGTTGATGGGGGACCTGAATATGCCAGATGTTAACTGGAGCACCTTTGCTGCAGGCACATCCAAGAGCAGGGTTATTCTTGATGTTCTACAAGGGGCATGACTCATACAGCTAGCATTAGAACCCACTCAGGAGGGAGCAGTCTTAGACCTGGTACTCTCAAATGGGGATGGAGAAAGAATCTCAGATTTAGAAGTGGGTAGCCATCTGGGATCAAGTGACCACCAAACTGTGTGGTTCACGATAAACACAGCCATACAAAAGCAAGAGTATTGGACTTTAGGAGGGCGGACTTTGGGAAAATGAGAGAGTGCCCCGAAAAACACTAGCAAACAGGCAAGGAGGGGTGGAGGAACAATGGGGAGTAATCAAAACAGCCATCACAGAGGCAATGAGCCTTTGTGTAAAGCAAATCAACGAAACACAATGAAGGAAAAAAATGCCATGGTTCTCAAAAGAGGCGACAGGGAAGGTTAAGGAGAAAAGGATAACATTCAGGAAATATAAGGAAACACAGAAGGAGCAGGACAGAGAACTTTATCAGTTAAAGCAGAAAGAGACAGGGAACGTAGTCAGAATAGCAAAGGCCCAAACCAAGGAAAGGATAGCCAGCTGTGTTAAGAAGGGGGATAAGACCTTTTATAGGTACATTAGGGAGTGAAGAAAGACCAAAGGAGGGATACTGAGGCTTAATAAAGGGGAGGGAATGTGGGCAGAAGGTGATAGTGAAAAAGCAGGGTTACTGAACGAATATTTCTGATTGGTATTCACAAAGGAAGAGGAGGGGGAGATACCTAAACCAAACAAGAGAAACACTCTGAAGATTGGGGTCGCTACCAGTCCATTTAGAGAAGAAAGGGTTCTGAAGGAACTAATAAAATTGAACATGGACAAAGCAATGGGGCCCGATGGGATTCACCCAAGAATTCTAAAAGAACTAAGGGTAGAACTAGTGACACCACTGACTACTCTCTTTAACAAATCATGGGAGGATAAGGTGGTACCTGAGGACTGGAGGAGGGCTGATGTGATTCCTCTTCACAAAAGTGGGAGCAGGACAGAGGCAAGAAACTACAGACCAGTTAGTTTGACCTCAGTGGAAGGAAAAATGATGGAATCACTTCTGAAGGAAAGAATTGTTGAGTACCTAGAGGCCAGTGGGGCACAAGACCCAAGGCAGCATGGATTCACAGTGGAAAGGTGATGTTAGATGAATCTAATAGATTTTTTTGACTGGGTGACCAAAGTAGTAGACCAGGGAGAGGCTGTGGACATGGCCTACCTCGATTTTAGCAAGGCATTTGATACAGTCCCACGCAAAAGATTAATACACAAGTTAGCCAGCCTTGGAGTGGGTCCCAAGGTGGTAGCCTGGATAAAAAATTGGCTAGACAACAGGACGCAAAGGGTAGTAGTAAAGGGAGTCCACAGTGAAGGAAGGAGGGTTACTAGCGAGGTAAAACAGGGTTCAGTACTGGGACCGGTCCTTTTTAATGCCTTTATAAGTGACATTGCAGAGGAACTGGAAGGAAAAGTATGTCTCTTTGCAGACTATGCAAAGATCTGCAACAGGGTTGATACACAAGATGGAGTGGAAAGGATGAGAAGGGACTTGGCATGGTTGGAGGAATGGTCAAATGTATGGCAGCTCAGATTCAATGCAAAGAAGTGCAAGGTAATGCATCTGGGAAACAAAAACCCAGGGGAAGAGCACACAATGGGGGATGAGATACTGACAACAGTAAAAATGGAAAGGGACCTGGGGGTAATTATATCAGATGACCTAAAGGTGGGCAAGCAAATGTCAGAAGGCAGTAAGGAAGGCTGGGGGATACTGGGATGCATAGGGAGAGGCATCAATAGTAGAAAACAGGAAGTTGTTATCCCTCTGTACAGACAGTTGGTGAGACCCCATCTGGAGTACTGTGTGAGTTCTGGAGACCCCATCTGCTCAAAGACATAGACAGAGTGGAGGCTGTCCAGAGGAGGGCAACCAAAATGGTGCAGGGTCTGCACCAGAAGACATACGAAGAAAGACTAAAGGAGCTTAATATGTATACTCTTGAGGAAAGAAGGGAGAGAGGGGACATGATAGAAAATTTCAAGTACAGTACCTCAAGGGAATCAACAAAGTCCAAGAAGGTAGTATCTTTCAGAAAAAGAGATGTGCAAGAACATGGGGGCACAATTTGAAGATAGAGGGGGGGATGGCTCAGAGGTAATGTGAGGAAATATGTTTCCACAGAGAGGGTTGTGAATGCATGGAAAAGCCTCGCTGAGGAGGTCATGGAGTCAAGAACAGTGGGGGAATTCAAGAATGCATGGGACAGATATAAGGGAGTCCTAGTGGGGGTTAGGAGGAAGTAAGCTGCTGGTTAACTAGGATCTGCAGTTTATCTGTTAGATAGGAAAATGGGCAGACTAGGTGGGCCAAGAGGTCCTTATCTGCCATCAAATTCTATGTTTCTGTGTTTCTATATTTCTAATCCATAAAACCAGCTTAAGGCTGGTTCATTTCCCATATGGTGTGATACAGCCGAGGCACACTGATGAGTCCTGGTAGCATGATACATGTGTCTGTGTCTTTCTGTTTGCACCCTTTGCAAGTTGTGTGAGAGGCCTTTTGGCTACATGCAGTCTTGCTTAGAGCCGAACCAGCCTAAAATATCATGGTGATTTGCATATACATCCCATGATGCTTTGCATTATGGTGTTGCAGTAGCAGCCACAGACACCGCCAGCTATTTCCCAAAATTTCTGTGACATTTCCAGAAATATCTCCTGCTTTCTGCATTTCCACAGTAGGGGCAGCAGAGAGAAACTCTTCAGAAATTTCATGAAATATCTGGAAATGGCTGGCAATGTCTGTGGCTACTACTGTATGTGTAATTTTGTAGTTCTTTGAAACTTGGCTTTATTGCCAGTGCTCTTTTGGGTAACCCTTACCTCAGTGCAAGCATAGAGGACCTTTGTCTTTTAGCTTGTTTTTGCTTTTGTGGGGCTCACCCTGACCCTTACCTGTAAGACCAACTTAGAGCTGGTTCATTTCCCCTGGGTTGTGATACAGATGAGACACAGTGATGAGTCCTGGTAGGATCAAACATGTGTCTGTGTTTGTACCCTTTGAAGGTTATGTGAGAGGCCTTTCGGCACCATGCATTCTTGCTTAAAGCTGAACCAGCCTAAAGTTTCATGGTGATTTGCATATACATCTCATGATGCTTTGCACTATGGTGTTGTTTGTAATTTTGTAATTCTTTAAAACTTGGCTTTATTGCCAATGTCCTTTGGGGTAACCCTGCCTCAGTGCTTCCGCACTGAGATTCTTTGTCTTTTAGCAAGTAGTATAGGACTGTTTAATTCAGCTATATTTGAATACATCTAAAAGGAACATTTTTGGGAGGAGATTTTAACTGTGGGTTATCAGACAAAGACTGGGGTAGAAGGACAAATAAAGTGTTTTGTGATTCCAGTTATCTTAAAAATGTGTCAGAAAGCAGGCTTATTAGATGCTTCTGCCATGGCTACAAAAAAGCTAAAGAATACATTGTCAACCCAAGTAGATTTTTGGTTAATTTCATTTACATTTCATGTAATACAGGTGGATACTATTCACTGAAAACCTCAGATCATAAAATATTTAGTGCGACAGTAGGAAGTAAGCAGCATTGAAGCACTGGGCCAGGTTTCTGGCGAATGAATCCTGCTTGTCTAGAAAATGTAGATATTATAAGAAAGCTGGTATACCTTCTGTTAGCCATGAAAACGGTCAATGTCAATTGTATTTATATAGCGCCCAATCCCTAGGGCTCTGAGCACCTTACAGTACAAATGAATAAAACAATAGCACACTGTCCTAGTTCAATTCTGTCTGATGGAAACCTCCTAAAAGACCCTCCATCCATTGTGGAGGGAATAAATCAATTATTCGTGGACCTGAATAAGTACACATTGAATCTGTTGCCAACCCCTGATTCCTCCATCCATGCACATCCCCATGCTAGCCTAGGCTCATGCCGTGCTTTCCACTTAAAAACCACAACCAAAAAGGAAGTTCTCAGGTTATCAAAATTAAAGGAAGAGAGGTCCCCTGGCTATGATACTGTTGAGCCCAAGTTCCTTAAATTAGGGTCACTGGCACTTGCTATACCTATCAGTAATCTAATCAACAGGTCCTTCCTTTCCAGCTCCATTCAGAGCAAATGGAAAGTGGCCGTGGTAGTCCCACTCCACAAGGATGGCTCCCATGCCATTGAAAACTACAGACCCATTTAAATTCTCTGCCCTCTGGCCAAATCCAAGTGAGGTTACTGTATAACCAACTACAGTTCTATTTGAAGTCAATCCACCTGCTCACCGACTGCCAGCATGGTTTTAAAAAGACCTTTACAAGGGCTATAGTTATTATAGTTATCTGCCAACACTCTCAATGCAAGTGATGAAGGCCTGATTACAGGAGCAGTACTTGTTGACCTGACAAAGTCCTGCAACCTTGTCAACCACCACCTCCAACTAAGAAAACTTAACCTGCTAGGTCTGGACTGCCTAGCGATAATCTGGCTAAAGACTTTTCTCATTGGGAGATTCCAAAGGGTGAAGTGGTCAAGATTGCTGTCTTCTCTCAGGCCTATATCACATGGTGTACCTCAGGGATCTGTCCTTGGTCCATTACTTTTCTCGCTCTTCATCAATGAGCTATCCAACTTCTGCAATGGTCCATCTGTGCAACTTTACGCAGATGACGCCGTTCTCTTTCATTCCTACAAAAACATGGACTGGCTTAATCAAAGCCTTAACTCAGATTTCAATAAACTTTGAATCATGGTTCTCAGACAACCATCTAATTCTTAAAAAAACCAAAAAACAAAGTCATGGTATTCCATAATCCCTCCTCTACAACCTCTATATTTTTTCACAATACCCTCTCAATATATACTCACTAGCAAGGAATTCTACAGAAGTAGTCCAAACTTTAAAATACTTAGGACTGAACCATGACTCAGCTTTCTCATTAGAGGTCCATGTCTCCTTGCTAACTAAAATTATCAACCAGAAATTAGGCCTGTTATACCATCTCCACCCCCTTTTATCCACCACCTCCTGCCATAAAATTGCCTCCACATCCCTTCTCCCTATACTCTACTATGGCTCACCTCTACTTCGCTCTGCTCAGCCCTCTTCCATTGCCCGGCTCCAACATCTCAATTGTAGAATCAGTTGCTTTGCTTTAGGAGCCGATTCCAGAAAACATTACTGCAACATCATGACTACCCTAAAGCGGCCAGATTATGACTCAAGGCTATAATACCTCACTTTATGCTTTGTATACAACCTAGTAAATCTTTTCAATTCACCATGTCTAAGGGATATTGTCTATCACAAAGAAACTTTTCATCCACTTGGGCCTTACACATTACCTATTCTAGCAAACCAGAAGCCGCTCTATCCCACTGGTAGTGGATCCTTCGCCTACTCTGCCACTACAGCATGGAATGCACTACTGCCTCATCTTCTCTCTTGTACCTCCCTATCACTATTCAAAAAATTGTTATCTACACATCTGCTCAGACCTCCGTCCTGCATTTGTTTTCGCTAATCATTGCCTGTTCTGTACCAAATTTACTGTCATTTTATTTCTATAATCATTACTATTCTTCTATAGCCTGAGATGAAAACCCTATTAAATCTACAACATGAACTTTTGTAAAATTGTTTATCACTCTGAACATTTTATAAATCTGTATATATCTGTGTAATTTCATCTATATATGATGTATTGTATTGCATTGTATTGTATTGTATTGTATTGTGCTGCATTGCATTGTATTGTATTGCATTGCATTTTATTGTATTGTATTGCATTGCATTGCATTGCATCACATTGTATTGTAGTGTATTGTCTCCCTGGTCTCCCCTGAAAAAGGGACTGCATGGTCTCAATGGGCTCACCCAGTTACCAAAATTCAAATAAATAAATAGCAAATAAAAGCTGGCCACAGTTAACAATCAAAGATCCAGGCCGTACCATAGATTAAAAAGATGAGTTTTTAAATAATTTTAAAAATAGCCAGTGAAGGAGCACCTCTCACTTCTTGGGGAAGGGTGTTCCAAGAATTGGGGCTGCCACAGTGAACACCCTATTGCCCATGGATTTTAAAGGGTGACCTAGGAATGGTGAGGAGGTCTGCCTGACCATACCAGTGATAAATATACAGAATGACTTGTATATAACAGAAATAGTAGAAAGGGGAATGGGGTGAATTGGAAAGAGATGTTGTCTTCTTGGACCAATAACAAGTTTTTTATTCAGTTATTCACAGATACTTATGGATGGTATTAGAAATATATAGGCTGCCAGATGCTTTCATTAATATGATTAAAATGTTTTATAAGAAAGCAGAGGTACTGACTGTGGTGAATGGGTGGGTAGGGGCCCCTTGTTCTTTAAAAATGGGAGTATGACAATGGTACCCTCTGAGTCTTCTCTTATATGTTTTCAGTATAGATCCTATTCTCTGGTACATTGAGTCTCTGAAAGATATTTGTGCCATGACAACAAAAACAGGACAGGAAATTGCCAAAATAACACCATATGCAGATGATATGGTATTACTAGTGAAAGATTAGGAATCTGGGAACAGTGCAATAATTAGGCTAAGAGAACCTTCGGATGCCACAGGAATCATTATCAACAAAGAAAAAAGTGAAACCTTATGGCTAAGGACCACAGAGGACCCGGCATTAGATACTATTTTAACCACCATAGAAATTATACAAATGCTGTGGGTTACATTTTGGCTTGGAGATATGGCCACAAATAATTGGATAATCAGGATGGAGATAGCAGAGAAGACAGTTACCACATGGATATCTTAGCCAATGACATGGAAGAATAGAGTATATTTGATTAAAACTTTCATAATTCCTCTTTTTTGTTTATTTCCTATATTTTGCCATTCCCACGTTGTTGCAAGCCTGTCTGTATAGCATCTTCAGAGTATTTTGTTTAGATTACTATAGGGAAGCAGGTTGTATCCTGTTCAAAGATGTCATACCTATAGTTCCATAAAAGAGGGTGGCTTAGGGATGATAAATCCTATTGTTTTGTTTTTCTTTTGCATGTTTTTTAAATTTAATTTAGCATCACTTCTGCACAGGCTGTGTTGCCTTGGACAAACCTTTGTGGAATGGTGTGAGATTTTGATCCCACTATGGGAAAGAGAGAAAATTAGTTTTTTTGAAAGAGGGCCCTCCCTGTCATACATTAAAGTATGTTTGTTTGTTTTTTTGAAGAAAGCACTGGAAACTTATTGTGGCACAAACTGAATCCCTACATAGAAAGCAGATACACTTGACAATTACACTGAATCCCTACATAGAAAGCAGATACACTTGACAATTATGCTTAGTTTCTTTTTTGAAGTACCCATGCTCACTAGTAGTAATAGAGTTCTCAGTCACCGTATCCTTGAGGCTATTATAGAATCTCTTATCCCGATCAACATGTTGGCTACACTGTTGATGTATAGGCATGAGAAACTTAATGTTAAAAAACAATCACAAGCACAAAACTGTAGCAGATAAGATATGTCCTCAACCACAATGTAGAAGATGTTTTGAAACAATAAATCATTTGTTTTTGAATGTTCTTTCATTATACAGTTCTGGCCCCTATTGGAAGCTAGATAGAAAGAACCCTGTTTTACAAATATTACATATGACATTTTGGTGTTAGATAATTTGACTGTTGTCTGGCGCAAATGGAACCCAGTGACTATTTATGTTAGTTTTGCATGTTTAAAATTGGTAACTTGGCAAGAAAGATGCTAATGGATATTACAACAGAAAGAACTCATTGTATTAGAAATTTTTTCATAAAATATGTCATGAAGTAACTGGAATTTACAACAAAGAATTTAAAAGTTTAACTAGGCGCCAGTTTTCTGATTTGTGGCAGTGGCATGGAATACATATAATGACATAAAATGGAGTAGGCCTTGTAGCAGGGGTGTCCAACCTTTTCGGGGTAATGAGTCACATTTAAATTTCTGAGTAAGACGTGCGCCACAACAACGTGAAGACTGTCCCATACCCAATGTGCGGCCCTTACCATACCCATATTTAGCCATATTTAGCCATATTTAGGAGTTAAAATAATAACATAGTCATAGTCAATAGTCAATAATTGTATTTTATTAAGTTTTATTAAGTTACAGTACTTTAAAAATAGTTGTAATTTTAAAACAATTATTCATAATAGCTCTGGAGCTTTAGATTTGCTTGCAGGCATAGTAAAAAGTAGCTTGTTGAGCACTCAGGGCACTTTTCAGCTCCTGCACTTTGACTTTTCTCAAATTTAAAAGATTATGACATGTACTTGACATGTAATTGATAAACCCCTTGAGAGCCACATCAAACTGCTTCGAGAGCAATGAGTGGCTCTCAAGCTACAGGTTGGCCGCCCCTGCCTTATAGGGAATTTATATATTGTTTTGTTTTTCTGTTTTGCCATTTTTGAGTTAAGGTGTGCATTAATAGTAGGGGTGTATAGGACTTAAAATGTGTTAGATGGATAAGTGTTTTGTTTTGCATCTTTTTTTAAATAAAAGAAGAGGTTACCTGGGTGACATAACTACATAAAACTTGGAGACAGAGGTGGTGTTGGGTTGCAGGTGAGATTCACTTTTTCCTGTTTCCAAAACACACATGGGAGGATTGTTACTGCAGCTGGTTTCTGCTATATTATGAATATATCATTTCAAACAAGCAGGGAGGACTGGTATGTGTCAGTTGGATATGATGATTTTGGTTTATGAGGGTAATTTGGTTGTTACTGTACTGTAATATGTGTTGATATTTTCTTTTAATGCACAGTTCCCATACTTTTCTTGAGCAATGCCATGGGATCTTTAACTTCTAGCTGAACAACCAGCAGAACAGGTGGGTGGGACCTCAGTTAAACCTCACATCTGAAAGAAGGCACCTCAGGGGTGGAGCACTCCCCTCATGCTGCACTACAGTGTCAGTATATTGGGTTTTTGATGATGATGCTAGGCAGACTAAGTCTAGATGAACTGTGGAAAGGGGATTGTTTAGAAATATACTGTAAGCTACTGGCACAGAACTAGGAGTACAGCATTTCTTTGTTTTATAAATCAGTTCATGGGAGGATGGGGAGAGGTAGGAAATGGATTAGTGAATAAACCAAGAGCACCACACTTTTATGGACAATGGGCTCAATTTTCAAAGTCCCCGATTGCAGCAAAGTGGTCTGGGATCTGACACAAGTTATACATATTGGAGCCAAGAATCCCACGACAGAGTACTACCTGCGTGGAGTCCAGGTATCTGCAACAGAGGAGGAGGAGAAGGACCTGAGAGTGATGATCACTAGTGAGCTGAAGCACTCCATGCAGTGCAAGAAAGCAGCAGCCAGGGCAAACACGATGACAGAATATATAGCTAGGGAGATCAGTAGTAGGAGACAGAAGGTTATACTACCCTTGTACAGGTCACTGGTGAGGCCACATCTAGAGTATGGAGTTCAGTACTGGTGCCCACACCTCAGAAAGGATATTAACCTTCTGGAGAAGGTCCATAGGAGTGCTACAAAGATGACAGCAGATCAGCAGGGTAAGGCATATGAGGAGAGGTTGAGGGCATTGAACATGTTCTCCCTGGAAGAAAGGAGAGAGAGCATGTACAAGCTCTGGCAGTTCATTCGGTGGCCAGCCGTGGTGGTGTGAGGAGGGCTGTGCTGGTCGCCAGATAATGGCCTGGGATGAGAGGAATGGGGTGGTGGGCACTACTTGCCAGGGTGGGGGACCAATAGATCACCAGGGATTGATTTCAATATATATTAAAGTGTAGGGGCAGATTGGGGGGCACTGAATCACCAGGGATTGATTTCGATATATATTAATGTGTAGGGGCAGATGGGGGGGCACTGGATCACCAGGGCTTATATTGTCTTTTGTACAATAGAGGTTATGGGCACATTGGGGCTGGGGGACCAGTTACTGACCTATTGAGGGGAGGCACACAGTGGCACATGGAGGACTACTCTCCCAGGGGATGTCTAAGTACTGTTAGACCAGCCCTTGGCTGGTCTAACAGTACTTCACACTTTGTCCCTGAGGAGGGCTTTGAAAATCTGAAATTCAGAGTTGTGGCAGCCAGAGTCCACCGCAAGCCCACTAGTGCCATGCTGTAGCCACTTTTGTGGTGCAAGGCTGGCACAAGCACACTTTGGTGCAAGCAGCATGGAGCTTGATGCAGGCTGCTTTCCATAATAGCGCAGGGTGCTTCCCTTGGCACAAGGTGCTTGTTGTGTCCAACATGTTGGACACAAGCACCTTGTGCCATTTTAGGGGCTTTCAACATCTGGCCTAGTGTCTTGAAGGGCTTTCCTTAATCTTCCCTAAGAGTGTGGAGCTTAACAGAAAATTAAGGTGGTCCCATCGCTTTTGACACTGTATCACTGGGTGTGGCATACATTTCTAGAATCCAAGTGGCCATATTCCTACTGCTGCCTTGGAGATGTGGTGAGGCCTCCAGTGTGGCAAGTTCTTTTACACAATGAGGCCATTGGGGGCTCCTTCTCCCTTTATCTGTTGCTGTCCTGTTGTGCCGACCTAGGTTTAGGCTGCAAACAGCCTATGGTGTGTTTGAATTTTAAAATGATGCAGTAGCTCCACCTGGGGAAGAGATTAGAGATGTGTGAAGTCCACAAACTTTGATCTGCAAAATATTTTGTGGATTGCATTCAATACACGAAGCACAATTTGTGATATTAGCCAATTCGTGGAGCACCGGATCAAATGTGAAGTGTGGAATTTCATGGGCAAAATTCCACACTTCACACACAAACTTGGCCCACAATGTATCTAGTGGTTCCCACCCACCATATTTAATTTAATTCCTGTTGTCCACTGTGGTCCCCCCCACCAATCGCTGCCCAGTCCACCACAATGTAAGAAATATAGATGTTTTATTTTTTTTAATTAAATCACTAGTATCTAGTGATCCCTCCACCCCCCCCGATGATTGCAGGCCACAGTTAAAATAATTAAAATCACACCCGGCTCCCACACACTCCCACCGATCACTGACCAGTTGGCTATATATATATATATATATATATATATATATATAAAATTAAATTAAATCCCTAGTGTCTACACATCCCCCCTACTGATCGTGGGCCACAGTTGGAAATAATTAAAAATCGCCCCATGGCCCCACACACCCCTGCTGATCACTGGACAGTCAACCACAATGTAAAAATATATATACATTTTTTTAAATTAAATCGCTGGTGTCTAGCAGACCCCCCCCACCCCATCAGGGAGTGCCCCACCATACCACCCCACTCTCTTCCATCCCAGTCCTGAGGGGGCCACTGGCACAGCCCTCCATTCACCTCAATGGTCAGCAGCCCAACTCAGGTCTTAATGATTGAGTGCATGCTTGTACAAGTAGGCGCTTATTTATTTACAGTTTGCAGTCATTTTAGGCAGTTTTTAAGAGGGGTAGAGAATGGAAGGGGGCTGCTCCGGTCATCATCGGGAGGGGTGGTATAAGGAAAAACGGCTTTGTACAATGCCATTTCCCCCATCCTGCCCCCCACCTGTGACCAGAGCAGCCCCCTCCTATTGTCTCCTCCTGAAAAACTGCCTAAAAGAACCACAAGCTGTCAATGAATGAGCTAGTGCTTGTACAAACATGTGCTCATTCAATAAGAGCTCAGTCGAGCTGCTGGCTGTGGTGGTGAGTGGCGGACTATGCCAGTGGCCCACTTAGGGTCAGAATGGGGGTGGGGGGAATTGTGGGGCACTGCCTGATGGGGTGAGGTGGTCCACTAGACACCAGGGATTTAATTAAAAAAAAAGTATATATATTTTTATATTATGGCTGACTGGCCAGCGATCGGCAGGTGTGTGTGGGGGCCGAGGGTGATTTCAGTTATTTCAACTGTGGCCCACAATTGGTGGTGGGGGGATCACTAGACACCAGAGGTTAAAACTATATACTGTATATACATATTTACATTGTGACTGGCTGGCCAGCTATCAGCAGGGGTATGTTGGGGCCAGGGATGATTTTATTTATTTCAACTGTGGCCCACACTTGGCGGGGGTGGGAGGATGGGGACCACTAGACACCAGGGATTTGATTTAAAAAATACTTTTTAAATTGTGGCTGACTGGCCAGCAATTGGTGGTGGGGGGGGTGTGGTGGGTGATATTAATTTGTACAACTGTGGCTGGTGATCAGCTGGGGTGGGGGGGGGACAACTAGACACCAGGGATTTGAAGGATTCAACATATGTAACTTCTTCTTGCTATGGGTTTACTTTAAGTGCAATTTGCACTTCAAAAATCCCAAAAGCAAAGCTAAGTTACAAATGGTGAATGTTCAGTTGACAGCCACAATTTCATGAATTGATTCACAGATGAGAATTTTGTGACTTTGTTGCATCTCTAGTAAAGATAGGTGTAACCTAGATATACACAGACCAATACTACCAAGGAAACTTATCTGTATTTGCTGCCCACCTCCCATTCAGCAGCTAATCAACAGTTCTTATGATCTATCCTGACATGACAAAACAACATAATAAACAATCAACATGTTTATTATCAAACAAGGGGCAAAAAGAACAAAGGGTAATAAAGGGAATTCGGATCCTTGTTACCAGAGACGCAGAAATTGCAAACATAGGGATTACTGCACCTGGAGGCAGGTGTCACTGTGTGAACATCAGTAACAACAAACTGGAAAAGGCAGAAAAGTCACACCCACAATTATGGGAAAATAACAGACACTAACAGTCACCTATCTGTTCACTTCAAAAGACACATTTTTTATTTTAAGTGCAAATAGACAGTGCAAAGAAAGTTACCACTTACAGGCATCATGCTATGGAACCCAATAGCAAACAACTGCCATCCTGAGAAGAAGAAGATTGGTAGCTGACTTGAGAAATTTCAAATGCTTTACATCAGGATGGTGTTTTTCTGCTTTCGGGGTACATAGAACCATGTCTGTAAGTGATAATTTTCATTGTACTTCCTATTTGTAGTTAAAATAAAAATGTGTCTTTTGAAAAGAATAGATAGCTGACTGTTCTTGATCATTATTTTCCCAAGGCACAGGTGTGACTTTTCTTCCTTTTCCCAGTTTACTAGAGATGTAGTGAAGTTTTAATTCGCTGGTGAAGTTGGTGCAACATTGCTGAAATCTGCACTTTGTGAATTTTCCAGCAGACTCACCAATTTCACCATGCAAATTGCTTTTGTTTTTTAAAAACCTTGCAAACTGTAATACAAAAACCTGCCCTCCACTCACTGTACTGTAATACTGCTCCCTCCCACTTCCCCAAAATGTTATAGTCATAAATACCCCCCATCCCCTGCTGGCACCCTCTCCCCCACCCTAGTGAATTTCAACTCAAAGTAATACAAGCAAGCACATAGCATAAGTATAATATATTCCTTCCCTCCACCCTTCATGCCAAACATACTCACCCCACCTTTCCCCACCCATGACACACCACCAGGTCCATCAGTAATCATAACACACCCCTGCCAATCCCTTCTGACTCCCACCACCTTACTTGGCCCACCAGTACCCAGAAGAAATGTGTCATGTAATAAAAAGAACAGTCCCTTGGTGTAGAACATCTGCTCTGTTCAGTGTTCAGTCAGTAATGGCACTGCTGCATGAATGAATGTTGGTATATTTGCACCTAGAAAAGCCTTATTGGCTGAAAATTCAGCCAATCAGATTTTACTAAGACCAAAGACATGGGGGAAGGAGGGAAGAGTGTTTTTGGTATGCAGGTGGAGGGAAGGGTGCATTGCAGTTATGTCATGTGCTTGCTTGTATAACTTTGAGATTAAATTTGCTAGGGCAGGGTGGTGAAGGGAGGAGGATACAAGTGGAGATGTGATTAGGGTATTTATGACTACAACATTTTGGGGAGGTGGGAGTGGGTGGTATTACAGCACAGTGGGTGGAGAAGGTTTTTTCTTACAATTAGATATGCAGTTTTGTAGTTTTTCACCAACAAATTACACAGATTCATGCAGTGAACTAGGCACGTTGCCTAATTTGCCCATAAACTGGCAATTCCCACAGATTCACTGTGCAAATTTGGCTAATTCATTGAGTAAATAACTATGTGCATTGCAGTCATCATCAAAGTTACTCAATTCAACTTATGTACAAAACAACACAGCCTGCAAAGGCCTCACCATTTAGTCTCTGTTCACCCTCAGTGACTGCACCTGACTTAAACCCCAAAGGCCACAAAGGTAAGGGTTCTTCATTTGATGCAGCATGTACTCTGGATTGATGAACATTTTCTAGCAGTAATATGGGGCTCAGTGGCGTATACTCACTTTTCTTCGCAAAAGCTTAATCAAAAGTGGCAGAAAAGGGATTTCCTAATGTTCCATTCCTAACAAACAAGAAAACCTTTGGAGCCTAAATTACAACTTATGCTCTGTCAACTGCAATGAACATGTGGTCAATGGATGTCTCTTCTGCAAAGCAAAGTTGAACAAGGTTGGCAGACTCAATCATTTTGGTGGATTGTACTCTTTTCTGTTAGGGTTTTCATTCCTCACACATATCAATTCCTTCTGGTGAAGTTACATCTCGTGATCACTCTCTCTCCACATTCCAAACTCTGCTAATGCCCCCAAACCCTTTGAGCTGGTTGCCTGCCAAGGCTTCCCCATGGTCAGCCACTGCTCCTGAGAGAAGACATTAGGTTTCAGTCCACTGAGGATACAGTTGTGGTGAGCACCAAGGTATACTCACCCTTGGATGTACCCAGCTGTGTCAATGGCATAGGCAAGGGCTTGACATGTATATGTCTAGCAGTTCAGCAACACGTTCCTCTAAAAAAGTCAGCAAATGCTGATTCTAAATTTTTTAGTCACAGAAGCAACTGTAGCAGTAAAGGTAGAATTAAAATTCACTTTTTTTACATTTGCTTGCGCACAAGGAAGAAATGTTTTGTTAGAATAAATGGCATTTCAGGGGTGTGTCACTGCCGACCTATTACAGTGCAACCTGGAAGGGACTCTGCAGACCAGACCAATGGCAATTCACCGTGGTCATGACACAACTCACTGGAAACTTCATGTACAGTAGTTAAAAGGACTGAAGCTGCTGTTATCGGGGGGGGGGGCTTCAGTTCTTTCATTTGTATGAAGCCAATCAGAATGTCTCACTCTACATGATATGCAACATAGAAACATTGAATTTGAATGCAGATAAGGACAGCTTGGCCCATCCAGTCTGTCCATTTCTTCCTACCTGCATTATCACATCAGACTGTGCCTGACCTACAGTTTTTCCTCTCTGCCCCTTTCCTTTCCACTATGATTCTTTTGTGCTTATCCCATGCTTTCTTGAACCCCACCACTGTTTTTGGCTCCCACCACCTTCACTGGAAGGCTGTTCCAGGAATCCACCACTCTTTCTGTGAAGAAGTACTTCCTCACATCTCTATGGAATCTACCCCCCTCTAGCTTCATAGCATGCCCCCTTGTTCTTGAGCACCTTTTTATCTGAAAAATACTCCCCTTCTGTGTTTTTTTTACCAATCAATATCTATCTGTCTGTCTGTCTATCTATCTAGCTATCTATGCTTCTTGATTACATGGCTATTGAGAGAGTGGTAAATGAAGTGCAGGCTATGTTAACTATTTCTGAGATCCTACCAGTTCCCAGGGCCAGTGAGAAAGTAAATAATAAAATAGCAAGAATAAATAACTGGCTAAGACGATGGTACCTTATGTATGATATTGAATGTATAAAAACATGGGAAGATTTTATTAATAAGCCAGCGTTATACAGTAAGGATGGACTTCACTTGAATAAAAAAGGGAGCAAAAACTGAGACAATCGATAAGGTTACACATAGACAGACATTTAAACTAGTGTCAATGGGGAGAAAGGGCCTCAACAGGTTTGCAGACAACAAAAATATTGGGGGTAGGGATAAAGGTAAAATAAGATCAAAAGTAATTAAGGCTAAGAAGCTAAGGGTCCTTCTTATTAATGCTAGGAGTATTAAGAAAAAAAAATAGATGAGTTGAGGTATATTTTATGCAAAGATAATATAGATGTATGTGGAATAACGGAAACATGGCTAAATGAGGATGACTGGGTTCCAGATATTCAGGGATATAATTATATGCATAGAATAAGGTATGGAAAGACTGGTGGAGGGGTTGGACTGTTTGTGACAAATCATCTTAAAGCACATGTTGTTGAGATCTAGGAAATTGAATTCACTAATATAGAACAGTTGTGGGTTAAATTGAGAACAGGACTCACAATTACAGTATCACTTTAGGCTTATCTTACTGTTCACCCAGTTTGTCTGAAATTGAAAATAACTCCTTCCTTCACATGATTGAAACCATGGGCCTAAATAATAATTGTATCCCGATAGGGGATTTTAATTTCCTGAATATAAATTGGGGGAATTATCAGGGTAGTAGTAGTGTAGAGTTGTAGTCTAGAACAATATGTTAAAGAGCCAACAAGAGATAGGAATGTTTTAGACTTGATTCTAAGTAATATTTAAGGTATTATAGGGGATGCAAAGGTTATACAACCTTTGGGATCTAGTGATCATAATAGTGTCTCTTTTTTTATCATGGAAGGGTTAGTCAAAATTCAAGGGAAAACAAAAATTAGAAATCATGGTAGAGCAGATTATGTTAAGATAAAAGAAGTGTTACAGGCCTGGCAGTGGAAATTGGAATGGTCAGATCTCAGTACTGAGGAAATATGGTTAAAAGTTAAAAATAAAATACAACAATGTATAACAGCCTTTGTCCCACTGGTAGAGAGATATGATAAGGCAGGTAGAGTGCCCAAATGGTTTAACAAAAAGATGCATAAATTAATAAAAAAGAAAGATAAGGCACATAAAAAATATAGGGAGAACCAGAATGAAGTGACTATGGATAGAAATAAGCTCTTACTTAAACAGTGTAAAAAAGGAATATGAGTGGCTAAAGCAAAGATGGAACAGGGGTTAGCTAATAGTAAAAAGGACAACTATAAAAAGTTTGACAGTTATGTTGCGAATTTGAGAAGCACCAACAAATCAATAGTTAGTCTAAAGATGGGAGATAGATTAACAGATAATGAAGAAGAAATGGCAAATTCTTTAATAAATACTTTTTAAGTGTATTCCAAGACCTGAATGAGCATAGAAATAAGCAAGCGTGAGAAGTAAATACTCAACTTGGATTACTTAGTGACTGCTGCACAGGTAAAGGAAAAGTTGTTAAAGTTAAATAAATATAAATCTTGCGGCCCAGATGGAGTGCATCCTATGTTTCAGAATGCACTGGCATCAGAAATTGCTGGCCCTTTGGCTATCCTCTTTAATAAATCCATACTAGAAGGGAGAGTCTTAAAAGTCTGGAGAATGGCTAATACTATGCCAATACATAAAGTGAATGATAAGGCGGTGGTAGACAACTACATGCCAATAAGTATTACTACTGTGATAGGTAAAGTAATGGAGGCCTTTGTTGAGGAATTTTTAGAGGAGAATCTAAGACAACTCAAAGAAGTAGACATTTCACAGCATGGGTTTGAGTCTGGCAGGTCATGTATCAGCAGCTTGTTACACTTCTTTGAACCCATGAGTCAGGCATTAGATTATGACCTACCAGTTGATGTAGTGTACTTGGATTTTGCCAAGGCTTTGGACTCGGTGTCCCACAAAATCATGTTGAATTCCCTTAAAAAGATTGGGGTACAGCAATATTTTATCAAGAGGATAGAATCATGGTTGTTAGACAGATACCAGAGGGTGCAGATAAAAGGATTTTTCTCAGACTGGGGAGTGGTTGTTAGTGGGGTGCCCCAGGGATGTGTTTTGGGGCCCATACTTTTTAAAGTTTCTGTCTCCACCATGCAAGTGTCAAAAGGAGCATGGATCTGCAAATATGCAGATGATACAAAGGTGGGAGCAATTGTGAATGATTGAGAATCTATTACAAATTTCAAGAAGCAGCTGCAAGAACTGGAAAACTGGGCTAAACAACATAAGCTGAGATTTAATGAAAAGAAGTGCAAGGTAATGCACTTTGGTCACAATAATACCAAAGCATCCTACATAATTAATAACAAAATTATTTTAAGTACTAATTATGAAAAGGACCTGGGGGTAGTAATTATAAATACTCTGATGTTTGATAAACACAATAAAGACATGACAAATAGGGCCAACAGGGTCATGGGTAACATTCTACAAAATATTAGGAGTAGAAAGGATAATGTCATTGTCCCATTGTTCAGAACCCTGGTCAGGCCAATTCTAGAGTATGGTACCCCCTTTAGTACTCCTCAGAGTGTTGGAACATCCAGAAATATAGAAAGGGTGCAAAGGAGAGTGACTAAAAAAATTAATAGGCTCCACATTATGGATTATGGAAGCAGACTATGGAAATTGGGGTTATACTCAACGGAATATTGCAAAACAAGAGGAGATTTGTGCTATGTGTATAATGCTTTCCAGAATGGAATATTGTGGGAAATGGCAGGCTTATGCAAAAAGAAATTGTCTGGTAGGGCAACTAGAGCACATATATATCAGCTCCAAGGGGAAATGTATAGGACCACTAAAAGGGGAAGGTGGTACAATCAGAGGGTAGTGGAGGTATGGAATGCCCTGCCAAGTGATGTCGTTGGAGCAAGTAGCCTAGCAACCTTCAAGATATTGTTGGATAAACACATGGGGCAAAAGAAATGGGATATTGTCTACTGAAAAGTAAAGTGGCAAGTCCACAAATGGCCCCTGAGGCTACAGGACTTGTAATGATACCTATGAACCTATGAATCTATCTATCTATGCAACTGGGGTGCCTAGCCCCGGTACTGCTTCTTTCTGCCCCTTCCCTCCAGGTCACACACCCATCCATTCCAGTCTTTATTGTATTAATAATAGTGTTACCCTTGAAACTCGGATGATCCTTACATGTAGTTCTTTGCTTTCACTTATTGATCATGGTGCTAACATCTACTCTTTTTCTACGGAAAACATTCTTGCAAAACTTCAGACTACATTTAACAGTATTATACGCTTTGCTACTGAATTACCTAGACAGATGCATCATTGTCAGCTTTATAAATCATTTGGTTGTTTTCCCTTAACTGAAACTTTTCAATACAGATCATTCATTTTTTGGTATAAAATTCAGTTAGGTTTATTACCAGACTGTATTATCAGGCTATTTCCCCAAAATAATGCTGTTGTTCATACTAGAATACAATGTAGAAACTCTTTTAAGGTTCCTTTTTTTCATACTACCTTTTCTCAAAATTCTATAAATTTTGTGGCCACAAAACTGTACAATAATCTGCCTAATACTATTGTTGGCTGCTTAAGGCTGGCTGTATTTAAGAAATCCATCAAACCTTATTTATCAGACATGTCTGTATGTAAGTGTTTAAACTGATTTTACAATTTTATTTTTTTCTCTTGGATGTTGTATTTATTGTATCTTGGATGTAAGTTCTGTATTGTATTATTTATAAGTGGACACCTGTGAAAATGGGCATTTTTGCCCACATGCCTTCCAGTATAAAATAAACATGAAATTAAAAATGAAAATATATATTTAATAAATGATATAGAAGCAGATTGGGGTGCTCACATCTGGGATCATTTCTCTTGACTCCCCCTCCAGGTCACCCATCCCTGTTTCCCTTATGTAGGTGGTGACACCGGGTTCCCCATCCCCAGTGCTGCAAAACACCAGTCACACACTGGAGTGCCCATTCCACAGTGTCAGAATATTTTTGAAAATAAAGAAAACTGTCCCTCAATTTTTTTTAACCTGTAAAACAAAATATGGTCCCTCAGTGATCTGCCCCAACACACCCCCACCCCACCCACCCTGACCTTGCACTCAGCACCCACCACCCCACACACCCCTCACTCCACCTGTACCCATACTCACCTGAACATGTCCCAGGGCCAAGATCCACTCCCTGATCAAAGACATGTCTTGTTGCTGGAACCACCGACTGCAATATGAGTAACTAAGGTAAATGTGGTTCAATGTATTTCAATGGGCCTTTGAAATTTGATGCATAACTTTGTCGTTTTTGCATATTTTTGCCTCAAATTTTCAGCAGAGACTTTTTGGGACCCCCATCTCATGACCAGTTGTGGTGGAATTATTCAAATCAGGCCTGAAAGGTGATATTGTGGTCGTATTGTGAAATCACCTTTTGGGTGGGATTTGAAAAATTTTCCCCACCCTTGTTCATGAGGTGAGGTCATAAGAAGGATATGTTGAAACTTTGGAGACACAATATGTAAAAATGTTGATGTTATGTGTATATATAGAAATTTTTATTTGCTCGCTCATAACTTTGGTAATGTGTAATATTTTGACCCCAAATTTTCAAAATAGCCATTTTTTCACACCGCATCATGAACGTGACAGCTGTCATTTTTCAAATCCTGGCTAAAATGTGTTTTTGCTTCTGTGGTGTGGAATGACATTTCGGTGGTATGGAATGACATTTTGGTAGGGATTTGAACATTTTCACCTACCAGGTTCATGAGGTGGGGGTATTAAGAAGGCTATGTTGAATATTTGGTGTACAAAGATGGAAAAATACCCAGGTTATGACTGAACATTACAGTATTTCAATGTTCACTCATAACTTCACTAATTTTCAATATATTGACTCCAAACTTTCAGCATAGTCAAAAATTTGACACGTGTCATTTTTTAAAATCCTGGATGAGACATGTTTTCACAACCCTGGTATGAAATTAAATTTTGGCCACAGTACTATAAATGGTACATGTCATGTTTATAGGGTGAATCATAAAACAAGTATGTTGAAATGTTGAGGTCAAAATTAAGAAAAAGTATAATTGTTCAACAACATTTTTGCATAATGCCAGTCTTCACTCTTGTAGCCATGTTTTGTGATCCCATGCCAATGAGCTGAGTTTGAGGGTGAGCTCAGTATACCCAGCTGGATGGGTGAGGGTGGGGAAATGGCGGTGTTATGTGACATCTCCCCAGTCAGGAAATGAAAGGTGCAGGGTTGTCCACATGGGCCCCAGTACCATATAATGAAGACAACTGTCCTGTTGCATAGGGCTCTGCACCTCTCCACCCATGGGTGGCAGAGTGCCTTGTGCATTGGCTGACAGACGCACTGTTTGCCCTGTGCATCTGTATCTGTGGTCACATGGAAGCTCAGGAAACTCAGAGCCCTGTGCCTATGAAGCCCACCAGACAGCTACATGAATTATTCACATCTGTCACTGCACAGAAGTGCATTGCCCTTGGAGAGTCTTCCCTTGGTGCAGGGCATCTGCATTTGTGCACTATCAGCAGTAAACACCTGTACAGCACATCCATACAAGCAAATGTTCAGCATCGACAAATGCTTTTTATGTATTAGCCATCAACCTTTCCTGAAGCGCCAAAGTGATCACAGTAGACATTGACTCTCATCAAGTCAAGACTTTTGCAGTTTCACATCAACTCTAAGATGAGCAGGCCCAAAGCCTGAGGGTCACAAGTGCTAACCAGCAATGCTATGAATGGTGATGGCTAAACTGCAGAAGCCAAAAAACAATGAACAACATGAGCAAGTCCAGAGGAAGAGGACTGCAAAAGTGATCCAGGGGCAACAAGGGAAGATGTATGAGGACAGGCTGGAGAGACTAAACATGTACTATCTGGAGGAGAGAAGAGTGAGAGGGGAGGACATGATAGAGACTTTACAAGTTCTTGTGGGAAACAAAATAGGGTAGACTGCACAAAAGCATTCACATGGAAACAAAAAGTTCAAAAGAAACAAAAGCACTATAACCATGGGGCATGGATGGATGCTGATTGGGTGATTCAGGAGGGATAGGAGTAAGTTCTTTTTCATAGAACAAGTGTGGATTAATGACATCATTTACTCAGGCAGGTATCTGAAACTAAATCCATGCCAGGGTTCAAACATGGAAGGGACATACACAAAGGACTAGTGAGGACCATGGGAAGGGGGGATGGTGGACAACCTGTAGAGTGGGGTGCCAAGACAGTAATCCAGTCCAATATTAGGTAACACACAGAGTCAAACAAACATGTGGGCAAACTGGATGGACCACTGAAGTTTAATCTGCCAGCAAGATATATGTATCTATGTAAGTCCTTTTTAAAGTCCAGAGAACTCAGAGCCCCTATTGGCCCTCATGTCTCAATTGTTACCATATTCTGAGTAAGTCAGCAAGCATGATGTGCTGCAAAATTGGAGCTACCATTCAGTGCAGACTCCTGGGGTTTTCCAAGGAACATTCCAGACAGGCGGCAGTACTTAGACTTCATGTGGCAACAGTCCACTTGCAGAGTTTATAAACAGATACTGTCCAAAGATGTGCTAGGAGGATTCTGGTGCCCAACTGATCCCCAAACAGTAGTCCAATGTGGGAAAAGATCTAGCAAACTCTCATTGTATGTGAAAAGGTTACAAACAAATTAAAAGGCACATCACTCATTTATGTAATAAAGCTGACATAACTCCTCCAAGCAATCCCTGTGGCAAGAAATGGCCCTCACTTCTTCTTCTTTAGATTATAGCTAGAACTGGTAAGCTAATTTAACAAACCCCAAGAAGTGGGATAACAAAACGAATTGCTCTTTTGTAACTTTCATTTTTTATCTCCAGCTGATGGAACGCTATGTATGCTTAAATGTATGTTTTGACACAGATAAAAAAGCAAAATAAAGAAATGATAACTGTGGGCTATGTTGCAGTTTCATTTCTAATACAACTCTTCCACAAATTGCTACAAAGTGAGTAAAACAATTCCAAACACAATGAGATTTTTTTCTTTAATTTAGTCACATGCATTGGAAAATCTGCTGTGATAAAAATACTATTATTATTCTGCTGTGTTTTGGCAGCTTCCTGTAGATTGACTGCCTTTGGAATTCCAGCACACAGTATGCATGAAAGTTTCTATATAAAAACAAAATTCTAGTCTACTCTGTTCTCTGTGTTGCCTTTTGTTACTATCCTTAAGTGAGTAGGTGACTAACTAAGCAGCCGTGTGAGGGATTCACGTCTGACAGATCTTTTATTGGGTAACATATTTTCTCCCCTAACTTTAGAACGTGCAGTGACCCGAGATTGTCTCAGCAGTGCTTTACATCAGATGGGTTAATGGGTGTTTCTCACAGTTTTCCTAATTGTACTACTCTCATGTGATTAACTGCAAGTTAAAACTTTTATTATTATTTCTTCTCTTTTTTATGTTACAGTAGTTCATAAACCAAAAGGCAAGGGAACAGTTTCCCGTTCTCCCAAAGACAACACACTGAGAGCATTTTAATCAACAGAACTTCACAGTGCAGGGACCGTAGACAGCAGCCCAGTTGTGGTAGGTTAAAGAAATATAAGGGGGGCCAGACAAGTGGCACAGCATCAGAGCATCTTCTCGCGACTCTGGTGACCCAAGCTCAGAATGGGCTCATATTGCAGGGGCTGGTGGGGGAAGGATTGATGAGTATCCCACTGAACAACTCCCCTCCTTTGGGGGGGGGTTCTATCCTCCACTGTTTGCCACCCAGTGGAGACCAAGTGGCAGCCTATGTGGATGCTGAAGGGGTCAGAGACTGCTTCAGATGTGGATGCATGCTTGCGCACAACTGGGTGATGCTTGTGCCACATCACTGCATGCTGCTGCCAGCCCCCAGGAGAAATGGTGGAAAAATAAATAGGAGGATGAGGACCAGGCTCTTACAGGCCCTGCATTGTTGACCAGAAACCTATCTCCTGTACTTGATACCTCTCCCACCAGGGAAAGGTGCACTCTCTGGAAGACCCCACTGTCATGTGCAAGCCAATGGGGAACTTGAAGGTGGGGGTAAGTACCTGGGGATGGCAGGTTATGGGGCTGGAGTGGCCAGTCAAATGTGGCTGCTAAGTAGTCCAGGAGGAGAATAATGGATTGAAAAGAAAGCTCAAGGGGTTAAGTGCAAAAAGAGATTCAGTTTTGATAGTGGCCACCACTTGCTCTGCCATGCTTGAAATCCAGGTTCCCAAGTCTAGGATATCACAGCTGGCTGTCAGAGGAGCATTGAGCATCTTGGGGTGGGGGCTTTGTCAATCTCCATGGTGGGAGAATTGTATCTCTCATTGCATTACCACCACTTGGGTAGCATTGCCATTTCACTGAGCATATGGGAGGTTAATATACAAATGCCTGTGTATCTAGTATGCCAACAGAGTGGTATCCCAGCATCCAAATCAAATATTCAGGGCTGAAAAGGAAAGAAAATGGAACCACTTTCAGGTGATCTCCTGCTTAGGCACTAAACAGCAGACCCAGGCACCAAGGGAGGACCAGACATTCTCAGACTACCAGAAAGAAGCAGCTTCTAGAATGGGCAGTATGCGCTGACAAGAGGCAAATGAGGAAAGGTAGAAGGGAAAAACAGAGTTATGGAAAAATGAACCAGGAGAGGCAAAGCAGTGGAAAATTAAGTGACTTGCTCACGGTCATCCCACAATGAGTAAATGGCTGGGGTGGGCTTAAAATATGGGTCTCTAGGTTTAATGTGCTGTGCTTTACAAGGAACATAATCCTGTCTTTTCCTCTTTAATATAATTAGAAATCTAGGCATGTGTGTAGCATCCTTAAAGAGGACAGAAAATCTGAGTTCATTTGCAGCTGTTTTATTGTTCCTAACTATAGAAATAACCTGCATTAATTTAAAATGAGCCATCTTTAATTTTATCTGCATAAACGCTGACCAACATTCTGCACAGTTCTCTTCATAGAACCAGAACCCTGGAGTTTTTACTATGTCATGAATTGTGTATAGAATGCAAAAAATTAGCTGTTGACCTATCAGAACCATGTTCAGAGTTCTGTACACAAGCCATGACAGAGTTAAAACTCTAAATTATTGATTTCATCAAGAGGACTGTAACAGAATACAATGGAAAAAAAATAATACAATGCACAATTCAATTTTGGTATTACTTTCTGTGCATGCACAAACAATGATCATTTAAGGGTCTGAATATGATTTCTGAAAACATGAACATTATAAATATCTACCAATAACAACCAAGTTCCTGCCCTTTTTAATTTCCACACTGTAGTTTTAATGTTGCTCACTTTGAAATAATCACTTGTTTCCTTGATTAGGGTCTCTATAAGTTGTTTGTTCCCCACATGATATCCATTTTTTTATTACAATGAGTTCCAGAACAAAAGAAAAGTATAGTAGGGCAATTAACCCTTAGACTGATGGCAGAATTAGAACATGCTGGAGTTCTGGATTGATATATCAGTCCACGGTCCTGTAAGGGTTAAAGAGGCTACATTAATGGCCCCATTTCCAGTAAAGAACAGTTTATGGTCCCTTTTACCATTAGGTTATGGTGCTTCTCCATTAACATGATTAAGCAGCAGTATTTTAATAAAATGTAATATTTAATTGACCATTCAAAACTCATTTCAAAATAGTAATGAAATTCTTCTTTTTATAGGTGCACTGTCAGTCTATTAGCCTATAGAATTATTATTCACCTTGCTCATCTACTGATAATTCCAAATTACATACTTATCATTTCCCTTGCATTATTATCTGAAGTAGAATAAGGTAAGAAAACCACTGAATTGTAACTAAATTAACAACCAATGTGAACATTGTGTGGGTTGAGGAAAAGGTTAGACAGTTAGATTTTACCCTAAAGGTAACAACCCGAAAGCTGTTTTTCTGCTATTTCCAAACTGAAATTTCTGCACGGAATATAGAGCATCTATAGCTTAAAATACAAAGCAAGGAAATCATTTGATTTTATAATATGGCTTGAAAAAATCCAGTGATGCAATTGGCTATTGTGAAATACCCAGGTATCTCAGCATGACCACACACTTTAAATATTAATAGTGTCATAACCAACTTAAATACCACTACACCTTGCATTTGAAAACAAATGCAAGACATTTTAAAAAAGAGAAAATATACACATCCCACCTACCCTAGTGCTAAAATTTCTATGCCCAAATATTTGCATTCACCTCTCTGTCACTGATGTTTACACCATTACAACAACATATAATTTAATTCCCTGCTCTCCAGAAATATACTTACCCTTTCTACATGAAACTGACATCCCCATAATTAGTATGAAACACACATCACATCTAAAAGTGGCATGTGGAAACCATCCCAAAACTGAAACTCCACACCTCTTCCAAAAATGAAATCTCATAGCCCTCCCAAACCCTACAAAATTCTTGAAAATAATGCTCCAGATGACTCTAAATATTGATAGCATATAGCCCATCCCAACTTTTGCATCACTCCAGAAATGTATAATCCACACCCTTCCCATGCATTTTCCACTTCCCTCATTAAACACCTCATACCCTTGATAAAATTGACACCACTCACCCCTCCCAAAATTGAAAGCCTACACCCCTCCCATAGTTGACACACCATCCTTCACAAATTTGATACCATGCATCCCCTCCTACAATTCACACCCTACACTCCAAAATTGTAAGCCCTGTATTCATTGCAAAATGTTCAGCACATGCCCCTTTGAAATTCCCTTCCTCCCTACATTCATCCTAAAATTGTTACTCTGATAACTTCCTGAAACTGACACCTGTAAACCTCCAGACATTGACACACAGCATGTGTACCACAATTTTTCCATGACCCTTTAATGATCTTTACCCATTGCCCATCCAAAACTGTCATGTTGAACCATAAATTATTTCCCCATAGCCTTCCACAAATGTGAACCTAACATCCCTTCTGAAATTGATACCCTGCATACAATTGACATCCCAAACATCTCCAAAAATTTATGTCCCTCCAGAGCTGACAACTTTTCATAATGTATACACTACACACTTCCTGAAGATTGCAATATGACCTCCTCTGTATTGGAGATGGAAGTATGAAGACATGTTGAAACATGTAAGCAACAAGAAATAGTGTTATTTATTTTTAATTGGGAGTGTTTTCTAAGGTAAAGGGATAAAATCAAACTCTTTCTGTTTTGAAAGTGTCAGCAACCCTGAAATACACATATTTAAATCATCCATAAAATCAAAACAGGGCTGCAGCTACCGTGTGTCGTGGATATAGAAGTGAGGAAGTACTGTCACTGTTGGGTGAGGTTCTTGGGCTAGATTTGCAAGGGGGTGCCCAGGACCTTCAGCTTCTTTTTACTGGAATTGTTTAAGTTGTAACACAAAACTAGACAAAATATGGAGTATTTTTTTCAAACAGGTGTGACAATTTGCACACTCTGGGCTCTGTGCTTTAAGAAGCCAAGTATGCTCAGGAAGGGGGGCATACTGGACCATGCAATTATACACCACATAGCTAGGCCCATGGGATTTGCAGAGCCAGTATGTATGCCCCCTGGGTGGCCCGAGCATGGCTTCCCGGGGAGGGCCAATGTGGGTCAGATTGAGGCTTTAAATTGGAATCCTCAACCAGGCCCACAGTAGATTTTCTGCTCTTTGGGAGTAGGGAATCATGGGACATAGAGGCCCACCTACAAGCTGCCATGTCTGGCCCACAGTCTGCTACCACCACTCTGCTCTTCTTGGCATTGAAAGGGGCTGGGGTCCTTGGCTGCAGGTTGCTGCATGGCATAATGGAACTACAGTCAAGGAAGAGCTCAGTCTCTAGGCAGTAATGGAAAGCCTGCCATGATACTGGCCTGGCAGACCTGAAAAGGTTTCAAGCATGCTGCACCCCACCAGGCCTCCATGGGCATCTCCACTCCCCACACCCTGCCTGGAATGGCCACGTAGTTGCACAGGATCTCTACACCTAGGCCCAGGCAGGGATGCAGCACAATTGTGCACCAGTCTTGCATTTACAGATAGATGTCTGTCAGACCCCTGGATATTCATATCCTAGCTCAAAGTGCTGTTTATAGGTGTACATGGGGCCAGTATACCTTTGCATAGGGTCCTTTAAATGATTCATGTGTCACACTTGTTCTGCTAAAAGATAAACTGTCACAGATGCATAAAAATGTTTGAGAACAGCATTCAAATGTGTTAAAACATTTCAAATGACACATGCATAACTTAGAATTGGAAACTGCATCTGAGTCATCACTTTTGAAACTCCAACTGTAGTCTTGAAATGCCAGTTTCTCTTTTATCTACTATAGCAGTCACTTTACCAATTAAGTAAATAAGTTAGTTAAAACTTTATTTTATTAGGTTATGAGACAATTAGGGCCAATGTGCCTACTTTTAAAATTATCCTAACAATGCAAACTGACATTGGGTCACCCCTGGGTCATGTTGAGTTACATGTAGCATCACAGTGCCATGCATCCTACCTACTGTGAATTGAGAACTGGGAGATCCAGGGGAAAAAATGAGAGAGGAGAGAAATGAAACAGGAGTGAACAGGTGATGCTAATGATAACTGAATCTAAACCAGTGGATAACACACAGACAGTTGTAAAAAATCAAGGCACTTTAGCTGAGAACATTATTTAGTGTTTTCTTCATAGTCCTAATAAACCACTCAAAGAAGCAGAAGAAAACTATTTTGTGGCTTCCAAAGCTTTTTGTGACAACATACCTACAGCCCTACTTAGTAAGAGGACTGTGCATAGAAATATTCCCTCTGTTTCAACAGCAGCTACAGTCCTAGGGAATCTATTGGAATGGAGGTAGCCAATGAATTTTTGGTTCTTGGCACCTGTGTAACATTTTCTTCTGGACATACAGTAGTGCCCATTGTCAGGTTCCTTCTTGTCTTGCCATGTCAATCAGGATTGCCAGTGAAGAACTGTCAAGAAAAGAAAAAGCTATCACTTGTTAATTGCTTAATTGCCTAGTATTTCCAAACATTGGGGGGGATTCTCCAAGGGGCAGGAAGTATGCGCCAAAGTTGCATATTCCACCCACAGAGTCCCATACCACATGGCCCCCTTCCATGGCCCTGTCTCCTGGTGCACAGATGCATGGGGAAACTTCTGTGGACATGGGCAGGCATCCAGTGGGATGCATGGACCCAGTCCACCACCGGATCACTTGCACCCGTGGGGTGCCACGGCATATTGGCAGCCACAGAGTGGCCATGGCACCAGGGAAGGTGGATGCCTGGATGAATTCCCCCAGCCCTCCATAGGGTACATGAGGGCTGAGGCACTATATAGTGGTGTACTCTGTGCCCTGACATGACCACCGTGGCTGGTGGTGGAAACCAGGAGGACTTGCAGTGGCTACATCTGTCCTGGGGACATGTAGCCTGCACAACCCCTCACCTAGCACTTTGTTCTTTTAAATATAGTGCAGAGTGTGGGCATGCCCCCTGCACCACCCCCCAGACTGCCTCTCATGGATCTCACCAGCTGAGTGGGGGATCTGGCACATAGCAGCCCCATGCCCCCTTGGAGAATCAGGTGCAGGGTGTGATGGGACCGTGGAGGGACTACACAGCCCAGATACATGGTGCGTAGATTCTCCACACACTGGAGAATAGTGGCCATTATTACTAGTCATCACTAAGGACAGAGATCTGCCACCTTTTGTGAACCTGACCCTGTGCATCACAGTCGGCAACTGAATCTCACACCCACTTGTATTTACTTCTGTGGTGCACTTCCTAGCCCTACAGCTGCACAATTTCAGATCAGTTGCACCTGGGTTGTACTTGAAAGGTACTTGCTACTGCTATGTAGTAAAGTAACTTTCTGATGACAAAAAGAGAGAGAGAGAGAGAGATAAGCAGTGTAAACCTATTCATAAGGTTCAGCTCATCTGCAACCCAGATGCAGATGATCAATTGTTTAGAAGCCCTCAAGTGAAGTGTACAGTACAGTATGTAGGTGATGCATGATCAGATGTGGTACCCTTGTATGTATATCCAGCCTGTATCATGTAACATGCATTTCATGTATATACTGTTATTACCTATCTATGTTTGTACTTTAAGTGTTTATGTCACAGGACCTCCTTGTGAATGAGCTTGCTCAATGGAGTTTTCCTGCAATAAACTTGAACTTGAACTTGAACAGATGCACTTTTTCAAATGCAGTTCAGGTGAAAGAGGTACTGTAGTCATGCTACAGTTTGAATGAAATTAACATCCGTCTTTAAGGAAAAATGAACTGGGCAAATGAAACTGTTTTTGGGGGTTCTTTGCTTGAATATGTCCTTTGTACTGCTTCAAAGAAACAGTATAAAGGATTTCTCTCTCTTTCTCTCTCTCTCTCTCTCTCTCTCTCTCTCTCTCTCTCTCGCTCTCTCTGGCTCTTCCTTTTCAAAAATTATTGAGAGCTGATGCCTTCTGAAGACTTTAATGAGTTTCTTTACTAAACATTGCAACATTACCAAGGCATAGTGTCCAGTGCTGATCCGACTGTACTGGAATACATTTGAATGTAAGTAATACTGAGACAGTGTTACCCCCCCCCCATCAGCAGTTCTGAATCACAAGTCTGAATGCAAGTATACTGAGACTGTGTTAAAAAAAATCCCATCAGCAGTTTCTGAATCACACTATACTAGGCCATGTGAATCACAAATTTGTGTGTTTTTCCCTGGGTTGGGAAAAGGCTTGGAGGAGAAATCTCAGTGTGGTTCAGTCAACACTCCCATGCCACAGCCATCCCAGTGAGGGTTTATTCTGGGGCAGTTTGCAATAATGAGCAAAGTTATAACCCTGCTGTTACCTGGGTTTCATTTCCAATGCTAGCATAAGACTGCTCATTGTGGTCTATGAGGTTTACAGAATTTGGTAAATAAAAGAGGCAGTTTACATTCTTCTGGTAACACTCTGGGCTTACTATGAATACAGGGCCCAGTTCTCCTGTTTCCTGCTGTTTCAGGTATATTTGATGAACAGGAAAGCAAAAAAAAAAAAAAAGATTATTGTATAGGAAATGACAAGAAAATAAAATATTAATATTTCTTTTAATCTGAACAAGGCACTAGTTATTTTTCACAGTACTGCTCAGTTCTTCTACTGAGAGACTTTTTATTAGTCTAAAGCAATGCTGTTCACAATAAGACAGGAAAAGATTATATCTGACAATGGTTAAGTCATTTGCAAAGTGAGTACATTTTAAAATTAGTCTTTTTCGTTATTATGAAATTTAATTATTTAGAAAAACTCAGCCTGGAAGGAACTCTGACTGCAGCAAAGGGTTAAAAGCAAAAGAGTGAAGGCTCAAGAGAAAATCCAGTAGCAATTCTCCACAGGCAGCAAATAATTTGTTTGAGTGCATAATTAATAGATATGTCAAAAAGTACTTAGATTGTGAAATACTGCAAGTAGTTCTCTTTCCAGATGGATTAAGATGAATAGGTCCTCCAGCAGACTATGAAACCTCATTGCTCAGCTGCTGAAGAATTACAGCCTTTGGATTTGCTTCAGACTCTTTTCTTTTTTTATTCTTTCACTCTCTGTTCTGGCTGCTGGAAAGCAGGTACAGGTTTTCAAATGCCAAGGATGGCAGACAGCATTTTTAATGAGAGATAAGAGTACCTGAGCATACTCAATGCAAAACCCAAAAATGTTCAACATACCAAAGATGAGCATAACCTCTGTGCATCTGTATCACTCACGTTACCTTTCCAATGTACTATAACTAATTGATTTAAAGGGAGCATAAACTGCATTTTTTACATTTTCTAATATAATTATAAATTTGTGTGTGTGTGAAGTCTAGTGAATATCCTCAGTACATAGCAGTTGGTGTTTATCTGAAATAGTCATTTTGTCTCTTATTGGGATTACCCTGGTAATACTGCCATTTTTCCCACACAATATTCATTTTTAGTTACTTGTGAGCTCTTCATCATAGTGACATTACTTGAGCAGACGCCTAGGGTGAAGATTTCTGAGCAAGGCTTCTGCTCAACTGATGCCTTATTTATTGATGTATTTAGGAATTAGTGACCAAGAAGGTATACTGAGCCAAAGGCATTTTAGTAGTGTGTGTGTGTGTGTGTGTGTGTGTGTGTGTGTGTGTGTACGTGTGTGTGTACAAGAGAGAAACATTCAACAGGATCCAATGCATAAACTGGCAAACAATGCAATCAGTGTGGTAAACCTGTGGTGGTTAAAGGTCAAAGTGCAAAAATCACAAAATAAAAAAAAAATATGATTCCAGAGCTGTGCAAACATGTCAGAAGAACCACAGGTGGCTGTACCATGTGAATCCATGTATATCTAGGAAAGGTAAGAAAAAGTAAGAGTGGTGCTCCCATCATTTTAGTTACAGGAGCGGGAGGTCACAAGAAGTGACAAGGCTCTGGAAATGATAAGTAATCAAAAAAAAATTAATGTTAGCTGGGGAAAAAGCAGAATTAAAAAGGACCTTAAATAAGGAAAAAAAAGGAGAATTTCAAAATAAATGCATTCAACAACATACTTGTAGGGTTACTGCCTGTCCTGATTTTTGCAGGAAAGTCCTGATTAGGGTACCTGTGTTCTGCAAAAAAAAAAAAAACATGAAAAATACTACATGTCCTAACCTTATAGTATAAAAACTATTTTCTAACTTTCCTCTGTATGTTTCAGAAAACTGTAATACCTTAACTAAAATACCTTAAATAGAAACAACTATAAAACTACAACACTTGGTCTTAATTCTGATTATTTAGAGAAAGTAAGTCTGTTGCATTGGTTGAGGTTGCATATTGTCTTGTGAAAAATCATATTTCAGTAAAAAATGTCCCACTTTGGGCTTCTTAAAAGGCAGTAACATAACTATATACTGTATACTAGGTATTAAACAGACTTTATACTTGTCCAAATTTCTGATTATGTTAACCAGGAAAGAGACTGAAAGTTAATATTTTTGCTATGGAAAGATAATACTTTTAGTAGGCTATTGAAAATTTAAAGATACAAGCTTTCAATGCCTGTAGTACTGTCTCTTCTTCAGGTATGTTGCACAATGAAGACTGGATCACCTTTTGTAGGAGTTTGATTCCTATTAGCAATACAAGTGAAAAAAAGTTGCAGAGGTTTGCAGGTCACTATTTACTTTCCAGCTGTTGTCACATTATAAACAATAAGGTGTTTCTAGTAATGTAGGCCAGAATCTGCAGAGAGAAGGGATAAAACAAGCTTTGTAATGTTGATTTACATCAAACAATGGTTGAGCAGAAGGTGTTAAGAAACTTTATATAAAACCTTTTTTTATGTAGCAGTATTGTTGTTTGTTTACTGGCATGGGAAGTGTTTATCTGTGCTAAGTTCAAAAACTGTTCTGTCAAAGCAGCAGTATTTGTTAGTCACTGTGATAGACTGGTCTGTCATGACTGTCTGGCTTTTTTAACTCTTCAGATGCTTGAAAGTGTCACTTTGGTATGCCACCACCACTCAGCCACAGTCTCGCTCAAGGTATCTCTAGGTTCAACTCAACCAGAACTATTGCTTACACAGTACAGTGCTCCACCAGAAAGGCAAGTGTCCCACCTCTACTGTGCAGCTAAGAATCACTTTGCTTAAGAAATATACAGTGATATGGTAACTGTAGCCTTCTCATCAGAGACAGAACACGGCTTGTGTCACTTATAAGTCAGTTTTCTGTACCTCAAATGACTCAGTCACAAAAGCATGAAGCATATAAAAAATATACTTAATACTTCAAGATAGCTACACATATAATACAGGATACTACACAAAGGCTATGGGGAGCAGTAATTCTACAGTGATAATAAAAAAAATGTTTTGTACAGTAGAAGGCACCGTGAAAAGAAAAAAAACCTATCTCACTCTTCTGTCTCTATTAAGCAAAGTAGAATAGCTTACCACACAGGGCACCTTATTGAATCAGGCAGACTCCAACCTTGGATGGTAACTGTTCTGATTCCAAAACCTGACTCCCTTGCTAGGGTTTGGCAGTCCTCAAAAACCTTTACCTGGAAGCCCCCCCATGGTGCATCATTAAATATGTCACACTGACAGCACTGATTTGACATATTCTTTGTCTATGGATGGTATCACCTCTCTGGAGAGCTAGCCTAAACTGGAACCCTGGATTTTTGTGGACTTAGAAACCTTATCATTGTTCTGAACCATGTCTGCCCAACAGGAGTGGCTGCATAGCCAAGACATGAAAGACTTAGAAGCTCATTTGTTAATTGACTGGGGGTCTCGTCATTGCAAGACAAAGGGATTGCAATTACTTCTCAGGGACAGCTGCTTTTGACTCTGGCAACAATTTCAATCTCATTTCCCCCAGCTTATCTTAATTCCCACAGTAGATAGTGCTAATTAAACAGAAAGACAAAAAAGAGGAAAAAAATACAAAATTATTGTTGCATCTGCCTACACTTGTGTCACAGCAGTGTCAGTGGCTCAGTAGGTAGCACACTCGCCTCTGAGGCTGGGAGGTCAGAGAGCTGTGGGTTCAGTTCCCACATCTGGTACTTGGGTTAGTATCCCAGTACTGACACTGTAGTGCAGCATGAGAGAGGTGCTGCACTTCTGAAGTGCCATCTTTCGGATGAGACATTAAACCAAGGTCCCATCTGCCTGGATTGGTGGTAGTTCAGGCGGATGTTAAAGATCCCATGGCACTTATCAAAAAGAGTAAGAGAAGGTTTTTATTAATAAAACAATATATCAGAAAAACAGTAATACAACTCAGGGAAAATAAGAAAAAAACATAACAAAAAGGATATCAGTAATACACAATTCTCAAACAGTATAATGATTTAACCTATTTTGTCTTTCAAAAAAGGAACCTCTCTCCACCTCATAAGCCATATATTTTTGGACAAACATCTGCGTTCAGAATCACATTGTAACAACAAATCATGTTCAATGTGTTAAAGAACTTCAAGTGGCAAGTGGTATAACTGTCATAGAGTAAGGTGACATCTGACTTGCCATAAATGAAACTTGAACATAGCGAACAGCAGCCGTACTACACCTGCATCCAACAAAGTAGAATGTAGCAAAAAAAAAAACAACATAACTTCCAGATATGTAACAGCCCACCAGAAAGGCTGGCTCCAACAAGTAGAAAGGGTCGACCAGAAATCTTGCACAAAAGGACAGGAAACAAAAAAAATTGGACATTGTTTCCTCCTGATTAATGCAAGTATCCCTTGGACAAGTTCATTCAGTAACCATCTTATGCTTTAAAGTCCCCCTAACACTGAGTCGTCCATGACAACTAAGCCATAAAACATCCCATAATCTAGGTGGAATCCGTTTATCTACCAAACTTTTAAGGAGGTTAGCAACATGACCATCTGGTACATCCTTAAAAATGGGGACTATGGAATGTGCTTGAGATTGCAGGACACCATAAATATATTTACATGATTTGCAATACACATGAGCAGGGAGTAACTTCCATCTATTAAGTTTCAATATCACAGGTCTGACATAAATCAGGTAACTAGAAGTGTGTATATTTTTCTGGCTCAAACTTGGACACTCTGAGGACAATCTAGGCAACCAACCATATCCATAAATCATCCATAATACAGTTTGTGGATAACTAAGGTCTAATAAATTCCAATAAAAAAATACTATAGTAAAAAGTAATTGGGTTCACACAATTCAAACCATGCTGTGCAATAGGGAGATACAACACATCCCTTTTAATGGGATTTAGGTGACTCCCCCAAATAATTTGAAGAAAAAAAAGACCCAATAAAGTGGCTTCCAAACCAGAAGGAATGGGGTATACCACATTAAGGTATAAAAAATGAGGGAGAAGTAAAGTTTTGGTAATGATAACCTTTTTCTGTTTAGTTTGTTGCCATGACTTCCATAATCTAATTCTGGACTGAACTGCATCAATTTTAGCTGACCAATTAAGCAATGCATTTTCACCTCTACCAAAATCAATCCCTAAAATTCAGACCGGGCCCGATATAACTGGAATGCCTTGTAACTCCATAACCTCAGGAATGGCAGTATGCAGAGGATAGAAAAAACTCTTAGTTTTATTAAGGGAGGAACCCGCAACATCCGAAAATTTAGAAAAATGATGTAACACCTTGTCTCCAGAGGTTAAATCAGCAACAAAGACACAGACATCATCAGCATAAGCTGAAATTTTGGCCTCAAGGGTACTATGAGGGGAAGCAATACCAAGAATCCACACATGTTGGGCAATTGTATGTAAAAACGGGTCTAAACTAAAAACATAAAGTAAAGGACTTAGAAGGCAGCCTTGTCTCACCCCCAATGAATAGGGATATAGGAACCCAAATAACCATTAACCAAGGGCATAGCATAAGCATGACTATAAAGTAAAGCAATCCAGGTTATAAAGTGGTTAGGGACTCCATAGGTTCATAAAACCTGAAACAAATAACTATGTGGGACCTGATCAAAGGCCCTTTCTTGATCCATGGACAGAAGAAAACCCTTTATAACGTCAACTTTACCAAGCTCTATTAGTTCCCAAAGCAAAAGAAGATTATTATAGATGGATCTTCCCGGTACTGAACAGGATTGGTGTAGGGAAATCAAGTGTGGAGCTATGGACAACAATCTGGTATTCAATATTTTCATTACAATTTTAAAATCCATATTAAGGAGACTTAAAGGCCTCCAATTGGAAAGTAAAGTTCTATCACCTTTCTTATATAACAAAATCTGAATCAAAGTACAAAAATGGAAATCAAGAGTGTGATGTTGCAAAACCCAATGAAACACTACTGTGAGCACATCACCAACCAAAGGACTACAGGTTTTATAGAATTCTGTGGGCAAGTCATCAATACCAGGCACCGTGTTATTCCATAAATGGGAAATTTCCCTTTTAACCTCATCAACACTAATCGGAGCAACTAAAGCCTGTAATAGTATATCAGAACAAGGGGCAATATGGAGAGAGGAAAGGAATTGTTCTACACCAGCGCTATCCACCGGAGATGCAGTATATAAATCTGAAAAATGCCAGGAGACTGCTCGAAAGACATCCTGAAATGCAGTGTAACAATTACCAGCAGTATCCACAACTTCAGTCAGAAAGCAATCCGCAGAACACCTAAGACTACAATCCAATACATCCCCCAAAGCAGATTTATTAGCAGAACAAACTCTATGTTCATGTAACAGGGAAGTAGCTCTAATATATTGTAGTGCCGCCATTTCTTTTTTTACATTCTGTACCTGTGCTGTCAAAGATAAGCCTTGTGAATGTATAGCTGAATATAAAGTTTCCAATTGCATATGTAAAGACAAATACAGTATATCTTATATTTAGACACTGCAGCATATTTAGACGTTCTCCTAGCCAGAGTAGAGATTTCAGATTTAGTGAGAAGCCACCAATTCAACAAATCTTCGGAAAGTCCAGATAGTGACATACAAGCTTTCAACAAATCATGAACTTGGGCCAAAAACTGTCATCAAGTAACAGTAAAGAATTCAGTTTCCAATATCCCTGCCCCAGTTTAGCATGAGGGCCTACCCTAAAGTGGCAGTTACCACATTATGGTCTGAAATCTCCACTGGAATGGCTTGAGCCTTAATCACCCTTAACGCTTCAGAGACAAAAAGAAAATCAATCCTAGTGGATAAGGAGCCCTTAAAAAAAGTATGTCCACCAGTAGGATGACAAACCCTATAAACATCCGGTAAATGACCCTGAACAATAATGTAATTGAGACAATGTGCATCACAGAAATCCTTATCAGTCCGTGTCCCCCGATCAGATTTATGCACTACACAATTAAAGTCACCACCCCATATGAGAAAGCGTGATGTGAACAAAAAAGGCTGCACCTCACAAAAGAGATCCACTCGACCTTTCTTTTAACTGGTGCATAAATCACAATTAATCTCCAAGTGTAATGTAAATAAGTAAAATCCAATATTAAGGCCCATACCATAAGCAGTTCAACCAACTTGGTAACATGAAATCCATCACCCCTAAACAACACCCCAACACCACTACATGTGTCTAATCCTAAAGAAAAAAAAGAAGGACCCCATCGCCAAAGCTTTTTGGCCATACTAACCAAAGAAAGGTTATTGAGATGGGTATCCTGAATAAGGCAAATATCACACGCCAAATCACTCAAAAGTTGAAAAGTAAGCAGGCGCCGACGAGCATTTTTCACACTGTTCACACTGAGGGTGGCTACAGTGAGATGAAATGCCATGGCCATGAAAGAGAATCAGATAAAGGGTCGAAATAAACATAAGTCAACATCAAGTAAACCTTCCCTTTCTAGTACTTCTCCGGGGTCTCACCCCCGACCATGAGGGTCGAGTATCCCTAGGCAACTCCTTTGATTTATCACTCTCAGAATCAGAGGATACCATAGGTTGTGAGGAGGTGTCAGAATCAGCTTCCATATCGGAAGACTGAGTGTGACAGGACAGAACCTCAAATTTAATACTTAAGGGAATAGAGCCACCAGGAGAAGACGCCTTAGCCAATTTGGCCCTACCTGTAGTCTGTTCTTGAGCCCGTTTCTTTGCCTGAACACTAGGCTCAGGAGTGGGCATAATAATATTATCCAGAGGTTTGTCAGGGACAAGCACAGGTTCAGCAGGAACCGGAGTAACAACAGAAAGAGGGGGGAGGGGGGCATAGAGGAAGGGTCCTGTACAATCAGTCGAGGAACTTCCTGTAAAGGAGGCTCAGAGGAAGGTTCAGATATTGAAACCACTGACTGGGAAGCAGCCACCGCAACATCAGGGCATAAAGGGGGACCGTAACATGCGAAGAAAGGGATTTCGCCGTAGCAGTATCCTTTTTCTGTGCATTAAGAAGGATCACATCCTGATCCGGGCTATCTTCCCTGTTATGGGAAGCCCAAGGACAGGATCTAAAACTATGACCTAGTTCCTCACACAGGTTACACTTTAGTTCAGAATTACAATCTGCACTAGCACGGCCAAAAGATAAACAAAGGGAACACCGTAGTCTATCACAGGCAGCACTGAGATGGGAAGGGGAGCCACATTTGAAACAGGTACGAGACTGCCCCACATAGAAGCAATGCCTCCGTTCCCTACCTAAAAACAAACTATTAGGCAAATGTATGGGACCCACATTCGTATTTCTAAGTCTCACTCTATAAAGCCAACGACCTGTCCACAAGTGTTCAGAGTCAAATATAGACTATGGCAACCCCAAAACATCACAGCGTTTAGCTAACCAATGCGTAATATCACTAGCAGCCACATTCTCATTTCTAAACAAAATGGTGACATTTTTAATAGAAGATCTAGTAAGTGGGATAGCCCAAAATGGTAGCCACAACTCAGTGTATTTAGGAGTATCATACTTAGTCCAGAATCGATCTAATCCCCTAGGCCTTTGAAAACTAATGTCATATGAGGAAGAAACTGAGACATGAATCAGAGCAAATATTTTGTTTGTAAAAAAACCCAAAGATCCTTTCGCAGTGACTTCCCCACAGAGACAGTCAGGAGCTACATCGAGACCCCCAATATACTGAAGACAGATAGCATTCCATCATTGAAGGGGGGGGGGAGTTCCTAAACGTATCCCTTCTATGAAATTCTTCCCAATTAGATTTAGCTTTGTCCCCAGGGTTAGGAGAAGGGTCTGGAAAAGGGTCAGGGAGCGGGACATCCATGTCCATTCTATCACCCCACGCTGGTCCCCTATAACTAGGGTCTTCATCACCCAAAAAGGAGAGGGGCAAAGAAGGAACTTTAGCCAGCAGAGTAGTATCCATGGCAGGATGCTGAACATCCTCAGCATGCAAATCCAAATCCGGGCTATCAGGCAAAGGTGGAGGCATATCTAACAAGGGAGACTGCTGCCCACCACAACCTGGTATCGGGTTATGGGCAGGGTCTGGTATCCAATGTCCTGAAAAGCCTGGTTTCCAACCTGCACTTCACAGGGAGGCTTCTAAAGAGACAGGTAGTGGACTAGAACAAGGCAACAGTGTGGGAGGAGGCAAAATAGGTGAGACAGTCTGTGCAGTAGAAGGTGAAACACATGGTCTAAATGGCATAGTACTCACAAGTTCACCAGGTGAAGCTGCCGCTGAGTTCAGAAGTGGAGAAGCCACAGCTAGATCCAGATCTGCAGGAACCAAAAACTCCAACAGAGTGTGGTGCAACACCGGTAGGACCGGTGCAACAGGAGATTGTTGCTGACTCTGCACCACCAAGGAGCCCGAAGGTACCACGGCTGTAGTAAAATTAGGAAGAGCCTCCACACACCCCAAATCTGGTGACAGAGTCCATGTCCCAGGAGAGGCAGACTCAGAAGGGCTAACAGCTTCAACAACAGCGAGTACCTGGTCCCAATGTGCAGCAAAGAGGGACTTCAACCAATGTTCATCTGCAGGCAAGAAATCCAATGATGCAGAGGCAGACTGAGCAGGTAAATAGTCATCAGGTACAGCGAGATCCACAGGCATAGCAATAAAACAGTCAGACATCCCCAGTACTTTAGGCTCCAAAGCTGGACCTGCAGGAGCAGAGCTCTTCTCTCCTGCAAGTACACCAGCAGAATGACTGGGTCCCACGAACAAATTCATGGTCCAACAGCACCCCCACACAGAGTAGAGGAATTTCCCGGTGTCCTGGCCAAAGTTCCCTCATTCACTAGAAATGCCATCAACAGCTTAATCTGGTTCAAGGTCAGTTGGCATTCATCTGTATCCCCCTCCCCCGGGCCGTGCCTGAAAATAGGCAGGATTTGTCTAGTGCACTTACTTGGTCAACAAAAACAAAATTAAAGTAAATAAATAAATAAATAACACTTGAAAATGAAAAAAAAAAAAAACATGTTACAATAGCACCCCAATGGATGCTTTTTTCTTCAACTGAGCTGGCTGGCTCCACTTGCTATGCCCTTGGTTCACTCTCTCTGTGAACCTCATAATAGTTTGTCACAGTACATTGCCTGCTTAAAAGGGGGTACTAACTATTGTCTAGACAACCTGTCCTTGTTGCCATGCTGCAGCCAACTGTGATGATGCCTAATTTCCATATTATAGAACTGCAGCATGAGGCTCTCCCTTAGCAATTTTGGGTTCTGTCCATTGGTCCTATGTAGCCATGTAAGAGAGTTATGGTCAATGACCAGTTGTAAATTCCCTCCCATACAAATAAGGTTGCACCTTCTGCAAAGCCCAGACAATACCTAGACACTGTTTCTCGACTGTAGTATAAGCATCTTTGCTAGGCAGCAGCTTCCTGCTCAGGTACACGACTGGGTGTTCCTCTCCTGAGTGCATAACCAGACTGAGAATGTCACCGAACCTATGATCAGATGCATTAATGTGCACAATAATCCTTAGAGAATAGTCTGGGCTGGTGAGAACAGGTGCTCGACACAATGCCTCCTTCAGCTGTTGGAACTCAGAATTGGAGGTTTCTGTCCACTGAACCTTTTTTGGCATTTTCTTACTGGTGAGATCAGACAGGGGTTTGGCTATTCTGTCAAACTTCAGCACAAACTTATGGTAGTACCCTGCAATACCTAGGAAGAACCACATTTTTCTTTTGGTTGTGGGCTGGCCCATCCCTGTATGGCCTCAATTTTCACTGGCTTTGACCAGATGTGCCTAATCGCTACCCACTGCCCAAGGTATAAAAAACATTTGCCATTCTTATCTGGCACTTCTCCACTTTGACTGTCAGCTCAGCAGCCTGCAGTTAGCAGAAAACTTCAGTCACAGCCTGACATGATCCTCCCAAGTCTGGCTATAGATGGATATGTCATCCATGTATGCTAGTGTGAAGTCTCTGTCCCATTCAGAATGCCATCCATGAGTTGATGAAATGTGGCTGGCACATTCTTCATCCTGAATAGCATTACTCTGAACTCAAATATTTCAAATGGGGTGTGAAGACTGACCTCTGACTCACTTTGGATGTCAGAGGTACCTGCCAATAGCCTTTTTGTCAGATGTATGGTGGAGAGGTAAAAATGTACCCCTAACCTCTCTAGGACCTTATTCATCCTGGGCATGGGGTATGTGTCTGAGTCTGTGCAGTTGTTGAACTTGTGATATTCAACACAGAACCTTGTGGCCCCATGCTTTTTGGGGATCATTACCCCTGGGGAGGTCGAGGGACTACTGGACTCCTGGATCACCCAGAGAGCCAGAATTTCCTTACTCCCCCCTATATGGCATGTCTGACTCCTTCTGGGACTCTAAAGGGTGACTGTCACAGCAAGGCCTGAAACTCTGTATCCACATGGTGCTCTGCCAGTGTGGTATACCCTAGCTTCTCTGTGAACATCCTGCCAAAATATGCAGCACCCCATGCATTTTAGCAGCTTGTGCAGCTGTCAGCCACTCCAGAGTGTGACAGCATCCACTGAGGTTTCTTCCATAACCTCTCCCAAGAAATACACCAGCAGATCTGCTTCTTGTTCCTCTTCCTCCTCCAGATAGTTCCACAGAGGGCTTCATCATGTTTATGTGATAGACTTGCTGTTTGTGCCTCATGTCTGATAGCTCCACCATGTAATTAATATTATTCATCCCCCTGACCACCAAGTAATATCACTCCCAAGCTGCCTGTAATTTGTCCTGCTGTATGAGATAAGCACCATCTCACATTGCCTGACTTTATACTCCTGAGCTCTGGTATCATGGTAATATCATGTCATCTGACTTGGTTGTACAGTGGATAGGTGCTCCTGGGCAAACCCCATGAGCTATTTGACCCATAACCTGAAATTCAGGACATACTGCACAACAGATTCCCTTTGGTGAGCAAGCACACCCTCCCAGTTAACCCTTACCAAATCAAGAGGACTCTTTACCCTATGGCCAAGCAGGAGCTCAAATGGTGAGAACCCTGTGGACCCATGGGTGACTTCCTTATATGAGAATAAGATATGGGGTAAGTAGTTGTCCCAATCTCTTGCTTGCTGGTCAGCGAATGCCCTTAACATGGTCTGAAGACAACCACTGAATCGATCTACCAGACTATTAGTCTGGGGGCGGTATGGCAAGGTCCTGACTTGCCTTACCCCACACTTCTTCCAAAGACTAACCATTGGATCAGACATGAAGTTGGTACCATAGTCTAATAGACTCTCTTAGGGAAAACCCACCTAGATAAATATCCTCAGCAGTTCACTGGCCACCTTCTCAGCCTGGATCAAGGACAAGAGCATTGCCTCTGGGAACCTTACATCCTTACAACCTCATGAACTACACTATAGACACCTGCCAGGCTCCTCTCCCTCTCTCCCACTTTCCTGATGGTAAACTCACTGTACTTACAATTCTCGTACCTAATGCTTAACTACTCTTCCCCCATATACTTCACTAGCTCAACTATTGTACCCTGCACATGTACAAATGTCTTTTCCTCCATGATTTTCAATTGACCTGTACCTCACTGTGATGTTATTGTACTTTTCACATGTATACATTAATTATTGTATTAAATGTTATTGTATAAACTGAACTTACAAGCTCAAATGGGCAGACTGGGTGGGCCATAGGCCCTTATCTGCCGACACTGTCTATGTATGTATCTATGTATCTATGTATGTTTGTACTTCATGTTATTTCTAATTGCACCTTGTATCTCACTGTGTTGTTATGTCTATCCATTGTATCATGACGTGGAGCCTTTGAAAAGGAGTCTCTGACTCAAAGGATTGTAATTCTGATTTTCCTAAATAAATAAAATAAATTATCTAATACCACAAAATGTACTACTTGCAGGTGCAACTTGCTGGCCTCACAATGTCTGTGCAACTCACCAAAATGGCTCTTCGATAATAGGCAAGGGATTCAAAGCCACCTTAGCCTCATTTCCAACTTTTCCCACCCTCTGGCACTGTGGACATGTCTGGCAGTAGTTTGTCACATTATTAAAAATACTGGGCCAATAGAAATTGCAAGTCAGACATCTTTTTGAATGTCTGACCCCTAGGTGTCCAGAAAAGGGTATGCCATGGGCTAAGATCAGAAGCTGCATCCCTTACTCCCTAAGAACCACTACCTGCCACAGTAACACTTCCTCCGGTCCTCCCTTAGGAACCCACATGAGGTACAGGAGCCCATTCTCCCAGAACACCTCACTTTTCTCTGGCCCCTGAGAGTCACCGTCCACACTAGTGGCTAACTGCCTTAATATTTGCAGGGATGGATAAGTTTGCTGAGCTCTTCCTAGTTGTACATGCTTGACCTTCTGCAAGACACACTCTGCTGTGGGAGAACCACCCATAGCTGGTTTCTCTTCAGACTTTACCTGTGGCTCAGAACTGCTGCTCGTATCTTGTTCTTTGGCTACAACTTCTCTTGCTACTGAGGTAAGAGTTACTTCATTGTGCCTTGCCCCCTCTGTATCTTCTGGAGCTGGTTCCCTCACCTAGCTATCGGTAGTGACACACACAGTATTGGCCCTACTATCAAAGTCATTACCTATGATTACATCCATGGGCAGGTCTGATACAACACCCACCTTCTGTATGCCCAGGCCAACTTCCCAGCTTAGAAAGATCAGGGACATTGGCACTGAGACTGTAGAACTTATCCCTCCTCTTATCCTAGAAAACTGGCCAGGCAGGACCTGTTCCTCCTGAATCAAACTCTGCTTTACCATAGAAATGAAGGCCCCAGTGTCCCTCAATCCCTGGGTCACCATCCCAATTACAAACATAGGGTGCATGTAAGCAGTGGAGTTAGAGGGCACTGTACTTTATTTACAGGCTACTAACTGCTGTGAGCTTCCCAAGCTACCCTTTCCAGCTGCGCTTGCACCTTCTTACATAATTCTTGTGCAATCATATGACAAATGCACAAGTTTCTGGCAGATAAAGCACCTGCATTCACTTGCTTCTTTGTATTTAAAACCAGGTGGCTTCCTTTTTGTTCAGGCACAGGCTGTCTTCCTTTTGATTGCCCCCTCCCAGGGTTCCTTTAAAACCACTTGATGTCCCTCCTCAATACCTTTGTGATGAGAGCAGTGTCAGCTGCATATGAATTGATCAGCCTCTTGGCTACCTACCTTGTGGAGCTCGTAGTTCCATTTGGATCTATGACAGTCGGTAGACAATTTCATTGTAGACCGACATTACAGTGACTCTGTTATGTCAACCACATTTGCGGTTGGCATAAAGGGAGTCACATCAAACTGTTCTTTTCTGAGGGGGCTTCACACCCCCAAACCCGCCATATAGATACAGTTACTATATTTCTACTTCAAAGTACTCAGTCACCGAAATATGAAGTATATCAAAAATGAATGTTTAATACTCCAAGATATTTACACATATAATACAGGATACAACACAAAGACTATGGGGAACAGTAATTCTACACAGATAAAAAAGGAAATGTGCAGTACAATAGAAAGCACAATGGAAAATATCTAACCCTAGTCTTTCTATTAATAGCTTACAACACAGGATACCTTGGTGAATTAGTGCAGACTTGAATCTTCAATGGTAACCACCATTTGGGGTCCCAAACCTGAATACATTGCTGGGGTCTGGCAAGTTCTCAAAACCTCTCAGCTGCCAGCCCCCCCCCCATGATGCATAATTAAATGTGTCAGTTTCACAGCATGGATTTGACATATTTTATGTCTATGGATGGTACCACATCTTTGGAAGGCTGTCCTAAACTGGAATCTTGGAGAGCTGTGGAGTCAGAAACATTATCATTATTCTGAGCCTAGTCTTCCCCAGTAGGGTGGTTGCATGGCCGGGGCATGAAAGACCTTCCCACTATGGATCACCCCCATTAGCTGACCTGGGGGTCTTGTTATTACAAGACAAATTACTTCTCAGGGACAGCGGCTTTTGCCTCTGGCAACAATTTCATTCTCATTTCCTCCAGCACATCTCTATTCCCACAGCATATAGAGTTAATGAAAAACAAGCCAAAAAAATAAAAAACACAAAAAGCTTTACAAAGTTATTGTTACAGTCACAATATAGTTTTTTTTTTCCAGTGATAATATTTGTCTGGCAAAAATATTAAGATATTCATTTTTAATTTTATTTTCCTTCATTCCTGAACCAAAAGACATGATTTTTAAGTTTTTAAAAGTTCCATCTCCTGTGCCATGACTGCCATTAGGACATTAAATATCTTATTACCATGTTGTGCTTTCTACCATTAGAGACATGTCATAACACAAACCTATTATATCCACATTGTGCATCAAGCATGTACATTCAACAGGTAAACTCAACATAAGAGACTTTTAAAAATTAATAGTGGAGACCATCTTTAATTACATGTGTCATTAATTGATAAATTAGCTGTAAAAGCAATTGTAACAATATCTGAGGAAACTAAAAACACGCTCAGCATAAATCTAAGGATGTCAGAAATATATTTGAGCCAAAAAAAACCAAAACTATTTATTTATTTATTAAATTCTAGGATTAGTACTTTTGAGCTGAAACTCTTTACATAGGTTCCACATCAGAAAATTACATAGTCAAGTGATGGACACAGTGTCATCAGGTGAACAAGCAATTGCAGTAATTACAGTGTCAAGCAAGAATGGAAGACAAGTATAAGAACAAGTTGTGTCAAGGATAAAAATGCAGGTAGCCAAGGCACCAGGATAATGGACGCCTGAGTCATAGTGTTAATTTACTAACACACAATAGGGAACAACTGGAAGAAGAGAAAATTAGCAGTCTGCGAAGCCTCATCATAGATGAAAAGCTAGAGGGGGTGGATGGGGGAGGATGATTAAGGGTGGGATCAGAGGAGATATGGAGGGTGAAGTAGAGGAGGGGTGTGGAATAGAGTAGATAAAGAGGGGGAGATAGCGGAGGAGGGAGAAAGTGATGGAGCAGGAGGTGGGGATGGGAAGGAATGTAAAGGAGACAGGAGTAAGTGCTAAAGTTGGCTGATATGCACCAAAGTGAAGGCAGTGGGATTTTGTTTAATGCAAGTGCTGGCAGGGAAACTGAAGCTAGGAAGGGACCCGATGGAAGCAGTCACAGGTGGCACTTGCAACAAGATGTTTCTGAAGGTTGTGTTTAAAAGGACCAAGCATGGCTGAAGAGGTTATGTCAGTATGCAGAGAGCTGAGCCAGAGTGGAGCTCTGTAGGCAAAAGCACATTGACCAAGGGCAGTCCCGAAGAGTGGAGTTTTGAAGATCTGGTTTTCAAATCTTCTGGTACTTCTTGCATTCTGGTGTAGAGAAAGAAGGTTCTGAATCCCTTGTGTCTCCATTTATGAGCTATTTTTTCTTGCCAGCAAGCGGGTTTGATACTTGAGTCTGCCATTAAACTGCAGCCAGCAAGCTCAGGAGTATAGATCACAAGAGTTCGTAAGGCATGCAGCACTGATGAGAAGCTGAGAAGCTTTCTTTAAAGCCGTTTTGATATGGCGAAGGGCCATGTCGGTGGTAGAACCATAAATGACAAGACCATATTCTATGAGTGAGACAACTGAGCTGTTTATGGCCAGATTCAAAGCTTCCAGGGTCAGGTTATTTTTATGCCTGTAGAACAACCCAAGGCACATACTAGTTGCCTTGGCAATGTTGTCTATATGAAGGGCACATGACAGGGTGGAGTCGATTGTAATTCCCAGGTATTTGAAGTGTTGTACAAGTTCCAAGGGAGAGCCCTTGGCATTAGTGATGTTAAGAGGGAAGGCCTTATGCTTACTTTGGAAGCTAGAAACCAACATCATCTTCATCTTTTTGCAGTTCATTACACACTTATGTTTCGTGAACCATTTCTCAGTAGATGAACATCCTATTTGTAGATGTTCCTATAGGCAGAGGGTAGGTATTACTGGTAAAGATAACCACATCATCAGTATATAAGAGGATTTGGCCGTGACAAGCTTCCAGCAGTTTATTAAGGAAGATACTGAACAGGAGTGGTCCAAGGATGGACCCTTGCGGGACACCCGAGCAGACAGGCCTCCTTTCAGAGAATACATCCTCAATCTTTACTTGTTGCATGCGGCAGCAAAGGTAACTGTTGAACCATTTTGTGGTGTCCATGGAGAGTCAAATGCCAGTTAGCTGGTCAAGAAGGAGGGCATGGTTAACAGTATCAAAGGCCTTAGTTAAGTCAATGAATGTTGCACCAACCAAATGACCTTGATCCAGAAAGTGGAGAATGTAACCAGTGAATTCCAGTAATACTGTGATGGTGCTGTGCCCCTTCCGAAACCCATACTGTTGTGGGCACTGAAGTTGATACCGTTGTAATTATTCAATGAGCTAGTCAGCTACTATGTGCTGTAGGGCCTTTGAGAGTGAGGGAGGATGGAGATCAGCCTGTAGTTACCAGACAAGGCCCTATCAACACTCTTGTGCACTGGGGACACAATCACAGCTTTCCATCTTTGGGGAAATTGTGATTTTGGCATTGGGTACCAGGATTTCCTCCAAGGTTAGGCTGATAAACTTGAGGTCCAATGTGTCCCAACTGAATCTTGACTTGCCAAGTCCCTTGGTAAGGTATTTTCTTGCCTTTCCAACTGATATTTCCTTGAAGTAAAATGGTGGATGGTCAAGAGGTTGAACAGGGTTTGCCTGAGTTGTCATTTGAACGGGGGAGGGGGTGGTTGAATTAGTTGGCAGGAAAGAACACCACTTATGTCAGTAAAGTCATGATTGAATGTGTTGGTTATGGTGTGAGGATCCAGAGTAGGAGTACCATCTATAATGAGCATAGAGGGAACTGATTTGGGGTCTTTTCCAGTGATGTCTTTAAGGTTGCTCCAAAAAGTCCTGCAGTTATTCCACAAGTGGGCTAGAGCTTCTTTATAGCATTGATTTGTTGCTTCCCAAACTGTCTTTGTGTATGCATTCCTTGTTTTTTTTGTAGCACTGGATGTTGGAAAGTGTACTCAAGGCCTGTGCCTTATGCCAAAGATGGTCCAGAGATTTCAGTAAATCAATTAGGGCTGGTGTTATCCAGGGATTGTGGTTACCTTTGATTTTTTGCTTTTTTATGGGGGCATGCTTATCACAGACAGCATTAAATTGGCTAATGAAGTGATCAAGTGCTGTGTCTACATCACTTACCACAAAGAGTTCCAACCAATCTAGGTGTCTGAGGTCAGATTTTAGCTGATCCAGTTGTCCTTGAATGAGGACCCGGTTGGTAATTGTTCTTGCAGGTGGCTTGCTGTACCTACTGGACCAAGAGCACTTGAAAGGGGAGTGGTCACTAAGAGTGTCAGGGAGAGTAGTGGTGTCTGTGACATGCTCTGGGCAGTTTGAAAGCACCCAGTTCAGCAAGGTTTGTGACCCAGTCTCATAGTTCCTTCTTGTAGGAGCTTCAACCAGCTGAGAAATGTGGATAGCAGAGAAGGCATCTTTGATGTATGCAGCATCAGGGGAGAGCCAGTTAATGTTGAAGTCACCAAGCATTATGATTTTGGAGTTTAGGCTTAGGCTATTTATACAGTCCAGGAGTGAGACAAAGCCTGCTGCAGTCTGCTTAGGTTGGATGTAAACTGAGAGCACAGTAGGAACTTTGTTGTGTGCTCCAAGAAGCAGCTTGGTGGTAAGCATCTGAACAGTAACGACACAATTGGGTATGGGAAGAACAACACTTTTTAAAGAATCCGTAAGGTAAAGTGCACAGCCACCACCACATTTAGTGAGCCGGTCTTGCCTGAATACTGTGTAGCCTGGTATAGAGATGGCAACATCAGGTATCTTGGGAAAACTATATGACAAAATTGTTTGCTGACCAGCAAATACTGATGCTGATGCCACAAACGGCCCCCATAGCAGCTTCCCCTTGCAGCCTTTGTTTGATTTTGTCTTTAGCTTTAGTAACATGTGGATAGATAGATAGATAGATAGATAGATAGATAGATAGATAGATAGATAGATAGATAGATAGATAAATGTAGGTTTTGATTTATTTTATGTGTACCTTAATAATGTCTTGCTGGACATTTGTCACCTTGGGCCCTTTTTACAGTGGCCTTCAGCCAGTGGCCCTTGTTCCCCGACCTTGACTCAAGTCTTCAGTCTGGCCCACCACAAAAAAGGCAGTTGTGCACTACTGCTTAAGTAGTGGACATGAAGCCTTTGTCTTTATTAAGACTAGACTCCAGTATGTTAAAAGTTTATATAAATCTGAACTTTGAGGCACCTCTCTCCATCTGTGTTCTGAAGTTGCCCTTCAGAACTACCACTTGCATGTTGTCCAAACCATACCAAAGCTGGAGAAATGCTCACTCCCTGTTGTGTCCATGATCTTATGTCTGATACTGTAACAGTGCAGGTTTACTCACTTCCTAAGAGTCTGTCCTGTTTCCCCTACATAAATATTTTTGTTGGGGCATTTTTAGCACATGCTCAGATACACAAGATTAGCAATGCAGCAGCTGAGTTATCCCTGGATTTTGTAGGCCTGCTTCTTGTGAGGAATGGGGACTGTATCTGTTGATATGATGTTAGTACATATTTGACTTCTTCTCCGTTGGCAGCAGAATGTCCCTGATACATTCTTATCTGCAGGCATCTTGCTTTGGACAATAAGTTATCAGACATTGTGGGGTTGCCTATATGACAGAAGTGGGGGTTGTGGAAAAACAGCTTGCAGTCTTTCATCGTTTTGGAGTACAGGATTGAGATCTTAAATGACCTTGCACAGTTGTTTAGTGTGGGGGCTGTATGTGACAGTCACTGATGTGCAGTCATTTTTCCTTTTCTTATATTCTGTTTAGTTGTTTCTGGGTGTTCTTACTACCCTGCAGATCTGTTTTTCAGTGATCTGTGGGTGGCATTCCTGATTTGTGAAGGTTCATCAGAGGCTGCTGATACATTATGTCTGTTTGCATCTTCTGTGTCAGAGCATATTCGACTGTACCATATGGCTTGACAGTAGATGATGGAATGCTTTGTATGCTTGGGGTGGAAGCTTTCATTATGCAAGTAGTTGAATTGGTCAGTGGGTTTGCAGTAAATTGATTTCTCTATTTTCTCATCTTTTATTATGACATTGATGTCCAAAAAGCTTACCTGTGTAGATGAGTAACTGAGTCCAAAAAGGTAGTTTTACCATAACCTTTTTTTGGCATTGTTCCTGTCTATAACATCGTACTGGGTTCATGTAGTTAATGTGTGATGCTTTAGTTTTTTATACTGTTACTTTTGAACTGCCCCCAATTGTCATTTCCTCAGTCCCCGCTAAGCGATATTGCCACCGGCAGTTCTGTTTTTTTTGTTGGGGGGGGGGACAGATACCAATCATCCAGTCTGGAGGTGAGGTTACGCGGTGCACACAACTCACAGCTGCTGAATTCACACAGCTGTCACGAGCTATGCTGTTTCTATCGGCAACCTCCGTCTCACAGTAGTGAATCCAATGGCTGTTTTGACAGTGTACTGCTATTGTGACATTGTTGAAATAAAGAAATGTTTTTTTTCGTCCTGCTAGTAATGTCATAGTAGTGTAAGCAATCCTTGGTTGCGGTTGATTTACTTGAAGGAAGTTAGTGTTAGTTTGAATTTTTTTCCGGTTCTGTTTTAACCTTAGGAATGCTGAAAAGGTGTGTTGTTTCTGCTTGTGGCAATACAGCATCTGCAAATGTGTCTTTACATTTGTTTCCTGCAGATGGATGTGTCCGTAAACAATGGGTTACTTTTGTTTGGCAGCACAGACTGAACTTTGTTCCATCAAAGCACTCAGTTGTATGTAGTATCCATTTTAGGAACAACGACTTCGATATCAGATTAGAAGTTAGAAAAATTGCTGGCATGCCATGAAGTCCTGGGTGAGTTGTTCTGCTATGTATACCAAATGTTGTTGGTAACTAACGGAAAGGATGTGGTCCTCACCTTTTTTCCTTTTTTTAAACAGAAATGCGCATGTCAGTACACTCAGCAATGTGTAGTGAACCATGATTTAAAAAATTTTCCTGGTTCTGAATTGTGATATGCGACTTTTGTGTTGCTGAAGTGTCATACTACTGGAAACATTTTCCTAATTTTTCACTTTACGTCCCCTCCCAGAAGCACCAGTCAGAAAAGTAACAAATTCTTTACTGCACTGTAACTGTACTGTGAAATTATAGTTGTAAATTTATGTGGTACTGTGTCCCATAACTGCATGGATTTTGTTTGCGCTCAATTATGAGGGATTATCCTGTACTACACAAATGCATCGGTTTAGCCTGAACATTTTATTTTTTATTTTTGTTGTGAAAGTATCTGTCCTATGTTTTCCATGTTGCATCGGTACTTGACCAGCATAATAGGCAGTCTGGGTTCGGTTATTCGTCCTGACCTTTTAATTTTGATGAGCATTCTTTTTCAGTATTTTGCTCACTAATTGATTATACACCTTTTGAAGTGGTCACAAATGGATTGTTTACATGGATCTTTGTTTCATGCAGGGACATACTTAAATCCTTATGCAGTAATAGTGCATGTCCAGGTTGACAGTGGTTGTTCTCTGATGGTACTTCTTTTTCACCGTGCTATCATGTGGAAACAAGTGCCCTTCCACATAAGCTTTGGACAGTACAAAGAATAGTATGTGTCTCGTAATGCGCCCTGTTGTATCTGCAGGGTTGTGATGCAGGGCTACTGAATATCTGCTAGCAGTTGTAATATCTGTTTCCCTAGGAAGGTTATAACTGCTCACATGTTTAACCCATTGATTCCAAATATTCAAATGTTTACCACCTTATTTATCAAATTTACCCTTTGTTGAAAGCGGCTTTCATCCTGAATGGGCAATCGGACGTTCTTCTCTGTGCATGGATTGTTTGGACACTGCATATAACGGCAAGTGACGTGTCACTGTTTCTCCTGCCTGCAGAGCCATCTTACTGAGGGTGGAAGACTCATTTATAGTGACCCTGTACTGTTTGGTTTTGACAGTTTATAGTACTTGTGTAATAATGCATGTGGTTATACTTGACTGACAACCTCAGTTGACCCTGATTCATGTGTTGTGTGTCATCATCTGTCATATTCACCCTTTCCCCATAATAAACTTGATGAATATATGCTGCCTTAGGGGAACATGTTAGAAACTGTATTGATGCTCACATGTATATCAACTGTGATTTGATTCATATGAGATAGGCTTTGTGAGCGACTGATTTTTTTCCATATTGTTAGAAGACAAAAAATCGATAAAATGTATTTTGGAAAATAAATTTACAAAACAGGCGGGGGGGGGGGAGTTGTCCAGTCAGTGTTGTGACAGTGATTGTACTTGCATTACTGAGCCAAATGTCAAAAAAGGACCCTTTTTTTAAATGGATTGCAGGAAGGGCAGGACTGAGTATCCGTAAGGTTGCTGACTGTATCTGGGTGTATTTATTTGGAATATTGTGGTGGGGTTTGGGAGATGTCACTGTATTACCTGCAGCAGCACCACCTGTATGATTATTGATGGCAGGTTCATCAAAAAATGACTGAGACCTGTGGCAGTCCTCTATTCTTTCTCCAGGCACAGTAGTATGTAAATCAGTCATGCCACATGTTTTGTCCCAAAAAGGTTTCATAACTGTTTTGTTGTAAAACAGGTATTGTGATGCACATAGCTACATGCTGTAGCTAAGAAGTGTAGTGATTGTGATTGGGGCAGTGTACATTTTTTTTATTATAGGAGGTGGGCTATATGTGGAATCCACATCTTGAGAGTACAAGGTAACTGTGAGTGAGCAGAATGGTTTGTATTACTGCAGTGAGTCTTTGCAGTCACCTTGGCACATCACTGTACTGTTTGAAGTGGGTGGGAAACTCCATGCAGCAGTTTTTGCATTCTGATAGGAAAGCAGTGTGGAGGGTCACCAGGACACATTGATGGACACATGGCCCAAGGGGCAATGACGGATCAAAGGCACTGTATTCTCAGTGGTGATGTTCTGATAATGTGCTAGTGCAAAGGTCTATCTATCCACCTTTGCTGTCTGTCAATATGGAAGATGATGCTTCCCATTCAGGTGTTAGAAAGCATTCTGAATCACTCCAGAATCCTGCATCTCATTTACCCACCGTGGGCAAATAATTTCAAGCAATCTGATTGGTTGTTAGCTGTGCAGAAGTGTGTAATGCATGGCTAACGCTGGAAACTCCAGCTTGAGAATGCACATACCCATTTTATAAGTGCAATAGTTACTCATGGATGCAAGACATAGTTCAAATGCTGGTTGGGAACTGAATGCACTCGGCCTGAGGCCTCATGCCTCACTACACCCCCCCATAGCTGTGCATTAGAAATGTCAAATGCACAACCTGTCGTGTCTTATTGCTTACATATTTATAAACTGGGCAAAGGATTTCAAACAATCTGATCAGTTTGTGGTCGGGCGTTAGATTTGTCTAGTGCTTTGCTAAGACTAAAACCCCATATAGAATATTGTGAGCCAATTTATAAGTGCAGTTAGCCAATCCGGGAATATGTGTTAGACAGTTCAAATGCACGGCTAGGGGTTTGGACAAACATGGCCTGCGGCCTAGTTCCTCACTACTTCTCCCCCACCTTTGCATTACAACTGTGTAATGCACACCCTGTCATATCTTATTGCATACATAATCAGTAATACCCTAGAGGGATAGCATTGCTGTGATTTCACAGGCTGCATAGGGACATAATGAGACCTGACACCACAGATGGAGGGCATTATAGACCCTGGAATGCCAGTAGCATTCCATAATGGCTTTCCTGGAAGGTATTAGCACAGTTAGAAAATGGCCAATGTAGTGGGATAGGAAATCAATGTTAGAAAAAAAAGTAAAATATAAGTTATAATTCATTTTTTGATTAGGGTGACCCCCAGGCCACTTTTGTAAAAGTTGCACCAACCATGTAAAAAAGTAGTCCCCCTATATGGAATATCATTTACTGTTGGAAGATATACTCAGATTGGTATCACCCTTAGCTTTAGAGTATATTCCAGGCTCATTAGCAAAAGGAAGCGGTGTGTGGGTACAGTAATTGTAAATGCAAACTGGTCATGGGTAGCATATCCCGAGCGCATGCTGGGCATAACTGTTGAGGGGTCCTCAATTATTACTCACAGAAATAATGATCAGAATAAGCAGTGCAGTACAAAGCACAGATGTTCGGAGTGTCACTGATGACAGGGTCAGTGCTGATTAAAAAGGCAAAAGTAAAACAACACAAGGAGAGTACTTCAAGTTAGAATAATCATAAAATAATTGGTAGTTAAACAAACAGCCAGAGCCCGCAGGATCTGGCTGTTTGTTTAACTGCCAATTTTGTTTTTTTGTGTTTATTTCTAACTTGCGAGTGCTATTCTCCTTGTGTTTTGATGCAGTGTAGTAGCTGGAATTTTACAGTGCTGATTTATTTTCACATGCAGTGAAGTATGGGTGGTCCACAAATAGTTTTGTCAAGTAGCACTTTTTGTTACAGTTGCACTTATGATCATGTGAGTGATCTTATGTAAACTGACAGCAGAAAAATACCATTTTGTCTATTTAGTCTGCTCGATTATTCAGCTAGCAGCCCTATTCTGCAGCTGTCCCTGCCTCCTTGCACTCCCCTTCCATGACTCTTCCGTTTGCTCTGTTCCATACCATCTTGAAGCATCCAACCGTTTTACAGACCACCATGACTGCTGTTAGCTTGTTCAACTCAGCTACTACCCTATATGTAAAAATATGCCTTCTGAATTCCTTCCTAAACCTTCCATCCTCAAATCTCATATACTCTCCTCCAGGGATCCTCCTCACTCTCCCCTTGACAAGTCCATCTGTGCCTGTCCTGTTTACTCCTTTCATGTACTTGAAAGTCTGTATACTATCCCCCCTGTCCCTACTCTCCTCCAGTGAGTTCATGTTCAACTCTCTTAACTCTTAGGCTGCCAACAGAATTAGAATGTATAGGAATTTTCAACTGATATATCAGTCTGCAGCCATGCAAGGGTTAATCTACTGGCATATGCCACCCCCCCCAATACCCTAGATCCTCTTTGTTCCTCCACATTTCATTCCTTTCCTGTAATCTAATGTCCCTCTTTAGGTATGGGTGCCAGTATGGCATGCAGTACTCCAGGTGGAGTCTGACCAGCATTTTATAAAATGGTAGAAATACCTCCCCCCCACATGAGATTATATCCCTTTTGATATAGCCCAACATTATTTTGGCCATTGCCACTGCCTTTCCACACTTTGCAGAGTTGTTCAATGCTCCTGTAATAAGCACCCCTATATTATTCTCTTCTTCAGTCTCATCTAGCTGTACTCCCACCAGGTGGTAGTTTTTCCTTATATACTTAGCTTTGAAATGCTGTGCCTTGCATTTATTGGAACTGAATCCCAGTTGCCAAGTTTCAGACCATGACTCCAGCCTTGTCAGATCTTTCTGCATACCCTGCCACCCCACTAGGTCATCCAGCACTGCATCCATGTTTGTGTCATCTGCAAATACAGTGATCTTGCTCTTGATGTCTGCAGTAAGTATCCCAAATAACACTGTACCAAGCACCAACCCCAGCGGAACCCTGTTCATGACTGCTCTTGGTGATGAAAGATCCCCTCCCATCACTGCTCTCTGCTGTCTTCCATTCAGCTAGTAATCCACCCATTCCACCAAGTTTGCCCCCTCCTTTGTCCTATAGATTACTTTCAAATGTGTCATGCGTCAGCGAATCAAATACTCTACTGAAGTCCATGCACTGGTCATCCACCGCATGCCCCTTGTCAATTTGCATAATCACCCAGTCATTGTATTCCACTAAGTTGGTCTTGTAGGATTTGCCATTGACAAAGACATGCTGCTTACTGTCCTGTAACCCATTGACTGGCAGCAGGGTCACCAGTCTTACCTTCAGGAATGTCTGTGTTAGTTTCCCAACAATGGACGTGAGGTGCACAAGTCTGTAGCTCCCCCCTGTTCACTGTTGGGGCTGCTATTATGGAGGGGAACCACTTGAGCTATCCTCCAGTCATGAGTTGCACACCCTGAGTTAAGTGAGGCATTAAATAGGTCTGTCAAGGGGCTTGCCAGGACATTCACAAGCTCTTTTAGTACCCTTGGGTGAAAGCCAAGTGACCTTGGAGCTTTGACCACCCTCTGTGCGCGTAACCAATATAGCACACCACCTTCTGTGATTTTCCCTTCCATCACATCCCTTCCCCTCTGTTCCCATCCTTTCAACCCCACCTTGGGTATATATCACCCACCCCATTCTCATTAGTAGAATAAGAGCAGAAGTATTGTTTGGCGATTATGCCTTTTCTCCCCCCTTTTCCACCCATCCCCTTCCCTTAATCCTTACAATCTGGTCCTTACAAATTCTTGTCACTCTGATGTACCTGAAGAAGTCTTTGTCCCCCTGTGTATTGCCCTGTGCCAACCTGAGTTTTCTGCATGCCTTGGCTGTCCTTACCTCATCGGTTACTTGCTTTGCTTCCTGCAGGTACTCCTTCCTATCCTCGCACCTCCCTGTTTTCTTATATCTCTTATGGGTAGCTCTTGTCTTCCTAACCCTGTCTATGATGCCCTGGCTTATCCAGCTAGGTTTTTTCATCCCTTCCTACTTACTCTTGGACTTCCTGTGGGATTTAGTTTCCTCTTCTAGCCCTATGTTTAAGTTTGGCAACCTCTGATTCATGTCCATATTAGGCTGAATTGTGGTCAGGAACCCTTGTACCACTTCACCCATCCTTCGGTAGTCAACCTTTCTAAAGTCTAGCACCTTTGTGCCACATGCACCCCTCTCCTTACCCATGTGCTACTGGAACTCTACTATCCTGAGGTTGCTCCACAACCATGTTTCTTCCACTAGATGATCATTCACCTTCTTCCTGTTTCTCAGCACGAGGTCAAAGTTGTTCTTTTGTCTAGTTTGTTTGATGACCATCTGCATCAGGAAGTTATCCTAAAAGGTGTCCAGCAGTACCTGTTTCCTTCTATATTTGGTTGCCAGTGTACCACAATCCACTCCCAGCTTGTTAAAGTACCCACTGTGACCCCCCCCCCTCACTTTCACACCATTCCTCCTGATCTGTGCTACCAGTTTATTATCTATCTCTTCTGATTGGTAGGACAGCCTGTATACCAGTTGCAAACTTATTCTCTTAATTTTTGTATCCTGGATTTGCATTCATACTGAGTCTATATCTCCCTAATTGCCCTCTTGCCTCACTCACTTTAGTCCCTTTGTCACATAGATCACCTTCCCTCTCCCTTTCCCCTTAAATCTATTATTTAAGGAATATACCAGGACAGGGTGTGTGTGATGATAGGATTTTCCCACACCCGGGGTGGTTTTCTCACGAGATACAGCTGAGTGAGGAAACCACACCAGAAGTGGGCAAATCTTGACATCACCCACAGTATATTGCTATTATACAATGTGGGATAGACAGAGAGAGAAGTTTTCATTTGTTTAATTTGAGTTTTGCACGTTCAGGTTACCATTGGAAAATAATATAGCGGCCGGTGGATTTAAAGTTTGGTGTCCTGATTGGCTGGCATTTCTACCGTGGTGTGATGGCACAAATTACACATTGTAAATTGTGCCAGCCAGTCAATCAGGAATGAGGATTTCAAGAGCCATTGTATAATGCGTAATATTAAATGGCTCTAAAAAGACAGGCTCTTGATTGGATGGCTGGCATGGTTTACAATGTTTAAATCATGCTATCACCCGACGGTAGAAGTGCCAGGCAATCAGGGCACCAAACTTCAAATCATCTAGCCGTTGGAACTCGCAAAATTCAAAATAAGAAAAAATGACAACTTCTCTCTCTCCTTCTTTCCTTGCATTGTATAACAGCAATATTTTGCAAGATGGTGCGGGTGATGGCAAGATGTACCCACTTCTGGTATGGTTTTCTCACTCGGCTGCACCTCATGAGCAAACCACTCCAGGTGGTGGGTAAACCCTACAATCATCCATACCATCTCATGGTATATTGCTTAAATAACTGTTTGTAGAATAATTTCTAAGCAAGCTGTAGTTTTTCCAAGAAGCAGTTCCATTCTTTTTTTTTTCCATAGTGTCTACTTGTGGTTTAAACCGCAGACCTGAAACATTTCCATTTATTAGAAGTGTATGCTTGAGGATGGATCCAGACACTCAGAACATCTTCATTGGTATAGGAGTATGTATGTGGCTTGGACCAGCAACCTTAATACATTCTCTCCTGGTAATGGCCTTTGATCTAGGTAAACTGCTGCCCATCAATGAACCAGTTAACCCTGGCTTGTAGATTACAGATGGTTTTTCTCCCATCCTTTGACCCAAACAACAGTCTCTGCCATTCCTTTAGGATCATATCAAAGGAGCCTTCAGTCATCACAGGATTGCTGAAGACTCAAAATGTAAACTTTAACTTGACTTTGAAGTGCATTTGGCGTTCAGACATGTGTGATATATACCTATGTCTGGCTCACATTCATCAGCAAACTACCCAATGAGACAGTCTTTGCATATGTATTCATATATGTGTTGCGCCTTCCTTGAGACAGTGAAACAACACACAAAGAACCATATTCCTTTGTCACTTGTAAGAAACTTAGACACTTTTCAAATAATATCAGTAGTAATTGGGTATCCTAAATTGGCAGTGTTTTCATACAGTACCAGGGAATGTCAGCCAATGAGCGTATAACCTCTTCATTGCCCATTTCACGTGCCTCATCAAACTGCTGTCTAAATAAATAAATAAATGTAATTGGATTTTAGAGACTGGCTAGGGACATAAAGAGTCCTGATGCAATATATAGGTGTTGCTTATTTGTGTCACTAAAACATGTACTGTGTAACTGAAATCACAAAGTATCTTCCTGTGTTTCACTAATTATGTGTGTCTGCACATTTGTTTTTGTAGGCACCAGTTAATGAAGGGAGCAGTACCAACAATTTACTCTTTGAGTGATGAACCTCAACATAAGAAAGCTAGATCAGTTACAGTATGGACAGCTTAAACAGAAGAAGGATAATATTTGTTAGATAAATTTTTGCAATGTTATTTCTTACAGTTGTAGTAATCGTATTTGTTCTTGCAATGATTGTACAAAATTGACAAAGGTTTTCAAGCAATCAGAATGGTTTATATCAGTGCATTAGAAGTGTCTAAGCACTGTGCCTCACTACGCCCTGCAGCCATGCCTTAGAACTATGTAACACATGCCACCTTAGGTCATACTGGTTGCGTAGTTAAATAAAAGATATTATACAATGGCTCTAGAAATGCTGGCTCCTGATTGGCTGGCTGGCATGATTTGCAATGTGTAAATCATGTCATCACCCCACGGTAGAAGTGCCAGCCAATCAGGACAGCAAACTTTCAACCTGCTGGCTGCCATATTGTTTTTCCCTGTAAGTGGAATACGCAAAACTAAAAAAAAAAAGGAAAAACTTCTCTCTTCTTCTTTTCTGCGTTGTATAATAATATGCTATGACTGGGAATGGATAATGGCAAGATTTACCCAGGCCTGATGTGGTTTCCTTACTCAGCTGCATCTTATGAGCAAACCACACCAGGCATGGGTAAATTCTGCCATCACCCACACCCGGTCATGTTATATTTCTTAATTATACACTGACTCTTGAAATCCTCATTCCTGATTGGCTGGCTGGCATGATTTACAATGTGTAAATAGTGCCATCACACCATGGTAGGAGTGTCAGCCAATCAGGGCACCAAACTTCAAAGCCACCAGCCGCTATTCCCCCCCCCCAACGGTATGCAGAATGTGCAAAACTCAAAATAAATAAATGAAAACTTATCTCTCTTTCTTTCCTGCATTGTATAATGGCGTTATATCATGACTGAATGAGGGTGATGGCAAGATTTGCCCACTTCTGGTGTGGTTTCCTCACTCAGCTGCACCTTGTGAGAAAAAAACACACCTGGCATGGGTAAATCCTTCCATCATCCACACCCAGTCATGGTATATGGCTTAAATAATTTATCAAGAGTATGGGAAATTGTTTGGGTAAGGTGGGATTTGCACACCTAGATTTTTTATATGTATTTTTTATCTCTTTTTTTCCATAACAGGGAGTACAATTTGTTGACACCAACCTCCCTGGGATTGATCGGAATACCTTGTGTAACTCAACTGTCTGGGATCATGTATAGTTATAAGGTAACCATGACATCCACACAGAGCAAGGAGTAACAGATCCTATAAGGAAGGGTTACATAGCGGTGATTGTGTTAGTAGATGGAGAACATGTGCAGAACATGGTTGTAGGTGCCCTACTAGCAATCATTGCTTAGGGTGGTTCTTCCTCAACAGACGAAGGGCATTGACTAACCTTTGGACAATAGTTGTATAGATAAGGAAGGCAGTTTTTGCCAGGATGGGCAACATCTTAGAGGAAATTCAGGCTGGAATGAGTCAAGGGATGAATGTTGTAAAGAAGTGATTCATTATAAGAAGGGTCAGACCAATGCCACAATCATGTGTGCATCTTGTCAGAATAGGCAGTCCCTGTCAGAAAAGCCTTTGAAGCTAATCAGAGAACTGGAGGAAAAGGTGATGGTTAAGAGATTGGACTTGAATAGGTTAAGAAACTCTTGGCAGATGATGATGTTGATGATGTGTAGTTGATGATATATAGGTAAATGAATGAGACAGCCAAAGCAGCAAAGGATCCAACACTGATTGAGGTGATCAAGGAAGTGGAGAAGCAGCTCTTCAAAATACTTTATGTAGAAGATGAGTTGCATGGATGAGATTAATAGATTTGAGATTGATAGATTCAAGAGGGATGGGGGGGTCGATCCAAAAAATTGTAACAGTCGGATGAGGCACTCAATCAGTCATTTTGATTGTCTTTCACTACAGAAAATGATATTTTAGTACCATAAGGAAATGGGTCTGAGGGGGGAGATGAGGGATCAGATATGGTCAGCTGTGAGGGTAAGCTTATAGCAGGCCATAAGACTCTACTGGTGAATGAGGCAGCAGGCCTGGATGTTGGATATTTAAGCAGTATACCACGACAGGGTGCGGATGATGGCAGGATTTTCCCACGCCCAGTGTGGTTTGCTTACGAGGTGCAGCCGAGTGTAGAAACCACCCCAGAAGTGGGTAAATATTGCTATCACTCTCACCTGGTCATGGTATAATGCTATTATACAATGCAGGCAAAAGAGAGAGAGAGAGAGAAGTTTTCATTTGTTTATTTTGAGTTTTGCATGTTCGGGTTACCATCGGGGAAAAAAATATAGCTGCAGGCAGATTTGAAGTTTGGTGCACAGACTGGCTATCAGGGGCAGGGCCATTACAAGTAAGAACATAAGTGGGAGCCAACCAGTGAGAGCAGATGATGATAGGTGATTGAGTGGTTGACGAAGTCACATTAATATTTCACTTTTATCTGTACATACGAACAGACTTGATTGACCTTTGGGCCTTTCTCTTTTTGCTGGTGATATATGTTCTCAAAAGATGCTACTAGAGAAAATTTTAAGCATAATGCAGTATGTAAACTTTAAGTAAGTAATGTGTCTGTGTTTTCATGACTAGATGACTGAGTTTTGTATTAAAAAATGAACTCATGGAAATCATGTTTCCCTGGAGGACTAAGTGTTAGCTCACAATCGATAGAAGACTATAGTTGTTATGGAGATGCAACATGCTATGGTAGTGAGACATGCAGTGCTCCACTCAGTTTGCTGTTTGAATCTTGTCCCAGTACTCCAGAGGCACTGCTGACGCATAGTGTTGACATACAATGTGAGATGGAGGTCAGTTCTGAAGTAGTGGAAGAACCAAGTGAAATACTGAAATGGGAATGTACTCCTGATAAGGCTGACATATTGCATGATCATATGTATGGAATGCCCACTGAGAAGTAAAGGCAATGCAGTAAAAGTACTCAAACAGTTAAGAAAGGAGGTGACAAAGGTTAGTGTAATTGGGAACACAATTTTGTTAACTCATTTACGCTTGGTAGCCATTTTGGGTCAGATCCAGCAATGGATAGTTCCGACACCATGTGGTGTCTATGGGAACAAAGGAGTTAATTTCCATTATGTGTCAATGGTGCAAATTGAAACATAGTTTGTAACATTTATATGCCACCCGGTTATGTATTTTCTTAATTCTTTAACATTAGGTGTGCAAGTATCCCCCGAGATGCAGTCAGTTAGCACATTGGTAAAGCCAAAGATTTTACCAAAATGTTATGAACCAAAACCTGAAGACATTTTTGATGTGGACTCTGCTGACATGGAATTTAAGATGACCCTAAGGACAAGGATCATGAACCTGACAGTGATGATGATGATAGCACATCATCACAGAATAGGTGACTAATGATCATGTTTTTGGGTAGGACAAGATAATGTGAATATAAGTAAGAGCTGCAGATAGTGGTAGTGGTCAGTGTTTCTGTCATCATTATACAATGATTTTGTTTCACCTGTTACACAGTAACATACATGCTTTCTGAGTAAATTACCATCTGAGTATGACTAGTGCTGTATCGAATCTGCTCCAGTATCTTTCTGTACAGTGAATTTACTACAGTGGCCACAACCCTCTCCAAATGCTACATCCTGAGACCCCCGTAACCTGATGCTCTCCCTCATCCACACTTGATCCCTGTGTCTGTCCCCCTCTTCTAGTAATTTCCCCTTATGTGGTGCACAGTCATACCGGGTATACACTAAACTCTAACCCTTGACACCCTGACACCGTACCTACATTCTTTCTACTAGAAGGGTAGTCCTTCTACCCATCTTAATACCTCTTATTATAGAGCCTCTTACAACTCGTTGACTGATGCCTTTTGCTGTCCTGTGATTATGAGTTCCCCTGATAAGCTTATCCTTTTCTGGCATCTATATGGGTCCCAGATTTTATTTTTTGCTGCACCCCCCCCCCCCCCATCACCCATCATAGAAATCATATGAATCATAAGAAATTTCACAGCTAGGGAACCTTCATCCATATCGCTAGCCTCAGGTAATAGTATCATCTTCTACAGAATTGGTCTAATTTCAGTTTGAATGTCTTTGTTGTTTTGCTACCTACCACCTATAAGGGCAACCTATTCCATTCATGGACTACTTTTTGGTTAAACCATTTGCTTGTTCTCGCTAGCTTTGTTGGTATAGCTTTCAATTGTAGTGGGTGTGAAAGGGTATCATACAGATTTTTGGAGGTTTCTAGGCCCAGGTTTTCCCACAGGTCGCTATCCCCCCAGTGCTCTGTGTACAAGATACACATCTCCTCTTTTCCTCCTGTACTCCAATGAAAATAGGTTTAGCTACCTCAGTCTAATCTCATAGTCTTTTTCTGCCATGTTTTTTATCCCTCGTTGCCCTCTTCTTAATTCTTTCCAGCACAGCTATCTCTCCCTTCATATAGGGTGACCAGACTTGGGCCCCATACTCCAGGACTGGCCTCGCAAGTGATGTATACATTCGCAAGATGACTTTCCTACTCCTAGCTTCTATATGTTTGAATATTGAGTTCAGTATTCTGTTTTCTTTTTGTGTGATGTACCTGAGGCATGTGGTGAACTTCATATCCTTTGACACGAAAACTCCCAAGTATCTTTCCTCTGCTGTGACTCTTACTGGTTTATTGTCCAATACATGTATGTGACAGGGGTTGTTTTTCCCCATATGCATTATTGTAAATTTATCTTGGTTAAGTGACAATTTTGAATCCTTAGTCCACTACAAAATGTAATGTAGTGCAGTTTGTAGTGGAGTAATTGCTTTTTTATTGTCCACCACTTTTTTATTGTCACACCCAATGTCCTGGCCAGATATTTGACCTCCTTCTACTCCTGTCTCCACCCACACTTTCCTCACCAACATGCACCTACTTTGCATCCATGTGCACATATCGAACCCCAAACATCAACTACGTGTCTCCCAATATCCTTATCTTGTCTGCCAGTCTCATCCGGCTGTGTCTCCTGATTGCCTCCTGCCTTTGTCTCATCACTGCCCCTTATCTTACCTTCTTCCACTTCATGTACTCCATGTAGTAATCTTCATACCCAGTCAGCAAAGTTCTGTAGTCCCTGACAAGAATATCGAAGTACATGTACTGATAATGTAAATAGTTTTATTTTTCTAAGTAATGAAATATATATTTGGATATAGTGGTTACTTTTGTTTTTAATTTATAATGGCACAGATATGTAATGAGCATATTTCTTAGTTTTTCTTCCAGTAGTCCAGTCAGACAGAAGTTCTGCGTAGTAGCTGAAACTTGTCTGCTCCAGTTATTCTCCATCTGCCTCTACTGTTACATGCCTGACATGCTTACAACACTTAGCCAGATCATAGCAAGCATGGTCATTGTTAAGCAAACTTGATTAACATACAGGTAAATGTATCCTGATCATAAGTATCATGTTATGGACAGAAATCAAAGTATACATAATCTTCCAAGGATAACTGACATCCTAGTTAGGTGAGAATGTGTCCATCTCAATGACTAGTTGAAAAGAACTGCACAACATAGAAGTACAAAAAACAGAGAAAGGGGAGCACAAGGCAAAACGTGCTCACAAGCTCAATAAAGAATACAAAAACCAAAACACTTGTGCTCTCCACCACATATTATGCAACACCCTGAAATAGGTATATAAAGGTTTATTCCATCATTAAAAAGGAGGCTAATGCATTTCTGATCCTAAACTGGAATATTCTGCCTTTGTAAAAGGGCCCGGTTTAGGACCAGAAACGTGTTAGGCTCCTTTTAAATAATGGAATAAACCTTTATATACCTATTTCGGTGTGCAGCATAATATATGGTTGAGTGCCCACGCTTTTTTGTTTTTGTACAACATAGAAATAATCCGAAGTATTGCATACGTGAGGTTAAACTATATATAGATGTGCAGTTTAGATAGTCAGCAACCCATGAATATATGCTCAGATAAGAGTGCCATCACAGATGATGGATAATGCATCAGAATGTACATAAAGCAGGTTTTACCTCACACATATGTGCATTGCTAGGCGTGACACCACACAGGGAGTGTGCTTCGATACTGTTCCACTGGGGAGTTGTCTGTCATGCACATTGTCTCTTTTTTGTAAATTTTATTTGTTTGCTTATGTAATTCTCAATTGTTTAATGTAATTGAAAATATATAAACCAATCAATACACACTGAGGCTGATGTTGTTTGATATGTTCGGTTCATTGTGATGATAATCCATGCTCTAATGTAAGATAATTTGTGAGGCATCTTCTCTGAACTGCAGTACAGCATACATACCCATTAAAGCAGTAGAGCAGTGAGGCAGGAAGTATAGTGCAGTGGTTAAAAAAAAAAAAAACAGATGATCAGTAAAGAAACAGAATGTGCCCATTTTCAAATACTGTTTGCTTATGAAGGTTATCTTCACTGTTAATGGAACAATCAAACTGAAGGTAGCTTTCATTTGGAATTGGAGGGATTAAAACAATGCCTTAGTGAAGTTAAAAATGGGGTAGGATTGAAGCGTTAGTTACGGATCGACACAGGCAAACTGAAAAATATTTAAAGGACAACTAGGCTTAGTCATTTACCCATTACTTTGATGTCTGGAATGTTGCAAAGAGCAAGTGCACTGAATGTTAGAGTACATTTTACTTATCAGTTCTTATCCTTCTTTGTATTACTTGATGTGATGCTCTCTTAGTCTGATGTAGTACTTACCACTACCATATTACTGTATGAATGCAGGAATTGTAAAGTCAATTAAAACATTCTCTGTAATCAAAGAATGTGAAGTATTAAGTTCCTGGAAGCAGTCCATAAATGATCATGTTTACTGGCTAGCAAGAACATCTGCAGGAAATGGAGATGTTGCTGAGGTGAAATGGAGACATATTCTTAATCATGTAAGAAACATGCATTCTGGTTATGGAGATCCATTTAATAATTGTGCTCATGGCCCTTTGGGAGGATGAGAAGCATGAAGGAAATGGATAGTGCCTGGTGGATTTACTTGCATCTTCTTATTCGATGCAACTGTATAATGTTTTGTTTAACCAAAATTATAGAAAGGGTCTCAGAAATGCGTCAATCTGATTGGCTTGTTAGGATTACAACAGCCTTACATTAATCCCCGTTACACTGTCATGAACATCCTGATCACCATGGAAATTGGATTCTTCCTGTCAGCATTACATTCTGTATCACTTCTGAATGACTGGAACAATGCTTTCTGATTTTGAACCAGTATTCTTAAAGTGTTGGTGGAAGAAGTATTTTATTACAAATCTCCATCTGAATAAAGAAAACATTCAAAATGTATACTTTTAACACTTTTCCTTAGCAAGAATTTTCATAATAGCAAAATGGCACTCCCAGGAGTTAGATTAACAGTCAGTTAATTGCCCCCTTTGGGGCAATATGGCACTCGGCTCTACCTCATGCAACATTACAACCCTAGGGGTGATTTACAAACTATTAATCTAACTCCAGATCATGCATTCTTGCTTAATACCACAAGAGGGTGTACGTGGTGACTGGTTTTATGCATATTGTTATGAAACAATGGGTAGTGTGAGGGGAGCGCAGGGACTGGACGACCCTGGTTGTCACAACCACATACCAGTTACAGTACAATTTCATTAAAAAGAATGGTATTTCTTTGTAGAAAACTTTGTTACTGCATCAGTTATGGTTGATAACACAGTGACAAAAGTGTTGAAATTCAATGTTGTAGTCCACAAACACAGTGATAAAAGTATGAAAATTCAGTGTTACAGTCCGCACCCATACCACCCCTACCCCCATCCCCACTCCCACTCCACCCTCCACACATTAACAGGTGTCGGGGCATGCCATGCTGTGGTCAGGCCCCACTCTCACCCCATTCCATGAGTAAACAAACAGACACATTGCAGCATAGGGAAATGGGGTGAGACTCTGGCGCCTGTTGGTGTGTGGAGGGTGGGATGGGGTGGAGATGTGTCATGAATTGAAACTGAGAACAAATCCTAGCAATACCCTCTACATGGTGTAGGTCACTGTGGAGTTACCATGCCTATTGGCATTTGATCAAAAGGCCACAGGTCAAGTGAGCAAATCACAACACAAGTGCTAATAACAACATTATCCACATCCTAGAGTTGTATATTGTGATTATACAATGGTATATTTGTAAAAGTAAATATTAGATATAAAGAACAGTATTCTGCAAATGATACAAGCATACTTTACACAATTATTTGATGAGTGGTAACATTTGCACAGAGTGAACAGATTAGCGGCAAAATGATGACATCTTGTTAAAATGAACATCTGACCAGTTCACAGACTGGGCCTGTAGTGCAAAAAGTAATCAATGCAGCTGAGTTTCACATACCATGAATTATGTGTATCAATACACATGGGATGTAGGCAAACTGTATAACAGTAAGGATAATTATTTCAGTTATGTGTGTGATAGTTGCGTACATAAGCCTACTCATGCTGCATACTTGGCAGTCCCAAGTGTCTAATCTTGGCAAACCTGATTGAGTATATTATCAATAAATTTCTTTCACTATCATGTGTTGGTAGTATTGACAATACATCAAGAACTGTATTGATTATATTCAAGTTGTAAGTATGCATATAAGTGCTGCATGTGTCCTAATTTTCTATCTCATTATGAAAGGTTCTGAGGCTGCATCAACATTAAATTACACACTGATGAGAAAACGGTTGGTGAACGGCGTACGTAAACTGTCTCCATATGGCCAGACTTCATCAGTGGAGGCACTCCATTCTGTTATTAATTATTTTGCTCCAAAACTGTATCACTTCTCTTACATGGGCACGTATAACAGGTATTGTAAAGCCATATCATAGCATTCATTGATACTTATCATTTATGAAGATATGAGAACAAAACATAGTTCACAGCAATTTTGAAAATGGCAACATACAGTATATTACATCAGTACATGACTTCTCCTTCATTGACCAGATGTCATTTAAGTTGTTTGGTCTGCTGCTAACATGCACTGAGCATGCTATAAAAACATTACAGTCTCTGTATTGTTTGCGGTGTGGAGTAGGGTGCTAGTGCACTGCTGGTAAGGAAGAAAAAGGGTGTACTGCACACTTTCATGTGTGTTATGTATGCACATCCAGGTGGAGGGGGGACGCTTGACCAACAGTGCTCAGTACTGCACATGATCAAAGAATGGACATTGGTAGGTGAGCTTGCATCCTTTTATTATGCAGTGCCTCACCCTTCCAGCAAGCTGTATTGATGCACCATGTACATCTTCTTGAAATGTGTGCATTTCATACACAGGGTTTCTCGACAATATAGAATCAAGTGAATAGCCCATGACATGTGATTAATTGACAATAGTCGCATAAGGGGCAATATGTACCACAGCTCTTAGAACTGACATCACCGCCGTGTATATGTATGGACAGTGTGCTTCAATGTAAGGAATGATGTCCGTTTACATTGTAACACACAATCATAGTATACTTTAGAAAATGGTGTAAGAGAATTCCGGGATCTGATTGGCTGATACCCCCAGCAAGGTGGGCATCTATCAGATAACAGAGCCCAGGTATTAAAAGTGCCAGTCGCAGCTAATCTCATAATCAGTATTTATTCCCATGAACTGATAATGGGCTGTCCTTCCCCCCCTCCCTCCATGCCCACTCCATTCAGCAAAACCAGGAGTTGCCCAGCAGAAACATTTTTTATACCAAATAAAATGTTTTTCAGCTAGAGCACTAAGGTGTAAAGCCACAGAGCAAGTTGCTACTCCCTCTCCATTAAAGGCTGGCCACTCTTGTAGCCATTACAAGCTGGCAATGTATCGTGTCTATGGGGGAGTCAAAGCTAACATACTGCCACCACTACTCCCCACCCCGATTCTTCCGAATATCACCCGAGCTCAGTGCAACCACTCATAACAGTGCCGTAAAACCAATGTATTGTAAACCAACCTGTTATGTAGAAACGTACTTTTCTTTTAGTTGACAGCTCGCTCCACCATCACTGATCTTGAATTCTTGGTCTTCTGTGCCTGCCATAGTGCAGCCGCCTGCCTGCCTGCTACACATTGTGTTACAACCCAGAAGCTACATCAATATTCAAAATCTTATATTCCCCCAATCTGTTTTACTCCAGCATGTAATAAGGAGAAAATTCCTGGCTGGTGTGTCCCAGACATCAGAGGCAAGCATCTCTAACATTTCTGTTGCTGCAGCTACAAAATCTCTAATTCAAATTCCAGAACTCCCGGAACAGTTAGACATGCACGCAGTCACACAGTTTGGCTTAAGAAATGCAAACCCATTAGGAAACTTCAGCCTGGTTATATATTTTTTTTCTTTTTGGAGGGGGAGGGACTATTTTTTGTCCCACTGAGTAAAATGTATAATAAACAATAATTTATTTGTTTTCTAGCTTAACAATCTGTTGATCTGTTCTTTTCACTTTCTTACCAGTTTCTAAGTTTATTAACACCCTCCAGGGTGGGTGGTATTGGGCTATACTCACCCGGCCAGGGGCTATAAGGCCCTCCACCTGTGACATCGGGCCTCATTACACCTCTGGGCGGGCAGGTATAGCCAAATACTGCCCACCCTGTTGGGTATTATTGCTTACTTACATAATTTCCAATCTACGTGAAATGTCATTTCGATTCAAAATGTGTTTTACTCAGTAGTGAATAATGTACAAGCACTCATTCTACTTCAATGTGTCACCTTTCTGGTTACAAGGTTGTATGCATCACCAATTTCAGATTACTCTTATCAGCCTTGTATTTCAATGAGAACTCTGCCATAGATCAGTACATGAACAGATGTGGCGACTATATGTACAACATAGTGTTTCCTAAGTTTAAGCAAGGTGGACATTCCGTCAGGGAAGTTCGCACCAGTTGCACATATGGTAACATACCTTTCTTCTGTTTGATTTCACACGGTATACTTCCTGTAAGTGTACCACCTCAATCACAGTGCTGACATTAAATATTTTGACTAGCAGAGAAGTGGCGGTCTGCAAAATGTTACCCTTTTTTACGTAGCAGACAGGTGTATGTACAACATGATCACCATGGCGCATGATTCTTCCTGTTAGCATTCCACCCTACAGCACTGCTGAATGACTAGAATATTGCATTGTGATTTTGATCCAACATTTCTAAGCTGTTAGTGGAAGAACTATTTTATTAAAAAATCTCCCATTGAATGAAGAAAACAGTAATACAGTTTACTTGTAACAGTTCTATCATGGCATAATTTCAATACAAACAATATGGCAGTCTCAGGAGGTAGAGTAACAGTCAGTTAATCACCACCTAGGGACAATATGTGAGTCAGCAGTGCCTTGTTGCACATTATACCCCTGTGGGATGAGTAACAGACTCTAACTGTAACCCCTGGACATGTGTTATTGTTTTGAGTTACCATATCGAGGGACCTCAAGGTGGCAAAGCATTGCGAGACGGCAGTGGCAGCAGGTAGCAGAATGCTGGGCTGCATCAGGAGGGGGGATTAGTAGTAGGACGAGGGAGGTGCTACTACCCTTATACATCTGGTTAGGCCACATCTGGAATATGGGGTCCAGTTTTGAAGACCATGTCTCAGAAAGGATGTAGGAAGGCTGGAGCGTGTTCAGAGGATGCCAACAAAGATAGTAGGGGGCTCAGCAAACTATCCTATGAGAAAAGGTTAAGGAAATTGAACATGTACTCCCTGGTGCTGAGGAGGGAAAGGGGGGACATGACTGAGACTTTTAAGTACCTAAAAGGTATAAACCAAGTGCCAGTGTGGAGCATTATCCAGCTGAAAGGGAATCAGAGGACCAGGGTCCATGGATTGCAGATTGTGGGGGGACAGTTCAGAGGGAACATTGTGAAGTACTTTTTCACAGAGAGGGTGGTGGATACTTGGAATAGGCTTACTGAGGAGTTAGGCTGGAGAAACAACAGTGGGAGGGTTCAAAAGAGCATGGCACAGACATAAGGGAATGTTGAAGATGGGCGGGTGAAGGACAAGTTCTAGTAAATAACTAGGCAAAGTCAGCAGACTAGGTGGGCTTGGCGGTCCTTTTCTGCCATCACATTTCTATGTATCTATGTATGAAAGTAAGGTTGCTTTTGTAGCAAGAGTAAAAGTCATACTGATTACTACGTTTTCATGTAGCAGTACTTTGATATACAGGAAACACATATTTTCAGACATTTCAGATTGGAAAAGGTAATAACTGTGTATATCTGCATTTTTTTAGAGTATGTAAAGGATATGATTTCAGACCTTCAGACAGTACTGTTTACAAACATTGAGTAGACAATCACTGTGCCTCCAGCATTAAGCTCAGCTTTTAAAAGACCTAGTAAAGAAGACGCTGTCAGAGGACTGGTTTCACTCTTTAATGAGACATACAGTAGGTAACTGGTTTATAATGTATGATAGAACGCTGTTAACCTTAGGAAATTATAATTTCCTAAGGTTGTTAACCCATCGTCCATCCGTTCCAGTGTTGTTAACCTATCGATGCTACGTCACATCAATAGGTTAACAACGGGGATCGCTTTGTGCATGTGCACTACACGACTCGACGGCCTTCCAGAAACAGCTGCAGCAGTGAAAGCATGACCCGAAATGGCTGCGGCAGTGACTAGAATGTCAACAGTAAGGATCCTGACACTATAAAATATACTGTATGGTCACACATCAGCAACCAGTTTGAATAACCGGCTCGAGGTTGCCATGGTGGCATAAACCTCTTGAGCTTCACTCTCGAGGTTTACATGGTCACCATGGCAACCTTTCACCGGTTAACACACCGGTTACTGATGCATGTCCATACATTATCCCCTATGTATTGCATTCCAAACTTTTGTAGCAGTAAACTTCTCTATCTTCCTACATCAGAAGCAAAATGTCATCAAGTATCTAATCAATTATGAAAACGTTGCGTTAATGTTGACAACTAAACATTTGTGAATTTTATCTGTCAGATAAATGCATTGCTGTAGCAAATAAGTTTTCTGCAAACTGACTCAGGAGTCATGTTACAAACATCTGATACAGTTTTGGTGTCATAAGAAATATAGCTGACCCATTACTGCTTACATAATGTAACAGTGAACTCTTAATAAATGCCAACATTACTGTTCTGCTTGAAAGTAATACAGTTTTAAACACATACAAATATATGAAGTACTGATAGTGATTACCTACAATATGGAATTTGGAATGGGTGGATGGGATTAAAATGGTCATTTGTCCTGTTTACAGAACTTAATGGGCATGACCTATTAGTTGTACTGAATGCTAATGTAAGGCTGGGTATAGGAAACCAACAAATTCCAAACATTCAGGAGGTGGTGGAAAAGTCTGCCTGATAACATACACAGCACATGATGGGATAGGAACACATATGTGTCTGTCTAATATCCCTCAACACCATCTGATGAAACAGTGATAAGATACATGATAGTACTTCTTGTGAACTGGCCTCTCGTATGGCCCCCCATACTGATGTCTGAGATCACTCCATGCCAACTGCAAACTCCAGACATTGAGGCAAATACTGTGGAACCCTGGGTGTTGTGTGATACAGCAGGAATTGGTTTCTAGCAGCATAGGTTGAACAACTCAGGTTTCAGCAAAACATGTGCTCTCTGTCTCTGTGGGCATTGACACACACTCAAAACATGTGCACTTATAGATGAGGCAAGCTCAAAGCCCTATTAACTGTACATTCTCCAACTAAATAGGTTAAAGTCCTGAGTGTAGCAGGATCTTGCCATTTTACCATGCCACAGTGACAGCAGCTCCGGAGATATCCCTGACAGTGACAGCTGCCTTGACTCCTGTTTTCAGTCGAATCAGAGTTGGACTGGGAGGGAGGAGAAACACCAGCGAGGTATTCCCCTTGCTGTGTGGAGACCATCACAGCGACAGGCAGTTTTGGGCTGATTCCTGTACCTGTGGTGGTCTTCGCCATGGGGGAGTCACTACGGCATCGGTATACGATCTTACTGAGGTGGTGTTTCTCTTTTCTCTGATCATTTCTCACCTGGTATTCACCACCTGTAGCTATGTATTGCTGTAGTACACTATTTTGTTTAATATGACCTTTTGTTGACCTAATTCAGGGATCTCCAGCAGGGTGAGGGGAGTGGGTAAAATTGTTTCATATAGTATTGTCCCTCTATATGTTCAAGATTTAATGATAGGATGTGCCATGTATTGTATTGTAATGTAATGTACTCTTCTGGTTGGAAAACTTAATAAAATATATTAAATTAAAATACAAAACAAAAAAAAAATGTGCATCTAAAAGACAAGAAATTCATGTTAAGTAAAAGTCTTACTACAACTAGTATGGTTGGTATGGTTACACATAATAAAGACGGAATAGTTTCCCAAAAGTAGGCACAATAATGTCATTGTAAAACCTCACAGTACTGTAAATCCATGGTTCTAATACCAATTACCTATCAGTGTGTCCAGATCAAGGATTCATACAGTTTCATCATGGCAATTGTCACCCGATGAAACGCAAATCGGTAATCGGTAAAGTAGTGGAGGCAATATTGACAAAAAAGGTGGTTAGCAATTTACAAAAGGGGAAACACAAGACATTCATCAGCATCGATTCATTCGTGGACATTACTGTCAGAAGAACATGATAGACTTTTTCAATAAAGTGGTGAGGGTCGTTGGTCAGGATGCGGCAGTGGACATTGCCTACTTGGTGTTTTGGAAGGCCTTCAACACATTGCCCCACATAAGGCAGATTATTTAGTTGGGGAGTGTAGGCATGGGGTGGCATATACTATAACAGCAAGGGTGTACAACTGGTTGGTGGCGGTCAATGTGCTGCACTATAAGAAGATCAGATTGACAATAGGGTGTCACAGGCATTGGTACAGGTTGGCCCATTTTGTTTCACATCCATGACAGCAACATATCAGATGGGCTTCAGGGCAAAGTCTGCATTTTCATTTATGACACAAACATGAGCAACAGAGTAGACATCTGTGGTGGGACTGAGGGGTTAGGATAATAAAGCATGATGTAAGGTTACTATGATAGTACTCAGAAATAATGGCATCTGACAGTCAATGCTGCTGCCATTACCGCTGCCCTCCGGCTGCTGCTATCTGCACATGCCCACTGGGTGCCCACTCCCACTCTGGCCACCTCCCTCCACCAGAGTTCTGTTACTTTACCCTTAGTTCTGCAGGGTACTGTTAGGAAAGTGGCCACCTGCCCACACATCATACCAAACTGGCAGAGCAGTAGCTGCCCCATCTCCAGTGGCACTGGGTTGGAGAGGATTAGGGAGGGGGGTGGTACTGGCAGCAGGGAAGAGTTTTTACCTGGGACTATTTTTAATTTAAAGCATAACTTCTCTATTTTCTTTAAAAAAATAAAAATAAGAAAGCTTCACACCTACAATTTTAATATCACCTTTATTTTATACATTGTGTAATCACAATATCTGACTCGAGGGTGTTGGTGATGCTAGGATTTACCCGTGACTGGTGTTATTTGGTCACTCAGCTGCACCTCATGACCAAACAAAACACCAGGCATGGGTAAATCCTGACTTCACCAATACTCTGACGCACTGTGTTACTTAACTATCACATACCCTCTTTCAATGGTTGCTTCCATAATGTGAAAGTCCATCTCTTCCTACTTTTCTTCAGATAATGTCATCTGCAGGCACAGAACCTTTTTGCTTGCCAATCACTGTGCCCTCTGTACCATATCTATGTTTCTCATTTGCTTAAACCCACCTGCTGGCTTCCTTTACTCCTTTATCCTGGGTGTTGTGTGATGCAACGGGAACTGGTTTCTAGCAGCATAGGTTGAACAACTGTAACTCTGTAATTCACTTAGCCATACTAACCGTTTCTTCTGCCAGCCACAGATTCTCCATGTGTATTTATCTCCCATGCATACCCTAAGTAGTCTTGTATTTCCTGAATGATCTCTTTCTCTTCTACAATATGTGAAGAAACATATCATTTTCCTGCAGTTGCCATCTGGACATTCCACTACCTTTCAGATGCCGTAACTTTCTTAGCCCAACCTGAGTATTCTGTAGTCACTAGTCCTCAGATGTGGGGCACACCTGTACCTACTCTATACTGTCCACATTTCTGACATTTAGTTCAAATGTAGCCTCCCCATTCCCACACCTTCTTTTTCTCACTAGCTGCTGAAAATATGACTCTTGTAGTATGGTTGATATCTCCCTGCTCCTTTCCGAACTTGCATATGGACTTACCCAGCTCATGTCTGGGGTTGCAGTCATCCACCAACATAAGTTCCCCTTTATTTCCAAGCTTATATATTTCCTACATCACTTCCATATAAATAGCCTCTTACCATATATATTGCTTCACCACTTCTCTTGCTTAAAGTGATCCAAAAGACATTCATTGAACCATGTGCTTCCTGTCATACACTGGCCCTATTTTTTTCCTTCCCGTCATTCTTATAAAGACTGAACACAATTACGACAGCCTCCCATATGTGGTTTACTGTCTACCACATATTAATAATGAGAACCACAGATTCCACTTCACCCACAATTAAACCCTTTAAAATCAGAAATGAATTCCACATACTCTTACTATCTGTCAGCATTTCCTTCCATCTATGTCCTATGTAAACAAAAGGACAGCGGTTCTGGATTGCAAAAATTGCAGATACCAATGCAAAGACATTACTTCTAGACCACAGTAAGCTTACCATTCCACATTCCCAACCCTCACATGCTGCTTTCTGTTTTGTAGGTCTTCATTCAGATCATCATCTGACTCTGATGCAGAAGGCTTAAACTGATAAGGGTGAATACTAATCAGACTGGAACAGAATTGAATTGCTCATCATCTTGGCTACTTTCATCAGAAAAGGATGCGTCACTCTCAACACTGTAGTCACTCTCTGAACTGGAATTGCCATGCATTTCAAATGTGTACACGATTCTGTAAAGAAAAGGACATTGACTTATTGCTGGACCCATAGACATATAAATGTTATTTGATAATTGTCTTGCACTGCATTTCAAGGTACAACATTTCAAAAAGATAAAGCAATCAATGTATGAAGCTTAAAGCAGGCTGCACAATAAAACCACAGCCTATCTGAGAAGACCCTTGTACTTTGCATCTGAGCCATTTACATGACATGCCTGTTATGTGAGAGAGGCCTACAATAATATCAGTGCTCATCTTTTTGACTTTATTAAAGGGGTTAAAAATTAAAAGGAATATTTGATTTGATGAGGGAGAAGTAGAGAGAAATGGGGGATGTAATTTAAAAATTATTTTGGAGATGACCAATCAGAGCATTGGCACTAACATACATGCTTGATAGCGAGTCTGTCACTCCAACTGTTTTATTCAAGTGTTGAAAACACATTTTAACAAAAATATTGAGAGAACAAAGTTCCATCACTACTTTTGGAAAAGAAAAACTACAATAGACAGAAAGTTTGTAAACTGTCATATGCATTAAGTAATGGAAGGGTTTGCAACATTGAAGCTTAATAAGAAATTGAAGCACAATGGAAAAATATCACAACAAAAGTAACACATTGAGCATCTGCTGTGTGAATACATATCAAATGTTATATTTTGCTAACTTCAGGTAATGACATCTTTGCAACTCATGGTGTCTCTCCTAGTAAAACCATTTCAAAGAAATAAATAAATAACATAAATTAATAAATGTTAATTTAATAAACATACCTAACCATTGTCATAGCATAATAAAATTAACAGATGAAAACCTTGCATTGATAATGTCACAGAAGAATGACAAGATGTTATTGTTCAGATCTGTAATAAAATTGTAGAATTTCTTTATCTGTGTGAACACTTTCATTATTTACAGTGCAACGTTACATAAGGATATCCAAACATTCACTACGCCATTGACTCAGCAACAAGATGAAGAGTCGTAACTATACAGGTATGTATTGCAACTGCCCACGAGATTTCACAATGAGGATGACATTGGACCAGGAAATAAAATAAGAGAAAGACTGGATATGAACTGCTTTCTTACTTGCAGACTCTGATGTGAGGTGCATTTTCTTTTTGTAATGTAATTCCTTAAAGTTTTACAAGTGCATTGCTCAGTGAAGAAAGTGCAGCGGAGGGGTAGTAAAGCAATAAGGCATTACCAGTGGTTACATTAATAGGGGTGTAATGTGGCACAATACACAACACAGAGACACAATGCCCCTAGGGAATGAATAACTGACTGTTACTCTAACTCTGGGGAGTGCATTACTGCTATCATATTATTTTTACATTGCCAGGGATCATGGTCTGAGGGACCCACTGAACACCAAGGATTATGACGCTGAATACAGAGCAAGGGAGTTGAATAACTGGGAAACAAATGCAAGATAGGGAGTCTTTGAATGGATATGAGGATGGTGTTCAAAATTATGGTGACCATGGACCAGAAGGGCTACAACTAGTACAGTACTCAACAGCGATTGGATGAAGTGGGGACCAGGCACCACCAGGCCTTACCATTATTCAGTACATGTTGGCAAACAGATGATGGGGACCCCGAACCACCAGAGATTGTGTTCGACCATTATACAATATTGATCAGGGGTTTGGGGAACCACAAGCCACCAGGGAATATTTTATTCCTGAACACAAGATAACATTTAGTGTGTGGGGAGGAGCACTGACCATCAGGGCTTTCAATTTTACTACTGTTGATAGTGATCAGAGGGTTGTGGGGAACCACTAGGCACCAGTGAAGTGTTCTCTAATCTGGGACCAGGAATCAGAGGGGAAAGTGTATACTACTTGCAGGAGATTTATTTTTATTTTAAATAACAGTAACTCCTTCTGTGCAATGCAAATACATTAACCCTGCACCTCCCTTTTCCCTCTCAGAGGGCTGAAGAACTGAACAGGTATTTCTGCTCTGCATTTACGGTAGAATAGGGGGGTAGGGGGCCACAGCTGAAAAGAAGTAGGGGGCCATAGGGATGGTTTTGGATCCCTTCACCATGGGTAGAGTTAGGGAGGTATTAGCCAGGGTGAAGGTGGACAAGGCCATAGGCAGGACAGGTTGCACCAAAAGGTGATTTGGGAACTAAGACAGGAGCTGGCTGTCCCACTGGCACATCTGTTCAACCAGAAAAAAAGAGACAGTGGTGCCAGTCCACAAGGGCAGTAGCAGGGAACTGAGGAAAAACTACAGCCCCATCAGCCTAACCACTGTGGTTGGAAAGGTCATGTTGGCAGTTATCGGTGACAGGGTAACAAAGTACCTGTAGGTGAATGGACTGCTCAATGACAGGCAGCATGGGTTCACTGGGGGCAGGTCAAGCCAGTCCAATTTGATTGAATTTGTAGACTGCGTAGCACAGGTAGTAGACCAGGGGTATGCAGTGGACATGGCCTATCCAGATTTCAGTAAGGCCTTCGACACTATACCCCAAAGGAGACTGTTCAACAAATTGGATAGCATGGGGGTAGGGGTGAAAATAACAAGATGGGTAGAAAACTGGTTGGCAGATAGGAGTCAGAGGGTGGTGGTGAATGGGGTGCACTGAGGGATTAGGCAGGTGATGAGTGCAGTACCCCAGAGTTACATGCTGGGACCCCTGCTGTTCAATATCTATATACATGACATTGAAGATGGACTAAAAGGGTGGGTGGCCCTCTTTGCGGATATCACGAAACTCTGTAACAGGGTTGACTCCACTGATGGGTTGGAGAACATGAGAAAGGAACTGAGGGTACTGAAGTAGTGTGCGGAGACCTGGCAGCTAACGTTCAACATCAAGAAGTGTGCTGTTATTCACCTGAGGTATGGGAACCAAAGGGCTCAGTACAGGCTAGGAGGGGAGAGAGTCAGGGTTACTGAGGACGAGAGGGTTCTGGGGGTAAATGTCTTCAGCAACCACAAGGTAGGGAAGAAATAAATACCCACCGTAGTAATCTTCTTTCTTCCAGTGGGTCCTTTAGAATCAGTAACAATAGTAGTTAGCTGGCTAGGTGCAACTGCCGTGGAGATGTGATCTTACATAATGAGCTTAGGGAATTAGCCAATCAGAGTTTAGGAAGGGAGTGTGCTGAGAGGAAGCTGCCAGAAGGGCTTCTGAATTTTTTCGAAGCTAGATGGGCACATGCCCAGACAGTGACCCAGTAGGGTTCAAAAAACATGCAAATGTCACGAACTTCAAAAAACAATTGCAACAACCTCAGTAGAAATCACATAAAAACACAGGCAAATTTGGTAATAAAACTGAGAACAGAGCCCTTCTCCTAACAGATGAAGAGGGGAGGAAGTTTGGAAACTTACTGATACTAAAGGACCCCCTGGCAGAAAGAAAAGTACTACAATGAATAATTTTTTCTTCTCACCCCAGGAGTCCATTAGCATCACTAACAATAGCAGATTCCAAAGCAGTACAAAACTGGGAGATGGGTAGAAAACCTATTTACAGAAGAGGCTCTGGAGAACCACCCTGCCAAATCTGGCATCAGATCTGGACTACACATCAAGACAGTAATGCTTAATGAATGTATCCGTCTTTCGGATGAGACATTAAACCGAGGTCCCATCTGCCTGGACTGGTGGTATTTCAGGTGGATGTTAAAGATCCCATGGCACTTATCGAAAAGAGTATGGGAATTTCCCTGGTGTCCTGGCCAAATTTCCTTCATTCACTAAAAATACCACCAACAGCTTAATCTGGTTCAAGGTCAGTTGGCATTCATCTGTATCCCCCTTCCCTGGGTCGTGCCTGAAAATAGGCAGGATTTGTCTAGTGCACTTACCCAGTCAACAAAAAATAAATAAATGTGTGCTCAGTTTTCCAAGTAGCTGCCTTACAGATGTCCAGAAGGGGTATGTCTCTTGCAGCTGCCACAGGGGCTGCAGTGCCCTTGGTAGAGTGGGTTCTGAGCCCTTCAGGATGATGATAACCAGTATTTTCATAACAAAATCTAATACAAGAGACTAACCAGTGAGACATAGTTCTCTTGGTTGCTGATTTTCCTCTGCCTAGTTCCCCATAGGTAAGGAGCAACTGAGTGAAAGAGACTCTGAATGACCTGATGTGTTCCAGGTGGTATAAGAGTGCTCTCTTGACATCCAGACTGTGAAGCTTCTGCTCACCAGGAGTGGATTTGTCAGTGAAGAAAACAGGTACAGTGATAGACTGATTGAGGTAGAATTAAGAAACCACCTTAGGCAGAAATTTCCTATTTGTGCTGAGCTCAGTTTTGTCCTTGTGAGGGATAATGTAGTAGGTCTCAGTGCTTATGACCTGTAACTCTGAAATCCTCCTTGCAGAGGCAATGGCCAATAAAAAGACAGCTTTCCGTGTCACAAATAAAAAGTGGGCCATATCCATGGACTCAAAAGGGGGCTGCATAAGCTTGGCAATGCAGAGGATCAGGCTCCAAGGAGGAACAGGTTCCCTGACTGGGGACTGAAAGTGTAGGAGACCTTCGAAGAACTTTTTGAACTCAGAGTGAGAAACAGCGGAAGTCTTCTTTCCCACAGAAACACAGGCTGAAATAGCAGACAGGTACAACTTCAGAGAGGAGGACTTTAAGCCAGAGGCCTGCACATGCACCAGGTAATCCAGCAGCTAAAAGTCAGAGACTGCTACAGGATTAGCCTTTTTGCCCTTGCACCACAGAGTAAACCTATTCCATTTGGCTGCATACAGTAGGACTTTTTTATATTAGGTTTTTGGCCATTCTCAGGATATTAAGGATCTGCTCTGAGTACTGAGAAGCTGGGGACTCTAACTACTTAAGAGCCAAGCTTTGAGGTGAAGAGAGTGTACATCCGGGTAATTTACTCCTGTCTGTGGAAGAGTTAGCAGAGAGTGAGTTGGTGGCAGGCAAACAGGCCTGCTGCAGGACAGAGAGAGAGAAGGAGGGGGTTCCAGGCTTGCCTGGGCCAATTTGGAGCCACCAGAATCATTGATACAGGCTATTGTCTAAATTTCAGCAGAACCTTGAATATCAGGGGAAAGGGATGGAATATGTAAAGAAAAACTCCCTGACCAGTCCAGCATGAGGGCATCCAGTGGATGTGTCCCCCTGGCTGGAGGCCTGCAGCAGTATTGAAGAAGCTGGAAATTAAGGGGGGACACAAATGGATCCACTTCTGGTGTACTCCACCTCTGGAAGACTGTGGCGAGCACTTGCTTTTTCAGAGTCCACTTGCCGTGACCCTGATAGATGAAGCTGAGAGCATCTGCCAGGGTGTTGTCCTAGCCTGTGAGGTGAATGGCAGAAAGACTGACTCACAGGGAATAAGCCAGAACCCAAATCTTTAGACCCTCTGAACAGAGCATCCCTGATTTTGTACCACCCTGCTTGTTTATGAAAAACATTGCAGTGGTATTGTCTGTCTTCTCCGTACAGTCTGCTCTTTTCTAACAGGAGCAAAGGCCTTGAGTGCCAAGAAAATGGCTCAGAGCTTCAGAAGGTTTATGTGTGACTGTGACTCCTGAGAAGTCCAGGTACCACTTACTGAGGCACTGTCCAGATGGGCTCCCCAACCTAGAAGGGAGGCATCTGTGGTAATCACCTTTCTGGAAAGAAGATCATGGAAGAGAACCTCAACTTATAGATTTGTGGGGACCTTCCACCAAAGCAGAGCATGAAGAAACTGTTTCCTAACTGGTACCATCTTTGAAAAGACATTGCTCTTTTGAGACCAGTGAGCCCTCAGATATAATTGTAGGTCTTGCATTCTGTACCTGACACCTTGCACTTACCTGCACAATAATATAGATTAAATTCAAAAGGGTTCACCAAAAGGCAACCAAGATGGTGCAGGGGATGAAGGACAAACCATATGAACAGAGATACAAGGAGATGGGGGTGATATACAATGGAGACCAGGAGGAAGAGGGGGGCATGATTGAGAACTTCCTATCTTCTGGTGTGGTTTCCTCATTCAGATGCACCTCATGAGCAAACCACACCGGGCACAAATCCTGCAATCGCAAACAACCCAGTCATGATGTATTGCTTAACTATTGTGTCAGGAGGTTTGGATAGGAGAAAGGGTACTGAAAGCATGGATGGAAGTTGGGGGCAAAGCCCGCCACAGAATTACAACAGCAGAACGTGGGTCAGGGGCTTCTTTTGCCAAGCTGAGCACCCTGGATTTTGGGGTGCCAAGAAAGGTATTTCTAGCCTTTATTTATAAAAACAAACATCAGCATCTAGGTAAACATGTCCTGTTTAGCTAGGTTCAGGTGTTTGTTTTGTAAATTACACCATTTTATGTAGTTTACATTTTTTTTTATTTTGAGGGAAAAAAAAAACAAAATGGTGGGCCTCATGGCATAAACTAACTTTTTGGTGCTGTGAGAAAAAAGGGACGAGAAGCCAAAAATGATCTTGTGACACAGAATGTTTGGTGTTGTGTCAGAACGTTATCCCAAAAACTCTACTGAGCATGCTCAGAACAGAAAAGCCCAAACCTTTAAATCCTTATAACTCAGGAATCGTTTAATATTTGTTTCATGAAACCTTCCAAAGGCAGTACATTGGTACAGGATGCTTCTACCTTGAAAGTTTACTAAAAAAAAATCCATACCTTATACACTGTATGTGAGACAAACCCAAATATATTGCGGTAGTAGCAGATTTGAAAGCGTGGTCACTGTTCGGCGAATGCAGGGCACACATCAGTAGGTGCGTCCCTCATTCCCTAATAAGCCTGCATGCCCACACCACACCATGAATACATAATGTGGCAAGCACATCTAATGAAAGATCTGCTGCAATGCGAGCAAAGCTCATCATACGCAGTGGCACCTCCCAACGTGCTTGCCCTAGTGAAAATGTAAACATGGTGGCACACTGCCTGCCATAATGCCAACTTCCAAGGTGCCCAATCCCCCTGTCGGCATGCCCTGACCCAATGTATGTGCTGACGGGGGAGCCCACTCCCCTTTGGCATCATGCACCCCCCCATTTGTTATGTGCTGAGGGGGTACCCAATCCCTGCTTTTGTTAAGTGTCATGGGTGCCTAACTTCTGTCAGCCAGCATCTCCCCAAAACACTTTAAGTGGCACACTGGGAGCCCACCCAGTGTGCCAAACTTCTGAAAAGAAAAATGTCCCACAATGTTTTTTAAACCCTGTGAAAGAAGAAAACGGCCCTCAATTCTCCCTGCCCTCCCACAACCCGCGCCTACCCACTGTGCACCCTGCCTCCCCACACACCCCTCACCCCATACTTACCTCCAGAGTCTGGCGCGATGATCTTCGGTGGACCGGGAACATGTCTGCACTCTTCAAAGCCGACCACGAACTGAAGAAATGCCGGTAAGCTATATAATGGCATAAATAGGGTTTTTTCAACTTTGTGCATATCTCGCCATTTTTGAATTTTGCACCAAATTTTCAACATGAGGTTATTGGGCCCCTCCTCATGATTCAGTCACTGTCATGGTGTTATTCAGTCCCAAAAGGTGATTTCCTTGGTCACTGCATGGAATCACCTTCGGGACTGACCAACAAATGACTTGATGGCTTAATATTCATGTAAGGGTCTCTCAAAAGCCTATGTTGCAAATCTGGTGAAAAATCCCCAAAATTGCTGCTTATGGGCGTGCATTGTGCTGTTTCCACGCATGCTCTTAACTTCGCGAATTTGTAATATTTTCACTCCAGATTTTCAAAATTGCCATTTTTCTACACCTCCTTATGAACAGTACAGCTGTCATTTTATATATCCTGGCCAAAATGTGTTTTCGCATGTCCGGCGCTGAATAGCATGGTCGCTCTGCAAAATCAGTTTTTGAAACAGTTTGAGAAAATGACAGTGACACTTTTCATAAGCAGAGGTTCTAAAATGCCTATGTTGAAAATTTGGTGCCAAAAGTCCATAAAATGACTGTGTTACAAGCATGCATTGTGCAGTTTCCACACACCCTTGTAACTTGAATTTGTTATATTTTCATGCCAGATTTTCAACACTGGCATTTTTTCACACCTCCTTATCAACAGTACAGCTGTCATTTTTCACAGCCTGCCCAAAATGTGTTTCCGCACCTGTGGTGCACAATGGCATGGTCACTGTGGGAAATCAACTTTTGGGACTGATTAACAAAATCACAGTGCCACTGTTCATGAGGGGAGGTCCCAAAATGCCTATGCAGCTAAAAAACTCCCAAAAATAATTGGGTTACAGACGTGTGTTGTGCAGTTTCTATGCATGCTCATGACTTCACCAATTTTTAATATTTTCATTCCAGATTTTCAAAGTTGTCATTTTTTTACGCCTCCTCATGAACAATATAGATATCATTTTCCACATCCTGCCCAAAATGTATTTTCATCCCTGTTTCACCAAATGGCATAGCTGCTGTGCAAAACCACCTTTCAGCTAACAAACTGATATTGCCACTTTTCATGAGGTGGGCTCACAGACAGCCCATGTTGAAAATTTGGAGTGAAAATACCAACACACGCCTACGGTATTAGGGTTTCCAACTGTAACACCCCACCCTGTAGAGACTGACAGGCATCAGGGGTGTGACTTGGGATCATCAGCTGTAATGCTCATGCCATTCCACCCCCAACCCCACCCTGCAGCCAGTGACAGGCATCATGGTGTGCCTTGCACTGTTCGGCCACAAAGTTCACCCCATTCTCCTATACTGCACCCACCTCAGCATATTTCCTTATGGAATGGGGTAAGTATAATGCCCAAAGATCCCAAAGCACACCAATGTCTACAGAGTAGGGTGAGGTACAATGGCATGAGCGTTATAGCTGACAACCCAAAGGCACACCTCAATGCCTGTTGGTCTCTATAGGGTGGGGTGGGGTTGGCGTCACTTCAGTACTTCACTACCATTCCTATTATGCATCTCTAACTCTGGCACTACCAATGCCAATGCCAGCGAGACAGCATTTGGCATTGACAAATGCTTGTTTTATTTTGCTTTAACATACATCTGTGGTGGTTTGCTATTTTGTTCCAAACCTTTCAGGACAGAAGGGGCCTGAGTCAAGCAAGGATGTGCCTTTCAAAGGTTTCATGAAAAAATTCTTAACCGGTTGTAGAGTGATATGGTTTTGAAATTTAGCTTCTCAGTATGCTCAGTAGGTTTTTCAGGATAACTCTCTGGTACAACCCCAAAATTCTTCTTTTGTAAGCTGTTTTTAGATTAGGACTGTGTTTTCAGGTTGTGAGAAAAAATTTTAAGTTGTGGCAGCCACCATCTTGTTTTATTTATAAAAAAAAGTTGAAAAATACATAAAAGGGATGATTTGTTCAAAAACAAACACCTGAGCCTAGGTAAGCTGGACCTGTTTAGCAGGATTCTGGTGTTTGAAATGCCCCAAGGCTGGCCTACCAGTACAGTGGTAACACTAATGATCGCAACACCAACAACCAGGAATATTTCTGATATGTTGGTACATTCATACCAACCAGTGAATAGATCTAATACTAATTGGTTACCTCCGCTACCATTGGGCTTTTTCCAGTATGATCATTGTAAGTTCTGTAACATTATGGACCAGAAAAAACAGTTCACTTCTGTTAACACTATTAAACAGTTTGAAGTGAGACAGTTTATTAACTGCTCCACTACAGGGGTGGTATATTTGGTTACCTGTACCTGTGGTACCTTTTATGTAGGCAAAACTTCAAGGGCATTTAAATTGAGAGTTCAGAACATATGAGTGACATTAGATGTCACAATGAAAAAATGCTCTACATTAACATTTCGCAACAATGCCATGATGGCACTGTTCATACTTTTACATTCTGTGGGATTGAGAGAGTCAGCATAGGCCCACGTGGTGGGGACCTGGAGAATAGAATTCTGTGCAGAGAATCTTTTTGGATCTATACACTGGGTGCTTTGAAATACCCAGGATTAAATGACACTTTTGACATTGCACCTTTTTTAAGGTCCAAATATTTTAAATAATGAAACAATTATTTTTGGATAAAAATGTGGTAATATGTGTTATTTACAGTGTGTTCCCCTTTTTTCAGGTTGAAATTACTTCAGCAACCTTGGTATATAATGTACCTGCAATTTTAATTTTCAATCTGATTCTAATTGTATTTTGCCTGTTAAGAGAAATGTTTACTAATATAGTATTGTATTTTTGACCTATAGTAACATGTCCATTTATTATTATAAAACTTAGATTACGGGCATTAATTTTGCATCTCAGGTCATTATATGCATACTAGGATTAATTTTGTTTATTTGGTATGGGTGGTGTATTTCTTAATTTCATCACTATTGTATTAATGGTATAAAGATTGCACTGTCACTTCAAGTGGTATTTTCTATTTAAATGGTTATTGTAATTACCAAATTAGTCCCTGAGGAGGTGCTTTTGGCGTGAAACCAGTTGGGCTGTTTGTGTTCTGGGAGCCTGTTGTCACCTTGTATGGCGCCACTGTATTTCACTTTTTTCCATGTGAGTCTAAAACAGTAATATTTACTTAAAGAGCTAGTGTACCGCTTGGAATTGATAGTAATATTCAGATGCAATCAGCTATCACTTTCAGTATCTGAAGTATTTTTTTTATTTTCTGTTTGCCAATTAGAAGATGTTCCACCCTTTCAGTACTGGGGTGATGTGTGGAGCAGCTCTCTGTCTGGAGGGAAAAAAGTCAGTTCTGTTCCTCCCACTACATCGTCAGAAATGAGACCAAACATCTTGAGGCACCACAGTCCTTGCAACCTGAGCAGTGACTTTCACAAGCTACCAATTAAAATGCAGGAAATTGTGACATCACCAGTAACTAGGGAGAGATGGTCCCTGCTGCTTCATGTGAAAGTGAAACCTGGCAGAGAGAGAAATAGTTCTCATTGGTTACTAGTGATGTCATAGTCAGTGTGGTTTCAGTGTTGATGTAGTGGGAGGAACAGAACTGACTTTTTTCCCCCTCCAGACAGAGTGCTGCTCCACACAACACCCCAGTACTGCCAGGTGGGAAATCTTCTAATTAGCAAGCAGAAAAGAATAAATACTTGAGATATAAGAAGGGCTAGCTGACTACATCTGAAAGTTATAATTAAATTGCAGGCAGTTTCCAGGCAGTACACTAGCTCTTTAAGAAGTGTTTGTGCTGTGTTTTTTGTTTGTTTGGCTATTAATTTACACTGGCACAACTTTAGTTGGAGACACTTTTCTTTGTGTTACTCCCCACAGCTGCCCACGTCATCCTGCGTTGTGTATACTCACCCACTAGGTGGCCAGTGGGGATGTCCCCACTCTGAACCTGTGGCACAGTGCAGACTGGTGCCAGATGAAGGCATCATGTGCCCCCAGGCGCGAGCACAGACATTGGTTATGCTCCTGCATCGCACACCACCTGGCAGTTGATGCTGGAGTATCCCTTGTGGTTCCTGTAGGCTATGCCATCTGGGCCAGGTGGCGTGTGGATGGCCACATGGGTGCAGTCAATGGCCCTGAGCATGCCAGGCATACGTGCTACCCTGTGGAACTGTTGTATGTGTGCTGTGCACTCCACCTGTGTGCTGGGGAAATGGATGTACTCCGCAGCATGTGGCAGCAGTGCGCTGAGGAATTGTGTGAGTAGGCGTGATGCGGCCGACTGGGTTATGTCTGTTGTGTCCCCTGTTGGTCTCTGGAAGATGCCCATGGCAAGCAGGCACATGACAGCTGTCATCTTAGTCTCCACTGACAGTGCATGGATCCGTCGTGTGGGTGCCTGCATCTCATCACTGCACAGCTCACCGAGCCACCTCAGGATCGTCCAGTTCAGGTGGTACCAGCCCACAATCTCTGTATCAGTATACTGCTCAAAGGTGATGCGGGCTCGGTACCACCTGTTGGGGGCATACCACTGACAGGCCCTTCCACGGCCGTGCCCCCCTGCTGCCTGCCTTCTCACACCCCTCATTACTGCCTCCATCTGTATGGTGGCACTGGCCATGTCCCTGGCTGTTGTTCCCCCCCAGCAAATGTTGTCCCATTCCCCCCGCTGTCCTCTGTTTTGCTCCCCCTGCACTGGGTACACCTCCAGCCTTCTGCTGTCCTGCCTCCTACCACTACCCTGACTGCTCTGCAGCACTGCCGTGTCTGTCCTGCACACTGTCACTGGCTCCCCACTCCTGTCCTGTGTGGCACAGGTGTGCCCTGTCCTGCTCCTTCTTTGTCCCTCACTCTGTTTCTCTTTCAGCTCTTGCTGCCAGCTCACTCTCACTTCTGGCCTTCCTGTAGCGTTTTGCACCTCTCTCTTGTTCCTTTTTATTTTGGCTCATTTCCGCTATCGCGCAACTTCCGCTAGCTCCCCTATTGCACATGTCGCATGTTGCTAAATATTGCACTGCACCATTTATTCATGGTTCCTCCCCCTACGGTTGTGCATGCATTCATTACTATTGTGCTCTTGCACATTGCAACTTGTGCGGTGCAGCTGCCTCCTGCTGAATATTGCATAATGGCACATTTTCAGACTTGTGCTGGTGCATCTCTGTTGCACATGGTGCAACCCTTTTGAATATCTGGCCCCCATTGCGCATTTTTGAGAGCTAATAACTTTGAGGAATGTAGAGAATCTTGTGGTGTATAAAACATTAGATTGCCACATCTTCAAGAGGCTGCTTTATTGTTTGCAAATTTTTTCTTTTCTTTCTTTTTTTTTGGTTTAATACATTGATCTTCAGTGGAACAACTCTTTAAATGCCTATAAAAAGGTATTGTGTTCAAGTGCAACATGATATATGCCCCTTCATAAACTGCCAGTCTCCCATTTCCAGAACATCAGAGTTCCTATACACATGGGAGGAAAAATGCTACTGTGTATTAAGGGAGGACCTGTTTTTGTTGTAATATGTCTTTGAGGGAAAAAACTGTTTTCCAAGCACATGTAAAACTTGATTTCATATTCTGCTAAATAAAACAAATCACAGGTAGTTGTTTAAAAGATGTTACCAAAATTAACTCCTTCTCCTTTTCGTTATACAGGCATATCTGTGTCACAAGTCGAGAATTAATTTAACAATTTTTAACTAGTCGCTGAGCATGGTAGTGCTTTTTCTAAATCACTTTGCTTCTCCATTACACTGTGTGCAGTGCTACTACAGTGTATTTCTAACTCCAGCTTTATTATATTCTGTTCCACAATAGTCTGTGAAACGTCTTCATTTTATACACAGTTGTATTTAAAATAGTTCTTCTTATAGCGCTCTGTCTTGCACTTTCCCTTAACCTTCCCATTAGCATAGAGTCCGATGTGATCTTTTCATTGGGCCCAGATAGTAGTGATCTAGTTGTTATACTTGACATGATATCTGGTTTTTGGCAGTGGTTTTCATACCTTCAGCCCCCAGATCCACCTAGTTACGTTACTTTTAGACATTACATGCATTTTAGCACATGGCTGCCCATTCCCTTTCTTCTGCTACATTTCTTTTGTACTTTCTCCTACACTTTCTCATTCTGATCCTGGATCATACCACTCCATCTGTTATAGTCTTACCAATTGCTTGTTTAGATGTACGCTGGCATCAGATTCAGTCTTCAATTTTAGTGAAGTCAGTGCTGCAATCCTCAATTAGAGGCTCATGTAAAGTCATTCAAAGTTGGAATCCTCTTTGATATGAACCAGATTCAAGTGCAGTGGTTCAAGTGCATTGATTGTGTTCAACCAGCTTATTGTGTGCATGTAAACATGCTTAGGAATTGATTCTGGTATTTCTCCTGTTGAACCAAAAAAGAAATCAATCAGAAAGTCCTCAGTTGCTGTATGTTTATATGCAGTGAGAATTATTCACCTTATATTTACTGGCTAGTGGTTATAAACCACTGCCAGTGAGTGCCCAACAGCTCCATAAACCACATATGTGGTTTACGGAGCTCCATAAACCATGGGCACACAAAAACCAAACCAGCACCTTAAAAAGCCACCGGACAAGCTGTCCTCACACTGAATGTCCAGTAGGGCTAATTTTTTCACACAGTGGATGTGAGGCACAAGCTTCTGGATGGCTTCACAGCACCTCAGGAAACAAATTTTAAACTAAAAGAGCAGGTTCTGAGTTACAAACTGCTCCCCTCCCCCGACATATACAGCAGATTACCTGCCATGCTATTCAGTGCCCCAAGAAGTTTTATGAATCTCAGTCCCTATTTTGAATAAAAATGCTCATAATATTTACTTCTGTGGCAGGCAATATCAATACAGACCAAGTTCCGGGTTTGCCGACGTGCTCCATAGACATTAATGGGGATGATTTTAAAAAGTGGCAAAATCTCTTTTAAATGCTCAGAACCAGTAAATATAAAAATTAAAGCATGAAGAAGTTTTTTAATGGGGATTTTATGCACACCCTCGGTGTGTGTGATGCCCATATAAACCCCTTGGGCTTCGCCCTCTGGGTTTATGGGGCATCACACACCTCAGGTGTGCATAAAATTCCCATAATCCACACTTCCTCATGCATTATTCTATATGTAATTGATTCAGTTCAAACTAATAACATGTACTGTAAGCTTAAAAGGATTATAATCTGAATGAATTGACTTGATTACAAAGTAATAGATTCTCACTACATTTAAAGTTAGCAAATCACACCACTTTTTCTTTACCCTTGATTCCACCATTTTTGATGGGGGAGGGGGAATTTGCTGCATATTGAGTTTCTGCCTGATGTGTAAGTCAGAACATAGCTATTACATACAGAAAAATAAAAATACACAGTCATTTAATAACACAGTAGCTCATTGCAATGTGTGGTCTCTGTAGGTTATGTACTGTATATTCCTCCAGTAAGACTATGGCATTTGTATCAGTTGAGTCACTGTTGATTGAGACTATGCAGAAAAGAAATAACCATTATTGAGAATGATGCTGTATAACTAAAGTAATTAAGTAATGACAGTGGTACCATAGGTTTATAAACAAAAAAAAATGCTGAACACCATATGAAGACTGCATATGCAGTATGAAAATGGATTTTGGTCTTCTGAGCCAATTTTATTACTGTTTAATACTATTATTATTATTATTGTCTGTAGGGGAACTATTAGGCCATACAGACCCATAGACCCCCCCCCACACACACACACAAACACACTTCTGAGTGAAAGAGATTTTTTTTTGACTAACCAAATGATTGTCCAGATTCTTTGGGACTTTCTTTTTGATTTACTATTTATTATGGTATCGGGTAGTTCCAAATATTTGTTATTCTCTGGGTGCAACAAAACGTTTTTTGTCCTTTCTAAAGTTTGTTCATTTCAATTATTTATGATGTTGTCTGAGATTGTGATGTATGTTATTTATTTCAGCTACGACTGACTGTAATAGACTGTCATATTCTATGATCTCTAGCATTAATAGTATGTCACCCTTTTCCTTTTTTCCTTCAGACTATGCATGTTCACAGTTAGCAACTTATCTTTTTATGACATATTCATATGAACATACAAACATACAAAATTACCAGCAGAAAAAGGCTCATGGTCTATCAAGTCTGCCGGATCGTGCAGCTCTGAGTTTAATACCACTGCAGCTGCTCCCCCCTCCCCACCCAATACGCTCTCTCCATAGCCTCTCTATTTTCAGTCCAGAGATTCTTTTCATGAATTTACACTGAATTTTTTTCTGGTTAGTTAATATCTGTTGTTTTGTATTCTGACTAAAACTGTGATCCATAATCTAAATGTGGTCTTATGTACGTTCTGTATATTCTTCCGATTACATTAATATTTCTGGTGCCAATCACTTGTTTTGTGTTGTATATCATGTAATTGGTTCCCTGTATTATGTTATCGTAATGTTGTCTCACTGTAAAATTTTCCCATATGATTATACCAAGATCTCTTCCTGAATTTTTGCTGTTTATTTTGGTATTTCCTAAGAAGTAATTTACCTTTGAGTTGTTTAGACCTAGGTGCAGTATCATACTTTTGGAGACACCAAATCTCATATCCATTGCATCAGCCCACAATTGTAATTTGTTTAGATGATTTTGTAAGTTTTTGCTACCTTTTGTATTGCTTAATTTCCAAGCTGTACATAATTGGCACACTTAATAAATCAACTCTTTATATAATAACCCATGTCATGTGCATATAAATGGAATAGGATTTGACCCAGAACAGATCCCTGGGGGACTCCACTCATCACACTAAGTTTGTTTGATGTGTTTCCCTTGTGACTGTTCTGTAGCCATAACAATATCCATTACACTTGTTTCCAATCTAGTAGTTTTTAATGTGTTAATTATGCCTCTATGGGGTACAATGCTGAATGCTTTACTAAGGTCAAGAAAAACTATATTTGCTGGTTTTCCATCGTCTAAGGATTTGCTAACCTTTTCATGAAAACTAATGAGGTTTGTGGTGCATGATCTGTAATTGACATTGGTTCTACAGTGTACATTGGCAAACAATTTACACAGTTGACTACTATTTCTTTGGAGATTAAAATATAGTCTAATCTGGATTACATGTTATGTCTTGTTAAAAAGAAGGTGAATATTTATTTTCTGAATTATGTGTTTCCTCCATACTGTAGGTCTAGTAACTTATTGGAGGTCATAACATAATTAAATAGATGAGATTTGTACTTGTCCCAGTTAGTACTACTGAAGATTTGTCAACTAAAAAGTTACTTAAACAGCTGAAATGACCTCATAATATAATATTTGCACAGTCCCAACTGAGCAGAAGTCTAATAATCTCTACTAGAAATGCCCCAAACCTATTAAAAGGTGAATATAATGAACCAAATATCACTGCTTCACTGCCTGTCTGAGCCTTTTTTTCAAGTGTATTTATGCTCCTGAAAGAGGCTGGGGATGTATCCCATATCAGCCATGAGGCCCCTTTCAGTTTCACCCCACATGTGCCAACTCCTGGGACCTACTTGGGAATATTGTAGACCACAATTGGGCTCCCCCCATTCCCAAGGGGGAGGACAAAGATGCTAATCAGGATCCCTGGCAACCACTGGAGCACACTGAGGCAGAGTTTGGAAGGGCTGTGGCATCACCATGCTGCTGCCACAGGGGTTTTCTGCTTTGTTTCCCCAGCAGACTCAGACATACAATGAAGTCATCATGGGGGGTGTTTGTGCTCCCACATGCACTCCACAGATGTCCACTGACATATCCACTCTGTCAATGGATCCTGTGCTGGTGCTGTACTACCATCCTCCACTAGGAGTCACACTTCTGCCAGGCTCCAGCACCCATCCCCCATAGGAGGAGAGCAGTCAATCAGATGCTTATCCTACCTCCCTCTGGCTCATTCCCAAACCTGGGTAATTAGCATTAGGAGCGGTAGTGCTACCACTGTAGTGGTGGTCCTGCTGCCTATTTGTCTCTTAATTAAAATAATCCTACCCTGATTATCCGAAGCAGTGTCAATTACTTTACATTTTAATTTTTTTATGAAGCAGTATTGCTTCTCCTCTGCTGTTTTAGTGTTGTTTTGTGAATAGAAAATATTCCTTTAGCCATCCTTTTTTTTATTTCAGCATTTCTGTTTCATTCAAAAAGGTTTCCTGAAGAATTGCTCTGTCAGCATTATTTTTTCTTAACCTGTTGAGAATTCTGTATCTCTTTATGGGAGACTTTATTCTATTCATGCTCCATGAAACTCCTTGTAATACTCTAAATATCATATCTTAGCATTAGTTTGAAATAGTACAGCATGATGCAACATAAAAACATCTTACTTTTTCATGTATTAAGTCTGTACAGTACTGTGTGGCCCTTATTTTGTTTCCCACAGATACTCCATCCCATCCCCCTCCCTCATAGGTGCAAAAGACCTAGGGTCTGATTTACAAAGCTCGTGAAATTCCCACAGCTGTGGGAAAAACCCAGCACAAGTGGGTTGCCACTTGCGAATACACAGTTTTCTCGCAGCTGCAGTATTTACAAAGGTGGATCCGGTTTACAACTGTTCCACAATTTATGGCAGCTTGTGGGTGGTGTTGCCACAGAAGTCCCCATAGCTGCAGAAAACTGTCATGGTCAGTGGACCCGGTGTAACATCTCTGCAGCTGTGGGGAACTGAGAATCCTAATCTCTGCAAAAGCAGAGATTTTGGTCTGCAACTGGAGTTGTGGAGTGGGATTTAGTCTCATTTCACTTTGTCAGTCTGGATTTTAATGTTTGCCACTCCCTTTATCTTACTTATCCATATCTGCAACAGCAAGTGCTATTGTTACCATACTCCTCTTTAGATCAGTATATAGTCATCATACACACCAGGCAGATAGTATCCAGCCATTGTCTAGACATTTAAAATTTTCAAGAAAGCCCAATCAAAATGCTGCAAACAAATCTGGGAGATGGATTTTTACATCCTAAATTGCTTCTGCATAGTTGTTGTAAAGCAATGACTGACTGTTCAGTAGGACTTTGAATTTTCAGGATAAATATGAATGCCTTAATCCTAACACTTCTTAAATTGGTCAATATTGCTTCCTTAGGGACCACAGATCTTTGGAAAAGTCCTGTTTTATAAACAGCTGCTGCTCCCTGAAAGTAAAGTTTTTAGTTCTATAACTGGCCTGTTAAATCCTTGCTTTATCATCCAATGTAAGGAATTTACAATGGTCAGATGTGGTCACATCATATATTGTATTTGCATATAGTGCTGTGCAATGTTGGTTAACTTCACTTCACAGATTAATTTGCGAATTCACCACAATTCACAAAGTTAGTCTGACCTGTGAATTTAAGTTCACAGTATAGAGCTAACTTCACAAAAAATGAATTTGATGACTTCGCTGGTGAAGTTGATGACTTCTCCAGTGTAGTTGGGCCCATAGGTGAAGTTTGCATAGTACCATAGGATAGGATAGGAGGGCACATGGTACTAAAATGAGCTGTATGCCATGCATTCATTGCAGTCTTATGAAGAGATAGATAGAAGTCTGTCCCTGCATGTCTGAGCAAAGAACCTTTAAAACTACTCCGATCATGGAGTATTCTAAACCAAATGACTCACAAAAAATATCTAGAGTGCCTTGTGCACCTAGATTGCCATAGTTTCTTCGTATTTGTGCAGACTGATTTAATTGACAGTCGTGGTTTTATTTTGCCTGGTGAAACAGAGCTGAGTGGGGATGGGGGTATTTCAGCTAGCAAGCAAGGCAGCTCTGATTTGTTTTCCTCAGTCATTCTTCTTAATTAATTTTGTCTGTGAGCTGTGATTTGCCATTTTATTTCTATAGTGCAGGTTCATGAAGTTAATTGAATTATTTCTCAGTCTGTTTCTGTATTGGTTGTAATTATTGTGTTTAGTTCTCGTGATGGTATTACTTAGAGAGATATGTTTCCAATTACCCCTGCTGTGTATGTCGTGCTAATCCCAGCAAAACAGAGATGATTTGATACTTTTTACTGGACCGACATAGATGTTACAAAAGAAAATAGAAGCTTGTGCTCTTTCAAACCAACTGTTATTTTTCTGATGAAGAATTCTATGTAATTCAAAAGCTCAAGCTCCTATTTTTCTTTGTAGCATCTATGTTGGTCCAATACAATGTTTCAAATAATCTCTTTTTTTCTGGATCTTTTGTCACAGGGACGAATATGGCAATATAACTAACTTTGTTTGTTAATCCCAATCACATAAAGAAAAAGAAAAATACCCAAAAAACTTATTTTGGTGATTTTAGTGTAGAAGCTGTTAGCTCAGTAAACAGTTCTGTTCAGAGTCAGATCACACTCCTAATCACCCTGGTGAGGTGTTTGCTGCTTCTGGTATTTAGTTTTACTGCAGAGTGTTTTTTTTTCTTACAATATTAAAAATTTTAAATATGTAAAATGACAGGAAAGAGACCTTCGAGTAAAGGGAAAGGTGCTGTCGAGGTGGCGAAAAAGTGCATAGGCTCTGTGGGGAAAAAGGTTGTTATACCTAAAAAAAAAAATTCCTCTGCAATAGCTTCATCTGTGGGTTCTGGGACTGGTAGTAGTAGCAAAGGAGTAGTTGGTAGAAGTGGAATGGCATTAGTGTTACCAAATTATTCTATGCCACATCTGTGGTATCCATACTGGTTCATGTTGGGGGAGGTGTTAACAAGAGGATCGGTCCAAGAGGTAGCAAACTCTCTGGCTCAGGAACAGTGATTGAGGAGGAGGTTGCTGGTGTCACCATGATTGGTGGTTGTGGTGGCACTGAGCCTGATCTGGATGATAGGTTCCCCATTCCCAAATGAGAGTATTGGGCTCGACCATAAGTGTATGAGGAGGGAGATCTGACTGTTGCATAATCAGAAAAGATTAAATTTAAAATGTTTCTTTCACTAAGGATGATGAGAAGGAAAGAGAGTGCAGAAAAAGTGAAGATGAGGATGACAAAGCTTAGGAGAAGAAGGAGATTATCAGCCTCAGTGGTGATGATGATTTGGACCCCCCCCATGGGAACCTGAAAGAAAAAATGTAAGGGTGATGCTGCTGAACCTATGATGCTTGGGGGGTTGGGTGGAAGCAGGGTACGATAAGGCGGAAGCACTAAATGAGTACTTCTGCTCAGTATTTACTAAAGAGAAGAGGGGGGTGACACCCAAGGTGGGAGAAATGGCAGAAGCAGGCGGGGAAGTGGTGACAGATGGGGAAATCATGGAGGGCAGAGTTCAAGAGGGTTTGAAGGCACCGAGGGTGGACAAGGTGCCAGGCCCAGATGGCATCCACCCCAGGGTACTGAAGGAGCTGGCAGAGGTCCTTGCAGGACCTTTGGCAGACCTATTTAATGCCTCACTACATTGGGTATGTACCTCAGGACTGGAGGATGGCTCATGTGGTGCCCCTCCACAAGAGTGGCCCCAAGGATGAACCGGGAAACTACAGACCAGTGAGCCTCACATTCATCGTGGGTAAGCTAATGGAGACTATCCTGAAGGAGAGGCTGGTGGCCCTTCTAGAGGCCAAAGGACTACAGGACAGCAGACAGCATGGCTTCATACGTGGCAGATCCTGCCAAACCAACCTGGTTGAGTTCTATGACTGGGTAACTAGGCAACTGGACAGGGGCCAAGCAGTGGATGTCCTGTATCTGGACTTCAGTAAGGCATTCGACTCGGTGCCACATGGAAGGCTGGGAAGGAAGTTAGTAGGCACAGGGGTGGGTGCAAAGCTAGGGAGATGGGTAGGAAACTGGCTGCAGGGAAGGCAACAGAGGGTGGTGGTGGGTGGGGAGCTCTCACACCCAAGGGCAGTGATGAGCGGTGTCCCACAGGGCTCAGTGTTGGGACCAGTGTTGTTTGGGATATTCATTGCAGACATATCATGGGACATCAAGAGCAAGATCAGTCTGTTTGCTGATGATACCAAGGTTGGCGCAGTGGTGGATGTCTAGGGGGATGGCAGGGGTTGCAGGATGATCTGGCAAAGCTTGAAACCTGGTCAGACACCTGGCAACTGGGGTTTAATGCCAAAAAGTGCAAGGTGCTGCATTTTGGGATGAAGAACCCAAGGAGGAGTTACCAGCTGGGGGGGAGTGCAGCTAGCCCAGACAGAGGAGGAGAAGGATCTGGGTGTGCTCATTACAGGGTCAATGAACAACTCGGCACAATGTAGGAAGGCAGCTGCAAAGGCCAACAAAATGCTGGGTTGTATTGCAAGGGGTATATCCTCGAGGAGGGAGAGGTGATTCTGCCACTGTATAGGTCATTAGTTAGACCACACCTGGAGTACTGCGTGCAGTACTGGTGTCCGTATCTGAAGAGGGACATTAAGTTACTGGAGGGGGTGCAGTGCAGAGCGACAAAGATGATCAAGGGGCTGGGGGACTTATCATACAAGAGGAGGTTGAAGGAGTTGAACATGTACTCACTGGAGGAGAGGAGAGACAAGGGTGACATGATTGAAACCTTTAAATACATGAAAGGAATAAACAAGACGGGTACAGAGGGGCTGTTCAAAGTCAGGGAGGGGAGGGCCACGAGGGGCCATGATATGAGACTGGAGCGAGGAAGGTTCAGGAGGGAGATGAGGAGACACTTTTTTACAGAGAGGGTGGTGGCTGGGTGGAATGCGTTACCTGCAGAAGTAGTATGCAGTAGAACAGTGCACTGCTTCAAACGAAGATGGAACAGGACAAGGGGGAGGCTTAATGAAGGGGAAGGGTGGAAGGGAGGGGCAGCTGCAGAATCAGGGGTGCTAGCTGCACATTCGAGCAGACTTGATAGACCTCTAGGCCTTTATCTGTTGGCAAATTTCGTATGTTCGTATGCTTTGCACGCCACAGTTATGTCACAGAATTACTAACTAGGGTGTACAATTAAACACAAAAATTGCAACCAGATGAGTATTTTTTATGCTGCTATTTTTATGTTTGGATGCTATGCCTCTGTCCTTCTCCAGACCCACAGGTAAGGCTTTATTCTCCCCCATCCAAACAGGTGTCACAACCTGATGTCCAGCTAACTAGTTAGTCCCCATGACACACCATTTCTACACCTATGGCTGTAGGGTGTACAGCCACTTACTCCCCCTTAGATAGCTACTAAATCCAGGCTCAGTAAAGAAATGGACAGAAAGTTATATCAGATCTCTTGTACCAATGGAATGATTTTGCCTTTGGAAGAGCTGTAAAGTTAACAGATGGCTGTTTTATACTAATGTATGGAATGCAATTGTATGTCTGTATGTTTCACACAAAAAGTAATAAACTTTAAGTGATAAGAAAAAGACAACACTGCAAATTAGTGCTTTCTTTTGAGCAGCATCCATGAATGCCCCTGAGTCAAATGCTACCCCCACTGGTGATGCCGCCATGCTGATTCCAGCCGTTTAGTAGCCCAACACCCAGAAAGGTCCACCTTGTACTGCATAGCATGTTTAAGCATCATGCCAAATACCTAACCAATCATTCTGTTGCAAGGGATCTGAATGCAGCAATTACCAAAATGTTGGCAATTGATCTACTGCCATTCTCTTTTGTGGAGAACAAGAGATTTAGAAGGTTGAAGGTGTGTGCTGGTTCCAAAAGGTAGAGTCCCTCACAAATGTCCTTCTTCAGCCATGCCATTCCTATACTTTATTGGATTGTGTCATGCATGACAATTCATAACCTGCTACATTCATCACCCCCGTGCATTCATCTCAACATGGTTATATTGGCCAGTGGCCAGACAGCTAGTAGCTGCTATTGGTGCATTACAGGACATTGAGTACAGGTACCTGGGGTAGTATTCAACTCTGGTCAGGAGAAAAATTCTACTAAGTTCAATTGTGGTGGTAGCAACACTGTGGATAATCATTTACATGCCACACTGGCAATGAAGAATGCAACTGGATCACACACAGGGGTCAGAAAATGTTAGAATTTCTCTAGACTTAAATTGATAAGTGAATGCAGCCTGTGGTGGTATCACAGGGGGGTGGCACAAGGGCTTTAGGCTGCTTTAGAGTGCACTGGGGGGGGGCAGGGGCTGCTGTCCATAAAATATTTGTTTATTAGTAGCCTCATTTTGACCTAAATTTGCCTTGGTGTACACCAAGGGCAAAGTTATAGGCAAAGCTGACAAGTGAAAATGCCAAAGGTAAATTTCCTATTAAATAGAAATAATCCACACTTTTTTTTTGTGAAGGCAAATTCACCTTAACCTCACCATAGATTCTATCTCAGAATGCAGTGTCAAATCATTTCAGGTATCAATTAACTACAGTAAGTGTCTCTTGCATGTTCCTTGCTTTATTGCAAAAATGACAAATACTAAATGAATTTACCCTTCTCTTTCCCCCATCTCTCTCTCTCCCGCTCTCTCTTTTCCTCTCTCTCACCCAACTCTCTCCCTCTATCCATCTGCAGACTATATTGCCTGTCTTTCTATCTCTATCAACTCTCTCATCTCTCTCTCTCTCTCTCTCTCTCTCTGTCTTTTTGTGTAAAGGTAAGTGTGCTGGAAACATTGCTAAATTCTTTGAATGTCTGGTATTTACTTAAATTATCTCTGGTCATTGCCCCTCTTGGGATTTTATGAACCTAATTTATCCTGTGGCACGTTTCAATTTCAAAAATCAAATAGTGAAGCTCTACAGCTGCCTGAGTAAAATCCAACAAGGGTGGAAATTAGAAACAAACTGTTTAACCAATTGGTTCACTGTTCTACTTTAAACATTTCAGATGTTCAGTTTGGTTTATAGCAGTTTGTGTGACAGGCATCTGAGTTCCACAATCATTAAAACATTAAACATCGCTATTCTTATAATGGAGACCTTGAAATGGTCAACAGTTGACAGGTGGGTAGCTTCATATTTATTTCAATTTAAGAGCAAGAACAAACTGAGACAGGGAGAACTGAAGAATACAGCTTTAGATTGAAGGCATGAGATTGTGAGGGTACGCACAGGAGAAGAGGCTTACATGAATATAGTAAACCCTTGCACACATACATCACAGCACTAGTACTTTTTCAAAATTTGGTACTGCAGATGGATGTTTGCTCCTGGATAGACAGCAGTGTAGTCTCAGTCTAGTAATTTGAGTGCCCATGGAAGGGTTGGCTATTGTAAAAAAAACCAAAAACTATTTTAACAGCCATTTGACCTGCTTTGTCTAGGCATAAGTGGTCCCAGGAAAGGAGAGAAAAATAATATTTTAGAAGGATCTTTATAGTGAAGCACTGTTTCAGCAAGGTCGCCTGCCAACCATCCTATGCACCAAGAGGGTTTCAGTGGCATACATGGTTGTGGCAAGGAGCACCCTTTCTTAGCAGTCACATGTTTCCCTTTACAGGTCAGAAAACATTTTTTCTAATTTCTTCACCTGTCTCTCTTTTGTGTCTAGTAGACACATATTGTAGGTACAGCAGGTAAAACAGCCCAACTGGCTCTTTAAACTTCATGGGGGCAGCAGGAAGAAAAGAGGCAACTTTGCAGAAAGAAAAAATAAAACTATTTATCCCTGGAAGTGGTCATCTTACAGGGACTGCAGAGAAAAGAGAGAGTTTTTCAACAGTTACAGTAAATTCTTTAAGATCAAATGCAATAATGTTAGTTAGTATCTGGCTTCAGTCTATCGGGGACGGGGGATGGTTTTGGAGTGTAGTCTTTCTATACTGTCTGAATGAGAATTTCAGCAATTTTAGAAGTTATGATAATTGTAGATTATTTGTAGCCTCTTAACACATTACCTCCAGGGCGGCCATTTTGTGTCAGGTAAACAATGGATAGTTCGGACTTCATATGAAGCTATTGGAGGTAATAAATAAACCTAAGCTGAAACAACAAAGAGATACAAAATAAAATGAGCTCCATGTGGAAAAGTTGGGGGGAAGGGTTAAGATGTGCATGAGCAGAACAAGTATACAGAATCTGTGGTTGTTGAGGAGCGTGTCTCTGATAACAATGTCCCTACCACTGACCCACTGGCCATTGCCAACTGCCTCAACTCATCATTTTCTGACCTTTGTGCAGTACTCCCAAATAACTTCTTTGACCCAACTCCTGCAACCCAGCCACTTAACACCCAGCATCCCTCCTTCCATCTCAGGGTGATCTCTATGAATGAGGCAAGGCCTTATCTCATTAAAGCACTCAATGGCTCTTGCTATTATGGGCTCATTATCTACTCAGCTTCTGACCACACAGCCCTTAACAAAATCCACCTGGCCATAAACAAAGCATGCAGACTCCTCTCCAGGGCAGACAACCGTACCCACACTTGTACCCTATATGCCCTGACAAATCTTCTCAAACTGGATGAAAGGCTATTTTATCAAACATATATCCTCACAAAGAAAATACACCTAGGGCTTACCCCCTTGAGGGTTTCCGACTCTCTCCTAGCCTCCCACACCTTGGTGAATACCTGCAATGCCAACTGACAGGTGTGGTCCATCTCGCAGGTTAGAACCTCCTAAGCCCAAAGGTCATTCCCACACAGGGCCCCAGTCTGGTACAACAAACTTCCTTCTGATGTCTCCTCCATCTCCAAATTTAGGACCTTTCAAGTCAGCCCTCAAAGAGCACATTCTCACTTCACAGCACTGCCAATGTACCAGCTAGTGCTGAGTCATCTATCTATCATCTTACTGGACCACACCACCACTGGGCTCCTACCAATAGCAATACCAAACATTATCTATTAACAATGCCTCCTTTGGCTGCACTCACAAGATATCGGTCTAATTCTCTACTTCTTTGTAAATATCAAACCTGTTACTCCCTTCCTCTATCAGCAAACTTATTGTTCTCTTGAAAACTGTAAAATACATCTCTTGGTAACACGTTCAATGCAATGTATAGCTGATCTTGATTCTGCAATATTGTATAACTGAAAAAACTGTAACCTTTAGCTGCCATTCTATGTCCATAGGTATTTAGTGTTTGTGTTTGTTTTTTCTGATGCGACGCCTTTGTAAATGAGTCCCTGACTCAAAGGTTGTAATCCTAAAGTCTGTTAAATAAATAAATAAATCATGCTACACAGTGTAATATATTGTTTACCCCAGGTGAATGTAGGCTGAGGGAGGGAGGTAAGAAGGGAAGGAGATACTAAAGTCAAGAGTTGAACTGTAGTATTTTTCATACTCAGTCAATTTGGAGAACCTGTCTTGGGCAGGACAAAGCCTTTCTAGAAATTCCCAGCAATTGCAGACTTGCAGCTGGTGTACACACCAGTCTGGTGGTAACTGGTCAGACTGTATAAGTTCTGGCTCCTTTCCTCCATCAGAAAGATTCCATGCCTAATGTCTGATTGTCTTAGCATCACTGTGAGTTAGACCAGTTTTGCTGAAGTACTGTATCCTGCCTCAAGGAATGAAGACCATAACTGAATTAAGGAATAGGAGTTCCATGCACTCAGGGCTGACATCTGGTGCTGGCTAAAAACATGCATAGTATGGGACAACACAGAAGATGCCACACTCAGTCAGTGAAAGAAATATAAACAAACATTTTTTGGTAAGCAAATATCTCTTTTAAGGTGGAGACGAAGGTCCATGTTCCAGACCCAAAGCAATGAGGTTCTTTGTGCCACACTTTGATGGAATAAACTAAACAGTTTTGCAAACCAACAGCCTGTTGCTTTTTATTTCTTTCACTGACTGAGTGCAGCTTCTCCTGTGTGAATTAAACCTTTCAAAAAGGTTGGCAGCACTAACTCCAGGCATATTGTAGTAATTTGTTTAAAATGTCTGATCTTTCAGTTATAGACCACAAGACAAAGCAGGCGGCTACAAACGCCAATAACGGGGCCGAAACCAAATTCAACAGTACTCACAAAATGTTTCTGTAGGTCGGCACCTCGTCACTGTCAACTTCAGATAAGAAATCCACCAAGATGTAGCAGGGTAAAAGCCTTTTATTCCAAAAATAGGCAGGTCAGCCAGCAAACAAGATACACACTGCCCCTCCCCACAGAGCCGAACGTCTTCGAATCACAATTATGATTTTTCAAGGCTATGGTAGTAGGGGGCAACACACCTTATATATGTTACTTAAAGGTAAAGTTTAAAGGCAATGTGCTCTCCACCCTTTTCAATACAATACCAAACACCCCCTAAAATTAAATATCAAATAACACTACCATTAAAACGCAGGTATCACAATAACTAATTCCAATACAATACCTGTAAAAGCACACATATATATGCATATACCAATCTACATATTAATATATAAATGTACATAATTATTGAAAAATACTAATTATAAAAATGGAGAAAGTTGGAAAAACTCATTCAATCCTGGAACAGCATATTATTTCATAATATACTGCCAGTATGTTTCTCTGTGATGCAATTTTAGATCTAAACCTCCCCCTCTAGGACCTACAAAAACTTTTTCAATAATTTGAAAACAAAAATAATGTTCCTCTCCCTGAGATTTGACATGCTGTGAAAGGGCACTTATACCATCAGCATGTGCCATACTATGTACATGTTGTCCTATTCTTTCTTTAAATTTCTGAGTGGTTTTTCCCACATAAAAACTAAAACATTTTACATGTTACAACCTGTAACAGGGAAAAGATATGATATTAGAACTTTTGGTAATTGTAATACTTCTAATATTGTATATTTGGCTTGTTGTAAAAAATGTACTAGTTGTCTGACATGGAACCTTTGTAAACAAGCCCTTGGCTCAAAGGTATTATTCTGAAACTGAAATAAATATATAAATATTAATTACTTTACAAAGTGGCCAAAGTGAGAACTTCACTAGTGAAATTATGAGTTTTCCCATTTCATCAATTGAGAAATTTGCCAGTGGTGTCCTTGGAGCTGCTGTCTATATAATGTGACCTGCAGACTACACAGACTAGCAGGTCACACAGCCTCACTGATGCAGGAATTGGACCATATGAGCCCTGTGTTCTGTGCAGTCCGAATGAGAGAGTGAAGGAAATAAGATCTTTCTGCTAAGTGGCTGTCTGAATTTGGTTTTCTGGATTTATTTTTTTAGTTAAAAATAAAACATGTTGCACCAATCCTTTGTCCTAGATCATGCACATTCCCTGATCTGATATGTGTTAATTTTGAAGTTGGTCTAGTGGCAACTTTTGATCATTTTTCATAGAGCATACTAAGATTGAGTGACTGAGTTGGTGGTGGTGGGGTGTCTTGTCAGCACTGTGCTTGGTTGATGCAAGATATTTTCTGAGTGCTGTTTGCTGTGACAGAAACTAAAGCTAGCTGTGAATTATTATTTAGTATTTGTAACATTCAGGTTTGCTTTTTTATCACTTTCATTTATTTTTCTACTCAATTTTTGAAGTAGTTTGATTTGATAATATAGTTGTCCAATTTTGTTGTGGTTCTTCATATTTTATATTGAGTTCTTTAGTGAAAGACTAGGTTTGCTGGCCAAGGCACCTAGCTTCACCTGAGCTCTTTCCTTCTAGGCTGCTTGAAAGGACAGAGCAAAGAACCTTACTAGAGGAAGGGAAAGGATTAAGGCTCATTTTGGCTAGGCAGATTTATTGAGTGTTGTTATTTTTATTTTGTACTCACAGGGATTGTTACTGTTTGTTGCTAACGTTTTATTACTTTATTTTTCTCTGATTCAAATTGTTGCTGCTGGGTATATTTTCAGCCGCATTATTGCAGGGTGTGCCTAAAGGTGTGTGCTAACAGACTGCTGCTGTAATCTTCTGATTCAAATTGTCTTTTGCAAGGTATATCTTCTGTTACTGCTTTATTTTTCTCTGTAGCAAAGTGTTTCTTACAGGGTATATCTTCTGTGAAATTATTACAAGTGGTCCTTACATTTTTGTGAATTTTTATCATCAGGCTAAGCAAAATCACTGTTTGCAACTATTATATTTTATTTTTTGCCAAAAGGTTTTTGGCTCAGAGGTGTTGCAGTCTCCTTCTCACATTGAAGGAGCTAATTGCTTTCCTCCCACAGCTCTTCCAGGGGATTAGGTGTGTATCTCAGGGGTGCAGCTGACAACCTGTCAGTAACTTCCAACAGAAAGAAGGGTTAAAAGGTCAGGTTTGTTGATATCTTGGAGGTGAAAGACTAGGTTTGCTGACCAAGGCACTTAACTCCACCTGAGCTCTTTCCTTCTAGGTTGCTTGAAAGGATAGAGCAAAGAACCCTACCAGAGCAAGGGAAAGGGTTAAGGCTTCTTTTGGCTAGGCAGATATACTGTGTGTTGTTATTTTTATTTTGTACTCACAGGGATTGTTACTGTTTGTTGCTAACATTGTATTACTTTATTTTTATCTGATTCAAATTGTTGTTGCTGGGTATACCTTCTGCTGCATTATAACAGGGTGTGCCTACAGGTGTGTGCTAACAGATTACTGCTGCAATTATCTGATTCAAATTGTCTTTTGCAAGGTTAATCTTCTGTTACTGCTTTATTTTTCTCTGTAGTAAAGTGTTTCTTACAGGGTATATCTTCTATGAAATTATTACTGGTGGTGCTTTACAGGTTTTACAGTTTTATCTATCATTAGGATAAGCTTTCAGGGCTACTGCATTTGTTTCTGGCTGATTGTTTCTGCTCTTACCTCCTTGTTTCTTTCATCCATGGTTCTTCTTTTTCAGCAGGGGAAGAGCCCAACCACCCACCCTCATCCCCAGCTACCCCACACTACACTTCTTTTATAGGGTAGTACAGTTGTGACATTTTCTGTGGCAAAGCAGGAAGGGGCAGATCAGTGGGGTATCCACACGGTGACCTCATTTACAGGGGTACTAGTAATTTAACTTGTCATAAAAAGTTAAACAAAAACAAACAAAACACAAAATCAAGCCTGTGCTTTCATTTTCTTCCTTCTAATTACTCTGACCAGGTTGTAAACCCAGCAATGAATCTGGAATGGATATCATTAACTGCAGGTACTGCAGAACACTTTTCAGAAGGGCAGTTTTACAGGATTTAGGACACTGTCCAACATGCTGGGCAATTTGAGATCTAAGGGCTAAGCTCCAGGCAGCATGGGCAGAGATTGTGTGCCTCAAATTGCATATTCAAGAGGAAATATATTTTAAGAACCACCATTTCCCCAACATCTAACAAAAGCACCTAGACCGCAGAGGGTAGTTGGTCCAGGAGGTTGGCAGTTGATTAAGAGGGACAAATCGGGTACCCTATCACTTGCTGCTCTTCAACATATTACCTCCACAAACCATTTAAAAACTACAAACAGGTATCTTCCTCCAAAATCAAACAAAGGGGCAGAGGACACTGAAGAGCAGGACACTGCAGCACAGGAGCTAGCACAACAAAATTCACCCAAAACAGGAACAAAAACAAAAAAAAGCAAAAAGGAAATCCAAAAAACTTCTGATCATAGGAGACTCCATGATTCGGGAAGTTGATACCTATCTCCAGCCAGGAGTAATGGTCAGATATCTCCCAGATACATCAGCGTGGAGAGACACTGACTGCATTGCATTCAGGAAGCACGAGAAAACGTTGATGTACTAGTACACAAAGGGACTAATGATCTCACCAGTCAGTCAGTTGTGGACACCAAGGAACACCTGACCAGGCTGGATGACAAACTACCATCCATTTAAACCAGCATCTCCTTCTCTGAGATCCTGCCAGTCTGGAAGAGGGGGGCTCAGATGGACGGAAGGTCAGAGAAGGGAAGACAGGGGAGCTAAACATGTAGCTCAAGGGATGGTGCCAGGAAGAAGGACACAAATTTGTAGGGAACTGGCAACAGTTTTGGGAGTGAAAGCTCTTTAAATTTGATGGACTGCATCTGACTAAGGAGGGAGTCAGTTCATTGGGGCAGAAGTTTGATGTCTTTGCAGAATATTTAAACTAGTAAATAGGTAGAGGGGTGCAGCACCCCATATGTCAAATGGGAAGAACACCCCTCCCCCCTCAGCTAGTGGTCAGACAGTAGTTCAGCATGTTTGCAGTTCATTTGCATCACCAGGTAAGGAAAAAGGTCTGGCTCCCCATGCCAATGCACAGGGGAAACACCTGACCTCACCCAACAACTAACACACTGAAATATGGCCAATGGAAAATCATGTGCACAAATGCTCGCAGTCTGGGAAACAAGATCCCAGACCTGCAGGCAATAATGACAGAGGCTAAACTAGACATAGTAGCAATCAACAAGAAGTAGTTTACCAGTAACCACACTTGGGAGACTTCAATACCTGGCTATGTACTGTGCAGAAGAGAACAAGATACAAAAAGGGGGGAGTGGAGTGGACCTGTATGTCAATGAAAATATCAAAGCTACAGAAATTCAGAATGCACATAAGGAGCCAGAAGAACAGTGGATCACCCTGGAAACAGGAAATGGGAGAGCCATACAAACTGGGGTTGTCTACAGGCCCCCAGACTAGGGGGAAGGCATAGACACAGTACTGTTAGAAGATATACAAAACATGACAGCTAAAGGGGAGGTTCTGATAATGGGAGACTTCAACATGCCAGATACAGATTGGTCAATACCAATGGGAACATCTGTCAGAACTAGACACATAGTGGATCTCCTGCAGGGGGAGGGCCTCAAACAACTGGAACAACAACCCACAAGAGACAGGACTATCCTAGATCTACTACTGACTAACAGGGAAAGGATCACAGATCTCCAGGTAGAAGGTCACCTGGGAGCCAGTGACCATCACATGGTATGGTTTAATTTGGCCACTAGAACTAAATCATCCCATTCCAAGGCAAAAATATGGGACTTCAGAGGAGCTGACTTTGAAAAGAAGGCCAACAGAGTTAAGCTAGCCCTGGCAAAAAGAAATACCGGTGAGGGGGTACAGTCAAAGTGGGTAAGCATTAAGGATGCAATACTTGAAGCAACATCCCATTGTGTTAGAGAAAAAAGGAAGTGCAAAAGAAGAAGGAAACCACTCTGGTTCTGATTAACAGTAGCAGAAAAGGTCAGAGTCAAAAGGCTGGCCTTCAGGAAATATAAGGGAACACAGCGGGATGAAGATAGGGAGGCATGCCAAACTTCCCTAAGGGAAGCAGGGAAGGCAGTAAGGTAGGCAAAGGCCCAAACTGAGGAAACACTAGCACAAACAGTAAAAAAAGGTGACAAAACTTTCTATAGATACATTAGTGAAAGAAGAAAGTCCAGAGGGGATATTGCTAAGATCAAAGGAGATAAGGGTGTGTGTGTGAGGAGGAGGACCATGTAAAAGCATCTATCCTAAACAGATACTTCTGCTCAGTATTTACTGAAGAGAAGGTAGGGCAGGGCCCACTGCTCAGCACCATTGACACGGGGGGGGGAGTAGTGCACAAGTCCCTTCACAAAAGAAAGAGTCCCATAAGAGCTCAATAAACTCAGGGTGGACAAGGCAATGGGACCTGATGGTATACAACCCAGGGTACTAAATGAGCTAAGGGTGGAACTAGCAGAGCCATTATCAAAACTGTTTAGTGAGTCTCTGAGCACAGGAGAGGTCCCAGAAGACTGGAGAAGGGCTGATCTGATCCCGCTCCACAAGAGTGGTAGCAGAGAGGAGGCAAGGAACTACAGACCAGTCAATCTTACCTCAGTAGTGGGCAAGATTATGGAGGCACTCCTTAAGGAAAGGATAGTGCAACACCTGGAATCCATAGGAGCACAGGCTCCAAGACAACATGGGTCTACAAAAGGAAGGTTCTGTCAAACTAATCTCATCAATTTCTTTGACTGGGTAACCAGAGTGGTGGACCCAGGGGGAGCAGTTGATGTCACCTACCTTGACTTCAGCAAAGCTTTTGATACTGTTCCACATAGAAGATTGATTAATAAGCTGGGTAGGCTCAGGCTGAGTCAGAGGTTGATCAACTGGGTGGAAAACTGGCTGACGGGCAGAAAACAGAGTGGTGGTAAATGGTATACAGTTAAAAGAGATGCAAATCACAAATGGGAAACCTCAGGAATCAGTCCTGGGGCAAGTCCCCTTCAATATCTTCATCAGTGACATTGCAGATGGACTGGCGGGTAAGGTTTGTCTGTTTGTAGATGACAACAAGATCTGCAACAGAGTAGATAATCCAAATGGGGTGGCAGAATGAGAAGAGATCTGGATAAACTAGCAAAATGGTTGGAAGAGTGGTAACTGGGGTTTAATGCAAAGAAGTGCAAGATCATGCACATAGGGAAGAGAAACCATGAAGCCACCTATAGGCTGGGAGGGGAGTTGCTGGCAGTCACAAGGGAAGAAAGAGACTTGGGCATCATCATCACAGATGACCTGAAATCATCCAAGCAGACCACTACAGCAGTAGATAAGGCTAGGGGGATGTTGGGGTGTATTAGTAGGGGTATCACAAGTCAGAAGAGGGAGGCAATAATACCTCCTTATCAGACACTGGTTAGGCCCCATCTGGAGTACTGCATACAGTACTGAAGGCCACACCTTCACAAGGACATTAACCAAATTGAGACAGTCAAGAGAAGGGCAACCAAAATGATGCAGGGACTGCATCAGAAAAAATATGAGGACAGATTAACGGAGCTCAATATGTATACCCTAGAGCAAAGGAGGGAGAGAGGTGATATGATCAAAACATTCAAACACCTTAAGGGCATTAACAAGGTGAAAGAGTCTAACATGTTTCAATATAAGAAAAATAGCAGGACAAGAGGACACAGCATGAGATTAGTGGGAGGCCAATTAAGGGGTAATGTGAGGATGTTCTTTTTCACAGAAAGGGTGGTGGATGCGTGGAATGGCCTACCTCAGGAAGTGGTAGATTTGAATACAGTGCAGGGCTTCAAATAGGCATGGGATAGGCATAATGGAGCAATACAGATAAGTATGAATAGATTGACCACTGACAGAGCAAAGGCTGATGGCACATTTATAAGGTAGAAAAAGAAATGGGCAGACTGGATGGGCCTTGCGGTCTTTATCTGCCATCAAATTCTATGTTTCTATGTTTCTCATCTAGTTAATTATGCCACTGTGCACTATGAGTCATGACCATGGCTGGTCACACATTTAATGTTAATTACACTTTAAGGGCAACAACATAGTACATCTTGCTGTAAAGCAAAGGACTTGGACTAGTGTGGCTGGAGGAGGCAGTGATAGCAAGGAGGGTCCCTGCCAAGGGGAGCACACAGTGCTATAGGAGTAGGTTGTGGAACCAGAAAAAAGCTTATCACAGCCTCAGATTTGGATACTCTTCTGCTAAATGGAGGCCCTGGCAGTGAGAGACGCAAAGGAAATGTCATTCACTAAACAATATCCAACACCAACAAAATTTAAATAAACTCTGGCCACAGCCAATAGGGCTACAAAAGAGGAATCTGGGGTAAAAATATTGAAAATAGTTTTTTTTTATATTTTTATACCAAATTTTCAATGTAGTCTTGTTATGGCCCTGCCTCATGAAAAAGGGCAGAGAAGATAGTCAACTCCTGGCCTAAAGGTGATGTCATGCAGGGACTGTGAAATCAATTTTCGGGATGCAAAAACACATTTGGGCAGGAGCTGAAAAATGACAGCTGCCACATTCATGAGGTACTGTACAGAAATGGCTATATTGAAAAGCTGAGGTAAAAGTATTGAATATTACCAAAGTTATGAGCCTGCATTTGCAAAATTCAACATAGCCTCATAGCTTTGTTATTGTAAAATATTTTAACACCAAATTTAAAGCATAGCCTTCTTATGAATCCACCTCATGAACAAGGGCAGAGACAATTTTCAGTTTCTGCCAGCAAGGCTATTTCACACAGGGACTGCAAAATCACCTTTTGGGATTTAAAAAAAAAAAAGCAACATTTTGGCCAGAATGCAAAAAATGACAGCTGTCACATTCATGCATTCATGAGGTGCTGTAAATATATGACTGTGTTGTAAATTTGGGGTAAAAATATTGAAAATGACTAAGGTTATGAGCCTGTGTTTACAAAATTCAACATAGGCTCACAGCTTTATTTTTTTTTATATTTTTACACATTTTCAACATATTCTTCTTATGACTCCACCTCTTGAACAAGGACAGAGAACATTTTCAACTTCTGCCCAAAAGGTGATTTTTACACAGGGACTGCAAAATCACCTTTCAGTACAGATTTGCCTAATGTCAATGCCATTGTTCATGAGATGGGGCCCTAAAAAAGGCATGTTGAAAATTTTGGCCAAAAATATGTAAAAATGACCAAGTTATGCTGCTAAGTTCAAAATCCCATTGAAATACATTGAACTGTATACTTGTTTCTTCAGTTCACAGTCCAGTGTTGAAGAGTGTAGACATGTCTGTGGTCCAGAAAGGATTACAGCATTGGACCCCCAATGGGTAAGTAAGGACTTGGGAGGTTACCGGGCATTGGGTGCTGAGTAGGAGGGTCAGGAAGGGGGGTAAGTAATGGCCGCAAAAGACATCGATGGATGGTTTTCTTTTTATGTGTAAAAAAAGAAAAAACATGGTTGAGGATTTACTATCATGACACTGGGGAATTGGGCACTCCAGTGTCACTGTTATGTTTCTGAGGGGGGGGTGCTCAGAGAGAGGGTCATTAAAGAAGGGAACACGATCATGACACTGGGGGATTGGGCACCCCCAGTGTCATTTGTATTCTTCGGGGTGGGTGGGTAATTGCGACACTGGGGGTTATGGTTCTGTATTGGGGTGGAGTGGTGGGTTCTGAGAGGGAGGGTTGGGTGGAGGCATATGCATAATTGTAAACCAAAATAAAAATCAGCGGTCATGGTAGAACATGGCATACACCACTGTGATCAATGGCCTCCGCTCTCTGCTGCGTAAGCTCTAATAGTTGCGCATGCACAATACTGTTTGGCAGCCATTTTGGACATGGCAGAGTGTCCCATGTTCTGCCGTGACCGCTGACAAAAAAAATATAGTCCAGTGCAATGCCAGTGAAGACTACATGTGGAGTGCTACACAGACACAGAGGCGACTGTATTGCAACTCCAACATGTTTTTTGGTTGGAAGGAATGCACTGAGTACTTTTCTGAAAGCAAGAGGTCTGCAGGAATCCACCCACTACAGCCCTAAAAATGTATTCTAATAGCAGGTGTACAGTACCTGCTATAGATAAAGAATATTCTGTTACTGTAAAGTAGAGGGGTTTAGCTCATGCAGCAGAGTATCTGGTAAAAGAGTGTGGGCCAGTCATAGTGGAAGGACTGGAAGAAGAGGGTGACCTGGGAAAGGAGGGTTTGGAGGGATTGCAGGAGCAGTAGTAGGAGGAGGAGGATATGAGCAATGATGATATTGTCATTAAACCATCCTAGGAGCCAGATAAGAAATAAAATGAATGTTACTTTCAGTATGGGTCTGGGTGTTAAGAAGAAGAGGAAACAGCCTGCTGTGATCCATAAGTCTCAGCTGGGTAACCCCATAGTATGAAAGACTTAGAGTTTATCTGCTGCACTATTACCAGTGTCTCCAGTGCCACCACCAGTTTCTATGGGTCATGCTGTAACTCATGTTAAGGGCAGGGTCCATAATGTCCCTAGTGTGGGATTTTTTCACTGTAGAGCCAAACGTTAACATTGTGGTAGTCTGCCAGCTCTGCTAGTTTACAAGTGTGCTGTGAGGAAAAAGTCTCCAGTGTTGGTAAAGATGCGCAGCTTTTATTTATTTATTTAAATTTTGATGACCAGGTGGGCCCTCTGAAACAGTCAAGTCTCTTTTTCAGGGGCGACTCAAGGAACCAAATGTTTCAAGCATAAGAAAACAGTGCAGATACAGATAATTATGTACAAATATCATTGGACAGTTACATAAAGCACATTCATGGACTAGACTAGCCATCCCATTCATTGGGAAACAGTACAAATTACAGATGTCAATTGCAATATAGGTGAACAAACAGTAAGGTTGATACGAGCATACAATACATTCATAGTAGAGTCATTTAGTACATAAGTGCAGAGTATAGACAATTGTCAGTGTAAAGACTCTTAGCCCTAGACATTGATCATACACACCAGGAGAGTATAGGCAAGCAGGTGGAGAAGTTTAGAGAAGATTAGGTACAGTTCCCATTATAGACAGGAGGCTTGTAAAATAGTTCCCTATATTGTCTTTTGAAGAGATTAATAAATACCTTAAAAGTTGCCACATGGCAAGGTAAGAAGAGGAGCATCAGAGGTAGGCAGCAGTGTGAGTTGGTTGTGGGTTAGTGAAAGAATATAATATGTAAATGAAAAACAAATCATTAGTTGCATTGATGATGATGATGCTGAGGAGGAAGTACTTGTAAGTGGAGAGACAGTGTTTGGTGGTACTGTCCTGAAGACAATGAACAAAAGCACCAAAACCCTAGCCAGACATACTGTACTCATTTCCAAATCACTGGCTTTCGGACCTGAATTTCACCTCCTCTGCAGCATATCACATGTGCAACTGTTTCCAACATGTCTGTCAACCCCAACATACATGCAGTCTACTATCCCAAGCAATATTTCATTGCACATCAAATATCCACATAATCAGACTGTGGTTCAGCAACTGAACTCAACAGCAGAGAAGATGATTACAACGCATTTTCTCCTATTTTCTTTCATTGAAAGTGGTGCCTTCTGGTGACTGATGATGAAGGAATTCTTTAAATTGCAGGAGCCTTAATGTGCATATTAGTCAATGGGAGCAGTTCCTGAGCTTTGTGATGTGGCTAGTGCAGAACTGTCATAAGCATTGTGCTCAGTATGTGATTATATGCATTTCAGCACTGACATGTGATGCAGTAGGAGAACAGCTGGTTCGTACAGTGTCTGTGCCTTACAGCACATTGGGTACAACAGCCTGGGGCCAGTGTTCAGTCACAAGCATATGCGACAAATATGGCAGCTGTGCACCAGGAGTTTCCCAGCACAGGACACTGGCTATAAAGAGCATTCAGCCAATGATACAGTGTAGTCAACATCCTGTCTTCAATACTGGATGAGAATGACACCTGATCTATTCACTGTCATTGAAGGAAGACTTCATAGCCAATGAGAATGGCATAGCTGTCTAAAGTAATCACGGATGCTGTGTTTTTTGTTTCAGGATGCCATGCCTTGCGAACCACACCAACAATGTGGTGCAGGATTTCCTGTCACTGCCTGATGTTAAGGCTCTGATCACTGTCTGCCAGAGAATTTGGAAATTTTTCATGCTCTGTAAAGTGCCAGGATCAGCTGCATGAGCTGCAAAATAGAAATGGCCTGCTTCCATATTGCTTTAAGCAGGATGCAATGGCAAGATGGAAGTCCATACTCTTTAAACTGGAGAACTGTGTGAACAGTATAACCAGTCCCCATCTTGGTTTTCGGGTGTCTGACTGAACATTGATCCAACCACCGTGAGCTGGCAGTCGTTCCTCGGACTATACTGACTTCCTGCAGCTGAGCACCGGGGTTGGTGTTGGAGAGTTTTTAGGGCAAAGGGGTGGAATCGAAGGATCAGTCTTTTGACCACCTGGCTGTTTTCCCCTTCCAGGTGGTGTCTTTGAGCCATCCACATTGTGTCCCATGTGGGATGTCTAGAGTTATGGGCCGCTGTTGCTGTATGGACTTCCCCCTGGAGAGTGCAAGCATTAAGGTCATCACTGTGATCATTTCCTCGGTGGAATAGTTACTTTCTTGGTCGGAGTTTTGCTGAGCAGATCTTCTGGACCTTTTGCTCCTGAGACTACCCGTTTACTGCTGTTTGATTTTGTGGCTTGTTGTAGACTTTCTGAACCCCCACCCACTGGATTATCATTTGGGGGGGGGGTTGGTCATTCGCTGGACTGCCTTACAAACCTCACGATAACTTTTTCATCTCAGGGGTCTCCCCCAATACTGAAAACTCAATCTGTTGTATATCCTTCTCACTAGTTTTGGACCTGTGATGGAAGATTGTGAGAGAATCCCCCTTCCCCACCCACTTAGCAATCTGTGGGTTAAGAAGACTGTTAGTTGCATCAACTGTTTTACTTATATTTGCTATATTCTGCCCTATTCAGCTGGGCTTTAAGGGATCCAGGGATATTGTGCTTCTTTAAATTTAAGGCTTGCAGCTTTTTGGTGGGTGTGGGGTAGGTAATTGAGGTTTTGGTTTAGATTGTGTGGATGGAAGTTTGACTGGTTAGGATTGTTTGTTGTATTAGTAGTGTGGCTGGATTTGAGTAACTGTGTTAGTTAGTTGTTTTGGGACCTTTGGTGTGACACCATGTGTCTGGGGAGACTGGGGGGCCTGGAGGGGATTGGATGGTGTTTGGGGCATCCCAGCTACTTATTCTGTGGCCCTTTACTGACCTTCCGATATCTATTACTACAACATGTCACTGTTGCAAGGTCGGGAGAAACAGGTGCAGCACAGATCATTTGTGGAGGGGTGCCGCTTGTACCAAAGGGGGCAGGATTGAGGTCATAAGGTGTAGAAGGTGCCATGAGTGTCAATGGGACCTTCAGAGAGGCGAGATGTGCTTGGTCCCCATCCCCAGGGATTCCACCAGACCGAGTGGGCAAGTAGCCAGAGGGGCTACACTCTCCGCCTATCCCCTGAGGACAGTGCTATGCAATGCCAGATCGATTAGGAACAAGACTGCCATTATTGCAGACCTGATTTCTTCTGTTGATCTGGCTTGCATTACTGAGACCTGGGTGGGTGATGATGCTGGTGCAGTTCTAGAGGCCGCCGTCCCCGCTGGGTATACGGGAGTGCACTGCCCCAGAGTAGAACACAGGGGTGGGGAAGTGTCCATCTGTTTTAGATCTGAGCTTGGCTTCTCTGTGCACCCAGTGGGAAAACTGGGTTCATTTGAATGTGTGGCTGTACATGGAGGTCCAGGCACTGGTTGTAGGATTCTCCTGAATTACTACTCCGCTGGAGTGGCGGGTGAATTCCTACAGGAGGTAGCCAATTTCATCATCAGTGAGACAATTGAGTCCCCCAGTGTTTGATCCTGAGGGACTTCAGTGTCTGGGCTGATGATGAATTGTCTAGGCTAGGTTACAACTTCTTCCAGGCCATGTCATCTCTGGGTCTGTCACAGGAAGTTTCCTCTGTGACCCACCAAGGCAGCCACATGTTGGACCTGATTTTCTCACTGGGGCTTGAGGTTAACAACCTCAAGACTGATCGGGTCATTTGAGCTGGTCACTGCACAGTGGGGTTCTCATTCAGGGCCCCCTCCCCCTTCCCCTGCAGAGATGGTCAGCTCCTGCCCTTTGAGGGGTTTGATCCCGGAGGGATTTCTGGTGGTAGCCGATCTATCTAGTGTGGGTAGTGCATGTGCTGGGGATCCAGATGAGGCTGTTGCCACCTATAATAGGGAGTTGGCAGGTACTCTTAACTCCCTCACACCAACCCATGTATGACCCAAGATGATGAAGATTATGAGTCAGAGACTGAAGCGCTACTGGTGGAGGTTTGGACTGGAGAAGGACAGACTGGTCCTGCACTCACATTATACTGAGTATCAGGGGTAATTGTTCATAAGAAGGCAGAGTTCCTGTCCAGAGAGATTGCTTCTGGCAAGAATCGACCAACTGTGCTTTTTTTGACTGTGGACAAGCTCATAAACCCAGTCAGTCTCCAGATGAAAAATACTTTTTCTGAAGCTGTTTCCGAGGTGTTTGCTCGATTCTATTTGGACAGAGTATCTGCCATCTGGCATGGTGTTTCACCAGTGATCCCTACTGTGGCCTACAGTGATTGTCTGGGTCATCCACTGAGCACTCCATCTATTTGGGGGGAGTTTAAGCCTGTGGAGGCATTGGAGGTCATCAAGGTTGCCACCAAGTTAAAGCACACATATTATGAACTGGACCCAGTGCCGACTCATTTCTTGATGAGATGCATCAACACTGCTGCCCGATGTTCACCTTCATTGACCGGTGTGCTCTGTTGGAGGGGATTGTTCCAGATGCCTTGAAGGAGCCACTAGTTTGTGCCCTCCTGAAAAAGTCTTCTTTGGACCCTGACATCAAGGAGAATTACTGTCCCATCTCCAACCTCCCATTTCTAGGGAAAGTTGTTGAGAAGGTTGTGGCACAGCAACTTGAGGAACACCTCATGGCTTTCAATCTCTATAAGCCATTCCAGTTTGGATTTTGTGCAAGGCATAGTATGGAAACCGCACTAGTTTGGGAGCAAAATGACCTCCTCAGGGCCAGAGATTGGAGGAGGGGACAATTCTTGTCATGCTGGATCTCTCTTCAGTCTTTGACATGGTAGACCATTATGTGTTACTCGACCGGCCTGAGGGAATTTTGCAGACTCACCAGCCCTGTTATCGGCTGGTTTGAGTCCCACCTCACAAATAGGAGGCAACAGGTAGTGATGGGGAATTTCTCCTCCTCCTCTAGCCTACTGTCATGTGGAGTACCTCAGGGTTCAGTCTTGTCACCAGTGCTGTTTGCCATGTATATGCTGCCCCTGGGTGAGCTCATTAGGAAATATGGATTGGGTTTTCATTGCTATGCTGATGATACCCAGCTGTATTTTTCCTTTGCCCCTGGAACATCCAGTGCAGTGGAAGTACTTAACAACTGCCTCATGGAGATCAATGATTGGATGGCCTCCAACTGGTTGTGACTGAATTCTGATAAGACGGAGGTACTGGTGGTGGAGTCAAACAGAGGACAGAACAGGTTGGCTTCTGGTGCCAAAACCAGCTTGTTCCTGAGATCTGTACAACTGAAGGCCTCCTCTAGGCTGTGAAACCTCGGAATGACCTTTGACAGCTGTTTGATGCTTAAATTTCAGGTGTCATCTGTTGTCCGGACCAGCTTCTACCATCTTAAGTATATCGCTAGAGTCAAGACCCTAGTTCCATCCATGGAAAGGCAAAGGCAGTAAGGACAGAAATGGGGCTAAAAGGGGTAAGGCTATCAAAAAGTGAAGGGTGATGAGTACCACTGCCCGTAGTCTGTGTAACAAGCTCCCTGAACTAGTGGCCTTGATGGAAGAGGGTTGCCTGGATATTGTGGCAGTCACAGAAACTTGGTACACAGAGAACCATGACTGGGATGTCAACATACCAGGATACACAATCTACAGGAGGGACAGGGAGGGTAAAAGAGGAGGAGGAGTAGCTCTCTATGTAAAGGAAGAGATCAAAACAACAGAGCTAAAGAGTAAACAGGGAGCAGATGAGGCACTCTGGGTCACCCTGGAGACAGGAAATGGCACCACAATCCGCACGGGGTGTAGTGCAGACCCTCATCTCAGGGGGAGGGAATGGACAAGGAAATGATAGAAGGCTTTCTTAGAATGGCAGAAAAAGGGGAGATATTGTTGATGGGGGACCTGAATATGCCAGATGTTAACTGGAGCACCTTTGCTGCAGGCACATCCAACAGCAGGGTCATTCTTGATGCCCTACAGGGCATGCCTCAGACAGCTAGTATTGGAACCCACTCGGGAGGAGCAATCTTAGACCTGGTACTCTCAAATGGGGACGGAGAAAGAATCTCAGATTTAGAGGTAGCCATCTGGGAACAAGCTTCTCACCAAACAGTGTGGTTCACGATAAACACAACCATACAATCAAGCCATACAAAAGCAAGAGTACTGGACTTTAGGAGGACTGACTTTGGGAAAATGAGAGAGTGTCTTAGAAAAGCAATAGCAAACAGGCAAGAAGGAGAGGTGGAGGAACAATGGGGAGTAATCAAAACAGCCATCACAGAGGCAACAAGCCTTTGTGTAAAGCAAATCAATAAAACACAACAAAGGAAAAAAACGCTATGGTTATCAAAAGAGATGGCAGAGAAGGTTAAGGAGAAAAGGATAGCATTCAGGAAATATAAGGAAACACAGAAGGAGCAGGACAGAGAACTTTATCAGTTAAAGCAGAAAGAGGCTGGGAAGGCAGTCAGAATAGCAAAGGCCCAAACCAAGGAAAGGATAGCCAATTCTGTTAAGAAGGGGGATAAGACCTTTTATAGGTACATTAGGGAGCGAAGAAAGACCAAAGGAGGGATATTGAGGCTTAATAAAGGGGAGGGAATGTGGGTAGAGGGGGACAGTGAAAAAGCGGGGATACTGAATGAATATTTCTGTTCAGTATTCACAAAGGAAGAGGAGGGGGAGGTACCTAAACAAAACAAGAGAAACACTTTGAGGACGGGGGTCGATACCAGTCCATTTACAGATGAAAGGGTTTTAAAAGAACTAATAAAATTGAAGGTGGACAAAGCAATGGGGCCTGATGGGATTCACCCAAGAATTGTAAAAGAACTAAGGGTAGAACTAGTGAGACCGCTGACTACTCTCTTTAACAAATCATGGGAGGATGGGGTGGTACCTGAGGACTGGAGGAGGGCAGATGTGATTCCTCTTCACAAAAGTGGGAGCAGGAGAGAGGCAGGAAACTACAGACCAGTTAGTTTGACCTCAGTGGTAGGGAAAATGATGGAATCACTTCTGAAGGAAAGAATTGTTGAGTACCTAGAGGCCAGTGGGGCACAGGACCCAAGGCAGCATGGATTCACGATGGGAAGGTCATGTCAGATGAATCTAATAGATTTCTTTGACTAGGTGACCAAAGTAGTTGACCAGGGAGGGGCTGTGGACATGGCCTACCTAGATTTTAGCAAGGCATTTGATACAGTCCCACACAAAAGATTAATACACAAGTTAGCCAGCCTTGGAATGGGCCCCAAGGTGGTCACCTGGATAAAAAAATTGGCTAGACAACAGGATGCAAAGGGTAGTAGTAAATGGAGTACACAGTGAAGAAAGGAGGGTTACTAGCGGGGTACCGCAGGGTTCAGTACTGGGACCGGTCCTTTTTAATGTCTTTATAAGTGACATTGCAGAGGAACTGGAAGGAAAAGTATGTCTCTTTGCAGATGACACAAAGATTTGTAACAGGGATGATACACAAGATTGAGTGGAAAGAATGAGAAGGGACTTGGTAAGGTTGGAGGAATGGTCAAATGTATGGCAGCTCAGACTCAGTGCAAAGAAGTGCAAGGTAATGCACATGGGAAACAAAAACCCAGGGGAAGAGTGCACAATGGGGGGTGAGATACTGACAACAGTAAAAATGGAAAGGGACCTGGGGGTAATTATTTCAGATGACCTAAAGGTGGGCAAGCAATGTGAGAAGGCAGTAAGGAAGGCTGGGGGGATACTGGGATGCATAGGGAGAGGCATCAATAGTAGAAAACAGGAAGTTGTTATCCCTCTGTACAGACAGTTGGTGAGACCCCATCTGGAGTACTGTGTGCAGTTCTGGAGACCCCATTTCCGCAAAGACATAGACAGAGTGGAGGCTGTCCAGAGGAGGGCAACCAAAATGGTGCAGGGTCTGCACCAGAAGACATACGAAGAAAGACTAAAGGAGCTTAATATGTATACCCTTGAGGAAAGAAGGGAGAGAGGGGACATGATAGAAACTTTCAAGTACCCCAAGGGAATCAACAAAGTCCAAGAGGGTAGCATCTTTCAGAAAAAGAGATGTGCAAGAACAAGGGTGGCATAATTTGAAGATAGAGGGGGGACGGCTCAGAGGTAATGTGAGGAAGTATTTTTTCACGGAGAGGGTTGTGGATGCATGGAACAGCCTCCCTGAGGAGGTCGTGGAGTCAAGAACAGTGGGGGAATTCAAGAATGCATGGGACAGACATAAGGCAGTCCTAGTGGGGGGAAGGAGGAAGTAAGCTGTTGGTTAACTAAGATCTGCAGCTTATCTGTTAGGTTTGAAAATGGGCAGACTAGGTGAGCCAAGTGGTCCTTATCTGCCATCAAATTCTATGTTTCTATGTTTCTATGACCTCCCCACCTTAGTGCATGCCTTTGTGACATTCAGACTTGATTACTGTAATGCGCTCTTCCTCAGGGGGTAACCGCCGCAGGCTGCAGCTGGTGCAGAATGCAGCTACCAGGCTGTTGACTGAGCACTCAAAATTCTGCCACATAACCTCAGGGCTGCATGCACTGCATTGGCTGCCAGTGTGGTGGAGGATACCCTTCAAGGTGGGCTTGCTCACCTGTAAGGCCCTACATGGGTTGGGCCATGGCTATCTGTCTGCTGCCTCCGTTCCTCTTCTAGGGGCCTCCTGGTGATTCCCAAAATGAGGTTGAAAACTGTCGGTGACAGAGCATTTAGTGTCACCAGCCCTGTCCTGTGAAATTCACTTCCTCCATCTGTTTGGGAGGCCCCTTCAGTTCAGGTTTTTAAGACCTGCCTCAAGGCCCTTCTGTTTAGTCAAGCCTTTCCAGACCAGGTATACTAGCTATTCTGGGAATCCCACCTTTTGTTTCCATTTCTGACTATCTGTTTTAGAGAGCACTGTGTTATCACAGACTATATTTATTGTATGTTGTTTTTTATTATTATTACTATAATTCTATTTGATAATATCTTTTTTTATTGATAGAGTGTTTTTATTGTACGGTGCCCAGAGCCTCTGGGATTGGGCACCTAGAAAAATAAAATTTGCCTTGCCTTGCCTATCTGAATATATATTGCTTCATACAAACCATGACAGTCATGGGGTTTCCATCTCTCCCACTAGTGAGCAGTGGTGACTTTTGTAAGGCCTGATGGTGATCTTAAAACCTTTTGATCAGTCAGTCTGGCATTGAGTTAGGACACTGTTTGCATAAGCCAGGCCATCCCACTTCTCTGAATGATGAGGCAAGCATTCTGCAATATCTAACATAAGTTTACCAGAAGTGGTAATTCAGCAAGCTCTTCATTGATGGACCATATGCTGCAGGTTTGAGACAATAGCCAGCACCTGGGAGGCATAAGGTCATCTGCAAACTTAGGGATTGCCATCATGCTGGACAAATGCTATAAGCATGTCATTTCTTCAATTACTGATGGGACATCAAGAGATGTGGTATCTGAAAGAATTTCTAATAAATACCACCCAGGGAGTTCTGATGGTAAAAAAAAAAAAATATAGGACAATCACTGGCAGCAAGCAAATCCCTCTGAGCAGATCAGATCAAGATGAGCCATCCCCATCATCATCAACTTCCATCAAGGGCAACCAATCTAAAGTGCTTGAAACCACAATGGGCAGTGTTTTCACAAGTGGGTGTTCAGGAGCAAGAAAAGGATGACAAGAACAATCTGGGATTCAAATCGATACAGATAATGGTTAAGATGTACATGTAGAACCCAAAGAAACTCAAAGTAGAGGATGAGCACTTGCTGCACTGGAGAACTAAGGTTACTGAGTGGTCAGTACTGGTATCTACTGCCCTAAAATTGCTAAACTATCCACCTTCAACTTCCTATGATGAATAAGTCTTTAGAACAGCAAGGACAATAGTTCAAGACCGCCACACCAACATATCTGCACAAAATGCTGGGATATTAACTTATTTCAAGATAAACAGCCACCATGTTCAGTGAATGGGATGACATCATTGCTAAGTCAAAGTGGAGGACGTATGATCCAGAACAAACAGAATCAATTGATTTAAGTGAAGAAAATGATAGTGCATAGTAGAGTACTGTTCTGTATAGAATTCCACCCCATTCAAAATGCTGCTGTTCTACAGTTCAGAGGTCATGAAATGTGATCAGCATTCTGAAACCTCTAGCAACTGCACAAGTCAGTTTCATTCTGAAAGTGAAAGAACCACAGCACACAAATTTCACATAATATTATACACTATAAAAAAATACAGGATGAGCAACGTTATGCACAACCTGTGTGTTCTGCCACCTCACGGTTCCAATTCCCATGGACCTCATGAGCTTCACTGTCGATGTGAGAGGAAATCAAAAGCCCTCTGTGTCAGAACACACAGGTTTTGTATAGTTGCCCATCCAGTGTTCTCTCCATATGGGCAAAGAATTATCCAAGGGCGGGGGAGAGAGAGAGAGAGAGTTCTTTTTTGAGAATTAAGAAATGAGTAGATCTGAGCAGCATGTAACTTCAGTAGTATAAATATTTATGGGGGTGATTATACAATAATTCTTGAAAATGGATGATCACTAGAGAGACATGTACTAGCCTCTACAAATCTTTACACTACTGATATTCTAAATATTACATTTTCCGTACTATGCTCCTTTATTTGTTACCAATATTTATTCACACAAGGGATCATGTATCTACCTGTCATAACCTTCTCTGATGTGTGTGATGAATAATTGTCACCATGTTCACTTTTTCCAGCTTACCAGCAAGCAGCATACCTGAATTGTCCAAGACAGTGTGTAGGTACTGATGTACAAAAAGAATGTCACTCCACTTTACAGTCAGTTGACTACCAGTATCTCATTGCTTGTAAAGCACTTCTTCTTTCTCTGCTTCTTCTTCTTCTGTCTCAGTATACTCCATTATTTTAACTCCCAAATCTTATCCCTCCCATCCACCTCTTATCCAGTAAGAAGAGATCCATTTTCTGGGCTCCATGTCATAAGAGCGATCACTGTTACAGCGAGTATACATCAACGAAAATCAAGACAGCGATGTACACTCCCCAGCGAACCCAAACTATGATTCTCAACTTCAGGGGTGTGCATGTCAGGGTGGGGGAAAAACTCAGGCAGAACAAAAAAATTAAGTGCCTCACACAGTCAAAAAATAGAAGCTGTACCCTGCCTGAACCCAGGACCTCCCTTACTGTAGTCCGCCATCCTCGCCACCACACCAGAATGGCGACTTAGCAGCACACCGCCACACTACATCCCACATACCTTCTCCTTCCTGAACCCTCCTCAGCCGGTCCTTCGCCCTCCTAGAATCTCATTGTTTTCACCAGTCCCATGGCACTATAACTGCACTGTGCTACCCTTTTAGGGTAGATCACATCACAGGTACTAAAATTGAGTCACTCAGAACTGTGTTGCTCATTTTCATTCACCATTATAACATGCTACCATTTTCTGTAGTATCTGATAATACTGCAGCATTTCCATGATTTTAATCATCCTTATCACTCTTGTCTAAACTTTTCCAGTTTCCCAATCTCATCTTTGTAATACAGTGCCTTGTACATCAGCAATAGTGCATCCCTTGTTTATTTTCCATTCCCAGCTTCTTCCATTAAAGCATGATATCGGTCTTCTCTTCAGAGGTACTACACACAGTTGCACCCAATTTAGACTCCTTTCTATGATGACCCATTTATCTCTTTTTTGTGGCTATCAAATGTTATACCCTCTTATTGTGCATGATCAGGTACTGGTTTGGGTAATAAAATATATAACTTTGCATTTATCCATATTAAACCATAATAGTGTATGGTACAACATTGTTCTAGGTAGAAATCCATACATAGAACAATGTTGTTGTGCTGCAGTAGCTATGTCATTATGCTTGTTTTGCTGCACTACATACGTAGCTACTGCAGCACAACAATTTCAAACGTTTTCGTGCATGTGTGTTACGGGAACTTACATTCTTCCTGAAGTGGCCACAGCAGTGAAAGCTGACCCTGAAAGAGAGTGGTATAGTACTGAAAAACTGAGTGATATTTTAAGGCATACAGACTAATTTTTTCCTGTGCACAGTGGACCATACAATATAAAAGACAATGTATGGTCTGCTATACACAACAAGCATTAGTATCCATCTCAAGGTTGCCATGGTGACTAAAACCTCTCAAGCTTTGCGCTCAAGGTTTAAACAGTCACCATGGCAACCTCTTAGCTACACATGCTTGTTGTGGATAGCGAACCATACTTTACCCTCTATTTTGTCATCTATTTACCCACTTCAATAGTTTCTGTATATATCTCTGTAACCTAGCACACTCCATCTCAGTGCTGAATGGACTTAATATCTTTCTATAATCTTCAAATATGGCAATTTGAATCTAACCCTCTTTATTAAGATTGTTTATAAGCATATTCAATAGCACTGCTTCACCAGTTATCCCTTGGATACCCCCATAACCAGTTTCCAACCTGTGAAATTTCCATTTACTATAGCCCTTGGTACCCCATTGTTTAGCCAGTTTCATATCCATTTTTGTGTAATCCTGTGCCATTTTTCCTAATATTGTGTACCAGCTTGTAACATAAGACCTGTCAAATGTTTTACTAAATCGAAGAATACAATGTTGCTGCTTCCCCATTTAATGCCCGCCATCTAGTTACCTCCCCAGATAAATCTTTTATACTGGTATAAGAGCCCAGCAAAGAGTAAAAACAAATCAACCTAATTGCGTCTCTTTGTGTATTTTTAATTTAGTAGGTGCCAACCAACCAAGTAGATACAGAGTGAACAGAAAAAAACTAAAGATTTCATACAGCACAGCAGGATGGCAGGTAGACTACTGGCTTACTTTTCATTTACTGCTGCCTTCTAGGTAGCCTTTAAAGGGCCATGAAACAATAGCCTAATAAGTATTTCTCCCAAACTTGAGGGAGGAATGTCTCAGATGGCCTCTTTCTCAACACACTACTCGAATAACATCACATACAATTAAACAACATATAAGTGGCTGATTATTTAACCCTATCATGCCAGACTGTACAGATCTTTGCACCATTTATAAGGGTAATGCCTTCACCAGCAAAGAAGGTCAGTCAATGTGTCAGTGGCACAAAGTGGTAGACCCTGAAGGGCTGATACACCCTTGTGTATACATCATATTCAGATTATAGCTGGAGGCATGCTTGCTGGTGTCTATAATTAAAGCACCCTTCCTGGAGATGCTGTGACTTTCAAAATGCTCATGCCCAGGCTGACAGTGTCCCTCAAATGATTACAACTCCAGAGATAGAGATACAATCATGTAAAGCAGGTGATGAAATCCTTTGCATGAACAGAGGGGTACATAGCCAATAGTAAAGACAAACAGACAACCTGCCTGGTATTATAGACCACATGGAATGGTAAGCAGGGACTCCTGAATTCTGACTGGTCCTCTAGTGGTATTTAATCAACTGGTAATAGATCAGTACTGCAAACAAAATGCAGAACCCATTGCATGTGGACAGTGCTACAATGTTTTTTTTTATTAATATAAGGCTTTCTTAGCTGTATTTGAATTAAAAAAATATATTGGGAGATTTTATAATAGCAGTAAGGTCCTCAGTTATGGGCTTTACCCATCAGAGAATGCCTTGAGGGAGAAGCACCCTTGGCTGTGTATTAGGAACTTCTTTTCCCACCCAGGGCAGAATCTGCCTGGTAAGACACTATCTGGCAGCCTTATTGGTTAAATAACAGAAGGCTACCACTATCCACTGGAATGCTAAGCACTACTTCTTTACAGTGGCATATCTTCATGCCTGTGGAAAATGTTCTGTACTCAAACAAGATGGGGGTCCACTTTCTCAAACATCTGAGACAAAACCATTCAGAGACTAAGCACAGATGCATCAGATTGTAAAACTAAATGAGCTAGTAAGTCAGAGCTACTCAACACAAGTTGATTAAGTAGAATAGTCTTTGTTATGGGAACATGGTCACTGGTAACTTTTGTATAAAACAGTGTTTTTTGTTTGTTTGTAACTCACTTACCTATAGACAAATTCAGCTGACATTTTCAAGGTTTTTAGATGGTGCTGGAGTCCACGGACTGAATACCTGAGCTCAGTCTGCCAACACATGTAACATAGTAACATAGTTATTTAAGGTCATAAGGCAGTAGGTTATTCCTGTCTACCCCTGCATCAGAAACAAATATAGATAAGTATGCTGTGCAAACATACATCAATTTAAGAGGGCACTATTGACCCTCTTTGGCTTTAAAGTGTCTCCAGTTTAGAAAATACATTTGCCTGGTCACATTCTGTAGAGATTGCTGATGTGGTTGGTAGTTTCATTCTGATTCTTCTTTTTTTAAAGTAAAAAACAGACTATCCACCATAAAGGTGTTTCCACACAAAAACATGTTTGTTTACATTTCTTGATCAACACCCACTGCATCTTTTCTAGACTTGGAAACACCCCCAACACAGTCCACTCATGGTGCAGTGGGAGGAGAGGTGGTTATTGCATCTTGAATGGCAGCAGTGTTTAGGGGTATTCCTAATGTTTAAGAAGTGAGAAGAAGAGTAGATCAAGGATATGAAACAAAACAAATTTTAGTATAATTTCACAATTTGTAGGCATTTCAGCTCTATTTAATAAGGAAGCAGATAAAACAACAAGCAACATCAATGAATTGCAGAGAAGGTAAGCAATCGTAAAATGTGAGTTTTCAGCTAGAAATAATATAATGTAAAAATGGTGGCCGGTGGCCCTTTTGTTCCATACACACGCTAGTACCTAGTGCATACAATAATTCCCTTGGTAAGCAGATGTTTGTCCAGGCTTATCCTGAAGATTGTGCTTTCATGTCCTCTGTGTCTGCAGGTGGGCTGTTCCATAGGTTCACCATGCTGCAGGAGAAGAGACACTTCCTTTTGTTACCTTTGTGATCAGGTTGTCAAAGATGCAAACTTCCTGAAAGATCTTCTGATACCATACACTCCTGGCCACTCCCTCTGGTTGGTGGAAGCAGACCTCTTGTCTTTTCTGTGATGTCACTTAACATCCTCCAGAGACAGGGTATTTGGACTAGCTGCCCTGATTCTCTGAAACGTCCTTCCCTTGGAAGTGAGTGGTGCTTCTTCCCTGGCCATATTTAAGTCACGTTTGAAAACCCATTTGTTTACATTGATATTTGGGTCTGTTGCTGTGGTGTAATCTCTCTTCTGTTGTTTTATTTTTTTTGTTTTTATGGACTTTATTTATCTTTAATGTTTTTATTAACCAGATGTGTAAATTGTGAGTTGCTCAAGACACCAGGTATTGCGCACCATGACCATGATTCATCACAGGGTGGATTGCCTACAGTATGTGCCATGTAATAGAAGTGTATAGGCAACCCTCAGTTGGAAAGCCATGCAGCAGGGGTCCAGCAGACCCCTCCATGGCATTCACCACAGGCATGCTAGTGTCTTGCCAGTGCAGCTTCACATCAGGGGTGGTCAGGTGTCATGCATTCACTAAGGCGCAGAGTGATGCAGAGGGCCTGGCCGGGGTATGCAAAATGCACCCCGATGTAACTGGGATGCACCCCCCATGCCACCACCTGATCACACACCAACCAGGGCAGACGGCCATCAGACCAATGTCAAACAGCTACCCCATCCCACTGGACTGCCTGGGTGTACATGGTGTGGCCATTCAGGTGAGTGCCCTTCCTTTGTCTTGAGTCTTGGCCATGCCTTCCCACCCTCCCCCCTCCTGCAGACTGGGGGATCCACTCTAGGACCCGGGACAGGCATCTGATTGGATGCCTGCCTGGGTCCACTGCTTTGCACCTGGCCATCCCCCATGGCCATGTGTGCTGGGGGGGTGGGGCAGCTAACAGGCAGCCAGAGACGGTGTATGCATGCCTGTCCATGGCTGTGGAGCTGCATGGTTAGTTTACACGTTTCACTCATAAAACCCATGCCATAGTGAATCGCAGCCCATATAAATACAATTGCTTTGCCTTGTCAAACTTCTTGAAAACCTTATTTTTTTTATTTTAAAGAAAAGCACTCCATCAAGCCTCACCCACTCAGAATATTCTTTATTTTATCATTTGTTTTTAAATTAACAATGTCCAAAAAGGATAATTACAACACATCAGCATTTCATAATTGTGAGACTTCTTCAGGGTTTTTAGGGCTATTAAACATTTAATTGTGGACTATGCTCGGTCCGTCTTAGTATGGTTTTGCTAGATGCTGTAACAGTATCTGACAAACTAATACCACTCATGTCTTACAAGTCCTGTTCACACTTTGTTAATGTACATTTTGTATTCTGGTGCTTTATTTTGTGTGTGTGCATGACTTTCACATTGGGCTATTACCATGTCTTTAGAGGCCCAGAGCAATAGTGGCAGCACTGTGCCAAACTCACAAAAAACCAAAAAGCACCAGTTGCAAGGAACTGTTCCAAATTCATCACACCAACAAGGCTGCAATAGTCCCTTGTCTGAGAGCCTGAGCTATCATCAAAGGAGGTTACAGCCAAGTCCCATGCAGTTATTAACTCCACTGAGACTGTGGGGAAGGGGCAGGGGTCACCATGCAAATGGATTTCATTGCCATCCACAACACATGGTAACCCTATCAAGTTGCAGATGCAGCCTAAGGGACACCCCAGTACTGTCACAGGCAATTCATAGGGGTGTTGCTAATGAGTAACATTGACCAAATGAGCTAGGGAAGTTCAGATCAGTGAGGCACAGTACCTATGGAGCATGCATGTGGGACCACAGGGCTTAGGAGAGGATCCACTGAATAATACAAGAGACTCGTTCATGGGCTGGGGTTCAGGAGGGGTCCCACTGGACTACCATAAACAAGCAAATAGCCACTAGATGTTGTGCCTGCAGGTATGTGCCAGGCAGGTTGGGGGCAACTCTGGTTGTAACACCTGCACATGGATTTCTGGCCATGGCACAGTGCCATGTGACTGGTGCTGTGCAGTGCACTGAAGTCTGTGGGTGCAAATGTAGGTATTTGTCATAAACCCCATTTGCACCAACTAACATCTGGCAACCATCACTTGCATTTTGACTCACAGGACTGGCTCCTCCTCCAATGACTAAGTTAGCCCTTCTGCAGAATGTAGCTACAGTAGGTGGGTGGTCACACCAGGGTGCTTGTTGTGCAACTCCACACCTAGCAGCTTTGCTTCAGTCCCTGATAACTATTTATTTATACTGTGCTTAATACATTGTTTAGACAAAAGTAAAGTACTGAATCTTTACCTGAAGTTGGTTGTGTATGTCAACACCACAGAGTTGTCCTTGTCTCAAGACAGCCTCAGTCTCTTCAGTCTGTAAGCATTAACACCCTTTCCCTGCATGAATTCCACAGGTCACCTTGTTGGGGAAGCTAGCCAAGCTTGCCATCCATTTTAAAGTCCCTGGCACAGCACATGGGGAGTGTTATAAAGGAAAGAACCCAGGGTTCCTTTGTCTCTGGGCACATCTAATTTATTTTGGAAGCCTAGATGGAACTGGTATGGACTGCAATGACAAAGAGAGGAAGGATATATTATGAAAGAAAGTATACACTAATGGAGTCATGAGCAACTCAGTTACAAAAATGTTAAAATACCTGCACATATTTAACTGCAAACTATAAGCCACTGGGGTTACATGGTCAACATATGCCTATATTTAGGACCTGTATTAATGAATTATCATATACAGTAAGAAAGGGCACATCTTGTAAGCAAGCTCTGCTTTCACATTAAAAGGTGTCTCCATTTTCAATTACCCTTCTAATGGAGGTGAGGTAAGGAAGGGAAAGGCATGTTGTGGGTGGATTGGAACACATGGCACAGGATCAATAACCTAGTGTATCTTCCAAAGCATCCTTCCTGAAAATATCCGATAGCTGAACACAACCAAAAATAACAGAATGTTCCTAAGTCCTTCTCCATTTTAGCCAAATAGGAGAGATTTCTTTATAAAATATCCAAACTATAGTAATAAAGACTGTATTATAATTTAAATTATGTTTATTTTCACTTGTTACATAATATCAGACAATACAAATTTTACACTGCTTATTTAAATTGTGCTTCAAAGACATTACAATGAAAATCTCTACTCAGTGTAAATCACCCCAGCCACCAACAACTGATGGCAGCAGATACTGCTGGACATGTTTCAGAAAAGCTTCCTGTTACAGGTGGTCAGTAAGCCAAACAGGGGAAGAAGCACTCTTGACCTAGTGCTGACTAATGAGGAATTGGTTAGGGATCTAAAGGTGAGCGAACCACTGGCAGGCGGTGACCACCATTCAGTTTGGTTCACATTGACTATGGGCAAAGAGGGAGGTACATCCAACACCAAGGTTCTTGACTTCAGGAGGGCCAATTTTGCAAGGAATGGGGACATAGTAAGAGGGTATCTTGCCAGAATCCAGCCTAGCATGGACACAAACCAAAGATGGGAGCTCATAAAGAGGGGGAACTGAGAGGCAACCAAATTCTGCACCAGGGTTCATAGTAAGAAGGCTAGGGTGAAAAATCCAAGATGGATGAGCAGGGGTCTTATGGTAAAGATAGGGAGGAAGAGAAAGGCCTTTTGGAGATACAAGAAAACAGGGAAGGGGAGGACAGGGAGGAGTACCTGAAGGAAGCAAGGGAGGTGACAAGGGCAGTGAGGGTGGCAAAAGCTTCTAATGAGCTCAGGCTGGTGCAAGGCATTAAGGATGGGGAGAAAGACTTCTTCAGGTACATCATGGAGAAAAGGAACTGTAAAGAACAGATTTTGAGAATTAGAAAGGATGGGGGATGGGTGGAGAAAGGGGGAGAAAAGGCAGAAGCACTTAATGAATACTTCTGCTCAGTGTTCACTGAAGGGAAGGGGGGAGATACCCAAGGGGGAAGGAAGGGCAGTTATCGAGGGAGAGGGGTGATGGATGGGGTAATCACAGAAAGTAGGGTGCTAGAGGGCTTGAGGGTGCTGAGGGTGTACAAGGTGCCAGGGCCAGATGGCATCCACCAAGGGTACTGAAGGAGCTGGCAGAGGTCCTAGCAGGGCCACTGGCAGATCTGTTCAGTGTCTTATTGGACTCGGGGTGTGTACCTCAGGATTGGAAGATGGCTCACGTGGTTCCACTCCATAAGAGTGGCCCCAAGAATGAACCTGGGAACTATAGGCCAGTGAGCCTCACTTCCATTGTGGGGAAGCTGATGGAGACAATCCTGACGGAGAGGCTGGTCTCTCTTCTGGATGCCAATGGGTTGCAGGACAACAGAGAGCATGGCTTTGTCACTGGCCGATCCTGTCAGACCAACCTGGTGGAATACTACGACTGGGTAATTAGGCAGTTGGATGGGGGCCATACAGTCGATGCCCTGTATCTGGACTTCAGTAAGGCATTTGACTCTGTGCCACATGGGAGGCTGTGAAGTAAGCTAGAGGACACGGTGGTGGGGGCTAGGATAGTGAGATGGATAAGGAATTGGCTAAGTGGAAGGCAACAAGGGGTGGTGGTGGATGGGAGTTCTCATCACCAAGGGAGGTGATGAGCAGTGTTTCACAGGGCTCAGTGTTGGGACCAGTGTTATTTGGGATATTCATTGTGGAGATTTCAGTGGGTATCAAGAGCAAGATCAGTCTGTTTGTGGATGATATCAAGATGGGGGCAGTGGTGGATGACATTGGGGGTTGGCAGGGTTGGCAGAAGGAGCTGGCAAAGCTGGGGACCTGGTCAAACACTTGGCAATTGGGGTTCAATGCCAAAAAATGCAAAGTACTGCATTTTTGGGAAAAAAAAAAACCAGAAGGAGCTATCAGCTGGGTGGGGTACAGCTAACTGTGACTGAGGAGGAAAAGGATTTGGGGTACTCATAATGGCATCAATCGGCAACTCAGCTTAATGTAGGAAGGTGACTATAAAGGCCAATAAAATGCTGGGTTGTATTGCCAGGGGTATATCATCAAGAAAGGGGGAGGTAATTCTTCCATTGTATAGATCACTAGTAAGGATGCACCTGGAGTACTGCATGCAGTACTGGTGCTCGTATCTGAAGAAAGACCTTAAGCTGCTGGAAGGGGTGCAATGCAGGGCCACAAAGATTATCCATGGACTGGGGGACTTACCATATGAGTGCAGAATGAGGGAATTGAACATGTACTCGCTAAAGGAGAGAAGGGACAGGAAGGATATGATAAAGACCTTTAAGTACATGAAGGGCATAAACAGGGCTGGAACGGAGGGACTATTCAGAGTAAGGGAAGGGAGGGACACCAGGGGCCATGCTAGGAGATTGGAGGGAGGTAGATTCAGGAGGGAGATGAGAAGACACTTTTATTATGGAAAGGGTGGTGGCAGAGTGGAACATGTTACCAGCGGAGGTGGTATCCTGTAGGACAGTGGGCTGCTTCAAAAGAGGCTGGGACAGGGTAAGAGAGAAAGAGGGTGAAGGGGGAGGGGGGCAACTGCTGAATCGGGTGGCTAGCTGCAAAATTGATCAGACTTGTTAGACCAATAGGCTTTTATCTGCTGGCAAATGTCATATGTTTGTATGTTCGTAAGTGCCTTTTCTGACTGCAAATGTGAGTTAGCAAGCATAGCACATTTCTTTAAAGGCTGCTTACAAGTATTTCCTAAAAACATTTCCAATGAGTGAGGCAAGAAAGTAGACTTGCCATATCTAATGCTCAAAGATCCTTGATCTAGAAATATAAAAAAATTAGAGTTTCATTAGCTAGTAGGACGTTTCTGCATTAATGTAAGATTAGAATTTGAGGACAAATCATAAAAAGTCAGGAAATCCAAAGTTAGGGTTTCTTAACTCATTCAGGCCTAGATATGCCTGTAGGTGGCGGCTGAAAGCATAGCCACTCAGGCCAAAAATACCTGTAGACGTACTCAGTTGACTTTCACTCAGGCTTGGAAATGTCTGAAGAAGTCAGCAGTTTTTAACAAATATAAAACAAACTGAATTGCTTAGACTTGATTGCATAGCACCGTTAGAAAGGAAATTTTGTGCTGAACAATTATGCTGCTGATACTTTGCATCTACCATGTATACTTTAGGAGTTATTTGCATTTGTCTAAGGTATGGTGTGCATGGCTGACATTTGTCTCTCAAGCCTCACCTAAGCACCTTGAATAAAAACTGAAAAAAAACACAGTTGTTTGGTATTTTAGCTAGCATAAAATAAAAAATAAATGGATTACAATTGATTGCATAGCACCATTAGAAAGGTAATTTAGTGCTGAACAATTTTGCCATCGATACTTTGTGTCTACCATGTATACTTTAGGAGTTATTCACATTTGTTTAAGGTATGGTGTGCATGGCTGACATGTCTCTCAAGCCTCACCTAAGCACCTTGAACAAATCTGAAAAAAACACAGTTGTTTGGTATTTCAGCTAGTATAAAATAAAAACCAAATTGATTACAATTGATTGCATAGCACTGTTGGAAAGGTAATGTTGTGCTGAACAACTTTGCCACTCTTACTTTGTGTGTAGCACTTACGGTTCAAGAGGTATTCACATTTGTTTGTGGCATGCTGATTATGGCTTGATTTTGCTTAGAAAGGCCCAGAATGCAGTGTTGAGAGTATACAGGGCACAAGTGGTGGAATTCTCAAAGAGCTCTTGTGGTGTGAATGAGTTAAGCTAACCTGAAATGCAATTTTCACCTCTAAGCAAAGCAATAGTTTCATAATTAGCTAGGAAACATACAACATGGTAAAGCAACCCTAGCAATGGGAATGGGCAGAAATGGTACAGACTGGATTACTGACTCAAGAAAGTTAACTTTTTTTATTTCCTGACATTTAGAGATTGAGGGTTTAATCCACTTTAAGCCCCTGACTCTTCTACATCTTTGGGGGTCTGGGAAAAGCCACAGTGTGCCCTTTTCATGCAGGATATGCACCTTCAGGGTACTCTGGGGCATCCAAAGCAAGGTTGTGTGCCCCTTTCACTTCTGATCACTCCGGATCCAGAGCCTTATGCACATACATGCATGTGCATGGGTTGTGACAGGCACAGGAATGGGGACATATTGTACATTAACAAATAATCCATAATTTGGGCGGTGAGCAGAGGACAGCAGCATTACATGACTCAGGCCTGCTGTAATGTTTGCTGGCCAAATGCACAATCTCCTCAAGGTCCCATAGCAGTTCAGAGCTGCCCACCACTAGTTACCTCCAAGCATTCCAAGCTGGCATGGAGGGTGGGGGGGGGGATGTTACTTGCGTTTCATGGAATCTGTGTTTTAGGAAAAATGCAATCCATGGACAACTATCAAATCAAATAATCCCAGGTTTCTGCATGAAGCTAGAATCCACTTTCACAGTCAACTTGGCATCCAAATGAATGCCCACCATCGATCCTCAGTCCACTCCTAACATGTCCCCTTGCTGCTCCATGCTGGGATCTACATGTGTGGCAGGACCAGAACCAGGAGGCTGTCTTCTATGGATTGAGCCTCTGGAGCATCCATCCATGAACACAGGGTTCCACGGCCTGCATATGTGCCTTACAGGGATTACTTTGTGTATCTAGCCAAAAGACTTTATCTCAATAGAGATGCAGTGAAGTTTTACTTTGCTTGTGAATATTTGGCAAAGTGGCCGAATTCACTTCTACGGATCAGTTCGCAAAGTTGCAGCCATCAAATGAAAATTCACCATTTGTAACTTTGCCTTGCTTTTGGGTTTTTTTAAGCACTAACTTCACTAAAAATACAAAAAAAAAAACAAAGCAAGGAGATGTTAAAATTGTGAATCCCCCAAATTCCTGGTGTCTAGTGCCACTCCCTCCACCGATCGCCAGCCCTAATGTAAAAAACATAAATTGAATCACTGGTGTCTAGTGCCTCCCCCTACAATTGCTGGCCCTAATGTAAAAAAAATGTAATTATCAAATAAATCCCTGGTGTCTAGTGGCCCCCCAACCCACCACCACATCAGGTACTGCCCCACCACCCCACTCCCCATGACCTCAATGTAAAAAAAAGAACTAATAACTGGTGTCTAGTGGTCCCCCTTATCCACCGATCTACAGCCCCAATGTAAAAAAAAATATAATCATCTTAAATCCCTGGTGTCTAGTGGACCCCCCATCTCATCAGGTAGTGCTCCACCACCCCGGTCCCCCCACCCCGACCCCGAGCTGGCCACTGACATAGCCCTCCACTCACCTCAATTGTCAGTGGCCCAACTGAGCTCTTAATGAATGAGCACATGCTTGTACAAGCACACGTTCATTCATTGCCAGCTCGTGGTTATTCCTGGCTGTTTTTGGGAGGGTAGAGAAGAGCGGAGGGCTGCTTCAGTCACCAGAGGTGGGAGGCGAGATGGGGGAAATGGAGTTGTGGACCCCATTGGTGTCCACAAAGCTGTTCTTCCCATCTCCCCGCACCAGGGACTGAAGCAGCCCTCCACTCTTCTCTGCTGTACCCCAAAAAAATCCGAGAATGAGTGTGAGCTGGCAATGAATGAGTGTGTGCTTGACCAAGCATGTGCTCATTCATTGAGTGCTCAGTCAGGCTGCCGGCCATGGATGGGAGTGGTGGTTTGTGCCGGTGGCCCACTTGGGGGTCCAGGTGGGGGAGTGGGGTGGGAAGATACATGCAGTGGTGGCGGGTGGGGCCACTAGACACCAAGGCAGGGAAAGGACATTAGGGATGGGGAGGGGGTCTACTAGACACCAGGAAAATTTGTGTCTGTGAGTGGCACCTTGCAATCGGGAGGGGGATACCACTTAAATTTAATTTCACAATGGACTGACAATCAGTGAGATAGGACCACTAAATAGCAGGGAAATAAACAGGCTGGTGATGGGTGGGGAGGGGATTTCATTTTACATTACCGGGCTATCAGCAACAGGGGGACCACTGGACACACCAGGTAAGTTGGATGTGGAGTGTGGCGATCAGCGTAGGGAGTACTGCTTATAAAAGCAGCTTTTAGAAGCAGCAGCTAGCAGCTGAAAGAGAGCTAGTATTTACTTCTGCTTCAATTTTTAGAAACAACAGCTAGCAACTGAAAAGGAGCTAGCATTTACTTTTAAAAGTACCTCATTTTGGTGAGGGGAGCCAGCAACTATAAGGGAGCTAGCATTTGCTTTTAGAGAGGAAGAGGGGGCTCAGCTTAATCTCCCCCTTCCCTCTTCCCCATCACTTAACTGCTAACAGCTACTGCTAAGTGGGAGGGGCCTGTGATCTGTGAATAGCAGTCAGTTGTGCCTCAGCTCTATTTTGCTTCAGCTTTTAGAAGCAGCAGCTAACAGCTGAAAGGGAGCAAGTATTTACAGTACTTTTGCTTCAACTTTTAGAAACAACAGCTAGCAACTGAAAATGAGCTAGCATTTACTTTAAAAGCACCTCATTTTGGAGAGGGAAGCTAGCAACTATAAGTGAGCTAGCATTTGCTTTTAAGAATACCTAATTTTAGAGAGGAAGAAGGGAATCAACTAAATCTCCCCCTTCCCCCATCACTTAACTGCTAACTGCTAAGGGGTGGTAATAGTACTACCCACCCTTCCTCCCAACCACACAGGGTCTTTCTACATTTATAAAAGCCCAAGGGAACTTCCTGCAGGGCTCCCAAGGGAAGACACCAGTGAGAACAGGAAGAGAGGACGGAGAAGACACAGTGAAGTGAGAAAGAAACAGTGACACCTACAGGTCAGGAGGAAAACAGACATGGACATCCAGATCTGTGAGAGCTGTGGATGGCTGGTAGCAAGGCAGACACTCTGGAGACTGGGATGCCCCTTCTGCAGGACAATTGTGGAACTATGGAGGGAGCTATGGCAGGCAAGAGACTAGATCATGAGGCTGCAGAGGAGACTGGATTGGGGATGTCCACCACCACCTTACCCACCCACTTCCCCAGAGGCCCACAGATCTTGGGAGATGGAGGGTGGTGGGAAGGAGCAGTGGTGCACCTAGAGCTAAGATGGAGCACTTCCAGCCACACGCTATCCACACACAGAATTGTTTTGCCGCCCCAGCCAGGGAACAGAAACCAGGTGGGGAAGAAGAAGGAATCAAGCAGGGCAAACCTGATTCAAGAAAGCAGGAAGGAGGTACAGGAAAGGATAAGAAGAAGAATATACAGAGCAACAGGAAGATTCATGCCGTGGAAGACTCTGTGTTGCAAGGAGTCGAGGCACAGTCCATCAGTGCAAAAGGAGCTGAAACCACAGTGAAATGCATGCAAGGAGCATCTGCAAGGAGAGATTAGGACAGATAGGACAGCTGGTGAGAAGAGATCAGGATTTTGTGGGAATCATTGTTCACCTTGGGAAAAATGACGTAGCAAAAAGGACTGTGGAATAAGCCAAGGGAGACATGAAGACCCTAGGGGAGAGCTAAAGGAGTACACAACACACCTGGCCTTCTCGGAGGGTTTGCCAGTTTGGAGAAAGGGCAGAAGTGAGGACAAGATCAGGAACAAAGAGATCAGGGAATTCAACCGGTGGCTGCAGGATTGGTGCACAGACAATGTGATGCACTATATTGGAGACTGGAGGACCTTCTGGGACAGGAAGCTCTTCAAGCATGATGGTCTGCATTTCACCGGAGAAGGAGCAAGAGTACTAAGGCAGAAGTTCATGCAGGGTTTAAACTGGGAGGTCTCCAGCACAGAGAAAAATACCTAAATGAGGATGTAGCAGAAGGATACGAAGCTAAGGGGGACAGTGAATGGAAGGAAACCCCCAGTATCAGACTAAAGGAACAGGTATGGCCATGAGCAAGGAATGGCCATAGGTAAAAAAGGAGGGACTTCATGTAAAGTACAGGAGGGGAAGACACAGAATAAGGGGGATGGTACTGGAGTTATAGCAGAAGGGGGAGGCCATGATTGGAAGGCTCTGTGCACCAATGCCTACAGTTTGGGTAACAAAATCCCAGAACCTGTGGCTTTAGTGGCCTCTGAGGACCTGGATATCATGGCAGTCACAGAGACATGGTGCAATAGCAGCCATGCCTGGGAGCTATCCATTCCAGGGTACATGCTGCACAGATGGGACAGGGAAGGCTAGAAGGGGGGAGGGGTGGCATTGTACATCAGGGAAGGGATAAAAGTGACAGTCCCACAGGACAAGGGGAGAAAGCAGAGATGCTGTGGGTAACTCTGGAAGTGGGGAAGGGAACAATACTTAGAACGGGAGTGATATACAGGCCCCCAGGGCAGGCAGAGGATGTAGACAGAAAACTGCTGGAGGCTATAGGGAACATGGCAACAAAGGGTGAATTGCTGCTGATGGGTGACTTCAACTTGCCAGATGTGGACTGGAGCATCCCGGTGGCAGCCTCAGCCAGGAATAAGGGATTCCAGCAATCCCTGCATGGGGCAGGTCTCACACAGCTAGTGAGGGAGCCTATGAGGGAGAATGCAATTCTGGATCTTGTCCGAAGCAATGGGGACAGGATAAAGGAAGTCACAGTGGGGGAGACCCCAGGAACTATTGATCATCGACCTGTGGGGTTCACCATAAGAATGTCACAGGAGGTTAGCCACACAAGGACTAGAATCCTGGATTTCAGGATGACAGACTTCAGTAAGATGAAGGACAAATTCAGGAAGGCTATGCAGGGATACAATGACATAAGGGGAGTAGTGAAACAGTGGGATAAGATAAGGGAAGCCCTGCACCTGGTAACAAATCATTGTGTCAGGCCCTGCAGCAAGAGCAAAAGAAAGAGGAAACCACTGTGGTTCTTGAGGAGAGTAGCAGAGCAAGTAAGAGGAAAAAAGACGGCATTTCTGAGGTACAAGGCAGCACAAAGCAAGAAGGACAGGCAAAAATACTTGGGAAAATGAAAGGAAGCAAACAAGGCAGTAACGGCAGCAAAGACCAAAACCGAGGAAAAACTAGCTAAATCAGTGAAGGAAGGAGGGAAGGCATTCTTTAGGTATATTAGCAAGAGAAGGAAGACAGGGGGAGGGATTGTGAGACTTAGGGAAGAGGGAGACAGGGTAGTGGAGAAAGACATTGACAAGGCAACCATCCTCAACAATTACTTCTGCTTTGTATTCACGGGGATGATCCCCCATTAATGGAGAAGGGCAAACAGGGAGAAGTGGTGTACATTAGACCTTTTTCAGAGGACAGAGTAAAAAGAACACTAGAACAGCTTAGGGTAGATAAAGCTATGGGGCACGATGGGATACACCTGAGGATCCTAAAAGAGCTCCGTGAGGAACTGGCTAAACCTCTGGCTAAGCTATTTCATGGATCACTAGAAACAGGCATGGTTCTGGAGGAGTGGAGGATGGCACGAGTGGTACCCCTGCACAAAGGTGGTAGCAAGGAAGAGGCAGGAAACTACTGCCTTGTCAGTTTGACTTTGATCATAGGTAAAATGATGGAAACCCAACTTAAGGAAAGGCTGGTGGACTACCTAGAAACAAGGGGGCTGCTGGACCCAAGGCAACATAGATTCATGCAGGGAGGTCATGCCAGACCAACTTGATTGATTTCTTCGAGTGGGTGACAAAGGAAATAGACTAGGACAGAGCACTAGATGTGGCCTATCTGGACTTCAGAAAGGCCATCAACACAGTTCCACACAGGAGACTAAGCCACCAGCTGGCAAATCTGGGGGTGGTGACAGAGGTGGTCAAGAGGGTTAGAAACTGGTTGAGTAACAGAACACAAAGAGTGGTAGTAAATGGGGTTAGCTCACAGGAGGGATAGGTAACAAGTGGCATAACCCAGGGATCAGTGCTGGGACCAGTGCTCTTCAATGTCTTCATAAGCGATATTGCAGAGGGCCTAGAAGGGAGGGTTAACCTGTTCATGGATGACAGAGCTAAGTAACAGGGTAGATATACAGGAAGGTATAGAAAAAATGAGGAGGTATCTGAAAAGGCCAGAAAACTGGTCCAAGGAATGGCAGTTGGGTTTCAATGCAAAAAAGTGCAAGATTATACACAAAGGGAGAGGGAATCCTAGGGCTGGTTATGAACTAGACAGGGTAACACTGGAGGCTACTACAGAGGAAAAGGATCTAGGGGTAATAACAGAAGACAACCTCAGAGTGACTAAACAGTGCAACAAAGTGGCTGGAAAGACTAACAGAATGCTAGGGTGCATAGGGAGGGGTATAACAAGTAGAAGGAGGGAAGTGGTATTGTTGTACAACTCCCTAGTAAGGCCTCATCTGAAGTACTGTGTTCAGTTCTGGAGGCCCCATCTCCAAAAAGACATAGACAGGATGGAGACGGTACAGAGGAGGGTGACAAAAATGGTGTCGGGGATGCAGCATAAGTCGTATGAGGAGAGACTCAGAGCTCTAAATATGTACTCCCTGGAGGAAAGGAGAGGGAGGGGGGACATGATAGAGACCTTCAAATATCTAAAGGGGATCAACAGGGTACGAGAGGGGAGCATCTTTCACATAAAGGGAAATAGCAGAACAAGGGGGCACAACATGAGACTAAAAGGTGGAAAACGTACAGGGAACTTAAGGAACTTCTACTTCACTGAAAGAGTGGTGGAGAGATCGAACAGTCTCCCCCAGGAAGTGGTGGGGGTGGCCATGGTTCAGAGGTTCAAGCATGCATGGGATAGACACATGGGAATTATCAAGCTAGGGTGAAGGGGGGGGCTTGTAGCATCTAGGGTACCTTCAGCATTAGACATAGGGATAGGGCAGACTTGATGGGCCGCAAAGCCCTTATCTGCTGACAACATCTATGAATCTATGTACAAAAGTTGCCAAGCTCCACTGGCGAAGTTCAAACTCTGCCAGTGAAGTTTTCAAACTCTGCCATTTTGCAGAGTTTTTTTGGGGGGGTGGCTTTGCCTCCCAATCAGCTCTCCCGTAAGTGTGGAAAATTTGCAAATCTTTCCGTGGTGTGAATTTTTCCCACCTCTCACTTCTCTACATCTCATGCCTCTGATCACTGGATGTGACTAATGCAGTCTTTTTGATGAAATCAATTAATGGAACAGTAAAGATTACAAAGCTCAGCACAAAATTCCAATAGTACCCCACAATCTCTAAAAGAGCCTCACCTACATTTCTGTAAAGGGTTTGTGACACTTTTGAAGGCCCTCTGCTTAACTGATTTAGGGCAGACTTCATCATTCCCAACCAAATAGCCTATATAACTACTTAGGTCCCTTGTATCCTATGCTAACCAAAAATACATTGTTCCATCATCTTAATTTCCTGCCATACATATAGCTGTAGCATTCAATAAGAGTTGTTTTTGATAATGCATTAACAACACCATTAGTTCATTGGTGGATTCTTCAGTTTCCAGAGGTTAGCCATATTTAAGGTAGACTCCCCCCCTGAAATTTTTTAGGATAATCTTGGGTTTATCCATAGATATCTGTTACTGAGGTTTTGTATATATCATATGGTCCACCATTAGGTTATAAATTGATTCTTATGAGATGATGGCTCCAATTCACTATAAAACATGAGAGTAGCTGTTAATAGGATTATTATTTTATAGGTCACCAGACTCTAATGATTCTACCAAGGAAGAAGTAATTGTCAAAACTGCAAAGTAAATGATATACCACATAAAATAATATTGGGAGACTTCAATTACCCAGGTATATAAATGAATTCAATGCTAGATAAAATGCAACCTGAAAAAAGTTTTATAAATCCACTAATGGAAAATGAATATACTGAACATGGGACAGAACCCACAAGGGGAAACAATCTGCTGGATTTAGTAATGAATAATACAGAGGGACTAGTATCAAATTGTAGAACTGGAAGACATTTCTCTACTAGCAACCATAATACCATAATATAATCATCTTTGATACAGACTTCAAAAACAAATATGGAGAAGAAATTACAATGGGCTATGACTGAAAAAAAGGCCAGTTATAGTAGGCTTGTACCACCAGGTTAGTGAAGTGTACAAATCATGACACGTGTAAAGTTTCCTAGTCTCATAGCCTTTACTATACTGTACTTTATGCATTGTCTGACACTACAAAATGTAATTTGAGTGACTTTAAACCATTTGTCAAAATTACACCGTAGCATTTCTAGTAGGTTTTCTGCAGAATGGACATTTGAAACTTGCAAATAGACAGTGCAGCAGATTTATGGACTTTGGAGTAGCTCAGTCATCTAATGCTGCTTCTGTTGCTGCCACTACCACCAGTAGAACTGGATAAAATGAGGAGACAGAATGAGCGACTGCCACCCAATAGGTAGTCACTCAATGGTCTGACCACTGGTCCAGATGTCTCTGGTCTCATAGTCTACTGTATATGCTTAACTGATATTTTCAGGGTAATTGATGCATACATACACCCACACACTTTGGGATAGACTCATACAAATCTGGGATGGCAACCATTACGACATTTGTGCAGCTGGGAAATTGATACCCAAGCACTACACTTTCCATCAGGGCTCTTACACATTGTTTTGTGGACAAACTAAAGTTAAAGTTAAGTTATACAGTTCTTATCTCACTGATTGCTTTTGTTATTTTCTTGGTGTCAGGCCAGATAGATTTGCAGTATACAATACATCTGTGCCCACCCTATAAATTAAGTGAGAGGAATGTACTGTGCTTTTAAAGTCTTGTGCATGCCACGTTTTACTGACTGCTACCCATTGCTGGTCCGGAAGGTGGAAGAAGATAATGGGGACACCTCAGATAAGAGGTGTGCATGCCAACAGGGAAAAGCAATGGATTATAAATTATGTCATTAGGGAGCTGCTAGGAGAAAGAAGACTTTCCTCACCCTGGACTTGCTACAGATTCCTCCAGAGGATAACTAATACCATCATCAATCCCTGTTGATGGGAGTTTGCCTCTGGTTTACTGCAATTAGATACCCCATGTACCATCATCAATACCTGTTGATGGATGTATGCCTTTCATTTACTGCAGTCAGATAGATATATGACTCCTCATCAAATGCCTTTTAATTTTTGATGTCCCTTGGTAATTGCCATCGTTATAATGACTATACATATTATACAAAATACACACTACACATATTTTAGACTCACTGGAAAATAAAATCCTATACAGGAGATTTCACTGGTTGTTTCTTGCCCTCAGGAACTTTAGTAGCAATGGGCACCATCACCACCTCATATCACACTAGTGCATTACATGTTTTGATTTATGGTAGGTGAAGTCAGGATATTTAGCTCATTATGAAAAACTTTGCAAAGTAAATTAAAGTGCCACTTTAAATAGTTATTTGCCTTGCACAGATGGAGACTTCATGTAGCAGTACATTGCTGGCAAAGTGTCACTTTATAAAGAGCTTCACTCAGAAAAAAATGGCATTTCACCAGCAAAGTTCCATGATTTTTTTTTATTACTTTATATTTTTGCCCCCCTGTCTCTGGTGTCCAGCTCCACATGGAACCCTCTGGCACCCTACTCCAGCCCACATCTATCTAGCTCCAAGGACTCTGTGCATAGCCCTGGGTAGGGTATGGGGTGGAGGGAATATATCCCTGAATGCGCATGACAGCAGGAGGTTTAGTGAGGAGGCAAGGGCTGACCTGGATAGTCCTGAATCCCCAACAACCTAGCTCTGGGACTGCTTCTTTTCCCACATTTTTCTCCCCTGATCCCTTGGAGTATGCTGGAGGACCAGTGCGCATGCTCATGCAATGTGTGAACAGTGTGAGTCCCCAGCTGGTGTCCTCCCCCATGATCATTGCTATACTGCCATCTGTGGTCATCCAGGTGGCAGTATTACAGTGAAACTGGTGTCCCTCCCTCCCTCCTGCCACAGAAGAGGAGAGTGTCTGCTGAGACTCTTAATCCTCCTCTCCTCTGCTCAGCCTCAAAGCCCCAGACTTGTTCCTGACCCTAGGTCACCAGTGTCATGAGCAGTAGCCCTACCACTGCACTGGTGGGCCAGAAAACATGTGAAGGCTTCAAAATAGACATGCCCCACCCCCTAGGCACCCCTTTCCTCCCTCCTCCAATATCCCCAATCATGGAAAACAAACCACCCCCCCCACTCTTGTAGCACCCATAAGTCCGCATCCCTCCCTGGTCCCAACAGTGGAATCAGCCTGGACACAATGCTCATATTACAGTTTCTGTCAGAAGCAAGCTGCTGAATTCTTCAGGAGGACAATGGCAATTACTCTAATTTCTCAAGCAGAAAAGCATGACATTCTTATTACAATGTGTTGCATCCTAGCTGTCTCAACTCTACAGTATAAAAAAACTGATAAATCTGTTTCCCACCCTTATAGCAACTTCTGCCCCCACCCTCCTCCTCCTCCTTCTCCTCCCAGTCTGACTCAATAAAAGATTTAAACAACCCTATCCCCCACACCTTTAAGTGCATCCATCCCACCTTCTCACTCCAGTCACATACAAGAACTGATACATGTAGTCTTACGGTGAGTGACTGTCACAACCCTACCTCCATCTTGGCTGGCCACCATCTAATGTTTTAAAAAATAACTCCCCATGGTAATCACCTGATCAGCAGCTTTCCATCATGAGATGGTGGCTGACTGAGGCAGATGGAAGGCTGTGCCTGTCTCCCACCATGGTGCCATGTGTAACCTTTTTTGGAGCAGGAGTGTGAGGGACAGGTGCACCTAAAGGGTAGGTGACATAGGTGTTAAAATTATTTACTGGGATGGGCTAAGGAGAGGAGGGTAGGAGTGAAATTGCTATGAGGGTGAGGGGAAGGGATTTACATTTTCACTTACAATGCATGACAGCGCAGTTTTTACTGTACTTTTACATCATCTAGAGTGGGGGAGGTATGGGTGCTGCAAGGGCTGAAGGGGTTGGGGGTTGTTTATCATGGTTGGGGATAGAGGAAGAAGGATGAAGGAGGAAATGACTGCCTACAGGGTAGAGGGACATTTTTTTTATTAAAAAATAAAAAAACAGCAACTCTTCTGGTAAGTTTGTGTTGGTCTCCAAAACTACTAGTGGCGCCACACATTTTAAAGTCGGCCACTTAACATGGACTTCATCAGTAGAGTTTAACTTCTCAACATCTCTAGCTCTGATGCTCCATACTGTATATCCTCTTTTTGGAAATTCTGTTAGTACTTTTGTAGATCTTTCAGGTCCTGTTAACATCTCCTTCATTTCCTCACCCTGTCCTGAACCTCGAAACTTCTGAATACCATGATTAGTTGCTCCTGCTTTGTGGATTTCTTTTTGAACTGTTTGAGGACAGGAGTATCTTCTACTGGGTAGCATCTTTCAGAAAAAGAGACTTGCAAGAACAAGGGGACACAATTTAAAGATAGAAGGAGGGCGGTTCAGGGGCAATGTGAGGAAGTATTATTTCACACAGAGGGTAGTGGATGCATGGAACAGCCTTCCTGAGGAGGTTGTGGGATCCAAAACTGTGGGAGAATTCAAGAATGCATGGAACAGACATAAGGCAATTCTTGTGGGAGGTAGGAAGAAATAGGCTGTTGGTTAACTAGGATCTGCGGCCTATCCTGTAGGTAGAGAAATGGGCAGACTAGATGGGCCAAGCGGTCCTTATCTGCCATCAAAGTCTATGTTTCTAGGTTTCTATGGTGTGGGATAGCTACTGGTAAGCTTTCATTTTTGTGTGGAGCATTAAGTGGGCAAATAGGCATGCAAACTGCTTGATTCTTTCTCTGTTTTCAGTTTTTTTTTCTTTTTGCTGCTTAAAAATGGGTACTGACCCACAAAAAATAAAGTAAAATGCCTAATAAAATTGGTTAAAAAATTTCTGCAATGTACAGAGAATGCCTTACTGGGCACAGGTGTGTAAAACTGTTAACGCCACACCAACTCAAAAAAGCAAAATAAAGTAGTTCCACCAAGAAGAACAAATAATGTAGCTTTATTTTTTTTTCTTATTTATAGGCAAAAGCTCAGCCAGTTTGCCTAATCACTAAGCAAAAAGATGAGTGGCACTGCATGTCCACTGTGCTAATATTGTAATGGGGAAGAGATGAACAGGCTAACACCAACACTGCTGCATCAGCTGCCTCCAAAATAGACTTACAGGCCTTCAAGGCTTACCACAGGTTGAGGGCTTTCATCATCACATTAGTATCACTTAGCCTCACAAAGCTCAAAAATAGCCGGATGCTCCACCCACTGCCCTTCGTCCCAGTGAAATCTCAGTAAGTAGTCTAAAATAGTTGGCGATTTTTTTAGTGATTTAACTAAAATTCTGCAACAGAACTGTGTAATTCCCAGTTTTCCACTGTCTCTGTTGTCACATACAGAAATTATTAAAGTTTCAACAATAGAAACATAGACTTTGACGGCAGATAAGGACCGCTTGGCCCACCTAGTCTGCCCATTTCCCTACCTACAGGATAGGCCGCAGATCCTAGTTAACCAACAGCCTATTTCGTCCTACCCCCCACAAGAATTGCCTTACGTCTGTCCCATGCATTCTTGAATTCTCCCACAGTTTTAGACCCCACAACCTCCTCAGGAAGGCTGTTCCATGCATCCACTACCATCTCTGTGAAATAATACTTCCTCACATTGCACCTGAACCGCCTCTTCTATCTTTAAATTGTGTCCCTTGTTCTGCACGCCTTTTTCTGAAAGATGCTACCTCTTGGACTTTGTTGATTCCACTGAGGTACTTAAAAGTTTCTATCATGTCTCCCCTCTCCCTTCTTTCCTCAAGGGTATACATATTAAGCTCCTCTAGTCTCTTCTCATACGGCTTCTCTTGCAGACCCTGCACCATTTTAGTTGCCCTCCTCTGGACTGCCTCTATCCTGTCTAAGTCAAGTTGGACTAACCCTTCTTGAGGACATGCTGTTGTGAGTTGTACAGTATGTTGCAAGTCCAAACATGGTTCAGTTCTCTGTCACTACATCATACTGTCTTGTCTGTAAGTTCACAGTTCATGAATAGTGATAAATCAAATTCCACAATTTCAGCCCAATGTTTGATTTGGTCCCCAAGAGGGTGAGGTGGTCAACTTTGACCAGTTTGATTCTATTATAAAAATGTACTTGCAGGTCAAGTCTTAATGGACCATTCTTTGGGTCCTCTGTTGATAATGCTGCCTGCTTTCATAAATATCTTCAGTGTCATTGCCCTTTACTGAGGCCAGCAATTGATTTATATTCAAAAGATACTGTGTTAGTTACTGAACTGGGTGAACATATTAAAATGGAATTGGAGAACACAAGAGCAGATTATCAGTAGGATTTTCCAAAGACACAAAATGGGTGAAAATCTTAGCATCTAGATACAGGCTTTGAAAATCCTACCACCCAACAATTCAAAATGGCATTCACCCTTTACCCACTTCCTATGGTAATGTCATTCTGCTGGGGTGGTGACTTCCTAGTGACTGTGAGACATGTTTATGTTGTTCAAAAAATGTTATACTTAGAAAGATACTAATACTTTGGAGGCTGTAAAGTGCAGCTACACTGAAGATGTTGATGGGATCAAGAAGTCTTATCAAAGTAGGACCAAATGAAAGGTATGTTATGGCCACCAAGATCCCAAAACATGTATGTGAGCATAGTTAGCTCTTGTCACTACCAGGAAGCAGAAGCACTCTGATACTATTGTGGCATGCCATGAAATGCTACAAATGTACTCAATATAGTAATGGTACCACTGTACAAGGAGCAGAGCCATTTATGTAATCAAACTACTACTGTTCTTAAGGTTGTCAATGTACAGTTTGACTGGAACTTATTGAATATCTTAAAATCCCTTAAATCAAAGGTGCAAGCACATTTGCTAGGACAAACAAGTTGCACATGTGTTCCGTAAATTGTAAAAGCAGGACGGCCTGCATCTGTCCAATTCTTGTGTTTCTGTACTACTCGTGTTGTACTCAGATATGACTGAAAATGGGCTTTTCTCAGTCCACTCACTTGGTAAAACAAATAAATAAAAATGAATAACTAAACAATAGTAATGTTATTATGGTGAACAGTATCTTACATTAACCTGCTGTAGTGACTTCATTTGTAATGCCATAATACAATCTATCATTAAAAATATATATGTATATATGTTGAGCTTTTTAATAAAAACTGATCTATCCCTCAGCCCCCAATTCAAAGTTTATATTTTAATCATATGACATTGTTAAGATTTATTAACTAATTTTAACTGTTAACCACATTTGCTAGTTGTGTTTTGCTAGGTATAATATCAGTACAGCAAAGGTACATTTCTGTAATTTCTGTATATTAAAAACTCAGCTACTGTATATATCCACATTGCTCAAATAATAAATATCCTTACAATGACTTTGGAACAAGCAGTTTCTAATTTACACTAATGCAGTGAGAGCCAATAACCTGATGTACTGTTCTTTCACTAATTTGATTGCTCATAGCAGTCTGTTGTACCTTCTTGTAGCTCTTTTCTTTTAAGAACAATATTCTATAACATTATTCTATTTTGTCATTGCTATATATTTGTTTTTAGAATGTGTCTCTGTCCTATGTGCATGCAATGCTAATAGATTTATTTCTCTCTTAAGCCCACTACCAGCAGAATCATGCAAGACTTAGGTAAAATCTTGATGTACTTTCCTAATTAAATTTTCAAGAAATACAATAACTCTTGAATGTGTCTTGCTACAATAATTTTCTCTTTTTTTCAAGAAGCATACAATTCTTAATCTGCCTGACAAACTGTAAGCTGAATGGGGTATTATTATTCTTATTTACAATGTTATCACACTATAAGACAGTTCATTTTAGGGATGGATTCCCACTTTTTTTCATGCTCTGATTTCTAACAACTACATTTATGAGCAGAATCCTAAAATCTAAACTCCTAAAGTTCACCATTGTTGCTGGTTCAGATTTAATTTTCTTGATGAAATTAGTAGTGGAAATTACATGTTAAGCAACCATGTTAAAGTAACAGGTTATCAAAGAAGTCAATATTTAAAGGTCATCACTGTATTTTTAATCTACTAATACTCCCAGTAGAATATTGCATGCACTGATAACCTAGCTTACATTTTCAACCATTCTTTCTTCCTTCTTTCTTCACTTCTTTAAGTCAGCTACGTCCTGCTCTGTAAAACTGATATTAAGATACATGAAGAGGAGAGAGAGAGAGAGAGAGAGAGAGAGAGAGAGAGAGAGAGGGAGGGAGAGAGAGAAAGTGAAAGAGAAACAGAGACAGAGATCGGCAGAGGGGGCAGAATGTGTGTGTGTGTGTGTGTGTGTGCGTGTGTGTGTGAAGTCATCGTATGCTTACATTTGTAATATGATATTAATTCAGAAAAGAGAAGATATCACAAGATGGCACATGTGAGGCCACATTACCATGAGAATACAGCATAGAATTTTGGTTACCACAGTACAAATAATATTTTTTATTTATTTATTCATTTTGGATTAACACCTTTGAGCCAAAGGCCCTTTTACATAGATTCCATGTCAAAGACATCTGGGGGGGTGTTAGGGTACAGTACAGAAAGGTTGGTAATATACAAACATACAGGTAGCAAAATCATACAGTCGTAACAAACAAAAGTTGTATATACAACAGCATGAGGGTGGGGTTTTTTTTTTTGCACATTAGTTGCACAAGATTGTAAAAAAATGGCGCAGCCAGAGGCATTGTCAAGCAGTGAGCTGTATCTGAGTACCAGAGCCTAAAGGCGCTGGTTCACAGTAGTGTCAGGAGTGGAGGACAGGTGAGGGGATACCTCCAGTGGGTTGATATTGAGCTGGGAGAGTGGACAGGATAGCCTGAAAAGGTAGATGCAGTTAAGAGATAGTGGAGGGGAGAGAGAAGTGAGTGATGATAGAGGTGACTGTGAGGGAGGGATCAGGGGAGGATAGAGGAGGGTGGGGGAATGGGAGGTGACTAGAACGGGAATGGGAAGGGAGGGAGCTGGTGGGATAGTAGGAAAATGGAGTGAACAGGACAGCAGGGGTGGCAGGTGAAGATTGAAATAGGGATGGGGAGGAGTATAGTGAGGGGGTTGGAGAAGGGAGGCATAATGGGAAGGAGTGGAGGGCAGGGAGGAGCAGGGGAAAAGGAGGGGAATGACCAATGGGTAGGCAACAGGCACAGGTAGCTTGGAAGTCACAGTATGTGAGGGCAGGGGAGTGGGAGATGGTAGTGAAATGGGAAACACCTAGGATTAGGTGAAAGTCACAGGAGGCTCTGGTAACAAGGTAGTCCCGGAGCTTACTTTTAAATGGGCCAAGAGTAGCTGTGTCAGTAATTTCCCTATAATGCAAAGGTACCAAGTTTACATCATGAGGCTACAGCAATGATTATAGGGTTAGAGATGCTAAATTATAAGCAGGAACTGAAGCACTAACAGTAGGTATTTTCATTCTGAAGAAGAGAGAGGTTAGGGGCCTTCTGACAAAGCCCAAGTGCTGGGTGAACTGACAAAGCAGTCAACATCAGTTATGATTTGTGATATGTTAGCAACTTACGGTATTAAATTAATTAGCTTGCTCACCGTTAGTGGTTTGTATGAGCTCCTGATTTTTTTTTCTTTCATCCAAATATTACCTTTCTCTATGTGGTGAGCTACATTAGAGTGGTTAAATACTGCTTTCCTCTTTCTCCATTTTTTGGCTGTTGATTTGAATGGTCAGTTGCAAAACAGGAGCTTGCTACTTTTCACTGGTTCACAGCAGCCGAACTGAGAGCTTGAATTTTGGCCTAAATGTTTGCAAGAGTCTGTAAGAATCGGGCACCTATAGTTCAAGGTGTTTGATCCAGTTGAACTGAACTTGTAGTTCTAGGAAGGATTATCTTCACTCTTGGTCCACCTGCTTGCTAGCTTTCTTTCTTTCTTTCTTTCTTTCTTTCTTTCTTTCTTTCTTTCTTCTTTTCTTTCTTTCTTTCTTGCTGTCACATGGTACACATCATTCAGTACAATTTCAAATGTTCCTAGCTTAAGGGTTTGCAGTCTACGAAATAAAAGTGAGGATAAGAAGCTCAGGCAGGTCAAGTGGCCCTGATAGCTCAGTTCATAAAGAGCATTGGGACATTGTTCCAGGGTCCTGGAATTAATTTCAAATAAGGTCAAGTTATTTATTTCTCATTATAATATGTATACCTATCTATCGATTGAATACATAATCAGTTGCAGTTGAATGACATAGTTATCCATACCAGTGAGGGATAATATTCATAACTCATGAGTTCCAAAGCCATGGGTTTGTTATGACAGTCTTATCACTTGTGTATTAACTTTATTTTGCAGGACAATAACTGTCTTGAGGCTCAAGGAACATCTATGGCTTGTGTAAGTATTGTAAATCTGATTGTTTTTGGTAAATCAGATTACCTTCCATGGAAATTCTTGGCAGGCATTTTCTGCAGAAAAAAAGTTTTACAGTTTACACCAGGACTACAGTTGTAGAGGCAAATCTTTATTTATTTAGTTATTTGTTTTTTGTTAACTGGGAAAGTAGGGCTAGGCAATTCTGCCTACTTTCAGTCTTGTGCTGGGGTGGGGTGGGGGAGGGATACAGATGGAAAATCTGTTGAAAAAGATCTTAGTATCAATTATTTAAGACCCATTTAAATGATTATTTCATTGTCTCACAGACCAGGTCTCATAGCTGTATTGGATTTCTTTTTACATGCTTCTAATTCATACAAGAGAAACATTTAACTGAAAACTAAAACCCTGATAAATCTGGTTATTATTCAGTCATAAGCTGAAAGCATCTACTCATATCAAAATGTACTGTGTAGTTGGCAATGAACTAGAAATTAATTAGATGACAATTAACGCTTAGCAGAAACAGAAGCTTTAGTTGAGCAAGGCATGTTGATCATTTATAAGGCTAAGTATCCATAACATTTATATATTTTGAAAACTGAACACTAGATACAATATTTTTTAATTGTTCTCAGTGTTAAAGCTACAAAAAGTTGAGAGTAAGTTCGTAAAATCTGGAGGACTTTTTTTCTTTGTTGAGTATATTGTGATTTCAGTGATGATCAGGCATAAAAACTAATTGGCATATCTAATAACACATAAGTATCTTCTTTTATTGTTCTTCTTAATTGAAATTGAGGCAGTTTTAAGAGTTTAACATTGATTTTGAATTACAGTATGAGTTGAGACAAAGAACCCCACTGTATTTACAACTAATAATAAATCGTTATGTATTGACTTACCAGCAACAAAAAGTGCTCCTCCTCTAAGAACATTATATGTAAACCTGAACCTCCTGCGACTGAAGAAATTGAAGATTCACAGTAGACGAATACAATACAAGGTAAGTCTAAAGGGTAAGTTCTATGTGATTGAAAACTGCACTCACTTAGGTAAAATATGCTTCCTAAAAAGGGAAGCTAATACGTAACAACACTTATTTTCTGATCTACTACTCTAAGTATAAAGCTCAGTGGGCTATGTGCAATCTACAGTAAGTGAGAAGTTTTTCTTGTGCAATATTGTTGATAGAAGGCTACTTGTGTGACTCAGTACCATAGGAAGGATGAGGCGAGAGGGTCAGCTGCCCTCAGTGCAAGTCTCGGGGGTGGGAGGGTGCACACACAAGTGTGCCTTCTTTGTTGAATTTATTTTTTTCTTTGCAGATAAGTAAGTGCTCTGCTCCCACCCCCCAGCCCTGGCCTGTGAGTGAGTGTGTGTGTGTATACGTGTGTGTGTGTGTGTGTGTGTGTAGTGTGCTCATGTTGGGTGCATGCCTGTCCCAAGTCCTCTGTCAGCCCTTAGCAGCAGCGGGTGCCATCACATGACATGCAAGAGCACACAAGTTGCACAACACTGCCTTTCCTGCCACACTACAGCACAACAGCTTGGAGGAGTAATGGTGAGCTCAGCAATCGCAACAGCACGGTGTGCCTGGCAGCATTATCATATTGCTGTTTTTGTGGGCAGCAGCCAAAGTCTCTTGGTGCTGATGGTTGCTGAAGGGGTGGCTCATTGAGTAGTCTTGTAAATTCACAATAATAAAAAAAAGCAGCTCAGCAGACCTGGCTTGGAAACGCAAAGCAGCTAAAGGATATGAGCATTGTGGTGGTTGTCACAGAGCAGCCTTGAGGTCAAGGAGTTAGCATGGCTGGCCCAGCAACAGCAGAGTACCAGACCAGATCAACAAGACCAGTAACAGCCAATCAAGCAGCAGCATTTGGTGACTGCCATCGGTCAGTCAGTGAGTGACTGTAGTCAGTGGTCCATGTGGTGATGGTCGTGGTCGGTGGGGGGGAACCTAAGGCAGAAGGATGGTTTCAGGTGGCAGCAACTATGATTCAAGGGCGGAGAGGGCTGCATGAAATTTACTGGGCTAGTGGCACTCACTTGTAGGCAGGCCAGGCCGCAGGTTCTGAATGGATCATCAGGTAAGTAAGTCCAGCTAGATCATAATGGGGAGATTGGCATCTATTACTGCTTTTCTGCACCTTAAGGAGCAACTTACAACTCAAAGAAAACTTTAAAAACATAATAATTAGGTACAGTTCTGCTTGTATTCCATTTATGGTCTATATATTTCTCCTCCCCATTATTTATTAATGAGGAAATTTGCATGAATAAATGTTCTTTATCCCTTAGAGTCACTTTAGAGTTCATCTGCCTTTATAGATTACTCCCTACTTAAAGTCATAATCCTATGTTGTGACATCACAGTTTGTTGCCATGGGAGTAACTGTGATGTCACAATCAGTGCTCTATAACCTCAGGTAGGGAGAAAACAAAAGGAACAGATGAACTATTCAGGAGCAAAGACCCTTATTTCATGCAAACGACCTCAGTAATAAATAATGGGGAAGAGAAATACAGAACTAATGTGAAATACAAGCTGAAACCTGTTCTCCTGAATGTATCAGCTGCTCTTTAACCTTTACCCATTTAAATTAAGAGAGATAGGATTCCGGGGCTTTGGGTTAAATTATTAAATGATAGAAACTGCCTAGGTGTGTTATACAAAAGAAAAGAGAAAAAACAAATCTGATGCACTGTTGCTGAAATTTGCTAATAGCTCCAGGCCAGGCTTGAGAAAGAGATGAATGATAATTAAAAATGATATCATTATTATGCTCCTAAAAATTGCTAATTAATCTGTGAGAGTCAGAATGACTGAGTGTGAAGTTAAGTAAAGGGACAGGGGGAGCGGTGAGACTCGAGAGAGTCGGTGTTTGTTTTGAAGCCTATAGTTTGCAGGTCAACAACATTTTGTATTAAGCTAACTGCTAAGTCAACTCAAGCAAGTGGTGTGCCTGCCTTCTGAGTCTGTTGACCCGAAGCAACAAGTCATCTGATTATTGTTTTGCCATCCAGACCTTCCAGAGCTTGCCTTCTAGTGGTCAAACTCTAACTGGCACCTGGATCCACCCCCAGGCCACCACGGGTTGCTGCCCTCCCTTTTGCAATCTGAAATGGTGCCCACGCTCTTATTGTTGTCATGCTGTAATTGTTTAGATTGCATGCAGACTGCAGATTCAGATTTTACTTGACATGCCTGCTGGGAAAAGCAAACAGAAAATAAGGCAGCAATGCACAGGAGATAATCATGGTGGTGATTAAGGTCAGGAAGTGTTGTTCTGTCCTAGGGTTATTTGGTGCTGCTATGACTCTCTTGTGGGATATAGAAGTTCAGCTGTTTGGGGGACTCTGGGGTGTTGTTGCTGTCCTAGGGTGGGCTGGGCTATATCTGGTAATTATGGTGGTATCTTGGAAAAGGCTGTAGAGTCTTCACGGGGCTGTGATGGTTACTCTATCCTATGAGGAGCTGTGAAAATACTGTTGTCCTGGGGGTTGGGGCTTTGGTGATATTGGTGTCCTGGGGTGGATTGATGGTGTTGCTGTCCTGGGGTCAGAACAGCAGGGGCTTTGGTGGGATATTTTCCTGGAGCTGGCCTGACTGGAGGTGCTGCTGTCTTGGGGGAGAGTGGCTCTTCTAGAGATTTTGCTGTCTAGGGGAAGGGAAAATGTGTTATAGAGATATGGCTTCTGTCCTCGGGGGTAATCAAGCTCAAGAGGGGTGTTGCTGTCTTGTGGGTGATGTCAGTGCTGCAGTTTTGGTGGCTATGGAGAGGTACTGTTCTGCCGTGTCATTAGTGGAGGGGATTGTGGAGGTGCTGCAGTGATCCAGCAAGGGGGGGGGTGGCTGTGGTCTGGACATGTGCATGTACTCTCAAAACTCATTTTGTACCCCTAAAATATTTAGACAAGGTTTTATTCCTACCTATTTCTTGCATGCAAAATTAGTTTCTTTTCTGTACAGAATGGGGGGTGCAAAATGCGTGGCTTGCCCCAGGTGCAAAAATGCATTGCTGTGGTTTTGGCATGACTAAGTTGTTCGACTGCCCTACGTGGATGATTTGCCTATTTGCACTCTCTTTTCCCTCTGGGAGTGCCACCCTGTTTGGGGTACTGTGAAAGAAAAGGAACCATCTTGAGGAAGGTTCCACCCCTGGAGATGCCATAGGGACATAATTCCTTAAGGCTAAAAGGTACATTAGGAAATTAGCCCTAAGGAGAGAAGCGAGTTGCTTGAGGAGGAGGGGGAGGATGGTGGGAGCAAAGAAACTGAGCTTCTGAATAAGGCTGGAGGAAACTAGCTTAAATAGCCCAGAAAGGGGGCATGGCTGGTTACTTCCACCCACCAAACTGCAGGCATAACGTTTCAGTTTAATGGGCTGTGCACAACCAAAGTGATGAGCTATGCTTGTGCAACATTGTTGATATTCAAGAGGCCAGTTGTATGATTGAGTTGTCTGAATGTTATATGTGGATGCTTTGGCCATTCGCACTTGCTTTGCCCTATGGGACTACCACTCTGTCAAGGTACCATGAAAGCAAAGCAACCCTTTTAAGGATGGTTATACCCCTAGAGGTGCCATGAGAACTTAATTCCTTTAGGCAAAAGGTACCTTAGGGAAAGTGTCCCAAATAACTGCATAACAGGTGCTACAAACACAGACTGACTAGAGTAATGACATAGTTAAGCTGATAGATACCTACAGTAACAGCAGACTGAGGCATAACTTCCAGAAGAAGACGGGGAATGGAAGGATTGGAGGATGATAAAGAAGTAAGCCACCACTGAACCCAAACTCACAGCACAAATTCTACCACTAAGATACACGCTGCAATGAAATATATATTACATTATGGCCTTTGGCACACAGGAGAGGAAAAACCTTTGGAAGAAAGTTCTAAGAAATCCATGGCCTTGGTCACCATACCTCCTGCAATTAGTTATCATTATTTTAACAGTTCAGCTTTTGCTAATTTGGAATTTAATTCAGGGAAGGAGTTGGAGGGTAACACACTCTCTCTCTCTCTCTGTGGGGTGTCTTAAGTCAATCTCTGCAGCTGAAGGTAGTTCCTGCATGAAGGAGGTCCATCCCTTATATTGTGGAATGAGGAGAGTAGCAACTGCTTAAAGACCAACACCCAGCCTCAGAACCATGAGGAGGCCTAACATTGAATAGTAACTAAATGAAGAGGCTATAAAGTGAAATTAGAGTGACCTTATGTAGATGCATTGAGAATAACTTTCAGAGGTGCTACTGATGTGGCATATGCAGTTAAAGGAACCTCCATGGGCTTAGAGCTCCATCCCAGAAGTGATAAATTCTATACCATGAGGTGTCACTGACCAAGAGTTGCAGGGCTAAAGTTTCCCCTAGAGAGTTGGACCTTACCGCTGAGTGGGACTGGCAGGAGGAGCTGCAAACAAGTGGTCTACAGAGAAGGACCCCCACCGAGGTGAGCCACTCACCCTTAAGATGTGAACATCAAGGAGAGCAAGTGAGCCTGTCTATCCACAGGGCAAACCCAGAAGGCAAAATTTCTGGGAAGTATGTTTATGGCCAGTGTGAATGCATTCATAGCTCCTAATGACATGGAAGTAGGAATGTACTGACTCAATGACTGCTAAAAAGAATGACTGACATTGACTGAGCGTGAAATTAATGAAAAGGTTCTGAAAATATCAATACATATCAATGTTACAAATTATAGGAAAAACAACCACATGCAGGAAAAGCCAGTAGGTGTAGTATGTTAGCAATAACCCACGACAGGCTATGGGGTCATAGGCATTTAATCCATGCTTGGGGTGCATTGTGAGGCATGAGGTCACATGTCGAGTGTCCTTGCATCATCCCAGGTGTAGATTAAATGCATATAACCCCATACCCTGGAGTGGGTTATTGTGCTTATAACATGGGTTATGTAAAAAACACAGAAACAGGCAGAAAAAGGGGGTTTTGCCCTGTGGAAACATGAAAAAAGAGAGCGTATCCTGCTGCTTGGTAAAATAGTTCCTCAGAAGGAAAGCACAGTGTATTCCTGTTATGCACATAGAAATGTCATACATACACTACTGATGTAGTGTGTCATACTTCCTGTGTATACCACTGCTTGCTATTGTGGCAGCGACTTGTGCTTTATGCCCCCCCCCCAACCCGGGAAGCTGTCTGCTGTGCTCACTCTGACTGCTTCTTTGTGTGTGCCAGACGCTCTGCCAATGTACCTGACCCTGTGTGCAGAAACAGTCAGGATGAAGGTTTTTGCTCTGTACAGATTATTCCAACTGTTCTGACTGCCGCTTTTTTGCCTCATACAGAGAAACATAGGACTGCAGCATTAGATGTCCCAGTCTCTGTCTCCCTGTCACTTCAGGTAGTGAGCAATGCTGGGTTAACAGGTGGGTGACTGCTGAGCACAACTCTGGAGGGCTGTCATGCTGTCTTTAATGCGCTGTCCCGGTGATTTTGCCAGGAGCTCCCTTGCACTCTCTGCTCTCTCTCTCTCTCTCTCTCTCTGTCTCCCTGAACCCTGCACCATGGTCTCCTACCTGTATAACACTGTTGGAAGATACAGAGAGAGACAGAGAGAAAAGGAAGAATATTGCACTCAAAGTAAGAGTTTCTTTCATACTCACTCTTTCGTTTTCTCTCACACAGGAGAACATTCACTGCAAGACAACTGCCACTATCATTGCCACTCACCATGGGATGGCAGGGGGGACAGACCATCTATCTCTCTCTCTCTCTCTCTCTCTCTCTCTCTCTCCATGTGGTGCTCTAGGTAACAGGCACACAGACAAAACACTGGACAACACAGAAGGAATGCTGACTTGCCAGGGGACATGAGGGGGAATGAGTAGCACTGCCAGCTCGCTCTTTTGGTGTCTTGGTGCACTGCTGCAGGGGACAGCCATTTGGTTTATACATGTCTCTGTGTGTCACTGTTGGTCTCACGACTGCACGTGATGTCTTTCCTGGGGAGTTATTCACCATTCAGCAGTGATTAGTTGCACCCAGCAGGACAGCAGATATCATTGTCGGGGGGGGGGGTGCAGCTCCGAAAACACCTGTGGCTATTTTTCTCTAGAAGTTGTGCTGACAGCAACAATCAACCTGGCTGGGACACCTAGCATTGTCCTGGGGAAGGGGGAGAGGGCAGCACCATACACTGCTGTGGTTATCTCTCTCTCTCTCTGACTTGTGGTGATAGCAAGTGCATAGCTCCCTTTGTGCTTTGTGGGGCATGAGGGAGGCAGGAAATGTCACTATGGGACAGCCAATGGTGCAGCTCTCTGACATCCCACTACAGCAGCTGGCTGTATCCTGGTTTTGCAGTTAGCAGAACAACACAGTATTTGGGTACAGCACTGACAGGGGGCCACAAAGTTACTGCTGTGGCTCTCTTGCTTACATGCAGTTTTTAATGACTTCCTGTCAGTGCTGACTTTCCCAACAGATAACAAATCGCTCTCTGCCCTGGGATCTTGCTGGCCATGCATCTCACCCCAAATGTGGAATTAATAATGAATTTAATCCACAGTCAGGTAATGCTGTTTGGTCAATGAGCTGTCCCCCTTTCCTCAACCCATGTTATAAACTTAGAATGATGTAATAATTCTGAAGCAGGATGGCTGAGTAAAGCTGACTGAAATGACTGCCTCAGTATAAGTTCAAGCATTTGCCTGTGGCTAGGAAGCCAGGGAACAGTAATGAGGAGGAATGCAATGAAAATGAGAGGAAGTTATACAAGTGGCTGGGTAAAGACTGCAGGTATAACAGCAGGCTGACATAGGAAGGACATGGAAACCAGTTAGCATGCCAAAAACAAAAACTGAATAAGTAAACACAGGAGATAAAAGAAGGCAAGCATGCAGCAGGAGCAGCTGACCTAGATGAAAGAAGGAAGCATGGTGCTGTAGCCACTGAAGGCAGAAAGACAACATAATAACCTAGAAAGCTGAGAAGACATAAGCCAAACAGAAAGCCCCAAAGCAATGAGGAAAAGCAACAGCACAAATGGGGAGGGGGTGGCAGCCAGAGCCTGAAATGACCCAGGCAGCAACAAAGACTCCAGCTGTAGCAAAGAAACAGAGCTTGTGAAAAAGGATGGAGGAAACTGGTTTAAATAGCTCAGGACAGGAGTGAGGCTGGTTGCTCCATCCCTCCCTCCAAACTGCATGTACTGCCTTTAAACTGTGGGTAAAAATGTTTCTGAATATTTTATTGTTATGCACTACTTAAGAGTTCAGTCTACTATAATTCCAAATAGTGGAACACTCTGCCTTTTGAATGGTAACTAATTTGCATGGACTGGAAGAGAGAGCATGTAGTCGCACTGCAAAAAAGTGGCATTAGGGAGGAAGTGGGGAACTACAGGCCAGTCAGCCTCACCTCAGTGGTGGGGAAGATCATGGAGACACTGCTGGAAGAAAGGATAGTGGCACACCTGGAATCCAATGATGCCCAGGATCTGAGGAAACATGGATTCACAGCAGGAAGGTATTGTCAAACAAATCTAATAGAGTTGTTTGACTGTGTGACTAGAGAAGTGAATCAGAGAGGGGCGGTAGACATCGCTTACGTAGATTTTAGCAAAGCCTTTGATACGGTCCAACACAGAAGACTGGTTAACAAGATGAGTAGTCTGGGCATGGGGCATAAGGTGATACATTGGGTTAGAAACTGGCTGACAGACAGAGGGTGGTGGTAAATGGGATCCAATCCAGGGAGAGAGAGGTGACCAGCGGAGTACCACAGGGATCAGTACTGGGACCAGTTGTGTTCAATGTCTTCATCAGTGACATTGCAGAGGGGCTGGAAGGAAAGGTCTGCTTATTTGCAGATGGCACCATGATCTGTAACAGAGTGGATACTCCAGAAGGGGTACAGAAAATGAAGAGGGTCCTGGAGAAGCTGGAAAGATGATCAGAGGTGTGGCAACTGAGGTTCAATTCAAAAAAGTGAAAGATAATGCACCTGGGTAGGGGGAACCCTGGGGAGAGCTACAGAATGGGGGGAGAGGTGCTGACTGTCTCCAAAGAGGAAAGGGACCTAGGAGTTATCATATCTGATGACCATAAGGTATCAAAGCAGTGCGCAAAGGCTGCAGGGAGGGTCAGGGGCATGAGGGGTGCATAGGCAAAGGCATTACTAGCAGGAAACAGGAGGTGTTCATACCATTTGTATAAAACACTAGTAATGCCTCACCTGGAGTACTGCGTGCAGTACTGGAGACCACACATGTGTAAGGACACAGACAAGGTGGAGGCTATCCAGAGAAGGGTGACAAAGATGGTGCATGACTTGCATCACAAAACATATGAGGAGAGACTAACAGTCTTCAATATGTACTCACTGGAGGAGAGGAGAGAAAAGGGGGAACATGATATAAATGTTCAAGTACCTCAAGGACATAAACAATGTGCAGGTGGGGGATCTTTTCCAATGTAGAAAAGATACCAGAATGAGGTGACACAATATGAAATTGGAGGATGTAGATTAAGAGGTAATGAGAGGAATATTTTCTACACAGAGAGGGTGGTGGACACTTGGAACAGTCTGCCACAAGTGGTGGTGGAGGCAAGCACAGTGGAGGGGTTTAAACATGCCTGGGACAGACACAAGGGAACATTGGGTGGGGAGGGAGTGATAAAAAGCCATTGATCACTTGGGGTCAATGACTGCATACAAGTTTAGGGCTTATGGGTAGACTAGATGGGCCTAGTGGTCCTTACCTGCTGACAATTTCTATGTATTGATGTATGTATTTATGTATTGTCACCTAAAACTCAATTAAACAGTCAATAAATAGCAAGCTGGCCACTATTTGGTTGAGAACTCTGTGGGTTTTTCCATATTGGAAAAAAAAATCAATTTTAAAACAGTAGAACTGCTTTAACAGTAGACAGTACTGCAAAACAGCACACCTCAACTAATATTGTGACAATAACAGATCTGATTACTTTAAAAAAGCAGAGTAAGATGTGAGGTAAAAAAGTAGTGCTCTTTAGAAAGCAAACAGAATAAAAACTGATTATGATAGCTGTGGAATAGGAAATCAAGAAACGTTAACTTTTTATGTTTGCTTGCACGCATGCATGTTCTGCATGTGCAAGAAACATCTTGGGACAGTATGACATTTTAGAGGTGTGTGAGTTTCTGCCCAATGCAGTTGGCGCTGTATTGGGCTCGTCTCTCAGGCACCAATGAATCAGCGAGCTGTCTATGACAGCAGTTTGAGAGAAGTGGTCTTCACTTGAAAGAAAAGTGCTGCTCCAATCAGGGATGGTTATGAGTTGATGCTTTATGGGGATCGTCCTTCAGGCACCAATGAATCAGTGAGCTGTCTATGACAGCAGTTTGAGAGAGAGGACCGCACTTGAAAGAAATCTGCTGCTGCAATGAGGGACAGTTTCCTCATGGCAGCGGGACCTTCCCCCTCCCTCACAACCAGGCACACAGACATACCTTCTCTCTGTTGGCAGCAGCTGGCAAGACTCTGGCCATGTGCATTACAGTGCACAGCAAGGTGCATGGCCAGAGTTACAGTGCTAGTCTGCTCCTGATGCCGAGCACCTTGTTTGTTCAATGTGCCTTTCCTGATAAACCATTTCAATAAATAAATAAATGAGATGTGATGTGGCTTTCCACATTGGCTGCTCCTGCCGCCAGCCACACAATCCCCAGACATCTGACATCAGAGTGCCCAGTCCCTGTGTCAGCATGTATCCCCCCTCCCCCATTAATGTGACACACTAGCAGCCCACCCCGGTGTGCCAAAATCATTTTTTATTTATGTTTCTGACTCCGGATGCCCACTCCCGTGTCAGATGATCCCCACCCGCCCGAATATTTCAAGTGCCGACATCGGGTGCCCAATCTCCATGTCAGCATGCCCCCAACACACACACACACACACACACACACACATTATTGTGGCACACTGGGAGCCCACCCCAGCGTGCCTAAATATTTTTGGTAACCTGTAAAATAGAGAAAAACATCCCAAAAGTCTTTTTGCCTGTAAATAAGAAAATGGTCTCTCGGTGTCTCCCCATTCCCCACCCCACCAATCCTCTGTGGATCCACCTCCCCACACCCCTCCTTACCCCATACTTACCTCTGGAGGTTGACAGCAGCAATATTCTATGTACCATGAAACGTCGGCACTCTTCAAAGCCAACTGGCAAACTGAAGAAATGACAGTAAGCTGTATACTGGGAGCCAAAGGGGGGATTTCAACTTAGGTTGATATATCAGCCATTTGTAGGAATTTTGGCACCACATTTTCCAAATGGGGTTCTTGGGATGCCACCTCATAAACACTGTCATTATCATTTGGTTACTCAGTCCCGAAAGGTGATTTTGTGGTAGCTGTGTGGAATCACCTTTTGGGACTGATTAATGAAATGACAGTGCAACTGTTTATGAGGTGGGATCCCCCAAAAAAACAGTGTTGTAAATCTGGTGAAAAAATTCCAAAAATGACTGTGTTACAAGTGTGCATTGCACAGTTTCTACGCACGCTCATAATTTCACCAGTTTTTAATATTTTCACTCCAGATATTCAGCATTGCCATTTTTTCACACCTCCTTATGTCATTTTTCACATCCTGCCCAAAATGTGTTTTCACACCTGTGGCACAGAATGCTGCAGTCACTGTGGGAAATCAACTTTTGGCACAGATTAACAAAATCACAGTGGCACTGTTCATGAAGGGCGGTTCCAAAACGCACATGTTGAAAATTTGGTGAAAAAATTCCCAAAAATGATTGTTTATTTATTTATTTAAAATTGGTGACCTGGAAAGGCACACTGAGCCGAGGCTCATTTCCAGGTGCGACCTGGGTACACGTAGTACAAGGTGGGAGACAAAGAAATGCAAACAAATATCAAGTAACAGATGAATAATACAGTATATTACATTACATAGAGTTAGGCTGTAAGGTTACACTTTTTGTTTGAACAGCCGAGTGGAAGAAAGTCATCCATTACATTTCTAGACTGTTTTACCATAAATTACAAGTGCATGTCTTGACATATTTACAGTAGTGGTTTGACCAAAACGTGGACTAGCAGGGAGAGGGTACGGTTGGGGGGGTGGTTTAGCAGTAAGAGCTGGCATGTGGAGTTATTTTTTACCTGGCGTGGCCACCGAGAGTAGTACTAGGTCCGGGTAAGAAGGGATTGGGTGCACAGCATTGGCAGGGAGTGGGAGGGAGAAGCCTGAGTAGCTGTTTAAAGTCTGATAGGGAGGGGGCCAGGTGGAGGTTGGGTGGGAGGTTGTTCCATAGGAGTGGGAGCCTATAGGAAAAGGCAGTGCCCAGAGGCAGAAAGGGGGTGTGAGAGGTGGAAGGTACGTGCGAGTCTATGGCGAAGTGAGTAGCCAGGGGAGATGGCTTGAGAGAGGTGGGAGGAGAGGTAGAGGGGAAAGGAGCCAAGCCAATATTTAGCTATGAGTGAAGCACTGTGAATGGTCCACCTATGCAAGAGTGGCGTAAGAGATAGAGTTGAGACTAGTTGTCAGTGATGAGTGAGTGGGGGGGAGGCAGTGGCGAGGCGCATGAAGGAGATTAGCAGGATGTCGAGTTTTGTAAGGGAGGAGGACGGGGCTGAGCCGTAAATGACGTCCACTTAGTCCAGTGCTGGTAGGATGGTTTTACGTATGAGTTCACTCCGAGTAGGGAGGGGGAGGCAGGCCTTGTGGTGATAGAGGGTGGCAAGTTTGGGCCGGAGTTTGGTGCAGGTGGCGTCAATGTGGGTGGAGAAGTTGAGGTTTGTATCCAGCCAGACTCCCATGTACTTGAAGGTGGGTACAGACTCAAGGGGTGTTTCATCCAGGGTGGAGATCAGAGCGGGGACAGGCAGGGAGGCAAGTTTTTGTCTGGTGCCAAATACCATGGAGACTGTTTTTTTTTTTGCATTGAGTTTTAGCTGTTTTTTCAGGAGCCAGGCTTATACTCGGTTGAAATCGCTTTGAGGTTTGGGTGAACACTGCCATGGGAGGGGACTGAGGCATAGATAATGGTATCATCAGCGTAAAGGTGCACGTCGGAGGTGAGACAGGCTGAGGGGAGGTCATTTATAAATAGGGAAAAAAGGATGGGGCCAAGGATGGAGCCTTGGGGGACGCCCGTGAGGATGGGTCTAGGGTTGGAGAGGGTGTCTCCTATTTGTACTTGCTGCATCCTGTTTCAGAGGTAGGAGTGGAACCAGTTTATGGCCAGTTGGGCAAGACCAAAGGAGCTCAATTTGCCTAGCAGTAGGGGGTGGGAGACCGAATCAAAGGCATTTACCAGGTCACTGAAAATGGCAGTAGCGGTTTGGCCGGTGTCCATGGCGGAGAGAATGGTGTGAGTTATTTGTAGTAAGGCAGTGGTGGTAGAATGAGATTTTCTGAATCCTGATTGACAAGGGGAGAGGGAGCTGTTTGTTGAGAGGAAAGGGGACAATTTTGATAGCATGAGGGATTCTTGTATTTTGGCCAGGGAAGGGAGGCGAAAGATGGGTCTATAATTTCCTGGGAGGGAGGGGTCACCACCTTTATGGAGAGGTAGGATTTTTGGAAGTTTACAGGTGGAGGTGACCGTGACTGTGGTGATTGAGAGGTTTAGTATATGGGTTATAGGTGTGACTATGGCCGTTGTGGAGATGCAGAGCAGGCTGGGATGAAAGCCGTCTGGGCTGGATTTGGACTGGTTCAGATAGGTGAGAGTAGTGTAGACTTCCAGGGGTGTGAAAGGTGGAAAGTGGAAACCTTGGTGTGAGGGTGGGGGATTTGTGGAGGAGGTTGCAGGAGGGGTGAGTCAGGCAGGGTGCAGGATATGAAGAATGAGTTGAAGAGTTCTGATACAATGGCAGGATCGGAGGCTATTTTGCTGTCAATGTTTAGGCTAGGACTGGCTTGCTTGGTGCGTGGGTCGATGAGAGAGTTTATCACCTTCCAGAAAGACGCCGGAGGGGGCTTATTGAAGGGTAAGTTGGGCCTTGAAATACTGGGCCTTAGACTGTCGAATTGCTTTGGTGCAGTTGTTTCTGAGAATTTTGTATGATAGGAGGTCGCATGATGCGAGAGAAGTTTTGTAACGCCTCCAGGCCCTGTCTCTGATGCGACACGAGGAGATGAGGTTGGCTGTGATCCAGGGGTTTTGATATTTTCTAACTCTGGCTTTCCTGAGCGGAGCTTGGTGGTCCCATATGCATAGGAAGATACTGCAGAAGTGGGTGAGGGCAGTGCCGAAGTTGTGTGAAGCAAGGACTGGGAGCCAGTCTGCATTTGACAGGTTGCGTTGTAGGACGGATTCATCGAGGAGGTGTAGGGGTGGGTTATGATGAATTTTGGACTGGAGTGGAGTGAATTAATTTATGGATACAGTAGGTTATGCAGTGGTCGCTAAGGGCATCAGAAAGGATACCTGAGGCAGTGATCTTGTGGGGGTGGGAGGTTAGAATCCAGTCAAGAACGGTGTGTTTTTGTGATCAGTGATTTAGACGGGTGGGTTCCTGGATTAGCTGGGTGAAATTTAGGGCTTTGATTCTCAGGGCTGCTGGTTTTGGGAAGGAGGAAAGCCAGTCTAGGTTGAAATTGCCTAATAGAATGAGTTCGCCATTTGAGGTGGTCGAAGAGATGGAGGAGATGGCTGTGATGAGGGAGTCGGGTGAAGGCTTAGGAGGGGTTTATAGAACACCTATGTAAAGGGGGGTGGATGAGGGGAAGGATAGGTTAGCGACTAGGGATTCATGGGAGGATGGGCACGATTCTTTGAAAGTAACCGTGCACTTAATGGAGTGTCTGATGTACAGCGTTACCCCCCCCCGCCTCACTTGCCATGGTCCTGCCGGAACAAGATATAGTTTGGAATGGCGAGTGAGGGGTTGGAGATTTTGGCTGAGAGCCAAGTCTCCGTGATACAAAGTATGTCCAGTTTGTACTATTCTGACCAGACAGAGAGGGCGTCTAATTTGGGCAGAAGGCTCCTAGCGTTTATGTGGAATATGCGGAGGCCCTTTGGGAGTGAGTTTGGTGAGAAACTGAGTTGGGTATCAGGAGATGCTAAGGTTTCTTTTGTTGCTGTGTGGCCTGGGTTAGGATGTATATCACCTGCCAGGAGTAGGAGTAGCAGGGGTAAGGAGAGGGGGGTTGGCTGCTTGTGTCTGCTATTTGAGTGCCTTGTGGGTGGAGCTCACAAGTTTAGGCAGCGGAGAAAGGCCTCTAGGTTTAGCATGTGTGAATGGAGCAGTGAGGGGTGAATGGTTTGGGAGGGTTGAGGGGAGAGGAAAGGGAGGATTCAAAGCAAGGGGGGGAGGAAGGATCGTGGATTGAATTGAGGTGATGTGCCAGGGAGAGAGGGGAGGGGGTTTCATGGGGGGAGGGTTCAGGGCAGAGGGGAGGGTAGGTGAAAGGAGGACGAGGTTGGGGGTGGTGAGGTCAGAGAGCAAGGGGAGGGATTGAAGTAGCGTGCAAGAGTGTAGCGCAAGAACCAATAAATCAATAAAAACAAAATAAAACAAGCATTTGTCAATGCTGAATGTTGCTTGCTGATATTGGCATTGGTAGTGAAGGAGTTAGAGAAATGCATAAAAGGAATGGCAGTGAGGTATTAAACTAACATCAACCCCCACCCTCACCCTCACCCCCACCCTCACTCTTATTGTGTTACAGGCATGCATTGCACAGTTTCTACGCACGCCCATAACATCACCAATTTTTCATATTTTCTCTCCAGATTTTCAACATTGCCATTTTTCACACCTCCTCATGAACAGTACAGCTGTCATTTTTCACATCCTGCCCAAAATGTGTTTTTATATCTGTGGCTGCAAATGGGGCATTCGCTGTGTGAAATCACCTTTCAGGATTGAAAAACAAAATGATAGTGCCACTGTTCATGAGGTGGAGTCCCAAAAAGCCCATGTTGAAAATTTGGAGTGAAAATACCAACAAACACCTGGGACATTTGGGTTTCCAACCAAAATGCCCCACCCTGTAGAGACTGACAAGTGTCAGGGATGTGACTTGAGGTTGTCTGCCATAATGCACGTGCCATTCCACCCCAACCCCTCCCTGCTGCCAGTGACAGGCATTGAGGTGTGCCTTGGGGTCTTTGGCCCTAATGTTCACCCCATTCTCCTCTACTGCACCCATCTCAGCTTATTTCCTTGTGGAATGGGGTGAGCGTAAAGGCCGAGGACCCCAAGGCACACCACAACACCTGTCAGTGTCTGCAGGGTAGAGTGAGGTGGAATGGCATGATCGTTATGGCCGATTACCCAAAGGCACATCCCCAAATCCCTGTCAGGCTGTGCAGGGTGAGGGTGGGGGTTGATTTTAGTTTCATACCTCACTGCCATTCCTTTTATGCATTTCTCTAACTCCTGCACTACCAATGCCAATACCAGCAAGCAACATTCAGCATTGACAAACGCTTGTTTTATTTTGTTTTTATTGAAAAAAAAACTTTTTCAAATGCCTTGGCAGGATACAGATAGTAGTAGCCCATGGGCAATCACTACCCCCTTCCCCATAGGAAATTTTCAAGACATTGCTTTCTTAGATGCTGTAATAGTTTGGAATTTACTTGTTTGCCATCTGGCAATGGTAGCTTTTGTTTGCTATAGGCTAACATGTATGACCACTGTATATCAGAAAAGAAAAAACAACAAAGATGGGCTAGAGGTAATTTTTGTTGATTTAAGTCTATACATGTAAGTCAAATAATGACAAAATGGGTATCAATAAAAAGGTTACATACTCATCTATGACTTTTTATTATTAGAAAAAATTCAGCTCAATGGTAACATCAGTAATGACATCATATTGACGTATACATGAGTACTTTGCAATGTCATTGAAACGAAGGAAATTAGTGGCATCAGAATATAGAGTAAGAACAATACTTGTATAAGTGTATGATTAAATTGACACACTGTAACAGTAATATAATAACTGGTTAGTGATGATTATCAACTGTGGGCATTATACAGAGGTGATTATACACATGTGTGTATAATGTAGTTTGATTATACACATGTGTATAATCACCTGTGTATAACGAAAGTTGGTTAAGCACCTTTTGCAAAAATTCTAAAATAAAAAAAAAAAATTAAAAATCAAAGGAAACCAGTTATTATAAAAAATAAAACATGGGGAAATGTGTGTTAGCTTGGATTTTATGCACACCCTCAGTGTGCAATGTCCAGTTGTGCTTAAAATCCTTGTTATACATACTTCTCCATGCATTATTCTATATATCTTTGCCATTATTATTTAGTTGTCATCTTCAAACCCACTGTTTTCATCCTTAGCATCAAAGATCTCATCTGCCAGACTGGCAGAAAGAACATCATTGTAATCTTCTTCATCTGACTGATTCAGGGTCTCCTCCTGGGACAAAATATCCACCAGTTCCAGTGGTATAATGTCACCATCACACCATTCATACTCCAGGATTCCTGTTTCATCAAGTTTCCACCCATGTGTTTCAGGACTTAAGATGTTAGGGTGTGATACATAGGTATTTTTCCAGACAAAGGCTTGGTAATTCACTCTCAACACACACATTCTCAATGTTGACCTACATGGAGGCAGTAGACTCAGATCAATACTATCATAATTTGACAACAGTTGGCTGCTTTCTGTGTGAAAATTCTGCCTTGCAATGTCATAGCAAAATGTGTTGATATCAGTATACGATGGCTGCCTGTACAAGCAGCAGACAAATCTTTCAAGGTCAGCATAGATGGCATCCGATACATGTTGTGTGTCACCAAGTGCTTGGAAAGTTGCCATATACTCCTTTTGTTTTTGTAGGATTTTGTAGGGTTTGATTTTCCCTTTCCTAATAAATGCACTTGTGCTGTCTCACCCTGAAAATGCATGCAGTGCAACCAGTGCACTACACATCTCAGCACCGTGAATATGGATAAGAGTTTTGATGTTCAAAAGCCAATGTTTATTTGCCACTCTTGTGTTAAAGTAGATGTCCTTCTGTATTTGATTTCCATAGTACAGCAGTAGCTGTAATACATCTGTGTCTGGTGATCTGATGATGATGTCAGTTGAGGATGTTGACGCCGCTGCATGAAAGCAGTGAAGCAATAGTTGTGTATCCACTTCCTCCTGAGATGAGGAAAGCTCTGGTACAGGGCAGCTCTGTGTTGTGAATACATCAAGGCTTATCAAAGAGATACAGTTTTCCTCACAGACAAAAAAGATTTGATGACTCATTAGTCTTGGTGCATACCGTATGTTTCCTTTTGCCACTTATTGAGAAGAAGCTTGATCAAATTTGTCTCGTTGTCATTGTTTGTGAGAAAGGATTTCCAATCTCTTGGCACCTTTGTTGATGGACCTTTCACCAAGTAAGAATCTGATTATCCTCATCTTCTGTGTTCAGATGAATTAATGGAATTATATTTGTAGGTGTCTGTTACAAAGTCCAACCTTTGTACCTTAGGTAATGCACTGAAGACCTTTTCAGCTAGCTCTCCAAATGTCTGCAGTAGACCAGTCATTGACTGGAGAAGTGCATTGTCATCACAGATGTAAACTTTGTCTTTATCCCAATTCATCGTACTAAGTGCTGTTTCATCTTCAACTTTGTGAAGAAGGGTGGATTTCTCTGTCTTCACTGATAGAAACATAGAAACATAGACTTTGATGGCAGATAAGGACCACTTGGCCCACCCAGTCTACCCATTTCCCTACCTACTGGATAAGCTGCAGATTCTAGTTAACCAACAGCCAACTTCCTGCCACGCCCCACTACAATTGCCTTGTGTCTGTCCCATGCATGTTTGAATTCCCCCACTGTTTTAGCCCCAACAGCCTCCCCAGGAAGGCAATTCTATGCATCCACCACTCTCTCTGTGAAAAAAGATTTCTTCACATTACCCCTGAGCCATCCCCCCTCTAGCTTTAAATTGTGTCCCCTTGTTCTTACACAGCTCTTTTTCTGAAAGATGCTACCCTCCTGGACTTTGTTGATTCCCTTGAGGTACTTGAACATTTCTATCATGTCCCCCCGTCCCTCCTTTCATCAAGGGTATACATATTAAGCTCTCTCAGTCTCTCTTCATATGATTTCTGATGCAGACCCTGCACCATTGTAGTTGCCGTCCTCTGGACTGCTTCCATCTTGTCTATGTCCTTGCGTAGAGGAGGTCTCCAAAACTGCACATAGTACTCCAGATGGGGTCTCACCAACTGTCTGTACAGATGGATAACCACTTCCCTTTTTCTACTTGTGATGTCCCTTCATATGCATCCCAGTATCTCCCTGGCTCTCCTTATGGACTTCTCACATTGCTTACACACCTTTAGATCATCTGATATGACCACCCGCAAGTCCCGTTCCATTTTTGTTGTTGTTAGTACCTCCCCTGCTATTGTGTACTCTTCTCCTGGGTTTTTGTTTCCCAGGTGCATTACTTTGCTCTTCTTTGCATTTGAGATCATCTGAAGTTGCTAATAACCATAGCAGTGGACTCAATGGATACAAGAGTGCCTTCTCCATGCTAAGGTTGTTCTGTTCTGAAAGTATTAGCAGTTGCCCAAAGAGGTTTCTTTGTGCAGTCACCTAAAAAATCTTCTTTTGTGAGGATCTGAGCTTCATTGACTGCTGAAGCAAATGTCTTTAGTGACTGTTTTTTCAAGGGTGCATGAAAGGGAACTGTTTTGTCAACAAGCCTTGTCTCCACAAATTGTTGAAAGTCTGCTTTTCCCCAATTGAATTCACCAACTTCTCTCTTCTTCTTAAGGTGTTCATAGAATTAGATTGGCCAGAAAGTAGGTAGGCTGGGGATTTTACAAGCACATTTGTGGGTGAGATCGTGCTGGAGAGCAGGAAACCTGAAGAAGGTGGCAAGGGAAGCTCCTGTGATTTCCTGTAGGAATCTATGACGAGGCAATGCAAAAGAGTCACTGCCTCTTCAAGTCTCCTGTCATCTGATTCAGCAGATTCAAATTCAATCTCCACAGCTTGACCAGCTGGGAGCTCATCAGACTAAACAAGTTCATGTTTAAAGTTTGGCTACCAGAACCTTACCCTCTGACCAAAGTGTTTGATCTGTAAAAACTGTAAACTGGCAGGAGCTCTCTGATGGCACCAGCAGAAGTGTGGAAATAGGAACATGTGATTCCAGGGCACCTGATGGTCAAGAGATTAGCATCAATGAGAGTGCAATTATCACTAGGAATCACTAATGAAATTGAGGCGCTAGGGAGCTATTAAAGCCCATTGTTCTTCTAAAATTAAAATCTAAAATATTGAAATTTGTGTCATGATAAAATTAGGGTGTCAAGTCTGTTCTTAAATTCAACTTTGTTTTTACTAGTGATAACATTAAGTGGTAGGCTGTTCCAAGGATTAATAATTCTATGAGTAAAAAAGAATTTTCAGTTGAAATAACTGGATTGTTTGCCAGTAAGTAGTAGTGGATGCCCATGAGTAGAATGAGTAATATTTTTAAATTCAAAGCCAAGTTCAGTTAAAAGAAATGGGTCCTGCATAATGTCATACATAAAGAACAGGTCCCCTCTGAGACACCATGAGGACAGAGGCATTAATTTAAGAGAATTAAGTCTGTTCTCATAAGACATAGAATGAAACCCCTTTATTTGTTTGATGTATTTCTGTTGGACATTTTCCAGCTGATTTAATTCTACTTTTTTGTATGGTGACCATAACTGTGCCGCGTACTCCAGGTGAGGTCGGACATATGCTCTGTAGATGGGTAATGGGACTGACTGGTCCCTTGATTTAATATTACATTTAATTGACCATATAACCTGGTTGCAATTGTAAATTGCTTCATTAATGTGCATAGTGTAACTGAAGGAATCAGAGATAACAATTACCAAGTCTTTCTCATATGTAGTGATCTGTAATTCTCTGCTTTCCAAAAAATAAGACCATATTGGATTATTGCATCTTACATACATTATCTTACATTTGTTATTGTTGAGACTCATGCCCCATTTATTAACCCATGAGCTGATATGATCTAAGTCTCTTTGAATCAAATGGACATTATACAGGTTAGTGCATGGCCCGCCTATTGTGACATCATCGGCATATTATACAGTTAGAGAAGTACATTTGTTCGTGAGATCAGAAATGGAAGTTTGGAACAGGCATGGGTCAAGAACGGAGCCCTGTGGGACACTGCTTGTGACTTTGCCTATGTTAGATAAATTACTGGAAATCAGGACTCTTTGTGTCCTGCCACTCAACCAGTTGTAAATCTAGTTAATAATATTGATGTTGCTATTAAGATCTTTCAACTTAGTAATCAATACCCAATGAGGCATAGTATTGAACTCTTTACTAAAATCAATATACACAATGTCATATTGTATTTTGTTATCAAGAAACCTGTTTGTAGAAGCACAAGGTTGGTTAAACAGCTTCTCCCCTTAGTAAAGCCATGCTGTTCTGAGTCTAATTGGGATACACAAGTTACAATATGATCTGTAATGAAATATTCAAGTAGTTTACAAATGGCTGAGGTTAAGCTAATGGGTCTGCATCTCAATCCATATGGAATGCACCCTCTTTCTTAATCAATAAACAGAGAATTCCCACTAAATGGTTGCCTCAATTGGGAGAAGGGATCCTATCTAATCTCATGGGGGATGATGGGTCATGGCTTTCCTCATCCCAAATTAAATCTAAATGCAATATCCCAGCATCCAGTTACTTCAAGGTTCTCCAACTTAATCAACTTCTTGTTAAAACATTTGGTAATATTCCTCCCTACCCCCCTGCATTTCCTTCTTATCGGAGCTATTCCGTTGTCAAGTCCTCGCAAGGTAATTTCGAAGTTATACCAAACTCTTTTTCAATGGTGATTTGGAGGTTCCTATGATCCCATTAAATATTGGTCCTCACTTTTTTCCCAACATACTTTTGATTGGCCCATATAGTGGTGTAATTGCCACATGTTTGTGTCGCAGGATAGACTGAGGCTCTTGCAATACCATATTTTACATAACCTTTACTATACTCCCCCAAAACTTGCTAGATGGGGCCTTTTGGATTCTGATTTGTGTTCTAGATGTTCCCAAGACAAAAGGATACTCCTCCACATTTTTTGGTAATCCCCTTGTGGAATACTATCAAGGCCAAATTGGATCCCCTGTTAGGTCTACAAGACTGCTCTACCCCAGAAATCTGTCTGTTAGAGGATTTACCCTCTATCGATGTTAACACCCAGAGATTCCATATTTCCATGATAGCCATGTCTGTTAAAAAAGTGATCCTCAAGCACTGGAAGGATGATACTTGTCCATCTTATCAGGAATGGCTTCATGAAATTTTAGCTAACCTCAGAACAGAGAAAGCCATTGCGGGTCTTTACAGCAGGCAACAGAAATATAGGCGAATCTGGGATCCCTTGCACACTCTAATCACTATTTGTGGTGATGCTAACAATATGTCTTAGTTATTTGATTGTGATTTTTTTTGCTGATGTTGTTGTACTGGGTGGGAGAGGGGATGGAGGGTGGGGGGGAGCAGATAATACATCCTGCTGTTGTATCACTTTCTCATTTTCAATGTTTCTGTCTCCTGTATTATTGCAAAACTGTTAAACTTTGGAAATAAAAAAAGCTAATGGGTCTGTAGTTTTTCCAAAGATTCTTGGGGCCTTTTTTTATGGATGGGAATAACATAGGCAGTTTTCCATGTGAGGGGACAAAGTTGTGAGAGAGGCATCCATCAAACAGAAGTTTTAGTGGACAAACTACAGTGTCAGCCAGCAGGAAAAGCAAGTGACCAGGAATGTCATCGGGTCTGGGGCTAAATTTGCCTCTGAGAGAATCTTTTTTAACAGGTCATCTTCTTGTTCTTCAATTTGTCTGTTTTGTATGAACATACAAAATTTGCCAGCAGATAAAGACCTAGAGGTCTAATAAGTTTGCTCAAATGTGCAGCTAGCACCCCTTATTCTGCAGCTGCCTCTCGCTTCCACCCTTCCCCTCCATTGACTCTCCCCCTTGCCCTCTCCCAGCCCTGTTGAAGCAGTCCACTGTTCTACTGTATACCACTTCTGCCAGTAATGCATTCCATGGATTGTATTCCTTCCATTGTAATTAGGATTATAGATTGCTGGGTAATGATCCTGCATAAACAAGCAATACCTATCATGTAACATTGTCATTTGTTCAACCTGTGATCCTCTGATGATATTCTTTTTAACTTATTCGGTGATATACTCAAATGCCTTTTCACAGGCTCTGATTTGCTCAACATGTTCACCAGTTTGGTCAACTACTGCATTTCTGTGATCTTTCCTTGCATAATCATGGCAAAAAAAGTTGTGATAATGAGCCTCCCTTGCAATTAAAATCAACATCTCGAATGCTGCATAGTAGATTGCCATCTTGTTTAGCCTCAGCTGCTTCTTTGATAGATATCCTTGCAGTTTTTGTTACACACTGTGTCAGTTTTTCTCTAGTTTTTGTCTTCTTTTTTCCTCCAGAAATCCACTTATCTCTTTTTCCACATATAATACACTGGTTCAAAGGAAATAACACTTGACGGGGTGTTTCAGCTCTGCTGCTTTGGGAGGTTGAAGGCTATTGGTCGTCTGTGTCATCATCAATCTGACCCTTCCTTTTCCTAAGGTATTTGACATTTGTAAATGACTGGTAGCACCGTCTGTAGCACCCATGATGCATGTCATCACGTTCAACAGCTATGTTCTTGCATATGTCATCGAGTCTGATATTTGGGTCATCACACAATTGTCTCCCACATGCAACCTCTTCAATTTTGGACAGACTAGTCAATGTCAAAAATCTTATTATGTCAGACCTGTTATTGCTGTTGGGATTTATGGATATCTTCTGTACGGCACGGTGACTTGTCCGCCTCGACTCAGGTGCTTTTAGTGCTACGGGATGCTCAACAGCCACGCTGTCTCAAGTCCTGAAAACGAAATAAAAATTATTTACTTTGCTTTTTCCAGAATTATTTTCTACTAAAACAACCTTTTCAACATTCATTGATGCAATAATAATTTCATAGAAAATATCGTTACGTATCCCCATCTACAGTCTATTTGATTTTCAAAACTGTCAGGTCAAAATTATGATTACGTTACTATTGACATCATGAACCTCTACACTGTATTCATACGATAGAAAAATTAAAAACCTCTTTATTGATACCCAATTTGCCATTATTTTCAGTCACATACTTGGATTTACTACATGAAAAGCTATCCCTACCCCTTTGTCATTGCCCTTCAGTTCCTATGAAAATTGATGACACATATGACCCTGTACTAAACAGAGGCTACCATCAGCAAATGGCAAACAAGTAAATTTCAGATAGCTATGATACAAACATTTCAAAAATCATAGTCTTGAAAAATTCCCTGGTGGAGTGGGTTTCACTATCTCACCCATGGACTATAGAGCGCACTGTGCATATACACAGTCGAAGTGGCATAATTTCAGGCCTATATAAACAATGACAGGGTATCAGCATTTTTCCATTCATGATATGCTTCTATAGAGTAGCATTTGTTTTGAGCAGTCTTCAAGTTAACAGTCTGTAATAAATGGCTGGCCCAGTGGCACTGAGGGTTGAGGTGCAGGATGCCACACCTCACACTGCACCGACAACCCAGGTTTGAGAATGATCGCAAGTAGTTGGGGGTCAGCAGAAGGGGGAGGGAGGAGCTGGATCAAGCTGCTGTCATCCAGTTCTCTTCTCCAAGGGAAGGTTGGGCACTGATCTGACCAACAGACCATTTTGGGAGGGAAGGGAGCTGTTAGGTGCTTGGCAGATGCCATGTCTCTGCACGGCTTCCCGCCTTGACCTTGGTCCTTCACTCTGGTGCTCTCAGGGGGTCTAGGGCTTCCCATAGCTGCTCCAGTAACTATGAAAAAAACACCCCCCCTTCATGCCCTGTGATCCCCACAAGGGGGGATGGAGCAGATGCTCGGTATGCTACCACTGAGCCTCGCCACCAGTGGGGACAAATGTTCCTATTAAAAAAAAATCTCTAATTAATCCTGCTACAGTTTTCTCTCTGTTTATACTTGTGTTTTGTTTCTTTTATAACCTTTTCAGGATAATAGAAGCTGCACTATCATCCTGCCTTTTAACCTTCTACCCTTTTCCCTTGAGCCTGGATTATTGACTTCTGTCATAGTTGATAGATTTCTGGAAGGAAATCCTCATGTTTTTCCATCATGTACATAATTCATCTGTACCATACATTATTAAACTGATCTACCTGTTGTCTAATTTTATGTGTCAATTTTTCTGTGATTTAAATATTGACCACTATATGTTGTCATTGTGTTGTGGTCGGTGGTTGTTGTTACCATTGGTTTGGTATGGATTTTTTGCTGCTGTTAATAAAACATTTATTAGATATTGTTAGTGTTTATTAACAATATTAGTTAGAAAATGCAAGAAATGTGCTATTGTGTTTTTTAGGGTAGGGAAATTAGGGTAGAACACTTTAGAGTCTCCCCACAAAGTCTCCAACAGGCAGCAGATGTTTGATTTCAAAATTTGACCACTATATTTGATGTCCTGAATGATGCTTGATTTCAAAATTTGGCCACTATATTCGGTGTCCTGAAATATCTAATTGTTATTTTCCACGCAAATTCTTTCCACAGAGTGGAGGAGTGTTGTTTGTATATTTGATCCAAGGTTTTTTCCACAATTTGTAGATCTAATTCTTGTGCCTACTTCTGTTAATTTTTTTTTGCAGTGTTAGTTCTAATGTTGTGCGAAACTAAACATTTTCACCAAGTGAAATATTTCACATAATTTCACACTTACATGAAATTTTTTGCCAAGGTGAAACTTAATTTTGCCTGGGATTTCGATTTTGTGTAATTTGTGAAATGTTGCGTAAAATGCTTTCTTCAACCGATTTCATCCATCCATGCTTAAATTTCACCTTGTGGCTAAAATTTCACCAGTGCAACTTTAGATTTCACCTGTGAAATGATGCTCCAAAGGTGAAAACTGCAGTGCATTGTGGGTAAATAGGTCAAAACTCACATGCAGGTTGTTTTCTGCACAGTCTATTGCCTGTTGAGTCAGAGAGCAGTCTATAGTGGTGCATCACAGCCAGTAAACCCTTTTAAAGCCTCTGTAAAACTTATTGAGAGCTAATTGCTTCCAAACATACAGTTAATTCCTAGTGCTGATAGGGAATATTTGCAAATTTTTTGGATTTTTGCATAATACTTAATTAGTTTTTAGTTCTGTCTGTATCTGTGAAAGAGTTGAGCCAGGTAGGATAGGTGTGTAAAACCAGTGCAGGCTATTTCTAGCCTTTTACAAACAGATCTCTCACAAATTGTGAGTGATTTACTATAATTTCTTTTAAGCCTTCATATTCTTTTTGGTGTTCTGCCTATTTGCATAAATTTTTTTATAACTTGACAAGAATTTTTTTTTCTTTCTCTGAAACATTGCTCCTGTCTTAGAGTTCCTGCTCCTGTTAACCTGTGTTATACTGTATACCATTCTTCAGCTTTTAGTTGTGAATTCTAAAGTTTTGAACATACAGCGCTGATCCCTTTTTTCATTTTTGGGGTGTTTGTGGACAGTTCTGTTTGCTGTTGTGTCACTTAAACTGTGAAATGCAACAGTTCTATATTTTTTGTATGGAAACTTAAGTGCTTTTAGTTGATTACCTGAACTTGTCCATATATAGTTTCACTGCTTTGGTGAATTTCTCCCTTCTATTTTATTTCTGAAGCTTGCCTCTGTATTGCTGTGTTCCTCTGTTACATGACTGTGGTTACTCTTTCCCTGTTACAGCATTGTTTAGTACCTGACCCACCCAATATAAAAAAGCTTACATATTCATATAGTAATATAATAGTTAAGAGATTGCTGATCCCATCCACATTGCTGTATGTGCTTTTGTTTGTTGATGTTATATGGTTGTCTCTGCCCTTATTTAAAAAAAATTTCTAGTAGTAAATACTAACACATTACAGTACTTAAGTTGTCCAGGCATAGATGATCTGTAATATTTAAAGTAGGTTACATGTGCCCCTTTTCCCTGTGTTACTTTAATTCCTGTTTGGGAAAGAAAAAAGTTACCTTTTTGTTTTTACTAGAGTAGGGTACCATATACTGTATTAGTTATACAGAGTGCTGCTACCTGTCCTGTTTGTGTTTGGACTTGGAAGTTAGCCAGTACTGCCTGCAGGTATGAGGTGTTATTACTAACATACTAACATACTAAAATGCCAGCAGAATAGGCCTAACGGTCTTTTGCATCTGCTCGTTTGGTCAGCCCCCACCTTGGGAGCTGACCTTGCTGCGCCCCTCGCCTTCTCTGGCTTCTCCCTTCCCAGTTCCGCATAGTTTCTCACTGCATTGGATTTTGCTTCCAGAACCCTTCCCCTGTACCTGTTCCACCCCCTCTTGAACCCCTCCACCATCTCTGCCTCCATCAGCCACTAGGCAGTGCATTCCATTGCTCCACCACCCTCTCAGTGAAGTAGCACCTCCTTCTTTCTCCCCTGAATCTTCCCCCTCCAACTTCCACCCATGCCCTCTAGTGGCCCCCTCCTCCTTCCTTTGAAGCACCCTGACTGTTCCTCCCCTATTTACCCCTTCATGTACCTGAAGACCTCTATCATGTCCCCCCAGTCCCTTCTCTCTTCCAATGTATACATATTTAGCTCTTGAGCCTCTCCTCATAAGTCCTGTCCCCAAGCCCCAAATCATTTTGGTTGCCCTCCTCTGGACCCTCTCCAGGAGTTTAATGTCCCTCTTTAAGTGTGGACTCTCCAAAACTGCACGCAGTACTCAAGTGCGGCCTCACCAAGCAGTTATACAGAGGAGTATCACTTCCTCCTTCTGGAAGTGATCCCCTAGCTATGCATCCCAGCATCCTGTTGGCCTTGGCTGCTGCCCTCCTACAAGTCTCTGAGTTGTTCATCTTGACATCCACCACCATCCCCAGGTCCTTCTCAGCCATCGAGACTTGTAGCATTCCTCCCCCCGGGTGTACACTTGGCCCGGGTTTCTGGCCCCCAGGTGCAGTACCTTGCATTTCCCTGCATTGAACCTCAGCTTCCACTTTCCAGACCATCTTTCCAGAGCCTCCAGGTCCCCCTGTAGGGCCATCCTCCCCTCCTCCCCATCCACCACTGCCCCCAGTTAGTTATTCACACAGTTAGTAATACATCCTTTCTTGATAGACTACCAGAGAAAGGCAAAGATTTGAAGCAGCAGCATATAAAAATGCCTGTTAAGAGATGGTCCAGTACAGGGGGGAATGTGATAGGGGGGACAAGGCAGCTAAGAAATCTGTTGAGAAGAGTACAACTTCATTTCCAGTTCCCCAAAGCAGTGAAAGCACACATATGTCTATATCTGTGTCTTCTGTGGCCTCTGGTGATGTGGAAGGTACCAGCAAAGGAGTTGTTTGAAGTACTGGCATACCTGTGTCTCTTTTTTTAAGTCCAAAACTGTTGCATCTATGCTGGTGTGGGATGATCATAGTGAGAAGAAGGGAGACACTGACACCAGTACAGGAATAGTGGTCCAGGAGGAGGGTGATAAGTCTGTTGGTGTGACTGTCCCAGGGCCTATTCCTGCTGGAGCTGGTGGTAGTGATAGTGTTCAGCTGGAGTCTGATAATCCAGGAGATGTGAGTAGTCAGCCCCCTGGCCCTGAGGAGATGGTTATAGAGAAAGAAAAAGGTGCCATGCAAGAAGACAGTGATAGGGAGGAGGAGGACAAGGACATCATCAACATTGGTGGTGCTGCTGCTGATGATGATGACTGAGATGATCCCTCATGGGATCCTGAGTTTAAAAAGGTCAAAGGTGATGTAGGCCATGTACATGCACAGTCCATCGGTCAGTCTGTCACCAAGCCTATCGGCAGCACTCCTCCAAGCAATCAAGTCACCTCCCTCTCAAAACAAGTAGTCTCATGGAATTTATGAAAGCAGCCCAAAAAACACAAACTTCAATGCCTGTTTCTCAGAGCCCCTGTCCCAGCAGCAAGATAAGTCCAAAGATCCAAAGTCCCTAGTTTGGGACTTTTATATGCTTGATTCAGTTGATGAGACCATAGCATTATGTCAATTGTGTCACTCACGTATTAATCTGGGAAAAAAGGGAAGCCACATAGGCACAGGTGACCAACATGCCCACTTGAAAAACAAGCACCCACTGTGCTGGCAGCAACACCAAAAGGACACCAGAGCTGTTGGTGGCATGTCCCTTGGCAAGTTAAATGTAAGTGACAGCAGTTCAATACAGCATGAGGAGGGAGGGCAGAGTGGGTCAGTGGAGGAGGAGGAGGAGGAGCAATCCTTTGCTCTCTTGAGTACTGGGCATAGCAGTGGAGGCACCACTCCCACTCCCTTGACTCAAAAAAGTACACCACCACATCCCAAATCAACCAAAATAACAGATTTCATGTGTTCTGCACATCCACAAGAGTCTCCTGTTACCCCTAAAAGAACAACATTGGTGCCTCAAGTACTACATTCTTCTAGTTGAACAGCCCCAAAGATGCAGCCCACACTGAAAAACGTCCTTGAGTGGCATCCAAAGTACCTCCCAAATCATGCTGCTGCACACAAGTTAAATGCTGCCACCACTGAAATGCTGGCCATCGATCTGTTGCCATTCTCATTTGTGGAGAATGCTGGGTTTCACACGTTAATGGCCCATGCCTGTTCCAAATGGCAGGTTCCATCGCAAACCTATTTCTCTAAATGTGCCATGCCAGAGCTGTACGGTAGAGTTGTTGATTCCTTAAGACATGCAATGAAGCATTCTGCGTCAGAATCTATCCTCTTAGCATGGATATGTGGACCAGTGGACAAACAGCAGCAAGCTCATATCTATGCATAACGGCACACTGGGCACAGATACCTGGGGTGGTAGTTGATTCTGGACCTGGCAAAACCTGCCTGAAGCAAAACTGTGGTGGTAGCAACACCCCTGGAATTCAACAGCATGCAACCCTGACTATGTGGAGTGTCATTGGTTCTCACACCGGTGAGGAAATGCTTAATGCTCTGCTGGATGAGATTGATGAGTGGCTACACACACAGTCACAGCAGGATTCATTGCAAGTGATAATGGAGCCAATGTAGTCACATGCACTAGCGATGGTGGGTTTTTCAGGGTGCCATGCCTGGTACACTGCCTGAATCTTGTTGTGCAGCAGTTTCTAAACCATGCATACATTAAGAAAACAGTGACTGTTGCCCATCACATCTGTGTACACTTTGCCCATTCTGCAAAGGCCCGTGACCATCTGCACGAGCTACAGCACAATAACAATCTACCTCAGCACCACATGAAGCTTGATGTTGTGACCAGCTGGAACTCTGCACTGTACATGCTTGAATAGCTGTATGAATAGTATATGGCTGTTTCAGAATACCTGCTGGTGCACACCACCTGTGACAGTGCTGGAGTGTCCATCACTCTAACAACAGAGCAGTGGCACCAAATGGACTGGCTAATATGCATTCTTCATCTATTTGAGCTGCTACATAGGCAGTGAGTGGGGACAATGCTTGTATAAGTCAACCCATACCCCTCATACATGTGCTGAGGCAGACACTGGTTAATATGTGACACCAGATGGAGGCACGTGGGGAATCATAGCAGTTGTGATCTAATGGATCACATGCTCCATGTGCTGGATAGGAACACCCATATAACTGTCATTGTACAGTGCTTGATCCATGCTACAAACATGGCCTGCCTTCTATAATGGCAGGAGGTTGTCAGTGAGTGCAAAAGTTGACAGAGAACCTCATTAGATGAGTATCTGCTGCACAGATCAAAAAGGCATGCTCTGCAGAGAAAACAAGTGTTGCTACCACCATCAGCGGCTCACAGGCCACCCAATCTGAGAAAATGGGCAAGGTACAGCAGAAGATGGCAAACAATCCAATTTAGGATGTTTTCTATCAGGTGGGAGTGGAAGATAAGGAAGAAAAGGAGGAGAAGACTGATGGGGCAGCTGGACTCAGGGCAACCGCATGAATGGTGGAGGCCTACATGGGGGACACAAAGCGCCTTGCCATTAGTGATGACTTATTGCATTACTGGAGCCAGAAAGTGACTGAATGGCCAGCACTAACATCGGTTGATGTGAAATACCTGAGCTGCCCACCAGCCAATGTCAGTGTGGAATGGGTGTTTAGTTTGGCTAGTGCCATTGTGCATGACCGTAGGATGAATTTGTTACCCAATAATGTGTCCATGCTAACATTCATCAAAATGAATGAAAGGCACATCCCACATAACACAGTGATGTCAATGGTGTTGCTACACCAACTGTGTCTCGGTGATGAGGATGATGACAATCCCTCTACTGAGGCATCAACCAGCAGTGAGGTGAATGAAGCAGCAATGCTGATAGAATTTACACCAGGTGACAAACTGCAGTTTTGAAGACTATGAGGGCTACTTCTTGGACAATGTGACACTGGAAGTCGAACAAGGCTGAATTTACTCAGAGGAACCCCCCAACCCCAAACACTTTCAACTCCGTGTAGTGTTATAAATTATTTTTATGTCTATCATTGTATTTGTGAATTGGTTGTGTTACCTTCTGCACTGTTAATCAGTTTCATTTGATTACCCTATGTCCTAAACTGTTTGGTCCCCTCCCTATATAATGCAGCAGTCAAATTACCATAATAATAACATTTTGCATGACTACAGTTATAATGCTTCGCTGCCAAAAATATCAAGATACTTATCTTACTTTTCACCAGTACAGATGAATTCGCTTAATAGGGACCCCTCCGTGGATTGCTAGTCATCCCTATTAAGCAGACATCCCTATTATCAGGAATGCTATGTTTCCTACCGCTCCCCAAAGAAAAAATTAAATTAAATGACAGACGACTACAGTAGTAATCTTTCAAACATTTATTTGCATTACTCAGTGATAGTATATATATTTTTTTCTGCAAGTGAAAAATAAAATGAAGTTAAAGTTCATGTACAGTATAGTACAGCATCAGACATGGCAGTTACTGGGTAAGGAACAAATCTGTTATCGAGCTCTGCTTTGAGTCAGAGCAGATCTTACTTGATAATCATTGCTCAACTGCTGTTAGTGCACCCCATGATGCCAAGTCACCATTTTGTGTGCACCACAACATCAAGGCTCGGCAGTGTGTGATCGCATCCTTGTTTGAATTGGGATCAGGCACAGGATCCTCCTCTGCATCAGAGGAATCTATTGATGCTGTGTCAAGCCTCAAGCATTTCACTGCATCACAGATTTCCACATCACTTGTTTCCCCTTCAGTTCTGATGCCAGTGTTGATGTCCACAAGTGTAATGAACTCCTCGGTGGACATGAATGGAGGGGATGGGACATCATAGAGTGGATCATCCAACACTGATTGGATGCCACTTCCTTTGTCTGCTGCCTTGTCGGTTGCTGGATTAAATCCAGCCTTCTGGAAGCAGTGTTGCAGTGTGGCTGAGGAAACTGATTGACACGCTTTAGCAACCATGTATGTGGCATCAAGAATGGTCACTATTTTGGCGATTTTAGATGCTGTTAGTTCACCTTCCTGATCAATGGCATCCATGATTCATGAGGACATCATGGAGTGATAGTGTCCCTTTAAGTTTCGGATCACATGCATATCCATGGTTTGGATCAGACTTGTAGGACACAGGTAGGTTGGCCAGATCTTTTGAAAAGCATCTGGAATGTTTACTCTTGCCAATCAAAACCAGTGGGCATTTATCTGTGCCATCCATGTTAACGCAGACTAACAGAGACACTCTGTCTTTGGCTTTTCCCCCCCGAGCAGTTCAGTTTGTTTGTGGACATGTCCACGATCAGGGTAGCCCCTGAAATACAGTCCGGTCTCATCTGCATTATAGATTGCCCCTGGACTGTAATCCTTCAACAGAGCTGGCAACACTGAAGATGTCCAATCTGTTGCAACATCTGGGTCTGTATCTGATTTTTCTCCACGTTCCTTTTTTGTACACAATTGAATTTCTTTGTTTCCACCTAGACAGCTAGCCGTCGGTGGACTCGAAGGACGAGTGTCCTAATTGTGTCACCAGTTCATTCGCCTTCTTTTTCAAAAGAGGGCCAGACAGTCTTTTACCATGGGTGACGGCACTGTTGAACCACAGCAGGAGTGCATCTTAAACCTCGCCATCCTTTCCCTCTTGCTTTCGCTTCCTGGCGGGGTTAACATTAGACTACCACTCATTCAAAATTGCCTCTCTGTTTTGGCTGATCCGCCCCACTTGGCTCTTTTAAATGCCAAAGTCTTTAGCTACAGATGCCTTAGGAAGTTGTAATGCCTCGATTACCTTTACTTGCTGAGAGAGTGTAAGCTCAATTCGTTTGGTAGCCATGACGAACATGAAATGCTCAACCAGTCACCACTGAATATATAAACAAAAAAGTACCAAAAATGTTCCAATTAACTGGGTCAGGTGTCCCCACTATCTGAATAGATATATAATGGGCTTCAACAATAAAAAATTTGGTTACTAGGGAAACGTCCCTATTAACCAATCGTCTCTATTAACCATGTCCCCATTAAGTGGAGTGGATTGTACTAACCTCATATTAAAGCAAGATATATTGTCTTGTCTTGAAACGTGTTTAAAAGTGCCAATGCTGGAACATGCCACACCCGGCCCTCCCCTCCTCAGTGCCACCTGCCACGCGCCCATGCACTCCATGCGAAAAATAAATATTTCTTGCCGCTTACTATCTGTGACATGTTGCAGAACCCTCCTAGTACAAATAGAATATGAATGTAACATGCTCATTCAACCATTAACACAAGTTGACGTGATTTTGCAAAATGCTAAACTGCGACCATCTTTAACGATGTGAGTCATTAATTACAAAGTAATCATAAAAAAAGGCTTAACAACATCCAATTCCCCCCAAAAAAGGTCAAGTATAAGTACTACCATAGTACTTGTACAGAAACTGTGATGGTCCCCACTGGGAGAGGTGTTTATTTCCCACAGTTTGGCTTCTACATTTTCCTAATTACTCCAGCTCTGCCACGTCAAATGATTAGACAGGACATTAGCCCCCTCGACCTAATTACTAAACACCGTCTCCACCATCCATTTCCACATATACTTCCTCACTGGATGTGCTGTTTACTCGATAATGAAACCAGTGGCCTACACCACAGTTCAAGCAACCCGCTCTGCCTTCCACACACCATCTTCTCTTGCAGGGTCTGGATGTAGTCATCACAAGAAATGAAATGAAAAGTCACCAGAGGAAAATGACCTAAGCAGGAACAATGACAGGAAACATGATGAATACTCATTCCATATGCATACCTGGAGTTAGCAAGAAAATTAGAAGCAGAGAAAAAAATATATACTCACCATATCCCGTGAATGTAATTAAACTGCAGTAATTGCCCCCAGAAGGAGCATGCGGTGTGGGGCACATGAAGCAGAGCAGCAGGCATCCAGATTTCACATTCCCCTTCCCCTAACAGTACTGTGTACCTGGAAATAAGATAAAAAGAAGAACACATTTTGAGGATTGTTAAAAGTTCCACCCACCCCAGCCCTGCCCCATCCACCATCCCCTCAAACCCCCTCCCCCCACCGAAGATGGTAAAAATGTAAGAAATACTTACCTCCATGACTGTCTGTGAAACTGGAAAAATTGCACAACAAAATGAATCACCCACGTCTTGAGCACCAGCAACAGGAGCAGGACTGGTAGGTGACATCACCGGAATTCCTGAATGTTGACAAAAAAGAAAAGAACACAATTACTATCAAACTCAGACATCAGGACTGCTGTAACCTGCCCCAGTAATGAAAAAAATAAATACTTACTGTGTGCAACAACATCACAGATCCAAATCACTGCCTGGCATGATGATGTAACCCCCAGCAAACTGAAAAATAATAGAAAAGCAGTACAAAAATATTAGAACTCAAGACGCCACAATACCAGCCCATCAACACCCTTCTCTTGCACAGAAAAAAAATTAAAGACAGATACGTGTGCAGCAGTATGGATTCTGTGACAATGATCTATCATCACAAAATTACTTTGTGTGGTAAGTTGGCAACTAGTCAAACCAGCAGGCAGCATGCTACACCACTCCAAAATCTCATTCCCTCCACACTGTACAAGACAACCACAGTGTCAACACAGTCAAACAGGATAGCAGCATTGGGAAATAATAATTCTACATTTCTCAATCAATTGAGAAACCAGCAGCAGCAGGAGGAAGCAAGTGCAAGTAGCAGCACCATTTTGCAGGAGGGATTCATTTTCTCATTGCAGCACCCCTTTTTGATACATAGATACATAGATACATAGACAGTGTCGGCAGATGAAGGCCTATGGCCCACCCAGTCTGCCCATTTGAGCTTGTAAGTTCAGTTTATGTTTTCCTAGAAGTCTGTTGCCCCTTACCCCTGACCTCCAGAATTCCTTTATGTCTATCCCATGCATTCTTATATCCCGTGATTGTTTCAGCCCCCACCACTTCCTCTGGCAGGGTGTTCCACTTGTCCACCACCCGTTCTGTGAAGAAATTCTTCCTCATGTTTCCTCTGAATCGTCCTTCCTCCAACTTCATCCTATGCCCTCTAGTCCTGGAACATCTTTTTCACTTAAAAATAGTGTATTCCTGCACCCTGTTCCTCCCTGTAAGATACTTGTATGTCTCTATCATATCACCTCTCTCCCTCCTCTCCTCCAGGGAGTACATGTTCAGTTCCTTCAACCTGTCTTCATAGGACTTGTGATGCAATCCATGCACCATCTTTGTTGTGCTCCTCTGAACCTTCTCTACCCTGTCTATGTCCTTACGTAGGTATGGTCTCCAGAACTGTACACTGTACTCCAGGTGGGGCCTCACTAGTGTCTTGTATAGCAGAATTATGACTCCCTTTCCTGCTGGTGATGCCCTGCCTATACATCCCAGCATCCTATTTGCTTTACCTGCTGCCTTGTCACACTGTTTCCCTACCTTGAGGTCATCAGAGATGATAACCCCAAGATCCCTTTCCTGCTTGGTGCATGCTATATCCTCACCCCCAACTGATATATTGTGCCAGGGTTTTTGTGCCCCATATGCATTATCTTGCACTTCCTTGCATTGAATTTCAACTGCCAAACCCCTGACCATTCTTCAAGTTTCTGCAGGTCCCTTCTCATTCTGTCTACACCCTCTGGTGTGTCTACTCTGTTACAGAGCTTTGTGTCATCAGCAAACAGTGAAATTCTGCCTTCTAGGTACTGCGCAATGTCACTGATGAAGATGTTGAATAGGACCGGTCCCAGCACTGATCCCTGTGGTACCCCACTGGTCACTCTTCCCTCTGTGGAGTGACAGCCATTTACCACCACCCTCTGTGTCCTGCCACCCAGCCAGTTACCTACCCACCACACTACTGTCCTGCCCACACCCATATTCCCCAGTTTGTGTAATAGTCTTCTATGTGGCACAGTGTCAAGGCCTTGCTGGAAGTCCAGATAGCCATGTCCACTGCCCTCCCTGATCCACCTCCCTAGTCACCCAGTCAAAAATTCAATGGAGGTTGGTCTGACATGACCTCCCCTGGTGAAACCATGCTGCCTTGGGTCCTGTAGTCCATTGACAACCAGATGTTCCACTAATCTCCTTCAGTAGTGCTTCCATGATCTTCCCCACTACCGAGGTGAGGCTGACTGGTCTGTAGTTCCCTGCTTCCTCTTTGTTCCCACTTTTGTATAAGGGGACTACATCTGCTGTCCTCCAGTCTTTGGGTACCTCCCCTGTTTCCAGTGATTGGCTAAACAGGATAGCCAGAGGTTCAGCCACCACCTCTCTTAGTTCTTTAAGGACCCTGGGGTGCACCCCATCTGGCCCCATTGCTTTATCAACTCTTATTACTTCCAGTTCCTTCAGTACCCTTTCTCGTGTAAAGGGACTTGTGTCCATTTCTGCACCATTCTCACCCCTTGTACTCCCTTCAGACCCATTACCCTCCTCTTCCTCAGTAAAGACTGAGCAGAAATACCTGTTCAATATGTCAGCTTTACTGTTGTCATCCTCCACGCGGTCCCCATCCTCCCACTTCAGTATCACTATCCCTCCCTTTGTCTTTCTTTTTTCACTTATGTGCCTGTAAAAGGTTTTGTCCCCTCTACCCACTGATTTTACAATGTGTTCTTCTGTCTGAGCTTTGGCTTCCCTTACTGACCTCCCTGCCTCCCTTTGCTTCTCCTGGTACTTCTCCCTATCCCCTTCTGCCTGTGTCTTTTTGTATTGCCTAAATGCAATCTTTTTGGCTTTCACTTTCTTCGCTACCTCTTTGGAAAACCATAATGGTCTCCTCTTCCTAACCTGTTTAATGCATAATTCTGTTGTTCTTGTAATCCCCATTTTAAATACTGCCCACTGTTCCTCAACCCCTGATTCCTGTCCCATTCCCCTTAATGCCTCTTTCAAGTATCTCCCCATTTTCCCAAAGTCTGCCCCCCTAAAATCCAGGATACGTGTTTTTGTGTGGTTTGGTTCTGCTCTTTCTGTGATTTCAAACCACAATGACTGGTGGTCACTGTTCCCCAGGTGCTCCCCCACTGTTACCCGCATCACACTGTCCCTGTTTGTGAGCACAAGGTCCAGTATTGCCTTCTGCCGAGTTGGTTCCATGACCAGTTGCTTGAGGAAGGCACCCTGAAGGGAGTCCAGGATAAATCTGCTCCTAGTTGATGCTGCTGCTGGGATGCTCCAATAATTGCATCTTCCTTCTCTGAAAATACCTGCAACGTGTTTTTTCTGCACTTACTGTATAAGGCCTGTTTTATGAACACCACAGTAGCTAACAGAAACAAGATTAATTCTAAAATCTTTTGTAAACAGTGGACATAGCAGCATTTTAAGTCTGGGTGGTGGCAGGGTACTATATAACTATGTATTTGTTTGGAAAATGTTTCCACAGGAAAGACAACATGAACTGTAAACAGCTTGTTTCCAGAAGCATCATATCACACATGAGAGCAGATTTCTGTCTCAGTTTACACTGACATTTTTTATTAAACATTTCTGTACTTCTAGGGCCTGTTTGGCACTGGAAGCAACAAGATTCAGCCAGAATTCCTTTGTAAACAGTGGCCCAAACAGCATGTTTCGGTCCGGGTTGTGAGGGTGGCACCATATAACACCATGACTGAGACCAGATTTTTGTCTCACATTACTGTAACATATTTTTACAAGACATTTCTGGACTTCTAAGACCTGTTTGGCACTGGCAGCAGCAACAAGATTCAGCCTGAAATCCTTTGTAAACAATGGCCCAAACAGCATGTTTTGGTCTGGGTGGTGAGGTGGCACCATATAACAAATCTGACTGAAGACAGATTTCTGTCTCAATTTACAATGACATTTTTTATGAAACATTTCTGGACTTCTAGGGCTTGTTTTCCACTGGCAGCAACAAGATTCAGCCTGAAGTCATTTGTAAACAGTGGCCCAAACAACATGTTTTGGTGAGGGTGGTGAGGGTTGACAGATTTCTGTCTCAATGTCATCCTACTTTTTTCTGGTCATATTTCACATCTTAGCATGCCTCCTCTGCGCAGCATGGCAGTGGCAAGAGGCTGTGTTAAACTGGGGCCCATGATCACATTTTGGACTGGGTGGTGGGGGTGGGATGGGGCACTATAAAACATCATCATGACTGGAGGGAAGGCACACCAAGTTAACATCTGTGGCAAGCCCAGGGCACACATGTTGCTAAGCACAAAAACATATATTTTTTTTAGTTGTTTAACCAGGAGTAGCACACTAAGCTGAAAGCTTTTTTACAGGTGAAACCTGGGAGCACAGGGAAGTTAAGTGACTTGCTCAGGTTCACACAGTACACAAATGGAAGGTGTGGGATTCAAACTCAGGTCTGGTCTGCTGGATGTCACCAGATTTGCTGCTCAGAGCCTTAAACCACTGCACTATGCTGCCTCCTTTAAATAATAATGAAATAATTTAAATAATGTTTAACTTCACAATTAAAGTGCTTATGTTTCTATGATTGTTGTGTACGTATACAGATTGATCCTGCACACAGCCAAAACAACTGCCAGCCCACAACATCACACATAGCTTTGGGAAAAAAAAAATGTGTTCAGAGGAACAAATTACAATACTTGACATTTGTGGATAGAAGGAGGAAATACATAGAGGACATATATAAAACAAGTAGAAAGGTATAGTGTTTATGGGTACAGATTAAAAATAACTGACGGTAACACATGACAGGAGGGACATGCAGGGTCAGGATAAGTGTATAAATATGAGAGAGGAAAGGGAGGGAGTATAAACATTATATAACACACAAAACGCTGGACAAGAAAAAGAGGATATAGAAGAGGAAGAGGACAGAATATATATATATATATATATATTTTTTTTTTTTTTATATATATATATATATAGTTATTTTTAGGAAGTGTGGATGAGGGAAGTGTGACAGTAAGAAAGCAAGGAAGGGAGAAAGAAAAGAAAAAAAAAACTTTGGCTGCCAGTGCTGCGCTGCACTTTATAATTTCCTGACCATAATTACATAGCGCCGGTGCCAGGCCCCAATTCTACCCTGCCACCACCACCACCCCATGACACAGCTCTGCCAGGAGTTCCAGCATTTGCTGTTGGTCCTCAAGGAGTTTTCTGAGGTCTCCCTTGGCCTCCTAGTGGAACTCGTTTAATTCACAGCACAAAGCTCCCACCCCTTTGCACACAACCGCCAGGTCTTCTTGGCTCACTGCTGGAACATGAGTGGCTGGGGCTGCTGCAGGCTGTGTAGGTTCACCAACATGAATCCTGCACTGCTGGTGTCTGTGGGATGAGGGTGATAGGGGTTCGGCAGCTGCCTCCTGCTGCTGCTGCTGCCTTCTCATGCAGCGCCTCCGCTGACACTGACCCCCAGCACCTTCCTCTTTCTGGCCCCCTTCCCCTTCTGACTGCTCATCACCCTGAGCCCCTCTACCTGCTGCTGCCAACTCTTTTTGGTTTTTGAGCCACTCTGCAGGGTGGTGGTGCTACAGATGGCTCCTTTGGCCACCAGTATCAAAATGCCCACATGTCGTGCCCCTTCTAACAGATCTGCCACACAAGCTGCAGATCACAATAATGTTGTCATTGGTGTTTTTGGTGAGAAAACACTACACAGTTGACACTTTCTGTGGGGAGCCACCACCAGCTGATGTCCTGGGGCCAGAGGCCACATTGTGCTAGTGCTGGGGAGAGATGGGGGGGCCCATGCTCCAGCTGAGGGGGGACATTGGTATCCGGCTGCACCTGCTGCTGCTGGCTGGAGGTGTTGGCCACATGCTCCTGCTGCTGCTGCTTCTGCTGGACAACAGGATTCTGCTGCTGCTGGATATCATGCTACTGCTGGGAGGGGGCAATGGGCTTGCGCTGCTCCTGGGGAGTGGGGGCCACATTCTCCTGCTGGGGAGTGGGGGGCACATGCTTCTGCTGGTGGGGGGCCTCCAACCTAAAGGCCCACCTGTCAAGCTGAACACTGGGTGGGGGTCCTGCTGACTTCTTCCTAGTCCTCTTGTCCCTACACTTCCCATCCATACTCCTTATTACAAAAAAAGAAAAGAGAAAAAGAAAGAAAGGGAGAGAGAGTGAGTGAGGGAGTTACACACACACACACAAACACACACACAAACACAATCAATCTACAAACACAACAGAACAGAACAGAAATTATCGGCACACATCAGAAACAGAAAGACACAATCTAACTTTAAACTAAATAAAACTGGGTAAACACACACAGCACAGTACAGTATTTAAATGCAAACACTGATCTGCTGCTGGCTGCCTGCTTCTCTCCTCCAAGTCTACACTCCTACAAAGGAAATGACTCACTCACTTCCTGCCTGTATACAGTCACCCATGTGACCAGCAGAGAGTAAATCATGTGACAAGCTGGTGGGTAGGGGGCACATGCTTCTGCTGGTGGGGGGCCTCTGACCTAAAGGCACACCTGTCAAGCCAAACACTGGGTGTGGCCCCCACTCCCCAGAATCAGCATGATCCCATTTTCCCCTCTCAGCAGCAGCATGATACCCAGTAGCATCAGAATCCTGTTGTCCACCATAGGCAGAGCATAATATTTCATTGGCAATGTATTGTTTGTCTGCTTCCTTATTGTTCTGTGCAATAAGGGCGTTAATTTTTTCTTTAGAGTCTGTAAATGCCTTAGCAATGTCATGCATATTATAGATAGTGTATCTTTCTTCCTGACTAAGGCCATCTACACCATGCAATAATGGGGGTATGATGTCATTAATCATACCAGCTTCAAACTTCTGTGAATGTGCTTTGATAGTAACAATGTTGGCTTTATTCCAGATAGTCATTGTAGTACCAAAGAGACCAGTAAGGAAGCCCGTGGCACCAGTGACATCCGATGTGTCACCTGTGTTTCTTTTATGACTTTGTGTATCAGGATTCTGAGAACTAGGTTTTCTCCAAAAATTGCCTCTATGCTTGGTGGTATGAACCTCAGCAATAGGGTCTTGATTACGAATCTGAAAAGCTGCTAAACTATGAAGTAATAAAGTACTATAAAATAACGATGTGTAAGTAGTATGACACATACCAAATTCTCTCATATTCCAGTAAGTCAAATTAAACAAAACAGGTACATGCATATATTGTAAATTGTTAATAAGTGAGCCAGGTAAAGCAGTGTCTATGAGGCCATTTCGAGGACCAGGGTTTAGTTTTGGACATTCCAAAAGTTGTTTCTCAGTGGGGGTAGCACAGATAAGTACATGGCAGCTGAGGCCATGTTGTGTACGGTACAAAATTTCCTGGCAGAATCCTTAGAAAGTGTATTACAATATGAAGGGTCAATTAAGGCAGTAATATTGTATAAACCTGAATGCATAAGAGAGGTTTGGTGCAAGGACAAGGTACCATTTGGGGATAATTTTGCATTGTGCCATCCATGGAAAGTTCCCTTGGAGAGTTTGGCCATGGGGAGTATTTGTCCTTGAGACTTAGTTTGTCACTCAATTTGTAGGGTAGATTTATGAGGAGCAACAACTGAGGCAGTGAGGTAGGCATCTGAACCTTCCTGAACTGTAATCAAATTGTCAGGGATATTGATGGAGACTCCCTCTGAGGTAGTTGTAGGTGGATCAAGGTGAGGAAGGAGGTGCTTTACCATGCCTTGGATGCAGGGGATTACTCTTGAGATGAGGAGAAAATGAAACAAGTTAGCCATCTTGTCAGTGTATCTGAAAGGGAAAATCAAACATTAGCAAAGTTAGTACTATTCCACCCAATGGGGTGAGGAAAAGTAATTATACTCCTTTATACAGTTTTAACTGGTTTGCATGTAACCATTTGTCAGTCAATTTGTTGTTCTGCATGAGTCTAATTTGATAGACTGCTGGACTGAGCTTGTTGACAATTGGGTAGGGTCCTTCCCACTTGTTGGAGAAAGAGTGTGTTGGATGTGAAAATCTGAGAACCATTACCTGATATTCAACTTGCCAATCCACTTCTTGTGCGTGTTTGTCAAACTGAATTTTGGACTGTTGCTGGGCCTTGCCCATGCAGGTTGCAGCATACAAATGAGTGTATATTAGGTCTTTTCTTAATTTTTCCACATATTGACCCACAGAGACACAATCTGTGGTGGGAGTGTGCAGGTCAAACAACAGGTGTTCAGGTAATCTCATACTTCTGCCAGTCAGCATCTCAAAGGGTGTCAACTGAGTGGTGGCTGAGGGTGTGCCCCTAATTACCATAAGGAGTAATGGCAGTAGGGAATCCCAATCCTTGGGATTGTCCTCAATACATTTGGAAAGCATTTACTTAATCCATCTGTTGGCCTTCTCTACTTGACCTGATGATTGTGGATGGTATGGTATGTGGAACTTTTGGTGAACTCCAAGGAGTACAAGGGCTTCTTTCATCAACTCACCCGTAAAATTGGTTCCTTTGTCAGAGTCTACCTTAAGAGGTAGGCTCCACCTGGAGAAAATCTGTTCCACCAGGATTTTGGCAGTGGCTTTTGCTGTACATGTCTTGATGGGGAAAGCCTGAACCCACTTAGAGAAGAGATCAGTTACCACAAGGGCGTATTTGTTGTTTCTGCTGGTGTTGGAGAGGGGACCAATAAATTCGATCTGTAAAGCATGCCAAGGGCCAGAATACCTTTGTGGTAGTAGTTTGGTGTTTCTTTTAGTAGGGATGGGTTTTTTTTGTGCACAAACAAGACAGTTATCTATGTACTGTTTGACATCCTTGGTGATACCAGGCCACCATGCGGTAGTCTTGAGCTTCTGGAGTGTGTTTTCCACTCCCTGGTGTCCACCAGTGGGGGTGTCATTCATCTGGTGCAAAAATTCAGACCTGAGATGATGAAGGACCACCCAAAATTTTGTGGTGGTGTTATCTGGTTGGTGCCAGATGAGCTTGTCATCCCGGAAAAAGTTTAACTTACCTTCATGCCTTCGATATGGGTTATGGGCAGGCCGATTCTTCTCAGAGCCTTTGTCCAGAAGTCTGAACACATCCTTAAGTTCAGAGTCAGCATGCTGGGCTTCTGATAAGTCCAAGAGGGAGCAGGGTTCTGGTTTATTCCTGATGGCTGCACTGTGCACAGCTGCTCTGGCTTCTGGATGGTCCATCAACCAGATGTCCCCCCGCAGGTCCCTTCCTTTGCAAGGGTGTGAGCTGTGTCATTGAAGGCATGGTAGGGGTCATGTACAGAATGTGCCTTAACTTTGTGTACATAGAGTTTGTGTGCAAAGTTCTGTGCCAGTGAATGAATGTATATTACCAGTTCCTTGTGTTTCACTGGGGTGCTGTCAGAAGAGGTAAAGGAGTTCTTCTGCCAGAAAGGGAGAAATTCTGTAAGAAAACAACAAACCCAGTCAGAGTCTATAAAAATGATGGTATCCCCAGTTCCATGCTGGATGAACTCGAGGGCACAGGCCACTGCTGCCATCTCTGCATACTAAGATGATGCTACACTGCAATGTTTGGAGATTTTAGCAGTGTTACAAAAAGGATAAACCATGAAAATACCCATTCCTGCTATCTCTTTTTCCTGATAATAGGAGGCTGAAAACATGACACGATGAGGTGTTCTCAAGTACTTGTGGTGTAGCAGGAAGAAAAGGGCCTGGATCTGGTAGATCATGTGGCTGCAGTGTACAGTCATGTGGTTATTCTTGGAAAAGGAGGCCATGCACCAGCATGGATGGTATTTTGGTTGGGTGGACCTTGATGTCCCAATCCTGGAGAAGGAGTGACCAGTGTGTCAATCTGGTGTTAGAGACTGACCCATCCTTTACTCTGAGAGTAGAAAGATTGTTGGGGTGTGGTTTGTATTGATGATCAGTGGGGAATATCCAATGATATACAAAAAGTGCTTGGCAGCCCAGTAGGTAACCAGAAGGTTTCTTTCACAAAGGCTATACTTCTGTTCCACTGGGGTCAAGAGCTGTGATGCATATGCAATGGGTCTTAGGATGCCATGGACCTTCTGGGCCAACACTGCAGACATTGCAATGTCAGAGGTGGCAGATTCCAGATGGAATGGAAGGGCTGGATTGGGGTTGACCAAAGCTGGAGCTGAGGCCAGGGTCTGCTTCAGTGACATCAGAGCTTGGGTATGTATGGGGCCCCAAGTCCAGGGGACATATTTTTTCAGTAGTTCATACAGATGGGTGGCCTTCTGAGCAAAATCACAAATAAAATCCCTGGAATAATTTAGCAAACCTAGAAATCTTCTAAGGGTGGCCATGCTGGTGGGGAGTGGCAAGTCCTGTAATTCTTTTATCTTCTTCCAGGTAGAGCTTCTGCTTTTGTCTGTTATTCTCAGGCCCAGGAATAGTACCTCTTTCTGGCACAGTTGTGCTTTTGCTGGGTTACATTTGAGGCACACCCTCTGAATGAGGATCAGCAATTCATCCTGGAGGTCCAGATGTTGCTCCTGTGTGACTGTTGCCAACAACAGGCTGTCCACATACTGCAAGAGGCATTGGGGTGCAGAGAAACCTTCAAGAGCATCCATCATGTGTAGATGGAATAGGAAGGGGCTGTTATGGAACCCCTGTGGTAAGCAAGTCCACGTGTACTGCCTACCTTCAAAGGTGAAGGCAAACTTATATTGACTCTTGGGAGCCAACAGCAGTGACCATAAACCATTGGAAATGTCCAGGGTACTAAACTATTGTTGGTCAGGGGTCAGTAGTCGTAGCATATCTGGTGCTGATGCCACTGTTGTGGAACAACTAGGGGTGACCTGGTTTAGTCTCCTGTAGTCAATTGTAAGTCTCCACGCAGCCATGTGTTTTTTTCACAGGCCACACTGGAGAATTTGTAGTGGAATCCCATGTCCTGATTACACCTTGCTTGAGGAGTGATTTGATTGTTTTCCTAAGAGAAGGCAAGGCCTTGGATGGAAAAGGGCATTGCCTCTGCCTCTCATGGGCTGGGCCTGTCACCTCAATGACAGTATGCATCTTGCCACAATCATGCTTGTTGGTGGCAAATGCCTCCAGTTGCCTTTGCAGGATGGGAAGGAGCTGTGGGAAGAGCTCGTGGTCCTTAAACAAATCTATGACATCATACTGTTTGTCATTTGTGGCTACTGTTGCAACCACAAGTGAGTCAGGAATCATGACAGTGTGGTACTGTCCCTGAATCTGTATCAAGAACATGTTGGCCAGATCTACCACACAGCCATGTGGTGCCAAGAAGTCCATTCCGATAATACTAGGGTGATCATGCCGTACCATCAGCTGAAAGGTATGATATACCTTCAGGTGTCCCAGTGTCATAGGTAGTGGCAGAAAGTGATGCACAGGTAGCCTAGTTCCATCTACACCAGACATATTGGTCTTCCATCTGGTGGACCAAGATGATGTGGCTGGGTTATCATCATGCAATACAGACACTGCCGTGCCTTTATCTAGCAATACTGTAAGTAGGCAGCCCCCAACCACGGCCTCTGTGCAGGGCCTTCCATTTGTATCCAAGACAGCTTGTTTACAATATGGATTGGGTCCTGTAATTGTCAATCCATACTAGTGGAGGCATGGGGAAGCTCTTGAAAGAATGTTTGGGCCTGGTTCCTGTGAACCATCTCATGTGCTGTACTGCTGCTATGTAGGGAGCCACTTCTGGGTTCTGACCTGTAGGGGCCTGAGAGCCTGGATTTCTGATATCCCCATGGCCTGTGGAGGCCTGCCTTCCTGGTTGTACTGCAGCAAGGGCCTGAACTGGAACAGCGTCCTCTACAGAGTGCATTTGCCCAAGAAGGTCTCGGAGACTTCAGTTCTCATCAGCTATTTCCTTATATGAATGGTCTGGTCTCTGTTGTTTACCCTTATTACTTTTCTGGTGTTTCTTATTTTTGTGGTAGTTCCGGTTCCCACCCCAGGATTGTTGTTGTTGGGCTTGCCGGGGCTGTTGGTTGTCTGAGGAGAGGGACTGTTTCTCTTGGGCCTGCCCCTCTACCATGTAATGCGTCATGGCCTCCAGGATGGATTCCATGGCAGCTACCTTCTTGGAGCCAGAGCTTGAATCACGGATGTTGAGTTGATAAACTTTCTCCGTCTTCTGAAGAATATCTGCAAACTACTCTGTGGTGGGATAGGTGCCTGGCTCTGCCTTCTCTCACACTGCAGGGACCATGTTCCGAAGGAACACGGTCTTGTACTCAATAAAGTCCACATCCGCAACCTCTCCTGAGAGGTTCTTTCCTGCTCGGTAGGCCATCCAGAGCCTCTGGTGGAAAGTTAGTGGACTTTCCTTCCCATTCTGTTTCACAGAATATGCGAGCATTACTCCTACCACACCTGGGTTATGTGCATTAATGAGTTCAGCTGCAACTTCATCAAAGGTGGTGTGGCTATCCTGTCGGATAGCACTGGGGAGTTTTGCCCAAAGGCCAGGATCAGTGGTCTTGCGTAAGATCTGGACTTGGTAGTCTGCAGCGAGACTAAGCATTTTGCACTTATAATGCACTTTTTCCAAGTGGCAACTGAGGTTATTGGACAGGCTCATCCAATCATTTCTGTCAGCTATCTGCTGAACAGAGTGGGCAATTTGGAAGGGATAGCTGGGATGATCATTCAGAGGTAGATTATCTCGGGCACCCTGCAGGGCTGCCTGAGCTGCGCCTTCAGCCACAGTCCAGATCATTCCTTCCTGAGTAGCAATCTCTTGTAGCAGATGCTTAATCTGCATTTGGAGAGTCTGTTTGCTTCTCTCGGGTAGGGTTACATTGCCTAAGGCATCATCAATCATTTTCTCTATCTCTTTCCTATCGTCCACAGAAATAATGGTGATTGGTGGTGCCACTGGGACTAGGCCTGGGCCTGCTCCCCTCTATCATGGGGATCACCATGTTGGCATCACCCATGATGGTCATCATTCTGCCAATGATGTAGGGATGTGATGTCATGAGACGGGGGCCCACTATGTTGTGTATGGTGGGATGGGGTCACTGGGCCATAGTAGGGGTGTGACTGGGTGTTGTACTGAGAAATGTCATCATCTGACTCCTCCTCTTCAGATGACATCGTCAAGATGAGGTCTACACCACCCATTGCCTTGACATGACCAGCCAGCACCTCATGCTGATGGTGCAGTTTCACCATTTTACATTTGCATTCATCATTACTAACTTTTGCAACACTATGATCCACAGCATCCTGTAACTGCTTCTGTAACACTCTATACGCGGCGCTCAATTCGCGATTGTCCCAAGTAGCTATACCTAATTCATTACATACCTGGTTTATCTCATCCTGGAGCTCTCCCAACTCATCACAGATCTGATCATTAGTTCTACTTAATATATCATTCACTTGCAATGCCTGACTCTTATCCTGTCTCAAACTTTCACATTCCTGCTTCAACATACAAATTTCCTGCTCATTTTCCTGAACAGAATGATGCAAAAGTGAATTCTTTTCACGCCACAGAGTCTGGAGCTGACACTCCAAATCCTGCTCTCTTTCAAACATTCAGTGTCCCGCAGTCCATCTCCTGCTTGAGAGATGAGATTTGCAGATCAGGGTGCAAAACCTCACTCACGAGGCTTTGTAGAGACAGACAGAAGCTTACCAATAACAGCCCTTTCACTTCATGCTTTCTGGCTGTTTGTCTCATCTCTGAGTACTGCATTGAAATCCCCAGTATGGGGTTTTCAGATTGACTTGCATCCAGTGCAAAGTCAACCCATCCTCCATGGGAGGCAAGGAAGTTTGAGACATCGAGTCTCAGGTCTGCGCAGATATTTGATACGGTGGCCATTGAGTGGGAGAGAATGTAAAATCAAACTGTGAAAAGGTGCCGTGCTGTGTATCGATCCACAACAGGTGCACTAAGTCACAGGCGGGCTACTGTGCACTTGTAATCTTGCAATTCAAAACTGCTGTGGGGTGAGGTAAGTCAACATTGACCACACCCAGTGAGCAGCCAGACTTTGCAAGGAGTTACAAAGTGAGTGAAAAATGGGAGAGGTGATGCCGGTGTGCACACCTTCTGTCCCCATTAGGAAGGGAAAGTAATAACAGCAAGTGAAATTTTGCAAACACCAAATATTGCCTGCACACAGTTGCCAATTGCAGGAGGTCTAAACCTCACTCTCAGTTTCTTGGCAATAATGGGAGTGCAAGGAATTACATACACATTGCATAAGAGTAATAAATCTTGTTTATTACTACCAAAAGGAAAATCACAGTTGCCCTAACCAGTTCTTACCATTAGGAACTGGGAGTCAGTGCTATGTGTTCCCTATATCTCGAGGAGTGTAGAAATCTCAGAGGTCTCCGAGGTAAAAGATGTAATGTCTTACATTATATACCTACAATAATTACCATGGTTACTGTAAGATAGAAACATTTATAGTTACAGAGGTGAGCCCTATTGGCTAAATCAGAGTTGGCTCCACAGTCCTAGCTAACATTATATAATTCTGTTATAGTCGTCACTTTGTGGAAACAAAGTAAGTACAGTTTGTACATAGCCGTGTAGTAATACAAATCATCAGAAGATGGCAATGCCGACTCATATATCATAATTCTACAAGGACACAAGTGTCCTAGCATCTTGTAAGCAAGAAATACATGTTTTTATTGGAAAGTAAAGCTTATAGCAATCATGTGCATACATATCTTGACATCTACTCTTGTATGGTAGACATCCTTAGCCCTATATGTTAGTATAACATATAGATAAGTGCTAGCTCTGTGCGGGGCACCTCTAGGGTAACAATTAGGGTGCAGGGACCTCGTGTAACACAGTGCAAGTACCAGTAATGATCTGTATTTGTTAAAGAATATTTTTACTTTAGTTGGGCAAAGGTGCATGGAAGGTCACCCTCGTAAAACTGATAAACATGAATTAGAACTTTTCTCTCCCAAAAGCAGAATCTAGCAAGAGTGGTAGCTGGTTGCAATGTTTTGTCTGAGAGAAGTGCATGTAAAGGTTGAAGAGCTAACATAAAACATTTATCTAAAAAGATATGAGACCATTGTTTCATTACTGTTTGGGTTAATTTATTGTCTGATATTTGCCAGTCTAATTGAGCTTATACTCCCATATTCCTGTAAGGAACCAAGAGCTTTGTGAGCTATAAAAAATTTCCTCTAATTCATATCTATATTAAAGATGCTTTACCCTTGAGGTACTAACATAAATGTTAAAGGTTTAATATCCATTAGTGGTGGGCAACCTGGGGCCCGTGGGCTGCATGCAGCCCCCAATGTGTTTATCTGTGGCCCCTGAGAGCATTTCAGTGAAAGATTTTTTTTAAATGGCTTACTGCATCTTTAAATTCCCTCCTCGTTTCTTTCACGTTCCATTTTCCGCTTTAGTTCACTTTGTGGAGCTCTCCCCAATATACTAGCTGCTTCCTGATCATGACCACAGATAGTCCCATTAGTAAGTTGATAATCTGGATGGCTCATCCTCATGGTAATTTCGCAATAAGAGTTGGATCGGGTGCTTTGGTTGCTAAGTGACATTTTCTATTGGGCTGCTGCAGGACTGTGGACCTTTTCATATATGCAGGTTACAACTGATTTTAAGTATTTTTTTTAAATTATACGAGTGAATGTACTTGTGATTCTCCTTGCTTAGTGATGCTTAGTGGTATTCACAGAGTGGAATTCAGGTAATTATTTCTAAAGACACGCAAAGAGCACATTGCAGAAATGGTCAGCAAGGTGTGAGAGCCAAGTTAATCATGAATGAATGTTAAATGCTTTCTTTTTAAAGTGGTGTTCCCAGAGTGGAATTCAGGTAATTATTTCTAAAGAAGTGCAAAGAGCACACTGCATAAACAGTCAACAAGATATGAGAGCCAAGTTAATCATGAATGAATGTTAAATGCTTTCTTTTTAAAGTGGTGTTCACAGAGTGGAATTCAGGTAATTATGTGTGAAGAGGTGCAAAGAGCAGACTGCAGAAATGGTGAAACTCCACAGCCAGCACAACAGGACTACACTGCACTGCTGCAAAAATTGATATTTTTTTTGCATTAAAAGGTCTCAAATGTGTCAATTTTGTGGTAAAACAGGTCCCGTCAAAAGTCATGCTTGTTGATGCGGCCCTCGAGGTGCCTCAAGGGCCCCACATGTGGCCACCAGGCAATTTCAGGTTACCCACCACTGATATATACAACAGAGCTCAGTAAGTAGTAAAATACAGTAAGTATAAGGTATTAACCAGTATTCAGAAGATCCTTGCTCATTTTAAAAAGTGCAAAACATTTTTTGCATATTTGAAAATTTGTGAAGAAAACAAAGTATATAACTTTTGTTGATAAGAACCAGGATTTTTCAATAGTGTAATGTGCATCCAGTATTTCCTTTCTTTTTTAAATATTGGGCATGTACAAAGTATGTACTCAAGATCATCCAGCATACCCATACTCCAGTTACAATATGGAGAGTGAACCCCATCTCGTTTTTGTTTAAATAGTTGATTGGAGGCATATAGTTCCAGTCTAAAAATGGGTAAAAAGATTCCTTCTGTCCTTCTCTATAATTTTTGAAAGGTATAATTCCTTACCAAAAAATGTTTAAAGAAGTGAATTTGCAATGTGAATTTTGGAAGTCAGCATCTTGGCCATGTTTTGTTGGGCAGCTATGTTCTTACATCTCAAATGATTCTGTTCTACAAAAATGGTCTGAGGAGATTTGTGTATTGCCATTAAAATATATTGAAGACCCGTTGGATATAAGTGCAATTTTATGAAATTCATATATGGAAAAACAATGTCCTTAGTGAATAGGCAATTTGCTCCTCAAAGCATTTTCTTAGGTAAACAGTTCTTGTGCATTAGGCCCTATGAACGAACGGGTGAGAAATATGTGCCAGAGGCATGTATCCCACCCGCGTAGGACTGCACCTGCAGACAGGTGCACACCAGCTGTTATTTACTAATGGTCACCACTGGTCCCTGAGTAGATCCCTTGCATGGCATGGTGCAGATCTGGGTGCATGAATAGCCCAGCAGTCACCCGGATGCATGAGGCAATGCCTCTGAAGCCAACAGTGCCTGCTCATCGCTCTGATGACCCCTGCCCCAAGTCCGACTGTCCCACCCCTTCACACATCTGCCCAGTCCCCATGTGGCCATGCAAACACCCCTGACACAGTGTGGCTGCATCCCAGTAATGCCATCGTAACCCCCCAACATATGGTGGTCAGTGTCCGCATGGCAGTACACACACACACACACACACACACACACATGCCCCTCGACGAGGCGGCTCAACCCATATGCATGGAGCATGCCCCCAGCCCCCCAATACACTGAGGCACCTTGTCCTGATGTTGTACACCCCTTGGCACACACAGGTAGCCCATCCACAACACCCAGCATCCCAATCTTGGTACCCCTGCCCCACATTGACTTTCAGTGGTCCTCCCACCCCTGCAGCACTGACAGCACCACCCCCCCAGCCCCCATACCTGTATGTTGGTGCCACTTCTCTGGATGGCCAGTGGCACATCTCTCCTCACACCTCCTCAGCTGCCAGCTGTCCAACTGATGCAGGGAGCATGCTGCCTATATATAGGGGTGTACTCCCAGTATCACTTGGATGGTCAGTGGCCAAGGACGTGTGAGGAGACATGTGCCACTGGCCATCTCAGTTGTGGCACCAATTGTCAGGTATGGGTATGGAGGGGTGTCGGTGCTGCAGGGTGTGGGCGACACTGACCACCACTGAGGGGGCCAGTGCTGCACGTGGGGGTGAAGATGCTGTGAAGTGCAGGACAGGGTTACCCCATACACAATAAGGGTTGCCCTTGCTGTATCAGGTTTTGTTTCACCGCTCATTTCCCAGCACCGCAGGGGGGTGAACAGACCTGCAGACCATGGCTGTGGCTCTGCTGGAGGGTCTCAGTGATGACAGGTCCATCTGGGGATGCCATGTGTTAGGGTGGGGGTCCCTGGACCATACGGAGGTGATGTTGACATGTGTTGGTGGAGAGTTTTGGAGGTCATGGTCTGGGAGGATGGGTGCACTGCCAGGGTGTGGATCTGTGTCAGAAGACCACATTGACATGTTTAGAGGGCACTCACCCAAAAACAGCTGCCCCAGCCCTCCCCATCAACCTTGTGGGCTGGGGCTGCACAGAGTGTTGCCTCCAGGTCCCACCATGTCTGGTAGGTGAAGTCTGTGGGGGCATGCAGTGAGTTAGAGCAGGGTCCCAGCTGCCATAATCTGCTCTGCACTATGCCCCCCTGTGGGCATCACTACATACCTTTGTGACTGGCATGTAGTGCCAACCCACCCTGGCACACCCCTCACCTGTCCATGGCACATTGCTGTCCCTGTTGCCACGGGAATGGGAGTGTAACTGTCTTGTACCAGGTTCATGAATACTGCGCAGGGTCTGCGGGAGCCCATTCCATGGCATTCATGTATATCAGTGCCAGTACACCCAGTTTCCGTGGTGCGTTGGCATCGTGCATACGGCCCATTGTTTGTAGATCTATAATATAAATAATTTTTGTGAGAATATATGATTCCTAGGCTTACAGACCAAGTTCACACCTAAGAATATATGATAATGTAAAATTTGAAACATTAAATCTGTAATGGTATAATTTATTTAAAATTATTTCAAGAAATGATTAATCTGTTAAACCCCAGATTTCAGCAGTATATGTTATAGCATTAGTAATTTTTATATTTCTTGCTACTAGTGCTCCCTGAATAGAGTGTCCTCCATATGGTTTCATAAACGTTTAATGCCAACTATCGATGACTGTAACTTGAACTTTATATATTTTTTTTCTCAAATGTCTTAATTCAATAGACTGGACACCCATCAATCGCCTTCCAGATGTCAACCAAGCATTAGACTTCTTCATAAACTCCTTCTCATCCATCTTAGACAACCTAGCCCCCATTAGGTCATGGAGAACTAACGGAATCAACTCCTCCTTGTTTTCTCATGACCTTAGGGCACTGATGTGCTCCCGTGACAAAGCCTGGAAGGAGTTCAAATCAACAGGACAGGTGTCTGACTGGCAATTCTATTGATGATTGAGTAATGCCTGCAAAACACAGGTCTCTAAGGCCAAAAGAACCTACGTTCATGCCCTACAGGAAAAAATCATTGCTGACCCAAAAAGCTTCTGGACTCAAATAAACACCCTCCTTAAAGGTAAGGACAGAATCCTCCCCAGTCCATGGTTTTGAAGGGTGTCACCCTATCTAGCCCTGCTGACATAGCTACTGGCATCAATCACTTTTTCACTGACCTGGAAAAATACAAAAAGGACCTGCCTCCCATTCCGACTGACTCACCATCGCCTGAACCCGAATGTACCCTACCCACCTTCCACCTAAAACTGGCCACAAGGCTAGAGGTCCTCAAACTACTGAAGAGTCTCAACCCAGACAGTGCCCCCGGTTTTGATACCCGCCATCTGAAATTCCTTAGAACAGGGGCACCTGCCATTGCCTACCTGGTAATACTCTTAATAAATAAATCTTTCTTTATTCCTTTACTCAAACAATCCAGTACAAATGGAAAACTGCAATTGTGGACCCTGTACATAAAAGTGGCCCCTGTGATCGCAAATTCTCTCACTGTAAGTATTACCTGAGCAAACCACTCCCATCGACACGGGGCAAAAACCACACCACTGGGTTTTGTCTTAACGTCGCTTTATTTGATCAAACACACATGCATGTGGGACTTCTACAACGGAGAAGTTCTCTGATTACAATTTACAGCAGCTTTTTATAAGCTAGATTTTGCACTTCTTATCTTGAAAAATACCATTTCAGTATAAGCCAATCATAAGACAGCATAACAAGTTTTCAGCAATGTAACAGAAAAAAGGAAAACAAGTTTATGTATGAGGTACTTTTCAACTACTTATTCCATTTCTTCCCAACACTGCTTGATACATATGCCTGGGTCAAGCTGACCTGAGAGAGACAATGAGTTTTACTCTACACTATAGCAACGCATAGCTTGTTTCAATGCTACTACGTGCTGTTATTTTTATATTTTGCCCAGGCATGCTCTTTATCTTTATATTTTGTCCAAGCCCATTATTTAGGCTGGTACAACCAGTTCTGCTCAGTTTTATCTATTTTTCTGTTTTTACAAATGTACCTCAAGTAACCTTAGTACAAATTCTATAACCCTTAAAAGAAAACATGAACTCAGAAATTTCTACTACATTCATTATGACTTTGTTACAGCATGGCTTTCAAAGCAAGCATAGCTTCAAGGCATTTAATAGCAAATATAGCTTTAGGATATATAAAAATTCCTCACACTTTCCCCTTTTGATACTATGTATCAACTAACCGATTCCTTTTACTTTTCTCACTTTATATTTTGGCCACAATTTGGCTCGTTTTGTAATGGAAACACCCTCCAGTTTAATGGGGTCCTTGTTCGGGTTGTAGAAGGGGGCAGGTGGGTGGCATCCCATGACACCATTAGTTGCACAGGCATTGTAGGAGAAGTTTGATTAGGACAGTCAGTAGCCAGAGTGCCAATATGACCACTTACAAGTACTGTCACCCAATGGAGAAGAGTAGCACCCCAGTCACCAACTACGCTTGTAAGCCATGACCATGGGTCCCATATTTATGTGTAGCAAGCTTAGAAAAAAATGCAAGGCTGGAATTTGTGCATATCTCGGCCATGGCCTCATTTTATGCTTTCAGCTATTTTTTTTTTTTCATTGTATGGAATTTTACAATTAACCCTTTCAAAGTCTTACACACACACATATTAAGTGATATAGTGGTATTTTCCACTTGCAGCCTTTTGCTACTAGATATACTAATTTACATGTTGGCATCATTTAGTCATTTACTAACCATTTTTACCTCTTACTAGCCCTTTAGCAATTTACACTAGCCATTTTACACCTTTTTATTTCCTCAGTTTTATGGTTAGCCAACTACACATTGTTGATAAAAGTTTGGTCACTGATTACTAAAACCTTGGCCACTGACCACTGTTAATAATTTCCACCCTGAAGATAGGAAGCCCCTGAGGGACTCGAACATTCACAAAAATTGAACATAAATGTAAAGATATTAGTTAATAACTGAAGGTTAAAAAAAAAAAACATTTCTACTTTTAGACTGTTAGACTAGGTGAATAGGTATATGATTTAAAACTGGTTGCCAGCATACAGATAGTCAAGGCATTTATAAAAAGCATCCTGTTCTGGAGTTGGTACAGGGGTGGTTACAGACGGAACACAAATCGTGAGTTTGTAAAACATAATACAGAATTGAGGGATGTCAACACCACAATTGAAATATGTGAAAAAATGCTAACATGTGACACCACATATAACACAATATAACCTAACAATTTTGTTGATGAAAAAGAGTTCATGGAATTCACTTGAGAGTGAATAAGGTAGATGCTACCTTGTGTTGAGGTGTGGCACACCCTGGGAGCTTGATTGAAGAATCTGTTGATAATGTCTCTTGACAGATAAGTCCTTATAAAACATAACAGTCCATGAAATGAACAGTTCATAAGTTCATATAAGTATCCACAGGTTGATGTAGTTACAGTACAGATGAAATGTCATTTGCAGAATGGTGGTAACCCCACAAGGCATATGAGGCAATGCAGACAGTAATTTAAAAACAAAACACCAGCATAGTAGAAAAGTCAGTGTTCATTTTGCTGGCTGGCTGATTAGTAGACACACTGGCCAAGGGTGCATTGAGTCCTTTTAATGGAGTAGTCACACACACACACTGGCATGGCATTTGTTTTGTCGTAGTTGATTACACCCCAGCATAAAGATTAACAGTCCATAAAAAGGTAACAATTGACAATAAACCATTAAGATCACAGTCCATAACAGAGCAATCGGGTTGTAGAAAGTACCAGCCATGTTTGGAACAAGCGGCAGTGAAGAAAATGGATGTATTGCTTGAAGGTCAATTGAAGCAGAATCTTCTCACTGGAGTTAGGGGAGTGCCCCTTCCCCAGACTTAACTTCATAGTAAGCAGAAACAATAAGCTTGATTGCAGAGTCTGAACTGACTGGACCTTCTTCAGTTGATTTAAAGTTCTACAAATAGGTGTAATTTCGCTGAAAACATTACACTTGCAGAGGTTACTGCTGTTGAACATGGAGATCTTATGTGTGCCACACCGTGGAAACCTGCAAACTTGCAAAGTGTGTTAGACACTGAGTTAAAAACACATAAATAACAATCTTTTAAACCATTTACTTCTTGTTTTGTAAAGAGTGGTGTGACAGACCCTAAATTCTGGCAATTAGAAAAATAAAAAATTAAAATGGGACATTAACCGCACACCTGGGGGTGCAGGCTGAGGTTCAATTATACCATTTGACCATCTGTAAATCATGAGAATGTTATGGTTACCTCCTGCTTTTAAATCACAGAAGCAGTTATGACAGTGATGAACATTATTTCCCTGTCTGTTGCAAGCAGGCCTGACTGAGACCTGAGTTATAAAATCTTGTAATGTTACAATACATAGATACATAGATACATAGACAGTATCGGCAGATAAGGGCCTATGGCCCACCCAGTCTGCCCATTTGAGCTTGTAAGTTCAGTTTGTTTTCCTAGAAGTCTGTTTCCCCTTACCCCTGACTTCTAGAATTCCTTTATGTCTATCCCATGCATTCCTAAATCCCGTGTTTGTTTCAGCCCCCACCACTTCCTCCGGCAGGGTGCTCCACCCGTCCACCACCCGTTTCTGGAAGAAATTCCCTCTCATGTTTCCTCTGAATCGTCCTCCCTCCAACCTCATCCCATGCCCTCTAGTCCTGGAACATCTTTTTCGCTAAAAAATAGTGTTTTTCTGCACTCTGTTTCTCCCTGTAAGATACTTGTATGTCTCTTATCATATCCCCTCTCTCCCTCCTCTCCTCCAGGGAGTACATGTTCAGTTCCTTCAACTTGTCTTCATAGGACTTGTGATGCAATCCATTTCTGCACCATTCTCACCCCTTGTACTCCCTTCAGACCCATTACCCCCCTCTTCCTCAGTAAAGACTGAGCAGAAATACCTGTTCAATATGTCAGCTTTACTGTTGTCATCCTCCACGCGACTCCCATCCTCCCCTTTCAGTCTCACTATCCCTCCCTTTGTCTTTCTTTTTTTTCACTTATGTACCTGTAAAAGGTTTTGTCCCCTTTAACCACTGATTTTGCAATGTGTTCTTCTGTCTGAGCTTTGGCTTCCCTTACTGACTTCCCTGCCTCCCTTTGTTTCTCCTGGTACTTCTCCCTATCCCCTTCTGCCTGTGTCTTTTGGTATTGCCTGAATGCTATCTTTTGGCTTTCACTTTCTTTGCTACCTCTTTGAAAACCATAATGGTCTCCTCTTCCTTTTCCTCTTGCTGACCTGCTTAATGCAGTTACACGCTTTAAACATATTGTTCATAATAATATGCCTTTACACAATGCAATTAGTGGCGACATACATATGTTGTTGGCCTATGCCAATTTAATAACAGTGCCTATTGCACCTGTGACAAGTGAAAAGATCTACCTTCTTTACCCTGTATAGTGAAATACTCAAAGTACTGAGTGGGGTAAGGCTTGAAGCATAGGTTTGGAGTACAATCTAAATTCTGCATATTATAATTGTTAAAATTTAAAATGACAAAACCTGCATAGAGTACACTCATTCTTTCGGGTACCTGTGAGTAATAAGACAAACAGAGCATTAATTTTACTTTTGGTTTTGCTTTGGAACATATTGTAGGGGTGGGTCAGCAATGCTGGTCCCAGTATTTAGGTTTGGTTATGAGCATTAAAAACTTATACATGTGGAGCAATTTTCTGAATACACACATGATACAGTGTAGCAAGATGTATATCAAAAACATTATAATATAAACATGAAATATAAGTATGTTTGTAATAGAACAATTTCAGTATTGAGCATAATGCATAAAATACATTTTAAACAACACATATAGACTGTAAACTTAGCTTAGAGTCCAGAAATGTTAGAGTACTGTGAATTTACTGGTTGAAAAAAAATGCATTCATTAATTGCTGTAAGGCAATGACAAAAGTTGTTTTGCATTTGTTTTAACAGGATAAGAAAGCTGAAAAGACAATCAAAAGAATGACTATGTGTGGACATACATACACAACTTCACCCTCCAGCGTAACTGATTACTTGCTGAGGGCAGAAACCCTTGTACCAATAATAGGTGTGAGATTTAACTGTTTGCACTAGAAAAAAAATAGAAGGGCTTGAGCTGGGTTATGCTGTTAAAATACCTTGGGTCTTTTTTAAAACCTGTAAATAAGAAACAATTATTGGCAAATATACATTTTCTTTATTTACCCTTTGGGGAACAGTGATGTACCTTGCAACCTTTGTGGGTACTACACTGAAGGATAGAGGAAGGGTAGCTTTCCCTCCCCCAAGCTCCTACTGGTGGAAGAGACAGCTCAAGTGAAAGAGACAGCTCGAATACTGTAGCAATAAAAGGTTAGCTGTGGATGGTGACATGATCCCCACCTACTACACTTTAAATTATAACAAGATAATATTACAATTAGTTTAGTAAGTTTCATACCTTACTATAAAGATGGGGAACCTTTTTTCTAGAAGAAAGAGAAGAAACACAGACAAACAACAAAAAACAAACACACCAGTTTAAAATAAAACAAGATTATTTCCATAGGATAAAAGAAGCTAGCGTCCCTGGGTTCCTTTATCCTAAGCATGACAAAATGTCAGCTGAGTTTATAAAAATCCAGATTGATGGTAATACCGGACGGACGTATCTCTTAGAATGCATTTCAAAAGACAAAAAATGATTACACTATGGTCACATATAAAACAAAAGCCATTGTTTTTAACTGTAGATGGTAAACTCTCAAAACAGCTGTAATAGTCCTTTTTCAAAAGCGCTATTATATATATATATATATATATATATATATATATATATATATATAATAAAAAATGGGGAGATGATGAATAATTCTCCTTCCAGCTGGAGTATTGCCTGTGTTGGCTGCAAGTCAGAAGCAGTGAGACGAGAAGAAAAGTTTGTTCCTCTTCACTTAGAATACTAGTTTTGCAATAAAAGTCAAATTACATGGTTCACTCTTGGTGTGCTTTCATGAAAACATACATTTTGTGTGAAAAGTTGTGCTTTAGGTATGGAATACACATCAAGTTTGAACTGGTAGTAACATAAAATGTTGAAACACAAGAAGGTCAAATAACGTGAAAGGTCATAGTGTGCATGCAAGGGTCATTCAAACCCAGTTATTTTTTTTTTTAGTGTCCTTGAACACTACTGATATTAAATATCTTTAAAGCATAGAATAAAACTGCTGGCCAAGACAGTACACACACATACACATACACAAAAAGAAATACTTAACACAAAATAAGACTGACATTGTTTCACACCAATTTGCTGAGGTAATGCCTATAGTTTCATTAGAAAACTGTACTTGTTTTAGATATATGTGCTGCCTCCCTGTCTTGTAACACTGACAATTTTAAATCAACACATTTATACATATCGCCATGCCAAATCTTTCCAGAACAAAACACTTTTTAAACACATTTTAACTCCTTTAAAACGAGCACAACATATCATCTGTAAGTGAACACATCTTGTATAACATGGTTACACCTTTTAGCACATAGCCAAAATATGGCACCCTGCCATTTTGCAAAAAATTTTTTGGTTATAACTAGAAGTATGATAAAGCCATTTATAGCTGTTAACACATTACATTTTCACCTAGCAGTGGCTTGGCACATTGCATGCAAACTACAAATCTTTCTGCACATTGCAATCTATATGATGTCATAACTCTTCACCATCAACACTACCTGCTCCAATCCAACAACTACAAACAAAAGTTCTTCACTGACCCTATCTAGGCAGCACAAATGTTCCATTAAAAATAAAGCCAATTAAAACAGTCAGCTATGAGGCAAAGAAGCTTCTTTCTTTTTTTTACTGTAACATGTTGTGCACTGAAGGCAGTCAGTCCTATCTCGCAACCTTGACAACAGAACATAATTACAGAACACAGATATAAGCTAGAAAATATGCATGAGAAAGACGGAGCATTACCTTGTTTAGTATATGTATTACAGAAATAAAACAGACAGACATAAAACAACTTTGAATAAAAAAATTTAGACTTACCCGGTGCCAAGGTATTTTTTTTCTTCTTCTTTTCCGATACACTAGTCTGAGTAAGAAAACTGACTGCAGGACCTTCATGATAATTTCCAAACACTGCAGCTATTAACCCTTTCAAAGGTTTTCTTTTGGCCATTTTAGTAACCTGCCAAACCAAGTCTTTTTCCAGAGCTCTGGTTTGCAGTTTAAAAACAAAACAAAAAAATCTCTAACAGTACTAGGTTGAGATCCATCTGGTAGAGGTCCCCAGTACTTGGGTTTGGGTTCAAATGTTTTAGCCTCTATAGGAGGCAAGGGAACTTGAAATTGATACAGAAAAACTTGAAACTACACAGATAGGCAACATGGGGGGGGAGGATTTTCAAATCATCCCGTCTGTAGTCACCTACTGTGCGTACATCCACAGTAGTTTATTTTTCTTTCTCTAGATGTTGCTTATCTAACTTTACTTAATCAGCCGCTGTTTTTCTCTTAAAAGCAGCCTGAACTGTGAAAGCCATCATTGGCTCTAACAGTATATACTTGCAGAGCACAAATTACAAGTACAAAGGGCAGTGCAGTTGCCCTTGTAATTTGTTTGGTCAAACTTGTCAAACATACATTTTGCCGGTCCAGATAATACTAACTCTGGACCCAGCTATTTTTTTTCCCTTGTTTCCCATATTATTTAGGCCTGTCCTTTATAGTGCACACTCGCTCCAAGGTATTCTTGTACTTACAGTGATGATGAGTGTCGCCAGCCCCTAGGCGTCACATCCTGATGGGGTTCCACAAAAATGTCCTTTTTGTCCAAGGGAAACAACCCGATCATGAGGTGACACGGACCGAAGAACTCATCCTGCCGACTACGCCAAAACTGTGATCGCAAATTCTCTCACTGTAAGTATTACCTGAGCAACCACTCCCGTCGTCACGGGGCAAAAACCACACCACTGGGTTTTGTCTTAACGTCGCTTTATTTGATCAAACACACATGCATGTGGGACTTCTACAACGGAGAAGTTCTCTGATTACAATTTACAGCAGCTTTTTATAAGCTAGATTTTGCACTTCTTATCTTGAAAAATACCAACATTTCAGTATAAGCCAATCATAAGACAGCATAACAAGTTTTCAGCAATGTAACAGAAAAAAGAAAAACAAGTTTATGTATGAGGTACTTTTCCACTACTTATTCCATTTCTTTCCCAACACTGCTTGATACATATGCCTGGGTCAAGCTGACCTGAGAGAGACAATGAGTTTTACTCACACCATAGCAATGTACAGCTTGCCTTCAATGCCACTACGTGCTGTTATTTTTATATTTTGCCCAGGCATGCTCTTATCTTTATATTTTGTCCAAGCCCATTATTTAGGCTGGTACAACCAGTTCTGCTCAGTTTTATCTATTTTTCTGTTTTTACAAATGTACCTCAAGTAACCTTAGTACAAATTCTATAACCCTTAAAAAAAGAAAACATGAACTCAGAAATTTCTACTACATTCATTATGACTTTGTTACAGCATGGCTTTCAAAGCAAGCATAGCTTCAAGGCATTTAATAGCAAATATAGCTTTAGGATATATAAAAATTCCCCTCACACCCCACAAACCTAGTAGAAAACTATAGGCCTATATCTATCCTTTACCCCCTTACTAAGATTCAAGAGAGAATCCTTTACAATGAACTCTACTCTCATCTTGAACTCAACAACGCCATAACTATCCATCAGCATGGTTTCCATAAATTACATGGCACAGAATCAGTGCAGGGTGAGGCAAAAGGGGCAATCTTCATGGACCTGACCAAAGCCTTTGATCTTGTCAGCCACCAGCTTCTCCTTACTAAATTCCATTACATAGGGCTCAAGCATGTTTCCCACTCCTGGCTAGCCAACTACCTAACCAACTGGTTACAATGCATAAAATGGACTGGTGCCATGTCGCCCCTATCTCCCATAACTGATGGTGTCCCACAGGGCTTCATATTAGGACCACTCTTATTCTCCATTTTCATCAATGAGCTCCCACGCAACAGTGGTGCTGCAGTGGTTCAAGTATATGCTGATGATGCTGTCCTATACTGGCCTGCTAAAGATGTCACTGTCATTAACACCAAACCTGAGAGTGAGTTTAAGGCCTTGGAGGCCTGGTTCAAAGCCAATTTGCTGGTACTTAGCATCAAAAAAACCCAAACCATGCTATTCCACCACACCTCCTTTAAACTAGACAACCAACTGCCTATGGTAGTTAAAACATCAGTGGGGGTGGATCTGGAAAGTGTCAAAAGCTTCAAATACCTGGGCATCACCTTAGATGAAAACCTATCCTTTGAGACCCATACTGATAAAATTACAAAATCAACACATCAGAAACTTGGGTTACTATACCGTACTTCCCCCATCTCACTTCTCAATCCAGAAAGGCCATTTCTACTGCAACCCTACTCCAAGGTCTCCTCTATAGAGCATCCTTGATCACTACAGTGAAGCCATCAATTTTGAACAGACTCAGGCAAGCATATCTTTGGATAGCCAGATTTGCTGCCTCAGCCTCAGCCCAGACTCACCACTGTGCTGTGCTCAGTACCATAACTGGCCAGGTGTTGAGGCTAAACTGGACTTCCCCTTGCTCTGTACCACCTTCAAACTAGTACACTTCCCCTCCCCACCCAGCCTCTCTAACCTGCTGACTTGGAAACCATTTACCAGGTCCCTTCAATCATCTCACCAGCCATTACTAATTATACCTAAAATTTGCTTAGCAGTTGGAATGAGGTCTTTCTCATTTGCTGCTGCTGCATATAAATGTAACAATCTTCCACCAGGACTTCTGTCTTGTGCATCCCTCTCACAATTAAAAAAACAGTACAAGATCCTATTCTTTGCCCCGGGCACTTGCAACTGTAAGTTACCCCCAGCCTAACAGGCAGGAGGTAATCCTATGTCTTGCTTTCATTTTATGTACACTGTGAAATATGAGACGGAATGCTGTTATTGCCCAAGAATGCATGATGTTGCCTATATGTTACCTGTCTTATGTTCTAGTCTATGTACCCTGTATAAATATGGGATGGAAAGTGGTTATATCATAGAATGTATGCTTGTTCCCTATCTTATGTTCTACTTTGTATCATATTGCTAATATCCCTACTTGTTATTGTTACTACTGATGGTACCACTGTCGGTACATTATTTAATCCCCAATACTTGTGGAATGCTTAGGTTCCCTGTGTCACCACTGAAAAGGGGACTGTCATATCTCATTTGGGACTACCTGGTCATCAAAATTCAAATAAATAAATAAACATTTTACATGCTTATTCCACGCTGTGTTTGTTGCAAAACAGACACCTAAATAATTATAACTTATTGGGCCCGATTTTACAAACTGCCTGCTTCAGATGCAACTTGGAGCTGAAAGGGAGGCTGTGTCTGACACAGTTGCAGCAACTACAAAAGTTGCCATTCCAGAAGGTTGATAACTTGTGCCAAACCTTCTGGAATAGCCACAACATTTGGCCAGCAGTCAAAAGATGGGCACAGTTGAGGGTCCTGGCACAAGTCTGCAGATGCATCCATGAACAAGTGCACAGGCAGACACCCCAGGTTCCAGCAGGACCACTAAGCTCAGAATCCAGGCACAGAAGAGGCAGCTGCCACAAGGCTGTGGCACTGGGTGTTTTACCTCCATAGGTCACTGTTCCACTACTGTCTGGGCACTCAGTGGAATGTCTGCTGTGGCAGGCTTTTATCAACCCTTGGCAATCCATGAAAGAGCCACAATGCAGTGGTGGTATAGTGCCCCCCAAGTCCAAAGTAGCCATGATCCTGGTCTCTGTGTTTGACAAAAAAAAAACAGTCCCAGTCTGTCCCCTCATGCTCTCACAGTGTCCACACAGAACTACCCACATACTGCCCAGTGGTCTAGTGGCCACCCACCATCCCCACCCCAACAGGCAGTTGTCACCCACCCTGCTCCCCCATCCCCAACATGCATCCGCAACTGGCACAGCCCTCCTCACTCCACCATGGCCAGCCACAGACTGTATATGGTGCCTGCTGTAAACTGTATAGTATGCAGTGTACAGTACATGGTTCTCACAAATGCATTCTGTGGCTGGCAGTGGTGGTGGAAGAGGGCTGTGCCAGTTGCAGATGCATGTTGGGGATGGGGCAGGGGTGTATGTGTCCACTGCTTGTCAAGGTGGGGAGGTGGAGGCAATAGATCACCAGGTAATGTGGGCAGTTCTGTGTGGGCTCCATGGGAGCAATGGGGGACACATGGACTGGGGTCTTGTCAAACATGGAAACCAGGATTGGGACTACTTTGGACTTGGGGGAGATGGCCACTATAGCACCAATGATCTCAGAACCCAAATGGGTTAGTGAGGGAAATGACAGCTACAGCCCTGTACTCTCTGGGCACAGGAGCACCCATTAAGTAGTATGCCAGTCCAAGCTGGTGCTATCACCATGTGTGCCACATGCTGGGGTGGGTTGCCACCTCCCATCTATGTCTCCACCATGTCATGTCCTGTCCCTGTGCACTCCTACAGGCTTCTGTCCCACCTCATTGCTGCAAGCCAGTTACACCACCATCTGGCTGGTATAAGTGGCAGCCCCTCCTGCATCCATGGTGAGGCTTCCAAAACCCACAAAAAGGGGATGTGGCAGCCCCACCATTGCACAAGCCCCCTTGCAACATGGCACCCTGGGCTGTTGGATGCAACCCTAGTGTAAGGGGGCTTTGGCGCAGCACTGTGTCTGTCAGATACAGACTGCATTTTAAAATAATATATCTGCAACTTGTGACTCAAGTCATCACTTGCATCATGTTCCTTTAACACAACTCTATTTGTGTCATGTGCATCTGTTTTAAAATCGGGCCCATTGTTTCCAATCATAAGTCATTCAGCCACAGTTTATTCTTTGGAGATGTTTTGGTTCCAAATACTACCTTCTGTGTTTTATTTCTATTGATTGTAATATGCCTAGTTTCACATAGAACACAAATTCATTTTCTGTTGCAGACCTAAAGGAGATGTTGAAATCAGGGCTATGTCATCAGCATAAGCTAAAAAAGAAATTTTTCTATACAAAATATTTGGTGAATGAAAGCCCTGGTTGTACATTTGTTTCAAAACAGTATTTATATATAAATTGAAGGTATAGGCACTAGAATACAGCCTTGTCTCACTCCTAGGTTAGTTCTGAAAGGGGGTGTAAGATCCCCTCTCAGATCATATTGCACTTTAGACAGTGTGTTTTCAAGAAATTTAATCAGTATATCCAGCAATGTTTATCTAATCCATATTTTAATAATATAGACCACAGGGTCCTTCTACTAATGCTGTGAAATGCCATGCTGAGATTTATAAAGCAACAAAACAATTTCCCCTTCTTGACCTTGGCATATTTTGAGATAAGGTAATACAATTATTGGTGGTGCTGTTTTATGGTATACCCCTTTCTGAAGCTATATTTTGTTTCATCTAAGATACTATTTCCCTCTGCCCATAGTTCTAATCTAAGTAATATTCTTATAATTTTTTCATGTTATATCAATCAAACTTATTGGCCAATAGATGCGTGGATCATTGAAGCTGTCCTGTGTTATGAATTAGATAGATAATATTTCCTTGACGGGATTCTGGAAAAGAATTCTGTTGTATCATAAAATTACATGTAAATATAACAGTAATATCTACCAATCAGGGAGGTATTTGATTATGTCATTGGGGACTCTATCTGGGCCTGGTGCTTTGTTAGCTTTTCTTTTATAGAATGCATGCATAGTAAACTATGTTGCTTTGTCATAATAGCTGGTTTATGATCATATTCAAATTGTACCTCAGTTTGAAGTACATTAATTATTGTTTTACAATTTTCTTCTAAATCACTGTTATATACATTTGTAAAATGTTTTACCCCAAAATTTGGCTATATGTAGCATCAACTAAAACTACATGTGTATCCATACCTTTATCTAGTAGTATCCAAAACCCTTCAGAGCTTTTATCTCTGACTGCTTTTGTTAACTGTGACCTTAAAACAGATTGGAATTTAGCTTTTTCCTCTTTCAAAATATTATGATATTCTTTCCTTTTTATGGCTGCAGTGGGTGTGGCCCTGCAGACATCTTGCTATGACAGTAGAGAAAGGGAGCTCTCCAGATACTCAGCAGACTAGATAAAATTAGAGATTTTGTTGAAGCACCGTGCTAATTGAAGCAAGCAGTCTGGTGTTTTCATTTCAGCTGAGCAGTCTTGAAAGCACTATTTTGTTCATTGTGGGTAGAATTCTCTTTCAAAAAAAGTTCATAGTTCATAAACATGTCAACTTAATCAGCCTTTCAACTCGAATTAAGATTGATATCTTGGGGTCTTTCTATCTTTTTCCTCTTGCCTGTGTTACACTGAGATGCGCAAAATAGGTGATTTCATAGCAGGTCTTCTCAAAAAAAAAACAGTTTCATTCTGTACATGAATGCCACAGTTGTAGAGAAATAATTAGCTTGGAAGCACAGCACTACAGATAAGATGTAGCAGTGTTAAGGTCAAAAGTCACAAAAGGAATGCCATGCAGATATACAAGGTCATAAAACATCCAATGTTAAAGTCTTACTTTAAAGACTAGAGAAACTGAAAGACATGCTGTAATTGTATTTTCAATGCTGACACTCTGTAAACATGTTTCTGTCTGTAACTATGTATTAATTTGTCAATATTATTTGTGAATATTCAAGCTTGCACTATTTAAACATGTCCTGTTTATAACTTTGTGTTGCACTGAAAACTTAAATCTGATATACATGGTTTTCTTTCTCCCATTAATACCATTTAACTGCAACTCTGCTATGTATTTCTTGCATATTGCCATCAAGACACAGTCCTCACAAATCTTATTTTATTATCACACCTGCACTGATCCTGCACCTCTTTGCCTTGAGCCCCAGCGGCCATTCTTTAGACCATTTCTCCAGTTTTTAAGGTCTTCTCTCATTCTTTCAACCTCCCTGGCATGTCCACCCTATTGCATACCCTTGTGTCATCTGCGAAGATGCATACCTTCCCCTCCAGTCTCTCTGCAATGTCCCCAATAAAGCCCAGATAGACCACATCCACTGCACCGTCCTGGTCCTCTTCCTTACTTACCCAGTCATGCCAAAGATTAGTACAATGAGTTAGTGCAAAACACAGTGCTTATCATAAAACAGTAAAAGTTAGGGTTAGATGTATATGTAAATAAATGCCATAAGTCAGTTTATGTGTGTTAGTGTGCATGTGACAATGCTCTGTGTGTGTAGAGAGTGCACTGCTATATGATACAGGAATACATATGTATATATGTGTATATGTATTAGTCAGTGTGTGTATATATCACAACAATTAGGAAGTGCAGTTAAGTCACTAGACTCCAGACCAAGTTGGCTAAGATCCTGCCTTCACCCAGCAGTCACAAAGTCTGCCACAATTACCTCAGAGATGCCAGGGAGGAGGAACAGCTGGACTGTGAATAGCTATGGAAGGGTGGGGTGGTGGGACAGAAGCACATTTCTCAGCCAGTAACAAAATGCAATTCCTACACTGCTCTGGCAGGGTGGGACTACTGGGAGGAGGTAACCACAGTAGTGACCAGGGAGGATGTGAGGGCCCTCCACCATGGATTGGAGGAATAGGAAGCAGATCGCATGGATTACTAGGGCAGCAGGACAGGAGAGAGAACTGGATATCATTGTCCACCTGGGGACTAATAACCTGGCTAGGGATTTGGCTACGATAGTGCAGGGGGAGTTTAGGGAGCTTGAAAGGCATCTTAGACAGGTATATCGCTCAGTGGCTTTTATTGAGGTGCTACCTGTTTATGACAGGGGAAGGAGAGAGCTCTCCACACCAGGACCTTCATTTCATGGCTGAAGGAATGGTGTAGAGAGTAGGAGTTCAGCTACATTAAGGAGTGGGGATCCACCTGGTAAGATAAGTTGCCTATACAGGGTAATAGCCTGCATCCAGGAGGAGAAATGCAGTCCTCATTGGATGGTTTAAATGTTACTTTGATGAACATTTAAACTAGAGCAGTGTCAGAAGGAATCAGGGAGGCAGAAACTGCCCCCCCCACAGGCTGAAGTTAAGTAACAAGAACCTGAGGGGAGAGGAATCCCACAGGGTGAAAATTAATAAAGAATGCAGGTTAGTAGAAGTAAAGGGGGAAGAAACAGGAGCATTAAACAGAGAGGGGGAAAGGAGAGAGGGCAAAAATGAAAAAAGGGAGGCAACCAGCAGAGTGGAAACAAAATCTGGAAGGCCACGTGTATGAATGCTAGAAGTCTAGGAAGTAAGATTCCAGACCTAGACGCCATAATGGCAGAGGCCTACCTGGATACTGTGGCCATTACTGAGTCATGTTTCACTGAAAACCATGACTGGGGCATGGCTATATCATGCTATACTCTGATTAGGAAGGACCAGATGGGAAGGAAAGGACAGAATGTGATGCTTTATGTGAGGGCAAGCATAAAAGCGTTGGAGATACAGGGAATACAGGGGTAGGCAGAGGTACTGTCAGTCACCCGGGAGATGTTGAATGGAGCCACTATTCACACTTGTGTGATGTACAGACCTCCAGCACAGGGGTAGGAATTTGATAAGGTACTTGTGGAAGTCACTGGCAAGATTACAGAAAAGGGGGAGGTGCTGCAGATGTAGATTGGAGCCTCCCAGCAGTGGCTTCAGCTATAAGCAGGGACTTCCTGGATTCTCTGCAGGGGGCATTTCTTAGTCAACTAGTAAGTGAATCCACTCATGATGGGGCAATATTGGACCTGATACTCACTAACACGGACAGTATTGCAAACAATCGAGATCTCTAGGTGTCTGGCTGCACTAGGAGAAGTTGCTGAGCATTATATAAGACCTCTATCACTTACCCTCAATATGGATGTTAATACCATTCAGTTAAGCACTGGAAAACAGGGACAAATTGTGGGAAATTTAACATTGCTGAGTGTGATTGCTTTAGCTTGTTTGTTTGTAAACAAGGTCTAGAATTGACGGAGCTATGAATCAAAATAATAGGACTGGCATTTGAAAATTAAAACTTAAAATTACAAGTTGGTAAATTAGAAAAACAAGTGACATTAAGGGTCAAATTCAAAATACTGAAACTTCCCAAAAAAGGCTAAGAGAAGCAGAAGAAGGAGATGATTGGACCAAGGTGGGCATAAATAGAAATACAAAAAAGGGAAGGAAAGCAACAGAATTTAAATTACCAACAGAAAATAGATTTACTCCCTTTTTAAAGTTAGACAGGCTGGCAAAACAGACACAGGAAATGATGGACATTTGCAGTGACACAAATCCCAAATGCTAGTACAGAAAGTGAGCAACGGGCTTCAGTGACTGATAATACTAAATAGTTATAAGATGCACCAAACAAAGTAGAATCAGAAAATGAAGTAGCCATCTTAGACACCTCCAGTTTGGGAACACAGAGTCACCAGCGAAGAGGTGAGGAAAAAAATAGTGATACTAATGCTAGAACAAATGATGGGGAACAGGCAGAAACTGTGAATTCAGATATTGAAAGAGACCTCAACTCTGTTATGGATACTGAAACTACTGCACAGTTACCAACAGAAATAATAATATTAGGGGATTCTATATCTAAATTAATTGATAAATTCACTACTAGGATAAATAAGGAAGAAATTATCAGCAGCACCTTCCCTGGGGCTGGACTACAGGATATCCAGGAGATGGTGCCTAATTTAATTAAGACAACAAATGAGACAAGATTAGTAATGTTCCATAATGGAACAAATGATGAGAGGAAAAGAACAGAAAATAATATTTTTGATGATTTCCAACAAATTCGCAAAACATTAATAAAAATAAATGGTGATGCAGTGGTCTCAGAAATTCTGCCAGTCTCATGGCATAGCCAGTATTGAAATAGGAAAATCATAAGAATTAATAATAACTTAGGGAGGCAATGTCTGATGAATGACATCAAAAACATTAAAACATGGGAAAAGTTTTATGGGAGATATGACCTTTTCTGCAAAGATGGACTACATTTAATAAAAAAGGTAGCAGACATTTGGGAAACAAATTCTATTCAATTATCAAAGATAATAATTTAAACTAAGAAATGTGGGGAGATGTACGAAGTCCTTTGAAACCTCTCATTTAAGCCATCAAGAAGGAATCACACTGCAGACAACTAGAACTAGGAAAAGACAGGATCAAAAAACAACTAAAACCCTCCTCATAAATGCACAAATAAATTGACTGACTTAGAAATATTACTCATAACTTACAACATTGACATATGTGGAATAACAGAGACATGGTGGAGGAAGGATCATTGGGACAAACAAATTACAGGATACAACCTATTTCATAAAGAAAGGAGGGCAAGAGAGGAGGGGAATCACAGTGTACCTCAAAGACACACTGTTAGGAAATGAGCTAGAATTACCAAAGGAGATTGGAGAAAACATAGAGCACATCTGGGTTCAAGCTAATATTCTCAATAATAGAGCTATTCCTGTGGGAGTCTGTTATAGGTCCCCAGCTTTAGGCAAAGAAAATAACGATAGATTCTTGGAAGTATTAACACACACATGAGATCTGGCCCTAGAACTTTAATCCTGGGAGACTTCAATTTGGCCCATGTCAATTGGACTAAGTATCTGAGAAGCATTACTCTCAAACAATCATATATTGATTTTGCCTTAAGCAATGGCATGGAGTAACATGTGAGAAACAGCACAAGAGGCTCAAATATACTGGATTTGGTATTAGCCAATTTGGATCATGATTTATTTGAATGTGAAGTTAAAGAACTGTTAATGAACAGTGATCACAACATGGTTCAGGTTACTATCAAGGGTAACTGGAATACACAAACCAGTATTACCAAGGTCAGGTGTTATGGCAAGGCCAAGTATGAACATATGAGAACCTTCCTAGCTTCTTGGAACTGGAAAAATTAAATCCATGGTCTTTCACTGGACAATATGTTACTTAAGATTAAACAACATCTAGATTACTGCATTACTAAATATATTCCAGAAGTAGTTAAATATAATAAACATGGAAAAATACCATTTTGGATTAATAAGAGTATTAAATGGGATATACAAAAAAAAAGTCATATCAAAAGTACAAATCAAACCCCTCTGATATAAACTGGACCAAATATAAAGATAGACTAAGAAGGACTAAGAAACTTATCAAAAAAGCCAAAAGAGATGAAGAATATAAACTTGCAAATAACACAAGAGATAACCATAAATCTTTCTTCAATTACATTAGTGGACTTAGAGGAGGTCAACAAAAAGTGGGACCACTGTCCTTTGGGGATGCGTTAATTGAGGATGAAAGCAAAATGGCGTGTCTGTTTAATTCCTTTTTCCTATGTGTCTATCAGTTCAAATATGACTGTGAGCTCCCTACTGGAACTTTATCCCTAGCTCCAGATAACACTCATATCATTACTGTTAGTGCAGTTAAACAAAAACTTGACCGGAAAAAAAATATTTAAATCTCCTGGACCTGATAACTGATTCATGATAACTGAATCCTGGCTTATGCCCTCGATCCCAGACAAATCTATCAGCATTCCGGGATACAATACTTACAGCTGTGATAGGCCATCTAGAGGAAGAGGGGTCATAATATATGCTAAGAGCAAACTTGTAGTCACAGTCATTAATTGCACCTCGAAGACTCAAGAATTTGAATGCCTGGCACTAAAATTATCCCTTTCCAATGAGAAGTCACTCCTCATTGCAGCCTGCTACAGACCCTCGTCTGGTGGCTTGGCCCTCCTACCACATCTCCAAAGCCTAATTAACTCAGATAACTCAGAGTGTATCCTTTTGGGGGATTTCAATTTGAATTGGAATGATGACAGTTCCAAGAAACTGAAGGATCTCTGTGATGCAGTTGATCTGGTGCAAATAACACCTGCAAACACCAGACCTAACAGAAAATATCCTGAGCGTAGCTCTCTCCTGGACCTCATGCTAGTGAACAAGCCACATAACATTTCTCATGCTGGGGTGTTCTTCAATGATATAAATGACCATTGTGCTACTGCCTTCATTAGTCACTCCCTACGAACAAAATCAGCTGGCAAATTCAAATTGAAACGAAGCATGAAAAAGTTCTCCCAGAATGAATTCCTGAAAGATCTAAGTAACATCAGATGGCAGAATTTCTATCTAGCTCCCTCCTTTAGCGAGGCATTTAATATCTTTCATAGCCTCTTAATGGGTCTAATAGACAAACATGCCCCGCTAAGGCTGATCACATCTAAAAAAAGACCCCCTGGTTGGTTCTCTCACATCTTGAAGAAAGCGCTCAAGGACAGGGAATACTGGTTGAAAACAGCGAGGAAATCTCACCTGGAGGCAGATTGGTTAGCATTTTACACCTCTAGAAATACCTGTGCCAAGCTAATTAGATCTGAAAAAGCTAGATTTTTCCAAGCAGAACTAGAAGCCAACAAAAACAACTCAGCCAAATTCTGGAACATCCTTAGAAAGGTTGAAGGTCACTCTGCTGATACATCACTCCCAGCCAAAATTATGTCCACTGGATTCACCTACACAGACAGAGCCGATATACTAGAGCAGTTACATGAGCACTTTGCCACCGTGGGGCTAGCTTTTGACACCTCACCTATCAACAAAATCAACCCACTGGGTGACTCTGATGCTGACTCTAATGTTAATCCTAACCCTAGCCTACCTTATTCTAACACTTTCAGCTTCCATACAATCACATTTAAACAAGTAGAGGACCTACTACTATCCCTGGACACTATAAAGAGTGCAGGTGCAGACAACATCAAACCTTACTTCCTAAAGCTTGGCTATCTCTATTTGACCGCCCCCATTACCCACTTATTCAACACTTCACTGAAACAAGGAGAACTTCCTTTGTTATGGAAAACTGCCTACATTCTACCATTATTCAAGTCTGGGGATTTGTGCAATCTAAATAATTATCGGCCTATATCTATACTATCTGTCCTGTCAAAACTTCTTGAAAAAATTGTCAATGTCCAAATTAGAGAACAGCTGGATTTGCATGAACTACTAAACCCTGCACAATCCGGCTTTAGTGCCAGACACAGCACTGTATCTGCACTTGCGAAAGTAACCACAGATTGGCAAATTGCTCTGGATTCTAAGAAGCATGTGTTTACCCTTTTTCTTGATCTTAGTAAGGTTTTTGATACTGTGGACCACAACATCTTGCTTACAGCACTGAGCAATATCAGACTCGATAGTCCTGCAATCAAATGGTTCTCCAACTACCTCACCAACAGGTTACAATAAGTCAAAGCTGCAGGTGATCTGTCTTCACAAAAAAAAATTCTACGAGGTGTTTCCCAATGTTCCATACTAGATCCAATCCTATTTGCAATCTACATCAATAACCTGGACTCTCATCTCCTATCAGCTAATGCTCATATATTTGCAGATGATACCGTACTATATACCACAAATTCTTCATTGGACATGGCCCACGTGAACTTACAGCAAGACTTCATTACTCTCCAACATAATCTCATCAAACACAAACTCCTCCTCAATGCCAAAAAGACTAAAGCCATGATCATCTCACCAAAGGCAGTCCCCGGACCAACACATATTCCCCAGATTCTAACGCTTTTAGATGAACCTCTTGAAATAGATGAAACCTTTAAAAACCTAGGATTCTGGCTGGATAACAAGCTTAACTTTCTGTACCACCTGAATGAAGTCTCAAAGAAATTAAGACAGTGGCTAGGCTTATTCTATCATATTAAACATCTGCTCACCTTAGAAGCTAGAAAGAGACTAGTACAATCCACATTCTTACCCATACTGGAGTATGTTGACTTTCTCTACATTCATTGTCCCTCAACAGTGCTCAGCAAACTCAACAATCTTTACCACCGGCCCTAAGATTTATCTTCAACCTACTCCTTCATATTCACCACTGCCTACTGTACCAGGAATTGGGTTGGCCCTCACTTTCAACTAGGAGGAAAATAAATTTCTCTCCTCTGGCTTTATAGACCACTTTCCAATAATCTTCCTACATACATTTCAAGCCTCTTCAAATGGGCCAAAGGATTTTATGGCCTGAGACATTTCTCTATACTCTGCTTCCAGATTCCTAGAGTAAAAACAACATATGGCTTGGTCGCAATCAATTTTTCACTCCCATCATTATGGAATACCATGTAAAGCTCATTAAAACTTTCCTCACTTCCAGGCCTATTCACATTTAAAGATTTGCTAGCCGTACTTTCGAAGGAAACCTGCAACTGGTTTAGACGACCCTGGACAACTAGCATCAGGTCCCTCTCACAAATTCCACGATTAGAATCTCAATTAAGATACTTTCCTACAAGGGACAACCAGCTCTTTTAGCCTATTCTCTCTTACTCTGGCCCTCTTCATCCCATCATCTCCCTTTAACACACCTTTTCCCCTGTCTTTCCTCTCCCTGCTTACCACCAACAAACTGGAGACAGTCTAGGATTTTTTGCTCTTCTTCTTTGCCTGTAAACTTTTTTATGAATTACATTTGTTCACAGCCATGGCAGGCCAGTAGGTACTGGCCTATTGAGCTTTATATGTACAATGTTTTCATATTATTGAGTTTACCTCATCTGTGATTATGTATTGTATTGTATTGTATTGTACTAATGTTCAGAATCACCTTGAAAATGAGCTTGCTCAATGGTGTTTATGCCTGGTTAAATAAAGTGATTGATTGATTGATTGATTGATTAACTTCCACCCCAGATTATTAAAATAGCTATTGAGTGAACTTGTGGGACCATTAGCTATGTCATTTACAAAATCCATATCTATGGTCAGAGTTATTCCCGAATGGAAAGAAGCCAATATTATGCTAATATACAAAAAGGATCAAGAAATGATTTGAGGAATTACAGGCTGATTAGCCTGACATCTGTTTTGGGGAAAGTTATGGAAACATTATCCCTGAGCTACACAAATCAATCAGATTTTATAATAAGGCCTGGAAGACATACAGTATAGAAATACAAAACAGTTAGACCACCAGTTGAAGTATAAAGAACTATGAAATAGGTGTCAGTCAGCCATACATGCTGGTAAGGCAGAATTTTTTAAACGAAAATTAACGGAAGATAACAGTAATACACAGGCCACCTGGAAAACCCTTGACACTAAAATGGGCAAATTTAAAGGGACAGAAAACTATGTATTAGAAAAGGAAATATCTTTAACTATAGATCCAAATGGGGTTGCTGAAGCTTCTAATACACATTATTCTAATTTGGAGAAGTTTAGACCAAGTTTGCAAGACCAGTATGGGGGAATGGGTGTTTCCACTATGCTTCCCCCAATATAACAACCTTTGATGGGGGTAATAATGGTATTATTCCAAATTTTTTTCTCTGTTATTTGGCAGCTAACAACGTATTCAATTACGTATCTAAAATGAATCCAAAACCAAGTCTTGTATTAGACAATATAGATTTCAGGATACTAAAAAAGGTAATTCACCACTTTGCTCCATTATTAACTAAATTGGTTAATTTCTCCCTGTGTCATGGTGTTTTCCCAAGATAATGGATGACTGCTATAGAAAGGCTCATATTCAAATCTGGTTCCAAAACAAATAATAATTATCATCCAAGTTCATTACTTTCACCACTCTCGAAAATATTGGAGAAAATAGTGTCAGACCAGGTGATGGAGCATCTAGAGAAATATGAGCTCTGTTCGGAGTCTCAACATGGTTTTAGGCCTAAACATAATACTAAGACTGCCTTGGTGAGATTCACAGGTCATGTCATCAAAGCAATTAATGATGGAAAATACATTGCTTCGGCCTTTGTGGACTTCACCAAGGCATTCAACCTGGTGGACCATGCAGAGCTCTTAGACTGTTGCCTAGTTTCCATCTTTCTGACAATGTAATCTTCTGGTTTGGAAATTACCTTTTCAATCATAACCTGAGAACCCTTATAAATGGTTATTTTTCTACAGAATCAGCCTTAAGGTGTGGAGTCCCCCAGGGCTCCATAGTTGGTCCATTATTGTTTTCACATTTTGTTAATTCATTGTCACATCTATTTACACATACAGAATTCATTTCATAAGCTAACGATGCTGTTCTTTTTTTTTCTGGGTATAATTTACCATTACTTCAAAAAACGTTACAATCTGACTTCAGTAGGTTACACCATTGGTTTGAAACACATAATTTAGTGTTAAATTTGGTAAAAACAAAACTATGGTCTTTTCCAGTTCAAAGAAATCATCTGCTTTTGCTCTGTCCTTAAATGACAATATGGGAAACCCCACAGAGCAAGTAACAGTATTTAAATATCTAGGTCTGATATTTGATACACATCTTTCTTTTGAGCAACACATTGCTGATATAATAAATAAACTTCATAGGAGACTTGGTTTCTTACATAGAAAAAACAGAAATCTTCCAAATGAATCTAGGCATATTGTTACACACAGTCTGCTATTGTCTTTATTAGACTATAGCTCAGTAGTTTATTCATATACTTCAGAAAAAATGATGTCCAAACTTCGTACCACATACCATAGTATATTACGTTTTGCTACTAGTCAGCCTAGGTTGACACATCGTCATCTTTATAGTTCATTTAATTGTCTGATCGTGACTGAACAGTTCAATTTTCGATTACTATTGTTCATGGATAAGATACATTTGGGTTTGTTACCTAAAATCTTAATCATTATGTTTCCTTGGACACACAAGTTGACACAAGGTTGCAAAATAGAAATTCCTTTTTAATCCCTGTTTGTGACACTAGGTTTGCACAAAATTCCTTAGCCTTTTCTGCAGTTAAGCTATATAATAGCTTACCCAGTGCTGTTGTCAGCTGCTTAAAGTTAGCTACTTTTAAGACAAATCTCAGAGGTTATATGATGTCAAATTCATCTTGTGAGTGTTTTTTATGCAAGCAATAATACCCGACAGGGTGGGCGGTATTGGGCAATACCGGACCGCCCAGGGGTGTAATGAGGCCCGACGCCGCAGGCGGAGGGCCTTATAGCCCCTGGAAGAACTGGTATTGCCCAATACCGTCCACCCTGGAGGGTATTATTGCACTGAAAATGGCACTGTTAAAGAATGTAAGTTTAATTTAAAAAATTAACTAAAAATTAGTTTAAAATAACTTTTATAATAAAAATAGTTCCTACGCTTCATTTGACATGGTACATCTGCACACTGCACTCTATGTTAGTGTACACACGTCCTTGTTGTACTGTCATGGAAATAAATCACAAAAATAAAACAAAGATAGTAGATAAAAAATGGTGAATCTTAGTTACTGAAAAGAACCAAGCAAATGGAAGAACTGTGAGAATAGCTCGACCCTAATGCCAAATGATTGCCAGAAGTGGACTGCATGACCTGGAAGTATGGGAAGGGCTGCACAGCAATGTACTTTTAAACAGATTATTGAAGACAGCTCCCTCCCCAAAGTTACATTCTGCAATTTTCTTTTTTATTATTCACTTTCATGGTAGTGCTGTTGGAAGATGTGCAGTTTTATACAGTAGTGTCAAAATGTACTGCGAGCAGGACTAAGGATCAGGTGACAGTTGTAGTGGAGTTGGTGACCTGGCAGCTGTCTGAGTTTGCAGTCAGAGGTAAGACGTTAAAACAAAAGGAAAAAGGTTTCTTCTGGAGATTAGGAAACAAAATGAGGATGTGGCACAGGCTATGGTAGCTGAGCTCTGATATGCACCTCACCTTTTGTGTGTAAACAATCATTTTTAATCATCCTCGGAAATCTGTGAGAGCGATAGTGTGGTCTGCAACCATGAAGTTGTTGAGTATGGACACAAGGTCCGTAGATTTTGAATGAAATATGAGCTGGAAAGAGAAATGCAGATTTGTATGATTTGCACAGGCTTTCAGTGATCAGCTGCGGGACTGAGCAGGGTATTAATAAAAAAGTGACCAAAGAGATCATTGACAGGATGGAGGGGGGGGGTAGAGATGTACTACGGGTTGCTGGACTGTACTGCTTGCATTGTGTTTGAACCCATTCAGTGCCGTTATTAAATTACATAGTTCATGTTTTTTTTTAACATCAACAAAAGACACATGATTTGTGGTCTTGTTAGGAAGATGGCACAGAGCATTGTAGGAACAATATCTCTCGCTAAGGGACAGGAAAAAATGGCAGCATTTTGAAATTTAAATTTGGTGCTTACAGCCAATTAGGAAACTGGGTTGGCACTAGGATACTTCCATGGGTGAAGGGGCATTATAGACTGGTACTTTTCATTTTCTGGGCATCTATTGAAAGTTAATGTACCCCCCGGTAAGGGTACTAGCCAATCAGATGCCAGGAAATAAAAAGCCCATTTTCTAAGATTGTACATTTATATGTACTGTATATGTGTTTATTGTATTTGTTAGCTTTGTTTTTTGAGTTGTTGTATGTATTGTATCTAAGCACTGGACATATGTGAAAATGGGCTTTTAGCCCACAGACCCTTCAGTATAAAATAAATAAAATGAAACATTTCTAAAAGAATTACTGGAAAATCATATTATAGAAAATGGATTAGGAGACAGCACAGCACAATTTTACTGAACGAAGATCATGTCAAACCAAACTCCTCCAATTGTTTGAGCGCATCAGCAGTGCATTGGATAGTGAGCTCCCTGTTGATATTATATATCTAGATTATACTAAAGTGATCAATTTAGTACCCCATAAAGAACTCTTGGAAGAATTGGTAAAATACAACTATAGCCCTAATATCATTGGATGGGTCAGTTCATGGCTAGACAGCAGAAAACAACATGTCTTGATCAGAGGGCATAGTTCAGATTGGGGAACTGTCACTAGTGGGATCCCTCAGGGATCCGTGCTGGGACCAACCCTCTTTAATATTTATGTGTCATCCATGGTAACCTCACCAGTAACTTAGATATGCAAGTTTGCAGATGACACAAAGGTTGGGGCCAAAACAGAAAAAAGATGAAGCAAGTAAAAAAATGCAGTCTGATTTAAACAAAATAGTAACCTGGGCAAAAGAACATAAGTTAGTCTTCAATGGGATAAGTGCAGAGTGATGCATTTAGGAAGGAACAACAGAATGTACCATTATTACATGAATAATGCTGAACCAGGTCAATATCTGACATGGAAAAGAGCCTGGGAGTCATTATTAACAACACACTATCCTTTAGCGACCAAACCAGGGGGATCGTAAGCTGGATAAACAGGATGCTGGGATGCATTTTTAGGCATGTACAGAGTAGGGCTAGAGCAGTGATAATGCCCATGTATGGTGTACTTGTTAGGCCCTACCTGGAGTATTGCTGCCAGTTCTGGGCACCATATTAAGCAAGGAATGTCTCCTTATTGGAGGTGGTCCAGCATAAAGTGCCTAAGAGGATAGTTGATATGGGACATTTGTCATATGGTGAGAGACTAAGGGAGTTGGGGTTGTGTTTGCTTGAATGTAGGTGTATGAGGGGAGATCTCTACTTGGTGTATAGAGCCTTTACAAATGTGGATATTATGGAGCTTACAGATTTAGAAAGGAAACATATTAATATAGAATTAAGAGGGCATGAATTTCAGCTAAATGGTGATATATTCAAAACCCAGAGGAGAGGGCATTGGTTTAACTAAAGAGTGGTCTCAGTGTGGAACTCATTACCCGAAAATATTATGAACAGCCCAATGATGGGGGAGTTTAAATCATCAGTTGATAGATACCTGTGTGGGAGTAATGTCCATTGATTACTGGCGAGTCAAATATGGCTAACACTTGAAGACTCAATTATTTTTCCTATGAATCCTATAAAATGTCAAGGTGAGAAGCCACCTGAGGACCAGTGATCACTGTACGGTGTGGTTCAATATAAGGACAGCTGCTGAATCAAACTACACAAGGAGAAGAGTCCTGGACTTTGCTCAGGGATGACGTGGTGGGGAGGGGAGGGATGGGTTTGGTGGAGAAACAGTGGGCAAAGCTAAAAGGGACCATAGTGAAGGCAATAAGCCTCTGCATCAAACAAGTGAGCAAAATCAAAAAGGAAAAAAGAGACCACTATGGTTCTTAAAAGAGATGGCTGAAAAGGCAAAGCATAGCATACAGAAGGTATAAGGAGATGCAGAGCGAGAAGGATGGGGAGGTGTATCATGGGAAACAAAGGGAAGCAAGGAAAGCAGTAAGAGCACAAAGGCACAAACTGAAGAGAGAATAGCCTAGGAGGTAACAAAAGGGAGCAAGACATTTTTTAGATACGTAAGTGAAAAGAGGAAGACCACGGGTGGGACTGTAAGGTTAAAAAGGGAAGAGAGAAACTGTGCAGAGGAAGGCAAGGAAAAGGCAGACATTTTGAACAAATACTTTTGTTCAGAGTTCACAGAGGAAGAAAAGGGGAGGGGGACACAAAAAAGTAACAGAAACCTTGGAGGAAGGGAGGTGGACACTAGTTCTTTCTTCACGAACATAGTCCTGAAGGAACTCACAAATTTGAAGGTGGACAGAGGAATGGTGCCAGATGGGATGCATCCAAGGGTATTGAGAATGCTCAGAGAAATACTGGCTGCACCTCTGACAGTCCTATTTAACAGCTTACTGGAAACAGCCAGGAGTAGTTCTGGAAGACTGGAGGAGGGCAGATGTAGTCCTACTACACAAAAGTGGTAGCAGGGAGGAGGTTGGCAGTTCAGTCACCCTGACATTTGTGGTGGGAAAGTTGATGGAATTACTGCTGAAGGAAAGGATTGTGTAATGTCTGGAGCCAGTGGGTTACAAGACACAAGGCAGCATGGTTTCACAGGGGGAAGTCGTGTCTAATGTATCTAATAGATTTCTGTGACTAGGTGACAAATGATTTAGATCAGAGTTGAGCAGTGGATGTGGCCTATCTAGATTTCAGTAAGTTTTTTGACACCATTCCACACAGGAGACTAGTAAGCAAGCTGGGTTCAGTAGTTTAGGAGTGGGTCTAAAGATGGTAAACTGGATAAAAGAAATCGGCTAGTGGACAGGTGACAGAAGGTGGTGGTAAATGTAGTCTACTCTGGGGAAGGGAGGGTGGCCAACAGGGTGTCTCAGGGATCAGTGTAGGGACAAGTCCTCTTTAATGTATCATCAGATGAAAATAATTAATGTAATGTTATCTGTTTCTCTTTGTCATCACTGATAATGACTGTACCTGGCTGTATACTGTTCAAATGTTTGTTCTCACCTCATGCTGTGTCATGAAATACTCTTTAATGTTGACTCTGGTCTCCCCTGTCTGTACTCTCCCGGGTCGTTTTATTTTATTTATTTATTTATTTATTTCAATCTAGGATTACAATACCTTTGAGCCGAGGCTCTTTTACAAAGGTTCCATGTCAGCATGTGCAACAGTCATCATTTCTAGTTACAAACATAAAGTCACTGACTTACAGACATGTAATAACCAGTACAAAGACTTGAGCTATGAGCAAGACAAGGGGGGCTGATGGGGGGAAAAGTGAGGGTAGGAGATCAAGGGGGTAGGAGGTGCAGGGTAAGGGGAGTACAGGAGGTGGGTGGGGCAGTGGCAAGAGTGGAGATAAGGGGGGGAGGTGGGCGAGGGTGGAAGACAGTGCAGCCAGGGGGCCTTGTCGAGAGAATATGCCAGGTAAGGTGTTAGGGGTGCAAAGACTGATTGTAAGTGCTGGGTGCTGGGGCATGTGCAGCTGAATATAGGCAACATTGTTGTCTAGTGTACTTACCCGGTAAACAAAAACCAAATAATAATAAATAATAATGTCTTTATAAGTGATATTACAGAGGAGCTGGAAGGAAAGGTCTGCCTCTTTGCAGTGGACACCAAATTCTGCAGTAGGTTGGACACTCCGGGGGTGGGGTGGAAAGGATAAGCAGAGACCTGAGAAAATTAGAAAAGTGGGCAAGGGAATGGCAGCTGGGTTTGGGTTTCAATATGAAAAAAGTGAAAAATAATGCACTTAGGGCACAGAACTCCAAGGTCGGAGTACAGACTGAGTGGAGTTGTATTGATGACCACCAAGCAGGAAAGAAACCCTGGGGTAATCATACTGGATGACCTAAAGGCATCAAAGCAGTGCAACAAGGCAGTCAGGAGGGCTAGTGGGATGCTGGGTTGCATTTGGAGGAGTATCACCAGTAGAAAAAAGAGGTAATATTGTCTCTGTATAGATTGTGGCTAAGACCCCACCTAGAGTACTGTGTTCAGTTCTGGAGACAATATCTCTGGCAGGACATAGACAGAGTAGAGGCAGCCCAGAGGAGGGCAACTAAAATGGTGCAGGGTCCTCTTCAAAAGCCCTATGAGGCAAGACTAAATAACCTCAATATTTACACCCTGGAAAAGAGGAGGGAAAGGGGAGATATGATAGAGGGCTTTAAATACCTTATGGAGGTAAATAAGGTACAGGATGGAACTATTTTTCAGAAGAAAAGGTGTTCAAGAACAAGGGGACAGGTTATGAAGGAGAGATGCGAGGAAGTACTTCTTCACAGAAAGAGTAGCAGATTCCTGAAACAGTCTTTCAGTGAAGGTGGTTGGTTCAAAAATAGTGGTACAATTCAAGAATGTATAGGACAGGCACAGGGGAATTATAGTGGAAAGAAAGGGGGAAGGGGAGGGCTGGAGAGCAGGTAAGGTCTGCAGTAATAATGTAGTTAGGGAAAAATAGGCAAGCTGCATGGGCCAAGCAGTCCTTATCTGTCATCAAATTCTGTTTCTGTGCATTTGTGTTTGTGACAGTCGTGCAGCACACTCCAACATACCAGCAACACTATCCACCGACTTCCTTAATTTGGTAGGTCCAGAACATCATCCACAACAGCCAGTGACTCACTCATGCTGCCTCTGACATTGCCCATTCTGTCAGTAATTACAACCTGTCTCCAGAAAGGTTTGCACACACATGCAAATATAACATATCACCAATGTCATATACATGTCTCCTCATATCCTTTAGCAGTAACACACTTACCTACATGAGATGCCATGAATGTGCTGCTGCCAGCATGTCTTCTCTCCTGCTCTTACTCAATGATTATAGTTTTCCTTCATCACACTCCCAGAGTACATTAGACGATGTGAGCCTGCATCATGAATTTGTGTCATTTATGTAGCCACAAAAAGAGATACTGTTTTGAAACAATCAGGACCAAAGTTTCTACTTGCACTATGTCATAGCATTCATGATTCAAGAATGAACATATGATGTGAGTATGTTGCTACGTCTTTGTGATGCAGTTTTACACATTTTTACCCAGCTGCAGTTTTTGGGGGGCACCTTTGAAAATTCCACCTATTATTAGAACCACTGTTTTAAAATGTTACTGATGTGTGGCATTAGTTCGATCAATTTTGTAAGTAAATATGCTTGTTGTAACTCTCTGACCCTTACTTTTAAACCCTTTATGGTGTCACAAACATTTCACGCTTCCCTCTAGCATACCCTGATCGTCCTTTCTTTAGCAGATTTTTCCTGCAAAAGCATCAGAAGATATTAATGGGGGAAAGGAAGGAAGGACAATATTTTTAAAAAGTCAGCACATATCAGTATCTTGCTATCTGGCCTGATTCTCAGTTTGTGGAGATAGTACCATACAGTAGGTGTGACTACCTTGAGCAAGAACTCTCAGAGAGGGAAATCAAACAGTTGCTCCAAGGTACAGTTTGAGTGAATAGTTTATGGCTTTCATCTGCTCTAGCACTGACATCCGGAGTGGAGTGGTATCACGCATGCCTCTCACAAATGATGTATGGTAACAGTGTACAAAAAGCAGACAGTACAAGGTGCAGCCAAGGTTAGAAATCTTTGGAATGCACTAGTGCTCTAGATATCACTAGTGAATTGCACATAACCCTGCTTTGCCACCTACAGAAGTGTCACCACCTGCATGCATACTGCCCCATACATACTGAGGAGATCATGCCTGAAAAATGTGAAGCGTGGCGAAATACTACATTTGGGCCTTCATTCACGCAACAGTCTTCATAAGCTAATGTTTTCTGTGACAGAGAATGGCTGAAGATTATGAGCTATCATCTCTCCAATGAGTTGTGTGATTTGGCTAGAACTTGGGTGAGTAGATGGCAGTTTAGTGCAGGCATGTAATGACTTGGGCAGTGTAGTTTGTTTTTGACAGTGGTTGGAGTGGCACTTCTGAAACTGCACCAGTACCTGGTGATGCACCATTTGGGTGCTGTGGCTGCCATGGTAGCTGCATTACTTAAACAAACCATCTAATCCCACAGCTTCCCATATACAAATATTCCTGTTGCTACTGGCCTTCTAACCAGAATGAGGACTGGGAATGGCAGTTGCTGTAAGGAAGGTACCATGCTTATGTTTTAAATGATCAGCCAGAACACTGGTCCACTATGGTAGAGAAGACTTACTCACACTGATTGCAATATGCTTTTAGTGTATCTGTGATATCAGCTCTACGATTATCCCACACTGCAAATGATGTCTTTATTTCTTCAGTTTTTATTTTGCTACATGAATGGACTGCTCGGAGGGGGCTTCAAAAGGAATGAGTCAGTGACTATGATAGTATTTTTTTTATGCTATTGTGGTATAATGTGTCTTGGGGTAGCCTGATAAGGCATCAGCAGGTACCACAGTACTATGGGGCTGATCATGTTGTGAGGAGCTGAGGGTGGGGCTGGTCTTTAGATTTCCCTTCTTGATAAATTTTCTTTCTCCTCTCATGATGAACTCTGCTCCTCCCTGTCACACTCATCATCATCATCATCACTAGTCAGTGGCATAACCAACAGCAGATGTTCAAGCTCCTTTTGTTCTTTATCCTCCTCTCCCACATCAGCCTGCTTATGCCCTTCCCCCTGTTTTCCCCCCATTATTCTCTTCCCACACTTTTTCTTCTGCCTCTTGCATCTCTTTCTTTCTTGATTAAATCATCTGCTTTCCCCTGTGCTTTCTCCTTCTTCTCATGGGCTCCCCTCTCTCTTACAGTACCACCTCACTGGCATGACCCTGTACTGACAGCTCCATGTCCACATCCTCCTTACTTGCACTCCCTAGAAGCTGCTTTGTTGGCAATGCTACTATGAGGTTGGTATGCCTTTCCCTTTTCCAGTCCTTGCCCTTTCTCCAATGAATAACTCTCTGTTGACACCATAACCATAGTATCCATACCAGACCCAGACTCAATGTTACCTCTCTTATACAATTAACTGAGTAGCAGCACTGGATTGGGTCAGCATGGTACTGATACTGATGCATCATTTAGGTGCAGGACCATTATATAGTGCTGCAAGGAAGACTGGCAATTGTCCAAGTCCATGCACATACACAGGTGGCTGTGACGGCAGCTTTTGTCATGTTTATGATACAAGATGGAGGGGGGTGGGCTTTTTCTTTACAAATCTGGCTGGCTGAAATTCTGTCCTGGGCGGGGGAACTGGAAGCACTGACAAGAGAAAGAGGGGGAGACCACCGTTCTTCTGGATTACTTGGGGTGGTTTCATCACCAGATGCACTGGAAGACCAGCAGAAAAAACTGACTGCAGTAGAAGTAGAACCAGTAGATGTCTGACTAATAAACCAAGTTTTTTTTTTTTTTATGGCTGTACAATCACATGTACAACCCTAGTCCTCCTCTCAGGTGTAGCCCCAGCTCAACCACTGTGACTCCCACCGACTGCCCCGACTAATTCTTCACCAGCACCACTTGCAGAACTAGCATATGATGGAACTGGCATGGTAGAATCTTCCCTGTTCCTTTCCTTCGCTGCATCCCTTTCTCCTTTAGTTCTTTTCTCATGATTTTTACATGACTTGATGATAGATGCCCACACAAGTCCACTGTCCACTCTGACACACCCTCATCCTTACCTTCCCATAGAGACCTGCTAAGCAGCCCACCAAAATGCAATGCATTGTCACAGATTCCTGCTTGACACAAGGGCTCAGCTGCCATTGAAATTGCCCTGTTTCCTGCAGTAGCTCTGCAGAATTCTTCAGTACTCTGCATTGCATCTTAGTGGGAACCACTGTCATTTTTACATTCACTTGCGCGCATGCGCAAGGAACGTTTTGGGAGAGTAGCACACTTTGGAGGTGTGCCTCTCCCTTTCAATCCACTGCTCCGTTGAGCAGGTGTGGCGGTCCTGCACCAATGGGTGCGGGAGCTATGTATGACAGCGGTGGTCTTCTCTTCAAAGAAAACCACCGCTGTCACAGAGCACTCGCCACACGCCTGCCACGCCACGCCCACTCCGCATCACGCCACCCCCGCCACGCCACCTCCCCAAAGCTTTGGTGCCACGCTAGAGCCCACCCCAGTGTGGCAATGTCCCAGTTGTTTGCCGGACGGGGTGCCCAATCCCCGTCGGCTCCACAGCCCCCCCAAGCCATCCTTCTGCCATGCTGGGAGCCCACCCTAGCTTGGCAAACGTCCCGCGTTGTTTGCTGATGGGGATGCCCAATCCCCTGTCAGCTCCTCGGCCCCCCAAGCCATCCTTCTGCCATGCTGGGAGCCCATTCCAGCATGGCAAACATCCCACGTAGTCTTTTTTCTTGTTTTCACCTGTAATGCAAAAACGGTCCCAAGGCGCTTCTCCCAGTCCCCCTCCCACAATCTGCACCTACCCACTGCGCACCCAGCCTCCCCACACCCCCCTCACCCCATACTTACATCCAGAGCTCGGCGCAATGATCTTCAGTGGACCGGGAACACGCCTGCACTCTTCAAAGCCGACCGCAAACTGAGAAATGCCGGTAAGCTGTATAATGGGCTGAGATAGGGGTTTTCAACTTATTGCATATCTCAGGCATTTTTGAATTTTGCACAAATTTTCAACATGGGTTTTGGGACCCCTTCTCATGAATGATTTCACTGTCATGGCGTTATTCGGGCCGAAGGGTGATTTCACAGTCACTGCGCAGTCACTGCGCAAAATCACCCTTCGGGCCTGAATAATGCCATGACAGTGACATCATTCATAAAAAAGGGTCCCAGAAACCCCATGTTGAAAATTTGGTGCAAAAATTCCAAAAAATGACTGTTTTACGAGCGTGCGTTGCGCAGTTCGTACGCAGGCTCGTAAGTTCAGCAATTTTCAATATTTTCACTCCAGATTTTCAATATTGCCATTTTACCACACCTCCTTAAGAGCAGTACAGCTGTCATTTTTCCCATCCTGCCCAAAATGTGTTTCCACCCATGTAGCGCACAATGGCGCAGTCGGTGTGCAAAATCAATATATGGGACACATTAAGAAAATCACAGTGTCACTGTTCATTAGCAGAGATCTTAAAATGGCTATGTTGAAAATTTGGTGAAAAAATTCCTACAAATAACTGTTTTACCAGCGTGAGTTGTGCAGTTCCTACGCATGCTCAGACGCTATGAATTTTCAATATTTTCACCCAGATTTTCAACATTGCCATTTTACCACACCTCCTTATGAGCAGTACAGCTGTCATTTTCACATCCTGCCTCAAAACGTGTTTCCGCCATGTAGTCACAATGGCGCAGTCGGTAGTGTAAATCAATGTGTGTACATAGTAAGAAAATCACAGTGACACTGTTCATTAGCAGAGGTTTTAAAATAGCAATGTTGAAAATTTGGTGAAAAAATTCCTAAAAATGACTGTTTTATGAGCGTGCGTTGCACAGTTCCCACGCACGCTCCTAGGTTTGCGAATTTTCAATATTTCCACTCCAGATTTTCAACATTGGCATTTTACCCCACCTCCTCATGAGCAATACAGCTGTCATTTTTCACATCCTGCCCAAAATGTGTTTCCGCCCATGTAGCGCACAATGGCACAGTCGGCATGCGAAATCAATGAATGGGACACATTAAGAAAATCACAGTGACACTGATCATGAGCAGAGGTCTTAAAATGGCTATGTTGAAAATTTGGTGAACAAATTCCTAAAAATGACTGTTTTACGAGTGTGCGTTGCGCAGTTCCTATGCACGCTCGTAAGTTTGCGAATTTTCAATATTTTCACTCCAGATTTTCAACACTGCCATTTTACCACACCTCATATAGAGCAGTACAGCTGTCATTTTTCACATCCTGCCCAAAACATGTTTCTGCCATATAGTGCACAATGGCGCAGTCGGTGTGCAAAATCAGCGTATGGGACACAGTAAGACAATCACAGTGACACCGTTCATTAGCAGAGGTTTTAAAATGCCAATGTTGAAAATTTGGTGAAAAAATTCTAACAATGACTGTTTTACGGCGTCGTTGCACAGTTCCCACGCTTGCCTTTCATTCAGGTTTGCGAATTTTCAATATTTCCACTCCAGATTTTCAACATTGCCATTTTACCACACTTCCTTATGAGCAGTACAGCTGTCATTTTTCACATCCTGCCCAAAACGTGTTTCCGCCTATGTAGTGCATAATGGGGGTAACAAAAAGGTCATGCTGAAAATTTATTGTGCAAATACCAGCAATCGCACAGGGCATTAGGGTAAAGCACCATACGTGCCAAACACCACTGCAAATACCTGCAAGCGAACGTTCGGCATTGACAAATGCTTGTTTTTTACTGCAGCAGCCTAGTTCACATAGTTTTCACTCACATGAATAAAATAAAAAAAAATAAAGATAGATTCTATGCCCTGCACTAATAGCAGTCAATAAAATAAATACCTGTCAAATAAATCCTTAAAGGCCCCCCCCCAGATCTTTCCCAGTCTTCTAAATTTACTTTGCCGTGCTTCTGTTACGGGGACAGAAAACTAAAGCAAAAAATAAAGATGGATTTTTGTACCATACATACCACCATTACTCAGTAAAAAAGTATTTGTCAAATAAATCCTTTAAAAATACCCCCTTCGCCTTTCACGGTCTGCTAAACACACTCTGTCCTGCTCCTGCTGCAGGGCCTGCAGCTGCAGAGCAGGCTGATATGGTACTCTCTCCTCTTGTCTGCAGCACAATTTTACTAGCCTGCCTGTCTGAAACTACAGTTAAATGTAGCAACTTAGCTAATTGGAATCATAATGCATGATTCTTTAATGATTTCTAATGTTTTCTGATCAAACATCACTCTTTATCACATAAAGGAGCTCCATCACTAGCCAGGTGAGACAGTGAGAGCTAGAAATGGTACAGAGTGTGCACTGCACAAGGAGTTCTTGGTCTCCTGTATTGCTGAGGGACTACTACAGGTCATGTGGCTTGCCAATAACTTAGGCATTCTCAGTGTGCGCTCCTTGTAAAAAGTGTTATGTCATAAAGTCAAAGTGCTTGAACACCTCAGGAATGACCTGGTACGGGGGGATGGCCTGGGAGGGGTAGAGTAACAGTAGGCTTGCTATGAGGGAGCATAGTAAAGGCAACAAACCTCTGCATCAAACAAGTGAACAAAAGCAAGTAAAAAAGAGACTGCTATGGTTCTCAAATGAGGTGGCTGAAAAGGTAAAGGCAAAAGGGTAGCACTCAGGGTTACATGTGATAGCGGTGAAAGCCTGAAGGCGACCGCCATTATTGAGAAGTCAAAGAGTGCAAAAACTTATTTCTGCACTCGGCACCAGCTACAACAAACAGCACGGGGACTTAGTTTTAAATGTTTTATGAGTGTAGCACTTCCACTTAAGGATTCTGATCTCCGGGGGTGGAAATATTTTAAAAAAAGGTTCTGGCCAGGTACAACAAAATGCACCAGCGCCCAGACCCGAACCCAGTACTCTGCCAACCAATGCTGCCAACCCACCCACCACACCACAGAGTCAGCTTGGCAACCCACCATGGCACCACTCTTCACATTCCCTCCCACCCCTCACTGTGCGTGCTTGCCCCCCTCATGAATACATATAATGACATCGCATCGCTATATTCACTGACCCCCCCCCAGGCCGGATGCCCTACCCTACGGTAGCCCTGGAGACATGCACTGGGAATTGGGTCACTGTTATTCTAGGCACCCAATCCCCAGCACTGATATCTTGTGCTACCACACTCAGAAGGTATAAGGAGATGGAGAGAGAGGAGAATAGAGAGGTGCATCAGGGGAAACAGAGGAAAGCAGGGAAAGCAGTAAGAGGTACTAAGACACAAACTGCAGTGAGAATAACCCAGGAGGTAAAAAAAAGGGACAAGAAATTTTTTAGGTATATAAGTGAAAAGAGGAATACCGAGGTGGGATTGAAAGGTTAAAAAGGAAGGGGGTGGGGGACTGTGCAGAGGAGGAGGACCAGGAAAGGCGGACATCATAAACAAATACTTTTGTTCAGTGTTCACAGAGGAAGGAGAGGGGGAGGGGCCACAAAAAAGTAACAGAAGCTTTGGAAGTAGGGAGGTGGACACTAGTCTGTTTTTGCAGGAAAGAGTCCTGAAGGAGCTCACTAATCTGAAGGGGGAGACAGTAATAGGACCAGGTGGGGTTCATGCAAGGGCATTGAAAGAGCTCAGGGAATTACTAGCTGCACCTCTGACAGTCCTGTTTAACAGCTCAGTGGAACAGAAGTGGTTCTAGAGGATAGGAGGAGGGTGAATGTAGTTCCACTACACAAAGGTGGTAGCAGGGAGAAGGCTTCCAATTATAGGCCAGACAGCCTGTCTTCAGTGGTGAAGAAATTAATGGAACCACTGCTGAAGGAAAGGATTGTGGAACATCTTGAATCCAGTGGGTTACAGGACCGAGGCAGCATGGTTTCACAGTAGGATGTTATGTCAAAATAATCTGTTAGATTTGTTTGACTGGATAACAAAGGAGTCAGATCATGGTGGAGCAGTGGATGTGGCCTACTTAGACTTTAGTAAGGTTTTCAGCACTGTTCCGCATAGGAGACTAGCTAGCAAGCTGATTAGCTTAGGAGTTGGTCTAAAGGTGTTAACTGAGTAAGAAATTGGTTTGGGGATAGGCGATAGAGGTTGGTGGTAAATGGAGTTCACTCTGAGGAAGGCAGCATGACCAGCAGGTGCCTCAGGGATCAGTGCTGGGTCCAGTTCTATTTAATGTCTTTATAAGTGACATTGCAGAGGAACTGGAAGAAAAGGTCTGCTTCTTTGCAGATGACACCAAAATCTGCAGTAGATCGGACACTCGGGGTGTATGGGGTGGAAAGGATGAGCAGAGACCTGAGAAAATTTGAGGAGTGGGTAAGGGTATAACTGCAGGGTTTCAATGCAAAAAAGTGCAAAATAATGCAGTTAGGGCACAGAAACCTGGTTCTACCATGTCACAGCGACAAGAAAACTTGAGACCGTCATTAGGGCGCCAGCACAATGCTGAAGGTGAACGTCACACCTGGCAATTGTGCTGCCTGACCCCATTGCACCCAATCCCCCAGGGCACATTCTGGCTGCTTGCAGGGGACACAGCCCTCTGCACACCACCATGGCCATCTGCAGAATGCATTGTCAATGTGTGCATACTGTATACCGTATACAGTACACACATATGCATTTTACGGCTGGCCATGATAGTGTGCAGTGGGCTGTGCTGATCATAGGATCATGCCAGGGATCAGGGAGGAATGGGGTGTTTGGGCAATGCCTGATGGGGTGAGGAGGGTGGGGAATACACTATACCACCAGGTACCTTTATTGCTTCATGCTTGGGTAAGATCAGGTATTGGGGGTGGTCCTATAGATCCAGGGCAGTTTTACCAAGAGACTCGGGGGAGATCAGAGATTGTTGGGGGAAGGAGGGTTCACTACACCACCAGAGATTATGTCAATGTTGGGAATCAGTGGGGCCACTAGACTACCAGAGTGATTAGTACAGTGTGGGTACCATTTCATATATAAGATACCTTTATTGCAATATGCTGCAATGACACCCCACCAGTGCCACATCACAGTGGCTGGTGCCTCTCTGTGCCCTGACACAACCCACTGCCTCCTCCCATGCTCTTATGACCCAGGGCCCCTCCTGGCATGAATTTCTTTACCCCCTAACATCCCAGCCCCTCTAGCATTGTGCCTGGTGGGGGGAGGGCTGGATCCCTGCAGCAATGTCTGCAGCTGTGCCACCTGTTTGGCATAGTTGTGGATGTGCAGCAAAACTGGAAAGTTTGGTGCATGGACCCTGCCCTTTGTAAAATCAGGTACAGGGTCCACGGTTCAATCAGAGTTTGCCACAGCCCTTAGATTAGCACAACTTGCATCAATCTAAGGGATCTTTGAAAATCCAGTCCCATATCTCCAGAAAGGCATAAACAGAATGGAGGTAGTCCAGAGGAGGGCAACTAAAATGGTATGGGGTCTGCATCAAAAGCCCTATGAGGAGAGAGACTGTAGGACCTCAATATGTATACCCTGGAAGAGAAGAGAGAGATGAGGGATATAACAGAGGCCTTTAAATATCCTATACCTCCTGGAGGTAAATAAGGTACAGGAGGGAAGTATTTTTCAGAAGAAAAGGTGTTCATGAACAAGGGGCATGCTGTGAAGCTGGAGGAGGTAGACTCGGGAGAGATGTTAGGAAGTACTTCTTAACAGAAAGAGTGGTAGATTCCTGGAACAACCTTCCAGTGGAGGTAGTGGAGGCGAAGACAGAGACAAGGTTTAAGAATGCATGGCATAAGAACAAGGGAATCATAGTGGAAAGGAATGCGGGAGGGAGAAAGAGTGGTAGATCAAGTATGGTCAGCGGTGATGATGTAGGCAGGGAAAAAGGGCATACTGGGTGGGCCAAGCAATCCTTATCTACTGTCAAATTCTATGGCTCTGTGTTTCTGTGCTGAAGGGAAACCAAGTTCCTTCAAATTGGCATCACAGGTGTCCAAAACATTGGATTTCGGCACAGCCGCAGAATGGAAATTCAGCATCAACTCGTTCTTACTTCAATTTTGAGAAAGCCCACTCCACTGACTTACGGTGATTAAAATAATAAAATTACATTTTCAAGAATTGAAATTCCAGGAACTGCACCGGTGATTGTTAGTTTAATTTCTAGATTTTACCAGGATTACACTGTTATTCTTTTAGCATGTGTATACATGATCAGAATAAAAGAAGGCTATATGTATACAGCATTAAAGAAGCCAATTGGAAATAGTTCAGGAAGCAATTCTTTAAAAATAGAAGTTTTATAGATTTACCTATCTGGTATAACATGCAACATTCTATTAATTTCTTTGTTTTCACCAGTGTGCAGGCATTCCAAATTCCAGAATTTTACTTCAAGTGAAAACTGAAAACCAGTGGCTTTGGTGATGAGTCTTTTCTGGGTTTAAGTTTCAAGTTTACTTTGGAAAAAGTCACTGACCAAAGCTCATTTAAAATGATTCTCCATTCATATAACAACTATTACAAAACAGTTATGATTTATTTAGGTAGATAAAAAGAAATGTCATAAAATACATAGCAAATATTACTGTCAACTTACACAGAGTTGTACATAGGGAATACACAACGGACTGCAGTGGAATATCACATTTATCTCCACTAGTGAGTGATACGACCCATAACTCACGAGTAGCAAAGCCACAAGTTAGTTATGCAGGTCTTACCACTCATGAGTGGAGATACAGTAAATATACTGCAACCCATTATGTATTTGATATGTACACCACGCCATTTGTAATGTTTTTACTTGTGTTTTAATTTGTTTGAGCTCAAAACTGCCTTTCTTTCCATTGTAAATTCTCTGTCTGGCCCATTGTTCTCTGTGTTCTATTTCCTGATTCTAAGTGGAAACAACATGTTCTAAGCTAAATAAATAAGGGATATGTGAGGGGCACCTGTGGGATAACCAAGTTATTTGAACAGTTGCCTATGACCTCAAGTAACCTCACGAGTGGCGAAGCTATGACTGAGGTTCACGAGAGGTCACAGGCAACTGTACAAATAACTTGGTTATCCCACAGGTGCCCTGGCATATTTAATTTATGCAATAGGGTGGACCTTGTGTATTGATTTATTTTTATATTTGTTTTCTGTGGTTTTTGTCTGTAAAGTGCTGATGCAGTTCAGTGTGCCTGCATTGGTTGAGGGTGCGAGTTAGAGGGAGTGTGACAGAGTGGAGGAGAACCAGTGTCAGCATCCTTTCAGGTGAATTTGAAGGTGTGGCTCATTTTTTAAATTTAAAAAGAAAAACTGAACAGCAAATGTAGGGGGAAGCAGGAAAGATCTACTGGTGTGTGCAACTTACTTGAGTTGGGAGACTGAAGAGCAAAAGTGAGCAAAATGGCAGGCTAGCAGCTGGAACTTGCGGTTGTATAACAAAAAAAAAGTACTGATTTTGTGTTTTTTTTAACTGTAGGACACAGCATCTGTAGTTGTGGGGATGTATGCAAATCTCTGTGGCAGGAACGTTTAAAGCAGGTTATAGTTACTGAAGTTCTGGCTGCTGCATGGGGGGGAGTGTGATGTAGACACTGTGCAGCTAAACGAAGGGTGACATAGTCACTGTGTAGATAAATAAATTTATCCACACAATGACTCAGATAAATGGATTTATCACACTCCATTTATCTGGATGCCTGTTGCATAAATTGTGTTCTAAGCGAAGTAAATGGAGTTCTAAGTGAAAATAAATATTTATCCCAAAATAACATGATTTATTTACCCAATTTATTCACCACTGGTGTGGTATATATATATATAAAATAACACATTGTACAAAAATGCATTGTAGAATAAAAGAATGTAAAATTCAAGTGATATGCCTAAGAAACTTTCAAGTGTTGTCTATCCCATCTGCTGATCTACTGTACTGGATTCTGATTACTCTTCAGAACTATTCGTCATCCTCATACTTAATCCCATCCTCACTAAATGTGGCTTATTGCAAGCATAACCTACAGTAGTTGCATCTTATACGCTACACCAATAATGCCTCATACAGTACTATTTAAACTGATTCTCTGCCCCTGTCTGCTAGTTGTTCTCCTACCCCATTCTCCTAAATGAATGCATCCTCCACAAGCTACGCTCCACCCCCTCAACTGTTACCACCCTCTCCTTCATGACCCCCAATTTCCCTTAGCTGTGATCCCAGCCCCCTGTAATCAGCATTGATTGCATTCAACCATTCGCCCATCTGCCTGGGTTACCCAAATATCCAGCGCCCTCTTCCTCCTATTGCATCTAACTGTCTGGTTGCCTCCTGAACCTGGCACCTTGTCCTTCTCCTTCAACACGGGTTCCAAATCCTGATTCGAAAGTGCCAAACTCCACTTCATCATCATTGCTCTGCTACTATTGTCAGCCAGTGACGTTAGCCCAAATCCAGGCCCCTCCTGAGGTACAGTCCACGGCACCAGCCCCCAGGCCTACAGCCTAAGCCCGGACCCCTCTGCATCAGCCATTTCTCTCCCACTCAGGTATAATATAATACATCTAAATATATGCAGCCTTCTTCCAAAATTAGACCTACTCCAACTGCTAATAGTCTGTCTTGCTCCAGACATCTTCATTTTGATGGAAACATGGCTAACCAAGCATACTACTGACTCTGCCATCTCCATTCAGGGCTACTCACTCACCCACCAAGACCAGGGGACCTGCAGAGGAGGGCTGTTAATTTACACTGCCTCTACTCTCCAAGTTGTTACTACTCTATCCTCAGCCATACCATCTACCTATGAGGCACTAGTCCTAAGGCTCTCAATGCCCTTCTCCATCCCTATTTATGTAGGTGGCATCTACTGTCACCCCAGACTGAATGTCATAATCATTGTTGAGCTTGTGACCTCCATTACAACACTTACCACAAAAGAAGAATTATATTTAATGGGTGATGTAAATCACAACTGGTTGTACCCATCCCTTGGTAAAACCCAAAATGACATAACTTCCCTCAACCTCAAACAACTCATAAATGAGCCAACATGCACAAACTACAAAACCCAAAATCACACTCTTATAGATTGGGCCCTCACCACCCACCCTCACCATATAGTACTATTAAGAACACTCCCCGATGCCCTATGTGATCACCACACCATCCATCTCGTGCGCAAAGGGCATCAACCTAAAACCCCCACACAAAATACTGATGACACAGTCTTTCAGATCCCTTGATCTAGCCCCGGTCCGCCTTGAACTTGCCCAAGTCAACTGGTTGCCAATATCCTCTGCTAACTCTATTGACCAAGCTCTATTGTACTTCAAGGACAACTTTCTTGTGGTCTGGGATAAGCATGCTCCTTTAAAAAGAACTCGAGTTCACGGTAACCACCTACCATGAGTCACCCCTGAACTCCTGGCATACCAGCAAGCATGAGACCATACTTGGAAAATACATAAAACTTCCAAACTACTTCAAGACCTCGTCACATACTGGGCCCTATGAAATTCCAGCACCAGAGCTATTAGACTGGCCACAGCAGAGTATTTCAGCTCCTCATTCCAGTCAAACATTGCTAACCCCTCTAGATTCTGGAAGGTAGTTCACTCCCTTTTCTCCCCACCATCTAAACTTCCAACCCCACTCATCAAGATAAAAAACTGCTTAATTTCTGACCACCCCTCCGTTGCTGCTGAATTCAATAAATACTTCACCTCTTGTGCTTCCTCCCTTCTCTCATCCCTCACTCCCAATCCCCCCAACTCTGCCCCTACCTCCCCTACTCAAACTGCTCAGCCAACTGCAGGTAGTTTTTCCTTCCTCCCATTATCTCCTGCAGAAGTTCAAGAAGCCCTCCTTGCCCTCAACCCAGCCAAAGGAGGGTCCCCTGACTACCTGGACACAAAATTACTCCACCTGTCTGCACCTGGAATCTCCTCCCCCATAGCTGCCCTTCTTAACCTCTCTTTCGTCCTTGCAGCAATTCCCTCAGAATGGAAACACGCAACTGTTATCCCCCTACCTAATGGTGGTGACTCCTCCTCACCAAACAATTACAGGCCTATCTCGCTACTACCAGTCCTGGCCAAACTCCAGGAGCATCTTTTCCTTGCCCATCTCTCTACCTTCCTCTCCGAATCCTCCTTCTTCATTCCTTTCCAATCTGGCTTCAGGAAAAACCACTCCACTACTACATCTTCACAGGTATGGACAGTGGGCAAATCACCTCGGCCATTTTTGCTGACCTTGCCAAGGCTTTCGACATGGTCTCTCATTCACTACTCCTCCTGAATCTGACTTCAGCTGGCCTGTTCATCTCTGCCACTGACTGGTTCAGAGCCTACCTCTCAGGTAGAACACAATCGGTCAGGATAGCTGAAGCTCTGCCCCCCACCTCTCCAAATCCACACTGATGTGCCACAAGGCTCTGTTCAAGGTTCACTACTTTTCTTCATTTTTCTCAATGACCTTTCTCCTGTCTGCTCATCTGTGTCCATTCATATGTACGTGGATGACACAGTCCTATATACCTCCTGCCACAGCTCCACTGACATAGATGTCAGGCTCTAGCAGGACTTTGACAAAGTTCAACTCTGGCTTCGCTCACACAAACTATTCCTTAATGCCAAGAAGACTGTCTCCATGACCTTTGACACAAGGTAGAGACTCTCTAGGCTTACATCCTCTTCTTCCTATCACACCATCGACGGGACTCTTCTTGAGGGCACATCCTCCTTTAGGTATCTTGGGGTCTGGCTTGACCAGCACCTCAATTTTCCTGGTCACATTGATGCAATTCTGTCAAAACTGTGCCCCAAGCTAGATGCACTATATAGGAACCGTAATTGTCTTCCATCTACGGCTAGGTGTGAACTGATCCAGAAGATGATCTTACCTATTTTTGACTACTGTGATGTAGTCTACAGTGCTGCCCCCAAGTCCTCCCTAGCCAAACTGGATACCCCCTTCAACTCTTTCTGTCACTTTGCTCTGCATCCCCACCCTCTCATCACTGCCACTTCTATCGCTCATTTGCCCTCCTTTCTCTGGGCAACTGATGTCTCTTTCACTGTGTTAAATTCATCTCTAAATTCTGGTTTCACTCTCTCCCTTCTTATCTTTTTTCCTCCTTAACACTACCACCAACATGCCACCACTCACTCAGATCCACTGATGCTCACACCCTATCGATCCCTTGCCAATTAACAACAATAGGTCAATCAGGGTTCTCGTACCACCTCCCTAAAATCTGGAATGCGCTTTCCCCCAAATTCACCATTCCTCATCCCTTGCATCCATTTCATCTGTTCTACTTATCTTCTACTCCACTAGCCACACCTGTACATAACCCCTCCATCCCTACTCTCTATCCCGCCACCACCCAGTCAATAACTCCAAAGTATTTAACAGCCCTTTATGTATTAGCTCTTATGATGATGGACCGATTGTACTGCCGCTTGCTCTCTTTGTATCTGTGACAAATCTGTTGTATCGACTTACTGTACTCTAATTTTAACTATATTATGTATGTGTGATTAACTGTTGCATTGGCTCTGTAACCTATTTTATCAATATTATGTATCCAGTATTCTTATATGTATTTTGTACCTCTTATGGCAATTGTTTATGTATCCTTTCCCCACATGTACCCCTTCCCCCATGAAATACTGTGAAACCAGCAATTTCGATTGCTCAGTGTACTTTTCTGGTGAAACACTGCTGTAAAAAAAATTAAGAAAGAAATACCCAAACAGTTCCCTCCACATTTGTCACATATCTGGGCAAAGGATAGAAACCAGGGTTTGATTAAAGTAGGAGAAGGGAGTGTTTTTTCCCCTTAGGTCTGAGTTTTGTGATCTTGAATTCCACACCTGGGGAATCATATAAGTAAAAAGTATGCAGCCATAAGACTATTGATCTTAGGGACTTCCAGCTTCAATTAGTCTGCATTCCTTAAGGATGCTTGCATAGCCTTAAACTGTGAATGCTCCAGCATATAGCCTGGAATATCACATTGGACACATCTCAGAGAAAACAAGGTCTTATGCAACCTACTGTATGATGGTCAGCCAACATACTGCAGTGCTAAGCCCATAGCAGAATCAAAGTACAGGATACTACTGCAATACAAAACCTGCACTGTGCTGTCCTGACTGATGACATGCTACAGCCAGTTTCTAAGCCTGGAAAGTATTAAATACTGCAGCATGCCTGCACTGTCCAAGGTGTAATTATTCCACACCACAAAGCTCATGCTATACCAGGTTGTAGTTTGCTGCAGTGTTTAGTCTCTCCTAGGCTTAAAGTGGACTGCCATTCCTAGCCAATAGTGTCTGAGAATTAAAGCATTTTACAGTGCTAATAAATTATTAATGTACAATCCTGGGCTGAAATCATGCAATAATACTGAGACATTACTGTTCCAAGTTAGAAGAGTTCTGTAGTGATGAGTCTGTATTCACAGTTTGGAAGCATGCAAAGATGTTGCACCTCTGCTATCCCAGGTACAAGCATGTTGCAGCACTGAGCCTGCTTTGGGTTTAAAAGGCACAGCAGTAATGATCACATACTGTCCCTGGGTTGAATGAGCAGAGCTGAGTCTGTAGTGTACCAGGTTCAAGGTTTTCTGCAGTACTTGAGCCTGTCGCTGGAGCGGCAGTGTGCAAGGCTAGGTATGCTCAGTGCTGTGGAGGTGTACTTCTTAATGTGGCAAACTTTGATTAATAGCAAACAAACAGGGAATAGAGAGCACAATCAAAGCGGAGTCAGTTTGAAATTCGAATACTTTCACAGGTATATCACCTCAGAGGATGTTTTATTGTCCAATGCAGCCCATGCAACAAAACAACACTCAGGGGAGTGAGGAAGTGCCAAAGTGGCATGAAGCTGCTGGGGTTCGGTGTGAGTCCTCCATCCTGAGTTTGTAAGTGCAACAGTGGTTTGTTGCATGGGCTACACTGGAAAATAAAAAAATTAAATCATCTGAGGTGATGTGCCTTTGGAAGAATTTTAATTTTTAAGTGGCTCTGCTTTGTTTGTGCCCTCAATTGCCTATTTGTCTGAGCCTATCTCCACCATCTAGCCGTAAGATCAAACTCCTTAAGAATGAGTTGACATGTACATAAGCAATAATACAGGGCAGGGTGTTAGTTGTAGTGTCACAACCACACATCTAGGAGTGTAGTACTTTCAGCCCCTGCAAGTGCGTTTGTGACGCCATAACAAACACCCTGGAATGTCTTATTACACTTTTAAAATAGGTATTTTGATAAACGCATTGAAAGAAAAATTATGTTGTTAAAAATATGTTTAAATAAAAGGAAAAAGATGTAAAAAAATGGAAAAATAATTCCTCTGCAGAATGTTAAATGTGGCAATATTAGCAAGTTGCCAACAGAGGGTGCTGCAAGAATATTTGATGAGCAGGCACTTTTTAGAATGTTCTGAGAGTGCACATTGATATATTTGGTACTGAGGTAGGCTGGTACCGGGACTTATTTGTAGCCATTGGTTGTGGTCTCCCAATTCAATGAGTATGAACAAGTTTTAGTCAATCAGGATGCATGATTTCCCCCACCCATTTTATAAAGTACAGTAACTTTATCATACACATGCTCACCACTACTCTTGCTGTACTAACAAACCTCTGGCCAGCCCTTTGTGGTGAAATTCAAATGTTGTGCTGATATTGTTAGGTTTCTGTGATCAGTATCCCTCTTTTTTCTAAAACATTTTTGCATAAGATTCATTATTTGTGCAAACATACTTATAGTATAATTAGTAGTCCACTGCAGTCTCTTCCTTAATAAAGCTACTGTGCTTGACCTATAGGCTATGAAGCTTTTACAATGATATATGCCTTAACTCTCAGTTAAATTCAAACCTGTTTTTTTAGAGGATGGTGTGAGACTACCAGAAACTAGCTTTTAAAATCTAATGTATATATACAGCTGCAAAATGTTAGAATATATACCACATCCTGGAGTGTATTATTGTTATTGTGAACTGAATAACAATTTTAAAATTGGTATAAAAAATAATAAAAACCTTTGAAAAAATATGTGAAAATGAGGTTTTTTAGATGCTATAGGATATAGTTTAAGAAAATAGTTCTTTGCGGGTTGTAGTCAGTAGGTGCTGCTGTTTTGGTAGCAGGTGGTAGAAGGTAATGCAGTGAGGTCTCCCCATATAGTTTATTTGTGACAGTGATTGTTTACAGGGCTCACCCCCTCCTCCCCCACGCAGATACACACATGATCACACCATGCAGAATCCATTTGTGTGAAAAAAAATTATCTCATTCTAGAGAGCACCACATGGAGTGACGAGAGCAGGCAGGTGGGCTGCTGTTAATGAGAGTTGTACTGTAGTTGCAGTCAGTGCCAGGAGCAGGTGAGTCAGACTGTTACAAAGGCATATGACAGTGAACAGGTAATGAGGGTCATTTTGTGAGAATTGTGTTGTAAATATTGCGGTATTATTTATAGTGACGCAGTAGGGGCCTGTTCAGTGTCAGCATCAGTTCGGCTTGATTTAGAGTCAAAGTTTCATCACAGTTAGCAGCAAGTTTTGCGTCTATGATTGGTGTATTATTTTTAGTGGTACAGTTCACAATGGTTAGAGCTGGACATCAGAGACTGTGTTTAAGAAGCTGTATTGGTTACAGTTGAAGCCGAATAGTAAGTAGCTGTTTTGAAACAGTGAGATGAAATGGAAAAACTGATGCCAGGACAGCTATTTTCTGTGTGTGGAAAGGGTAGGCAGATAAGCATAGTTGTATGTAGGGAAGTAAACATGCTATTGCCTGGTTAATTTTTTTTTTATAATGAGACTGTAGTGGAATTTAGAAACGTGCTCTCAGCCAATCAGGTAACTGTTTTTTTTTCTGTACAGTTCATAATATAACTTAGTATTACATTATTATAAATCTTACTGTATACTATAAAAAAGACTGTCCTGCTTTAAATGCTCTTTTTAATTAAAAAACCTTTTTTTTTCTTGTGCCAGCTTTGCAATGATTTTCTAAAAGGTTCACAATTTTTGTGAGGTAGCATCTGAAAAAAGGAAATGATGCTATAAAGAATGAAAGAAAGTATAGCTTGGTAAAAAAAAATATCCAGTACTTTTAAAGAGCAAACTTGTGTCAACCAACTTCTCCACTAAAAACCTACAGAGCCTAATTTTCAAAAATATTCAGGGTTGGTATGCATCTCAGCCCCGCATGAGCAATCATTAATCAACATTTGTTGATGCCCCTCACACCCAAGATTAGCTATAAGTGCTGGCCATGCTGGGGGCAATGGGAACATGCAGATACTAATGCTACAATATTAACAGATTTCTAAGAAACATGATTTCAAATGCCACACACCAATCACTTAGTGTTGTTTCAACATATGATGTGGAGCTGCAAGTCTTCCAGTATCCAAGGCATGCATGCACATATTGCGGAATGACATCAAGATAATGGATCCCATCTTTTTAAAATGGACTTCCACTTTCTCAAATACTGTTAACCAGTGTCCATGATAATATCTTGGGCCTGATTCTGAAAGAGTCCTTAGAGCACTGCAATGTTTGGGCAATCTAGGGCTGCAGCACACTCTGTCTGCATCAGGAACCATGCATCCAATTCTGGAACATCGAGGATCCCTGCGCCACAACATCTGGGAAATGCCATAATCTCAGGCTAGTGCTGAACACAAGGTGCACCTGTGGGACCTGCCACATGGATCAGCCCTCCCAAGGCGCAAGCCAGAATTGTATGCCAGGAAGGCTTCCTGGGCTGTAGTGGCACAGGGAATGCCATGGGGTGTTAGGGAGTGGGTGGGTATGCCAGGGGGATGATCAGGCACCAAGCAGGGGTGCCCTTGGCAGCACCAGTCACCTACTGGTGTATGATGTGCTTCCCCCCCAACGGTGACTGACCACCCCCCCTTGGCATATCCACATGCCCCCCTACAGCTCCATGGGACATTCCTGCCCTGTCTGCCCCCGGACCCGACATACGGAAAACACCTGCCAGCTCCCCACCTTTGAAGGTCACTGCCTCCTGGCTGGTCTTACATGACCCCTTTCCTACAGCAATGGTGGGGCTTTCGGAATCCCAAGGAAAGGGGATGCTGCAGCCTCACCAGCGTGCAAGCCCGCTTGTGACCTGTCATACCCTGGTTCTGGTTGCAAGGGTGGTGCTGTGCCCCTTTGCAGCAGTGGCATCCCAGTCCGCTGAAGTCAGTGTACAGGAATAGGAATCATCGCAACTTCTAGCACAAGGTGCAGTTTGCATCAGTGTTGTCTGGCACAAGCACCTTGCGCCTGATGTACCACTTCTGGAATCAGGCCCCTTGTGTTCTCTGAATAAGGAAGATATGTTGTTTGAACAGTGTTGATTGACTTATCTAAGGCTTTTACCATAGTAGACACACTTATGTTGATGTGGAAACTGACATCAGTACTGTACTGTGAAAAACAGTCATTACAGTTGTGTATACAGTATGCCAATACCATATGTCATAAATCTCATTTCACATCAGCTGCTTTTAGAAGAGTAGTCTTAGTGGAAGGACATTTATGAAAACCTTATTTTGTAAATCGATTAACAACAGTCATTCACACGAGTATTTTCAGAGAAGTTATAGAAGAATTGCCTGGTGCAAGATTTTGTTGGACTTATAGCTAACCTACACATATTAGTTTAAAATAAACTATTCTTCAGGTGGTACAGTAGTGCCCTATGTAGTGTGCTTTCAGTAATAACATATGCATTTTTAATAGGCTGTAATGGGGAGTAGTTTTCAAAAATCACAAATTTTAATGCCATTTACTCAATATTTGTTTAGTGACATTTACTGATGCTAACCATAACATGAAAAAACTACCTACAGGCACTTATAAAATCTTGGACTACCAAGAGTTTATGTGGGCTTTCAGGAGCAGATGGGTATTTCACCAAGACTTTCCATAAAACAGTTACTGCTGCCATTGACAGAGATATTCTGCTGTACTTAGAAGTAGAACTCACCAGACTCCTAGGCAATATGAGGTTTAACACTTGTGTTGTAATTCTTATTTATATCTTCTCAGCATGGCCACGCACTCTTTCCTTCTCTGTTAATGGCATTTCTGTTATATATGGTACAGTGTATTACTTACCTGATGTTTTACTGATTAATTTATCCAATACTTCAGGAATGTAGGTGTTTAAAAGTTTCTTCAAAGTCTGAAAGATACTATAAAGCATGATCAAACAATGTTTTGATGTTATCTGAAGGTATCAACAGTTACAGAAACATTGAATTTGACAGTAGATAAGGACCACTTGGCCCTCCCACTCTGACCAATTTTCCCTACCTACAGTATCACCACAGACCCTACATGATCTCCCACTCTTCCTCCCCCTGCCTTTCTGCTAAGATTCCCTTGTGCTTATTCCAAGCATGTTTTAACCATATCACTGTTTTCACTTCCACCACCTCTGTTGGTAGACTGTTCCAGGCATTCACCACTCTTTCTGTGAAGAAGTACCTCCTCATATCCCTCCTAAAACTACTCCCTCCAGTTTCATTGCATGCCCCCTTGTTCTTGAGCATCTTTTTTTCTCTAAAAAAAATACTCCCTTCCTGTACCTTATTTACCCCCATGATTTATTAATAAGTCTTTGTCTTATTCCCCCTCCCTCCTCTCTTCCAGGGTGTACATATTGAGATCCTTTAGTCTCTTCCTATAAGACTTCTGATATGCACCCTGAACAATTTTAGTTGCCCTGCTCTGAACAGCCTCCACTCTGTTTATATCCTTCCAGAGTTGTGGTCCCCAGAACTGGACGCAGTACTCCAGGTGGGATCTCACCAGTGATCTATACAGAAGAAACACCACATCCTTCTTTCTGCCGGTCATACCCCTCCCTATGCACCCCACCATTCCACTGGCTTTCCCAATTGTCTTGTCACACTGCCTGGCCACCTTTAGGTCATCAGTTATGATCATCCTCAGGTCTCTGTCCTGTTTGGTGGTTATCACTGCCTTTCCACTCATTTTTGTACTCCACCTCTGGGGTTTCTGCACCCTAAGTGCATGATTTTGCACTTTTTCACATTTAGCCCCAGCTGCCATACCCTTGATCACATATATTCCTGTCTAAATCTTTGCATATTTTATATCACTGTTTTCTCTCCATGCCCTATACCATTTGTTACTCCTGCTTAGCAAGCACTGATTTCACTTGAATCCTACTGCCTATTCATTATGGGCAGGATTCACAAAAAAAAGCCCCAAATCCCACAGCTATGGGAAAAAGGCCTGCAGCACTGTGGAAACGCAGTTGCGTGATATTCATAAAGAAATTTTGAGGAGGTGCGGAATTCTGTAACATCCCCACAGCTGTGGAAAGTCAGCAGCTGTGGAAATTGAGCAAGTGCTGAAAATCCACAACTGCAGATCCGCAGCTGCAAAATTAGCTTAGGAGGCACAGCAGCAGTGAACCTAATTAGCTGGAGCAGCAGACTTTAACATTGTTGCCATAGCATGAAGCTGAAAGCACCCACAAAGAGACCAGCAACCAGTCCCTCAACTGGGACCAATGCAGCACCACAGGTAGCAGCAATACCATGGCACTATAGTGGCTGACTGCCACTGCTGGTCCTCCCTCCTGGGGGTGTTCCTGTTGCCTGCAGGGGTAGCATTCACTGCAGACCGGTCAGGCTTTACTGCCTGTGGGGCTCCTTCATGGGCTGTACTGGGTCTGGTGGTTGTTGCCTGTTGCCATATCATGGCAATGTGTACTGTTGTTGCTGTAACATCAGCCACTGCTATACTCACTGGGATGCTATTCCCTGTGCCTCACCTCCACCTTAATTGATTCCAATTGTTGGGGCGCTACTGCAGTTTGCTGAGGGAGAGTTACACCTCATTCCACTGTGTGTAACATTTTTTCCACAGCTGCAGAAAAAAACTGGTTGTGAATAGCCTTTCAGGGGATGTGCCTTACTTATCTCATACCTTTTTTCCTCAAGAACTTCTGCAGCTGCACTTTTTTCCACATTCTGTAGTTGGCTTTTTTCAGCAGCTGTGAAGGGTTTTGTGAATAGCACTCAGTGCAACTTCCCCTTTGTTTCCATATTTCCAGTTTGGGGAACTTAGGGAAGGTTTTGCACATTCATAAAGCTTTGTGAATCCAGCCCTATGTCTGTTTATTGTAACCCTCTGAGAACATTGCATTTGTATTACTGTTAGTTTGTAATTCTCCCAGGTCATGCTTGAAAATAGGCATCTGTATGCCTAGTGTATCTTACCTGGCATCAAAAACAAACAAACAAACACATAATGTATCCAGTTATCTTTGATAAGTTCAGCAGCCATTTCATGGAACCTTAAGACAGAAAGTGATATCACTGTATGACTAGCTGCATGTTGACTCAAGGTTTCATGAAATGGCTGCTGCCTAGATTTTATATGGGACATATTTAGACATGGCCATCTCTGAACTCCTGACACTAAAAAGGGAAGAAAAATGTTTTTTTGAAAGAATTTGTGACAGATTTTCAGACCCCTGATGAAGAGGGGTTAGCCTTGAACCTTGGTGATCTGTTTTCTCTTTTTTGTAAGAATGCCACTGTTTTTATTGTTTGCACATTAGGCATTAAACTATCTGGATGCATTCCAGTCTGGAAATTAGTGAAAAAGTGCACCTTTTTAGGGTTGCAGTGGGTGGAGCCCTGCAGACTTCTTGCTATCAAACAAGGATCCTGCATTCCTTCCGACCAAACATCATGTTGAAGTTGCACCACAGTCAAATCTGTGTCTATGAAGCACTCCACTCGCACTGTGCTATTTTTCACTTTAAAAAATCGGTGCCATCCTGATCACGACACTGGGGGATTTGGCACCCCCCCGTGTCACTCTTATGTTTCTGGGGGTGCGGTGGGGTTGGGTGCTGGGTGCTGTGAGGGAGGATCGGGTGGGGGAATATATCTAATTTAAAACAAAATGGTGGTCACTAAAGAATATGGCACACTCTGCCATGTCCAAGATGGCCACTGCACTCTACTATGAATGCACAACTACTAGCACATGCACAGTAGAGTGCAACGGCCATCTTGGAGATGGCAGAGTGTGCTGTATTCTGCCATGACCGTTGTTTTCTTGTTTTTTTTTTAATTAGAGGTTTCCCCACCACCCAATCATACCTCTCAGCACCCACCACCCCTGCAGAAACATAAAAGTGACACTGGGGGTACCCAATCACCCACTATCACAACCAGGATGCCACCACATTTTCTTTTCTATATTCCCTACCCAACTCTTCCTTTTGGCACCCACCACCCCACACCCCTCAGCATAAGAGTGACACTGGGGGGTTCCCAATCCTCCAGTGTTTCCACCTGGAGTCCTCATTTTATTAATTTATTTTTCCTCCACCTGACCCTCCCTCTCAGCACCCACCCACCCCCAGAAATATAAAAGTGACCCTGGGGGTGCCCAATCCCCCAGTGCCACCATGCAGAATCCTTGTTTTTTTTTAAATCATATTCCCCCACCTGACCCTTCCTCTCAGTGCCTACAACCCCACACACCCCCAGAGATATAAAAGTGACACTGGGGGTGCCCAATCCCCCAGTGTCACCATGCAGAATCCTTGTTTTTTTTAAATCATATTCCCCCACCTGACCCTTCCTCTCAGTGCCTACCACCCTACACACCCCCAGAGATATAAGAGTGACAGTGGGGGTGCCCAATCCTCCAGTGTCAGCATCCGGTATCCTCATTTTTTTTAAACTCTGTAAAAAGAAAAACAGTTTTCAATGTCTTTTGTGGATGTTGCTTAACTCCCACCTGACCCTGCCACTCAGCATCCACCACCCTGCCCCTCCCAAGCCCTTATTACCCATCGACGGTCCAATGCCATAATACTCTCTGGATCACAGACACATCTTCACTCTTCAAAACCAAACTGTGAACTAAAGAAACAGGTATGCGGTTCAATGTATTTCAATTGGGTTTTGAACTTAGTGGCATAACTTGGGCATTTTTGCATATTTTTGGTCCACATCTTCAACATGCCTATTTTGGGACCCCACCTGATGAACATTTGCACTGACATTAGGCACATCTTCCTGAGATGTGATTTTGCAGTCCATGCGTGAAATCACCTTTTGGGTAGGAGTTGAGCATTTTCTCTGCCTTTGTTTATGAGGTGGCATCATAAGAAGACTATGTTGAAAATTTGTTGTAAAAATATTGAAAAACAATAAAGTGATGAGCCTACATTGAAGTTTGCAAAAGTATGCTCATAGTTTTCAATATTTTTACCCCAAATAAATAACACAACCATACAGCACCTCATGAATGTGACAGCTGTCATTTTTTACAACCTGGACAAAATCTTTTTTTTTTTACATCCAGAAAGGAGATTTTGTGGTCTCTGCACAAAATCACCTTTTGGATAGGAGTTCAACATTTTCTCTGTACTTGTTCATAAGGTGGAGTCATAAGAAGGCTATGTTGAATATTTGGTGTAAAAATACTACAACACAATATAGTTGTGAGCCTACATTGAATTTTGTGAATGTAGGCTCATAATTTTGGTAATATTTAATATTTTTACCCCAAATTTACAGCATAGCCATATCTTCACAGCACCCCATAAATGTGACAGCTGTTATTTTTCAAATCCTTGTTAAAATGTTTTTTTTTTTAATCCTAAAAGATGATTTCATGGTCCCTGCACAAAATCACCTTTCGGACAAGAGATGAAAATGTTCTCTGCCCTTATTCATGAGGCGGGGTCTTATGAAGGCTATGTTTTAAATTTGGTGTAAAAGTTTTAAAAAAAAAGTTATGAGGCTATGTTGAATTTTGCAAATGCAGGCTCATAACTTTGGTAATATTCAATACTTTTACCTCAGCTTTTCAATATAGCCATTTCTTTACACCACCTCAAGAATGTGACAGCTGTCATTTTTCAACTCGTGCCCAAAATATGTTTTTGCATCATGAAAGTTGATTTCAAAGTCCCTGAGCAAAATCACCTTTAGGTCAGGAGTTGAATATTTTCTCTGCCCTTCTTCATGAAGCAGGGTCATAACAAGGCTATGTTGCACATTTGGTGTAAAAATATTAAAAAATGCACATATTCAATATTTTTGCCCCAAATTCCTTGGCTGCAGCCCTATCGTCTCTAGCCAGATTTTGTTCTCTATGTTTTGGTTTTCGATCTTTAAAAGCAACTCCAGATTTATTGGTAACACATTCAGCATCCCTTACTCCAGATTATGAGTGCCCCTGCACAACTGCATTTCCATTTAAACAGTACCAACTAGCACAGCATAAAGGGCACATTTTTGATATTTGTATTTGTGTCTCTGGCATCTGTATTTGTATTTGTTTGAATATCAGTGTTTGCAAAATGTTTTATTTTACATTTCAGACTTGTTTCTGTTGTTAATGATGACACAAGATCAAGGGTTTGAGAGGTTTCAATCAAATATGAAGAATTGTCAGGAAAATATGCTTTCATGTAATGAGCAGAAGTAGTCGCAGGTGTTTCACATCAGCCTAAACTAGGGTCTAATATGACTTTATATGGTCTAACACATAAAATATTTAAGAGTGATATTTGTATTTATAAAAAGTACAGTATTTGTTTGTATTTGTTTTGCACAGTCCCAGTTTCAACAACAAAAGTGTCCAAATGGTAGCACATGAAAATCTGTTTAAAATGAGATCATTGCTATACCTGTAACTGTTACCATTCTAGAGATGCAGAAGACTGAGCCCTCTCCTAACTTTGTGACTGCATTGGATGAAATTAAAACTTTCACATAAGAAGTTGTACTGCCAGTAACAAATATCCTACAGTTATTGGCTTCATAATCATTACCGATTATTAGGTTTGTAAACCAATGCCCATAGCCCTCCAGGACATTTTCTTCAGCTTGTAGAACCATAGTTTCCCAAACTTTATCAAGAAAACATGCATTCATGTAATGAGCAGTAGTAGTTATAAATGTTTCATTTCAGCCTAAACCAAGGTCTAATATGTCTTCATATGGTCTACACAAATACAAATATTTTAAGAGTGACATTTGTATTTGTAAAAAGTGCAGTATTTGTGCATATTTGTTTCAAATAGTATTTGTTTTGCACAGCACCAGTATCAACATCAAAAGTGTCCAAATGGTAGCCCATGGCAATCTGTTCAAAATGAGATAATTGCTATATCTGTAGCTGTTACTGTTCCAGAGATACAGAAGACTAAGTCATCGCCTACCTTTATGACTGTATTGCATGCAGTTAAATCTTTCTTTCAAGAAAGACAGAGATCATCTGGAGAATGATCAGAGAAGAGCTACTAAGATGATTTACAGACTTCATCAAGAACCCTGTGAGTCAAGGCTCAACCATCTTAAGATGTATTCACTGGAAAGGAGTAGGGACAGAGGGGATATAATTGAGACATTCAAGTACCTCAAAGGAATTAACTCATTGTAAACTCAGGACCTTTTCAGGGAAAGCTCGTCTACATGAACAAGGGGGAACAGTATGCATCTACAAGGAGGTAGATTCAAAATCAACATTAGGATATTTTTCTTCACTGAAAGGGTGGTGGAGCCTTGGAACAGTCTGCCCCTGATGTTGTGGCAACAAAGACAGTGAGAGAGTTCAAGCTAGCATGGGAGAGGCACTGTGGAAACTTAGGAAGGAAAAAAGACTAGGGGGTAGCCCACATGGGCTGACTAGATGGATCATATGGTCCCCTTCTGCCAGCACTTTCTAATGTTCTTAAGTTCTTTCACATAGGACGTTTCATTGCCAAGAACAAATGTACTATAGTTGTTGGCTTCATTATTATCAATACCAATTAATAGGCTTGTAACCCGACTCCCGTAGCCCTTCGAGACACTTTCTTCAATTTGTGGAACCATAGTTTCTCAAACGGTGCTCTCCATTATTTTCTGTAACATGCACTACTAGCGTTTTTTGAAAATTGTACAGATTTCTGTAAATGTTGATATCTAGATTTAGTAGTTGCCGTATTGGTCCTTGCAAGAATAGATCCAGAAGCAAATGATTTGATACCTTTTAATGGACCAACATAGATGTAACAACAAAAACAAAGTGCTCTAGCTTTGGACCAACCAGTCCTTCTTCAGAAGCTCATGGCAGTTGTTTAGAAAATACAATACTTATAACAGCTAGATAATGCAGAGAAAAACAGAAAAAAATTTCCATTGGTTTAAAATACTCATTAAAAAAAAAAAAACAACAGAAGATGATGTCAGAGAAGTTTAACAGTACCATACTGCCTTCAGCCAGAAGCAACCCTGTGTCAAACATGCTTAGTGAAACATACATACAAAGAATCCTACTACATATAAATTTAATTGGCATAAGATAACACTGCTGAAGCAGATAACTCCTAAATCAAGCTATGAGTGTCACAGTTAGTATAAGGATGTGATTACTGAAAGGCAACCCCCACCCAGATTAAAGACAACTAAGATTGTTATAGGGCTCATGAAGTTTCAATGTCTGCATTATAGACAAGAATTTACCAGTAAAGCTGTCTTAAAAACATCAGTGCACACTGTGTGATGTGTAAAACCTAGCTGGACCTGTCACCCAGCTGTACTCTCCAGCTAGATATAAGGCCCAAGAAATTTCAAAAACCTCAGGACTATATAAATGATAATTTAAATATAAATTGATAATATTAGTGTCAAACAAAAAACTCTAGTCAAGGAACCCCAAGGAATTGAGACCATGTAGCCTGATATGTACTGATGTCAATATACACTGAGAATGTAACAACTTGATGTACCACAAGTGCCTAAGGAATCTGAAAAAGAGAGATTAAAATGTAATTTCTCTCCTCCTCTTCATACAAACAATACACCCTAACCCGCCCCACATCACCATAATGTGGGTGGGGAAGATATAACTTTAAGGAGATGCTTTCTCTCTCTCCCCCCTTTTTGTTTTCTCTCTCTCTCTCTCTCCCCTCTCTCTCTCCCACAGACACACACACACACACACACACACACACACCTATCTCCCTAGTGAACCTATATTCACTTCAGTCACTGCAATTGCTCCCCAAAGGAATTCAACTTGTCATGAAATCCTGAATAAAAGGGCTTATGTCTCCTAATACCTACAGAGCAAAAAAGTGACACGATTTAACCGTACTACTATCTGCATAGTAACATTTCCAAGGATACTGGATAGAACTACCATGAAATAAACCTGCCACCCTCCCCAGGATAAGGTAACTAGAAGTAAATATAAAGTATGTGTGTAAGACCAGAGGTCTAACATACCTACATATCCACAAATTACATATTAGCCTAATGTAAAAGATCTGTGCAGGACCCTATGCAAATGAGATCACACAGCCAATATGTACAGAGTTACAAAAATTATATGTGACAGTATATGATAACACCTGTATGTACAGTAGCAGGCTAGGTAATCTGAATATGGTGCAATGGAATCAATCCCACCCCCAGGCAAAGATAAAAAGTAAGGAGGAATTAATATTCATTATGTGTGTGAAGTAAGAATAGTAACACATTATAACTCCATATATCTAAATAGAGACTTACCTCAATGTGACAGCAAGCCCCACATCTGTTATATCACATACCTCACAACATATACCCACACATACAAACACACACACGCACCCACATCCCACACATGCTGAAGTCCTATAATATGTCAGTCTGAAGAAGAAAAGGTCTGTGTAAATGTTGATGGCACACATTTCAATGTGGTGGCAATGCGAGACTTTGTAAATATTATGAGAGGAAAATGGTGTTGGTGCAAGTTTTAGTAAACAACATCAGTGCATGTTTCAGGAAATGGAGCAGCACAAGCTTCCAGAAATGAAACAAGAGAATGTTAAACATCAGAGGAGAGAACAGTTTCAGAAATGGAACTGGTGAAAAAATTTGCATGGTCAATCAAAAAAAAAGTATTGGGAAAAAGAAGCAGCTCACCAGTCAGAATACTATGGCACTGTAAGCTTGGGAAGGTAACATTAGCGCACGTTTTGGGAAATGCTGGAGGTGCAACATTCAGAAAATAGTGGTAGCAGATTCAAATAAAAATATATATCTATATGGGGGTGGTGGGGTAGTGGGTGCTACAGGAGCTGGGGAAGGGACAATTGATTTAAATCAGGGTGGGGTGAATCATCCAGATTGGAACATAATTGTAGAAAAATAGTACATTTCACTAGCACTCAAAAATTGGAACACAGATGACCATGCATATTTCCCACTTAGTGCTTTTTATTTTCAGCATAAATTGTGCTTTCTTTAGACCAACATCTTTTTTTGAAACACAGTTGAAAAGGAAGGCAGTACTTATCCGGATTCCTGTCCCAGAAAATTGGCAGTCCATGTATAATTGTTCCACAGGAACTCTTCATGGCTCAATCGCCTAATCCGTGTGGTGTTCTTCACAGCACTGCACTGCTTTCAAAACCGCGGTGTCCAGGTTTTTCTCAATGGCAATATCACCTGTTATTTATTTTAGACAGAGCTGAAGAAAGAGGTCCGCCTCTGAAATGTCAGCATGTTACACCGCATCAGTGCTGTTCGGAAGGCTCACCCAACACAGAAGTGAAGGAAAGCATGGTTAATGGTGATATTGCCGCCGAGTTTGAATTCAGCAGGACGCGGTCTCTGCATACTTTGTCAGCGGTCAGGCACCAGTGGGAAGGTGACACTTGAATGGCTTGTACACGGACTGCCTATTTTCAGGGACTAGAGAAAGCAAAACCTATGCTGAAAATAAAAAGCACTAAGTGGGAAATATGCATGGTCATCTGTGTACCAATTTTTGAGTGCTAGTGAAATTTACTATTTTTAGTAGAATTACAATCTGGTATTATTTAAACCCTGTCACAAAAGTACCAAATCCCAAAGGGTCTAAAAAATAGATAATGAGCACTACTAACATGTACTTCAATTACATATCTGCATCATCCAGATTGGATATAGAAGATATCTCTATGGTCGGGGTGGTTGGAAGGGTATGCCGACCATACAGCAAAATTTTAATGGCGAAATCCCTCACAGTGACAATCTTGACAGGTTTCAAGATCATCGATGTGAGGAACCTGAGGGTGAAATTTCACTCTTTCACTGTCTTTCACCCCCCCACTTCATTACAACTCTGACTTGGAGTTAATAATTTATAGAAGGGGTGCGGGGGTGCAGTGCCCCGCATGGGGGGTTCGGGGTCACAGCCCCCCAATAGAACACACACAATGTCTGACAGGTGAAATTTTGCCTGTCAGCACTGGGGATCTTGCCATGCTGAAGTCGACAACACTGTTGTTGATTCGGAGTGGTAAAACTGGTAGCAAGTTATAAGTGCTGGTGAGGTTAAAAGAAGATGGTGACCCCCATGTTTAAATGGTTAGTGTGGCGGTAACTGAGTTAGCACCATGATAACCATGAACATTTCTAGCTGTCAGGAGGGGGCCATATTCAGAGGCCTTCAGTGCACCACACTAACCTGACAGTGCATATTATACCATTCTGCACATGCAAATGAGGGATCCCCATGCATACTGGGTGCAGCGGTACCTTCAGGGATTTCAGCAGTGCTAAACATCCTGCATCACAGCACTGTTTAAGGTTGCTAAAATCCTGTCCTTAACCCAAGGCAATGACTGCACCCTCTCCATCACTGGTTCTGCTGCTCAAAACATAATCCCTTGTAGTCTAGTGGACCTCCAACCCCTAATCACCTATTTTGATAATATAACCCCCTTCCTTGGTAGTCTAGTGGACCCCCACCCCAAAAGATCACCTGACCCTCTCACAAGCCACCCCTCAGCCCAGACAGCTAGCGGAAACCTGGCAGGTAAGAAGGCAGCTGACAGAACCCTCTACTCACAACCTCAATTGTCCCCCATCTGATGTATACCAAGTGATTGTAAGTACTGAAAAAACTGCTGTTTCTGCAGTACTCACAATCACTCAGTGATTGATAGAATGTTACAGTATCAGACTGACCAATCAAGAATGGGGCATCCACTAGACAACCAGGGAACAAGGTTATATTTTTTAGAATGGGTGATTAGAGGTGTGGGTCTACTATACTACCAAGGATCAGGTGTAGAACAGCAGAACATACACCCAGCATCAGTACTACAGGATCAACAGTTGCTTATAATGCATAGCTTATGAAGTGCTGTAAAGTGTCACTATAGGCTATGCCAAAGATGAGGCAGCAGCATGTTGAGCTGACACCCAGGAGACTGGGGGTTATGTGTGAGCACTGAAGCATGCTGGTGAATGAGCACATTGCACACACGAGACATATGTCAGTGAGGATGGGTAACTCACTGGATGTTCATGCTTGATGCAATAAGTTAGCCTGGCATAAACTATAAATTCTAATTAACTCCATTCCTGATGTAAGGTTTGCACCTATTACAGATAGCTGTGTAAAGATGTTTAAAATAAAAATGATTCCTTGGATGTACGTTGCATAAGCTATGGTGATATATTCTCATTTTTCATACAGAGCAACAGATTGACAAAGGAAAAGTATCAGCTGACCTGTTGGTGCAGCAGGAGCACTACTGCTCATGACACTGGTGAGCTTAGTTCAGGACCGAACTCAGGGTCATCGAGAGCCATCCGAGGAAGGAGGATTGAGGGTTCTACAGGATATTCTCCTCCTCCTCCTCCTCCTGGGAGGGAGGGTTGCCATCTCCACTGCAATAGTGCCACCTAGGTGAACACAGGTGGAAGTGCAGTTGGGAATGCCAGGGGAAGGGTTGGATGCCAGCCGAAACCCAGAGCAATGCCACACCTATTTGTGCACGTGCTACTTTGGGTCTCTTCTCCATGCCAATGTCCATGGGGAGAAAACAAGCAAAATGGTCCCTATGTCCACAGATGACAGAGAACATGGCACTGCTCTGGATCCTGCCTACCTGTCACACTAATCCACTCTCCTGATGTATGCAACACTTCAAGGGTCTGCCCTCTACCTTGTCCCCACCTGGAGGTACAGCCACAGCTCAAAGGGGGATAGGTCTGAGCACCGGTGAGCATGTAAGACAGGGACAACAGTAGACAGGGTGCCTTGGCATCTCTTGAAGGAGTGTGGACATGGGAGACTGATTGGTCATAAACAGAAATATAAAAAAAAAGACAAGCAGTAATGGTACAGGAGGAATTCTTTCTAGTAACAATGAGAACTGTTTTCACTACATTCTTTCAAATATTATTGTATATAATTCTGAACATTATTCAAAATGTTTTTTTAAACTACAGCAACTGCACTTTGTACTTTACCGTTTTTCAAGTTTTAATGCCAACAGATTGGCACGTGACACCTGACATGCACTACTGTTATAGGTGTTGAAAATACTTGACTACCCTACCCCAGTCCTTAAAATCTTTATTTATTATTGGTTCCATATTATGTAGAAGACTATAGGGTATATCTGCAAAGCGTGTTGAAACAATGTTTTAAAGTATTACCAATAATTATATTAAATACTGTACCAATGGATTTTTTTATGAAGAATAGTGATTTAAATCACATTACCAACTATCCTATATAGGGGGATTTCCTAGCATTAGTGTTGTAAGGAAATGAAATCTACAATAATTGATCAAATTGAAATGTGAATCTAACCAATTAAGAGAAAGGACAAGATCTGCCTAGTAAGTAACTGTTAGTACCCTGTCTCTTTAAGATAGTTCCTTTTAACCCAGGATGCAGCAAGCTGCATTCAGCTCTGTGGAAGTAACCCAAGAGGTGCGGAACATTAGCAGGCATGCCACATCAACATTTCAGCGGAGCATGCTGTACATTTTACTGACAGAAGTCCGCACATGATATTATTTCAGCAACAACTGCATTTTTGCTTCTTGTGGGAAATGTGAGTGGCCCTTTCCCCCTCTTGCATTGATAAATGTTTTTAGAGTAGCACCGCTTAACCTTGCAGATACAGATATGGATATGGGATATGTGTTGGGCTGTGGTGGAATACACTATGTATCTGCATGAGTGGACACTGACCTCAGGTAACCTCATGAGCGTCAGAACATAGCGGAGACACAAGTGATGGTTCCCGAGGTCAGTGTCCATGAATGCAGATACATTGTGTATTCCACCATAGCCCAACACATATTCAATTTATGGAATAGGGTCTTGTGTTTTATGTTGTTGTGTTTGATTTCTGTGTCTTTGGTAAATTACAGTTTGCCACAGTATTTTGCTTCATTGCCTGGGCTTTCCCTTCCAGTTTTGTGTTTGGGTCTCTGATTGGTTGGTGGTTCTGTCATGAGATTGGCTTGCAGTGTCTGACTGGCTATGTAGTGCATGTGGGAGGGTGGTAGAGTTCTTGCAGTATGGCAGGTTGTTTGTTGTGTTGTGGAAGTGATGCCATGTTTCCTTTTGTAGTGGGACTTCACTGTTTTTCTGGTGGTGTGGATGTTTATGGCAGTGTGGGGATTTTGGAGAGGTGTCAGACTGTTTCTGAGGGACAGTCACCAAGGTATGTTGTGGCATGGTTGGTGGGCATGCAGAGTGAGATAGGGCTCATGTTGTGAGGGCAGTGGAGTGGAGGCGATGACACAGCTACTGTGTGGATAAATGGGCTACTGTGTGAATAAATGTAATTTATCCACACAGTAGTCCATTTATCCACACAGTAGCTCATTTATCCACACAGTGGTGAGGATACATACATTTATGTAACGCAGTATCCACTCACCCCAATTGTATAAATATATATATAGAGGTATAGATACAGATTATATATATATATAATCCCCCCAACTGGAATCGGGATATGCATTGGGGACATCGGCCCTAAATGTCACCCCATCACATGTAGAAAGAAGCTGAGGAATAGGATAATGGGGTGACTGTTAGAACCCATGACCCCAATGCACACCTTGATTCCAGTTGGGGGGATGGGCTGGAGGGGTGCAAAGAGGGTTTCAACCCTAACATCGAATTTCCTCACTTTTGTCGCTGTGGAACAACCCTAACTGATGCAATAAACTGAGTTTTTTGCCTCTAATTTCCATTCTTTTTGAGAATGATAATGAGAAATAGTGACTGTAATGCAGCAGTGGGAGTGAGGGGCCCTATGGGCCCCGCTCCCGCCACATGATGTCTTGTCACATAGTAACATTGTGCCCGCAAATGCAAATCGTATCGCATGGTGACAAAAAGTGAAACAGAAAGAGAAACAGTACTGTAGACAGAAAGCAAAAAACAACGCAAAGCAACTGGCAGAAATGAAAACGCAAAGGGTAACATGGTGACGGTATAAATGAACTGTAAGGAAACGGGTACGGAACTGCTACAGAAACAATAATGGTAACAGTAATGTAAGCACACAGGCTGGTTTTTCCCAAAAGCTGTATAGATAAAGACAGTGAGTACAAAGAATGTATGCAAAATAATGACTGTCGGAACACAAAAATGAGGACTGGGAATAGTAAATTGCTTATATCTCAGTAACCGTACGACATAGAAAAAAAGTATAAAAGTCATTTGAATTATCACTTTCCTGGCTAGTTTTGTATTTAGGGGGCTAAGGAATTCTTTGACCAAAAGTCCGTATCTCGCACCGTTTTCGAGATACGGGCCCTGAAAGGCGCAGCAAACACCGCAATGTTATCCTATGGGAAAAAAACAGAAGTTCGGACTGCTATAACTTTGCCTCCCTGCAATATTTATTCACCAAACCACTGAAAGGACATCTGTGGGATGTTGGCTGTGTTTCCTGCAAATTTTAGCCCAAAAGACCAAACCGTTATTTTGCAGCAGGGCGCTAAACGATTGCTGCAATGCGTCGTACGCTGTAATGTTATCCTATGGGAAAAAGTGTCAACTTTGGAGTACTGTAACTTTGCCACCATGTAATATTTTTTCAATGAAACACTGAAAGGCACATCTGTGAGATGCTGGCTGTCTTCCATCCATATTTCAGCCAAAAACTCCAAACCGTTCTTTTGCAGTGGGGTGCCAAAGAATTACTGTTATTTTGGGCATAGTGTCGCAAAGTAGTGTGGTGATTTGCAAAAGCTTTCGCAAAAATTTGCGACACTTTCGTGAGTGCGACACTACTTTGCGAAAGTACTTTTTCCAGAAATCTGAAAAACATATTTCTGGGGTGTTTTACCCCAAAATAAAGACATGGCTAGCATCCTCAGGGCCCAACTAGGTGAATACAAAAAGAATTAGGTTGCTAGACAGTCTTAATTTTAAATGCCAAGCATTTTTTTGATCACTAACTGAAAATAAAATGGCGGATTTGCGACAGTAAAAAGTGCATTTGCGACACCGTGGAACTTTTTGTTAACTTTTCCCATTGACTTATAATGGGAAATTGTTTTTTGAATAACTTTTGAACCGTTTAATATTTTTTCACAAAATCTTCGAAAGGCACTTCAGGGACCCTGGCTGCACATTCTCTGAAGATTTTGGGCTGGTCGCACACACCGTGAGACCTGTAGATGTGACCATAGAATTCCAGAAAAAGCATAAACGCAGGTGCAGATCATGCTTAATAGCTCCACAGCCTTATATCCAACTGGTACGTCTTGGCAGATCCCAAAGGCATATGGTTCTTGATCCTGTATTCAGCATTTCAGGCAAATGTTAATCGAGTTGCAAAGTTATTAAGGTGCACAATTTTGGTTTAACATGTAAATGAGTTTTTCAGCTTTAATTCTATGGCAGCATCAGTGTTACCATAATATATATATATATATATATATATTATGGTAGCACTATCGCTACCATAGTTAGGGCTGAGGAGCCATTTCATGTTAAACCCCAAAACTTTGCAACTTAATAACTTTGCAACCATTTGACAGATTTGGGTGAAATTTGGAATACACAATCAAGAACCATATGCCTTGGCATCTGCCAAGTTTTGTACCAGTTGGATACACGGCTGTGGAGTACCTAAGCATTATTTGCATGCATGTTTACGCTTTTTCTGAATTTACGATGTCGCCACAGACAGGCGCGTATGGTTTGTGGGATCAGCCCAAAATCTTCAGTGAACGCATGCGCCAGGGTTCCCAATGTGCCTTTTGAAGATTTGGTGAAAAATATTAAACGGTTCAAAGTTATTCAAAAAACAATTTCCCATTATAAGTCAATGGAAAAAGTTAACAAAAAGTTCAACACTTTCGCAAATGCATTTTTACTTTCACAAATGGGCCTGTTACTTTTGCAAATCGGCCATTTTGTTTTCAGTTGGTGTTTAGAAAAATGCTTGCCATTTAAATTTGGGACCCTCTAGCAACCTAATTCATTTTGTATTCACCTAGTCGGACCCTGAGGATGCTAGCCATGTCTTTATTTTGGGGTAAAACACCCCAGAAATATGTTTTTCAGATTTCTGGAAAAAGTACTTTCAAAAGTACTTTCATGCTCACGAAAGTGTTGCAAATGTTTGCGAAAGCTTTCGGAAATTGCGACAGTAATTTTCTAGTCTGTGGGAAAATGACAGCAATTCTTTGGCACTGCACTGCAAAAGAACGGTTTGGAGTTTTGGGCTGAAATTTGGAAGGAACGCAGCTGACATCTCACAGATGTACCTTTTAGTGTTGTATTGAAAAAATATTACATGGCAGCAAAGTTACGGCACTCCAAAGTTGATGGTTTTTCCCATCGGATTACATTTCGGCTCCCGATGCATTACAGGAATCCTTTGGCACCCTGCTGCAAAATAATGGTTTGGTCTTTTTTTCTGAAATTTGGAAGGAAGACAGCCAACAGCCCACAGATGTGCCTTTCAGTGGTTTGGTGAAAAAATATTACAGGGAGGCAAAGTTATGGAACTCCGAACTTCTATTTTTTTCCCGTAGGATAACATTACTGCGTTCGCCACGCCTTTCAGGGCCCGTATCTCGGAAACTGTGCGAGATACGGACTTTTCATCAGAAAAGTTCTTAGCCACCTGATGGGGGTGAAGTACAAAACTAGCCAGGACAGTCATAAATCATATGACTTTTAAATTTTTTTTCTACGTCATACGGTTCCTGAGATACAACCTATTTAGTATTCCAAGTCCTCATTTTCTGCTCCGATACCCATTATTATGCATACATTCTTTGTACTCACTGTCTTTCTCTATTCAGCTTTTGGGGAAAACCAGCCTGTGTGCTTACATTATTGTTACCTTTGCCCTTTCTGCTTGTGGTTCCATGCCCGTTTCACTTACCGTTGACGTCTACGCCACCACGTAAGGCCATCCTTTGCATTTCATTTGGCGCTTATGCTTGTTATTTTTTGCCATTTGTGTCTACTGTACTGTTTCTCTTTCTGTTTCACTTTGCGTCACTATGCCCATTGACATTTCCATTTGCAGGCACCATGTTACTATGTGACAAGACATCACGTGGCACACTGTTCCCATCTATGCCACTGTGTTCGTTACCCTTTCTGTTCTCATTCTCGCTTGCGTTACCTTGTGCGCCACTGTAAGTGCTTCTGTTTGAGTTGCTGTTCCTGTTACTATGCCACAAGACATCATGTGGTGGGAGTGCGGGGCCCTTAGGGCCTGCGCTCCCACTGCTGCATTACGTGTCGGGAGTGTGGGGCCCTATGTGCGTTATCTTTTGCATTTTCATTTGCGCTTGTGCTTCTGTTATTTTTTGCCATTTGTGTCTACAGTACTGTTTCTCTTTCTGTTTCACTTTGCGTCACCATGCCCATTGACATTTCCGTTTGCAGGCACCATATTACTATGTGACAACACATCACGTGGCAGACTGTTCCCATCTATGCCACCGTGTGCATTGCCCTTTCTGTTGTCATTTGCGTTTGCGTTACCATGTGCGCCACTGTTAGCGCTTCTGTTTGCGTTGCTCTTCCTGTTACTATTCCACAAGACAACATGTGGCGGGAGCACTCGTTATCATTCTCAAAAAGAAGGGAAATTAGAGGCAAAAAACTCTGTTTAATGCATTAGTTAGGGTTGTTCCACAGTCACAAAAGTGAGGAAATTTGCTGTTAGGGCTGAAAACCCTAACTCCGAATTCACCCCCCCCCCCAGCACCACACACACACACACAGACACAGACACACACACACATGCAAGTATGGGGGAGGACCAAGTCAACACAACCAATGACAGACATCCAGCAGCAGGTGACAGAAATAACAAACAATTGTCTAAATGTACTACGAGACATCCCCACCCACCTGACCAGGTACTGCATGCTCAGTGGAGATCAACAGCAAAACTGAGGCCATGTACACCAAACGACACATCCCTGACTGCAGCTGCACCAACATACCACACTTAGTAGTTGCATGGCCTTACCTACCGATTCCCACACCACACCACAACTGGTACTGTGCCGTTAGTCAATATAAATGCTGAAGGTGCATGATGACAGTTGTAGAAAGGTTTTAACACTAGTGAGTATACATTAATTAAGAGAAGTACATAAATTAACTACGAGACACTAGCATGCTCAAGATAAAAGTAGTGTTACATTTAGTATGTGATTTACATAGTAGTACATTTACTGCAACGGTTTACTCAAGATAGAGAGGCTGATGTAAACGTATGGAAAAGCATTGCCTGTTCAATGTTGTGAAATTCGTACTGCCAGTATCAGATGCATTCTTACTGATGAAGGTGTACTGCTGATGTACATACATAGACCTTCAGTGTGTTTCAATACTAAAGATGCAGTAAGTATTCTTTGTAAGAAACAGTGTAATTGCATGGATCAGGCCAAGCAACTTCTAAATATCATAGCATTACTGAGCCAACAATGACGTACCTGTATCGGAGATGTATATATAGGATAGATTTTCCTGTAGGTACTTACTGAGTATGTTGTACCTGATAAAGACAATCTCATTGCATCTGTGATAACTAACTTATTCAAATAGTAATACATTTACTATTGTTGCAATGAGTGATCTATGCCACTTATGGGCACAGTGTAATTTTTTTTTTAACAGTTGTTTCATACTCAGGCTGTATGCCTAGTGTTTGGGTTTGCCACACTTCTGTCACTGATGCTATCAAAGTGATAACTATGTTAATTGTGGTACAACAAGAATCAAGTAGGTATGGTGTAGATATAAACAGAATGTCTTTTAGTATTGATTTAACTCACAATGGGGTAAGTGTACTAGGACAGCAGGGGTTATTCTTTATCACTGACTCTGTCAGTTATAATCACACTAAGGTTTCGATGACTGTAATGATCAAGTTACACTGTTCATCTTCATGAGTTCATATTCACAGCCATTCTCCAGTAACTAGACAGTGTATGGTGTAACTGGGTGGGACACTGTGTTGCAAAGCTGCTGCAGTGCCTAGCAGAGGGAGAATATCTACTCATAAAGACAATTAAAGCAATAAGGCATGACAACAGTTATGTTAAATGGTCTGTTAATCACCCTGCAGAGGTTTAATGTTGAATGAGGCATAGCCGAGTGCCACATGTCGCTAGACAGTGATAAACTGACCATTAACATAATACCTGGGAGTGGCTTATTGCTATCATAGTAAAACTGTTTTTTTAAACAACGTTAAACCATGTTCATCATATGGTTAGGCTCTACATGTATGTTAATAAAAACTAAACATAAGGCTGTTACAGTGTTTACAGTCAATTAGAAAGCTGCATTTCTCAAACCCTTGTTATAATCAGAGATATTATACCTGTACAACTCCTTAGTTTTGCTGAACTCTATTGCTCAGGTGGCCCACCACATGTGGTGTGGTCTGGTGTGGGGCATCGGTAGGTAAGGCCATGCAACTACTAAGTGTGGTACGTTGTGTGCAGCTGCAATCAGGGATGTGTATTTGTGTACATGGCCTCAGTTTGCTGTTGATCTCCACTGAGCATGCAGTACCTGGTCAGGTGGGTGGGGATGTCTCTAGTACATTTAGACAATTGTTTGTTATTTCTGTCACCTGCTGCTGGATGTCTGTCATTGGTTGTGTTGACTTGGTCCTCCCCCATACTTGAATGTGTGTGTGTGTGTGTGTGTGTGTCTCTGTGTGTGTGGTGCTGGGGTGAATTCGGAGTTAGGGTTTTCAACCCTAACAGCGAATTTCCTCACTTTTGTGACTGTGGAACAACCCTAACTAATGCATTAAATGGAGTTTTTTGCCTCTAATATATATATATATATAACAGTTTGAATTAAACTTCTTGTGCAACCAGTTAACAGCCAATTAGCATTTGAGCTGTTAAGGCTCTGCATAAGAAAATTTACCTCACTGATATTGTTGACTGATTGGCTGGTTTCTACTGAGCTATAAATTATTTGCCTGAAACTGAATACACTTTCAGTTGAAAGTCATATTCTGCAGCTGAGGGGAAAAAAACAAACCAATTAATTAGCAGCTGATTGCAGTCACATAAACAGAATGGGTTGGAGACTGGCTGCACAATAAGTTTAATGTGAAATGTACTGCATTGTACTACATAATATACGTATATGCACAATCATGCCTGTAAATCAGGGTTCAGTAAGTTCTTTAATGGTAAACCCCACATTTTGCACCTCAACAACTTTGTCCTGTTCAACCAATTTACTTGAATTTTGAAAAGTATGAACACAGTGACAGAATCTCTGGATCCTGAAAATGTTGTGTTAATCGGATTACCAGGGTCAAAGTTACAGAGGGGATAAAAAAAAAATTACATCAATTAAAGAGCAGATAATCACTAATTTTTATGTTTTTTTTTATTAAGTTCTGACCTATTTCAACATTGTGGATCAGAAGATTAAAGACTGTGGAGGAGGAGAAAATCATTTCCTGCATGTTAGTTAGGTGCCCCGATAGCCAGACCATCACGGAGAAAGTGACTGATTTAAAAATAATGCTTTAGCCACCGGAGGTGATGAAGGATCATATGTGACATCAGTTACAGTAATATATTAGTGATCCATGGGTGCACACACTCTTGGTCATGACCTGGGCTTGTCTCTGAATTTTATCTTGGATGTGCATTTAACCAGTGGGCACTTTTTGTAGGCACGAGCACGAGCCCTAGTGGAGGTGCTGTTTTCCTATGTGCGCTCACTGTCTGTTCAGATTGGTAGTACTGTATGTGTGAGATTCAGGCTGTTTATTTATTGTGGTTGTCTATAATAAAAAAAAAGAAGAAGAAACAAAATAAAGGCAATCAAGTGAGTGTTTGACTACAGTTGTTTTTTTATTGCGTGGTGTATTCAAAGGTACGTGTTCATAAAGATGTAACTGAGCAATGGTTGACACAAACACCACTTGCTTCCCTACCACTGACAAGATTTAACTCATTAAAAATCCAAGAACCTCTATTACCCAGTTTAGAGTAATGTACCATTACTGATTATACAAAAAAAATGCAATATCGTCATGAAATTTCACTGGAGGGCAAATTAACACATGTAATGGATAACTGAATACTCACAAGAAATTGTATTTTACGCTATATCCCAGTGGCATGATGTCTTGGTTAGCCAGGTATAAGAGCAACTGCTGAAAATCTATTTCATTTATTTTTTTTCTCATGGTGAAAACTTCAGTCTGCTGTCTCACTGCTAATTAAACTTCTCGAGCATACACAAACCTCTCAGTGCGAATATACTGTATATCACATGTCCTGAGTCACGACCTGAATCAAAAGAAGTAGCCCCTTAGTAGCACATTAATTGCCTGTCACACACGAAATCCAGAGCAACAAAAACCGGAAGTCCCCATCACAGTTTGCAAATTACATAGCAGTGATCGATTAGAACTGTGCGTGTTCCAAACACTGTTTTGATACTTGGAGTCACGTAAATCGCCTCATCTAATAAATAGAATACAGGAGTCCTGATTGCCTGTAGCATAGCTCAGTAGTGTTCCAATTTCAAAATGTTTAATGCTGCCTGGTCAGATAATGTTTTGCATTCATTTAGCATCATGTATATTTTTGTCGCTGGCTTGCCATCACAGGGATTTAAACCATGTTTCCATCAATATGCTTTCACAGAGCGTCAGGGTAAAAAAATGATTTTTTTATCTTCTCTGACACTTAGCTGGACATGTACTTCCAACTGTTGTTTTTAAAAGTCAGCATTCTTTCTGCAGCAGGACAAAAATGAACTTTATGGAATTATTATTTGAGGCAATGAAAGCAAGTTATGCAGCTGCCAATTCCCTGAATTTTGCACTAGCATTTTTTCTGATGCAGCCTGACAAGTTTTATTTGCAGTGTGTGCTAAGAGCTTTCATTTCCAAACTGTTTTTTATAATTGTTTTTAATATCAAACTCAGTGTGCTCAGAGGTCTAGTCTCCTACATATGAGGTTCTGTATCTATAATTTTGTTCTGATTTTATGTCTTAAAGTACATTTTATTAACTAACATGAGTTTCTGGTACGAGGTTCTTGTTTATAAAACGTGTCTGTACCATTTGAAGTCTGTGCATGACTACTAGCCTATTTAGTGGGCTGATAGACCTTGCATTTAAATTCTAATCCTGATTTCATAGTCATACTTCTTGACACCATATAGCCAATCCTATAAACTAAAGTGTCAGTTTTTTAAATATTCAGTTTCCCTTCCTAGTGAAATAACACCTTGTTCCTGCATTATAATTTCCTGACTGATGCAATATTATTTGCTTCTGTATCTACAATGTTGGATTATATGGAATGCTGAAATGTTTTTTGTATAAGCGTTTTATGCAAAAGTTTAATAAAAATCATTAACTATAAAAAAAAGAAGAAACTTTATTGACCAGGATTCATTTTTACAACCATACCATCTGATGACTTGTTGGTGCCTTTGTGGAGAATGTGGGTCTATGCTAGTAGGCATTTCTCTTCTACTCAAAAATCACAGATGGTTTTATATGTCCTTGTTTTGATCTCCACCTATTCTCTGGCCCTCTTTCATGGGACTTAGTCCTTGTGAGATGAAAGGCAAAGAGCAGTATTTATTTCAGACCCTGATTACTACTACCAAAAAAACAACTGCATGTAGATGGTTATCACACAAAACTTCCATATTATTGGACTGGGCCACCAAGGTTAGATCTGTTAAACAAATGGAGAGAATTGCACACTTACTTCGTTTTCAAAAAGAAACAGTTCCAGAACTGCTGGACTTGCTGGAGCTTGGGTACAGCAGGGTTCCCTGAGCTTACGGAACCATACACCTTGAAGTCTAATGTACTAAGTTCTTGGTATGCACCACTTTCCTCTCTACCAGACCATGGTCTGAACTCGTTACAGACATTTGTTCCATTTAATATAAATAACATTCTGCAACTTGATTTTTCAGCATGCCATTCATGCAAAGCATGTTATAATAAACTTGGTGCAAACATTATGTATAACATAATTCAAAAGTGCATGGAATTGTCTGTAGCCTTTTTTCCCAGTTCAGAGAGTCATCCCAGCTGTTGTGTGTACTATAACCTATATAGATTATGTGATGTTTAACAAACTTGAGTATAAAAAGGATAATTTGTTACACAGCAAACCAGTTTATAAATGGCTCTTTAATTTGCAGAGTGTGAGTTTTTACTTGCATTGGGTTCTCTGCTGTCTCAGTGATGGGGTGCCTGCATGGCATAATGCCAGCAGAAGAACGGGGTTTGTGTGCCATCTTCCAGATCCCACATTGGTGCCATCTAGAAGGTGGTCAGATCATGAAAGTAATGCACTCCACTCTTTGGGAGGGAGTATGCTGGTCACTGGGTACTAGGGCAACCCCTACTGCCGAACGTAGAATGGCAGTGTGTCTGCTGTGATGAAAACTGATTGCCTGCCTGTCCTCCTGGCTCAAGGAAGGTGTGCAGCTGTGGGAACACCCTTATCATGGTTTGGGATGGGGGAAACCAGAAGCGTAAAGGGAGGATGGTGAAAAGGAAACCCATAAGGGGAAAAAGGAGGACAGGAAAAGGGAAAACCATAAGGGGAAAGGGGGGATCAAAAGGGGCAGTGGTGTCATTTGGGGTAGCAAGAGATTGTAGTTGAGAACCATTTTTTTCCTTTTTGTTCAACCCCATGATGTACACTGCAACTCCTAGTAACCCCTAAAACAAGGTTTACCTAGCCCTTATTTATATACTCAAATTTGTTTTCCATTATTTTTTATTAGAAATTATCAACACATTTAAAAACAATCAATGCTTGAAATGCATTCTTAATATGGTGTTTCATAGTAGCGTGGGGGGGATGCTGTAACTCAGCCCTCCTCTTTGTATGCCCATTCAAATCACTTGAAAATACTTACCCTATTGCATTTCATCTATCCACAACAATAAAGTATGCAGAAATCTAGATTGGCCTGATCTGTGAATGGAAATGCTATGTCAATCCAACATAACATATAGATTAATGTCACAGCATATAACCTGGCCAATGACAGTAAAAAAATATAAATTTCGAAGACAATTTCTGTCCCTCTCACTTTTTGAAATACACTGCATATGTATTGCACATCAGGGAATCCTAATAACATGCACATACTTATATATTAAGGTATTAGCCAAATTAATGTCATTTGTTGCTGTAGAAAAAATTAGAACTAAGGGTCTCCTTGCCTCGACAATTATTCTTTACTGTAAAATGTCAATTTCATAGAATGTAAGGCACAAGTTATAATATTTTTGTACAGTTATTCCACCATCAGAATACTAATGACAGTTTGTGCCATTCTGCTAATCACACTGACAATCATATAAGTGATATTGCACACCATTCTCTAGTCTGTCAGGTTCTAGTTTAAAAAATATGTAGACTACACCTAGAATCATGTGAACATTGATTTTCAATGCCTAGAATGATTGCCAGGGCCATCAAGTATGAACTTTATTCATTTGTTAGTGTTATTATGGGAAGAGGTTCACATGTAGTTAAATATAAAATGGCCAAAGAGATCCCTGTGTCCTGATTGGCTGAGACTTGGTTTTAGCCATCGCAGTAAGAGAGTACCACCACTGGCTTAAAACAAGTCTCTGCCAACCAGGGCAACTCATAGAATTACTAAGCCACCTATTTCTTAGTTTCTATCACAAACATGTTTGCAGCCTATTATCATATATAAAAACCTTCAACTATGTTTTAAAAAAAGTCAATTAAATTCAATAAAGTAATTGAATAATGTGAGGGTATTTACACTCATGAACCCACCTTACACGCATACAAACATTTTAAAAATCAAATACTATTTAGACTTTCCAATGCTGGTGTTTATCTGATAATCATGAAAAATCACCATATTATCATTACCATTTTGACAGAGAACTCCACGCTTCTTACCTGGCAACAAAAAAAATTTATGCTATGACTCTATTTCAGACCTGGGTGGGGATCTTTGTTTGTATGCCAGCTGAGCTATGAAGAATGTTGTATTCATGTAATCCATGTTACCATTCTGTTTGTGTGTGTTGGGGGGCATTATAGTACTGAAAAGATGCAGAACTTCGAATTCTTGTATTCTATGGTAAACAATCATAATGCATTTAGTGTGAAGAAAGACATCTGACAAGTGAAAAACATCTGCCAAATGAGTATTTGACATTATTTAGTAACATTCTAGTATATTTTTTTGCAAATTTTAAAACTTTTAGAATGATCTGTTTTTCAAGATTGCCAATTGGCTCATTTTATGTATAAGCAAAAGGACATGGCTGGGTGTAGGTAGTACTGAGATACACACACACACACAAAGGCTGAAGGAACTCAACCTGTGCTCTAGTGCCTAACTATGCCTCTTTGCGTGTGGGTATCTCAGTACTACCAACACCCATCAATGTTTTATTGATTAGGTTGCATCTTGTCTACTGTTTTTATAGTGACATGTATTTTAATCACTATTATATATTGATTACACAGAAATGAAATGTGATGAATCTGATAATGAGACCAGTTGGTCTAGCGGTGTTAACATAACTGACAATGATGAGGAGGTCAACTATAGTATTACCGATGTAGATGATGATGATGAAGAAGATCAAAGCAGTGATGAGGAACTGTCTGGTGAAATGTCCAGATTCTCTATAATGCCTTACAGATTTGAACCACCTGCCCGACAAAATGAAGCAACCAACACTGATGGACAAGCAGACTTAAATGAAGATGAAACGATGTTGAGATTACATAACATTGACTGGTAAGAGACATGTGTTTTGAAGAAACAGTCTTTAATATGAATATAGTGATTTTGGAATACAGGAGTACAACTTCATATGGAGTTTGAGGAAGTGTTTTCCACATTATGAATATTTGATTCTAATTGCAGCCTCAATGTGAAGCTGTTGCATGGTACACTGGTTGATTTTTTCATGATTATCACAGAAACACACTTATACTGAGTAAGACAGGTCATAGAATTGTAAATAATTCAGCAGTTTAAACTTGATTTAATTTTATGCAATGGGCCTGGAGAATTATGTGTCCTAATTGGCTGAGAGGTTACTGTGGACGTGTCCATAACAGGGTATATTGTGCCATCTGGCACATCTTCAGCCAGTTAGGGCAGATGACAATAGAAATCACTGTGCTCAAGTCTGTCCTGTCTGAGCTTGATTCCTCTATAACTCCATCCTGTAGACTGTGGTTGACCTACAATTACCCCAGCCGCGCTCTGCTATACCATATAAATAGAGTACACAAACATTTTTTTTGTGTAAAACTGTGACCTCTGCTACCACTAGTTCACAAAAGAACCATTCACAATCTCCTCAATGTGCTGCCTGCAGTCCACATTCTCTTTGCAATCTCCACAGGGAACCGCCCATGATCCACAGTGACGAAGCATCCCCACGTACTGGCAACAAAACCAGTGCCACATGCCTCCACCATGATAGTATAGCACCGATACCATGGGGCCACAACAGTAAGAGTGAGCAAAAAGGAAAAATGACAAGCAGCACTTTAGAGCACACAGTATGGTTTCAAAACCGCAAACCATGAAACGGCTATGTATGGCACCCTCTAAGGACATCGTACCTAACTAAGTCCATACGAGTACAATTATCACACCGTAATACACACCCTGTAGTTTCCATAATTTGTGGTATTTACGTGGGAAGGAAACGAGAACTAAAATGCAGGCAGGAGGGTGGGTTGCAGGCCAGGAAAGACAGTGGGGAAGGTGGGCCCAAGAATAAGGAAAATAGTAAGGAAGGTTGGAGGAAAACCTAATTTAGTTATACATTTTTGGGAACCAACGACCTATCTGGGGAGGATGTGCAAAGTAGGTTTAGGGAATTAGGGAAGATATGCAGTGAGGAAGAAGTTCACTTGCCTTCTCAGAGGTTATACCAGTACCAAGGGTCAGCTCAGTTAGGAAAAGAAAAATAGAGGATTTTAAGGACTGGCTGAGGAAATGTTGCAGGGAGGAGATGTTTATCTTTATTGGGGACTGGGAGGAGACCTGATCAAAACAAAGTACTATTTTCACCAGACAGGCTACACCTCGGTGGGGGGCCAGCAGGCATGCAGGACCTCAAACTTTGAGAGGAGAAGGTCAGATAAACTCCCCCCCAACAGTGATGGAAGAGGTCTGGACAGAGGAGGTAGAAAGGGCGATAACACAGTTAGCAAATGGTGGAGGGGAATAAGGAACACATAACAAGGGTATGTGGAGGGGTGCACACAGATGGGATAAATGTGAATAGAAGGAAGAGAAGGAAGGTCAGATTCTAGGTGGAGGGTGGTATATCTGAATGCCAGGGTCTTGGAAACAAGATGGATGACCTGTATGCACTATTAGCAGACAGGAGGGTGGACAAAGCTGTAGTAACAGAGACTTGTGCCACATCACACCATGACTGGGACCTTGCAATCTCTGGATATAAACTATACAGGAGGAACAGGGTAGTCAGGAAGGGGGGGAAGGTGGCAGTTTATGTTAGTAAGGGAATTACTTGCATGAGGGAGAAGTCGGAGGAAGTGGAGGTGGAGGCATTATGGGTTCAGTTAGGGTCCAATAAAGGGTGAGAAAGGTTAGGCATAGAAAGAGTTGAAGATAGCTGAAGGAATTAAGATGGGGAGAAGGATTTATTTCTCTATGTAAGTGAGAAAAGGTACAAGAAGGAAGGGATTGTTAGGCTTAAGAAAGGGGTTGAGTGGATGGAGAATAATGGGGGAAAAGACGAGATACTAAATGATTACTTCTGTTCTGTCTTCACAGAGGAAAAGGACGGACCAGTGCCTTCAGGTGGGAGAAGAGCAGTGGGGTGGGGAGAGGAAAACAGATGCATTGATAGAGGAGGATATAGTGAGAGATGGGCTGCTGGCATTGAAGGTGAAGAAATCACCAGGCCCGTATCTGCTTCAGAGAAGGAGAAGTACCTGGGAGTGATGATCACTAGTGACCTAAAACACTCCACACGGTACAAGAAATCAGCAGCAAAGGCAAATAAGATGCTGAGATGGGGGAGAGAAGGTCATACTGCCCTTGTGCAGGTCACTTGTGAGGCTACATCTAGAGTATGGAGTTCAGTACTGATGCCCGCACTTAAAAAAAAGGACATTAACCTGCTGGTGAAGGTCCAGAGGAGGGCTGCAAAGATGATAGCAGGTCAACAGGGTATGGTATACAAGGAGAGTTTGAGGGCACTGAACATGTACTCTCTGAAGACAGGAGAGAGAGAGAGAGAGAGAGAGGAAATGATTGGGCCTTCAAGTGCTTGAAAGGGATAAATACAGTTGATAAGGAGAGTCTCTTTAAGCTGAGTGGCAATCATAACACAAGGGGGCTCAGTCTTAAGCTGGAGGGTGGGAGGTTTAGTAGGGATGTCAGGAAGAACTTCTTCACATAGAGGGTGGTGGATGCTTGGAATATACTGCCAGAAGAGGTCATCTCATTGAAGTCAGTGGGAAGCTTTAAGAGAGGCTGGGATAGGCATGGGGGAAAGCATAAGTTTTATAAATACCCATGGGTTTTTTAATATTTTTTATAAGTGCTCATGCAACAAATGTATTCCAATGGGTGACATTTTGAACAGCCGTTGCTGCCATGAGATAGCACAGATTGTTGAAAGGATAAGAGAGGAGGACAGCAACTAAGATGGAATTGACATGACGTGCATTACAATACATGAAGGCTTTCCAGCAGTGTGTCTGAATCAACATGTTCTGGAAACTGCTTATCAGTACAGGCAGGAATTCTCTGATGATGCATATCTTATTCAACATAATCATGAGTAAGAGATTTCTGTGAGTTACTAATTGTGTAGTACAAAAAAAGGATCTAGGAGATATATGTGTCATGACAGAATAAGTATTGTTTCAAGACGTTATAGTATTGTGGTGTGGGAGAGAGAGAAATACCACACCCACTTCAAGTGGATGAGGAGAGCTGCCTTCCGTCTGCTCATTCCTATACTCTAATTCCTTTCAGTGTGTTTCTGACAATTATTTTACCACTGATCATTCTAGTATACAGTTTGGTAAGTGTTAAAGCACTGGGTACCGGGGCCCATAAATTGTACAGTATAGTGTATTGTCAAAAGTTAACAACCTTGATTTGTAAGCTTCTCAAGGTCTGTCATGTTGTCATAATAATTTCTCGAACCTTACACAGCGTGGTTGTTAACTTTTGTCCTTACATTAACCACTATATGTTATATGGTTTATGAGGCCTCAATTAAATTTAGGTTGCCAAATTCTACCTCTCCACCCTAGACCACAACCCCTGATACCATTTTCATTTATGTGGGACCACCCCAATGTTGATGGACTCACTCATTATCTCCTCACTCTTCTTTCTTTAATCAAGGGTAAACATATTAAGTTAATTTAGCTCACTTCATTTGTTTTCTGGTACAGACCCTGCACTACTCTAATCACCTTTCTCTGGACTGCCACCATCCTTTATATATCCTTGCGGAGGTGGGATCTCCAGTAATGCACACAGTACTCCAGATGGGGTCTTACCAACTTTATGTGCAGATGGATAACAACTTTATGTTTTATACTGGTGAATCCCAGCAGACCCCATTATTCTGACCACCTCCAGTTTAGGAGTTCTTGCATAAACTGTTATTCATACTGCCATACCCGAGAAGGGTTAAAAAGAGTGATGTTGTATCAATGGCACAACAAGATTGTAATCTGTTTGATTTCAATTAATAATATGGGCTTTCCATACATTGCTATATCATTAAGTGATAGTCCCTTCAATGTTATTGAAAGTACTGTACTGATTCTCACTAACAACACATACTGATATTTTTTTTCATTTATCAGTGTCTTAATGATGTTCATGTGATGTCACATATTTTTTTCTGATCTGTATTTTTCTTCATAGACGCTACAGATATACTGCATATTGTCAATTTGTCCATTTGTGCTGGGGGTGGCTTGGGCGGAAGAATCGTGTCCCTCTGCCATCCTGTGTAATAAATAAAATACAAGAAACATTTCCATCTGAAGGAGGAGCATATAAAGGTTTTAAACTTGCATAAGTTAAGAATCTTAGTTGTATCAATAAATTTCTCAATGATTTTTGAAAAGTTAAGAACAGCAACTTTTTTGTTTGTTCAAACATTATGTAACATGTTTTGAATTAATATGCTTTCAGTAAAGCAAAATGTAAATATGAATATTCATCAACCCTTTATGTTAACAAATAGAAAAGTTTATACTGTAAGCATAATTTTTTTTTCTAACTGGAACAATTATTTTATAACCCAGAAAACAGTCTACCTAGTTTCAAGCTATAATGAATATATTCCTTGTTTAGTTGAAGCAAGAGATGTTTCATAAACACTTTATTCAACACTATTAATCTAGGTATACAGTTAAAATCTTCATTAATTAATACATAAGATGTCAATGCTGTGTGTATTCTGCCTGTAAAGTTAGGAAGTAGAGTCTATGTTTTTGAATATCTGACATTCTATAATACAATGTAAGTAAACAGTTTTTTTAATAGAAGTATCTATTGAATGTCACTACTGACTTTGCAGTCTTTCAACTACTTATTATAGTCCTTCTGGATTGAAAATTAATACCACCAATAACAGTTAAGTTCTTCCAAAGTTCATTATAGTGGTACAGCATTTCCTGTCTTTAAATGCTTGCATTATTATTGGTAATTGCTGCATTAGTTGGTAACGACTTATGAATTCATTTACTGCATCATGCTTGTCCGGATGCTCAGACACTGTAGAACTAAATGGCTGTGGTAATGTGCTCCTCATCTCCACCAAAGATTGGCTTAGTTTGAAAGAGTCTGCTTTGTATTCTCTGATAAGTGTTTCTAGTAGGTCTTCCGCATAGCCTGTGCTAAGATTAAAAGGTAGCAATTTTACTGATCAAAGCCCTGTTACAGATCTGTAGGCATCGGGTCATCAAGCAAAAAACTATAACATAATATAGAGGTCTTCAGGTACATGAAGGGGGTAAATAGGGGAGGAACAGTCAGGGTGCTTCGAAGGAAGGAGGAGGGGGCCACTAGAGGGCATGGGAGGAAGCTGGAGGGGGGAAGATTCAGGGAAGAAAGGAGGAGGTGCTACTTCACTGAGAGGGTGGTGGAGCCATGGGATGTGCTGCCCAGTGGGCTGGTGGAGTCAGAGATGGTGGAGGGGTTCAAGAGGGGGTGGGACAGGTACAGGGGAAGGGTTCTGGAAGCAAAATCCAATGCAGCGAGAATATCCAGAACTGGGAAGGGAGAAGCCAGAGGAGGCGAGGGGGGCAGCAAGGTCAGCTCCCAGGGTGGGGGCTGACCAAACGAGCAGACGCGAAAGACTGTTAGGCCTATTCTGCTGGCATTTTAGTATGTTAATATGTGAAATACAGAATACCTTACTCAAGTGTTTGAATAACAGACTGTTTCTGTAAACCCATTAATTATGAGTTGTCTCATAAAAGTCGCAATCTGATTTACTGTTATATTTCCAGCAGCATAACATTAACATCATGTTACAATGTCATATACAGTGTGATCGCCATGTAACCTTGATTAAACCAGGCTCCTTTGCAAGTTTTGGAGCAGTAGATAATTTACAGGCCTAGCCGCAAGGAGTACTTGTCTCTTACAGGTGAGGATCTGCAAGTATGCATAGGCACCAGTATCTGAACTGACTACATAACCTGCAGTTACTCTCAAGGGACATTGAATTAAACATGTGAGTATTCAAATGTGAAGCAATACCTAAACTAAATGTTGAATTTTGATTTTGAAATAGCATCCTCAATCTGTTGCTAGAATAAATGCTTACTCTATCTAAAAGAGAAGTGCATTATAAAAAGGCATACTATTAAAAATACTATTTTGTCAGAATAATTGATAACATTATAATAATACAGTGAGTTCCATTGCCAGTCAGATGATAACTTCTGAATGAACAGTATAGCACTCGGCAGCATCTCGATCCAAAATACAGAAACCATATAATTAGTGTTAGAATGTTACTTTAGCTACTTGTCATGCTTTTATTGCTTACATAATGCCTTATTGATGAATCGTTTGCCAACAACTCATTACCTATCTGTCATTTTAGAAATGTCAAGATGAACGCTTACCATACGTAGCACGCTTTGTAAGTTTCAGTACTGTATAACCCCTTTTTTGTACTTTGGGTATCTGATTACATATTGAGCTACTCCATCACATTGAACAGATTGTTCTCTATTTACATTCTCATCATAGTGCATTTCAGCTAGAATGAGACTGATACACAAACACATGCACACACTTTTGTTACTTTGGCCACAGTGATGTAGCCTAATTGCAAAACAGTCACAATTCATTTTTAATTAAAATAATATTACTTCAACTATTTGTATCATACCAAGTTTTCATTCCAGTATTTGAAAATGCAGTGTGCTTTGGAGCAAAATGCAGAATCAAGCTATCAAATGCCTCCAGGCTAGATATCAGATAGCTTGTGGAAAGTTGCTTAATATTATTCACTAACATGGTATTCATAACAGTTGTTTCAAGTTTTGCAGCAGCCTTTCAATCTGTTCAAACATGATTTAATTATTACATTGCTATCTGTTACTATTACATACCGGAAACAATGACATAATTTTACTCATATGTATTGGAAATTCAAATAAAATCAAATAATATATTTGAGAAACATATACAGTGCTGAATTTTGAGACAACAGATCTATTAATAGCCCTTTTATACTAGTGATATGTATGCTATACACACTTACACAGCATTTGAGATATTATGCTAATTGAAGTATACTATTTAAATAATAAACCTACCTGGTGTTAACCACTGCTTATTTCTTTCTTCACCACTTAGGTCACCATGAGCACATTTGTCAAATAGTTCATGGTGGCCCTCATGAATATCCATGACATGGTTGATGACACTAGACCATTTTGCCGCTATTAATTCATCATCTTGCTTAGCACTTGAAGCGGCACACCAGTACATATGATTTACAATTGAATAACGCCATAAACCTGCATCTTCACATCCCTTTTGTGTTGATAGTGTGTCAATTTTCTTCCCAACACCTTTTGAATTGAATTTTCAGTTAAATAGACATATTACTGACTAGTTTTGATAGTGGTTACACTGAATTCAAAATTATTAAGTTATTTAATTTAGAAGGAGTAATTTAAGAAAAAAAAACATGCTAAACTATTTATGTCATGGCTGATCTGGGTGCATGACTGATTTATATTCTCCAGAATTACATGTTTTGGATCTATCAACAATTTCTAATGCTGCACCTGTTTAAATTATATGCAGCTCAGTTATCTGAACTCAGGAATACATTGTTACCAAAACAGAAATGCATTTATATTTCCCCTCCACATTCAAGATATTACAACATAATCTTGCATTTAGTGACATGCCAAATGTCATATTGATGTTTAGTGCCAGGGAGGGTTTCTCTTATCTACTTTGCTATTTGCCTATGATGATCTATTATGATGGTATCTATTGCCTGATTGTTAGAATTCAGGTAATCCACTGTGTGTTTTAATCCCTCCAGTTCACACCAATAACTACTCTTTACTTCATTACTCTGTGTGTTGAAAAAAAGATTATTACTTAACTTGATGGATGTGTTGCAGAACATAAGTATGTCTACCTGTAGGTGTTAATGATTAGATATAAAATTATCAAGGTTTTTCGAGAAATATGCTACTCCGCAGTGTGCATCAGACATTTGTAACACACGGCCACTTGACTGACCGATCTCAGCAGGTGTCTTCATACCTCACCATGTCCCACCAAGCCGTGCATTAGAAATGTCTAACCCACACCCCACCGTTTCTCATTGCTTACTTAACATTGAACTAACAGAGTTCACTGCATAACAATGATTAATTGGTTATAATTAAGAACACCATACAGACATTTGAATGTGAAATATACAGGTGTGTGTATGTGTATATATATATATACACATATATTATAGGGGTGCAGTCTCACCCCTATATTTAAGGTTATGAAGCCACTTCTATGTTAAACTCAAAATTTTGCACATTAATAACTTTGGACCCGTTCAGTGGATTTGCATGAAATTTGGCATAATTGGTGGGGCATGATAGATCTTTTGATTTGCCAAATTTCATTTCAGTCAGACTTACATTTTTTGTGCAACAAAACACTAAAAATGCACTTTTCGCCAGTTATGTCGGACGTCATTCTGTATAAGCAATATAGAAATGACTGTAAAAGATGCATCAGGCAGGCCAAAAGTAAATACTGCCAAAACCTGCTGATAAATTCCTCTAATGACCCCCGGAAGTTTTGGGGACACATTAAGTCCTTTTTGGGTTCTGCCAAAGATGTTACTCCATCTGATATGGTCCTCCATGGTGCACTGTACTGACTCTACTACAATTGCTAATGCTTTTAACCAACAATTCTCCGATTTATCTGCTTACACAGCCTCCTCCCATCACAATCCTCTGCTGCACAGCTTAACCCTACAGCATCTGATGGACCCCAAACTTAACCAACCCCTTTTATTTCAGGGAAGTGCCTAGGCATCAGGTCCTAAAACTGCTCCGGTCACTCTCGGACAACACCAGCACTGGCTCTGATGGCCTAGAACCAAGACTACTAAAAATGACCTCTCACTTCATCTCTGGTCCACTGGCACACATTTTCACCCTATCTCTCTCCAATGGTATCGTCCCTGAAATCTGGAAGGCAGCCAGAGTTACTCCCGTATTTAAGAAAGGCAGCAAAAATGACATATCTAATTACCGACCCATTGCAATTCTATCCGTTCTGAATAAAGTCCTGGAAAAATTATTTCCTACAAATCACCGAACACCTCGAGAAATTCAACTTACTAAGCTCAGCACAACATGGCTTTAGAAAGAATCATAGCACTATGTCTGCACTTGCAAAATTCACTACTGATATTGCTCACAATATGGATCGAGGAAAGTTCACAGGGGCGGTTTTTATTGACTTAACTAAGACTTTCGATCTGGTTAACCATTCTCTGCTACTAGCCGCTCTCAATTCCTTGGGTTTCTCTCCCCCAGTCACTAGCTGGTTCAAAAGTTACCTCTCCAACAGAACACAAGCCGTTAAGTTCAATCCATCTGTGTCTGACAGTGCTGTTATTAACATTGGGGTCCCTCAAGGGTCTATACTTGGCCCTCTTCTATTTTTGTTATTTGTCAACAAACTTCCTGAGCTGGTCACCACAGGTCACTCACTTCTCTATGTGGATGACCTGGTAATTTATTATCACTCTGACAATGCCCTGGAATTAAATACTGCACTCACCACAGATTTTCATGCTGTACAACACTGGTTGAACTCTCAACGCCTGGTTTTAAACACAAGTAAAACAAAAGTTATGATGTTTGGCTCCAACCACAGACTTAGATCCTGTCCCCTATCCATCTCAGTCTCAGATACAGAAGGGAACCCTATAGAAGCTGTCACTGCCTTTCGCTACCTTGGCATCCACCTGGATCAAACCCTGGACCTAAAAACTCATATTCAAGAAACTTGCAAAACAGTAAACTGCAAACTGGGGGCTGCCTATAGAACCAAATACCTTCTCACCCCTGCTGCTAAACTGGTGATAGCCCGAGGCATTCTATTGCCAACCCTTACATGTGGGTGTCCCATCCTGTCCTTAGCCACAAAATCCTCACTGCAACTTTGGGATACTACCTTCAATAATGTGTGCAGATATGCAACCAAGGCACCTCGACTGCATCATCATTGTCTTTTATATCAGGACCTTGGTTGGCTCTCTCCTTCCGAGACCAGGCAGTACTATACCTGCACAACCTAGTGGATTCCATCCTAAGGATGTCCAAGCCTGCTGTCCTGTCTGATCTACTTACCGCCATTCCCACAAGGAATCTCAGATCTGCTGATCAGACATTACTTTCCATCCACTTCTGTCGGACTAAAAGGGCATGAGCTCCTTTCACTATGCTGCCTCACCTCTGGAACCTGCTACCACAGGACCTGAGATATCTCCACTCATGAGACATTCAAGAAAACTAAGAACCTTCCTCACTACTATGGACAAATGTGTCTGCTTTGACCCACCTGATGCACTGCACTCGTACTGTTATTTCATTGATAGCACTGTTGTTTATACAAGTAGTGGGTTTTATACTATTCCTCGTAATTAATGTTTTACCTTAGCCTTGTAATTAATGCTGTCTCAATCTGCTTGTCATTCTAGTCTAATGTTAGATGTCGATAATTGTTAGTTGCTATTTTCTACTCCATGATTTTCTTTCGCTGCTCTGTCTCTCCCCTTTGTTTCTCTCTCCCCCCTTCTGTTCTATCTTCTTCCCCCTGTTTCCTCTCCCCACCAAACTCACCTCTACCTGCTCCTACCCTATCCATGCCCTCTCAAGTCTCCATCCTTCTGCTGCACTTTGTCACCTTTCTCCTTATACCACCGCTTTATTCCCACCATCTACCTACCTACCTCCTTCCCCGCCTGCGTCTCGGTTCCACCAGTTCGGCTTGACTTTTGACACTTTCCGCTATTGCCATAACTCCTCCGCTTCTTCCCCCTCTTACCTACATTCTCACCCATGCCTGGCCGTCTTTCGGCTCCACCAGCCCGGCTGTACTTTCCCACCTCTCACAGCTATTGCCATCTACTGACCCCTCCTTCCCTGCCTTAGCGTCTCTAGGTTCCACCGACTTCGGCTTGACTTTGGCTGGCACGCTATTGCAGAATCCTCCCGCTTCTATCCCCTCTCACCGACTTACTCACCCTTTCCCTGCCGCCTTTCAGTTCCACCGCCCGGCCTCACACTCTTCCCTCCTACCGCTGATGCCGCTCTGCTGCCCCCGCCACCCTTTCTTTGCCTGCCGCCTTGTGGCTCCATAAGCCCGGCTGCAGGTTGGTACCTCTCCCGCTGTTGCTGTATCTGGCGGCGCCTATTCTCTCTCTCCATCCTCTGACCTGTCTTGTGTCTTCTCATATTGCCTCTCTCTCCTGCCTACCGTCCTCCACTATTCACATTATGAGTATGTTCCTTGGATACAGTGATAAAATGTATTTTCTTTATTGTATGTTGCAGTGCCATATGTATCTCTCTCTGTTTTCAATTGTTTTTGGTGTTTCAAATAATTCTGGTTGTACTCTGTCTGTATTGTAATTGTACCTCCCGGGTCGTGCCTGAAAACAGTCACTTGCTGGCTAGTGCACTTACCCGGTTAACAAAAACTAAATAAATAAATAAATAAATGTGGGCAGTTTTTCAGATTTTGTCCGTGGTGCTGCATGGCAGTTGTGTGGTATGCCACTCTACAATGTGGCACATTGAAAGAGCTGGCATCAAGGAACATGCCGCTTTTTGTTTGGTGAAAAAGTATTAATCTGTTGAAAAGTTATTACAATTTGAAATTCCCATTATATCTTATGGGAAAATGTATATGTATTTTTTTAATGTTTAATGAGATAGACCAGATGGCCCTAGGAAAGACCAAATAGCCCAAACTGGGATGACCATATCTCAATCACAGTTTAGTCTATTCACTTGAAATGTGCAAGGTGTTGAGGGGATGTCATAAAGATGTGAACTATGCTGTTTAGGTGTTGGGGAAATAATTTGTTGCAGAGATATTCAATGATGTAATTGACATTTTTCCCATAGGATTACACTGCAGTCTGTGTCATGACTTTCGGCGCTGTTATCTTGGAAACAAAGCGAGATACAGACTTTTCGCTACAGGTGGCTTAGATCAACTTCAAGTGTTCTAGCCACTGGAAAAAGACTTGAAATCATAGAGTTAGCCTGCAGTAAAATTCTGTTTGTGTATTGCACAGTTCATGAGATATTGTGAAACTACTCTCACAAGGGTTGAAAGAGTGCCTGTCCAGTGCTTTTCGGTGCCCGTATCTCAGAAACAATGTGAGATATGGGTTCAGTCTGTGATTGTGATATGACTTACTGTCATGGTTATGTGAACTATGCTGTTTAGGTGTTGGGGAAATAATTTGAATTTGAATTGAATTGTTTTTCTAGCTGTTATGGTTCCCAAGATATGGATAAATTACTGTTACAAGCATTCGGTGGCCAATAGAAATGCTGCATGGCTCTGTAACTATGTGTAAGTGGCAGCGCAGGTCAGAGGACCCGAGCTCCCTCAGATGCATATTGTTATTCAGAAATGGGCAAGTTGGTGGGATCACGGGGCCTTCTCACCAGAGTGGCTATTATTATAGGGGCGCGTTAGGGTTATGAAGCCACTTCTATGTTAAACTCAAAATTTTGTGCATTAATAACTTTGGACCCATTCAATGGATTTGCGTGAAATGTGGTATGCACAGTGGGGCATGGTAGATCTCTTGATTTGCCAAATTCTGTTTCAGTCAGACTTATGATTTTTGCACAGCAAAACACTGAAAAATGCACTTTCGCCATTTATGTAGGCAGTTTTTCAGATTGTGTCCATGGTGCTAGATGGCCATTGTGTGGTGTGCTGCTCTACAACTTGGCACACTGAAAGAGCTTGGGTCAAGGAACATGACGCCTTTTGTTTGGTAAATAAATATCAATCTGTTCAAAAGTTATTACAATTAGAATTTCCCATTATATCCTATGGGAAAATGTATATGTATTTTTTGAATGTTAATGAGAAAGACCAGATGGCCCTTGGAAAGACCAGATAGCCCAAATTGGGATGACCATATCTCAATCACAGATTGGTCTTTTTACTTGAAATTTGCAGAGTGTTGAGGGGATGTCATAGAGATGTGAACTATGCTGTTTAGGTGTTGGGGAAATAATTTGTTGCAAAGATATTCAATGACGTAATTGACATTTTTCCCTTAGGTTTACATCGCAGTCTGTGTCATGACTTTCAGCACCGTTATCTCGGAAATGAGGCGAGATACAGACTTTTCGCTACAGGTGGCCTAGATCATCTTCAGGCGATCTAGCCACTGGAAAAAGATTTGAAATTGTAGAGTAAGCCTGCAGTGGAATTTTGTTCGTATTGCACAGTTCATGAGATATTGTGAAATTACTCTCACAGGGGTTGAAAGGGTGCCTGTCCAGTGCTTTTCCGTGCCCATATCTCAGAAACAGTTTGAGATATGGGTTAGATCTGTGATGGTGATATGATCGACTTACTGTCACGGTTACAATGACACTTGAATTGTTTTTCTAGCTGTTATGGTTCCCAAGATATGGATACATTACTGTTACAAGCATTCGGTGGCCAATAGAAATGCTGCATGGCTCTGTAACTATGTATAAGTGGCAGTGCTGGCCAGAGGCCTAAATGTCACCCCATTCTTCTTTACCGTGGCTTATGAATATGATTCCATCTCTTCTTTACCGCGGCTTATGAATATGATTACAGATGGAATGGGGTGACATTTAGGCCTCACAACCCCAATGACCCACCACATCAGCTGTCAATCTTGGGATGATGGGCGGTTCCATGAGGGGGGATTGGGCAACCTTAAAGGTCTTATTTCCTGACTTTTTCTGTTTTAACCCTAAATGATGCATTAGCAAAGTTTTTGCATAGACTATATATATATATATATATATATATATATATATATATATATTAATAAATGCAAAAACTGCAAAAACACTTAGAATTTGCCATACCTGCACCACCTCAGTGTTCAGTATTTTGTTTATTCACTGCTTAATGACACTATATGCACCATACTTGGCACAGTGCCCAGGGCTATCTGAACGTCCATCACCGGCAAGTACAAGAGCATCTTCCATATTGTTCAGGTGATCAATCATGCTGTTCTGATGCAATTTCCACTTATTGAATATGAAAGGTTGCAGATATTGCCACTGATGTTTGAAAAAGGTATTTCTAGAGTAAACAGCCAATTTGAGAAGTATAAACAGTTGCATAATTTTCAATGGTAGGTTACCACAAAAAAGAAAGGAATCAGATAGTAAGAGATTTCCTGCAGGGATGTGCCCAATATAAGGTTGACTAGACCAAGTTCATTCAAAACCACACCCATTACAATTCTGTACAATATGGATTGCAGTGCCACAGCATCTATAAATGTGTCCTGTTGTTTCCATGTTACATCTAACACAGTTCTTAAACAAGGAAAGCAGATTGCTCTCAAACACAATTAATTTATTTTCCATTGGCTCCGTAAATGTTTCTGTAGTACTAACATGATCCTTAGCATTCTCAAATCCTTTAATTTCTGCTACACTCTCTAAACTACTTGGGGCACAATCTGGATCAGTGTCCTTGTTGGAAAGGAAATCTAAGGAAGTTTCATTGGACTCACTAGACATATCATCATCATGGTTTCCATCAAAGCCTAACTGCAGTATGTCGGCAAGAGACCCACCTACAAGTTGACATTGTATACCAATGCTGTGTGATGAAACCATACCATGAGACCTTCCTGTTCTTGTGCTGTATGATGTCTGAACACCTATGTACCGTTAAAAAATGAACATGATAATAACACATAAATGTGCTTAAATGATTAATCCATTAGGAGAACTCCTTATATTTATAACTACCATACAAGGGCTAAGAAATAGGTATTACAAGTCTGTTTCTAGCCTAGTGAGGACTAATCATCTCTGAACAGACATGGATGATGGAGGGTGGCTGTAGCATTTGATAGCAGGGATATAAGTACAGCTAAAAAATGTATTATATTACAGGGAGGGGGAGAGGCCTTGCTGGACGGACGGCTGAGTGCTGATTTCCAGTTAGATGATTCCAGAACCATCATTGTGAGCCAGCAACCACTCATCTGTAACAGGCTCGTATCATGACTGCAGTGCCCTGCACCTTAATCATAGTTTATAGCAACCACAACCATTAGCAATCATTCGCATGAGTATCATAAAGCAGGAGAGTGGCATCTCACAAAAAAAAAAAATATGCAGGTTCTCCACAGTGAATACTATATGCCACAGTGGATACTGTCCATGATGGATAAGTGAATTAGTGAGGAAAGACAAGAAGGCTGATAGTGGTAGGTAAATAGGGATGTGTAAGAGGGAAAAGAGAACATGTACATGGTAGGCATGAAATATATATCCATATCCTGTGTTTGTCTATGGAGACAAGAGAAATACATTACTGAAAGTACTGCATATCTAGGATAGGCCTGCAGAGGCAGGCGGACTAGGGGACTGAAACAAATCACTATCTATGGTACTCCTTACAAGACAGGCCTAGAGATGCTGGAGGACTAGGGGTTTGGAAATACTCCCAATCTTAGGTGGGCCTGCAAATGCTGGAGGACTAGAGGAAATGAACTACTCCCTATCTGGTATAAGACAGCAGAGGCAGGAGAACTAGGGGATTTAAACTACTCCATATCTCGGGTATGCATGTGTATGCAGTGAGACTATGGGGGATGGAACTAGTCCATATATGGGATACGCCTGCAGAGGCAGGGGAACTAGGGGTTTGAAACTACTCCATATATCAAGTAGGACTGTGTATGCAGGGTGACTATGGGGCTTGGAAATATTCCCTAAATGGGGTAGGCATGCAGAGGCAGGAGGACTAGTACACTGTCTAAACTCCCTATCTTAAGTACATCAGCAGATACAGATGACGAGAGGTTTGGAACTACTCACTATATTAGGTAGGCCTACAACTGTTGGAGGACTACATATGCAGAGGAACCAGGGGTCTGTATATACTCACTATATGTGATAGGCCTGCAGAGACAGATGAACTATGGTTTTGGAACTACTCCCTATCTTAGGGAGGTATGCAAATGATGGAGGGCTAGAAGATTGCAACTTGTCACAATCTGGGGCTGGCCCTCACGTGCAGGATGTCTAAAGAATTTTAAGTAATCATTATCTGGTGTAGGCATGCATAGAAAGGTGAACTAGGGGATTGGTACTATGGTAGGTCCACTCATACAAGGGATGTCGTGAAGCAACATATGGCAGAATACCTATATGCAAATGACACAGTACATTATTTCTCACACTTTTTAAAAGTTAGCCTCCCTCCCAATCTGTATGAAACCACAAGCCCCGATCACCCATACTATTACCACACCCCTCCCCTCAGTGACCATCACCATAAGATGGATACATTTTCCCCCTCTCAGTTCAGATCCCAATTCCACACTCTGCAGTGCTATTTTTTTCACAGAGAGGGTGGTGGACACATGGAATGGCCTTCCTGAGGTGGTTGTGGGGTCAAAAACAGTGGGGGAATTCAAGAATGCATGTGACAGACATAAGGCAATTCTGGTGGGAGTTGGAAGAAGTAGGCTGTTTGTTAACTAGGATCTGCAGCTTATCCAATACGTAGGGAAATGAGCAGACTAGGTGGGCCAAGCGGTCATTATCTGCCATCAAAGTTTACGTTAAAATGTTAAGCATATGGGTTGCAAATGAAATACCAGAGAATGCGATGTGCTAGAGAGGGGACACCATCTTTTTTCCTTTTAATAAAAAAACATTGAATGTGCAGTGGGGTGAACTAGGATGACAATATATATATATATATATATATATATATTTATCTCACATCAGTTGTGTCTGCCAGAATACACTGGGTTTTTCTGTCACACACACAGTAACATACTATTACTGTAATCATGCCCTGAGTTTGGGGATGGTCTTCTCAATACTATAAATAACAACAGGGCACTATTTTTTATGCGGTAGGAATAAATGAAAACAAAAATAAACTACAAAAAAGTGTATTTATTTACAGTACTCATGTCAGCAAAATAAGTGGGGACATTGAATAATCGCAATAAACCAGTCCAGGGTATGGGTGAAGCTGGGTACCGAACCACACAAGGTGTGGGTAAACCCAGCATCACCCACACCCTGTCATGGTTTATTGCTTAATTAAAAATCTTCCTCTAAATGAAGAAAACATTCAAAACAGTAAACTTGTAACAATTTTCTTTTGGAATATTATTTTTATAATAGAAATAAGGCACTCACAGGAGTTAGATTGACAGTCAGTTAGACACCCCCTAGGTGCAATATGACACTTGGCTGCACCTCATGCCACATTACACCCCTAGGGGATGATTAACTTATTGTTAATCTAAACCCTGGTCATGCCTTATTGCTTAAGTATTGCAATAACTGTATTATATAATATGTTTTCTATGGACTTACTAAAGCTACACTTTGTCTTCTTTATGTTGCACTGTGTTCCATGATCAGCTGTGGCATGAGCTACTGGACTCTTAGAGTATGTGTGTTCAGTTATAGCAGCAAGTGATGACATGGTTTCATTACGCTCCATGATTCTGAGCGTATTCGCATCACGGTCATGTATGGTTTCCACAACATGACGCAGTGACTCCTTATGAATAGTGAATTCATGTTCTTCAGTGTCCATGAAACTATTTGATGAACCCAGATTTAAAAAATAATCCTTATGATATAAAAATATTCAGTTTTACAATTAAATATGGAGGGATGCAGTAAAGCTCTTGAAGGGACTATTTTATTTCTATTTTGTCTAAATTAATATATTAAAGTTATAACTTCTGATTTGTTTCTTATGTTTATTGCTTAATCATTAAAGTCTTGTTGAATTTTTATAGCCATTTTATAATTGCAATACGGCACTCCAGGGTGTGTGTCGTTGATGAATAACTTTCCACCTAGGGTGGTGGAAGCACTCGGCCTGTGTCCTCATGCTTCGACCCATCCTAGGTGGGATGTTATTCAGCAATGATGCACAACCTGTCATGCTTTATTGCTTAAATAAGACATGGAGACATGTCATACATGAGCTGATAGATGAACGACCAAAGTGCATAATAATGGATGAGATGCTTGAGCCTAGTGTCTCTAGAAGATGGCATGTGTTCTCATGATAACATAAACCAAACTCAGTTTGTCTTATTCCACTTATAAAATCCATCTCACAAGTAAATATTTGAAAAGTTTAAAAAAAGAAATTGAAAAAGTTGGTCTAACTAACTAAAATGTTAATGATATTCACATTATTAAATTACGAAGTGTGACATGGCAAGTAGAGGATGCTATGCCACACACCAACAAACACTGGTCAAGTGAATCTATTTCACATAGACTGTAAACAGTTTTTTTTTTTTTCATTATACCCACCCCACATGCTTACACATACATATATGTCAGTAGAGTGTGAATTTTTTAACCGGCATACATTGTACTAAGTCCTACTATGTCATCAACATGATGTTATAACATGTCAGCATATACATCAAAACTCAATGAATTAATAAAATGGTCAAGGTGGAATTACACTTACTAATGATGTTGAATTTGTTCCATCAACATCCTGAAATTCATAATCTAATGTATCTCCACTAACGTCACTTGATTGTGAATGTCCAATATCGACACTCAGCCTATTTGGATAAGCGCCCTTCACAAGATCAAGTTTCCTTTAAATCCTTGTTTCTATTGATGGTAACTGACAAAGTCCCAGGGCACAATGAAATGTTCTTCACAGATGATGGTTGTGGGACTGGCTCCTTTCCAATTCTTCCTCATCTTTCTCACAAACTCATCCCAGTGCAAACGTAAATCCAGTTCATTAGGCCATGTGTGCAGACTGACTGTCTTGCTATGCATATTACAGCAACCACTAATGACACAGCATCTTGGCATATTTATTTGGTTGTTTAAACCAGACTTAGGACACCTATAATGTAAACATATTAACGCAGGAATCATTTGTTGACCTTATCTCAAATTAATAAAAATATCTGATTTAATTGTATAAAATTTCAATAAATTATGTTCACACATTTTCCATTCCATCCATAATTTAGTCTGCGACAATGGCATCCATTCAGGAACAGGAGAGAAGTATGTGTCTGTGACAAACTACTGATATCACAATAAAGCCACATATGTGATAGAAGTAGCAGGTCATGCTTAAAGTAATTCTTTACTTTACAACTAAATGCTGTTATAGTGTATAGTGGAACACTATTAGAGATTGAAATCCATCCCTAGAATAGCATTCTTATGCTGCAGTATCTATGCCATTGTAGCTGTTATGCTGCACTAGTTATGTAGCTACTGCATCATAACAACAATGAACACCTTTGTGCATGTGCATTACACAGATCTCCAACAGTCAGGAAGTGGTGGCAGTGGCGAGAACCAGAGCTGAGGAGCATGGCGTGGAGGCACAAAAACACACAAAGTAAGGATGCAGCTGTGCACCTCCTTTCTCTTTTATCAGTGATAGCGGACCATACAATATAAAAGATAATGTATGGTCCTCTATCTATAACAATCATTAGTTGCCATCTCGACATTGCCATGGCAACCAGAACCTCTTGAGCATCATTCTCGAGTTTTAAATGGTGGCCATTGTCAACCACTGGATGCCAACACACAGTTGTTATAGATAGAGGACCACACATTATCCTCTATGTTGACTATATCTATAACCTTGTTAATAATGATTGTGAGAATCAAATGAGTTACAGGAGAATGTAAGGAGGGAATTGTGAAGAAGGCAGAAATACAGGTCAAATATTTTTGAACTGTATTACAATGGGAAAGGTATGGACAGTGACAACAGATAGCAGATATAAATGCAGAGAGAAAGGGAACAATAGGCCATCAACAATTAATAGAGAGTCATGGATGAGCACACAGAACCAAATGTTGTCAAATCAATTGTGGCACATGGCATTCACATGAGGATATTAAGTGAGCTATGAAGCGAGATAGCTGCACCACTGTCATTCCCACACACTTAATCAATCAACACAGGTGTGGGTACAGATGAATTGAAGAGGGAACAAGTCAATGCATAGAGAATTAGGTATTATACAATGGGGAAGAATGCCACTCTCCAATTGGTCAGTTGGCACCTCTTGCCCATTGTAAATCCTCCACAGTACCAACTGGAAGAGGTGCCAACCACCAGTGAGCTGCATCAAGAAGGGCACCTCAAATCACTCCAACAGTGATAAACTCATGACTGCCAAAAAACGTCAAGCTCCCCCACTTCTTATTGATGGGGAAACCGCATCTAAAAACACACACTATCCCCACCACCTTCATGACTCCCTGAGCTAGCTCCTGTAATAGTGCCTTGAAGCCCCTATAAAGCATCCCCAAATGACTTAAAAAAACACCAGTGCTCACTAACACAGTCTCACTCATGGTTAGTTCTGCCTCTGGGGACCAGAAAGTACAGCCTTATATAGCATACTCAAAGCTCTGCAACAGCTTGTACATATCTCCATGATCCCTGTCCATCGAAAGACTCCTTTTAAAACTCACAAGTATTCTGAAGAAAGAAAAGGGTTTCTAAATAAAGAACGAGGGCTAAGACTTATAAAAATCCCATCCCAAAAAGCGAAGCCATAATACTGAGCACACGACTGTGCATATGCATAGCCTTATCCCCAGTATCATGGCTCAGCATTTTGGGACACGATGTTTATAACTTTCAACTCTTGTTTTTTATTTATAAACACTTTCCCTAGTTCAGCATTCATGACAGTCTTAAAAGATGTCTTTATGTGAACAGGGATGGTGAATACTTCACATTACCCTCGCAGTTTCAGTGCCCTATCCAGCAGCAGCAGTGGCAACAAGATACATACTAGACAAGCATACCATGAATAGCAACGCTACAACCTCTGGTAGGGACTTTAGCTACTATATAGTAGGCAGTACAGATGCTTGCAACAGACATGAAAACAGCAGGGGGAGTTGATAAAGCATTCCACACTTGCAGAAAGGAAGAAAGTAGACAGACTACCCTTGCAACAAGAAACTATTTTTTTTTTGGCGGACCAATAAAATCAAGGAAAATAAAGTAAAATTACAAAAAACAAAACTTTTTTATTTTTTTTCCCTCTCACAAAAAAAGAGGACATTGTATAATCACAATATACCACTGCAGGATGTGGGTTAATGCTTGGATTTACAACCCCTGGTATGTTTTCTCATTTGGCCTGCAACCTCGTGACCAAACAACACACCAGGCATTGTAAATCCTAGCATAGCCCACACCCTGTCACGGTATATTGCTTAAGTAACTGGGTTATGAATTGGCAAATGGACAGGAGGAAGTTTTTGGCTGTAAATGTTTTCTTGTACACACATGTACATGTGATGTTATTACTAAAGTAAATGAAAGGTAATGCAGCTTAGACTGGTGGATTTCATCTGCTCCAGGTGGGGTTTAAACTTGTGAGGGGGGAAGGAGGGATTACCTTCCAGGCCAGGCCAGGAAGGCCCTGACCTTCTCCTGCAGATGGGAGAGGGGGCCACAGGGCATGAGCACCTGATAGTGCACAAGAGGGGCCTTGTAGGCAGGCAACAGGGAGGCACCAGGATAGGGATGGTAAGGTGGCACATTTGTGGGTGGTCCAGATTAATGCCAGGAGCATGGGAAACAAGATACCAGAGCTTCAGGTGCTGTTAGTTGGGGGGGGTTGGATGTGGCAGCTGTCACAGAGACTTGGCCACTTTCAGACATGATTGGGACCTAAATCTATGAGGGTACACCATGTGCAGAAGGGATAGGGTGGAGGGAAGGGGAAGGGAGTAGCTTTTATTATTAGGGATGATATAGGGATAAGCAGGGTTGAGGAATCTGGGGATCAGGTGGAGGCATTATGGGTCACCCTACAGACTCCAGGGAGGTAGAGGGTGAAGATGGGGGCACCATATAGACCACCAGGCAGGGGGATGAACAGAAGGAAAGACTGGTGGCTAGCTTTAGGGATCACTGTGGTAGGGAAGAGGGCAAAAAAGTGGTGATGGGAGACCTGAATATGCCAGGAGCAGACTGGGGAACTATGGCGTCCTCATCTAGCAGGGAGCAGCACCTGCAGGATGTCTTACAGGATGCCTTCTTTGCTCAGCTGATAACTGATCTGACAGGTGAGGGGCATGTCCTGGATGTGGTCCTGACAGAAGTTTGACTCATTAGGGAACTAGTTGTTGGGGACCAACTGGCAGGGAGTGACCACACCACAGTTTGGTTCTCCCTTGACCTAGAGGGTGGGATAGAACACACTTAAACAACAGTGGTTGATTTTAGAAGGGCGAACTTCGGAGGGATGGAGGGGATCCTTAGGGGCTACATAGATGAGATCAGGTCAAGCATGGGCTTGGAGGTCTGGTGGGAAGTTATTAAAAAGGGACTCCTGGAGGCTAAAAAGGCCTGCAAGAGGGAGAGATGCAAGTGGGGCAAAGCAAAGAGGCTGAGCTGGTGGACAAGAGAGGTCCAGGATGCTGTGAGGGAAAAAAAGGCTGCTTATATCCAATACAAACGTTCTCAGGTGGCTATATCCAGGGAGGAGTATGATGAGGGAGCCAGGAGAGTCACCAGGGTGGCGAGGGTAGTCAAGGTGGTGGTGGAGCTGAGATTGGCACAGGGGGATTGGGGGAAGGGTTCTTCAGGTATATTGGGGAAAGAAGAAGAAAAGGGAAGGGACGGATTAGTAGGTTGAGGATGGGGAGTGAGTGGGTGGGGGAGGTGGGGGAGAAGGCAGAGGTACTAAATTATTTTTTTGCCTCTGTCTTTACCAAGGAGGACTGGGGGAGGTGGCACTGCAAGAGGAGAAGGAGGGAAGATCAGCAGATCAAGAGGGGGAAATGGATGTTGAAATCCCCAGTGAGAGGGTGAGGGAAGTCCTCAAGGCACTAAAGGGAAATAATACACCGGATCCAGATGGGATACATCCCAGGGTGCATAATAGATGGTCAATACCTTAACTGCACCCCTGCTGGCCTATTTAACTCCTCCCTGCAGTCATGATGGGTACCTCATGATTGGAGGATGGCCCATATTGTGCCTATACACAATGGCAGCTCGTGAGAAGAGTCAGAAAACTATAGGCTGGTTAACCTGATGTCAGTGGTGGGCAAAATGATGGAGATCATCTTGAGGGAGAGGCTGGAATGGGGTTATGAAGGCATGGGGTCACCTAGATGATTGCCAGCATTGCTTTGTTAGGGGCAGATCATGTCAGACCAACCTGGTGGAGTTCTGTGAAGGTGTGACTAGTTAACTGGATCAGGACAGGCCATGGATGCCATCTTTCTGGATTTCAGCAGGACATTTGACTCTGTGCCACATCCCAGGCTACTGGGGAAGCTGGAGGATGTGGGGGTGGGGGGGTCTGATAGTCAGGTGGATAGGAAACTGGAAATTGGGGCATGTACAGAAGGTGTGGGTGGGGGGAGGTCTCATCCTCTAGGAGGGTCATTAGTGGGGTCCTTCAGGGGTCGGTACTGGGCCCACTCCTGTTTAACACCTATATCTCAGACATCAGAAGCGGTATCAGGAGTGGGATGAGCCTCTTTGCCATTAACTCTAAGCTGTGGGCAGTGGTGGAAGGGGAGGAGGGGAAGCTGGCTCTCCAGGAGGACCTAGAGGATCTGAGGAAGTGGTCAAGAAAATGGAAGATAAAGTTCAATGCTAGGAAATGCAGGGTTCTACACCTGGAGGCCAAAATCCCAACTTATAAATACACCCAGGTGGGCAGGCACTCCAGGTTTCTAGAAGGGAGAAGGACCTCAGGGTGGAGGTGGATGCCAAAATGAATAATTCTGAGCAGTGTAGAAGGGCTACAGACCAAGCAAATAAAATGCTGGGGTGCATAGCCAGGAGGATAACCTCAAGGAGTAGAGTGGTGCTCCTTCTATGGTACAATTGCCTGCTTATACCACACCTTAAATACTGCGTGCAGGTTTGGCATCCCTACTTAAAGAGGGACATTGCTCTCCTGTAGGGAGTCCAGAGGAGGGCAATCAGGATGATAATGGGACTAGGGGAGAGGCCCTATGAGGAGAGGCTGGAGGAGCTCAACCTGTACTCACTAGAGGAGAGAAGGAACAAGTAGGATATGACAGAGGTCTTCAAATACCTCAAAGGAATAAACAGGGTGAGCCTTGAGGGGATGCTTCTGCTGAGGGAGGTGGGTGCCACCAGGGGTCACTGAATGAAGCTGGAAGGGGGTGAGGCTAAGGGGGGAAACAAGGAGACACTACTTCACTGAGAGGATGGTGGAGCTATGGAATGCACTGCCCAGGGACTTGGTGACTGCTGCAACAGTGGAGGGGTTCAAGAAAGGCTGGGATAGGTATAGGGGGAGGGTGCATCCCAGAGCACTGCTGAGGGGTGGGGTTGGGGGACCTTGTAAGGAGGAAGGGGCAAACAACGATGCCCTGTAAGGGCACTGATTATCGAGCACACTTGATAGACCATAGGGCCTAATCTGCCGGCTTCTTGTTATGTATGTTAGTATGTATTATTAATTATGTCTGTGTTTAATAATTGACACAAAACAGTAACTCATAACAGACACATAAAGAACATCTTTTGTTTTTCTGCACCACTACCTGTAGAACTCCCTCCGGCAACCTCCCACCTCCGAGCTTTACCTCCCACCTGACACCTTCACTCTCCCTCGCTCCAACCTGCACAGACCCCGGATCTGAACCACCCAGGGAGGGGGCCACCCTATCCACCCAGGGTGCTCTATCTTATAATATAGTGTGCTGGACTTTGCAAGCTGGGGCCAGAGAGGAGAGGGCCCGGTGTTGGGAGTGTGGATTGGTGGTAGAGGTGAATTTGCCTATCCCCAGGAGTGGGGATTTTCCTTACTTGCGCCCCGGGAATGTGGCTGTGCACTGACGTCCAGTGTAATGTGGGCATGCTCCTGCCTGCAGGATGTCCGCTGATGCTCCCTGCCCCCTTGTACATGCTCCATGTCAAGCTGCAGCCACCAGCCTCTGCTAGGGGCCTCTTTTGCTGTGTGGAGTGGCAACATCTTTTTCTAGGAGAGAAAAGCAGTCCTCAGGATGCCCAATCATCTCCTCCCCCTGCCAAACCCCAGCACCCGAGTCCATTTCTAAACCCAGGGCACCAGTGTGGCACGAGGTGTGGTGTCCAGCACCTCAACCCTCAGCACCACTGTGCCGGCCACATAAAGAACATCTTAACTACAATATATTCGATGTATATTTGCATTACATTGTTTTAAAGCTATGATAAAAAACTTCTATTCATAAGCAACTGGTAGCATGACTCCGCTTATTTACACTCTCACTTAATGAAATTGTTTTAACAGAACATAACAGAACCCACCACAGTAAGAAAAAACATCTTCAAATGTTTTTCAATTAACATTAAAAAAAAAACAATTTATTTAATAATATGACAAGACATGTATTCAGCCTGGTATTAACTACAGACAATATGAACTCCTGACTTATTTAATTGTTGTTTCACATTCTTTGTGTAGCTCCTCCAAATATTGATTGTAACATTTCCAACTCCATCAATATGGCATAGCACTGCAAATGTACAGTAAGCTAATTGAATACATTTTAACTGCTGCCAGTGAATAAGCCTTTAAACTACCTACATTATAGGAACTAAAATGACAGAGGCATTGCAAAAATATCAATTTGTGGGAAGAACAGCACAACATTCACACAGTTGCAGCATTGAGGACCAGGATTTACGGTTACAGGCTACAAACACCTGCTGCGGAACTCGCTTTCATTGCCTCAAATAATAATTCCATAACATTAATTTTCATCCTGCTGCAGAAAGAATGCTGACTTTTAAAGACAGCAGTTGGAAGTAAATGTCCAGCAAAGTGTCAGAGAAGATAAAAAATCATTTATTTACCCTGCCGCTCTGTGAACGCATATTGATGGAAAGGTGGTTTGAATCCCCGTGATGGCAAGCCAGTGTCAAAAATGTACATGATGCTAAATGAATTCAAAACATTATCTGAATAGGCAGCAATTAAATATTTTGAAACTGGAACACTACTGAGCTATGTTACAGAAAATCAGGATTCGATTCCTGTATTCTGTTTATTAAATGAGGCAATTTACATAACTCCAGTTATCAAAACAGTGTTTGGAATACGCACAGTTCCAGTCAATCACTGCCAAGTAATTTGCAAACTGTGATGGGGACTTCCCATTTTTGTCGCTCTGGATTTCATGTGTGACAGGCAATAGATGTGCTACTAAGGGGCTGCTTCTATTGATTCAGTTTGTGACTCAGGACATGTGATATGTATTCACACAGAGAGGTTTGTGTATGCTCGAAAAGTTTAATTAGCAGTGAGAGAGCAGACTGAAGTTTTCACCATAAGAAAAAATAAATGACATGGATTTTCAGCAGTTGGTCTTATAGATGGCTATCCCAGACATCATACAATTTCTCATGAGTATGATAGTATCCATTACATGTGTTAATTTGCCCTCCAGTGAAATTTCATGGCGATATTGCATTTTTTTTGTATCATCAGTAATGGTACATTACTCTAAACTGAGTAATAGAGGTTCTGGGATTTTAATGTTAAATCTTGTCAGTAGTAGGGAAACAAGAGGTGTGTGTGTCAACCATTGCTCAGTTACATCTTTATGAACACGTACCCTTTGAATACACCACGCAATAAAAAAACAACTGTAGTCAAACACTCACTTGATTGCCTTTATTTCATTTATTCTTTTTTATTATAGACAGCCACAATAAATAAACAGCCTGAATCTCACATGTACAGTGCTACCAATCTAAACACACAGCGAGCACACATAGGAAAAGAGCACCTCCACTAGAGCTTGCTCTGGTCCCACCTACAAAAAGCACCCTCTGGTTAAATGTGTGTCTAAGTTCAAATTCAGGAACAAGCCCAGGTCATGACCAAGAGCATGCATGCCCTTGGATCACTAATGTATTACTGTAACTGACGTCACATGATCGTTGTCACCTCCAGTGGCTAAAGCATTATTTTCAAATCAGTCACTTTCTCTGTGATGGTCTGGCTGTTGGGGCACCTAACTAACATGCAGGAAATGATTCTCTCCACCTCCACGGTCTTTAATCTTCTGATCCACAATGTTGAAACATGTTAGAACCTAATAAAAAAAAAACATAAAAATGAGTGATTATCTGCTGTTTAAGACCCTCTTTTTGCTCACCTACTATATAACTAAAATAAACTCTGGTCAGAGCCAGCACAGCTGCTATACTGCTTTAACGGCACTGAAAATGCCCTTGATGACGTTCACAAACAAATGGAGCCTGAGTAGTAATCCAGCTTGTTCATGTCCTGAACAATGGAATTACGAAAGGAATCATGGTCTACTCTGGGTAGTAGAGTGGATAAGGAATCATTGTAAATTAGGATGTTTGAACAGCATAAGCTATTCGTCCTTGTGTATAAAACAGGGGTGGACATGAAGAACCTAGAGTCCTTTCTGATCTTAAATTCCTATGTTACTAACACTGTCTCTTGTTTTTAAACTTAGTAAATTTTACTGAAAGAGTTATAAAACAGGAGCACAATACAAAAACAAATTGTAGGTACAGACAGAGAAAAGACATTATATTCATTGGAAAACATGGCAGCATTCCATCTAGAATCTAATGCAATAAACAAAAATATTCAATAAATCCAGGAAATGATCATCTGAAAAAGAAGGAAAAGAAAGCATACAAATTTGAAGCAAACAATAAGATAATTATAAGGTTACACTGTGACCTTACTAAAGACATATTCTCTGAGACAATATAATTAGACTACTGGAAAGCAAACTGCCCTAGTAATAAGGGTATTGACTCCTAGAAAAGATCTCAATAAAATTAAAATGTTTAATTCAATTTTAGAAGAGTTTATAGCCATTCCCATCGCTGTGTATACTCAAAATAAGGAGTTCCAGCTCAGCCAACCTCATTAAAAAAGAAAAAATCAGGGAGTAGCTCCTTACCACATCAAGGCTATTACAAGATAAAAGGAAATGGTAATGATGGAGCCCACTCACCCAAAATGTGCAGAACTTATTTAATGAGTGGTTTCATTCAAACATTTACAATTCAGTATGCGTAGTGCCCACATCAAATGTTTGGGATTTTGATCCTTCATCAGTGATAAAACACTGTGAACTAAAAAACAGTAAAAATATGTATAAATACAATTTTTGCATTTTTAAAGTTTAAATAAAAAATATTAATTCAAACTTGAAACAAAAAACCTCACCATTGTTTGCTTCACTGTAAAGTGTAATGTTTAGATTCTCAGAAGTAAACTTAATTCTCATATATTTCTGTGCATAGCACAAAAGTAACAAACTAAATACTGTCCAAACCGGAAGAGCAGAGTTTGTGAAAGTTCAAATATACATCCAGGCCCAGATATTCAAAAGGGTTGCGCCATGCGCAACAGGGTTGCGCCATGCGCAAGTCCAAAATGCGCCATTCTGCGATATTCAGCAGGAGGCAGTTACGCCACTGGCAACAGGTTGCGCAAGAGAGCAATGCAAATGAATGCATGCTCAACAGGAGGGGGAGGATCCATGCATAACCTGCGCAACCCGATATTCAGTCGGGTTGCGCAGAGTTCTGCATGCGCAACCCCCAACCTGCGCCCGCACAAGCTTGAGCCAAAAAAAAAAGGCTTAAGTTGAGGGCCACCCACAGGTGAGCTGCTGCATTGCAGGGCGCAACACAGCAGCTGCCACCCCTGGCTGGCCCCCAACTCGGTCCCTGTGCCCCCCCACCAGCCCGATCGCGGGCAGAACACGTACATGTCTGCGCCCCCACATCACCCACAGCCCAATCGTGGAGGCAGAACCTGTAAACCCCCAGTGCCCGATCGCGGGCAGAACCTGTATGAACCCCCCAGTGCCTGATCGCGGGCAGAATGTAACCCTCCCCAACCCGAATAACTCCTGGTGGTCAGTGGACCGTAAAGCCCGATCGCGGGCAGAATGTCACAGCACAACCCCCAAACATCTCCCTGGTGTCTAGTGTCCCCCCACCCACCCACGAAGCCCCTCCATCCGCTCCCCGCGGCAGGCGACAGCATCCACCACCTGCTGCCCGCCGCCGCCGACTGACTGTCTGGTAGGGCTGCCGCCCATTGGTGCAGAGCTACAGCCAATGGGCATGCAGCCCATACCGTACCGACAGTCCAGATTTGTGAATGATCATTCACAAATCTGGACTATCATCTCTGATATAGACTACACAGTCATGTACGGTATGGGCTGCACACCCATTGGCTGTAGCTCTGCACCAATGGGCGGCAGCCCCACCGACAGTCAGTCGGCGGGCGGCGGGCGGCAGGTGGGTGGATGCTGTCGCCCGCCGCGCGGGGGGTGCGGGTGGAGGCCTGGGTGGGTGGGGGACACTAGACACCAGGGAGATGTTTGGGGGTTGTGCTGTGACATTCTGCCCGCGATCGGGCTTTACGTCCACTGACCACCAGGGAGTTATTCGGCTGGGGAGGGTTACATTCTGCCCGCGATCGGGCACTGGGGGTTCTACAGGTTCTGCCTGCGATCGGGCTGTGGAGCTGTGTGTGGGGGTGATATGACGTGTTCTGCCCGCGATCGGGCTGTGGAGATGTGTGGGGTGTCATGTAACTGTGATGCCCGCGATCGGGTTGCATTGTGGTATCGGTCCCCGACGCTGCTGCCTGGCAGGGTGGCCAGGAGCAAGTCCTGGGATCGGTGCACCTACATGTATGACGCAAATGGGGGCTACAATAGATGCAAATGGCCTCCCTGCGCCTTGCATAAATTATGGTCCCATTTGCATGTCACCTTTGAATATTGGAAATTTGCGATGGCGCAATGGTACTGCACCACCCAAGTTTAATGCTCAACTCTGGCAACTGTGGTAAGGCACATAAGTTCCACTCGCCATCGCATGAAAGTCTTGTATCTCTGGGGTGATATTCAAAGGAGTTGCTCAACAGCGCAACTCCTTTGAATATCACCCCGGCCACACCCCTGCGCAACTATTTTGAGCAGCGCAGGGGCTTGCGCCTCAGACTGGCGTAGTTTGAATATCTGGGCCCAAGTGTATTTCACCATGTTTTTTCAAAATTTTCTTTTCATATTTCGAATTATTGTTAGTGGTGCCTCCATTTCTTGAGAGAAGTTAATATTAAGTGTAGATAAACCATATACCAGTAACAATCCGTCTAGGCATCATTTTTAGTTCAAAAAAATGTATATAAATATAAATATGTCTCTAATCACCATTTATTCATTTCACTTTTAAATCAAGAACAAGAGAAATCAATTAATGTTACCTTAGCATTCATTCAGGGTATCTTTTTCCCTAAAAAATAATGTTGAGAGGTAAACCATCACCATTCTTTCTTTAAATTACAGTGCTAATCTATTGTAATAAACTCTGTCCTTGTAGCTGATTCCAAAAAATCAAAAAGTGCAGATTCTGTTTTACATTTAAATATTTAGGGTCTCCCAGTGCTTTCATTCATGTTTCTTCATAAACCATGCCACAGTTTAGTGCTGAATAAAAGGCTTCTTGTAATGCTAAATATATCACATTTCCTAATGCTTTCATATAAATCACAGTTGCTTTCTCAATGGTCAAACTCATATAAAAATATATGAACAATTCCACAGTTCATTATTTAATTTGTAAGAGACCACTAAAACATTTCAGTACCCTCACATACAGTTGATGCTTTTAATTGCTTTACTCCTCACTAGATCAACTCCCTGAATGGCAGGTCATTCTGTAAAGTTTTAAAATAGTTTGCTTAAAACTCAAACAGTGTTTACTTTTAAAAGAAGCAGACTTCTCATTTGGACCCGGTCGACTCCCGCTTCTCTTTTTAATGGAGTCTCCAGGTCTCATACGCAGCTCCTTTTCAAGATTTTACTTTGGGAGAGATTGAGTGTGGTTGGGCAGTAACTTTCACATGACTGTGTGACTCGTAACTCAATTTAAATATTATCTAGTAACCACAGAAGCTAGGCAAAATGTGTCATGTTTTGGTAAAAGTTAATTGATAACCGAAATAGAAGTCATTGAAATCAATTGAAAAAATGTCTTATGGATTTTTAATGGTCTGTTTAGTTTTAATCATGCATGCATCATCACAGAAGAATTGGGCCATAGGGGAAACTGCCAGAACACAAAAAATCTGGTGGAAAACCCCTGTGCATCCTATCTGCAGTATCGTAGCACTTAGATAAATGAATCTGTCTTCTGAGCTCAGACAAATATAACATCTTTTGCTGAGATTAGCCCCTATATTATCTTGATCATAAAGTTTTACAGAGGTGCACAAATAAAATTATTTTTTATGAATGAATTCATAAAACACATACTATGAAGGTGTATAATCTTCACATATTACAAATAAAAAGGGAGAAGTGAAACACAGGAAAAGGTGAACACTAAATCACACAGAACAGTGCTGCCTGCTATTCCCACCATAGGAGGTCAATGGGGTCATGAGTATATTTGTTCAAAACATTCTGTGTTTTCAAATAAATAATTCTCACTATAATATGGAGGTTCACAGATGTTTCAACATGCAGTCTGACTAAATGCACAACATCTTTCTCCAGTGGGTGAAATGCTGGCATCCCTAGGCAGTGTGTGGAGAAGGGTGCTGAGACTAAAGTTTCCAGCAACCCATATCTATGTGTTTTGGTACATTCTGTATCTACTGTACTGGATAGTACTCTGTCCTTATATGTAGAAGTAAGGGGCCACAGGCATTTGAAATCCCAAACCACTATTCAGAGCATAAAGGAACAAATAAATCTATTTTTTGTGTTAGTTTTTGCTTGACTATGTATAATTATATCTAGAATTGAAATCTTTTCAAAGGTTAAAGCAAATAGGCAAGGGAAATGATTAGGTCCCTGGGTTCTACTGGTGGAATTTTCCCACTAACATCCCCTCCCATTGCCAACAGGCATTACAGTTAGATGATTGGCTGCCAGTCTATGCTGTCATTAAGTTCATATGTAGGATTGATGGCCTCACATCTATCAATATAGTAGGCTTCTCTTAATAACAACTGAGTTCAATAGTTCCCCACCCCCTTGGATTGGGGTCCACTTTCTCCAGACCAAAGAATCTAAGATAAGGTAGTTGATTTTGTGCTTCAATGAAATGTCTCACTATGGAAGGTGTTGGGTCCAGTCTCCTTATGTCACTTTTGGGTTCCCCACCCTACTCTTCATCTGTCTTTCAGTTTTCCTTATGTAAATTTTACCACAGGGACATTTCAGAAGGTATACTACTCCATTTGTTTGACAGCTGATAAATTGTTGTGTTATTATATCGTCATCCTGAGTAGTATTCCTGATTTTTTTTTTGCCCCATAGGTGTTAGTACAGTGTGTGCAGTGCTCACATTGATAATTTCCTCTTATGTCTAAGGAGGACATAAAGTGTGGGGGTCTAGTTTCTGGAATCTTATGTTCAGTCCTAACTAGTCTATTAGTTAGGGTTCTGTTCCTCTTGTAGACTACCATGGGTGGCTTGTCAAACACTGTGGCACCAGATGGATTGGCTCTAAGTACACCCCAGTGTTTATTCACAATTATTTTTATGTCAAAAAAAGAATCATTGTATGTGTTAGAAAAAATTACTTGTTTCTGCATCTCCATGTCGGAGTTGCCCTGATTCATTAGAAACAAAGTACTTACTGTATTGCTCTGTTGTTAATCTTTTCTTTGGATATTTCTATAATATCCTTACTGTACCCTCTCTGAATAAATCTGTCCCCTATTTCATCTGCTGCCTTCTTAAATTATTCTGGTTCTGTACAGTTTCTTTTGGCTCTAATCATCTGTCCATAAGGAATACAATCTTTCAGTTTTTTTGGATGGTAACTGTCAGCTCTGAGTAGTGAATTCTTATCTGTTGGCTTTCTGTACAATTTGGTGGCCAATATGTTCTCCTCTGTATACACAAGTAAATCCAAAAATTGGATCTCTTGCTGATTGTTTGTCATATTGAAAATCAGGTTTTCTGAGCAATTGTTTAAATTTTCATTAAATGATGATAAACTTCAATACTGCCAGTCCAAATACATATAATATTGTTAATGAAATGTTTCTGAAGATTACTGTGATTACTGTAGATGTTGCTATCACTAAATACATATCTGCTCTCAGATCTGTCCATAAATATATTAGCATAGGATGGGGCCATACTTGACCCCATCGCTGTCCCCCATCTGAAGAAAATAATGTTTTTCAAATCGAAAACAATTTTGTGTTAAGACTGTTTCAGCCATCTTTAAAAGTAAAGAGTTAGTTTTTTTTCTACTCTCTGTGTTGGATACACAGAATATTTTGTACAGATATGTTCATGACCCCATTGACTTCCTATGGTGGGAATAGCAGGCAACACTTCTCTGTGTGCTTTAGTGTTCACTTTTTCCTGTGTTTCACTTCTCCCTTTCAATTTGTAATATGTGAAGATTATACACCTTCAAAGTACGTGATTTATGAGTCCATTCTTAAAAAATTATTTTATTTGTTCACCTCTTTACAAGATTATGATCGCAATAATATAGGAGCTAATCTCGACAAAGGATTTTATATTCGTCTGAGCTCAGAAGACACTTAGATTCATTTATCTAAGTGCTGCAGTACTGCACTTCAGGCACCCAAGGCTTTTCCACCAGATTTATTGTGTTCTGGCAGTCTCCCTCTGGTCCAATTCTTCTGTGCATGATGCATGCATGATTAAAACTAAAGAGGCCTTTAAAAATCCATAAAAGATTGTTTCAATTGATTTCAATGACTTCTATTTCAGTTATCAAAGAAGTTTTACCAAAACATGACAGGTTTTGCTTAGCTTCTGTGGTTGCTAGGTAATATTTAAGTTGAGTTACGAGTCACACAGTCATGTGAAAGTTACTGCCCAATCATACTCGATCTCACCTGAAGTAAAATCTTGAAAAGGAACTGAGTATGAGACCTGGCGACTCCATTAAAAAGAGAAGCAGGAGCTGACAGGCTCCCTATGAGAAGTCTGCATCTTTTAAAAGTAAGCACTGTTTGAGTTTTAAACAAACTATTATAAAACTTTACAGAATGACCTGCCTTGTGCAGAGCAGAGCTAATGAGGAGTAAAGCAATTAAAAGCATCAGCTGTATATGAGGGCACTGAAATGTTTTAGCAGGCTCTCTTACAACTCTAATAATAAACTGTGAATTTGTTGATATATTTTTATATGAGTTTGACTATTCAGAAAGCAATTGTGATTTATATGAAAGCAATAGGAAATGGGGTATATTTAGCATAACAAGAAGCCTTTCATTCGGCACTAAACAGTGGCATGGTTTTTGAAGAAACGGACTAACATAATTAATGAAAGCACTGGGAGACCCTAAATATTTAAATGTAAAACAGAACCTGCACTGTTTGATTTTTTGGAATCAGCTACAAGAACAGGATTTATTACAATAGATTAGCATTGTAATTTAAAGAAAGAATGGTGATGGTTTACCTCTTAAAAGTATTTTTTAGGGAAAAAGATACCCTGAATGAAAGCTAAGGTAACATTAATTGATTTCTCCTGTCCTTGATTTAAAAATGAAATGAATAAATGGTGATTATAGATATATTTATATTTATATATATTTTTTGAACTAAGAATCATGCCTAGAAAGATTGTTATTGGTATATGGTTTATCTAGACCCAATATTAACTTCTCTCAAGAAATATGGGCACCATTAACAATAATTTGAATTATGGGAAGAAAGTTTTGAAAAACATGGAGAGACACACTTGACATATATTTTACCTTTCACAAATTCTGCTCTTCCAGTTTGGACAGTATTTCGTTTGTTACTTTTGTTTTATGCACAGAAATATATGAAAATTTAGTTTTCTTCTGAGAATCTAAACATTACACCTTACAGTGAAGCAAACAATGGTGAGGTTTTTTGTTCCAAGTTCGAATTAATATTTTATTTAAAATTTAAAATGCAACAACTGTACTTATACATATTTTTACTGTTTTCTAGTTCACAGTGTTTTATCACTGATGAAGGATCAAAATCTGAAATGTTCGATGTGGGCACTGTGCATACTGAATTGTAAATGTTTAAATGAATGAAACCACTCATTGAATAAGTTCTACACATTTTGGGTGAGTGGGCTCCATTATAACCATTTCCTTCTATCATGTCTGTGTATACCCAGGGAGACAATGTCGGAGATTGACTATCGATTTTTCCATCCTAACAAAAGTAAGCATTTTTGCATTCCATTCCTTATTTAAGAGAGGCTGATTATTATTTATTTATTTTATTTATTAAAGAATCTGAATTACAAACCTTTGCGCTAAGAGCTCATTTACAGAGGGTCCTCATCAATTAAAGGAGGGGAACAATTATATGAGTTGGGAATAGCAAATGCAGCTAACAGGCATTGTCATAAACATATTAGTAACACATTAACAAACTAATATAATACAAGAAACTGAGTAGTAAAGACAGTGGCAAATTGTAAAGTACAGTCATAACACAGAATACATAAGGAACCAAACACCGGCAGTATAAATAAGGTGCTAACAGTTCAGTTAGGGACACACAAATAGCAGCTAAGAGGTCTTGTCATGGGCAAGAGGATGCCAAGGTTGAAACATCTCAGTCAATGTGTAATGGGCAATAGGTAAGAGAGTGGCGAGGCTGATTCAGTGGAGTATGTATGGATATAGTATAGTAGGGTACACAGGCAATGCTCAGGAGGTTAGGTAGAGCAGTAGCAGTGTGTAGGGGTGATAGAATTCTAAAGCTCAGATTTGAGGTGACTAATGCTGGTGAGGCCTGTGATGGCTTGGGGGAGCTTGTTTAGCCAGGTGGGTGTCCGGAATGCAAAGGCATGACTCCTTAGGGCAGTTCTGAATGGCACCACAAGCGTGTGTTTTGTAACACTTCTCGTAACATGTTTAGAAGGGGCAGGGCAGAATAAAGCTTGTAAAGATAGTAGTGCAAGTCCAAGCAGGGCTTTTATTCCCAGGAGACAGGAGTGGAGTCAGATCTTGTCCTTGAGAGGAAGCCATTTTGTTCTAATGTACAGATTGGAAGTGTGCATAAGGCAATCAGTATCTAAGACAAGTTGGCAGGCTTTGTTTAGGGTGGTATGGACTCTGTGTAGGCTGGTGTCAGAGGCTGCACTGCAGATCACAATTCCATAGTCTAGGATTGGTAGGATTGTACCTCTGACAGCCTGATATCTGGCTTCTGCAGTGAGGCAGGACTGAAGCCTGTAGAGGGCCCCTAACTTCCTGTTAGCAGCAGTGGAAATAGTATGAATATGTTCGTCGAAGGCAAGGGACTCATCAATAGTGATCCCCAGGTGCCCAGGTACCTAGTGACTCAAAATTACTAATTTAACCACTGCTGAGATAAGGGCCATGTGATATTTCTAAAAGCCCAGCAATTGAGAGTTGCCCAGTCACATCAGACAAAGTTCTGGTGTAAATGTATCTTGTAGTCCCAAAAGCAGATCTAATTGGGATTGAATTTGAGCCCAGAAGGGCCGTATGAACTGGCAGTCCCATAAAAGGTGTTGAAGAGTGCCCTCCTGTGCATTACACCTTTTACATAATGAATTAGGTATTTTCCCAATTTAAACAAGCATTGCCGAGTGTAATAGGCATTATGTAGAATCTTATATTGCATGAGGTGTAACTTATCTACCTTGATATATTTATGTATATAATACCAAGGGGAATTAAAAGAACAGCTCAGAAATTATTTTTCCCAATAAGTATACCATGCCTGTGTTCGAGATCTTAAAATATCTCAGAGTGCCTTATATAAAATCAAAATGACATGACATTTAGTCACTAATACAACTAGGTTGTGATATTCCATACTGTCTGCTAATCTCCAGGGGTGCGGGACAGTGACATGGTTGAATAAGACCCTGCCCCATTTGTTATGCAGAAAGTGTTTAAACACAAGGATCTGCTCTTTCCTCTCCTTATCTGTCTCTTGTTCGTATGGTTGTGCAACCAGATTTTCTTGTGAGACCTAGGAAATGATCACTCCGACAGTTTCACAATTCTCTTCCTCCAGCTATCTCTCTGCCTTCCCTTGCTATCTCTGTCTTTTCTTTTCTTCCCCCTTGCATATCTACAGTTATAAAAAAAATATATGTGACTCTCTGTGTAACACTGCATGTGATAATGGGATCCCTTTGTTTAAAACTGTATAGAGTTATACTGTTGAAATGATTGCACAAAGCTATTTGGAACTCAAGGGGTTAACCTAAGAAGTTGGTTTGGAAACTCTTTGGGATGCTGTAAACAAGAGGCCAGTTCTGGGTCATTATGTTCTTTTTGCTGCACCTGCAAGAACATTGGAAACTTACAAGAACATTGTGTAAGAAGCATGCTGGTTTTCCCAAGCACAGATTTACAAAAAGAGTGGCAATGTTTGTGAAAGAGAGAGATCAAGACTGAGATTTGAAATTGAGAAGAAAAAACTCTGAAGAAGGACTCTGTTTACTATGTTTGTACTGCCATTGTAAATAGTTATACTGAACAATTTTTAATTTTTTATTTTGCTGTTATTAATAATAAAACACTATTTGTGAATTTTGAAACTGCTCCTGGTTTTCCTATGCTTCCTAACCTGTGCCTCAATGACAGATGGTGTCAGCCTAAGTGGGATTTACGCCATGCATACTCTAAGCCAGGAATTTTGTGCATGGGTACTAGACCTGGTATCAGGGAAGTATAGCAGAAAGGTATGGATTCTGCAGCAGCAAGTCCAGGAGTGATTACCAGAAGAATGGCAGTCAAACAAGAAGCAGAAACAAAAGTCCAAACTGAGACAGTACAGACAGAACCAGAGATGGGGAAAAAAAGATTTGGCAGTGACAGAACCTGAAAGCTTGACTGCCTTTTTCAAATGGTGGGCTATTCCACAAACAAAGATAGAGAAACTGAGAAAAGAGGAGATGCAACAGAGAGAAAAAGAGATTCAATGTTTAGAGACACAGAGAAAAGAAGAAATGCAACAACTCATGAAGCAGAGAAAAAAAGAGATGCAGTGACAGGAGCACCAAAGAAGAGAAAAGATGCAGCGATGGATGGATGCTTTGCAAGTTATCAAAGCTGGAGGATCTGGCACTGGTCCAGCAGAGCAGCAAGACACAAACAACTTAAAATACATTAAACTTACAAAGTTGTGTCACTTGGATGATATTGAAGCATGTCTGACAACTTTTGGAAAGGTTACTGAAGCCTTCCAGTGGCCAAAGCAACAATGGGCAGTCAGACTGGTACTTTACCTGACAGGGAAAGCCCAACTTGCCTACAGCAACATGGACACTGCACAGTCAGAAAACTATGACCTGGTGAAAAGAGAGGTTCTTAAAAGATATGACATCTCAAGAGAGACCTACAGGCAGAGATTTTGGTCTCTGAAGTACAACTCAGTCGACAATCTTCAAGAAGCCTTCACCTGTCTCAAAGAACTCCTTATGAAATGGCTCCAAAACAAGGCAAAATGCTCCCACAGATCATCAAAACATTTGTAATGGAGCAGTTCATCAACATCATACCCACAGACATACAGCTTTGGGTAAAAGAACACCAACCAGAAAGTGGGGGAAAGGCTGTTTCTTTGGCTGAAGAGTACTAATTGCCAGACAGATGCCATAGCAGTGAGGCAACAGTTAAGCAGTGGAAGACACTCTTTTTCCTATTTAAACTCCAAGTCAGATAAGAACTCTGGTGGGGGTAACAAATCTGAACCCAAAGACTTTATTTGTTATAACTGTAATAAGCCAGGTCATATTGCAAAAAAATTGCTGTGGTAAAAAGAGTGACACTGGAGCAGATTTGTCCTTACCAAATTGGGGCAAGTACTTAACAGATGTGAAGGTGGGAGATAAGACTGTAAAGGGACTTAAAGATTTGGTAAGCAGACAGACTCTAATGCATATTGAAGTGCTGTGAAAACAATGTCCAAAAGGACCAGGTACTGGTGTCATCTGCACCCACGGGGACAATCGATACTATCCCACCAGACAAGTGACTGACTATTAACAGGGTGTTACACCAAATGAAAGTGGGGTTAGTACCTAAGTTACCTGTACCTGTGGTTATTGGAAATGACTTTCCAGGATTTACTGAGTAATCAAAGAGGGAGTAAATCCTGATGTTTCTGCAGCTGTGGTGACAAGAGCTCAGGCAAAGAAAATCTCAGATGGTGGAGTCTCTTTTCCTTTCACTGATTTTGATTCAGACTTGTTTGAGCACAGCTCCAAGATCCGAAAGTCCAGGAAAGAAAGATGAAGCCTGAAGAAACAGTGCCAACAAAAGACTGATGGACATAAGGGGTTAACATATGAAAATGATGAAACTAAACTGATCACTGATTGTGATTTTCTTTCAGAACAAGCTAACAATGTTTCTCTCCAGGGTTATTTTAAGAAGCTGGGGTGAAACCAAAACAGGTTGGACCTATGTTTAAAAAATGTAATGGGCTACTGTACAGAGTTTGATTTAAACCTCAGACACAGGACCAGATAGAACAATTGGTTATACCACAAAAGTATAGATCTGAGTTGTTACAGATAACACATAGTCCTATGGCTGGTCACTCAAGGAGGGATCGCACCCTTGCCAGATTACTGTACCGATTTTACTGGCCTGGAATTCATGAAGATGTTGCTACCTATTGCAGTTCCTGTGTTGAGTGTCAGAAAGTAGCCCCAGTGACTAAAAAAGACAAGGTGCCTCTGGTGCCCATACCCTTGATAGATGTGCCTTTTGAGAGAATTACTGTGGATGTGGTTGGTCCCTTAGACAAAAGTAAAAAGGGTAATTGATTAATTTTGGTAGTATGTGACTATGCTACTCAATACCCAGACGCAGTTCCAATGCGTACTGTCATAGCCCCAAAAGTGGCAGCAGAGCATGCCAAACTTTTATACAGGGTGGGCATACCTAAAGAGATTATTACTGATCAGGGTAGTTATGTTGGTGCTGCATTACTGAAGGAGCTGTACCGGCTATTAGCTATCACACCATAAGAACCTCCCCTTATCACCCTCAGACAGATGGTCTTGTTGAGCATTTTAATCAAACCGTAAAATGCATGTTAAAAAGATTTGAAAAAGAGGAAAGGGAAAGATTGTGACCAAAACTTACCTTACCTGCTTTTTGCTTACAGAGAAGTGCCACAGGCGCTAACAGGTTGTTCGCCATTTGAAATGTTGTATGGTAGAGGGCCACCAGATGTAAGAAAAATTGGAAGATAACCCCCATCAGAAACAATCTATAACATCTTATATGTGTGCCCTGAGAAAGCAGCTGGCAAAATAAGTTGAAATCATCCATGGTAATCAGAAAGAGGCCCCAAATCAGTGGAAGGTGTATTATGACCATGGGGTCAAAGAAAATGTTTTAGAGCCAGGTGAAAAGGTCTTGCTACTGTTACGCACTACAGAAAATAAACTGTTAATGAAGTAACAAGTGCCCTATAAGGTTCGTAGATGTACTGGTACAGTTAACTATGAGACTGAAACCCCTGATAGGAAAAATCCTACTAAGACATACCATGCTAACCTCCTCAAGAAACGGGTTGAAAAACGCCAAAGGCTGTTTTGCTGGTTTTACCAGAAACTGATAAAGGAGATACTGATGTAGCTTATGACAGACTGGAACAAACTGTAACTGCTGATGCTGTAAAAGTGAATGTTTCCTTAACCTCTGAACAAACTGCAGACATTTGTAACGTGCTGAAGACATTTAACAGTACTTTTACCACAGTGCCAGGCCGTGCAAAAGGGATCGAGCATGTAATAGTGACAAGGAATGCTCGCCCTATTAGACAAAAGACAAACAGATTGCAAGAGCGGTTAAGAGTAGATGTGGTTAAAGAAATACAAAATATGAAAGAACTGGGTATCATAGAAGAGTAGATAAGTGCTTGGGTATCACCAATAGTGTCTGTAAACAAAAAATAAGGGGGTGTAAGAATCTGCCTTGATTTTAGGAAACTTAATCAAGTATCAGAATTTGACAATTATCGTATGCCCAGAATAGATGATTTGGTGGCTAGACTTGGGAATGCCAAGTATATCAGTACTGTTAGACGAGGTCCCTGCACCCTTATTGGTACCCCAGAGGTACACTGTAGGCAGCTAGTGCTTAGGCATATGTTATACTAATATATAGGGCAAAGAGCATCTACCGTACAAGAGTAGATGTCAGGATATGTATGCATATTATTGTTATACACTTTGCTTGCTAATATATATATATATTTTCTATGTATTCCTGCTTACAAGATGATTAGGACATCTGTGTCCTTGTAATGATTATGATATATAAGTCGGCATTGCCACCTTTTGGTGATTTGTACTACTACACTACACTGAGTTATGTAAGACTCTGTAAGAACTGTATTATTTTGCTTCACAAAAATGATGACTACTACAAAATTATATAATGTTATCTTGGACCATGGAGACACCTCTAATTTAACCAATAGAGCTCATCTCTGTAACTAGAAATGTTTCATACTTACAGTAACCATAGTAATTATCATAGGTATATAATGTGAGACACTGAGTCTTATACCTCGGAGACCCCAAGAGACACGAAGAAACCTCAAGGTATAGGGAACGCTTAGCATTGGCTCCCAGTTCGTATTTGGTAAGAACTGCTTAGGGCAACTGTGATTTATCCTTTGGTAGTAATAAACAAGTTTATTACTCTTATACAATGTGTTTGTGATTCCTTGCATTCTCAATATTGCCAAGAACCTGAGAGTGAGGTTTAGACCTCCTGATAATTGGCAACTGCGTGCAGGCAATATTTGGAGTTTGCAAGCTTTCACTTGTTGCTTAAAACTTTTCCCTTCCCAACGGGGACAGTAGGTGTGCATTTCCACATCATCTCTCCTGTTTTCAGACCACTTTGTAGGCACTTGCAAAGTCTGGCTGCTTTCTTGGGTGTGGTCGATGCCAACTCGATCCACTCCACAGCAGCTTTGAATTGCAAGCCTGCAAAGTATACAGTAGCCCGACTGTGTGTAAAGTGTTCCTGCTGTAGATCGATACACAGCACGGCGTCTTTTCCACAGTTTGATTTTTCATTCCTTCCCACACAATGGCCACTGTATCAAATATCTGCACAGAACTGAAACTCGATGTCTCTAACTTCCTTGCCTCCCATGGAGGATGGGCTGACTTCGCGCAGGACGCAAGTCAATTTGAAAACCCTATACTGGGGATTTCAACCCAGTACTGTGAGACAAGACAGATAGCCAATAAGTGTCATGCCAAAGGGCTGTTAGTCACGGTTCTCTATGCTGCTCTGGAAGCCTCCGAATCGAGGTTTCGAACCCTTGATCTGCAGATTTCATCTCTTAAGCAACAGATGGGTTTGCAGGAAATGGAATGTATTAGACTACATCAGAATTTGGAGTCTGAACTTCAAACACTGCACAATGAAAAGGATTCACTTTTGCATCATTCAGCACAGGCTAGAGAAGAAGAAACGTGTATGTTGAGGCAGGAATGTGAAGGTTTGAGACAGGATAAGGGGCAGGCTTTGAATATGAATGACTTGTTGAGTAGAGTGAATGAACAGTTGAGTGAGGAGATGGGAGAGCTACAGGATGAGATAAACCAGGTACGTAATGACTTAGAGGTGGCTACTAGGGACAATCGTGAATTGAGCGCTGTGTGTAGAGTGTTGCAGAAACAAATGCAAGTTGAGGTTGATATGGATGTTGCAGATGTGAGTCATGCTGAATGTGAATCCAAGATGGTGAAACTGCGCCATCAGCGGGTGGTTCTGGCTCGACATGTTAAGACGATGGGAGGCGTAGCCCCTGCCTTACATACGTCATCTGAAGGGGCGGTCTCAGATGATGACATCTCTCAGTACAATGCCCAGTCACACCCCTCCCATGGCCCAGAGACCCCAACCAGCCATCCACAACATGGCAGGTCCCCACTCCACCCACACCATGTCATACGTCATCGACGTCATGACGTACATCATGGGAGATGCCAACATGGCAGCCCCCATGATGGGGGGGAGCAGGCCCAAGCTTGGTCCTGACGGCACCACTGATAGCCATTATTAATGTGGAAGACAGGCAGGAGATAGAGAGGATGATTGATAATGCGGTGAATAGTGTGCCCATTCTGGAGAGGAATAAGTGAGTTTTGAAAGGCCAAATTAGGCAGCTTATTCATGAAACTGGTACTCAGGAGGGCATAGTCCACTCAGTAGTGGAGGCCACAGCTCAGGAAGCCCTGGATGGCACCCAAGGAAATGTACCATCACCTGATTGCCCCACTAATCCCCTACAAATGGTCTACTCTGTCCATCAGATAGCTGACAGTATTGGTCGGATGAGCCCATCTGACAGCCTCGGCTGCCACTTGGAGAAGGTGCATTCCAAATGCAAGATGCTTAGCCTCGCCACATATTATCAGATCCAGATCCTATGCCAGACCATCGACCCTGGCTTGTGGATCAAACTCCCCAATGCCCTCCGCCAGGCCGGCAATGCCACCTTTGATGAAGTAGCAGCTGAACTCATTTCTGCACACAGATCAGGTGTCGTAGGAGTGATGCTTGCATACCCTGTGAAACAGAATGCAAAGGAAAGTCCAGGGACTTACCATCAGAGACTTTGGATGGCCTACCGAGCAGGAAAACAACTCGCACAAGGAGCTGCGGATGTAGACCTTACTGAATATAAGACCCTGTTCCTTAGGAACATGATCCCTGCAGTAAGAGAAAAGGTAGAGCCAACCACTTATCCCATCATGGAATGGTTAGCCAACATCCTTCAGAAAACCGAGAGAGTTAGCCAACTCTATATCTGTGATCTGGGCTCCGGTTCCAAGAAAGTAGCCACCGTGGTGCCTACTCAAGATGCTGCGACACACTACACAGTGGAAGGACAGGCCCAACACAAACAGCCCCTCTCCGTGGACAACCAACACCAACCACAGGCCCAACTACAACTACAACAGCAACAGCAACAGTGGGGTGGGAACCGGAATTACCATTGGAATTAAAAGCACCATAAGAATAGGGGCAAACAACAACAAAGACCAGGCCCTTCATATAGGGAGATAGCTGAAGAGAATCGGAAGTTTAGAGAGCTCCTGGGGCAAGTGCGTTCTGTAGCAGATGCTGTTCCTGCTTAGTCCCTTGCAGCCATACAACTGAGAACCCAGTCCCCAACGGGCCATGGTGACACTGGAAGTACAGGCCATGCAGGCCTGAACCCAGAGGCACCTCCCTATATTGCATCGGTGCAGCATGGTGAAGTGGTTCAGAGGAGCCAGGCCCAACCTCATCATGCACCCACCAGTACAGATTGACAATTACAGAATCCAGTCTGGATTGTAAACAAGCTGGTCTTGGATACAAATGGAAGGCCCTGCACTGAGGCCGAGGTCTGGGGCAGTCTACTTACAGTGTTATTGGATACAGGCGCGGCTGTGTCTGTGTTAGATGATGACCACCCAGACACATCTCCTTGGTCCACTGGATGGAGGAACAACATGGCAGAAGTAGATGGTACTAGACTACTTGCATACTGCTCTCTACTGCTACCTGTACAGTTAGGTCACTTGAAGGCCTCACACACCTTCCAACTGATGGTATTGCATGATCATCCTAGTATCATTGGAATTGACTTTTTTGCCCCACACAGCTGTTTGGTGGATCTAGCTAATATGCTACTGATACAGGTTCAGGGCCAATATCACACTATCTTGATCCCTGACTCACATGTTGTGGCAACAATATCTGCTAACAATAAAGAGTATGACGTCATAGATTTGTTCAAGATTCATTAGCTTTTTCCAAAGCTCCTACCCATTTTGCAAAGGCATTTGGAAGCATTTGCTATCAACAAGCATGACTGTGGCAGAATGCACACTGTCATCGAAGTGCCAGGCCCAGCACACGAGAGGCAAAGGCAATATCCTTTTCCATCTGAGGCCTTGCCTTCTCTCGGAGAAACAATAAAATCACTCCTCAATCAAGGGGTAATCAGAACATGTGTTTCTACTGCCAACTCTCCAGCGTGGCCTGTGAAGAAACCTACGGTTGCCTGAAGACTTACTATTGACTACAGGAAACTGAACCAGGTCACCCCCAGTTGAGCTCCAACTGTGGCATCCTCACCTGATGTGCTATGACTTTTGACCCCTGACGGTCCCTGACCTAAAATGGTTCAGTGCCCTGGATATCTCCAATGGTTTCTCGTCACTACCATTGGCCCCCAAAAGTCAATATAAGTTCGCCTTCACCTTTGAAGGTAGACAGTACATGTGGACCTGCTTACCGCAGGGATTCCATAACAGCCCGTCCCTGTTCCATCTGCACATGATGGACACCCTTGAGGGTTTCTCTACTCCCCATTGTCTCTTGCAGTTTGTGGGCAACCTGCTGTTGGCAACTGTCATGCAAGAACAACACTTGGATCTCTTGAATGAACTACTGACTCTCATCCTTAGAGCAGGCCTCAAATGTAACCCAGCAAAAGCACAGTTATGTCAGAAAGAGGTACTCTTTCTGGGCCTAAAGATAACTGACCAAGGTCGCAGCCCTACCTGGAAAAAGACACAAGGATTGCAAGACCTGCCATTTCCTACCAGCATGGCAACTCTTAGAAGGTTTCTGGGTATGGTGAATTATTTCAGAGATTTTATCTGTGATTTTGCTCAAAAGGCTGCTCCTCTGTATGAGTTACTAAAAAAGGACATTCCATGGACTTGGGATCCCATACACACCCAGGCTGTGACATCACTAAAGGAGACCTTGACCTCCGCCCCAGCTCTGGTCAACCCCAATCCAGCACTACCATTCCATCTTGAATGTGCCACCTCTGACATTGCCATGTCAGCAGTGCTGGCCCAGAAGGTTCATGGTACTCTGAGACCCATTGCATATGCATCACAGTTCTTGACCCCAGTGGAATAGAAATACAGCCTTTGTGAAAGGAACCTTCTGGCCACCTACTGGGCTGTCAAACACTTCCTGTATACCATTGGGTACTCAACACTGATTATTAATTCTAACCACACCCCAACCACTTTTCTGCTATCAGATAGAGTGAAGGATGGGTCAGTCTCTAACACCAGACTGACATACTGGTCACTTCTTCTCCAGGATAGAGACATACAGGGGCACCCAACCAAAATTCCATCCATGCTGGCACATGGACTCCATTTCCAAGGAGAATCCCATCACTGTACACTGCAGCCACCTGATCTTCCAGATCCAGGTCCTTTCCTCCCTGCCACGACACAAGTACTTGAGTACACCTCTTTGTGTCATATCTTTACCGATGGTTCAGCTTCCTTTTAACAGGGAGAACAAATTGCAGGGATGGGTATTTTAATGATTTACCCCTATGATAACACTGTTAAAGTCTCTAAACACTGCAGTGTAGCATCATCATAGTACGCAGAGATGGCAGCTGTGGCCTGTGCCCTCGAGTTCATACAGCATGGAACCGAGGATAACATCATCTTTACAGACTGTAACTGGGTTTGTTGTTCTCTTACAGAATTCCTTCCTTTCTGGCAGAAAAACTTCTTCCTCTCTTCTGATGGCAACCCAGTGAAGTACAAAGAACTGGTAATATACATACGTTCACTGGCACAAACATTTGCACACAAACTCTATGTACACAAAGTTAAGGCTCATTCCCTAAATGACCCCTACCATGCCTTCAATGACACAGCAGACACCCTTGCCATGGAAGGGGCCCAAGTGGGGGATGCCTGGATGATGGATCATCCAGAGGCCAATGCAGTCATACACATTGCAGCAGTCAGGAAAAAACCTGATCCCTTTTCCCCCTTGGACCTCTCAGCAACCCAACATGTTGATACTGAACTCAAGGAAGTGTTCAGATTCCTTTTACAAGAGTACCAAGGAAAAACTTCCCACATATAACCATTACCAGAGGCATGAAGGTAAGTTACACTTGTCACTGGATGACAAGCTCATTTGGTACCAACCAGATGATTCCACCACCAAGTTCTGTGTGGTCCCCAGACACCTTAGGTCCAAATTCTTGCACCAAGTACATGATACACCCACTGGTGGACACCAGGGAGTGGAAAATACCCTCCAAAGGCTCAAGACCACCGCCTGGTGGTCTGGTGTCACCAAAGATATTAAACAATACATAGATGACTGCCTTGTTTGTGTGCTAAACAATCCCATTCCCACCAAATGAAATGTCAACCTTTTACCACAAAGACACTCTGGCCTTTGGCATGCCATCCAGATTGATTTTATTGGTCCACTGACCAACACATGCAGAAACAACAAGTATGCTGTCGTGGTAACTGATCTCTTCTCCAAGTGAGTTGAAGCTTTCCCAACTAAAACATGCACTGCTAAAACTACTGCCAAAATCCTGGTGGAACAAATTTTCTCCAGGTGGGGTCTACCTTTTAAGGTAGACTCAGACAAAGGAACCAGTTTTACATGTGAGTTGATGAAAGAATCCCTCAAACTCCTTGGAGTTCAACAGAAGTTCCACATACCCCCCATTCTCAATCTGAAGGTTAAGTAGAGAGAGCCAACAGACAGATTAAGCAAATGCTTTCCAAATTTTTTGAGGACAATCCCAAAACCTGGGATTCCCTATTGCCATTACTCCTTATGGCAATAAGGGGCACACCCTCAACCACCACTCAGTTGACACCCATCAAGGTAATGACTGGAAGACAGATGAGATTACCTGAACATCTATTGTCTGACCTGCACACCCCCACTGCAGACCGTGTGTCTGTAGACCAACATGTGGAAAGAATCATAAAAGACCTTATACACATGCACTTGTATGCTGCCAATTGCATGGGCAAGGCCCAGCAACAGTCCAAAATACAGTTTGACAAGCACACACAAGAAGTAGATTGGCAGGTTGGAGATCATGTGATGGTTCTCCGATTTGCACATCCCACACACTCCTTCTCTAATAAACTGGAAGGCCCTTACCCCATTGTCAACAAGCTCAGTCTGGCAGTCTAACAAGTTAGACTCCTGCACAACAATAAATTGACTGACAAATGGTTACATGCAAACCAACTAAAACTGCATAAAGGAGCTTAATTACTTTTCCTCACCCCATTGGGTGGAATAGTATTAATCTATTAATGTTTGATTTTGCTTTTCAGATACCCTGACAAGATGGCTATCTTGTTCCATTTTCTCCTCATCTCAGGAGTTATCCCTTGCATCCAAGGCATGGTACCAAACCTCCAACCACATCTTGATCATCCAGCATCTGCTCCAGAGGGAGTATCCATCAAAATACCAGATAGTTTGATTACTGTCCGGGAAGGTTCTGATGCTTACCTCACTGCCTCGGTTGTTGCTCCTGATAAATCTACCCTTCAAATTGAGTGGCAAACCACATTGCAAGGACAAATCCTCCCTGTGGCCAAACTTTCCAAGGGAACTTTTCCAGGGTTGGCCCAATACTAAATTATCCCCAAATGGTTTTCTGTCCTTGCTACAAACTGCTCTTAGACATTCTGCTTTATAAAATATTACTTCTTTAATTGATCCCACATATTGTAATTCTTTGTCTAAAGATTCTGCTTGAAAATTTTGTGCTGTACACAACATGGCCTCTGCTGCCATGTACCTTTCTGTGTTACCACCCACTGACAAACAGCTTTTGGGATGTCCAAAGCACACTCCTGGTCCCCGCAATGGTCTAACAGCCACTGCTCTGCCTGGTTTACTGATTAACAATTTACAATTTATGCATATACCTGTCTTGTTTAATCTTAAGTACTGGAATATGAAAGAATTTGGTATGTGTCATAATACTAACACTTCAGCATTTTATAGTACGTTATTGCTTGATAGTTTAGCAGCATTTCAGGTTTGTATTCAAGACCCTATTGCCGGAGTACATACCACTGAGCATAGAGGCAACTTCAGGAAAAAAACAAATCCTGATGATCAGAGTCATAAATGCAATATATGTGAAGTTGACAGTTCTGATGTCACTGGTGCAACAGGCACTGCCACAGATCTCTTTGGTACAGGTATGTCTATCTGGAATAAAGCAGACATTGCTGCTATCAAATCTCATTCAGCCAAATTTCAGACTGTTTTGGTAAATAATATACTACCCCCATTATTGCATGGTGTTGATGGCCTTAGTCAAGAAGAAAGATACACTGTTTACAATATGCCCAACATTGCTAAGGCATTTACTGATTCTAAAGAAAAGATCAACGCACTCATTGCACAAAATAAGAAAGAAGCAGATAAACAATACATTGCTAGAGAAATCTTTTGCTCAGCCTATGGCTCATACATTATCACTGCCATCAACAATGTCTTCCATGATCTGGAATCTGGAAGAATCCCTGATATCATACATGACAGACGTATTTCCAAATGGTATTGTCCACACTGTAAAACCCCTGGCTGTATTGCTATGTGTATGCAGCAATCTTTAACTATTCCTCTTTCTACAGCTAGAAATTTGGGTTTTGTGACCAGACACCCTAATACTGGTCCTTGTTTTACTTCTAAGAAATGTTCTATCAGAGATACAATGTTTGTCTCTTTTACTGTCTCTTTGCCATGCTTTTATCCCACTACAGCTTTGTTTGACAAGCTGGCTTTTGTACATTTGATTGGGCACCTTGATGATGACATCTACAGAGAACGCTTGGACTTGCCTCCTCTATTGGTCTTCCATCCTTTCCTGGATGCCTGGGTCACTCCGCACACAGACTGCTGTGTGAAGAAACAGTATATCTACTTGTGTCGATGTGACATATTTGATGTTATTAAACCTGTATGTGGTTATTCTCCTGACAGCAAAGATTCATATTTTTCCATGGACTCTGACATCAGCACCAACGACACTGCCTTTCCAGACTCAACATTGGCTCCAGATAAACTTTACCAGTCTTATCAAGAGGAGGTTCATCGCCTGTCAACACAGATTTCCAAGACAACTTACACCTGCCCAATACAGTTGCAAAAATGGCGTCTCCCCACTGTTAAAATGCAGTATAATTCAGATGGGGAGTACTGTGTGGTAACCAATTATAAGTCATACACATATGGAATGGTAACATGAATTATTGATTTCCCCAATTTTTGTTTTGTTCCTCACCAGAATGCTGTTATTGGACATACCGTTATTACCCCCGTCCCCCTTATGGATGCGGATATCATAGATGGTAACCCCAATTATCTGCTCACCCTTTCTGAATATCTACCATATTTTAATGTACACATAGATCCATTATCACTTACGTTAAAATCACTTATAGAGAGAGAAAAGACACACACCTCATCTACATCAGCAATAATATTACCAAGGCTAATGAAGCTATCCTTTCATTGATTAATGATGGTGATATGAATGATGCATTGACTAACACATGGTTAGAGATTACTTTTAAAGGTTTTGTTATTATACAAGCATTTCTGATATTTTTCTTGGTTATTATGCTATGCTGCCTGCGGTGCACACTGCACCAATGCTGTGAGCAGCTGGAGTTCTTTTACTAAGCTCATGCATCGGATTAGTAAATGACCCTTGCTCCCTGACCTTTCCCTAGATTTGCTTGTGTTGCCCTTGGAGGCAACAAGGGGGGAATGTTACACAATGTCCCCGCACCCTTGATGGTACCCCCAGAGGTGCACCATAGATGGCTAGTTCTTAGGCATATGTTATACTAATACATAGGGCTAAGGGCATCCACCATACAAGAGTAGATGTTAGGATATGTATGCATATTATTGTTATACACTTTGCTTGCTAATACATATACATTTTCTATGTATTTTCTGTGTATTCCTTGCTTACAAGATGATTAGGACACCTGTGTCCTTGTAATAATTATGATATGTAAGTCGGCATTGCCACCTTTTCGTGATTTGTACTACTACACTGAGTTATGTAAGACTCTGTAAGAACTGTATTCTTTTGTTTCACAAAAGTGATGACTACTACAAAATTGTGTAATGTTATCTCGGATCATGGAGCCACCTCTAATTTAGCCAATAGGGCTTATCTCTGTAACTAGAAATGTTTCTTTCTTACAGTAACCATAGTAATTATCATAGGTATATAATGTGAGACACTGAGACTTATACCTCGGAGACCCCAAGAGACACGAAGAAACCTCGAGGTATAGGGAACACTTAGCATTGTCTCCTGGTTCGTATTGGTAAGAACTGCTTAGGGCAATTGTGATTTATCCTTTGGTAGTAATAAACAAGTTTATTACTCTTATGCAATGTGTTTGTGATTCCTTGCATTCCCAATATTGCCAAGAACCTGAGAGTGAGATTTAGACCTCCTGACAGTACCCTGGATCTCACCAAGGGTTACTGGCAAATCCCCCTAGCTAAAGAATCCAGAGACAAAACTGCTTTTGCCACTCCTATAGGATTCTATCAGTTCACCACCATGCTGTTTGGCTTACATGGCACACCCACTACATTCCAGCTGTACATAGATGTAATTTTATCCCCTCACACTGGTTATTGTGCTGCATACCTGGACGATATTGTGGTGTACAGTCCAGACTGGAAAAGCCACCTGGAACACTTATGAGCAGTTATCCAATTGATCAAAAAGGCAGGTCTGACAATTAATCCTACAAAGTGTGCATTGGGCATGCAGAAAACCAGATATTTGAGCTATGTTTGGGGAAATGGAGAAGTCAAGTCAGAGATTTCTAAGATAGAAACTGTAGCTAACAGCCCTGTCCCCAAAACCAAGCAACATGTCAGGACATTTTTAGGGCTGGCTGGCTATTATAGGAGATTTGTTCCCAGCTTTGGTGAGTTAGCTACTTCCCTCACTGAACTCACAAAGAAACAGTTCCTGAATAATGTGAAATGGACACCAGAATGTGACAAGGCTTTTTGGGCCATTAAGGCTGCATCATGTTCAGACCCTGTTTTAAGAAGCCCAGGCTTTGAGAAACAGTTTTTGTTATAGAGAGATGCATTGGAGGTAGGCCTAGGTGCAGTCCTGAGTCAGCATATAGATAGGAAAGAATATTCTATTCTATTCTATACATAAGTAGGAAATTGCACGACAGAGAAAAAAGGTTCTCCACCATTGAAATGGGATGCGTTGCAGCAAAATGGGCTATGGAGTTCCTTAAGTTTTAATTACTAGAAGCTGACTTTGTACTTGTAACAGATTACAATCCTCTTTGGTGGCTTAACCAAATGAAGGATAACAATTCTAGAATCACACAGGTTTACCGGGCACTACAGCTGTTTAAATTTAAAGTGATGCACAAATCTGGGAAAGAAATTATCAATGTTGATTTTCTGTCAAGATATGGATCAGCAATTGAGAATTCTGAAAGATGGAAAAATGTGAGTTGAAGCTTTTCTGTTTGCTATGCTGCATATGCACTAAACTGTAAACGTTATAAGCTAATGCTAGAAAATAATTAAAAGAAAGTTTTGGAAACCTGTTTTTGTAAATCAGGTTCCATCTTAAAGAGGGGGATATGTGACAGGGTGGAATAAGTCCCTGCCCCATTTGTTATGCAGAAAGTGTTTAAATGCAAGGATCTGTTCTTTTCTCTCCATTTATGTCTCTTGTCTGTCTGGTTGTGCAACCAAATTTTCTTGTGAGACCTAGGAACTGATCACTCTGACAGTTTCACAATTCTCCACCTTTCGTTATTTCTCTGCCTTCCCTTGCTATCTCTGTCTTTTCTTCCCCCCTTGCATATCTGCAGTTATAAAACATATATGTGAATCTCTGTGTAAAACTGTATGTGATAATGGGATCCCTTTGTTTAAAACTGTATATAGTTATACTGTTGAAATGATTGCAAAAAGCTATTTGGAACTCTAGGGGTTAACCTGAGAAGCTGGTTTGCAAACTCTCTGAGATGTTGTAAACAAGAGGCCAGTTCTGGATTATGTTCTTTTTGCTGCACCTGCAATAACATTGGAAACTTACAAGAACATTGTGTGAGAAGTGTGTTGTTTTCTTAACAAGTTTCCCAGGCACAGACTTATAAAAAGAACAGCAATGCTTGTGCAACAGAGAGACTGGACTGACATTTGAAATTGAGAAGAAAAACTCAGAAGAAGGACTTTGTTTTCTATGTTTGTAGTGCCATTGTAAATAGTTATACTGAACAATTTATATATTTTTTATTTTGCTGTTATTGATAATAAAACGCTATTTGTGACTTTTGAAACTGCTCCTGGTATTCCTATGCTTCCTGACCTGTGCCTCAATGACAGGGCCCAAAAAACTTTGAATAACGTGGGTGAGCTGTACAAATGGGAAAATTAAATGCTGGGGAATGGCTAAGATAGCCTAGAACTCTTTGAAAGTCACTAGACTATTGTCCCATAGGATATATGAAATGTTCTGCAACCCTGCTTGTGGGAAAAAAGATAAAGAGATGGGTTTATTAGCTATTCGTAAACTAGGATTAAGATGATTAGGCTGCATAGGATCTCTGTGAGAAGAATACTTAAGGAGTTGGCAGAGCCGGATGTTAATCTGCACCAAACAACCTATAGGATTTTTGGCAGTTGGTAGTTCAGTCCAGGAAATGTATAGTAAGGAATGTATAGAAATACCATGAGATCTGCACAGGTATGATTCAATGTCTTTCCAGTAGGGACTAGGTTCATCCGGATTGACTCCCCGGTCTGTGAGGCTCCAGGCCAGGAATTTACTAGCCTGGGATGTAAGATAGTACCAACAGAAATTTGGCAGCTACAACCTCCTGTGCTTTTTCACCAGGAATAATTTAGCCAAAGCTATTCGAGGTATCTTATCTTTCCATATAAAATTTGCAGAACAACATTTCTGTAATTGTGAAGGTAGTTCACTTTTAAGTGTCCTCGAATTTAAAGGCATAATAAGCATCTTGGATAGACTGAACTTATATTGTGGCAGTCATCCTAATCTGCAAGAGCTTTAGTTTCTGCAGGGAGGGAGGTGCAGGGGTAAGTTACGTTTAATAAAATGTCATCCATGTAGGTGGATAATTTAAAAAAATGAAGCCCAATTGATATACCTAAAATTTGGGAGTGCTATATAATATGTGTAGTATGGGGCTCAAGATACAGATTAAACAAATATGGTGATAAGGGACACCCTTGTCATGTCCCCTGCCTAAAGGGAAAGAGTATGAAAATATGCTATTGCAAAATACTTTGGCCATGGGGTTGGAATAGAGCAGTTTAGTCTGCTTAGGAAATTCCTTTGGGACCAAAAGTGGGCGGCATCCAAAAAAGAAAAAAAAAAAACAAGAAACCCAGTCAAAGGCTTTTTCAGCATCCAGGGAGATCAGCACTGTAGGAGTGCTTGATTCCCTAGACGCTGAAGTTAAGTGGAGGATTTTGTGCCCGTGGTCAGTAAATAACCGACTCTGCATGAAATCATTTTTTTCTCGACCTATCAGTGGCTGCCAAATAGCCACTAATCCTTTTGCTAGGATATGCAAAAGAATTTTCACATTAACAGTCAATAAGGAGATGGGCCAGAAATTATTTACTTCTGAATGATCTTTACAAAGTTTAGGGATAAGGGTAATCAAAGCTTCCAGGAAATCAGTGGGAAAAGAGTTGGAATGATAATAATTGTAAAAGTCTGTAAGCTGGGGTGCCAGTTCTGATTTAAGGGAGAGGTAAAAGTTAGGAAAAAAGCCACCTGACCCAGGGGATTTAGCCAGTGCAATAGCCAAGATAGCTCTTTCCACCTCCAAAATAGAGATGTGGGTGAATGCAGGTCTGGAACAGAAGGGGGTGCAGTTGAGGGAGGTTAGCCTCTCTAAGATACTTTAAGATTGAATATGCCAGTTCATGCTACTCCATCTCCTCCCTATATAATTGCTTGTAATAATTTTTAAACTCCTTTGTAATATCCCTAAGTAATGTAAGAATGGAATTATCCGATGTTGACCAATTCACAGACCCAACCAGGTGAGATGTTTCCAGCTGTTTTATACCCATAGCTAGAAATTTACCAGCCTGTTCACCAAACATCTCATGATTTAAACAGGCATGAAAAAGAGCATGTTCAGCTTGCCCCCAATTTAGTTCAACATATACTGCCTTTCCCTGATTAAGCCCTATCCAGTCAGCATCAGGAGAGTTAGGATTGATGTTATTTTCCAAGTGACAAATAGATTGCAGCAATTCTTGTGCTCATTTTTCCTTACACCTTTTCCTAGATGTAGCTTGACGAATGAGTTCCCCTTGCATCACACACTTATAAGCACTCCTGCAGGTGGCAGAAGAATATGCTGAGAGTTTATTAAGTTCAAAGTAATCCCTAGTAACTTGTTTTATTTTATTACAGCACCACTCATCTTTCAATAGGTGGTTATTTAGCTCCCAATGTTTATCTCTATCTGGAGAGGGAGAGAGGAACACCGAGAGGGATACTGGGGTATGGTCTGATATGAGTTAACTATAAATCTCACAAAACTGAGTATCTTTGATAAAGGCTGGACTGACTAGGGCATAGTCAAGCTGAGAATGATTGCAATGTAGTGGGGAAGAAAACGTATATTCCCTGTAGGTAGGGTGGAGAGTTCTCCAAAGATCTACCAACCCACCATGGTCCATAAGATCCTGGAGAGGCCCCTGTGCTGGTGATAATCCTTTTCACATTTGTCCAGATCTATCCAATGTATCATTAACCATAAGATTGCAATCCCCCATTATAATCTTCGGAAGAGTGGCAAAAAAAGGAAATAATGTTCAAGAGGTTTTGAAAAAAGAGGCCAAATAGTATTAGGGCCACAGATATAACCCAATAAAATTTCATATAAGCCAATCCAGGCATGCAGAAAGAGACAGTGTCCATCCAGGTCAGCAATTTCTTGCACCACCTGAAAGGGAAGGTGTTAACGCACTAAAATCAAAACCCCTGCCCTATGAGAGCTGGAGCCTGCTCCATATAAGTAGCTCACCCAGAGATGACAGAAGAAATGGGAATCTTTGGCTATGATATGGGACTCTTGAAGCATTGCCAAGTCTACATTAAGCATAACAGGATGCACCAGCACCCTGGTATGCTTCAGTGGAGCGTTACCTCCTTAATATTCCAAGTAACACAAGTTAGGTGAGAAATTGCCATGATAAGGTGGGATGATGTAATAGAAGTATCCAGTATACAATGAAGGAGAAAACCAGAAAGGGTCATACACTCTTCTAAAATATATCCTAGGCATCTTGAATGCTCCACCATACATAAAGCATTTACAGAACCATCTGGTACCTACGTGATCATGATGCATACAAAAGGGGTTAAGCCCCATAGAACTCAGAAAACTAACATTTTGAATTATTACATATAGAAAAACATACAATCAACAAAGAATAACTAGATATGATACTATCCACTGAGTACTTCAACCATAATTGGGAGGGGAGAATAGCAGAAACACCCAGTAAAGGGGCACTATGCCCTCCATCTCATGATGGACCATGATGACTCAGGGAACCCGCATCAACTCCCAGCACCGCATCCCAGCTAGAGATACAGACAGGAGAATAAATGGCAACAGCCTGTTAGGAAGAGAGAAAAAAAAAGAAAAAAGGAGGGGAGCAGGGAAGGGAGTAGGGAGAAAGAAAATAAGGAAGTGGCACCCTGCACCCTTATTACAGGGCTGCTTCCATGATCCCATGACAAGAGATCTCCCATACTCTCAGGTTCTGTGAACACAGTACATGAAACGTCAAAAGAAAGAGTCCAGTCCAGTAAAATGTCACCTCTAGTAGTAGTCCAAAAAACTCAGAAAAAATATGGAGATGAAAGTAAACATCGAGCTGCCAACTGGAAAAGCAGCATCAGTCTTTGAATGGCAGGCTCCTACACTCCATTCACTATACTAAAATATATCCATAAGGTGCTCTGTCCCAAAGGCAGTAGTCCACTTGAAGTTCAGCTAGACCAAGCTCCAATACAAGAAGTCCAAAATCTCCAGGCATCAAACAAAGCTTTGGAATATCCAGATTAAAAGTAGAAACCAAACTGATGAATAAAGAACTCAGCAAGACCTTATTGTTAAGCTTCTTAGGAGCCCGGGGCTTCCAAGTGAATCATATTTCAGCCACACCATCCTGTGCCTGATCCACTTTCTCAGTTCACAGACTTCTTGGCCACTGTAAAAAAGAGATGAGGAAAAAGCTTTGTCAGCTCCACCTTTGCTTGTTTTGCTGAAGAAAACTCCATAGTCCCCAAAGCAGTAGTAATGATCAGTCGGCAAGTGTACAGCATGTAAAATGTCACCACTGCTTTGTACAGAGTTTGCTTAATTTCTTTAAAGACAAATTGTCGGTCCCGGACCAATGGAGTAGTGTTGCTAAAAATATAAAAAGGACGGCCATTCAAAGACAGGGGATGTTTAGTCCAAGTTTGCAACCAAATATGAACTTTGACTTGGTAATTTAAGCATTTTAGGATGGCTTGAGGCTTTCCTTGTGGCGGTGTTTGGGGATGCAAGGAATGGTGATCCCTTTCAATGGGGTATGAGCTGCCCTGGGCTGGATGACCGGCAATATCTTGTAACAGCCGCTTTACAAATGAGAGGATATCAGAGCCTTCAGTCACTTCTTGGATGCTAACAATAACTAAATGTTGTGGTGACTGCAAGCCTCTAAATTGTCAGCTTTTAATTGAAGTATGACCAGCCACTTCTTCATTTCTGCAGGTTCAGTGCTTTCCTGGGCCTAGGTATCCTTTAGTGAGCTAATGAGGACTTCTGCATCACTTAAACAGCAGTGGACTGTCTCTAGAGATGCAGCGAAATTTTCTTTTGCCGGCTGAATTCTGGCAAAATCAGTAATTTTGCCCCATAAAATATTTTGCGGAATTCTCGCATTTCGCAGGGAATTCGCTTGATTGCAAATGCGGAATTTCATGTTAAGAAAAAAAGTGTTTCCTCCCGTCTAGTCAAGATTAAAATCTATTTCCCCAAAGACCCCATATCCCTGGTGTCTAGTGGTCCCACCCCACAGCTGATTGCTGGCCCACAATATGAAGAATTACCTCCACGCCAAGATTCAGCCCCGTCCCCCATCCAAAACTTCCAATAAATATAAATAAATTTCCCTGGTGTCTAGTGGCCCCACCCCCCATCTATAGGTTGACCCCATAACGGGCCACCAGCACAGCCCTCCACTCACCTATAAGGTCAGCAGCCCGACTGAGCTCTTTAACAATGAGTCCAAGTGAGCCCGCCACTTTCAATGAATGAGTGCATGCACGCGCTCATTCATTGAAAGTGGCAGACTCATTCAGGCTCATTGTAAAAGAGCTCAGTCGGGCTGCCAGCTGTAGAGGTGAATGGAGGGCTGTGCCAGTGGCCATGGCAGGGGTCAACTAAAAGATGGGGGGTGCAGGATGGGGTGGGGTGAGGTTACTACCAACAGGGTGAGGAGGTAGGGGGTTCACTAGACACCAGAGAAAGGTTTGTTTGTTTCTTTTTTTTTTACAAGAGGACTGATGTTGGCAACTTGGCCCCAGCACTTATGGACAATGGGGGAAGGGAGAATGGGTGTGAATTGAGGGGGTGTCATTCTTCATTTGGCTGATGATTGGCTGGGATGGGGGCCACTAGACATCAGGGAAATTTATATTTATTGGAAATTGTGAATGGGGAATGGTCATGGGGCTGAATCTCGGTGGGGCGGGTTATTATTCATATTGTGGACCTGCAATCTTCCGGGGGGGTGTAAGACCACTAGACATCAGGGATGTGGGGTCTTAGAAAACACTTTTTTTATATTATATCATCCCCTGGCTCTCAAATGGAGGCAGTATAGCACAGTGGTCTAAGGCTCTGAGCGGCAAATCTGATGACATCCAGCAGACCAGACCTGGGTTTGAATCCCACAGCTTCCACTTGCATACTGTGTGACCCTGAGCAAGTCACTTAACCTCCTTGTGCTCCCAGGTTGCTCCTGTAAAAAAGCTTTCAGCTTAGTGTGCTATACCTGGTTAAACAACGAAATAAAAAAAAAAAAGATGCAGCATTTCACCCTGTGGGTGGCGAAATTTCGCATTTCGATGGCAAAAGTAGCATTTCATGGGCAAAATTCGCCAGGGAGGTGGAGGGGATTTTGCATTTCGCATCTACAAAATATTTTGTAAAATGTGGGGATTACATGAAATATTTCGCTGGGTGAAATTTTTCAATTTCGCACAACACTAACTGTCTCAAGAGCTGGTGTCAGGAATTGAAGCTCATCAACCACCTTTGCTAAGAACAGTTTAATTGCAGCTGCATCCACTAGAATAAGATTCAAGTTATCAGCTCGGGTCTGTATCATGAGAATCCGGTGTCGTTCTCTTACAGGAAGGTAGTGGCCTGGGATCTTGTGATGGTGTCCTTACTAAGACTTGCTGAGCTTCAAGATTAGGCTTTGCTTTGATCTCCACTGGCAACACAGTTGGGACCACTGTGTATTCCGTATGGTAAGATACACACAAAGAAATCAAATACTGGCTGTTATCTGTTAAAATATAAGTAAAATTAATGCTGAGGACACGGAGCTGTGGAGAAAGCAACTTCTCAGCAATAGAATATCATGTGACTCCCCACACTGTCTTTTTCTAAAACAGAGCTATCAGGTCCGTGTCATCTTCCCCTGGTCCTCTCAATGCACTGGGAAGGTTAAAAGCAGAGGAAAGGGGACTGTCAGTTTTAGTGTTCTGCATCTCAAGCGACTGTCCCTGCCAGTTAATTGTACCAGATTTTCACACAGACAGCGAGCAAAAAAAGCATCACCCAGCTTGCCCTGGCTAATCACCAAACAACACCAGGAAAGAGAGGAGGTGACACTGCCACTGATATCAGTATTTAAATATAGTAATAATAATACTATACTTCCTACCAGGTGCAGCACCTGTGTCATAAACAACAAAGGTTCTATTAGCAAGTTTCAACACTTAACTCTACATGAAATTTACGTTGATGTGTTTATCCATTTACAACCACCTACGGCTACCATGTTGTAACATTAATTGTATGAGGAAACATATATGAGTTCCAGATTTTAATGAAGAAAAATCTGCATTTTCTCATAAAACTCTAATGCATAAAAAGTGCAAATAATTTAACTAAGACACCATTCTTGTTTCTTGAAGAGAGTGTACAAATCCACTGTACTTATTCATAGAATGTATTCATGAAACACACCAGGCCAGAAATAAAATGGGAAGTAAACGCTTCCAAACAAGGCAGCAGAGATCATAAGATTGAGTGTCAGTGGGTCAGCAGGTAGCACACTTGCCTCTGAGGCCAGGAGATCAGAGGGCTGTGGGTACAGTTCCCACATCTGGCACTTGGGTTACTATCCCAGTATTGACACTGTAGTGCAGCACGAGAGGGGTGCTGTACTTCTGAGGTGCCGTCTTTCGGATGAGACGTTAAACCGAGGTCCCATCTGCCTGGATTGGTGGTAGTTTAGGTGGATGTTAAAGATCCCATGGCACTTATTGAAAAAAGTAGGGGTAACTTTATTAGAATATACACATTCAAACAATACACATTAACATATGAAAAGCAAGTCAAAAAAAAAACAGCAAATTACAACAATCCTGAACAATTTATCACATATAAACATATTCCTATTCCACAGGTTAACAAATCAAGCACAAAAGGACAGGATTATTCAAAAGCAAAAAAAAGAATTAAAAAACAAAACACAAACCATACTAGGCCTTAATACCTAATTATATACACTCTTCACCCCTCTGAAAACTATATACAATTCGGTTAATATATATATCATTATTTTTATCCTCCTCATTTATATTTAATGAAGTGCAAAAATTCCCTCCACCAAAATTGTACTTTGTCAGAGTTATATAAATGACATTCTACAGCATAAATTCTGTTCAGTACATTGGTAACGTAAACTCTAAACCCCTCTAAAGAGGGACGTTTCTGATATAACACCCATTGGCATCTAGTATGCCATAAGCAAAAACGCAGACTAGCCAAGAATAAGCGTAAAGTATTTTCCTCAAATCTACTCAGGTGAGGGGGAAAGTCCCCAATCACCAAGATATCATAATTAATCTTAGCCAACCAAGGAAAGTCCCAAACCTGAGCCAAAAAACACCATAATTTAGTGGGAAAAGAGCATTGCAGAAAAAAGTGCTCCATCGTCTCTTCCAGATTTATGCATTCTGGATAGGGGCAAAATCTTTCCTCAGTAGCTTTATGTTTGGCCGTACCCCTCACGTTTAATTTTCCAAACATTATAAGCCATAAATTTTCCCACATATAAGGGGGAAGTCTCTTATTATTAAGTTGTTCTAACACATTTCTTGTGTTGTCACTTGAACAATTTTTAAAGTTTGGCACTAAATGGAAAAATTGTGCCATAATTTCATCGTACAAACTTTTGGATGAGCATCTTAATATCAAATCTTTAGACACTTTCCACTTATATAGTTTTTGGGCGCAGGTTTAAAATAACCTGGTACCCTCAATTTCAGAGACCATTTAGGTGCCTGAGAACCCCACCTACTAAGATATAACTTAAACAGATTCTTGAAAGCTAAACAATCTACCTCTGTAGAGGAACCCAAGCCCTTTTTAAAGAAAAGAAAAGAAAAGTAAAACAAAACACCACTGGATCCACCATCCCTAAACCCCTTGTTTTCTATTTAAATAAGTACAACCTCTCTTTACCGGGTTCAATCTATTGCCCCATAGTAACTGAAAGCAAATGCTATATAGTTTTGTCTCGAATTGCAAAGGTAACGGGAAAAGAACTGCCATATACTATATTCTTGGTAAAATAAATTGTTTTAGAATCTGGATTCGTTTCAGTTTCAAAAACTTAAACCTTTTCCAAAATAACACTTTCTGTGCTATAGAGTCGAGAACCCCTAACCAATTATCCAATGGACAGTTCTGATTTGAAAACATCACACCCAGTATTTTAAAGGTTTTAGTGAAACTCTACAGACTTAAAGAAAAATATTCTCTCTGATAATTGCCTAACAATAACCCTTTGATTTGTGTATATTTAATTTTGCATTGGCAACACTTGCATAAGCAGAAAAGATTGAAAAAAAGGCTAGGAATTCATATGGTTGGAAAAAAAAAGGCAAATATCATCTGCATATGCTTGAATGACACAGGGACTTGGTACCCCTGGCACCATTATCCCCTGCCACATGGGGGGGTGCAAACCCCGCTTATCAGGGATTCTAACGGAAAGTTATACAAAAGAGGGCTTAATGGACACCCCTGCCGGACTCCACACTTAATGTAAAATCCCTTCCCCAAACCTCCCTTTAAGGCCGGGAAGACTTTTGCATTGTTATATAAACCTCAGAATAGAGTTATAATATTCTGAGGGATACCAAACCAGTCTAAAGTAGCAAATAAAAATCCCTGATCCACCCTATCAAATGCTTTCTCCAGATCTAAAGACACAATGGCCCCTGATCGTCCCTCAATCTGAACTTGTTCAATAATATCCCTGATTAAACATAAAACTGAATGAATTCTTCTGTTCGGAATCCCACAATGCTGAATAGGCATGAAAAGTTCCTCTGCCACCTCTTTCAGTCTATTATTAATCAAAGTAGCCAAGATTTTGTAATCTGTGTTTAACAAAGTTAAAGGCCTCCAATTTTGAAATCCTCTATCACCTGCTTTAAAAATGTATATCTGACGTTCTTCTGAAAATGAGTTCAACAGTGCCCCTCCAGTAAGGAAAAATTAAACACCAAAACAAGACATTCCACAATTTCAGTCTGAAAAACCTTATAAAAACCGTTTGATAACCCATCCAGTCCGGAGCCACGTTCAATTTTAGGATTTAATGACATCCTGGATTTCAGTTTCAAAAAGGCTGTTCTAATGTACCCCACCTACCTTGTCTCTTTTATCTCCTAAAACTCTGCCTAGAAATTGACTGATCTGAGAGACGATGGAGTAACTTTAGGCTCTAAATCCTTAAAATGTTGCTTAATTATTTCTTCTAGTGCACTGGTGGAATACACTTTAGTGTCTCCTTTATATAAGAATTCCAAAACTCCTTGATCTTTAGTCATTTTACACAACTCAAATGGGTCCCCAAAAACAGACTTTTTTAAATGATTTTGGACTAGAGCTTGAAGCGTTTTTGCTCTGTCATACTGTAGATTCCTCATTTGACCTTTGATTTCAGCTATTTGATCAGAAAAATTACCTCTAGAGGAATTAGCCCATGTCAAAACTTTCTGAAGCTGTTTTCTAAGTTTAAGGTATTCAAAAAAGGCTGTGTTCCTCTGCCGGATCCCATGTTTTTGAAACCAACATATACAATCGTTTTTAGTTTCTTGCCACCATATGCCTATATCCTGATACAAAAAGACCACTGACAACCTAGCTTCCAAAATACAACGAATGGAATTAATTACCACAATCTCATGTAAAATCAAAGCATTTAATTTCCACATAGTTCTATGTTTTACAAAACTTTGATAAGCACCAAACTTAATAACTACCAAAGCGTGATCTGAGAATTCCATAGGAATAATCTGTGGACTATGTATCTGATTTCTTTTAGAAGTAAATAAATAATCAATCAAAAAACTTTTCCCTTTTGTAAAAAAGGTTCCTGATAAGCTACACTTCCTAGTATTAATACAATTTACTAAATCCGCTGTTTTTATAATATTAGCTAGACACAGAGTCACAATAAATTTTCTTTCCAGAAACCAGCCTATCTACACCATTGTTCCCTCAAAGTACAATTAAAGTCCCCCAGAAAACCGGGGATGTTGTAATCAAAATGGCCGAACATCAGTAAACACTTAACTCTACCGCTTTAGATTGAGGCCATAAATATTAATCAATCTAATTCTGCTGTCATACCAGCATCCTTCTATAATTAATATTCTACCTGGACATACCTCAATCAATTTGTGTAGTTTAAAATTAAAGAGTTAAGAATCCCCACCCATCAGCCCTCCCTCCCAAAGGACCAAAAGAAGGTCCCCACGGCCAATCTTTAGCAAAAGTATAAACTTGATTGTTAGCAAACATCCATGTCTCCTGTAAAAAACAAATAGAAATCCGTAAATCAAATATCAACTGAAAAACCGTTTGTCTTTTCTGATGTTTCAGAAGACTAAGGGTATTGAAGGTAGCCCATGTAAAATCCATCCTATTAGCCTAACCAAAGCCATTATTAAACACTCATTTTTTCCTTCTCTTCTTTTTTTTTCCTTTGTAATCCTCCTTCAGTACTCTCCCACCCTCCTGCACAGAAACTTGAGAATCAGTATCAGCCATATCCATTTCTGAATCACCCCATGACAGCTCCGCAAAAGGATTTTTCGATTCAATACTATCGGAATCCTGAAGCAAAATATTTTTGGATGTTCTACTGGACCTCCTTAATGTTAAAGGGGCAACCGGGGGATGTAATCCATTATCACTTGCCCCACCCTTTACCTCTGGATTATCATCTAGCATACGGTTGAAGTAAGTTTGGAACTACCTTTCCTATATTTTGCTTATGAACCACAGTATCCACCTCCACTACCTCTTCCTGCAACTTAATACATTCTGGGGATAACCAGGTTTTGACCTCCGGGTCACCTCATGCTGAGACACACCAGCCTCTTGTGCTATCGAATCAATAAATCAGAATCTCCACAAGACAGTTTATTTTGGGCCCTGGGACAATCTTTGAAGCATGATTCAGCTCTTCACATAAATCACATTTAAAGCATTTGAACAAAACAAAGTGACATGGCCTACTTCACCAAATTGTCACACTTAGGTTGGTCACATGCACTAGATAAATGTGTTCTAGACCCACACCTGTAGCAGGCCGGGGCTGACCGCTATAGAAACAGACCCCCATCTCTCCCAACAAAAATGAGTTAGGAATGTGTTCACACCTGCCCCGATTGCCTCAGTTTAACCTTAAACTTCCAACCCCGTCAAAATAATTCTGAATCTAATATTGGATCAGGTTCACTCAACACTTCACATTTCTGGAAAGCCAAAACTTTATATCTTCTACATTGAACCCCCTCGTTCCTAAACATGACTGTCACAAATTTAATTAAAGGTTTAGATAATGGAATAACAAAAAAAGGGGTCCACAAAGGGGAAAATTTTACCTGGTTATATCTTTCCCAAAAGAGGTCCAGCAAGGCTGGGGAACGGAAGCTGATATCGTAGTTATCCTCCCCAGAAATGTTAATAAATGCAAAAACATCTCTGGGGAAAACTTTAAGGAATCTTTAATCAAAGTTCTACCAACATAAAACCTGTTTGGTTTTTCTTTTAAACCCCCTTTATATCTAATCCTGACAGCATTTCTCCTTGGGGCCGCTTCTCTCTTGCTTTGACTAAATAGGCTAGACAATAGGGGTTTTTCAGGCTTAGCTCCATACCCCTCTACATGCTCAGAAATATCAGGATCAGGCACAGTATCATTTAAATGCACAGCCTTTTCTTTCTGCAAAGCGACCCTATTAACACAAGCATGAGCCCCATCTCCCGGTTTCCATTCTGGAGTAGCAGACTGCAAACCCCAGGAATCATTCCAAGCAGAGCCTGGAGACCAAACCCCATGATCCATCTGTTTCCACCCTGCTGCTGACAAGGCCACCTGTGGGGACCAAGTTTTATCATGTACGCCCATTAAATCAGGAGTCTCAGAAACAGTAGTCTTAGGAAAATCCAAGTCCCTTGATTCAGGCCCCTGCAATGATTTCTTTTCATGCTGGTATGGAAAACAAAACTCAGTCACTCCTTCTTGCACTCCAGCGTCTTTTTGATATATTACTGGTGACGTCTTGGAGTCTTGGGCCACTTTAGGGTTATATACAAAGCCCAAATCCTTAGATATAGGGATAGTGGGGAAAGCAAAAGTCTTATGCTGAGTACTTACAGGCCGCAAGGGAATAGCAGAAGATCCCATGCCTCGCTCCTGTCTCCTGCATCTCAGTTGCTGCATATCCGCTCTCTCTGTGTCTGACAAGCTCCTCCGATTGCCAGGCATTTCTCAGACTCTAAGCTGCTCCTCCTGCAGTTTTCATGGCCATCACGCTAGACTTAGGTATCTAAGCTCCGGCGCTTTTACTTCCGCTTCTTTCCGGCTTCCGATACACCTCTGATGCCGGTTTGAAAGGAACTGTCCTTTTACCTTTCTCTCTGTAACTAAGGGATCCTCCGCTACAGCAGCCTTCATGAACTCCCCGGGCAGTTGCAATCCGCTATCTCCACCACTACATTTTGCCTCGAACTCTCAAAACCTCAGTAGCAATACTCAAAATTGTATTTTGCAATATTTTTCCATCTTGCTCCAGCTCCTCAAGCGCCTCTGCGCCCTTCCGACTCCTCCACCGACTGAGCCATAGCTAACTCGGTCACAGCACACCAACACCCATACTCCCCACAGGCTACTAGACTCAGCAGAGTAGGGGAATTTCCCCGGTGTCCTGGCCAAATTTCCCTCATTCACTAAAAAGAAAATACCACCAACAGCTTAATTTGGTTCAAGGTCAGTTGGCATTCATCTGTATCCCCCTTCCCCGGGTAGTGCCTGAAAATAGGCAGTATTTGTCTAGTGCACTTACCTGGTCAACAAAAACTAAATAAAAATAGAGAAATAAACACCAGCCCAAAAAATTGACGTGCAGACTGGACACAAAGGTTGGCACTCAGACCAAATGCAAAGGTTTAAACACTGGGAAAAAAAGATCAGCACATAACCAGACACAAAGCTCAATATGTAAGCTGGAACGTAAGCCTGAGAAGGGTAAAACCCGCTGAAGGTGCATACTAATTAAGTGGATTTGTGGAAGAAGGCAACAATCTCTGCTGCCCCATTCAGAAGCATTACCTCCCATTTTATTTCCACCCTGGTTTGTTTCACGACTACATTCTATGAAAAGGTACAGTACATTTATATCAGTTCAATGTATTTAAGAGTAATAGATCAGTTTACAACAGTGTATTTAAAATAAATTAATCCAGTGAAGATAAGCAGCGAGCACCTCTGCCCTACCAGCACCCACTAGTATTCACATAGAAGCTCCACCAGCCAGCCTGCCACACAGTGTCTCTCTTGGGACTTGTGAATCAGCTGCCTTTTCAACTCCCTGTTCACACTGCTGAGCAAAAGCCCAAGGTCCCTGCATCCATGCAGTAACATTGTGGTTAGCTGCTGTTTGCCATCCTCGCGATCAAGTGGCAAACTGGAATACAACTCCCGCCACTGCAACTGTGGCCCCTTCATTGGCTGTTCCATGAAAGTAGATTGCAGTTATCTAAAGAATGAAATGTAAGTCTGCATGTGTTGTAATGTGTTCACATAAAAGCAGATCTGTGTCATAGAGTTTCAAACAGGCATCAAGGTCGATAGCAAGAAAATAATGTAGCAGTGGGGGACAGGCTATGCTGAATGGAGACAGTGGAGGGTTTCAAGCAGTGGAGTGATTGTGTTTCAACGGCAAACTTTTGTGCTTCATTTGGAATCTGGTCCTTCCAGAGTTCTTTTCTCTCACTGTGTAATAGCAAGACATCATGCACAGCACTGCTATGCAGCAGTTGAAATCACTGGCTTACTCTATAAAAAAGTGTTTTCTGGAGGAGAACTGGACTCAGATGTGAATGTTTTATATTATCTTGTGCATCAAATCTCTACTCTTCAGTGGGGTAAACATCAATTTCAAGAGGGACAGAGGACATTTTTGATGCAAAACAGGGTAACGGACTACTCTTTCTTCCACTGATGCATGAGCCAGAGTCTAGTAGTAGTAGTAAAATTTGTATTCAAATCGCCATGAATACGATATTTCCCATTGAGCCTGAGCTCATTTACAAAAGTTATCATTGTGCTTATTCCTGGTTACAAAACATATATTTGCTGATAAGAACTCTCTAGCTTGAAGTGGTTTGTTGTGGTTTCAGCACAGGTGAGCCAAGAACTTGGGTGTGACTCTTAGAACCACTTGCCAACCAAGTGCGAACTTAAGCAAGTCACTTAACCATCTCTGTGGTCCAATCCTCAAGCCTTTAAAACTAAGCAGAAGCAGGTCCAGGACCCCACTAAAAGTGAGATGTTGCATCTCTCTTTGCCTTCAGTTCTGGGGTGTGTGTGTGTGTGTGTGTGTGTGTGTGTGTGTGTGTATACAAATGTTTGTTTTTCTTACCTTATGATAGTATATTACATTGCAGAAAGTATGGGAATTCAATTCAGCTTTTGTAATCAGCATGTGTACTGTATACATGAATGACATTTAGTTCATCTTCCATAATCAGCATTTGAACTGTATATCTGGATGAAATTCAGCTCTGCAGGCCTTGACTTGCTAGAACTGTATGACTCTCAAAAGCTAGTCATTTTTAAAGTACAAGTCACATTAAACTGTCCCACCAACAAGTTGATTTAGCATTGTTTTTTACAGTTGGCAATGCACTGGCAACTCATACTGCATTGTTTTCAACAATTAGCCAGTTCAAGAGCAATGTTTATAAAATATTTGTGCTACTCAGTTGGAATGCACCTGGAGCCCAGTCACACTGCAGTGCAAAACTGAGCTGTAACTCTTAGGAAACAATTTGTGCAAGGCTTTATACTGAATCCAGCAACACTTATGCAGCTCAGTCAGAAATATTAAAACAACTCATTGGCAGAACAGTTTGATGTGACTTGTACCGTACTTCATTTTAATTTTAATTTTTCCAATGGTGAGATATCATTGATGCACTATTAGCTACTGCTAATAAGCATTTTGCAAAACAAATTGTAAAGAAAAAGAAATACCTAGTCCAGCTAGGTTACATTCTTTAATTCATTACAATTTTTCTTAGTCTGACAGTTAAGGCATAGAATGCCATTCCTCCTAGCATCGGAACGCAAGCATTCTTACTCTGTTCAAAGAGAGCTTCAAATAGCCCCTGCACAGTATTGCTGGATATAAGTGTTTATGAGTTTTGTATTAATTAATGTAATCTGCTGATGTTGTTTAAAGAGGGACACTGACCAAAAGTGCTACATTGCATAATTAGAATAAGCATACCCCCAATAAATCTGATACCAAAAATTAGGTTTCTGAGTTACTTCATTTTAAAGTTATGAGCTATTTTGTAACTATGATTTCACTACCTGTTCAAAAAAGTCAGTTTTAGTGAAGAGCTGCTCATGTTGTCACCTCCTGAACACACAGTCTAGTCCTCCCTGTCAGCAAGCATATAGGACCTGTTTCTCCAAAGTTTAAAGATCATGTGCAATGTTTTTCACAAGTAAAACAGGCAGCACCATTCAATAAACATTGATAAAAAAACAATGTGTGTTTCAGGTTTTGTAACAAACTTGATAAATTCATATTTTCTAAAGCCTTTGGATGAGGTCCATTTCTTCAGGGTTGCTGGATGCTGAGTCAGCATGCCTCCAGGCTGCTGATACCACTTGGGGTGCTACTCTGCTGTGCCTGTTAGCAAGTTGTAGTGCTACTAGTAATGTAATGTTGGTAACTTCATTGCTGTTTTTCAGTATCTGCTTTACAACACTTTTTAATAGGGGCCTTATATGTGTTAATTCATACTAGGGGTGGAAGTGTTAGCCCTGATAAAATAATCATTTTAATAAAGGAATAATGCACGACAGGGTATGTGTCATGCTGGGATGAGGCTGAGTGTGTCCAACACTCAAGAAGTGATGTTATCCCAGCGTGACACACATCCTGGATTGCATTATTAAAAATACAGTTTAGAATATATGTTCTCTTAAGTTTTAACATTAGAACAATGGTTAGAGCAGCATAACAGCTAATATGCTGATTTACATACAGAAACAAGGAATTCTTGGTAGATCATAAAGTTAAGTTAAATTTTCCTTACTCAGCAGTGCAGCCTTTTTTTTGGTAGTGGTGAATGCAGTATAGCACCTAATATGTAGATGCATGCAACAAGGCATTGCGGGTACAATATGAAGCTGTCATCAATTTTCCTTACTTGGAGGTGCAGTTTCCTATTTTATGTAGTGGTTACAACATAAGATCTCAGATATTTATTTTCAAAATGAAGCATTGTGCATAAACTACACAGTTGACAAGATTTTTTTTACTGAGAGATGTAGTCTTCTATTTCTGTAGTGAATACAGAAATATAATAGCATGTATACAAATTTGCATAATGAGGAATTGTGAATACAGTAAATAGCAAATGTTTCTATCTCCTTACTGATGACATTCAGTCATGTGTGTGCTGGGAGTAGATCCTTGATGTTACGTTGGGATAACATCACAGGTCTAGACCCAGATTGACCAATCGGAGCCCTGCATTCTGTCTTGCCATTGTATAATGTGGAGTACAAAATTGATGAGCCTGAATGTAGGTCAAGTAACAGCCTGTCAGAGAGAAAACACTGGGCTGGCTATTGCATAGAAACTTGAGATTCAGAACAGCATTACCTCTCCCACCCTTATTTCCTGGGAGATGGGAAAATTGTCTTTCAGTGCCATCCTGGGAAATCCCCTCAGTTGAATGACAGGTGTGAATGATCACAGTCTTTCACCACATCAGAGTTATCCAGTCTGCAAATTTCACAGCAAGGTGCTATGACTCAGCATCCATCAACCCTGGAGAAATGGACCACAACAAACAGGCACCAAAAAAAAAATGAATTTGTCAACTTTGTTACAAAACCTGAAACACACATAGTTATTAAAGCATTGTTTATTGAATGGTGCTGCCTGTTTTATTTGTGAAAATCATTACACATGATCTTTAAACTTTGGAGAAACAGATCCTATAAGCTTGCTGACAGGGAAGACTAGACTGTGAGTTCAGGAGATAACATCAGCAGTAGTTCTTCACTGAAACTTACATTTTTGAACAGGCAGTGAATTTAGAGTTATAAAATGACTTGTAACTTTTAAACAAAGTAACTCAGAGATCTCATTTATGGCATGCGGCTGATTGGGCATATGCTGATCCAAATTCTGAATTTATTGATGCCAGAAATTTTGACCACAGTCCCTCTTTAAACATATTCTACGTATGTCTCTTGCACCCAGTTCAGGTGTGTCAAGTCACGTGACCAAGCGCATCCACTAGGTTATCAAAATAAAATAATTAAATGTATTGTTTTTATGTGCAACCTGTTTTGTATAATGAGCAGACAATATAGTTGAGAATTTTTTTAGTATGAGTGAATGTACATATGTACTATAAAAAAATGTACAGAATAAGCTAATAAACTGGCTAAGAGTGGAATCTGGTGTCATTTCATCTGAATGAAAATTCATTAAACAAAAACACATCATATGTCTCATCGGTGTCTCCAGTCAGTGAAGTCAGCCATCGAAATTCTTGCTGTAGCAAGTGCAATTACAATTAAACCAGATTAAAAAAAATGAACTTAAATGTCATCAAATGGACATCCAAGACTACACTCAGTGGTAGCACATCATAAGAGCAACCCAAATGGAGAAACTGGAAATATAGCTACTCATTTTGGACACTTTTATGGTGGGCTACCCTGCAGAATAGCGATGGTATGCAAAAGTGAATATGGGGAAGGGCGAACAGAAGGGGAAGATAGCAAGGGGAAGGAGAGGGACAGAGAAGGGGTTTTCAGGCACTGGAGTACCTGCTGCTGCTAAGCTGGCCATGTGGCATGGTGGTGTGGGAGGCTACCTCAGGCAGAGCAGGTACTGGGTTCTGGACTGGGTGTGGGTTGCATTTTGCCACAGCTGTGAGCTGTGGCATGTAATTTTTAAATCCAGATTTTGCCCCTCCCCAACTTGCACTGCCCTGGAGCTGAGAACCCAATTGGGTGCTGGGGAAGCCCCAGAAGGTGGAGCATGGGGTGCAGCCCCCCGAAAAAACACTTTATTTAGTTCCAGAAGACGGGTCGCCCTAGTGTGTACATCACTGATTTGCTTTTTGGCAATATACACTCACTCACCATAATAGCGATCGCTGTTTTGTGTTCACTATTATGGTATGGAACCCACTCAGTCCCACTGAAATAAGACCCCTGTATGATTGAAACTGTAGTTTTGCTTTCTACTGTTAGTTTGAGACTTTCAATTATCTATTTGCTTTTTTAGTTACAACTTTGCCCATGACTGGTGGTATGTGTGTAATTGGTTTACATATCTGCAGAAAGGGGGATATATAAATATGCTTAAAATCACCTGGATAAATTGGAAGCACCTATGCCATGTGCTAACATAACATGTTAATAACCGTTTAATCCCCCAATACAGTTAATGCTATGTATTCAGGACTGATAAACACACACACACACACACACACACACCCACACACACACATTGTGCATAAGGCCAACAAGAATGGAATCCTAATCACAGCTTTCTCTCCCCCTCTCTTTCTCCCTTTCTCCCTCTGTCTGTTTCTCTCTCAACTTTGTTTTACTGATAAATGACCTTTCTTGAGAAAATGACTGATTTCTCATAGTTCAGTATCGTTATTTCAAATGCTTCTGTTTTAAATGGACTTAGCACAGAAGAGGTTATTAATTTATAGTTATGTGATGCACAACTATAAAAAGTATTTAATGCTGAAAGCAACACTGAGTTATAATGCAGGATCAACATGCCAAGACCTAAGCAAAAAAGTGCAGGTTTTGTACGTTAATGATTTTATACGAGTTCTTCATAGTATGTGATTACCTTTAAATGGCAAAGTGTTGAAGGTCCCAAACGATAGTTTTCCAAAACCTGGTGGGTCTGAACCCTGCATCTTCATTTTTAATGTTTTGTCCACAGAATAAATATTTCAGTGCTGATGAGTTCAGCAATGTATATGCTGAACAAAGGCTAGGACTGTTTTCTCTGTGACTTTATTCATCATCACCAGACCATAGAAACATAGAAACATAGACTTTGATGGCAGATAAGGACCGCTAGGCCCATCTAGTCTGCCCATTTCCCTACCTACAGGATAGCCGGCAGATCCTATTTAACCAAAAGCCTATATCTTCCTGCCCCCCACAAGAATTGCCTTATGTCTGTCCCATGCATTCTTGAATTCTCCCACAGTTTTAGACTCCACAACTTCCTCAGGAAGGCTGTTCATACATCCACTACCCTCTCTGTGAAATAATACTTCCTCACATTGCCCTGAACACGCCCTCCTTCTATCTTTAAATTGTGTCCCTTGTTCTTGCAAGTCTCTTTTCTGAAAGATGCTACCCTCTTGGACTTTGTTGATTCCCTTGAGGTACTTGAAAGTTTCTATCATGTCCCCTCCCTTCTTTCCTCAAGGGTATATATATTAAGCTCCTTTAGTCTCTCCTCATACGGCTTCTCTTGCAGACCCTGCACCATTTTAGTTGCCCTCCTCTGGACTGCCTCTATCCTGTCTATGTCCTTGCAGAGATGGGGTCTCCAGAACTGGACACAGTATTCCAGATGGGGTCTCACCAACTGTCTGTACAGAGGGATAACAACTTCCTGTTTTCTGCTGCTGATGCCTCTCCCTATACATCCTAGTATACCCCCAGCCCTCCCTACTGCCTTCTCACATTGCTTGCTAACCTTAAGGTCATCTGATATGATTACCCCCAGGTCCCTTTCCTGTTTTGTTGTTGTTACTACATCCCCACCCATTGTGTATTCTTCCCCTGGGTTCTTGTTTCCCAGGTGCATTATTTTGCACTTTTTTGCATTGAATCCTAGCTGCCATACGTCTGACCATTCCTCCAACCTTGCCAAGTCCCTTTTCATCCTTTCCACGCCTCCTTGTGTATCAACCCTGTTGCAGATCTTTGTGTCATCTGCAAGAAGGCATACTTTCCTTCAGTCCCTCTGCAATGCCACTGATGAAGACATTAAAAGGACTGGACCCAATATGAACCCTGCGGTACCCCACTAGTAACCGCCCTTTCTTCAGAGTGGACTCCATTTACAATTACCTTCTGTGTCCTGTTGTCCAGCCAATGTTTTATCCAGGCTACCACCCTGGGACCCACTCCCAGGCTGGTTAATTTGACTAATAATCTTTTTGTGGGACTGTGTCAAATGCTTTGCTAAAGTCTAGGTAGGCCATGTCCACAGCCCCTCCTGGTCTACTACTTTGGTCACCCAGTCAAAGAAATCTATTAGATTCGTCTGACATGACCTTCCCACTGTGAACCCATGCTGCCTTGGATCCTGTGCTCCACTGACCTCTAGGTACTCAACTATTCTTTCCTTCAGAAGTGACTCCATCACTTTCCCTACCACAGAGGTCAGACTGACAGGTCTGTAGTTTCCTGCCTCGGTCTTGGTCCCACTTTTGTGAAGGGGAATCACATCCACCTTCCTCCAGTCCTCGGGTACCACACCATCCTCCCATGATTTATTAAAAAGAGTAGCCAGTGGTTTCACTAGTTCCTTCCTTAATTCTTGAGATGAATGAGAATGTTTGAAGTGATTATGACACATTACTTGTTCTGCACAATTTGGAGCCTTAGAATCTAGAAACAAATACAATTGTGATTCAAATAATTGTATGTTTCTGAATAAAATGGTGCACGGATTTCCAACTGTTCTTTTAAACTGAGATACTGTACCGCATTTGAGTAAAGCCTGCTTGGATATATATTTGGCATGTGCCAATGACAGATATGGCTAAGTAGGCTGTTTTATAGTGGTAATTCAGAATCAGTTTGTCAGTATTTGTTTCCCCAGGAACCATGGAACAAAGCAAACCATTGGAGATTTTATGGAGACTCTTTTCCTAATTTTAAGTGCTAGAATAATATTGCATTTTATTCAAACTGTCACACAAGAACAGCCTCACTTAGCTGTAAGAGTGCTTGCAAGATGGCATAATTCTGCATCATGGACTCATTACACATATTTGTAATAAGCTTGTTAGAAAGTAAAAATAAATCATGACAGAAGTATTATACAAGAGTACTTTATTTATAGTACATGAGGCAAGGCCCAACTTTTTCAGTGGTTATATATAGAATAACTGGTGTGACCTTTTATTGGCCCAACACATGCAGTTCCAATAGTTTTTGGTCCTTTAGAAGGCTCTTCTTCAGATGGTGGCTATATAAAAATGGTGAACTGGCCAGTTTCAGCATCAACACATTCCTAACTTTTAAGCTGAGAATTAAAGAGCAATGGACACCTCCAGAATTTTTAAAAAACATACTATTATGACTCAAGTAAGCCTATTTTTCAAAACAAATTGTGTATCTCTTTCCTCATTATTTAATTAGTGATATCAGTTGCATAAAACTGTGATATTTGTTCCTTAAGATCTATCTGTTCCTACTGCATTTTACCCACCTAACGTCATAATACTCTGCTTGTGACATCTCATTTATTCCCTTGGCAGCAGGTTGTGATATTACAATGGAAGACATAACTTCAACTGGGGCTGGAGCTTTAAGGACAGATGGCCTCTAAGGAATAAATATCCTATTTTCCTGCAAATCTCTGTAGTAAGAAATAATAACCAAATAAGATCTATAGAAAATAAATACGTTACCACCCAGTCCCCTGGGGTACTAGAATCCCTTCATATCAGTGCTAGGCAGGGAGAGACAGCTGGTGATTAAATAGTTAAATGGATTTTTCACCTACTCAATCTTTTGTTTACTTGGCCTCAGCTGAGATGTGGGAGATGAACTCATTTGGAACTCTTGCAGCAGCATAAGCCACAGCAGCTGTGAGGTAGAGTTTAGAATCTTGAGACAGGAGTCAGTGTGTTGCAGCAGTTTGACGTGTGAGGAGTAAGAACTGCTCAACTGAGGGTTCTGAAGAGAACCTGCTTTCTCACTTTAGTCCTGATATGCTCCAGTTTGCCAAGAGAAGTTGTGGAAACTGATGTCTACAGCAGGATCTCCTGTTTTCATCCCCGGAGGTGTGAAAAGGACTGAGGAACCTAGGGCAATCCCCTTTTTTTTCTTGATCCAGGATGTTTGAAACTGCCTGAAATGTTCTAACAGGGATTAGGAACTAACTTTTTGCTGCAGAAAGCAAGTACCTGTGCTGTTTTGTTCTCTGACTAAGAGGGTAATGCACAACTCTTCTGTGAATTCAGAAGTTTGAGACTGTTCTCATTTAAAGTTGGCTGAGGTGTGTGATGTCCAGTGGATTGACTATATTGCATTATTCAGGACTTTAGTTATTCCACTACCAGTGCAGTGTTTTTTTTAAATGATGGATGCGAAAGTTCATTCAATTATGCATTTATCCAAGTGAGTTCAAGATGTTTAAGGTGTAACTCTGAAGAATGGTTGGGTATGGATTTGGGAGAAAAGGGTGGACAGACCCCAATCTGGAGTAACCAGTTCAGGACTACAGTTTCAGTAAGGGCACCTGGTTACTTTAGACATAGGGCCAATGTCTGAAGAGGATTTTACCCCCTGATGTGGGTTGTGGTAGTTATTAGCCAAATGTACGATAAGTTGTGGCCAGTGCCACTAGAAGAAATATTCAGATGTGGCCAGTGCCACTAGAGGAAATGTTAAATGTGCTATGATACATGAAAATACCAGTAGAAGATGTTCTATGTTCTACAGTGTGGAAATATGAAGAGTTTTCTGTCAGATGCAGTCAGTTTGTTGTTCTGCAAGTCCCTAGTGCCATGATATGTAAACCCTGGGGGTCCAACCTTGCTTTAGAGAACATCTTTTGGAATAAAGTCACACTCTAGAACCCCAACTATGGTTTGTCTGGATCAATGTTAAAATAGTGCAATAAAAATTGTGTCAGTAATAACACAGGGTACTTCCCAGCATAGTGCAAAATAAGCATCTGTATTTTATAGCACTCATCAATAAAGCGTTAACTTACCATATGAGGTTACAATCTGAGATTTGTGGTTTGATGTCATTATTGCGAGCTTCATGGATCACTAGGGGCCCCTAAACACAAGAGCACAGTCATGTTCTCACACAGTAAAGCCTCTTGACATTTCCCATCCAGACCTTTAGTTCCTGCCCCAGTTTCCATATTGAGCGCTAGATGCTGCTGCCACTGTTTCCGTAGTTTGTTTGGCATTGCGCGGTGATACTCAAAATCATTGAATTAAAAGTAACAGCTGAAAATCATCATTTTCATTGCAAGCAAAGTACTTTTATTCACAACTCACGTTATCAAAAGGGGAAGGATGTGGGGATCATATTGTACCCAACCGCAAAATAAGGAAAAAGGGGTAGGGTGTCGGGGGTTTGATAATATATCTAATGTTTTAAAGCTTCAACAGTGCTGCATTTTACTGTATTTGCAAGATACTTTTGATTGAAAAATGCAAAATAAGACAAGTATTTGTCAATGCCAAGTGTTGCTTGCTGTCATTAGAAGTGGAAGTGCAGGAGTTAGATGCAGTATAGGAATGGCAGTGAAGTATTGAACTGACGCTAACTCCACCCCCACCCTGCAGAGATAGACAGGCATTGGGGTGTACCTTTGGGTCATCGCCCATAACGATCACGACATTTCACCTCATCCTACCCTGCAGACACTTACAAGTGTCGAGGTGTGCTTTGAAATGTTCGGGCTTTACACTCACCTCATTCCATAAGGAAATACAGTGAAATGGGTGCAGTATAGGAGAATGGGGTGAACTCTGGGGCCAAAGGTTCCAAGGCACACCTCAATACCTGCCACTGGCTGCAGGGTGGGGGAGGAATGGCATGAGCATTACATTGACAATCCCAAGTCACACCCCTGACGCCTGTCAGTCCCTACAGGGTAGGGCGTTATGGTCAAAAACCCTAACACTCTGAGTGTTTCTTGGTATTTTTACTCCAGGTTTTCAACATGGGCTTTTTGTGATCCCACTGCATGAACAGTGACACTATCAGTTCATTAGCTGAAAGGTGATTTTGCACAGCGACTGTGCCATTTGGCACCACAGGTGCGAAAACACGTTTTGAACAGGATGTGAAAAAGGACAGCTGTACTTTTCATTAGGAGATGTAAAGAATGGCAATGTTGAATATCTGTAGTGAAAATATAAAAAAACTGGTGAAGTCACGAGTGTGCATAGGAACTGTGCAATGCACACCGGTAATGTAATTAGTTTTGGGATTTTTTACAGCAGATTTTCAACATAGGCATTTTGGAACCTCCGCTCATGAACAATGTCACAGTGATTTTCTTAACCTATCCTGAACACTGATTTCCCACAGCGACCATGCTATTCTTCGTTGGAAGTGCAGAAACACATTTTGGCCAGGGTGTGAAAAATGACAGCTGTACTGTTCATAAGAAGGTGTGGAAAAATGCCAATGCTGAAAATCTGGACTGAAAAGATTACGAATTTGCGAACTTACAAGGTTGTGTGGAAACTGCACAATGCACGCTCGTAACACAGTCATTTTATGGACTTCTGTTACCAAATTTTCAACATAGCCAGTTTAAGACCTCTGAACATGAACAGTGTCACTGTGATGTTCTTAATCTGTCCCAAACATTGATTTTGTAGACCGACCACGCCACTGTGCGCTACATGTGCGAAAACACATTTTGGGTGAGATGTGAAAAATGACAGTTGTACTGTTCATAAGGAGGTGTGGCAAAATGGCAATGCTGAAAATCTGGAGTGAAAATATTAAAAATGCTCAAAGTTACAAGCGTGCATAGGAACTGCTCAACGCACGCTCGAAAAACAGTCATTTTGGGGAATTATTTCACCAAATTTTCAACATAGGGTTTTTGGGGGCCTACCTCATGAACAGTGTCACGGTGATATTCTTAATCTGTACTGAACATTGAACATTGATTTCACATACAAACCATGCCATTGTGCGCTACATGTGCAAAAACACATTTCAGGCTAGATGTGAAAAATTACAGCTGTACTGTTCATAAGAAGGTGTGGTAAAATGGCAATGTTAAAAATCTGGAGTGAAAATATTAAAAATGCTTGAAGTTACAAGCGTGCATAGGAGCTGCTCAATGCACGCTCATACAACAGTCATTTTTGAGAATTTTTTCACCAACTTTTCAGCATAGAGTTTTTGGGGGCCTACCTCATGAACTGTGACACTGTCATTTTGTTAATTGGTCCCGAAAGGTGGTTCCACAGTGACTGCGAAAACACCTTTCGGGATTGAATAACAAATGGCAGTGATTGAGTTCATGAGGTGTGGTCCCAAGAACCCCATGTTGAAAATTTGGTGAACAAATTCCCAAAAATGGCCAAGATATGCACCAAAGTTGAAAACCCTCCATTTATGCCATTATACATCTTACTGACATTTCTTCAGTTCGTGGTCGGCTTTGAAGAGTGCAGATGTGTTCCCGGTCCACTGAAGATCATTGTGCTTGGCTCTGGAGGCAAGTATGGGGTAAGGGTGTGTGTGGGGAGGTTGGGTATGCAGAGGGATGGTGCGGGTTGGGGGAAGGACCACCGGAATCAACAAGGGACTGTTTTCTAGTTTACAGGTTTATTTAATAAAAAAAAAACAACTCACAGGAAGGTTTTCTTTTTTACAAGGACATTTCATTTTGGCATGCTGGACTGGGCTTCCAGCGTGCCACCTGAGTGTTTTGGGGGCTGTAGCCAATGGGGGTTGCACCCCCATCGGCAATACCAAGTGCTGGGGGACAAGAGCCGAGGGGCCTAGGCAGCCCCCTCGGCACACAAGAAATTGGGGGGAGCATTATGCCAATGGGGAGTGGGCTCCCCCATTGGCAAAATTACCAGGAAGGGGGCACCCACTGTAAGCAAATATAAGTGTGGGGGGTGGCAAGAGCTGAGGGGTATTGGGTACCCCTTGGCACACAACAAATTTGGGAGGGGGACATTATGCTGATGGGGAGTGGGCTCCCCATCATCAAATTGAACTGGAATGGAGCATGCTGACAGGGGGATTGGGCACCCCATTGTTTTTTTTTTTTATTGAAATGTTTTACCAGGAAGGCACACTGAATGGCAAGCAGCAGCTTTCCATCAGCTTCCTGGGGACTGTGAGAGGCTGATGGAGAAGCCGTCTCCATCGGGACACCAATCAGCTATTTTGGTAGCTTATAACGCACCAAAACAGCTGATTGCATGGTGACATGGCCAGAATTTCCTGACACTTTTAGGCATTCTCACTAACTGCCGAAAGCAATGTGTTTCTTGCACATGGATGCAAGCAACACAAAAAAAGAGGAGGGTGTGTGGGTCTGATAATGTATCTAATGTGCATCAGTGTACTTCATTTCATTTTTCAGGCTTTCTGCCATTCACATTTAAGCTTGTAACTGAAAGTTATAGGCAATGACTCATTTATGGGGCATTCATTGTATTGTGCAACAATGGCAGCAGTTCTCTTGTCTGTGTCCTTGTATTTTTTTTTTTTTTGCATTCTGTAACTGCACTGCCTGACACCATTTGCTCCATTACTGTTATGTTGAAATGTTGCTTAAATTTCAAATACTCTGAAGTGCCAGATTGAGGGGTGATGAGCACCAATGCAATGGTTGAATTTTCAGCACTAAGCTTCAACAGAATTGCTGGTCCTAGGCAAGTCATAGTTAACTGCATCATAGAAATTCCACAATTGAAAGCCGAACATAGTTCTCCTTCTATCACCTCTGGTAAGGGAGTGGCCAAGCCTTGTGTCTTCAAAGTAATATATTAGATTGCTTAAGGAGTCACCATTGCTTTGAAAGAATTCAGTGTGCATTAACTCATCAAATGCTGCAAGTACATCAGTCACTGGAACATTTGCAAGGGATGGTAGTAGGTGGATATGTAAAGAGTAGCCTGGATCTGATATGTACTGAGTGCAGATATCTGGAATCTCTTGCACCATTCTCCAAAGGGCTTGGCATAACTGGAAAAAACAACCTCATACTTTGGCAGATGGTCAAGCTTGCTTGAATGATTTGATTGCTGCCAGTTCAAAATCAATCAAAATTGTTTCAAGGTGCAAAGTGCCACATAGATTTTGTAGCTCTGTGAAAACCTTTGAGTATGTTACTGCACTGTGGTTGCCCATTAAAATATACACAAGTGGGACAACAGTGCTGTATTTGATCACATGTACTGTGTATAGCTGCTGATATATGGTAGGGCAGCATTTAAAAGTCCAGTTGGCAAACCAGTGACTACTCGCTTTCAAGTCCCATCTACTACTCTGTGAATGAGATTATTTTTGTGAAGGTGCTTCTTGGAGGCACCAAACTCCTGTACATAAGGTGTGGCTATGTCCCATCCCAAACGTTTATGTCTTCCCTCGAATCACTAACTCATGCCTTGGCAGAACACTCCTTGGGGGAGTTGATTCTCCTAGGGGACTTTAACCAAAACTGACTCTCACTAGAGGACTCTGTTCAGTAAGAACCCTATGCACGACACCAATCTGACCCAAGTTATCCACCAGCCCACAAGGCACAATGCTAGGACTGGTAATCTCCTGTTGCTTTACTGGGCCCTAGTATCCAGCCCGGACCACATTCAGGCTGCTGGGGTCATGGCAGACTCATTGAGTGACCATTCTCCAATTTTCCACATCTGGTCCAACAGGCCTCCCAAACTGCCTGCCAAAGTAATCGAAGCCAGAAACTACAGCCGTTTCTCTTCAGAGGTTCTCTGCTCTGACCTATGCACTGTAAACTGGAATCCCCTTATCTCCCTCCCTACCCTAGATGAGGCACTTGACTTCTTTACCAACACTTTTACGTCGGTGGCCAATATATAGATGCCCCCCAACAAGAAACTGAGGGTACAGGGTAAATGCCACAAATGGCTTAACCCTAGCCTCAAATGGAGCATGTTGCTTTGGGATCAGGCCTGGGGTCAATACAAACCCACAGGCCAGAAAACTGACTCGGAGAGGTATAGAGAACTGAGTAATCAGTGCAAGAAAGCCTCCAAGTCAGCTAAATCTAAATACCTATGAGATCTCCAGTCTAGACACCTACGGGATCCCAAGAGATTCTGGGGCCAAATTAACCGATGATAAAGGGTGCCCCCAGTGCCCAAGAGGGTGCGCTTCTGGTTAGTGATACACAAACAAATGATCCCACCTTAATTGCAGAGGCATTTAGTACTGCTTTCTCCAGGCCTGGAGGAGCCAAACCTCACCTGCCCTCTGGTGCTCCAGCACAAGAGGTACCGCCTGGGAACACTCCCAACCCCAGTTTCACTTGAAGCTGGTTAAACCTGCCGAGGTACTTCCCCTTCTGCAACATATAAACCCGGACTCCTCTCCGGGAGATGACCTGCTTGAACCTAGACTCCTGTGGGCTGCAGCTCAGACTATCTCCCGCCCAGTTGCCCTGCTTATCAACAGATCCCTTCTTGAAGGAAAGGTCCCGGATGAATGGAAGGTGGCAACCATTGTCCCCATTCACAAAAAAGCACCCCAGGACAATGTGGAGAATTGCAGGCCAATCTCCATTCTCTGTCCACTAGTGAAGGTGCAAGAGAGATTGTTCTACAATCAAATACAAGACTACCTTGAAAGGCACCTACTCCTAGCTGATATTCAACACAGCTTTAGGAAAGGCCATGGCACTGATACAGCCCTTATTTGGCCCACAACGGACATCCTTGACACAATGGACCAAGGTTCCCCAACGGGGGCTCTATTCATTGATTTATCCAAGGCATTTGACTTGGTCAGCCATGAACTTCTCCTCACTAAACTTCACCTACTTGGACTGGACAGGCTCTCTGATACATGGTTCGAAAGCTATCTGCTCAACCAAACCCAAAACATCCAATGGAGAGGAACCCAGTCCAATGTTAAACCAGTAATCTCCAGGGTACCCCAGGGCTTGATCCTTGGTCCCCTGTTATTTACTCTTTTTGTCAATGCTATAGAAGGGGTTGGCAGGAGGAACAATCTTATCCTCTATGCAGATGACATTGTCATCTACTGAAGTGATTCGCTTCCTAGCACAATCAGTGCCAACCTCCAGGCCAGTTTAGCTGCACTGGAAGCCTAGTTCTCCTCAAACTCACTTGTAATGAATGAAGAAAAAATGAAGGCAGTCCTGTTCGGGTCCAGATGCCTTTGCTCAGACCGTTGTGGCATCTTTCAGCTTCATACTGCCAAAGAGAAGAGAATAAAGGACACAGACAAGATCAAGTACCTCAGAGTATTGCTTGATCAGGCGATGATCTTCCAGCCTCATATTGACTCTGTTGTTAAGTCCACCCACCAGAAGTTGAGACTTCTCTATAGACTGGGTAACTCTCTTTCTCTTGAGGCTCGTTGCACCATATCTAACTGCACCCTACTCCCCTCCCTCCTCTATGGGGTTCCCCTGCTGCATTCCCTAAGGGAAGGTGAACAAAGAAAGCTTACTAAGCTCTACCACAGGGTGGCTTGTTTCACCATCAACTCCATCCCAAGAAGGCACCACTGCAAGGTCCTCGCTGATCTCCACTGGCCTTCTATGCAACAAAAACTAGCCTACTCCTCTTTGAGCCTGACCTTCAAATTTACCACTGTTAACCCTCCTCCTCACCTGCGTGGGCTGCTAAATCCCAAAGTCCAGGGCTGGGGCCTGAGATCCTCTACTGGCCATCCCCTAGTCATCCCTCGTGTCTGAACTAACTATGTCAAGTGCTCCTTTAGGTACATTGCCCCACAGTTATGGAACCTTCTCCCTGTTGACTTGGCTAATTGTTGCACTATTCAGGGTTTTACTTTGGGCCTGAAAGTATACCTGCTAGAGCTTAGTCTCTGTGGCTGTAACCGCTAGCCCAGAACTTAGTCTTGGTGGCAGAAACTTGCTTGTCCCATGGCAGTCAGCCTACGGGGTGTCAATATATCCTGCATATTGCTGTTACCACCTCTCCCCTAAAGCATTGTTTGTTAAGGTGTCATATGTCTGATTTAATTTGCTATGTTATTATGTGTATGTAACTGACATGCTTTGTAATGTACTCTATACCCTATCCAATGTATGCTCCAGCTAGTGTGTACTCCTACTAATGTATGTACTACTGTGTACTCCTGCCAATATATGTAATTATTGTCTGTAACTAATCCGGATCACTCCTGAAAAAGGGACCTCTGGTCTCAGTGAGCTTTCCCGGTTATCAAAATCTAAATAAATAAATAAGTACTCAAGGTCCTGGCATGTTGTGAAAATCAAAATTCTATCATGGAAGAGCCCAGAATCAAACATTAGATTTTTTTTTTTCTTCACAGTAAGCCCAGACTCCTCCAGAATTATGAGGAATGCAGCGTCAGCAGGTTCAGGGGGAGGGTGGGCAGTGACCCTTCTGTTTCCTCGCAGTGTGTGTGCTTTAATAGGGACATTGCTGGTAGTTGAGATGAGACCGAGGGGGAAAATTGTGCCACACCAGAAGCTACAATTTGGTGAGTGGTCTCGCAGGTGGCTTCTGCCCATTGTTTCATGTCTGCCAAAGCCTCTTTCACAGCAACCACAGCAGGGTCTGGCACATGATTATGCTTACCCAGCTTTTTCAGTACTTCTTTATTTTTCTATTTTATTTATTGTTTTTTACTTTTTACCAGGAGAGACACACTAAGCTGAAAGCTTGTCTGCAGGTACGACCTGGGAGCACAAGGAAGTTAAGTGACTTGCTCAGGGTCACACAGTATGCAAGTGGGGGCTGTGGGATTCAGACCCAGGTCTCCAGGTTTGAAGCTCATAGCCTTAAACTACTGTGCTATACTGCTTCAGTTAAGGGGAGATACAGTACTGTATCTCCCCTTAAATGCAGTTGTGCTCCGCAGTGCCTTTTATCACATTGCAGGCACTTATAGTAAGCCTTATCAGCAATAACACATTCATGACGGTAAAAGAACTCGTCAAGAGTTGCCAGCTCACTGCCTTTCTGACTACTGATAAATTGCACTGGCATCTTGATACCACTGACACAACTGGCAAATCTGAGTAAATGGGGCATACACAGGTATTACAAAAGGGAGTAAGGCTAATTGGGACTAATTAATTGATACTGCCTATTCCTCACATTTTCTCCACTCAGTGTCACACCTCCTCTATCCAATACTATCCCATTCTGTAATATAATCTATGCCTGCCTAGTGCTGTTGTTGAACTGTACTGTTTGTCTTGTCCCTATTCCATCACACAATTGTATCCTGCAACTGCATAACTGAAACTTTCTCTGTAAATTGTTCAACTGAATCTGTCTACTATATTGCTGTAATTGTGCTCAGCTATGTTCTACTGTTTTTCCTTGCATTTGTAACTCCTGATAACCTGCAAGTTATCTCCCACTGTACCCTCACAGCCCTAGGCCGCACCGGGAGACAAGCATCTTTTTGCTCAGTGTGCCATCTTGGTGAAACAATTTCAATAAATAAATAAATTGTCAAGTACAACTGTGTAATGCTACAGTGGCAGCAAAATCAAATCACAGTATGTCAAGCCCTTATGGTGCTTGTACGCTATTATGTACCAGTGCATTTATGATAACGCATGGCAAAACTTGGCACTGTGATGTATGCGTTATTATCACTAGCAATATTTGTGCCATGCAGTTTTGACTGGCTCCCTGATTCTGTAATCAACAAACAGCACTACAGGGCCTTAAGTGGTGGCCTTTGCAGGTGTCTCTCACTGAGGTCACTCAACACTCCCACAAGAGCCACTTACATGAAGTGATACTCAGTAGAGTAGAGCACATGTGCCACTCCTTTTAAGATCAGGATTGCACTGCCTCCTCACTGAAATCACCTACAGGTGGTTTTTAGTAAACAGATCATTTTTATGAATTTTCAAGGTTTGAGGGTTTAAAATGAGAATAAAATGGTGGCTGACATGATCAGTATTTTTCCTGCATGTCATCTGTAATACATGTTACTAACCTGTTTTTTTTATGTATGATGGTGCATGGTATTTTAGTCAATCAATCAATCAAAATCTTTATTTATCCAGGCGGACACTGTTGAGCAAGCTCATTTGCAAGGTGGACCTGCGTCGCACAAGTCATAAACAATTATTCATAGTCATAAAGATATACAGGCATTGTGGGTGGAGGGTAACAACTGGACACCAGTGGATGATGTTTCTGTAATGGTTCAGGGTGTTTGAAGGTGGAGGGGACCACACACAATAGGAAATGGTTTTTGTGTTATGTTGTTGGGTCTTGGAGGGTGGGAGGAACTAGAGAATGCTTTCTGTGTGATGGTGATGGGTCCCAAGGTGTGTGGTGGATCCCTCGTACACCAGGGAATGATTTTTGTGTGATGGTGCCAGATCTCAGAGGATGGGGTGAACTCCTCAGATACCTGGGAATGCATTTTGTGTGAAGGTGCTGTGTCTCAGAGGAGGGTGTCCCCCATGACACCAGGGAATGCATTTCATGTGATGGTGCTGGGTCTTGGAGGGGGGAACCAGGGAATGCTTTTTTGTGTGATGGTGCCAGGTCTCAGAGGGTGATCTGGACCACATGAACACCAGGGAATGCATTTTGTGCGATGGTAGTGGGTCTCGGAGAGTGGGGTGGACCCCATGAACACCATGGAATGATTTTTGTGTGCTGGTGCTGGGTCTTGGAGGGTGGGGTGGACCCCACAGACACCAGGGAATGCATTTTGTGTGATGGTGCTTGGTCTCAGAAGTGGGGAGAGACCAGGGAATGCTTTTTGTGTTATGGTGCCAGGTCTCAAAGGATGGGGTGGACCCCATGGACACCAGGGAATGTGTTTTTTGTGGAGGTACTAGGTCTCAGAAGGGGAAAACAATGCATGCTTTTTGTGTGATTGTGATGGGTCTTGGAGGGTGGGGTGGAACCCACAGACACCAGAGAATGCATTTTGTGTGAAGGTGCAGGGTCTTGGAGCTGGGGCGGGACCAGGAAATGCTTTTAGTGTGATAGTGCCAGGTCTCAGAGGGTGGGGTGGACCCCACAGACACCAGGAAATGCATTTTGTGTGAAGCTGCTGGGCCTCAGAAGGGGGGAACAGGGAATGCTTTTTGTGTGATGGTGGCAGGTCTTGGAGGGTGGGGTGGATGCCAAGGAATTCAGGGGATGCATTTTGTGTCATGGCGCTATGTCTAGGAGGGTAGGGTAGACCCCAAAGACTCCAGGAAATGCATTTTGTATGATGGTGCTGGGTCTCGGAGGGTGGGGCGGACCCCGCAGACACCAGAGAATGTGTTTTGTGTAAAAGTGCTGGGTCTCAGAGGCAGAAAGGGACCAGAGAATGTTTTCTGTGTGATGGTGCCAGGTCTCAGAAGGTGTGGTGGACCCCTTGAACACCAGGGAATGTGTTTTTGTGTGAAGGTGCTGGGTCTCAGAAGGGGGAATAGGAAGTGCTTTTTGTGTGATTGTGATGGGTATTGGAGGGTGGGGTGGACCCCATGGACACCATGGAATGCTTTTTGTGTGATGATGCCAGGTCTCGGAGGTTGGGAGGGGCCAGGGAATGCTTTTTGTGTGATGGTGCCAGGTCTCAGAAGGTGGGGTGGACCCTGCAGATATCAGGGAATTAATTTTGTGTGAAGCTGCTGGGTCTCGGAAGGCGGGAACAGGAAATGTTTTTGTGTGATAGTACTGGGTCTCGGAGGGTGGGGTGGACCCCACGGATGCCAGGGAATGCTTTTTGTGTGATGGTGCCGGATCTCGGAGTGTAAGGGGTCTCAGCCCTTCTCATGTTCTTGGTGGTAATAAACCAGCAGAAGAAACTTCAGACATGCAGCATATGTGGTAATAAATTTATTTATTTATTACACAAAAGCAGACTTATTCCCTGAAACAGGTCTTACAAAATAGACACTGGGAGCCAGAGTTTCCCAATACCCGAGGGTATGAAGATGATCTCAGAGAGACTACATAATACAGCAACTTATATATGGTGATAATCACCTTAGCAACTATTACTTCATACAAGAGTTAGATACATAAAACAAGCCCTACTGCCCAAAAGTTAGGTGGCTCCACAGTGTATGTAGAAATATACAAAAAGTGTAAAGTCAGCTAAAATAAAAACAAAGAACTCATACAAAATATAAAATATAAGTGTGGTGTTACATAAATCCACATGATGGCCATGCAGCCTATACAATGACTTCTCAGAAGAGTATAACAAAGAACACAAGTGTATTTTCGGCACAATAGTTATGCATTTCTATAATAAGCATAGTAATAATATTGATAATAATCACAATTATGTCCCTGGTAATTTACACTTCTTACCCCAGGAGTCCTTTAGCATCGGTAACTTTTTTGCACTTAGCTGGGTAGGTGCAACTGCCCCAGAGGTGTGCCTTTAAGAGATATTTAAATGAGCATAGGGCCAAACCAATCAAAAGGCAGGAGGGGGTGTGAGCTGAGTGAGAGCTGTTGAATGCTTCAGAATTTTTTCTCTGCTGGACTGAACAATATTGCCTCTGAGGTGTCTCCCAACTTTCCTTGTTGACAGCCTCCTAGTGCTTACAGTATCTGGGTAAAGTTTTCCTCATAAATTATTTCCTTTAATGTGCTGAGTGAAAGTTTTACTTTTTCATTAGCGCTGCACACATTTTTTTAATTTTAGTGCAACGGTGCTATTTTGACTTTATTTTTACCACGACTATTTAGTGTAAAGACTATTTTTATCATGGATGCTTATTTTAGATGGTTTCCTTCCCAGGACACATCTGGAATTGAGCGGTAGTCTGCTCAGTATGCCTTCCTGGTAAAACTTTTAAACAAATAAATACATTTTGGGGGCAAATTCTTGTGGGAACCATTGAATTAGGGACAGTTGCCTTGTTTTTTTTACCTCAGACCTCATTGGGTTTACCGCAAGGCACTTGCAGTAGATTTCAAATTTAAACAGTACCTGGAGGTTTTCTCTCTAGATTGGCAATTATGAGGAAACCTTTTTTGTTATATTACTGGACCTTGACATCATCTGTGTCAGGACTGTCCATAAGGGTCCAGCAGTCACCTGTGAGCAGTTGAGAATTACTGGGTTTCTATTAAGATTGGCACTGGTATAGATCCCAGTTTTACAATCCCCCCCCAAAAAAGGGCACTAGTAATAGACAGAGTTTATTAACTGGGGCAGGACTGGCCAGTGACATTTTCACAGAAACCTGCACTCAGTTTGTAGGTCCAGAACTGGTTTTCTTTGCTTTAATTGGTGAACATAGCAGACAAACCTTTGATTATTATGACTGTGGATAAATCAAAGGCTTCCGATGAGGGGCCATTTAAAAGTACTAATACCAAAAGCAGAGGTGCTGAGGAACCCTCCAGTTCCCAGCCAAAAAATAAAGCTTCCAAAAGTGAAGTTTCTTACAAATTGAAAAATAATAAGAATGATGAAAAAAGGAAGCTTGATCAAGCCTCTGATGAAGTGGCTAAAAAGAAATTCTGTCAAGACAGATATGCTCCTGTTGCTCCTGGGAAAACCAATAGCGAGACAACAGGAAGCTTAAAGCATACAGAAAAAAAAAACACTTACAAACTGCGCAGGTTCTTCCATCAGTGCAAGATATGGAAAAAACATGGCAACTGTTTCAGACCCTTCAAAAGATGGGTCCTCGATTTATTGGGGCTGACAAGCACTCTTCCACAGTTTTCTCTTCTGTAGACTGTGAGGGAGACGCAGATGATCATCAATTTTATGATGCCCTTGATGTAGATTTTGAGAGCCTTGAGCCACAAGAGTCCCCAGACACTCACCTTAGGGATCCCCTGGGTGACCACAAGGATCCTTCCTCTATGTGTACATTTATACAAAATATACTGGATACTCTGGACCTCCCTACACAGGAACCTAACCAGGATGTCGATGAAGACGAAGATTATAGGGAAATAAAGGGTCTTTCATCCTCAAAGTCCCTGGTCGGCCCTATCTATAATGCATTTAGCATTATATCCCCAGTCTTTAAAAGTGGGGGCAGAACCTGCCTGACCAACTACAAGCCAATCTTAATTCTGCCCCCCCAAGGCACTAGAGAGGAGAGGATAGTATATGATCAGTTAGGTACGTACCTTGATAAGTGCAACCTTCAATGTCAGGAACAGCATGGCTTTCGGGAAGGCACATAGTTCTTCAATGGCATTGGCTGCATTTACCGGTCATATCCATGAAGCACTTGACCAAGGGCTCTTAGTGGGGGCTACTTTCATCGACCTCACCAAGGCCTTCGACACAGTCAACCATGACTTGCTTCTCATACAACTCTCTAACATTGGTATATCCTCTGTCTCTCTAGGCTGGTTCCAGAGTTACCTCTCTAACAGGACCCAGCAGGTAAAGATTCTTGACGCTCTATCTGACCATCTGCATGTCAACACAGGGGTGACCCAAGGTTCCATTTTGGGCCCCCTGCTGTTCAGCCTGTTTCTAAATGAACTCCCCAAAGTCTGCCAGAATAAGATCCTTCTATATGCAGATGATGCTGTTCTCTACACGTGTCACTGTGCTCCTGAAGAGCTGTAAAAAGGCATGCAAGATTACTTTACTGCTGTGGAAAAGTGGTTCCTTCAGTCTAAGCTGTTGCTCAACTACACTAAGACTAAAACAATGTTGTTTGCCTCCCATCAAAACTGTCATAGGTCACATCACCTCAGTATCTACAATAACAAGTTTGATACACTCGAAATGGTCACCACCTTTAAGTACCCTGGTGTCTAGCTTGACAGCTCTCTCTCCTGCAGCCAGCACATAGACCATGTTGCCAAGGCAGCTTTACAAGCATAGGCAGTGCCTCCCCAAAAGTGCCATCAAGCTTGCAGTTAACAGCTCTGTGCTCTCTATCATAGATTATGGACTGGTAGTCTACGGAGCCGGTACCGATATAGCACTTTGGCAAATCAAGATTGTCTTAAACAAAGCCTGCAGACTAGTCCTGGGTCTGGACCATTTAACTCACACTTGTGAACTATATTCAGGCACTGGTTGGTTAAACTTGAATAGCAGAATTCAGTACCAAGTCTGTCTATTAGCTAAAAAATACACCCTAGGTCTTGCTCCTCCTGGAGTGAGGTAACTGCTAAGAAACTCCATTTCCTCCAGATTAACTAGGGGGTTGAGTAAAGCTGCCTTCATTGTCCCATTCCATCGGACCTCACTAGAGCAATGATCCTTCGAATACAAGGCCCCCTGCTGGCTAAATTCCCTTAACTCTGAGCTAATTCAGGAAACAAAACTACGACCATTTAAGGCCAAGCTGCTGCAGCACCTGGCCACTCTTAATAACTGCAACTGCATCACCTGTGCCTAATCCTACTGTTATTGATAGCTTATCTTTCCTGCATAGCACCCATTTCCCCCACTTCCTCCCCTGCCTGGTGTGACCCCACTGAGCACTTACCCCCACTTCCCCTCTTTATCCCCCCGCCTGCCTGCTTTCTACAAATGTTAATCCCCTCAATTTTCACCCCTCCCTGGTTTCCCTCACCTCATCCCCACACTTTATAACCCTTTTCATTATCCCTCTCTCCCCTCACATTACCCAGCCCTGCCCTATCAGCTACTTATGTAACCCTGGGTAGATTCTTATCTAGTCCCACCCCTCTGACTACTCAACCCCCTTATTCTGGCACCTCCTTTGTCTCTGCCTCCACCCTTCCCCTGCTCTCATCTATTCTGTCCTCCCCCTCCTTTGGTCACCACCACTTCTGACCCTCCATACCTGCATGCTCTAAAGCTCAGCTACCACTATAAATTGCTTGTCCACCTTAGGTATGCTCTTAGTACTGTTGCAATAAAGTTGACCTCTCCTACCTGATGTATTTTAACTGTACTTGGTTGAATCGGTATCTGTATGTACCATAATGTACTTGCCTCCTGTATATACCCCGTCTGTTTTGTAATGTCTACGTACCTTGTCTATTGCTTTATGACGTGGCACCCTTGTAAATGAACTTTTAGCTCAAAAGTGTTATCTGATATTCCAATAAATAAATAAATAGAAAAAATAAATGTGAAGGTGCTTCAACACCCCACTTCAGTATCAGGGGTTAATAAGTGGCTTCAGAGAAAATATAAATTGTCTAAAAATGGTACCGAGTTCCTGTCTGCACATCCTAGCCACGAATGTGTAATGCAGCAGGCAGCTTGTGAGAAAGCTGGAGTCTCCTTGTCACCCTCTACCCCTGACAAGGATTCCAAGAAAAATGACTTTATAGTAAAGAAAATGTTATGTCACAGCTTCCCTGCTTCTCAGGCTTTCTTCTTACATGGCATTCACAGCCAAATATCAGAAAGCCCTTTGGAAATCTGTCCAGGCTATTGCCCGCAATGGATCAGATTCTATGGTGCAGGAGCTGGTGGATACATCAAAAAGTGCCCTGGAATCTATTATGTACCAATTCCACATGGCAGATGACAACAGTGATGCAGCCTCTAGGGTGACGGCCCATGCCATCTCTCTGAGATGCTTCGCCTGGCTTAGAACAACCAGTCTGACTACAGACACTCAGAAAAAGGCCATGGAGTCTGTGATCAAAATATGTTGTTTGATTATAGAACCACTGACTACATGAAAAAAGTCAATGAGTACAAGGCCTCCTGGCAGAGCCACTCATCCAAGCCTAAACTCACCACCCCTCAGAGATCCTGTCCCAGGACAGTAGGGGCAGAAGTTTTGTTCCCAGGCCTTACAATCCCTATCCCCAATTTGACTTTAGTCAGTACAGGGGGTCTTTCAGAGGCAGGGGCAGAAGGGACCAAAGAAGAGCCACCTCTACCCAGCCATCTGCCTTTCAGTCTAAGTGAGTGTCCAGGTCGCCTCCCCATTTCCGGTTGAAGGCAGACTCCCTCACTGTCTTCAGCACTGGTCCCTCATCACGTCGGACAAGTGAGTGCTGGAGATGGTGGAGAAGGGTCTGTCATTACAGATCAAGCAGCTTCCAAACCTCAAGCATACCCAGGCATCAAGTCTTTTGTCCCCAACACAAATACTGCTGCTGGAAATGGAGGTACAAAACCTTCTGACTTTATGAGCAGTGGAGAGGGTCCCCACCCATAAGAAGGGTAAGGGTCTCTACTCCAGGTATTTTCTGACGCAAAAGAAAACTGGGGAGTGGTGACCTATCTTAGATCTCAGGTATTTAAACAAACATCTGAAAACAAAAAAAATTCAAAATGGTCACTCTGTCATTGGTCATACAGTCCTTACAGCAGGGAGACTGGCTAGACTCCCTCGACTTAAAGGACGCCTACTTCCACATACCAATAAACAGATCTCACAGAAAGTTTCTCAGGTTCAAACTTCCTTCAGGTCACTATCACTTCACCGCAATACCCTTCCGTCTGTCCTTGGCCCCAAGAGTCTTTACCAAGTGTCTCACAGTGGTAGCAGCACATCTCAGGAGACTGGGTGTCACCCTTTAACCCTATCTAGATGACCGGCTCATAGTAGCAAGGTCTCCTTATCAGGTCAAGGAATCTCTTTCCCTCACAGAATGCACTCTGGAGTCTCTGGGTTTCATGGAAAATCTAAAGAAATCTTACCCAGAACCCACTCAGCTGCTTACCTTCATAGGGGCCCAGCTGGACACTCAGAAGGGATATGCTTTTCTCCCACAGGAAAGGATTCAGAGTTCCCTTTCAGTCCCTGATTATTTTGCCCAGGGACAGCCAAGACCAGCCAGACATTTCCTCAAACTTCTGGGACATATGGCCTCTATGACTGCAATAGTCCCAGGGGTCAGGTACAGGATGAGACTCCTGCAAGCCTACATCAGAGCTCGCTGGTCTCAGAGCAGCAACAGATTTTCAAAGTTGATACCTATGTCAGAGCAGTTCCTCCAAAGCTTGCTGTGGTGGAAGAACCCTGCAAATTTGCAAGCAGGGGTTCCCTTTCAAGCTCCTCTTCCCACAAAGGTGATCACCACAGATACCTCCCTTTTGGGCTGGGGAGCTCATTTAGACAGTGCTCATAAAGCAGCAACTGGACTCCTGAAGAGTCACAGTTGCACATAAATCTTTTGGAACTCAGAGCAGTCTTACTAGCTCTCAAAGCTTTCGCTCCCAGCATAAAAGGGCAGGTGGCTCAAATTCAAACAGACAACACCAATGCATTGTTCTACATAAACAAGCAGGGTAGTACCAGATCAGGAATACTCTGTTTGGAGGCTCTGAAGCTCTGGTCTCTAGCATTCTCCCTGGGAGTCAGCTTCTCAGCTATTCACCTCCCAGGCAAATGCAATACTCTGGTGGATGATCTAAGCTGCATCAGTCAAGGTCAGAGCAAAGGGACACTGAACAAGCAAGTACTAGCCACAGTGTTCAGGTGGTGGGGCACACCAGACGTGGATCGGTTTGCCTCTCCTCTCAATTTTCAGCTTCCTCAGTACTGTTGCAGGCCCTCAGTTCTAGGAACACTTCCTCTGGATGCCCTGATCCTTGACTGGTCAGGGAGGTTCCTATACACATTTCCTCCCTTTCCCCTGATATTCAGAGTTCTGCTGCAACTCAGACAGCAGCCTGCATCAATGATCCTAGTGGCTCAGAACTGGCCCAGGCAAGCCTGGTAGCCTCTCCTTCTCTCAGTGTCCTGTAACAGGCCCATTTACCTGCCTCCGACTCGCTCCCTGCTGACCCTTCCTCAGATGGGAGTGCAGTACCCAGACATACGCTCACTTCACCTCAAGGCCTGGTTCTTTAGGAGTTAGAGTTTCCATGCTTACAGTACTCTGAACAGGTCCTTAAGATACTGAGGATGGCTAAAATAAATGAACACTAAGAAGACTTATGCAGCCAAATGGAAAAGGTTTTCCCTCTGGTGCAAGAGTGAAAAGGTTGAACCCCTATCAGCTTCAGACCCTTAGCTGCTAGACTACCTGGTACACCTACAGGCACCATACTTGAAACCATCTTCACTCAAGCAACACCCGGAGGCAATTTCAGCCTACCTTTCAGTAGCAAAGAAGAAATCATTTTTTTCCCATGACATTTTTAAACAGTCTTTCAAAGGCCTCTTGCACCTCCAGCCTCCTTGGAGCTTGAACCTTTGTATAGATGGGCTCATGAATTCACCCTTTGAGCCAAAGTCCATTGCCCACATCAAGTTTGTAACTTGGAAGACCATCTTCCTAGTAGCCATTACGTCTGCCAGGAGGATTTCAGAGCTACAGGCCCTGTGCATTGAGTTGAATTACATCATCCCTCACAACGATAAAGTTGAGCTCAGGACAAATAGGACATTTCTGCCAATAGTGGTTTCAGAGTTTCACTTGAACCAGTCCATTACTCTGACTGTTTTCTTTATTGAGCCATCCACTCCTGGTGAGCAAACATTCCACAGCCTGGAAGTCAAAAGAGCCATCTTTCACTACCTAGAGCATACTAGACAATCCAGAGGCTCTTCCACTCAGTTGTTCCTCACCTGCGGGGATATAGGCAGAGGAAGACCAGCTACCAGGAGAATTATTTCTCATTAGTTGGTCTCTTGTATTAGATTCTTCTATGAGAAAGCTAGTCAACAACCTCCAGTGGGGTTCAGGGCCCATTCCACCAGGGGCACTGCAGCCTCACTTGCAGCAGCAAGGGGCATTCCCCTACTGGATGTCTGCAAAGCAGCTACCTTGAAATCTGTGCACACCTTTGTGAAACACTACAGTTTGGATGTGCAGACCAGATCTGATGCCAAATTTGGCCAGGCAGTTCTGCAGAGCCTAGTTCCTAAGTAGGTTCTCTGCCTGCCTCACACTTGATACTGCTGGGTAGTCTGCAAAAAAGTTACTGATGCTGAAGGACTCCTGGGGTAAGAAGAAAAAATTATTCACTGCAGTAATCTTCTTTCTTCCAAGGGGTCCTTTAGCATCAGTAAGTTTCCACCCTTCCTCCCCGGTTCACCTGTCAGAGAAGGGCTCTTACGTCACCTTTTACAAAATTTGGAGTTTCTTATTGATGAGTTTTTAGCTCTTGTTGCTCTTGTTTCCATTACCACTTTTGTGGACATTTGCATGTTTTTTAATCCTGTTGATTCTTTTCAGGGCATTTGCCCTCGTTTTTCCTTGAAAAATTCTGAAGCATTTGATTGGCTTTGCCTTACGGTCATTTAAATATCTCAGGCACACTTCCGGGGCAGTTGCACCTAGCCAGCTAAGTGTAAAAATGTTTCTGATGCTAACTAAAGGACCCCTTGGAAGAAAGACGATTACTGCGGTGCATCATTTTTTCTTATACGGTAAGTGCCAACTCTCTAAATGTTAATACTGATTATGCATATAACATAATAGATATTGTCAGTGGTGCACAGTGGGTTGCCAATATGGGTGTTGGGACCAAGCCTAACATTCCCCCCTTGTTGTCTTTCTGAAAAGGCACCAACTAATGGGTATGTTGTTGGTGCAATCTCCATCATTTACTGTCCCAAAACACACGCCTTTTAAAGAAATTTTAGTTGTTCACTGTGTTGCTTTAGAGTGCACCATAGACAGTAAAGAGGTAGTATCAAAAAGATAATCAAAAACAGTTGTACAATAACAAAACCTTTAATAGTTAACTGTAACCATGTATTGGAAAGTGCATTGCTTAAATCACCATCATGGAAAAGGGTGTTAAGGGCTTCTCCAGCTTTGGAGATATTATTGCTGATGTAGATGAGATGTGTATCCTTTCTATCTAAAAGTATCTTAAGTGACAATGTTAAATGATGAATATGGACATTAAAAATGGGTAAATACTGAGACAGAGCAAGCAAATATTCAAAGTCAGTATCAATAACATCAGGTTCTGGGATGGGAACAGGAGTAATCACTGTATGACCAATAATAGTAGTTTGATGAGGAATAAAACAGAAGTTAGGAAACCATATATCATAAGTTTTAGACCCATAGGAGAATGATTTATAATTAGTAACCACACAATATTGACCATCACAATTATATAACGCTCTCACTGTAGGGATCCACCATTTCTGTAGTCTAATTGGGCAGGTGAAAGATTGATTCATGAGTTTGGTAGTGAAACAATGAACCTCTTCTGCACAGTTCTGGTAGAGATGTCCAGTGTTGCCTACTGGAGATGATGTAGTTGAAGTTGAAGAACCTGTTGCCCTAGGGGTACCAGATTCATTTGAAGAAATGTCCAGGTCCAAAGTAAAAAGACCAGTCAATGCTGTCTGATGAGTATCCACAACCAGCTTGATGACGTCAAATACGTCACAGCAACATAAATAGTGGTATCCCTTTTTTGGCACAACAGTCTGTGTGAGGTACCACCCAAGTTTCCAGGGTGGGATGAAAGACCAGAAGGGGTGGAAGGTCGATCCTCTCTCTGTAGATGTCCTTGTTGAGATGCCCAATGGAGTGGATGGAGGCCAGTCTGTCTAAGATGGCAGTCTCCAGATCAAAATGTGGCAAGGAGACAGTAAAGGTCATGAACATGGTGTCATGGATGGTGCAGCAGTTTGCAGTGTAACATGGCCCCCTGTTGGGGTGGCATGTGACATAACCTTGATTTCTACCAGTGGACATTGGTACAGTATGGCAACAGCTTTAGGCATACACATTATAATACAAGCAGTGGATCTACAATGTGGACAGTACCATTTAGCAAGTCTTCTATCATGGATAATATCTGGAATACATCCAGATTCCAAATCTTGGAAGAGATTTTGATAGTGGTCGTGATATAAGAGCCATAAGCAGAGCATAAAAGTTCCCTGGTAATATATTGCTTGTCTGCCTCCTTGTTATTCTGGAAAACAAGTTAATTGATTTTATTCTTAGTGTCATTAAAACTTTTAGCAATGTCATGCATGTTGTACACAGTGTATTGCTATTCCTGACTAAGCCCAACTACACCATGCAACAAAGGTAGAAAAACATCATTCTTCATGCCAATCTGGAATTTAACTGTTTGGCTTTTGGTGGCAGCAATGTCTGCCTGGTTCCAGATAGACATACCAAATTCAAACAGTCTGGATATGGTGCCTGTTGCATCAGTGACATCAGCAGTGGCATGCCTCCTCTGTGATGAGAAAGTTTTCTTGTTATCAGGATTAGGTCTAGACCTGAATAAACATAAGTGTTCAGTAGTATGTGGACCAGCCACAGAGTCTTGTGTGCGTGTCTGATAAGTCATAAGACTATCTAATAACACAGTGCTAAAAAAAACTAGAAGTGTTAGTTTTACAACACATACCAGATTCAGCCATATTCCAATGTGTGAGATTAAAAATGACAGGAAAGTGCATAAATTGCATGTTATTAACAAGGGTGCCTGGAAGTGAGGTGGCAGTAAGACCACTAGGCAGTCCAGGTTCCTATGCGGGACAGTCAGTAAGTTCTGTTTCAGAAGGGAGTACTACAGACAGAAACATAGCTGCTATAGCCATGTAACTGCAAACACAAAAGTCTCTTGCAGAGTCTTCTGGGTATTTATCACAAAAGGTGGGATCAATCAAAGCTTTAAGACTATATAGACCAGAATGTCTAATTGGCTTGGTGAATAGACAGGGTACCATTTGGGGCAATTCTGGTATTGGGTCATCCTTGAAAGGTGCCATTGTAAAGGCGGGCCACAGTAAGTATTTGTCCATGATTGTCAGTTTGCCATTCAATTTGGAGGGATGATTTGTCAGGTGCTACAACCATGGTGGTCAGGTAGGCATTCATGGCTTCCTGAACAGTGATTAATTTATTAATTATATATATATATTGGGGAGCATCTATGCTGATTCCTTCAGGGATGGTGGTGGGTTTGTTTTGTAGGATGTTATATTTCTCCTCAGGATGTTTGAGAAGTAGAAGGATTTGCCTTAGACATTTGTTGTAGTCAGATATAGTTTTCATATCCTTGCCATGGACAATGGGGGAGTGTTCCTAGAAGGAGGATCAAATGCAAGATAGCCATCTTGCGTAGATACCTGTAGAGAAGAAAGAAAATGTCAGTAGGTACTATTCCACCCAATGGGGTTAGGAAAAGTAATTATCCTCCTTTGTACAGTCTGAGTTGATTAGCATGCAGCAATGTATCAGTATGTTTCTTCTAACTGGTAAGTCTAACAAGGTAGACTGCAGGACTGAGTTTGTTAATGATGGGGTAGCGTCCTTCCCACTTATTGGAGAAGAGATGAGTATGGTGTCCAAATCTGAGTACCATTACCTGGTCTCTGACTTGTCTGTCCACTTCTTGTGCATTTTTGTCAAAGTGAACCTTAGATTGCTGTTGGGCTTTGCCCATGTGATGTGCAGCGTACAGGTGGGTCTTGATGTAATCTCTCAGTTTTGCAACATATATATCCACAGACACCCTGTCTGCAGTGGGTGTGTTCAGACCAATCAACAGGTGCTCAGATAATCTCTTGGTTCTACCAGTCATCACCTCAAAGGGTCTGCACTGGGTGGTAGCTGAAAGAGTACCCCTAATTGCCATAAGGAGTAAAGGCAAAATGGAATCTCAATCCTTGGGATTGTCCTCAATCAATTTGGATAGCATTTGCTGTATCTGTCTATTGACTCTTTTTACCTGACCTGAAGATTGTACATGGCAGGGAGTGTTAAATTTCTGGTGTACACAAAGAAGTCTGAGTGTTTCTTGCATCAACTCACCTGTAAAGATGGTTCCTTGATCAGAGTCTACCTTAAGAGGTAGGCCCCACCTGGAAAACAATTGTTCTACCAGGACTCTTGCAGTTGCCTTCACTGTGCATTGTCGAATGGGAAAAGCCTCAACCCATTTAGAGAACAAGTCAGTGACCACAAGGGCATATTTGTTGTTCCTGCCGGTGGTGGTCAGAGGGCCAATGAAGTCAATTTGAATTGCATGCCAGGAACCAGATTGTCTCTGGAAAAGTTATTTAGCATTCCTTTTGGTTGGGGCAGGATTGTTTTGTGCACAAATTAAACAGTTGTGGATGTAATGTTTAACATCCCTAGTGAAGCCAGGCCACCAACCCACAGATTTCAGTCTGCGGACTGTATTTTGTACTCCCTGGTGTCCACCAGTAGGGGTGTCATGGATCTGATGAATAAATTCAGATCGCAATGATTCAGGGACTAAATACACAACCTGTGGTTCAGGTCATCAGGTTGATACCATATTAACTTGTTGTCATGTGATAGATGTAGTTTGTCTGCATGTCTTTTGTAGAGGTTGTTGATCAGCAGTTCTTGCTCAGTTCCTTTGTCTCAGTATCTAAACATTTCTTTCAGCTGAGGATCAGATTTTTATGCTGCGGTCAAGTCCAATGGCACAAAAGATTCAGGGCAGGATTCACAAAGAAAGCCAAAAATCTCACAGCTGGGGGAAAAAGGTCTGCAGCACTGCAGAAACGCAGTTGCATGATATTCATAAAGAAATTTTGAGCAGGTGTGGAATTTCGTAAAATCCCCACAGCTGCGGAAATTCAGCAGCTGCAGAAATTGCGCATGTGCTGAAAATCTGCAACTGCGGATCCACAGCTTCAGAAATAGTTTAGGAGGCACAGCAACAGTGTACTTTTTTTATCATAGAATAGTTTTATTGGTGAGATGTTTCTCACTTTTTTTTTCTCTTCTCCACATAGTTAGAATATTACAACCATACATGGTCATAGGTAAGAAAGTAACATGTTTTGTATGCTGTTGTATTCCATCAAGCCCTATTACATTCTCAAACAGATAAACAGATATAATTACCAAGACCAAGCTGCGAAGTATTCATATATAGCATTATCTAAATATATCTCAGTGCGACATAGCAGCCCGGTATACTAGAGTGGTATACCATTGTCTTCGACAGTTAAAGACTAGTAAAAAGTAAACCAAAGATGCATTGTAATAATATATCTCATATTCAATACAAGGAGTTATCCCTCGAATTCTAAAGTTTACATAGAGAAGACTGAAAATAAGCTTCCCATCTGGCAGTGTAGTGGTCCATACGACCAAGGTGAGTGCAGGAAAGGCATTCTAATGAGTCTAATCTAGCCAGTGCCTCATGCCACTGTGAACGGGATGGGGAGTCAATTTTACGTCATGCCAAGTATGAGTCGTTTAGCCTCCATGAGTGCCAGTACCACCCACTGCTTCTACGGTCGAGTTAAGTTGACCAAAGAAGCGGTATCACCCAGAAGGAGTTTGGGATCAGATAGATTAACCCTGTGGCCCAGCACAGTAGAGCAGTCCTGAGATACCGATACCCAAAATTGTGAAAGCAGGGGGCACATCCATAAGATATGAAGTAGATGTGCACCTGATTTTTGACAGCGCTAACAGTCGGAATTCTGTATGAGGCCATGGGCATATAGGGATGCGGATGTCCAGTACCACAGCAGCAAAATCTTCATCTGCAACATCCGACTCTTAGTGTCCATATATGAATAGTGACATTCACGGAGGTAGCACTTCCAAGAAGCCTTGAATATGTGAGTGTTCAGAATAGCCATCCATTTTAGCCGGCATGGATCTGAGGGATCTGCCTGGGCGTCACGCCACATTTTATAGAATCTGCCAATAAGCCCACCAGAAGTAGGAGACTTAGGTCTTTGAGTTAGCCAGTTCCATTTGGGATCCGAACGCAAATGGACCTTGTTGGCTAAAATGGCTCTGCGTATCTGAAGAAATTTCCAAAGGTCATTTCTCGGCAGATGAAATTTATGCCTAACTTGTTCAAATGACATTAGATCCAATGAGTCAGGGATGCAGAGATCCTGGATATATCGGATGCCCTGGGAATCCCAGGTGAGCCAGTATACAGGGATATTACCAATTGTCAGGGCCTGATTGCACCATAGAGGAGTATAAAGCCATGGAGGTGCTTGGGCCTCCCGATGTGTATGCGCTCGAGTCACAAGCAAGTGCCATGCCCTTTTGGTTTCTGCTATTATGGGGGGAAGTGTATGCCGATTGTGACTTTGAGGGTGTAATAACAAGTGCAAATTTGTATCCACCACTTGGTCAGCTTCTAATTGGACACACAATGGAGGAGGTACTGAACTGGGGACAAACCACTTGGTAGCCATAACAGCAGTGCAGGCCAGATGATACCCCTGGAACCAGGGTGAATACAACCCCCCTTTAGACCAATGTGCTCTCAATTTGCTCTTATTCCATCTAGGGAATTTCCCATCCCACAGATATCATGACACCTGAGCTTCAATTGTAGCAAAGAGTTTAGGCAACAGGCATATTGGGAGATTTTTAAAGATGTACATAATGCATGGCAATAATAGCATACTCACTGCTGCTATCTTACCAGGTAATGACAACTGCAACTTTTTCCATCTCTCTATCACTGTAGATAGTTGGGATAAGAAATGTGAGACGTTAGCTGCCTCTACATCAGACCATTTAAAGGGAATGGTTATGCCGAGATACGAGAAGCCTGTCACTGCCCAGAGAAGCTCAGTTCCCTGCAAGCAATTTTTGGTACAAGCTGAGTTTACCGGGGCCAAGAGCGTTTTCCTCTGATTAACACAGAGTCCTGATAATGTTGCAAAAGTCTGCAGTAATGACAGGATGTGCCCTAATGCCTGCTCTGGATGGGACAGGGTTAGCAATAAATCATCGGTGTACGCTACTACCAAGTAGGATTTCCCTGCTACATCAATGCCCCTAATTTCTCTTGACACGATGAGAGTGCGAATAAGGGGATCTAATGCTACCAGAAAAAGAAGAGGGGATGGGGAAGCCCTGTTGGGTACCCCTGTGCAGTGGAAAAGGTCCTAAGATGGTTGTGTTGGTCAAAATCCTAGCCATAAAGGATCCATAGAGTGTTTGCACCCACTGGCAGAACACCGGACCGAAGCCATATCTTTTAAGAATTTGATGCAGATAATGCCATTCTACCGAGTCAAAGGCTTTAGTGAAATCTACTGTTAGCACAGCCATTGGGGTCTGTGAACAGGAAGCTATCCATTTAAGATTAAGGAGGAGCCTGGTTTTGTCTGACCTTGATTTGCCCTTCATGAATCTGACCTGGGCAGGATGAATGATAATCGGGAGCACTTCCAGCATCCTGATGGCTAGGATCTTGGCCAAGATTTTTGTATTGACTGAGAGTAGCAATATCAGCCAGAAATTTGCGCAATCTAGGGGGTCATTAGATTTTTTCGGCAGGAGGGTAATAAGGGTTTCTCTCATAGATGGGGGGGGAAGGTGCCTTTTGAATGCGCCTCTTGCAGGGCCAGCAATAATGGTTGTGATTTGTCCTGCGCTAGTGCTTAACACAACTCAACCGTCATGCCATCCGGCCCGGGGGCCTTTCCTTTGGACATTTGAGACAAAGCTTGTTGTATCTCATTCAAGTCCAGGGGGGCATTCAGTGCAGAGGCCTGACTCGGGGAGAGGCCCGATACATCAAACTGTTGACAAAATTTGTCCAATTCCTGTTCGACGGCTGACAGGGAAAGATTGGATTGTGACTTATATAGTACCTGGTAGAAGGTCTTCATTGTATCATTGATGTCTTGGTATGTATGCACAATCTTGCCAGTGCGGAGGGCGTGGATGCGTGTCGCAGCCTGCTGCTTCTGAAGGCGAAAAGCTAGCAGTCTGCCACATTTTTCGCCTCCATCCCAATATGCATGTTTTGATCGCAGTAAGAGCCATTCAGACTTTTGGTTCAACATATTATTAATTTGGTACTTAAGGCCCACAATGCACCAGCAATGGAGTCATCCCTCTGTAAGACATGAGAAGGTTTAAAACAGGCCTCCAGACTTTTCAATTCTGATTGCCACTCGGCTAATTTGGCTTTACGCCTTTTATTTTTGGCTGCCGAGAAGGCAATAATACGGCCTCTAAAGACCGCTTTAAATACTTCCCAGACCGTGACCGCATTGACCCCGCAGTTTGCATTGATGGCAAAATACTCCTTGGTAGTTTGGAAGATTGTTTCAAGAAACTCTGGGTCCTTCAATAACAGGGGATCACACTGCCACCTAATCCCTTTCCTAGACTGACCCCCTATTGTATAAGTTGTCATCACAGGGGCATGGTCGGATACCAGAATATTCCCATTTGTGGTTCTGATGACATTTTGAGTGGCTGTTGAGTTAACCAGGAGAAAGTCAATTCGATTATACATGGAATGTACCTGAAAGTAAAAGGTATAATCCCGCCCAGTGGGATTATCCCTATGCCAAAGGTCTATTGAACCCCTTTCCTCTTGCAACTCCTGAAGGGCCAAACTGGCCTTTGACCTAGCCTGAGGGGTGGGCCTCAACTTGTCCAGGAATGTATCCGGCACCATATTATAGTCTCCACCCACTATTAAAGGGATGTCCCCATCCGTCCCTGAAATCATTGAAATAGCCTGGCTGATTGAGGGAAAAAATTCTATGTGATCCGTGTTGGGGGCATACAGGTTACAAATGATCAATTTCTCCCCAGCGGAGGATAGTTTGGCAATGATCCGCCTACCTTGTAGGTCATGTTTGGATTCCTCCAGAGTTCAACTCAATGAACGCTGGATAAGGATGGTCACTGCTTTAGTCTTGGAAGTAGGCGAGCTGGCACAGACAGTACCCACCCATGACTTTTTTAACCATGGAACCGCCTTCTTTAGAAGTTGGGTTTCTTGGAGCAAGGCAATATCTGTATGTAATGAATGAAGGTGTTGAAGCACCTTTGTTCACTTAATGGGATGATTCAAACCATTAACATTCCAGGATATCACCACGGTGGGGGAACTGGCATGATTAGATGAAGCTGCAGTGTGGTACGTGGACATTATAGTAATAGAAGGGGTGTACTTACTAAGATTGCAGTACTTGCACCAGAAATGTGACTCACCACCCAGACTGTCTCGAGGATCCCCGCATTGACCTTGACTGGCAGATGAGAAGGGGAAAAGGCACTAGAGTTAAGGCAGATACACTCCTCATTGAAAAGGCTACAGTAGAACAAACACACAACACAGATTAAGCCCAGCACAGAACAGTGTAAGTTGTATCAATCGGTTAATAGTGGAAATGAAAATATATCACAACTAACTATAATTTCACCCTTCTTTCCAAATCTATTCAATAGTAGTGTAACACTGCACAACAGCGCTATTGGATTGAGGCTACAAGTGAAAGATGCTGATCGAACCCTTAGACTCTGCTTCACCAACACTCAGATCCAAAAATTGGGAGGGATTAAAACCACATGGATTTGAGTCCTCTGTTGTTCTAGCATCCTTGAGGTCAGGCATCCGACCCATGGGGAGAAAAGGGAGCAGGAGAACAAACAAGAGGGGGGAGGGGGAGGTGGGCCTACCAGGGAGCCCCAGGAATGACGGGGGTTCAGGGATGGAAAAGATGAGGCAACGACCTTGCATACAATTTAGAGGTCCCAACCAAACCAGTGTTCATACCCCAAAGTAAAAAAAAACAAACTACTCTATACATCCCCGTGCTTGCTGACATGGATGCCACAGCTAGTGAAAATTTAACCAGCACCATCCTGGGACGTGCATGCCAAAATGTGGAAGTGACAGCTACTGCTATCTGGGTTGGAGTAGCATTGACTATTGAGAAAACCATCACCCAGTTATTTTCCTGGGTATAGGCGCATGGAGGGGACTGACTAAGCCTATCAATTAGACTGAAAGATAGTAGTCTGCCTTATTGACTTAAACCAAAACTCAGAGCAACTTCATCCAGGAACATTGTCCACATGATCCTCCCTTAATACAGGAGCAGGCCCAGTCTCACCACGATCCCTAATCACCGCAGCAGCATAGGAAATCAGGCCCAGTCTAATTGGGGTCGAGCTGTCCACTGCTTCGACCAGCGAGTCCTCTGAAATATCAGCCCAGTCAGCACCTGTGTATGTGTCCATCTCCAGAGATTCCATGGCTGCAGATCGAGCACTTTGAGGAGGAGATGATTTGTCTTCCCTGGACATTTTTGCTGGGGGGGGGGCTGTCATGGATGCATCCTGTGGCAGTCGGTTTCCGCTTCTGGCTCTTTGACGTTGTCTGACTTGGGGCGACATCATCAGCAGAGGCAGAGAGAGGGGTTATCTTTTGCTGGGGAGCATGAAGCCATGCCTTGTCACAGCCTCAAACCTTCGGGGAGAGCCCTTGGCTATTGGGGGAACATTTAGAGGTGCCAGACGTCCATCTTCTAAGCTGCCCTCCAGATGTCTACTCCTGCCCTCGAGGTTCCCTTTCAACATGTTAGGATCCCAAAGCCTTCTGGGAAATGTAGTAGGGAGAGGTAGATCAGGTCAAAATTCCACCACCCATTTCTCCACCGCTGCTGTATGTTCAGCTAATATTTCTCTGCCATCTTTGGCCACCAGTAATCTGGTAAGCCCTTTGAATTTAAAATTGAAGTTGAAATTGTATAGGAACTTCTTGAGTGGAGCAAAGGCCCTTCTCTTGTTGGCTGTCTCATGTGCAAAGTCCCTGTAAAAGGAGATCGGGGTCCCCTGCCACCGAATTCCCCTATATCCTGTGCAGCTCTTAATATTTTTTTCCTTCGTTGAATATCGAAGAAAGTAGGCAATGATAGGTCTGGGATGGTATGAGTTTCTGTCTCTTCTGGTTGTTATCCTGTGAGCTCTCTCCACATCCATTTGCCCCCTCCATCTCTCTCCTAACATCACAGGCAGGGAATTATTTAAAAACTTTTCCATATTTTGTCCCTCAGCCCCCTCTGGTATACCAATAATATGTAAGTTATTTTATCTGGCTCTATTTTCATAGTCTTCTAGCTTTTCCCAAAGCACTGCTGTTCTTTCCTCCTGTGCTTGCAAGCGGAGTAGTAGTTTAGATTGCTGCTGCTCGTACTCCTCTATCCATTGTTTGGAGACATTCATTCGGTCTTGCAGGTTTCAAACCTCTACCACTGTGCCCGACAGAGTGACTATAATGTCTTCAACTTTGTTCAAAACTGTCTCCAGCATCCAAGTGATATATTGTAAAGACTCATTTACTGAGGGCTCTATTGTAGGTAATTGAAGCATCGGGTCCGTCTGAGCCTTGTCACCTGGTAGAGCCATAGAAAGGTCTGGTAAGCTGGCGAAGTGAGGCAAGCTCTGGGAGCTCCAATTGTCTAATGCAAGAGGCAAAGATACCCAAATACATTTGCCCGAGTGGCCGCTAGTTGTTACTGCGACAATGTATTGGTGGGGTCTACATGACCTAGCACTCGTATCTTCACATGGGATCAGTGCTCACTTTTGACGTAGAGTGGCTGCATTTAAAACATTTTTACCATGCGCTGGTAGGCAAGGGGGGGGTCGCTGTATCAGAAGCAACAATTGTAGAGTGGGCAAACCTGTGAGTCACAATACCGGAGCATCATATTCGCCGAACCCAGAGCGAGCTTGAGAGTTTATGCTACCATAACTTAATTAGCTGGAACAGCAGACTTTAACAGGGCTGCCATAGAATGAAGCTAAAAGCACCCACAAAGAGACCAGAAACCAGTCCCTCAACTGGGACCACTGCTGCACCACAGGTACCAGCAATACCATGGCACCACAGTGGCCAACTGTCACTGCTGGTCCTCCCTCCCTGGAGTGTTCCTGTTGCCTGCAGGGGTAGCACTCACTGCAGGCTGGCCAGGCTCTACTGCCTGTGGGGCTCCGTCATGGGCTGCACTGTGTCTGGTGGTTGTTGACTGTTGCCATATCATAGCAATGTGTGCTTTTGTTGATGTTACAGCAGCTGCTGTTATACTATCTGGGATGCTATTCCCTGTGCCTCACCTCCACCTTAATTGATTCCAATTGCTGGGGCACTACTGCAGTTTGCTGAGGGAGAGTTACACCTCATTCCACTGTGTGTAACATTTTTTCCACAGCTGCAGAAAAAAAACTGGTTGTGAATAGCCTTTCAGGGCCTACGCATTACCTTATCTCACCGTTTTTCCTCAGGACTTCCATGAGTGCATTTTTTCCATAGTTCTTAGTGTTGTTTTTCGCAGCTGCGGAGAGTTTTGTGAATAGCACCCAGTGCAAATTCCCCTTTGTTTCTATAGCTACGGCAGTTCTGGGGACTTAGGGAAGGTTTTGCACCTTCAGAAAGCTTTGTGAATCCAGCCCTCAGTTTTCTTCTTTTTTGTAGCAACTATATGTATAACTGCCAGAGCCACAGGGTGAGCCATATCCCATGTGTGCCCTCCTTCAGTACTCTCTTTTGCAAGAGTGTCTTCTCAATCATTGAAACCATGGAATGGATCAGATAATTTTTTTATTTTTTTATTTTAACTTTTGGTTATCAGGTAAACATATGGGCAAGAGGCCCTTTTTCATATGTGACCTGAGACTGTTTCATTTACACTCAAGATAGTAAGTATGCACGATTAAATTCAAACATGTTACAAAATGTTATAAAAAGTTAAGGATAGATTGACAGACATGTCACAATAGAAATAAAATATTTCATAGCAATGAATAAACATATATCAGTTAAGATAACAAGAACATTGTAATTAATTAAAAAGATGGTATTTCAGATCAGTTTTGAACAAATCATGACTTATACCTGTTTTTAAGTTAGACAGAAGGGCATTCCAATGTTTGGGGGCCTGGAAGGAAAATGTTCTGTCACCCATCTTAGTCTTTGGTTTGTTTATTATTAAGCCATCAACTGATCTTAAGTCTCCGTTTATTGTTCTAATTTTTAACAGTGGAAAAAGTGGTGATTTTTCAGTTTGCCATAAAATATTATCAGTTAGACTACATAGAAATTAAATACTACATAGATTTGGAGGGAGCCATCGGGTTATTTGATAAAGTTTAAAGTGACGAGTACTGTAGGATAATTCATAAGTAAACCTGCAGATGCTGTGAAAAGTTATTGTTAGTTTAACACTGCTTGTTTTGATATTGCTGTAAACAAGAAGGAATTGTAGTTCAACTGAGACAGTAATATACCTTGAGCAATTTCTTTCTGGCTTGTAGGGTCAGAGAATTCTATAATTTGAATAACACCCACAGTTTTTGATTTATGTTTCAAGTTAATGTTCCTATGTGATATGAAAATGTCAGTCGAGTGTCCAAATATTTGCATTGTTCCGCTTGTTCCAAGTTTGTACCCTTACTGTCACTCATTATAAGTTTCCCAGACTTTTCTAATCTTTGTTTGACCCAAACAACAAGCTTTTTGTTTTAGTACTGTTTAATGATAATTTGGACTTAATTAGCCAGTTTTCTAATTTTATAAAATCACTATTTAATTTTTGAACAATATTATTAACTAAACTAGAACTTGTGTATAAGATGATATCATCTGCATAAAGTAGTTTGTGGGTGTTTGTCAAAATTTGAGGGATGTTATCAATATAAATTGAAAAAAGAAGGGGCCCCAATATCGACCCATGTGGGACTCCTTGTGTTAATATCATGGCATGAGACATAGTACTTTGAGTGGGCCTTCACCTTGTGAATAAACAGCTTGTGCTTAAACTTGAGTCAGATTGTGAATGCATACAAAGAGCTCTCTGCATTTCACAGGGGTGTCATCAGAAGAGGTGAAGGAGTTCTTCTCCCACAATGGCAAGAATTCAGTTAGAGAGCAATAGACCCAGTTAGAATCTATGAAAATGATAGTATCTGTGATACCTTGGTGTACCAGTTAAAGAGCAGAGGCCACAGCTGCCAGTTCTGCGTACTGAGAAGGTGCAACACTGCAGTGTTTGGACACATGAACAGTGTTACCATTAGGGTACATAATGAGCACTCCAAATCCAGCTATCTGTTCCCTTTGTTAGTACTAGGCAGAGCCATTAATAAAGACATGACACAGGGAGGTGTCAGCCAGAAGTTTTGGAGTAGCAGGAAAAAAAGGGACCTGGATCAGCCAAATCAGGAGGCTGGAGTGCACCGTCATGCAGGGCTCTTTGGTACAGGAGACCATGGGCCAGAATTGAAGGCATTTTGGCAGTATGGACCTGTATTTCACAGTCCTGGAGATGAAGAGACCAGTGAGTTAATCTGGTATTAGATAGAGAGTCATCCTTCACTCTGACAGCAGGAAGTTTGGGTGTGTGTGATTGGTGTGCAAAATTATGGATGGGTACCCAATGATGTACAGAAAGTGCTTAACAGTCCAGTAGTTAACCAGAAGGTGTCTTTCACAGAGACTGTACTTCTGTTTCACTGGGTACAGCCTCTGAGAAGCATAAGCAATAGGTCTCAGAATGCCATTAACCTTTTGATCAAGTACTGCAGACATGGCAATGTCTGAAGTAGCTGATTCCAGATGGAAGGGTAAGGCTGGATTGGGGTTAACCAGTGCTGAAGCAGAGACAAGAGCCTGTTTGAGAAGGGTCACAGTATTGGTGTGAATGGGACCCCATGTCCAGGGGATATCCTTTCTCAAGAGCTCATACAGAAGGGCGGCCTTCTGTGCAAAGTCACAAATGAAATCCCTGGAATATTTGACCATTCCCAAGAAATGTCTGAGCGTTACCACACTGGTAGAAAGTGACAAATCTTGTAGGCCTTGGATCTTCTTCCAGGTTGGGCTTCTGCCTTGTTCTGTGATATGCAGACCAAGGAAGATAACCTCTTTTTGGCACAATTGTGCTTTTGCAGGATTGCACTTGATGCCTCAGTAGCTCATCAAAGAGGTCAACATATTGCTCCTTAGTGACAGTTGACAAAAGTAAGTCATCCACATACTGCAGAAGACACTGTGGGGCAGAAATACCCTGCAAGATGTTTATCATGTGTAGATGGAAGAGGGAAGACATTTTGTGAAAGCCCTGTGGGAGGCAGGTTCAGGTGTATTGATGACCCTCAAAGGTGAAAGCAAACTAATACTGGCTTTTCTGAGCAAAGGGCAGTGACCAAAATCCATTGGAGATGTCAGGGGTGCTAAACCACTTATGATCTGGTGTTAGCAATTTGAGCATGTCTGGTGCTGGTGCTAATATGTGGGAACAGTGAGGAGTGACTTGATTAAGCCTCTTATAGTCAATATTGAGTCTCCAAGATCCACTGGGCTTTTTCACTGGCCAGATGGGCTAGTTGAGGGTTGAGACACAAGGCCTAATCACACCTTGCCAAAGAAGTGACCGGATGGTTTCTTTGAGTGAAGGTAGGGCCTTTGCAGGAAAAGGGTACTGCATTTGCCTGTCATGTTCAGGGCCTGGAACGTCAATGATGGTTTGCATTCTTCCACAATCGTGTTTGTGTGACAAAAAAACATCGATGTGCTTTTGCATAATGGGTAATAGTTCTTTGAAGAATTCATGTGTCTGGAATAGAGCTACGATGTCATATTCCTTGTCACTGACTGCAATGGTGGCAACTACGTGGGAATCAGGAATCATGACCGTATGGTATTGTCCTCTGATTTGGATCAAAAGATGATTGACTAAGTCCACTACACAGCTGTGTAGTGCTAGGAAATCAATTCCTAAGATGCTGGGTTGATGACATAATATCATGAGGTTAAAAGTGTGATATGTGTTGAGGGAACCCAAGACCACAGAAGGTACAATAGAGTGGTAGGTAGGTAATCTAGCTCCATCCACACCTTGAGCATTGGTTCTCCATCTGATGGACCAAGAGGAATTATCTGGGCCCTCATCATGCAGTACAGACACAGCTGCTCCTGTATCTAGTAGTACAACAATTTGGTGGCCCCCTACCATGGTCTTGGTACAAGGACACCCATTTGTGTCACTAGTAATATTGTTCACAATCCAGATAGGGGCTTGTAATTGTCCATCTGAACTATTACTGGTGTCTTCAGGTGGGTTCTAAAAATGCATGCCAGTGGGATCTTGCAGGGCATCTTCCAGGTCCTGCATAGGAGATGGAAGCCTGGCTACTGGTGGTAACTGGAATGGACAAGGCCTCAGGAATAGGACCTGCTACAGCCTGACCAGAGGAGGTTCCATTATCTCCTTGGCCTAGAAAAGACTGGGTCACCAGAGCTAATGCTGAAACATTCTGCTTTGGGATAGACTCGGCCACTGATTGGACTTTCCCAAGGAGTGTGCAGAGATTATTATTCTCCATTACTACATCATGGTAGAAAGGGCCTTGTCAATAATTTTGATGTTCACAGTTGTCATTCTGATTGGAATTAGTGTTATTCCAATTTCTTTGTCTGTTCCTATTTCTGTTGCAATCCCCCCCATCTTATAGATCTGTTTGTCATCAGAGGCCATTGCCTTGTTGTCCTGGACCTTGCCCTCCACTGTGTAGTGGGTTGTGGGCTCGCTAGTAGATTGTACCACAGCTACCTTGGCTTCTCATCCAAAATTCAAATCTTAGAGGTAAAGCTGGTATGACATACTCTGTCCTCATGAGAATGTCTGAGAATTTGTCACAGTGAATCTTAGATTGCTGTTGAGTGAGCCACCTGAAGGGGATTGTTCTGAGCTATGGGATGCAGATCAGGAAAAAGGTTGTTGGATTGTGTGCCACAAAAGGCGGCCTCTACTGTGGCATCAGCCACAGAGCAGAAGAGCCACTGCTGAGTAGTGACTTCCTTCAACATGCTTTCCATGTGTTCATGGAAGACCCGTCTTTGCTCCTCAGTCATCTGTGTCCTAGAGAGGGCTGCCTTGATCATCTGATTGATCTAGTTTTGGCCTCCTTTTTTCAGGGTAGCAATCTGAGGGGCTTGGCCTCAACCTTCCCCCCATTATGGGGTCACCATCTTGACATCACACATGAGAGTAGCCATATGTCTCATGAAGTGGGATCATGCTATTACAATGTAGGGAGCCGCTATCTTTTGAGTGGCGGTTGGGGGAAGTGCCATATTAAGTGTGTGGCTGGGTACTATCGTGGCTGTGATCTTCACCAGAATTATCATCTCTGGATTATACAAGGTCGATGGGTGTGTAATGGAACCTGCCCATCGCTTTGACATGACCAGGCAGCACTTCTCACTGATGATGCAGTTTCACCATCTTAGCTCTGCACTGTATGTGACTAAGGTTTACGTTGTTCTGCCCAACACCTCATGGAACCTCTTTCTGTAGCACTATATACATGGTTCCCAATTAGCAGTCTTCCCTAAGCTCTCATTCCAAATCGTCTCTTACCCATTTCAGGTCTTCTGTCAACTCCTCATTCTCCTCACACAAAGACTCATTCATCTCATGCAAAATCTGCTTTTTATCCTGCTTTAACCCATCACAATCCTCTTGCAACATACATAACTCTCGATCAGTATTCTGTACAGTACAACGCAAAAGAGTCTTGTTCTTACTACACAGGGACTGAAGTTCCTCTTCCATTCTCTGTTCTTTCCTAAGACATTAAGATGCCTGCAAGCCCATCTCTTTCATAAAAGCTGAATGTTGCAGTTCAGAGGAACAAAACCCCACCTCAGAGGCTTCCAAAGCAGCATAGAAAGCCGCAACCAACAACCCTTTAGAATCATGCTTTTAGGCTGTTTGTTCCACTTCAGAGTACTGGGTTGAGATCCCCAGTATGGGGTTATCAGAGTTATTCATGTCCAGTGCAAAGTCACTCCAGCCTCCATGAGAAGCAAGAAAGTTAGAGACATTGAGTCTCAGATTTGAGCAGAAATTGGACATGGTAGAAAAGGTTGGGAAACCCAAATGAACCCATCAGTGGTTACCCTGCTGTGCATCGATCCACAGTGGTTGAACCAGATGGCCGGGCATATGCACTCATGCAATCCTGCAACTCAAAACTGTCATTGAACAAAGTGAAACAGCATCAACCTTGCCCAGTAAGCAGCCAGACATTACATGATGCTACGGAGTGAAAAACATGGGTGAGGTGGTATGGGTGTGTTCACCTACTTACTACTAACAATGGAAAAGCCAGAAAAGAGTGAATCTTCACTAGTTCAGACCACCTGCACACAGTCACCATTAATAATGTAAGGAGTCTAAGCCCTTCTCAGGTTCTTGGTGGTAATGAACCAGCAGAAGAAACAACAGACAAGTGGCATATGCAGTTATAAATGTGTTTATTACAGAAAAGAAGACCTATGCCCTGAAACTGCTCTTTCCAAATAGACACTGGGAGCTAGAGTTTCCCAAATACCCCATGGTATGAAGATGGTCTCAGAGAGAATATATAATACAGTAACTTATATATGGTGAAAATCACCATAGCAACTATTACTTCATACAAGAGTTAGATACATAAAACAAGCCCTACTGCCCAAATGTTAGGTGGCTCTACAGTGTATGTTGAGATATACAAAAAGTGTAAAGTCAGCTTAAATAAGAACAAATAACTCATACAAAATACAAAATATAAGTGCAGTGTTACATAAATCTGCATGATGGCAGTGTAGGCTATACTATGACTTCTCAGAAGAGTATAACAAAGAACACAGAAATGTGTTCTCGGCACATTGCTTGTGTGTTTCTATAATAAGCATAGTAATAATACTGATAATAATCACAATTATAGCCCTGGTAACTTACTCTTATATGGTAAGTACCAATGCCTAGAATGTTAGTACTGATTATGCGTATAACATAATAGATATTGTCAGAGGTGCACAGTGGGTTGACAATATTGGTGTGAGGATCAATCCTAACATGGATGGTGGGGCAGACCTCATTGACCAGGGAATGTGTTTTGTGTGAAGGAGTTTTGTCTCAGAGGGTGACCAGGGAATGCTTTTTTGTGTGATAGTACCAGGTCTCAGAAAGCGGGGCAGACTCCACGGACATCAGGGAATGTGTTTTGTGTGAAGGTGCTGGGTCTCAGGGGGAACAGGGAATGCTTTTTGTGTGATGGTGCCAGGTCTTGGAGGATGGGGTGGACCCCAGGGGATGTGTTTTGTGTGATGGTTTCATGTCTCTGAGGATGGGTGGACCTCACAGACACCAGGGAATGCTTTCTGTGTGTTGTTGCTGGGTCACAGATGGGGGGGTACCAAGGAATGCTTTTTATGTGATGCTGCTGGTCTCGAAGGGTGGGGTGTACCCCACGGACACCATAGAACATGTCTTGTGTGATGGTGCTGGGTCTTGGAAGGGGGGGACATAGCATTTTTTTTTGGTATGATCGTGCTGGGTCTCGGAGGGTGGGGTGGACCCCATGGACAACAGGGAATGCTTTTTAAGTGATGGTGCTGTGTTTTGTAGGGTGGGGTGATCACCATGGACACCAGAGAATGCATTTTGTGAGATGCTGCTGGGTCTCGGAGGGTGGGGTGGACCACACTGACATCAGAAAATACTTTTTGTGTGGTGGTGCCAAGTCTCTGAGAGTGGGGTGTACACCTCAGATGTCAGATAATGCATTTTGTGTGATGGTGTTGTGTCTCAGAGGGTGGGATGATGCTGGGTCATGGAGGGTGGAGAGGACCCCACATAAACCATGGAATACATTTTGTGCGAAGGTGCTGGGTCTGGGAAGGGGGGGAACCAGGGGAATTTTTTTGTGTGATGGTGCTAGGTCTTGGATGGTGGGGTGGACCCAACAGATAATGGGGAATGTGCTTTGTGTGAATATGCTGGGTCTTGGAGGGTCAGGTGAACACCACAGACACCAGAAATGCATTTTGTGTGATGGTTTCTGTGTTTCAGAAGGGGGGGTGAGGTGGACCCCACAGACACCAGGGAATGTGTTTTGTGTGATGATGCTGGGACTTAGAGGGTAGGGTGGACCCTGTGGATATCAGGAAATGCTTTTTGTGTGATGGTGCCATGTCTCTGAGGGAGGGGTGGACCCCACGGACACCAGGGAATTCATTTTGTCTGAAGTTTCTGGGTTTCAGAGGAGGGAACCAGGAAAAGCTTTTTGTGTGATGGTGCCAGGTCTCAGAGGGTGGGGAAGAGACCATGGACACCAGGAAATACATTTTTTGTGATGGTACTGGGTCTTGGAGGGTGGCGTGGACCCCATGGACACCAGAGGATGTGTTTTGTATGACAGTGCTGGGTCTCAGATGGAGGAGTGGACCCCACAGACTCCAGGGAATGCTTTTTGGGTGATGGTGCTGGGTCTCAGAGGGTGGGGTGGACCTTATGGATACCATGGAATGCATTCTCTTTGAAGGTGCTGGGTCATGGTGGAAGGGTCAAGGGAATGCTTTTTTGTGTGATGGTGCCTGGTCTCAGATGGTGGGGTGGACCCCACCCAGGGAATGCATTTTGTGTGAAAGTACTGGGTCTTGGATAGTGGGGAACCAGGGAAAGCTTTTTGTGTGATGGTGCTCAGTCTCTGAGGGTGAGGTGTACCCCATGGACACCAAGGAATTTGTTTTGTGTGATGGTGCTTGATCTCAGAGAGTGCAATGGATCCCACAGACACCAGGCAATGCATTTTATGTGAAGGTACTTGGTCTCGGAGGGACCAGGGAATGGTTTTTGTTTGATGGTGCTGGGTATTGAAGGGTGGGGTGGACCCCACGGACACCAGGGAATGCATATTGTGTGATGGTGTCATGTCTCTGAGGGTTGGGTGGACCTCATGGATATCTGGGAATTTTTTTTGTGTGTTGTTGCTGGGTCTCGGTTGGGGGGGTACCAGGGAATCTTTTTGTGTGATGGTGCCAGGTCTTGAAGGGTGGAATGGACCCCATAGACATCAGGAAATGTGTTTTGTGTGATAGTGCTGGGTCTCAGATGGAGGGGTGGACCATACGGATACCATGCAATGCATTTTGTTTGAAGGTGCTGGATCTTGGGGGGGGGCAATGGAATGCTTTTTTGTGTAATGGTGCCAGATCTCAGTAGGTGGGTGGACCCCACGGACACCAGTGAATGCATTTTGTTTGAAGGTGCTTTGTCTCGGCTGGTGTGGGACAAGAGAATGCTTTTTGTGTCATAGTGCTGGGTCTCAGATGGTGGAGTATACCCCAAGGACACCAGGGAAAGCATATTGTGTGATGGTGTCATGTCTCTGAGAGTGGGGTGGACCCCACAGACACCAGGGAATGCATTTTGTGTGAAGATGTATGGTCTTGGGGGGTGGGACAAGGAATTCTTTTTGTGTGATGGTGCCTGGTATGGGAGAGTGGTGCTGACCCCACGGACGCCAGTGAATGCTTTTCGTGTGATGGTGCTTGGTCTTGGGGGAGGCTAGGGAATGCATTTTATGTGATGGTTCTGGGTCTTGGAGGGTTGGGTGAACACCACAGACACCAGGGAATGCATTTTGTGTGAAGGATTCTGGGTTTCAGAAGGGAGTTGGGGTGGACCCCATGGACACCAGGAAGTGCATTTTGTGTGATGGTGCTGGACCACGGAAGGTGGTGTGGATCACAAAGACTTCTGAAAATGTGTTTTGTGTAATGGTGCTTTGCCTTGGAGGGTGGGGTGGATCCCACGGCCACCAGGGAATGCTTTTTGTGTCATGGTGCCATGTATTTGAGGGTGGGGTACACCCCATGGACAACAGAGAATGCATTTTTTTGTGAAGCTCCTGGGTCTCAGAGGGAAGACTAGAGAATGCTTTTTGTGTGATGGTGCTGGGTCTCAGAGGGTGGGGTGGACCCCACAGACACCAGGGAATGTGTCTTCTGTGATGATACTGGGTCTTAGAGGGTGGGGGGACCCCACAGACACCAGGGAATGCATTTTGTGTGATGGCATTTGGTCTTGGAGGATTGGGTGGATCCCACAGACTCCAGGGAATGCTTTTTGTGTGATGGTGCTGGGTCTTGGAGGGTGGGGTGGACCCCACGAACACCATGGAATAAGTTTTGTGTGAAGGTGCTGGGTCTCAGGGGGGAAACCAGATAATGCTTTTTTGTGAGATGGTGTCAGGTCTCAAAGGGTGAGGTGGACCACACTGACGCCAGGGAATGAGTTTTGTGTGAAGGTGCTGGGTCTTGGATGGGAGGTACAGAGAATGCTTTTTGTATGATGGTGCCGGGTCTCAGAGGGTGATAGGGATCCCACAGACACCAAGAATTGCATTTTTTGTGATGGTGCTGGGTCTTGGAGGGTGGGGTGGATTCCATGGAGTCAAGGGAACACTTTTTGTGCGATTGTGTTTGGTCTAGGATTGTGGAGTGTGAGGTATGTGGTGAGCTTTCTGGCTGCTAGCCCTTAGTTGTCCAAATAATGCTGTATATATTTTTATTGATGTAATTCTGTGTAAATGTAAATGCTCAAGAAATGCAAGTGTTAATTCAAGACACCTAGAGAAAAAGACTGGATTTCTTTTTTTTTTTAAAAGGGTTTGACCTTCTTTTATTCTGCAGTCCAGCCTTGCTTGCCAGAAATCTGACAAGCTTTTGTCAAAAAGCTTGTGGATAACTGATCAAAGAGTTTTCCTCTAAGTTAATTACCGATGGGAAACAGGGGTAATAAAATCATAAACCTTACAGGATCTTCCTTGTAACTGATTAAATTAAGCCAGTTCAAAAGCCCAGGACGTTTTAGCCAGGAATTGAACAGCAGATGACCATTCTAACAAGACAGTGTGAAGTTTATCTTACTAGTGATGACTGTCTACAGGGGACTTCAAAGGCTTAGATTTTAAATGTTAGGATTTGATTTTTTGGAAACAACAGAACAGTGACATCTACTGGCCAAACAGAGTAGTTGCTCTGAACTGGGAATTGATGACACTGCAAGCTTATAGACTAGGACAGTCATACCTATAAAAAGCCCATCTCAGGGCATTTGACACAGATTTTCATCTGGATGCTATGCTTTGCACACACTAGAAGCCAAATTGCTGAGACCCAGTGTGGCTGCCAAGGACTAAAGTAAACTGAAAACCTTCATCCACTGTTTCTGGATTTCAATTTACTGCAAATGTAAGGTAGAATTTCAGCTAAAAGTTTTAGTGTGTTTATTTGTAAATTTTTCCCATTTTGTTTCTACATACTATAACCCACATTAGTATATTCTCTTGTTATTTGTAATTGTATTTATTTAAGTATTTTAGTAAAATATTTGTTTTCCTAAAGAAATCCTGCCTGCGTGAGATTTCTATATTTGTGTGTGACTGTAGGAGGTTTATTAATAATCAATGAAAACTGTTATTGCCAAAGGGGTCTCACCAATAGCAACCAAATTGAAAAAGTGTCTGTAAGGGATCTGGAAGGCTCGGGATCATACCAAAGTCTCAGGGATGATTCTGTAGGGATTTTGAACGAGGCTATTGCATGTCCTGTAGGGAGAAGGTCAAATCAGGTTTACACTGCTTCTCCGAAGACAGTGTGATGCCTGTGTCTTCCTCCTTTGTGTAATAGCCAGGAAAAGGGTTCATATTTAGCCACAAGATTCAAGACTGGTATTTTGCCCTTATCCAGAGCTAGAGGGATGCCCCGAATCCTTGTGGCAGAGGTGCAGTCATGACCTTGGTGAGCATTCAAAAAGAACGAGGACAGTATTCCTGTTCCCCCTGTCACTGATTGCACTAATCAGTGGGCACTGTGAGCTCAGTGGACCTGCCCCCAGGAGTGGGTTTGTGACAGGGTAGACCCCATGGACACCAGGGAATGCATATTGTGTGATGGTGCCATGGCTCTGAGAGTGGGGTGGACCCCACAGACACCAGGGAATGTGTTTTGCGTGAAGGTGCTTGGTCTTGGGGGTTGGGATAAGGGAATGCTTTTTGTCTGATGGTGCCTGATCTGGGAAGGTGATTTGACCCATGGACACCAGAGAATGCGTTTCATGTGATGGTGATAGGTCTTGGGGGTGGACCAGGAAATGTGTTTTGTGTGATGGTTTCTGTGTCTCAAATAGTGATGTGGACCTTACGGATGCCAGAAAATGCTTTGTGTGCATTGGTGCTGGGATTCAGATGGGGTACCAGAGAATGCTTTTTGTGTGATAGTGATGGGTCTTGGAGGGTGGGGTGGACCCTATGAACACTAAGGAATGCATTTTGTGTGATTGTGCTGGGTCTCAGAGGCTGGGGTGGCCCCCCACAAACACCAGGAAATGCTTTTTGTGTGATGGTGCTGGGTCTTGGAGGGTATAGTGGACACAACAGACACCAGGGCATGCATTTTGTGTGATGGTGCTGGGTCAGGGGAAAATGGGGAATGCCTTTGGTGTGATGATGCTGGGTCTTGGAGGGTGGGGTGGACCCCACAGACATCAGGGAATAGTTTTTTTGTGAAGGTGCTGGCTCTCGGAGGGTATAGGGACCAGGGAATGTTTTATATGTGATGGTGCCAGGTCTCAGAGGGTGGGTTGAACCCCAAGGACACTATGGAATGCATTTTGTGCAAGGTGCTGGGTCTCAGAAAGGAGTCCAGGGAATGCTTTTTTGTGTGATGTGCCAGGTCTCGGAAGGTGGAGTGGACCCCACGGACACGAGGGAATGCATTTTGTGTGATGGTGCTTGGTCTCGGAGGATGAGGAGGACCCCACAGACTCCAGGGAATGCTTTTTGTGTGCTGGTGCCTGGTCTTGGATGGTGGGGTTGGTCCCACAGACACCAGGGAATGTGTTTTGTGTGAATGTGCTGGAATTTGGAGGTGGGGAGGGACCAGAGAATGCATTTTGTGTGATGGTGCTGGGTCTCAGAAGGCTGGGGGAACAGGGAATGCTTTTTTGTGTGATTGTGTGGGGTCTTGGAGGGTGGGTTGGACACCATGGACATCAGTGAATGCATTTTGTGTGATAGTGCTATGTCTTGGTGGGTAGGGTGGACCCCACAGACTTCAATGAATGCATTTTGTGTGATGGTGCTGAATCTAGGAGAGTGGGGTAGATCACACAGAGTCCAGAAAATGCTTTTTGTGTGATGCTTCCAGGTCTCGGAGTGTGGGGTGTGTGGTGAGCTGTCCGGCTGCTAGCCCTTAGTTGTAAAAATAAGTCTGTTGTATATATTTTGCTTTATGTAATTATGTGTATATGTACATGCCCCAGAAATGTCAGTGTTAATTCAAGGCACCAACAGAAAAAGACTGGATTTTTTTTTTTAAAGGGTCTGTCCCTCTTTTAACCTGCAGGCTGGCCTTGCTTTCCAGGAATCTGACAAGTTCTTGTCAAAAAGCTTGTGGATAACTTGATCAAAGAGTATTCCTCTATGTTAACTACCCAACTGAAACAGGGGTAATATAATCAGTTCTTACAATCATAAACCTTACAGGATCTTCCTTTTAACTGATTAAATTAAGCCAGTTCAAAAGTCCTGGATTTTTTAACCAGAAATTGAACAGCAGATGACCATTCTAACAGGACAGTGTTAAGTTTATCTTACCAGTAACGACTGCCTACAGGGGACTTCAAAGGCTTAGACTTTAAATGTTAGGATTTGATTTTTGAAAACAGCGGGACAGTGACATCTATTTGCCAAACAGAGTAGTTGCTCTGAACTGGGAATTGATGACACTGCAAGCTTACAGACTAGGATGACCATCCCTATAAAAAGCCCAGCTCAGGGCATTTGACACACATTTTCATCTGGACACTCTGCTTGACACATACCAGAATCCAAACTGCTGAGACCCAATGTGGCTACCAAGGACTAAAGTACACTGAAAACCTTCATCCACTGTTTCTGGACTTCAATTTACTGCAAATATAAGGTAGACTTTCATCTAACAGTTTTGTGTGTTTCTCTGTACATTTTTCCCATTGTGTTTATGCATAGTGTAACCCAAAATGGAATATTTTCTTTTTAGTTGTAACTGTATTTATTTAATTTTTTTTGTATAATACTTTTTTTAATTTTGTATTTTAGGCATAAAAAAACAGAAATACAAACACATTTGTGTAAGACTTATTACATACACCCATGACATATATAACTTTAAATTAACATGTCAGCTGAAGTGTCCAGTCCATATGATTCAGTCTTTTTTGCTGGTCATTAGATCCAGGGTCTGAACAGCTCTCCTACAGTATTAATCATTCATTTGAAATAGAAGTGGATTCCTACTTAATACTATAATATTTAACTCTCTAAAGTTTGAGACAGAAAAGTAAACTAAAAGATCAAAACATGAACAGTGCAGCTCAATTCATATTTGTAGTATAGCCAAAAAAGAAAATAGCTAATAGTTAATACATATCCTCATGATTGAAAACTCTACTTTTTTTTTAAAACTGTAAAACCTAGCGTGGTGGGAGGTTAATCTCCTGGAATTCAGATACTCATACTACTCACCCAAATCCTTCCATAAAAATTAATATTTCTGCTGGCGAGAGTGCTGCAATAGGCTGTGCCCATATACTGGAGAACAGATCCAACTTCCCCTTCAGTGCAAATGTTAACCGTTCCATTGCTAGTGTGGCTAGCCAAAGATTTCTCCACATATGGGTTGTTGGTACTGTGCATGAGACCCAAGTGTTTAATAAAATTTGTCAGGCTAAAATGAGCAGCACCCTCACCCACCTGGATTGTAGGGACCAATCCCCCTTCCCATCCCTTTCAAGACCAAATAAAAACATGATCGGGGACATCTCAAGTTGAGGGCCCTCATTATGCTACTTTCCCTCCTTATCTGTTCCCAATAGCTTTGGATTACCTTACATTCCCAAAAATAATGTAGATATGTACCCCTTTCAGTCAGACACCTACCACACATAGGTGAAATCTCCGGGTGATATGTGTTGACCCTTACAGGAGGGTAAAAGAGGTAATGGAGGAACTTAAACTGCACCGCTTTAAGTTTATTGCAAACTAAAAGGCCCACATGGGAGCATACTGCCTGCTCCCACATTTCATCATTGAAAGCACAATTGAGGTCCCTCTCCTACCTACTCCTGCTAGCTTGAGCCGGTTTTCCAAAGTGTTCCCTATCCAATTTTGCAACTCTCCCAACTAGACCCTTTTCATTAACACCATCTCTTCTGATTTCTCTTTCCATCTGTACTATCATTTCCCCCCTCGATGTCTATGCCATTACTTTTTCTCCATAGTGCCTGACTTGAAGGTATCAATACCTATATGAATTTGATATATGAAGTCTGTTCTTAATGGTCTCAAATGGGTGTGCACCATCTTTCCCCCATAAATCACCTAAACATTTAATCCCTTTAGTTTCCCAGGTAGCAAAACCTCCATCTTCCCAACCTGGGAGAATTTCTGGCTTTCTTGCTATGGGTACCAACAGGGTATTGTTTCCCAGTGCATACCCTCTTTTTTTTGAAGCTCTTCCAGGCTTCCAGGACTGCTTCTACCATCAGATTGGGACAAGCCAGCCTGGCATAGGCTCCATCACCCCCGGGTGATAAATACGCTGTGAGGTGACCTGGATAGCCCTCTTTCTCTAAGTCTAACCAGGCCGCTGCTTCCCCCATGACACCCAATTATATGCATCTAAATTGTACCACTAAAAAATACCCCATATGTCTGGAAATTCCATGCCACCCTAAGATTTCAAAGCCTTAAGTCTAGACAATGCCATTCTTGGTTTTCCCCCTTTCCATTAAAGTTAGTGAAGCGCCTATCCAGGTTTTTCAAATATTTTTTGAGGGGCTAGATGGTATCATGTGCAATGTATATAGTAACCTGGGAAGTATATTCATTTTTATGATGTTGATACTCCCAAGCCATGATAAGGGGAGGCCATTCCATCTGGCCATATCTTCTTGCACACATTTTATAATTGGGGAGTAGTTTAACCAATGTAACTCTTTTAGATTTCTGCCCACATTCACTCCTAAATAAGTAAGATTTTGGCCCACAGCCCTTAGACCCCAGGTGGCCTTCCCTCGGTAATTAGTCTCTTTATCCAGATACATCATCTCAGATTTGCTTAAACTGAGTTCATAGCCAGAGAATGTGGCAAACTCCTGTACCACGTCCAACAGGGCTGGCACAGAAACTTCCGGGTTACTTAAATAGAACATAAGATCATCAGCGTATAACTATACATGATGCTGGCATCATTTCACAAACCCTATACCATGAATTATCCCACTCTCCCTTACCTTGCATGCTAGCGGTTCAATTGCCATAGCAAACAACAAGGGGGAGAGGGGACAGCCCTGCCTCATGCCCTTACATAGCTGAAACTGGTACAATAATTTTACTATTCTGATGAAAACCATTCCCAACCCAAATCTTATCATGACCTCAAAGAGGTATGGCCATTTGATTCTGTTGAACGCCTTTTCAGCATCCATTGATAGCACACATGTCTTCCCCGGATTCTTTGTCCCCCACCACACCACATTAAGGAGTCTTCTTATAATGTGGTACAACATCCTTCCCTGGATAAACCTTGTTAGATCTGGATGGATAATTAAGGGTAGTAGGTTTTCCAAATGCAAGGCCAGTACCTTAGCTATGATTTTACAATCATAGTTGAGTAGGGAAATGGGTCAAAATGATGCACACTCTGTGCTGTCTTTATCTGGTTTCAATAATAAATGAATATTAACTAGGGAGCACAAGGCAGGCAACTCCCCCCCCCCCCACCTCTTTAATAAAACCACACATTGGACCTGCTAGCACATCCTTTAGAACCTTATAATATTCCACCCCAAACCCATCCAGACCCCCTGCCTTTCCTGATTTTAACCCAGAAATTGCTTGTTTAATCTCCGCTTCAGAGATCTCTGCACCCAAGATGGCAGCCTGGTCTTCTGACAGCTTTGGTAGTGTAATATTATCTAGGAATAATTTTGCCTTTTCCTCGCTACCTTCTCTATATAGATTTGAGTAAAAGTTTCTGAAGGTCTCTCGAATGCCATCTTCCTGTGTTATAACTTTATTACCTTTACCCTCAATTGTGACAATTCTGCCAGAGACTTTCCCGCTCTTCATCAACCTGACAAGCAGTGGGCCTGGCTTATTACCCCATTCATAAATACTTTGTCTTGCAAACAACAGATTCTTTTGTGCCAAACCGGTAAGAGTCTCATTCAGGGCTTCCCTGGCTACTCTCAGTTGTTGCCTATCTTCTGCCTTATTATTGTATAGGACTTTAGTTTCTAAATCTTTAATTACTTCCTCTAATTCACAAATTTTCTGTCTTTCTTTTTCCACCTTTGCTGTGCAGCTAATTGTGGCTCCCCTTATGACAGCCTTACTGCCTCACAGACTAGCCCTTTAGAAGAGACTGAATCTTTATAATTGGCCCAATATTCTTCCCACGTAGGTTTTAGAAAATCCCTGAACTCCTCCTTACACAGCAAGTAAGTTGGGAACTTCCATTGGCCTGGCCTACCTCCCTTAATATCCCCAATCAAATTTCAACTGCACCATAGCATGGTCCAATATCATTATTGGGCTTTGTGTGACCTCCTTGACCTTTGCAAATAGGTCTTTGGCAATAAAGATGTGATCTAGTCTCAACCTCGAGTCATGGGGTGTCGAATAAAAAGTAAATTTTTTGAGTCCTGGGTTTAATGTGCGCCAACTGTCAACCAACTAGAGCTCTTGAAGGCCCAGGGCCCACATTTTAGTAGTCCAAGTTTGTCTCTTGCCCACTCCCTTATGATCCAGAGCTCAACCCATAAAGCAATTGAAATCGCCCCCCAAAATAAGCCCTGGGAACTGCTCCCTATGCATCACATCCAGTACAGTCTGAAAGAAACTGGGGTCATAAATCACTGGAGCATATATATTGCCAAATGTGACCTCACATCCCCGCAATCTACCCTTAACAAACACGTATTGACCCTCCTTATTATCCTTAACCACTTGTAAGACCTCTAAGGGAAAGTTTTTGTTCACTACAATTGCAACTCCTCTCTTATGCGAGGAGTAGGACGCTGCATGGCATGTTCCCACCCAGTCCCCCGCTAATTTCCTATGTTCTTTAGGCAACAAGTGTGTTTCTTGAAGCATGGCCACTTGAGTTTTCCTTCATTTAAGTGTAGCTAAGATTCTGTCTCTTTTGATTAGGGTGTTAATTCCTTTAACATTGCATGAGACTATGACATATTCCTGTCCAGTCGCCATCATTTTATACAGGTATAATCCAAAACCCACACATGTATTACTCCTCGTTCCCCACTCATCAGCTGTACCATGAAAAGGCTGCATTTAACATTAACATTAACAGCAAAACTATGGAACAATAAATCTCTTAAACATTGCTAACTACTAACCCCATGTCTCCCAACCCTCCCCCAGTACCCCCAACTGCAAACAAGTTGTAATTTGAAAAATTTGATATCCATTATCTGTAGAACAGCCCCTCAGCTGATATGTTCTGTGTCCCAACTCTTCCTCACATGCAAAACTCCCTCCCCACCCCGCACTCAGTATAAATCCATTGTGTTAGCTGAAGTGCCCTTTAAGGTAATAGTGTACATTGGGAACTGGCATGTGCATAATTATATTCCCTACATAACTTTATTTTATTTATTTCATTTTTTTATTTTAGTCTTTGGTAACTGGGAAAGGCCCACTAGGCACAAGAGCCTGTTTTCAGGGGTGACCTGGGAGCACTGGGCGGTTAAGTGACTTGCTCAGAGTCACACAGTATGCAAGTGGAGGTTGTGAGAATCAAACTGAGGTCTAGTCTGCTGGATGTATCAAGCTTGTTCACACCTCATTCCTCTAACCTCTAGGCTATACTGCCAGCCTAGCCTTAGCACCACTACACCCTGCGGTAGGCCATCCGCTTGGTCCTGTAGCTCCGTGTAGACAGATCTTGGCCTCCCCCACTTTAAGGCATTGCATGGTGCAACATACATTTCTGCCATGGAACAATGAATAACTTTATTTTAACCCCCCTGTGCAGGACTTTATTCAGTGGAAAGACTGTCTGTTTCTGCAATTATAGCACTTCTCACAACTGAGGCACTGCTAGTGCTCCGACTAATCAGACCGTCCGTCCTCCTTCCCCAGACCCTGCAATTTGTGAAATGAAATGCTCAAGAAAACCAAATTGTACCATATGCCATGTGAGTTGGAGGAGAAAGCTCCAGTTTCTAGTACCCCCCCCCCCACACGGAGCTACTGGCAGCAGGACCTTGTTAGATTCAGCAGGACAGAGAGAGAAAAAAAACACTCCATTACCCACTGCTATTCTCACTTGCCATTTTCTTTTTGTCCCAGTCCTGAATAAATGATTTCTACTTGTGTGGTTCCCAAAATGAGTAGGACGCTCCCTCCATATGAACTCGTACCACCACCGGGTAGGCAAGAAAGAATTCAATCTTCCACTCCCGTAGCATGTTCATTGTTTCATTGAAGGCCTGGCACTTCTTCTGCACATGGGGCGATAAGTCCTGATGTAGGGTCAGTCTGCAGCCCTTGTAAACTAGCTCTTTCTTCGCCCTGTATGCCATCATTATCTCCTGACGGTCCTGGAAATTGTGCATGCAGAAAATGTTATGTCTGGGAGGTTGATTGTCCAGGGTCAAGGAGCCAATGATCTGTGAGCTCTCTCCAACTTAGTATGCTCCCTCTTCATATGCATCCCCAGGAGCATTGGCAGAATTTTAGAGCAAAAATCAAGAACGCTGTTTCCTTCTTTACCTTCTGCAAGTCCCCGTAGTCGCAGGTTACTCCTCCTGTTATAGCTTTCTTGGTAGTCCACTGATTCCCATAACTGTTCCAGTTCTCTCTCCAGGGCTAGGACTCTGTCTGGGATTTTATGTGTGTGTCTTCCAAATGTGAAACTCTCTGCACCATCTCTATAAGTTGTTTTGAATTTTCACCAACTTCTGAGGCAATCAAAGCAATTCTAGTTTTGAAGGCATCCAACCATGGTCCCAAGCCCTGCAAGACCTGGTCTCCCACTGCCTGACTTAGCACTGCAATTTTGGCTGCAGACAGCGAGATAGGCCCCAAAGCATCATTTGGCATGTCTCCCAGGCCCGTTTTTTTATTCACATTCTTAGAGGCATTTCTCATCGATTTACCAGGAACTAAGTTCTCCTCCAAAATCTTGGTAGTTTCTTCTTTCCTCTGCAATTTGGATAACAAATTTCTTCAGCTAAATACCAATTTAAGTGTTATAGATGTGGAGGTGTGGAGATTTGTGTCTTTCCTATTCGTAGCTCATTAGCACCCCCTTATTTAAGTATTTTAGTAAAACATTTGTTTTCCTAAAGAAATTCTGCCTGTGTGAGATTTCTGTATTTGTGTGTGACTGTAGAAGATTTATTAATGAACTGTGAAAACTGTTATTGCCAAAGGGGTCTCACCAATAGCAATCAAACTGAAAAATAGTCTGTAAGGGATCTGGAAGGACAGGGAGAATACCAAATTCTCAGGGATGAGTCTGCACAGATTTTGAACTAGGCTGTTGCATGTCCTGTAGGAAGAAGGTCAAATCAGGCTTACACTGCTACCCCGAAGACAGTGTGGTGCCTGTGTCTTCCTTCTCTGTGTAATAGCCAGGGAAAGGGTTCATATTTGGCCACAAGGCTCAAGACTAGTATTGTGCCCTGATCCAGAGCTAGAGGGGACGACCTCAATCTTCATGGCAGAGGTGCAGTCATGACCTCGGTTAGCATTCAAAAAGGACAAGGAGGGTATCCCTGTTCTCCCCATCACATATTGCACTTAAGGGTGGGCACTGTAAGTTTAGTGGACCTGCAACCAGGAGTGGCTTCATGACAGGGTGAACCCCACTAACACCAGGGAATGCATACTGTGTGATGGTACAATGTCTCTGAGGGTCAGGTGGACCCCATGGAAAACCAGGGAATGCATTTTGTGTGATGGTGTTGGGTCTTGGGGAGGGGACCAGGGAGTTGTTTTTGTTTGATGGTGCCTGGTCTTGGAGGGTGGGGTGAACACCATGGACACCAGGGAATGCTTATTGTGTGTTGGTGCTGGGTCTTAGATGGGGGGGTACTAGGGAATGTTTTTTGTGTGATGGTGCCAGGTGTTGGAGAGTGGGATGGACCCCACGGACAACAAGGAATGTGTTTTGTGTGATGGTGCTGGGTCTCAGAGGGTGGGGTTGACCCTATGGACACCAGGGAATGCTTTTTTGTGTGATAGTGCTGGGTCTCAGAAGGAGGAGCTCAGGGAATGCTTTTGGTGTGATGGTGCCAGGTTTTGGAGGGTAGGGTGGACCCCACAGACAACAGGGAATGCATTTTGTGTGAAGGTGTTGGGTCTCAGAGGGGGGAAGAACCAGAGAATGCTTTTTGTGCGATGGTGCAAGGTCTCAGAGGGTGGGGTGGACCCCACGGACACCATGGAAAGTGTTTTGTGTGGTGGTGGTGCTTTGTCCTGGAAAGGGAGGACCAGGAAATGCTTTTTTATATGATGGTGCAAGGTCTGGAGGGAGGTGTGGACCCCACAGACACCAGTGAATGCATTTTGTGTAAAGGTGCTTGGTTTCTGAGGGTGAGGTGGAGTCCATGAATTCCAGGGGATGCTTTATGTGTTCTGGTGCCGGATCTCAGAGGGTGGGGTGGACCCCATGTACACAAGAGAATGAATTTTGTGTGTAGCTGCTGGGATATGGAGGTGGGGAGGGACCAGGGAATGTTTTTTGTGTGATGGTGCCAGGTCATGGAGGGTGGGGTGGACCCCACAGACACAAGACAGTGCATTTTGTGTGATGGTGCTGTGTCTCGGAGGGTGCAGTGGACCCCATGGACTCCAGGGAATGCATTTTGTGTAATGGTGCTGTGTCTTGGATGGTAGGGTGGACCACATGGAGTCCAGGGAATGCTTTTTGTGTGATGGTGCTGGCTCTCGGAGGGTGGGGTGGACCTCATTGACACCATGGAATGCATTTTGTGTGAAGGTGTTGAGTCTCAGAGGGGGGAGGGAGCAGGTAATGTTTCTTGTGTGATGATGACAGGTCTCAGAGGGTGGGGTGGACTCCACAGACACCAGGCAATCTGTTTTCTGTGGTGGTGCTGGGTCTCAGAAAGAGGGACTAGGCTGTGCCCCTGAACCACCCATGTTGGGGTCTATGCCCCCCACACCCTCCAGTCTCTATAGATACAACTCTGAGTTAGAGTTGTCTGGGGGGGGGAGAGATCACGTGATGAGCTGAATCTGTACAGATGTCTCCTGTGCTGCTCCGAGGCCCCACAACAAATAATAGGCAATTAAACCTCCGAGACTGGTCTAATTCGATTAAGAGCATTCTGAAAAAGCTTGATAAGTGCTGTGGGTGTGTGTTTTGAGGATATCGCTGAAAGTTTGAGAAAAAGGGAAGGGAGGCGACTGCATGAACAGCGAGTGTTTGGCTGTAAAACTAGGCCGCACCACGACACTGAGATGGAAGCTGAACCCCAGCTACTAAGAGACCGAAGCCTCATTCACCCACCCCAAATGAACAGGAGGATGAGCCAGGAAAGGAAGGGGGTTCAAGCTCGACTACCGATGATATACAGGAAATTAAAGCAATGCTGCAAGGGTTGGTGATTGATTTTGTAGCAGTAAAACCGGCGTTACATTCACTTGCACAGAGAATGGGGGATGCAGAGGCCCAGATTTCCTCGCAGGAGAGGAAGGTATCCGTGATGGAGCAGGAGCTGGTGATGGTCAGAAAACAGGTTAAGAAATTAGAAGAGAGGATGGAGGACCAAGAATCGAGAAGTCAGCGAAACAACTTGATAATAGCAGGGCTACCAGAGAGGGCTGAAGGGCCAGACTGTGTTTCCTTCATGCAGGACTTGTTGTTTAAGCTAGTGGGTCCTACTCCATTTGGGGAAGCATCCAACCTGGAGAGAGCCCATAGGGCACTAAGGGAGATGCCACCACCGGAGACAAGACCTCGGGTGATAATTATGCACTTTCTCAACTATAAAAAAAGTCCCATGTGCTATTCGTCGCTAGACAGAAGAAGTCACTGCAATGGAATGGTGCCTCTCTGTGGTTGTTTCAGGATCAAACACCCGCGGTTAGTGAGAAGCAGAAGGAATACATGGAAATCAAGAAGAAGCTATATCTAGCAGGAATCAGGTTCCACCTACAGTACCCTGCAACACTGGTGGTACGACTTCAAGCTGGGGAGAAGAGGTTTCTTACAGCAAAAGACGCTTTAGAGGGTTGCGGTCTGAGCTCCCCAAGTTATTCAAGTCGCCGACCTGAGCTTGTTCTGAGAAGGAGAGGGTTGTGTTAACCTGAAAGGCTGGAACTTAGGAGAATCAAAAGACTTTAAAAGTTCATATTGTTATCTGGTTTAATCGTTCAATGTTATATATGTTGGATTTAAGGGGTTTTCCAAGGTTATGGGGTATAGAGGATGGGGAAACCAGGATTTCAACCCACTGCTATTAGGGATGAATATGGCAAATGCCAAGCAATTATCTGGGGAGATGGGGTAAGGAAATGGGGCACTGGAGGTGGAAGGGATTCGTGGGGACAAACATAGCTTGGCCCTTAAAGGGGACCCTCCCCATGGAGGTCAAGATAGGAATGTAAGTGGAAAGGGAGCAATGGTAGACAGCACAGGTAATCGGGGGGGGTGAGGCTGTAGTGGGATGACAGATGAGCATATGGCTGTGAGGTGGCAGGCTACAGGGGTTTAGTAAATTTATTAGTGTTGGGAAGAGGCGGGTTGGAATGGGATTCACTGCTTGAGCACGGACATAGGCGGTAGCCATTTTTGCAGCCGGGGGGCCCCAGCGGGTGAAGAGCTTAAGAGCCCTTTTATCTGTGATGTCCTGGCATAAATGCAGTCTCCTTGAGATTGGGGTGCCCCGAGGGAGTTGCAATATGGGGACGGTGGAAGGTATATTAATTTATATGGGGCAGGCAGTTAGCATTAGCGCTGCCAGAGGGCACTATTTCCAATTTGTGCTGACTGGTACTGTGAATTTATGTGTGGTGAGGTACACGATATCACCCTGCAAATTATTGGGACAGAGCTATGGGGGGTAGATACTTAGAGGGAATAAGGCTCAAAGTTCTCTGGTAGCGCCGGGAAATCATGAGGGATCTACCTGGGATGTAAGAGACAGCGATGAGACTGTCGCTCAGGTCTGATATTCTCTCAATAAGTGGGAGCTTGGAGGAGGTTAACCAATGTTATTTACATGGAAATTAAGGGCAGTTCCTGACCCATGTTGGAAAGCTATAGTATAGGGGAGGTGAGCCCTGGGAAAGGAAGGTAAAATGATATAGGGAGAAAGAAGGTTCTTATGCATCAGTTTCTTTCAGGGTTACGGGCTAGGTCCTGGAGTCACTTTGCTAGGGGTTGGGGCTAGGGGAGTAGTACAGGAATGGGTTCATCCATGACTGATGTTTGGTAGGTGGACAATCTAAGGATTGGGGCTGGGGGGGGGGAGGGCTATTGGGAGCTGGAATGAGAGAGTCCAATTTAGAGAATAGCAAGGATGCAGACCTTGAAAGAGTGTTTTGGGCCTATTTAAAATAATTTTGCTGTTTACCAATGTTATGTGTTAAAATAATTTCCTGGAATGTTAAGGGACTCAGGGGTAGACGCAAAAGAATGGTAATTTTGCGACATATTGAGCAAATGGGGGCTCACATTGCTGCTTTACAGGAGACACACTTACTGACAGAGGAACTGAGTGGTCTCAGGAGGCTGTGGGTGGGACAAGTCTTTGGCGGGGTAGGTAGGGATAGAGCTTCAGGGGGCATGGTGATCCTAATAAGGAAAACCTGCCCATATGAGGTGGTGCAAGTGTTTGCAAGGGAGGACAGCAGAGGGATTTATCTATCGGGTACATTGTCTGGTAAAGCAATTTCAGTTGCTTCTATATATGGACCGACTCCCTCTGACCCTGACTTCTTTGCCTCAGTAGAAAGAGATATAGCTGTTTTTTCATCACACTCTCTTATTTTGGCAGGCGATTGGAACACCTATCTTAATAACCAGGAGGACAGGATACCACCATCCAAGAGGCCCTTGACTAAGGCTCAGATTGCCCTGAGAAGATTACTGGAGGTTTCAGTGCTGGTCGACCCAACTAGGACCCACTCGAGAGGGGGTAGTAATATGACATTCTACTCTGCGGCCCATAAGAGCCAATCTCGAATTGACTTTTTCCTGGTAAACAGGGAGGCACTCAGGGAGGTTATGGAAGTGACAACACAGGGTAGAACCTTCTCGGACCATTCCCCTATTCAGTTGTCGTGGGAACCAAAACCTACACCTCCCCGACCGTACCGATGGAGGCTGAATGATTCCTTATTGATAGAACCCACAATGCGGGACAGGTTGGAGGAGGCACTACATGAGATCATAAGGCTACAAATACCTACGTTGCAAAATAAAAAGCTGGCCTGGCCAACTCGTAAGGTGCTATATGGGGGGGTAGTCCAGGGTATTGCAGTGCAAAGAAATAGGTGGAGAAGGGCTAAAGAGGAATTCATTTGGGGGGCAATCAACTCGCTGATGCCACTGGAAGGGTCCTCCGGGGAAATTGATGCTGAACTTAAAAGCTTGAGAGGGGAACTGGCAGATATTGTTTATGGAAAAGTAGAATTTTGGTTGGAAAAGATTAACTCTAAATTCTTGCTGCAGGGAGATGTCCCTGGGTGTCTTCTGGCAGCAAGAGTCAAGGAGTGGGAAGCAAGTAGAATGGTTACATCTATTCAGTATGAAGGGGAGCTTTTAACAGATCCCCAGGAGATGGCGGATGCTTTTGCATCATATTTCAAAGAAATATACCAGGCTAGAGGTCTGGCTGAGGATAAGGAAATCAAGAATTTCTTAGAGGGAATTCCCTTACCAGTCCTGGATCCAATACAGGCTAGGGAGTTAGAAGCTCCAGTAAGAGCATCTGAGATTATTGGAGTGGTGCAATCTCTTCCCGCAGGTAAATCACCGGGGCCTGATGGCCTTACTGCCAAATTCTATCAGGCACATACCCAAACTATACTTCCTATGCTCCAGGAATTTTTTAGTACTATAATGCGGGAAGGGGTTCCTTATCCGCCATTGTATCAGGCATATATTACACTAATTCCTAAACCAGACAAGCCCAGGGATGTACCAGGCAGTTACAGGCCTATAGCTTTAATGAATCAAGACAAGATTCTTACAAGAATCTTGGCAAATAGAATTTTGCGTATTGCTCCCAGTTTAGTTAGTCAGGAACAAGTGGGATTTATGCCGGGGAGGGGGGCACATGATGCTCTTAGGAAATTAGACCATATACTAAATTATGTGCCCGATTGTTAATTACCTCTAGCTTTGATATCTTTAGATGCGGAAAAGGCTTTTGATTGGGTCTCCCATACTTTCCTCTTTGTTACAATGGAAAAGATGGAATTCCCGGAGGGTCTTCTCAGGGGTATTAAGAATTTATATGCTGCACCAACAGCCAGGGTATTATGCAATGGCTATGTCTCGTGGAAATTTCAGTTGCAGAATGGGACTCGTCAAGGATGCCCTCTTTCACCGCTATTATTCAACATTTACTTAGAACCCCTCCTTAGAGCTATTAATAGGAATCTATATATCAAGGGGATTAAGATAGTGGGAGTGGAGCTAAAATTTTCAGTCTTTGCAGACAACATACTTCTCCACCTACAAGATCCAGCATCTAGCTTCGAGAGAACAAGAGAATTAATAGGACGATTCTCTAAGGTTTCTAATTATAAGCTGAATTTGATGAAGACACAAATCCTCCCTCTGACACCATATGTTTACAGGGCAGATTTTGCACCACTCCAATTACAATGGATGACGGATAAAATTAAGTATTTAGGTATTTGGATTACAGCAAATCTGGAGCTGGGGGAGGAAACAAACATGGGGGGCATTATATCAGCGGTCAAAGGGGATATATTAAGATGGAATAAGCTACCCTTGAATTTTATGGCACGATTGGGCCTTATCAAGATGAACGTATTACCTAGACTGCTATACCCGGTTTATTTAACCCCATATAGTATTCCTAATAAATGATTTAGTATAAGTAGGAAGCTAATCTCAGAATTTTTATGGAATGCAAAACTACCTAGGACAAAACAAAATGTTTTGCGTTTACCGCATACAGAGGGAGGGATCAAGCTGCCTGATCTTCATATTTATTATGTGGCGGGTCAGCTGGGCCTTATGGCTCGATGGGTGGAAAATGTTGATGGAGAGAGTTATTTCCCAACCTGGCTGCAAATAGAGAAGCAAATGTATAAAGATTCTTGCCTCACTCTGGAATCATTGTTGTATGCCAGACTGGGAAAAAGGTTTTTCACAACAGGGTATGGGAACCTAATTGTGAAAACCGCTGAAGCCTGGTGGTCATTTCTTACTCCAGTACAGAGACAGAATCAAATGAAGGCTAGAGACCAGCCTGTACTGGGTAACCCTAACTTGGTAATTGGGGGTCGGGTAGTTAATTCGCAGTGGGCTAACCAGATAATGGGTTTGAAGCTTAGGGATGTTACTCAGGGTAATAGTGTGGCCCTCCCGCCACAATGTGATGGAATGTCCTTTTGTCAAAGGTTACAATTTAAACGAATGTTGGAAGGGGTGATGAAGGGATCGGGGGGTTCTACGGACAACTCCTTCTCGTGGGAGAGATTAAAGGAAGTTGATCCGAGATCTAATTCCCTTTCACAAATATATAAAGTCCTCCTGGATTTTCTTAGCCCAAGCTCTCCAATAAGAATTTCATATTGGGACAAAGCGATGGCCCCTAGGAACCTTGCTTGGGATAATATCTGGCAAAACAGCAAGTATATTGTGATACCAAAGTATAAGAGTATGCATTTTTTCATTGTCTCTAATATTTATTTAACCCCTGTGAAACTATATGATAGAAGCTTGAGACAGACAGACCTGTGTTTTAGATGTGAGAGGGGAATAGGCGATCTCCTGCATGTAATGTGGGGATGCAGTAAAATTTTACCTCTTTGGGGTAAAATTAAATGGCACATGGATGCAATGCTGGATTATTCGGAATTTATAATACCAGAGATATATGTTTTGGGTGACTTTTCTCAAATCCCGGGGTTGTACCTAAATACCACCTCTCTTTGATGGCGGCAGTAGTTAAAGCTTTTTTAGTAAAACATTGGAATGATGATCATGTTTATGCTTATGATCAGTGGGTGAGAGATTTAATGGGGGCTCTGGAGAGGATAAAGAGGTATCTATATTCTGAGGGGAGAAAGGAGATATATGCTAAAAGATGGGCGGCATTAGATGCGATTTATTTGCAGCAGGGCACAAATGCTCAAACACAGGCCTGTCTGTCAGATTGTGATTAACAAATGGAAATTATTTTTGAAATTTAATATATTTTATTCAATTATCAAAAAGTTTCCACAATACAGATAATGCATTGAACAATACAACAAATATAACATTAGTACTAATACCTATACATTGCAGTAACTACCTGACCCCTACCATACCCCCTTCCCCCTTCCCCTCTCCCTCCCCCCATTATCCTATCCTCCCTACCCCCTCTTCCCAAAGCCAGTCCCCTAACTATGATCTTGCAGGCCACATCCATAACCCTATCAGGAAAGCAACTAAAAGAGAAGCAATACCACTTCCCCAAGCAAAATAAGGGAGTAAGGGGGAAAAAAAGAAAAAATTGTACCAAGGGAATCTTATTCATCTCCTTCTATAATAAACTGCACCCATACCTCACTTAAAAAGGAGAAACATGCATCAGCTTAGTGTGACGAAACAATTGTCCATAAATCATGAAACGTCTCCCATACAGCATTGAATTTGTGCAAAGCATTTCTATAATTTGCTATAGTTTTCTCTATTCTTAAGTTATACAGTAGCCCAGCTAGCCATTCTTGATAAGTAATAACAGTCTGATCTTTCCAATGCTTTAATACTAAGGCCTTAACCGTGAGTGATATTAAATTAATATAATATCTCCTTTCCCTCACTGTAACTGTTGCATAATCCCCCAATAAACAAATCTGCAGAGTGACTAAATCATGTATCCCTAACAGAGGAGCAGCTTTAGTTCTAATCTCAGACCATAGGGGGGCCACCAGAGGGCATTCCCAAAAAATATGAAGCAGGGAGCCTTGCATTTGACCACATCTAAAACAGTCATCTTTTGATAGTTTCCCCATTTTAGATAACTTAACAGGGGTCAAATGCATAGTATGGAGAATATAAAATTGTATCTACCTGAGTCTGTCATTAGCACTATATGAATATATACCATTCCATATGCTCTCCCAATTAAAACGATTATCAGGGAATGTATCCGACCAGTATTGAGGATGCACAACTTTATTTCGGAATAGTCTCTCCTGCAAGGCAGCCACAAGACCGGAAACCGCATGTGGTCTCCAAGCAAGGGACTGAAATAATAAAAAGACCTCCCCTACTTTGTTATCCCAACGGTTGACCCCAAACCAGGCAATGATCAGGTGCCTTATTTGGTATATATAAAAGGCCCATTTGGATGAAAGGTGGAAATTCTCTAATATTTCTTGCAATGACTTCAACTTCCCTGAGTCACTTAAATCACTAACCTTCATATTAGGAGGCAACCCCCACTTATGTGCTGTGAGGATCTCTCCCCCCCAACCTTAAAATTAGGATTGCTGAACAATGGTTGTGAAACATCTCTGGTATGTTTAATCCCCAAAGACCTACACATTTGGTTATGCACCTTAATCAACGTGAGAAGGACCATAGACTTTATCTGTTTAGAGACTGTCTTAGGAAGTACATACCATAAACTCTCAGGTGCCAATTTAGCGTTTTTGATCATATTTCTTTCTATTTGCAACCATATAGGAATATATTTGGCGTCAGAATCGACAGGATTATTTGTCCACCTCATATATTTAGCCATATGGCTCGCCAGATAATAGTAGTAAAAGTTGGGGAGCTTCAGGCCTCCCGTCTTTTAGAGCACTCAAATGTTTATAAGGTTTTCATGGGGGTTTGTTTTGCCACAGAAATTTTGTAATCATACTTTGAAGTTTCCTAAACCATGAAGAAGGAAAATATATCTTCAACAAACTCAAAGGGTAAAAGACTCTGGGTAACACTTTCATTTTAATAACGTTAACTCTCCCTTGAAGGGATATGTATAAGGGAGATCATCTAATTAAGTCCTGCTGGATAGTGCATAGGAGATTATCTAAAGTATACTTCTTCAAAAGAGACACTGACTGCGCTAAATAATACCCAGATATTTAAGCCTGCTCATCCAGGTCATTCGGAACCCACTTATGTCGCCTTTTTGAACATATATATTAAGCGGCATAATTTCAGTCTTACTAATGTTCAACTTATAATTGGAGAACCTACTAAATTCTTCAATTATATCTAGCATTTTAGGGATAACCTTGGTTGGATCTGATACATGAAGTAAAAGATCTTCCTCGTAAGCTGACAACTTCAATTCAACTGGGCCAATTGGGATTCCTACTATATCTGGCGACAGTTTCAACCTGCGGATCAAGGGCTCTAGATATAGATTAAACAACAAAGGTGAAAGTGAACACCCTTGCTGCGTACCTGAAAGTAATGGAAAGCTGTTGGAAAGAATGCCGTTGCAATAAATTCTGGCCCTAGGATTAGAGTATAAATGTTTAATCCACCCAATAAAGTCAGGAGGGAAGCCAAAATGGTCCATAGTATTAAACAAAAAGTTCCAATTTACCCTATCAAAAGCCTTCTCCGCATCCAGGGAGACGAGCACCATCGGGCAGTGCGCCTCCCTAGATACAGAGAAGATGTGGACTAATTTCCGAAAATTATCCAAGGGATTTCTACCACAGATAAATTCTATTTGTTCAGGACTAATTAAGGTACCACAAACCCTAGTAACTCTAGATGCCAAGATTTTAGCTAAAATCTTAACATCATAATTCATTAAGGAAATCGGCCTATAATTAGATACTTTGTCTTTAAGTTTCCCCAGTTTAGGCAAGACAATAATAGTTGCTTCTAGTAACGTCGTATCAGCAATGCCATGGGCACAGATGTAACCATTTAGCTCCTGAAGAATAGGAGTAAGCTCCTTCTCAAATGTTCGATAGAAATTTGGAGGGAATCCATCTGGCCCCGGCGCTTTGTTAGGCGATAGAGATTAAATAGCCCCTATTATTTCAGTCGCTGATATAGGGGAAGTCAGCTGGACCCTTTGATCTTGAGTAAGGGTAGGAAGGGGAGATTTAGACAAATATTGTTGAATCTCTATAGATGTAGTACTATTATCTGGAGGACCATATAGCTTTTTATAAAACTTTTTAAACTCATCTACTATAGCTTTAGGTGTAACTACTGTATTCCTCCCCCGTCCATCGTAGTTAAACACGTGACCAACCTGGACTCCTCCTGCTGTCTCAGTTTCAAAGCTAAGAGGTGTCCAGCCTTGTCACCCTGATCCAGGTATCTGATATGTGTTTTGAACAGCGCATATTCAGTCTTTTCCCTTAACATATTCACATATTGGTCTTTAAGGACCGTTAACTGATGCATATCCTCTTCAGCTGAAGAGAATTCAATCCTCCTCTCTAGACTCTGAATAGAATCCAGCAGCGACTTAGCAACCTTTTCTCTCACCCTTTTACAGGTAGCTGCCAGCCTTATAAACTCACCTCTCAGGTAACACTTCAGGGAGCACCATAGCTGATCAAATGCAACTACAGAGCACCTATTATGTTCTAAGAATTGACTAATCAGCGTACGTATCCTATCTACTGTTTCTTCTTGTACTAATAATTGAGTATTAAGCTTCCATTGAGGATGTTTAGGGATAGCTTGGGGTAAGGTCCCCTCAAACCACACCAAAGAGTGATCTGACAACACCCTAGGGGAAATTCCAGAGGCTACTGAGCCCATCAGGATAATTTGATTAACTAGGAAAAAATCCAAATGACAATATGATTTATGGCTGGCCGAGTAAAATGTATATTCCTTCCTATGCGGATAAAGGAAACACCACGGATCTACAAGGCCCAACCCCTCCATCATTTCCTTCAATGATTTCTGTGCCGAGGACATAGTCTGCCCACTCCTAGAAGTTCTATCTATCTTGTCATCATAGGTGAGATTCCAGTCTCCTGCTAATATTATTGGAAGGTGTTTAAAGGGGGCTAATTTAAAAGCTATTCGAGAGAAAAATTCAGGAGAGGCACAATTAGGTCCATAAATTGTCCCCACGATAATTTCACCATAATTCAGCAATGCTCTAATTAGCAGAAATCATCCCTGTGGGTCCCCTATTTCTTGTAAAGGTTGAAATTGTACCCCTTTAGTAACTAGAATTGCAAATCCTCTTTGAGAAGTGGAATTACCCACCACAAAAGCCTGTCCAATATGTTCTCTACGTAACAAGTTGCTTTCTCCAGTTAACAGATGTGTCTCTTGTAAAAGAGCCAGATCCAGATGCATTAAAGCTAAATGTTTAAGAATTTGATGTTGTTTTAGTCTAGCCCTTACCCCTTTAACATTCCACGTGGCAATTCTCATACCCACTTGTCCACATAAGAATAGGAAGCCTCTCAAAATTAAGCTCTTGAGAGGTGGCCTGCAAGTTTACCCCCGGATAAAAATACAATTTAAAGAGACTGGCTATGGGCCCTCCCCCCCAAACTAACCCTAAAAACCCCACCATATTCCACAAAACACAACTATGACCCTTAATCCCAAATACTACTTACCAGGGCATAATCCTAATATCATATAACATGCCCTTATAGAAAAATCTAAGTCTAACTACCCCCAGTCCCAAAGACCGCACCACCAACTGAGCGTTCGGAGCAATGTATCTCATGCAACCCTGGATTACCCATCTCTCCCCTCCCATCCTCCCCCCACATCTACCTTATAACACAAACCCTGAAAATATATATTACACTATCTTACTTTTGAGTGAAGTTCAACAATTCCCTCTCCTACGCAAACCAATATTCTGGACTATGAATATTGGCACCTAGAAACGGTAAGAGCAAAGAAAAAATGGGGAGGGGCGGAAGATAAATAATATAAATCCAACTGTAATCACAACATACCCGATCCCCTTGGATAGCAGAGTGTTCAAAAAATTCTTTAACACGTAAATAACAATCATAAATCCCCGGCCTGTGTTAGTCAAAACCCATCCTTCCATTCGCAACGTAAAATTAACTGCCTATTATATGGATAACCAACCCCAATTATTTAACAATACACTAAAAGGCCTGGAGGCACTACTCCTTTATCAATCCATTTATAACTTATCATTTTGTAACCAATCCCCCCCCCTCGTAATCGTTCCTTACTACTAAAAAAAAATTTAATTCAGTCTTCTGATAAATAGCTGACGTAGAGTCCACATTCCTTTACCAAATACCAAAGTTGCATCCATAAATTAAATCAGGCATAACATGCACGAAAGAAGAGTAGGACATTCGCATTTCAAATGAAAGTCCACAAGATGGCAGGCTTTCTCCACCAATCTTGGATCACAGTCACTTAATTAAATCTGGGTACTATTTTTTACATGACTCAATAGCTGGCTCCAACGACTCAAAAGAATGCCATTGACCTTCTCTGTTGATCTGGAGAGTAGCTGGGTAGTGCACTCTAAAGCGAATGCCAGCTGGTATGAATTTTGACACTAAAGGATGAAAGGCTGAACGTTTCTGCCGCACTGTGTAAGGGAGATCCTGAACTAGTTGAATACGTTTTCCTTCCCATTGTAGTTCAGCTACATCCTTTATTTTAGACAAAATAAACTGTTTATCCAAGAAGTTTAAAAGTCTGAAAAGAAATGGGCGAGGGGGGGATCCTGCTGAGGGCACTGGCCGCAACGATCTATGGGGTCTTTCAACTACAAATGCAGGCCCATTAGGGGAAGGCCCTGCCAGCTTTTCACATAATTTTTGAGCAAATAAAATTGCCTGCCACCCCTCCTCACCCTCTGGGAGACCCAGCACCACCAAATTATTCCTCCTTGAGTGGCCCTCGAGGTCCTCTAACCGATCCTCAGCTTTTTTAATTCTTGCCATAGGGCGACTATGTCTGGGTCTATTCTTGCCTTCCAATCATCTAACGATAAAATCCTGGTTTCGTTATCTTTCGTGCGTGTGTTTAGTTGCTCCAAAGATAGCTTCATACCCTTCAAGTCAGTCGCAAGAGCAAGCAATGTTTCTTTCAAAGGGCCCATTTCTTCTAGAAACTGCTCCTCCGTTAGCATACTCTGCTGTTTGGGAGTAGCAGTAGTTTCTGACCCACTCGCCTTGGAACGCTTCGGGTTCTTGTCCTTTGGTGGAGTCGGTGGGGGAGTGTGTCGGAGGGCTGACACCTTCATCTCAGCATCCATTCCCAAACTGCACTCCGACAAACACAGGGTCGGTTATCAAAAGTAACCTGGTAACATCTCACTCATTAATCATGAAGTCAGGGCCATAACTGCTGAAAAGGACTCGGTTTTAGGAGGAGGTTGAGGGAGCGAACTGAAAGAGCTCTTCACAGGGCAGCCATTACACTGGAAGTCCCAACAAATGGAAATTATGCTGGAGTGTGAATCTTTTATTTATGGTATTATTCTGGTCTAAATGATTATCTGGACAGCAGTGGCTGCGATGTACATGGCTTATATACTAGGATAACAATGTGATAGTATTGGTCTGCTTGGTTTTTAGGAGAGTGGGGGACTCTCTCTCTTTCCAGGGGACACAGCAGGAGGCCACCTTGTGGGAGAAAGGCTCCCTATGGGAGCCGCTGATTGGAAGTTGTCCATGAGGTTGCAGGTGTAAAGGGATCTGAGTTAACTAGGGGCAGAGAATACATACCTGCAAATTTATTATATTAGTGTATCATTGCCTTTGGAGCCTGATTTTAGTTTGGGGTGGTTTCACCTGCTGTACATTTATATATGTGGGCTGTAAATAGTTCACACAGTCAGTTTGGGGCTGTGTAGCCTGGCTAAGCCAGGTATTTGAATGTCTGTCTTTTATGTGAAATACGAATAAAGATGTGTTTAAAGAGTTGTCTAGGGGGAGGGGGGAAACACTGGGCAATGCAGTACCGGTGCCAGTGGAGACCATCTCAGTGACCCAACGTTGTTGCTCGATTTCTGTTGCTGTGATGGTCTTCGCTCTTGCAGTTTCACTGTGTGGTCAGCATACCATTTTGTGTGAAGCTGTGGGTCTTGGGGGGTGGGGACCAGGGAAAGTTTTTTGTGTGATAGTGCCTAGTCTCAGAGGGTTGGGTGGACCCCATGGACACCGGTGAATGCAGTTTGTGTGATGGTGCATGTCTCGGAAGGTTGGGAAGAACCCACTTACACCAGATAATGCTGTTTGTTTGATTGTGCTGGGTCTTGGAGGGTTATGGGCAGCCCCAAAAATCAGGTAAAGCTGTTTGTTGTATGGTACTGTGTGTTGTAGTACCCAGCACCATCCCACAAACAGCATTCCCTAGTATTCGGGGGCTCTCCCCCACTCCCTTGAGACCCAATGCCATCAAACAAGCAGCATTGCCTGGTGTCCACTGGTTCCACCCCTCCCACCAAGACATGTCACAATCACAGAAAAAGCATTCCCTTGTATATGTGATTTCTACCCCCTTCCTCTGAGACATGGCACCATCACAGAAAAAGCATTCCCTAATGTCCTTGGTTTTGGAGAGACAGCAATTCTCCTGCCCACACCCGGTGTCTCCATAATTACCCACTGCTCCTCTTTACTCTTTCCCATTGTGCCATCTTTTGTACTCATGCTCAAAGCAGCTTACAGGAGTCTGCATGCTCGCTGTTGCTTTCTCCCTATTCCAGACTCCAGTCCTGTGGCCTCCATCCTCAGGCTGTCTCTCTCGGTTCATCCCTCTGCCCAGATTTAGCTAATTTGCTGTGTGCCCCTCCCCCCCATGCCTAAGTTGGTTGCCCTCACAAGACAGAATATTATTTGCAGTAGGGGCAGCACTTAGAACACACACATTGTCAGCAGCACATTGTCAGGCCAGTAGATTTCTAGTGGACATTCACCAGACTGCACAATGTGTAAGCCTGTAGGAAAGAGGGTACTAGAGAATGATTTTTGTGTGATGGTGCCATGTCTAGGAGGGTGGATAGGAACCCCAAGACCTCAGAGAATGCATTATGTGTGATGGTGCTGGGTGGCTGGGTGTCGGAAGGTGGACAAAGCTATTAGGCTACTTTGCATACACCGTATGATAATTCAAGGAAATAGGGATAGTGCTTGCAGCACCACTGGCAGACATGTTTGGTAACTGTTGCTGTGTTTTTACAACATTTTGATCTCTGCTGAATCAATAGACCCTCAACCATACACTAAATACAACAATGTATGGAAAAAGAACACACAGCAATACCTACCTTCACTCTTGTGGATACCATGATGATTATATCTCTTGAGCTTTGCTGTAGAGGTCAACAGCCATCATGGTATCCACGAGAGTGGAAGAATAGCCTTGTTGTGTATGGTTTTTCCATACACTATCCTATTTATATATTTGTGTATATATATATATATATATATATATATATATATATATATGTATATTTATGCAACAGGTGTCTGAATAAATCTGCACTGATAAATCCATTTATCTGTGCTACTACGTGGATAAATTTATTTATCCACATAGTAAATACATCATCACCCATTTATCCACACAGTAACTACATCAATAGCTCATTTATCTACACAGTTCTCTTCAGAATTAATTTAGAATGTTCGGCCTCAGAAGCAGTACTAATCATATTTAAATGTGAATAACTTAAAAATGAAAAAAGATAACATGGTACTGTGAGCACGAAAATTGTTCAGCACAAAATTATCTACAAAATGAATAATGTTTCATTTATATAAACCCTGATATTGTATATGATTAGCAAGAAAACAGAAGAAAATGTAATTTTTTGTTCACTTTTTTGACAAACAAATATGAATAACTTTAAAACAAAAAATGATAGCATGGTACTGTGAGCACGAAAAATGTTCACCTCAAAAATATCTACAAAATGAGTGGTGTTTCATTTACAGATACCATTTTTTTATTTTATAATTAGCAAAAAACAGCATAAAATTCAATTTTCTTTTCCCTTTTTTGACAAATTATTTACACCTACCAAAATCAAAATGTTTGCACAACATCTAAACCTGTTGCATAAATGGAATATGCAGCGGTTCAGTGTGTGATAATGCATTTATCTTGTGCAGTTTTCAGTGACCTCTCATAACTCTCACCATCTTTGCTGCTTTCGTGAGAGTTGAGTCGCGACTTACAAGACAAATGCATTATCACACATGATACCGCTGTATATCCTACACACACACACACACACACATATATATATATATATATATATATATATATATATATATACACATATGTATATATTCATTGCAAAAACTTTGTTAATGCACCATTAAGGTTGAAGTGTCAAAAGTAGGAAAATGCGATCATAGGGTTCCCAAGCCTATGACTCCACCATGACTCTCGGCTTCCAACCTGAACCCATCCTCACCAACCTTGGCTTCCAACCCTATGGCCACACCTCCACCCTGCATGCATGAACAGGTGTGAGGAGTGTGCATTGGGGTTGGGAACCATAATGCTCACCTCATTGTTTTATTGTCTACCATTCTTAGCTTAGTAACTGTTGAAATGGGGTGAGCATTATGGTGCTAAATTCGTTATAGTACATGTTATGAAGGTGCATGTTGGGACAACTTGATGGTTGAAGTGAACTAGGAGCTTCACTGACAGAAAAGGTGCCAAGAAGGGACTCCATGAAAAGGGCCAGTGAAGGACTCTGATTGCATAAACAACACTGGGCCACTGACCCAAAAGGAATATTTCCTATCTCACCCATTACAATACTTTCAATTACTGGAAACTAGCCCATCTAGTCAGAGAGCACTGGTCTTTTCTAATCCTCTCCACCAACAACACTTTCTCTTCTCTTTTCCTAGCTGTTAACTAATTTTATTTCTCTATACCTCTATTTTCATACTCAGCTTTATCAGTAGCTTTTTATCTTATGAGGCATTGTTTACTCAAATGTAGTCTGAAACATCATTCATATCCATTCTGTTTATTCTCTCGCTACTGTATCTTCTTCATATTAACCTATTTTTGTTTCTCTTTCACATGCCTGAAAGGATGAGGACTCCTTCCCTATCAGATAAGTATTACTCTATTGAGAACAGATTCTATATTATTATTAATTCACTAAGAACTATGGATCCTTTGTGACTCCATTCCTATATTTTATTTTACAGTTTTGATGGACGTCACAGTTTCCTGGTAAGTAACTCTCCACATATTACTTAGTTGGGTCTGGTACAGGAGGGCTTGTGTGGGACAGGTGCCCTCTAAGCCTGGTTCATGCGGTGCATGGTTTCAGAGGGAATTGGGAGACAATTGACCAACTGGGTATCCTATTTGAGGGTGGGGCATGGTATATGAGGGCATTGGTGGGCTATTGAACAACAGAAAGTGAATTACGGGTGGTGGCACCTGATATACGAGGTAATTGGGGGACCACTGGACAACAGGGATTCCCATTTTTGGGATAGGGTCTGGTATGGGAGGGCTTGTAGGGGTCTTTGGACCTCAGGGGATGCTTTACTTATTTTGGAGGATATTGGTGGAACACTGCAAAACACGGTATCCATTTTTTGTGGGGGGGCCGGAACCCCTAGGGGGCGCCGCTTGTCACCCTTACCTCCCTGGAATATATCCCATTTACCTCCACCCTTTGGCTCCTATCCATCAGTCAGATTTTGGGACCCACTGTACAACAGGGAATTTATTTTTTGGGGTGGGGCCTTGTTTGGAGGGCATGTGGAGGCCATTGGACACTAGGTGAATGCTTTAATGGGTGTGATGCCTGGTGTGGGTGGGAATTGGGGGACCACTGGACAACAGGGAAACCTTTTTTTGTGGTAGGGCCTGCTTTGGGAGAGCATGAGGACTCCATTGTACACCAGGAAGTGCTTTTCCTTTGGTGGTGCCTGGTATGAGAGTATATTGAGGGAGAACTGCACAACAGGGAATGCTGTGTTTGGGGTGGGTCCTTGTTTGGGAGGACATGTGGAGGCCACTGGGCACTAGGGGGTTGCTTTAATTGCTATGTCACCTGGTTTCAGAGGGAACTGGGGTACCACTGGATAACTGGGAATCATTTTTTGTGGTCAGACCTGGTTTGGGATGGCATGGGAGCCACTGGACCTCTGACAGTGTATTACTGGTGGTGGCATTTTCCCTCATTCACTGCGACAAGGGGATCCCCATACAGTGGGTATCACCAGACAAGGCTGTCAATATTTGTCTCATTAATGTAAAACATGGGTGAGCATATCTCAAGAAGGACATAGACAGGGTTGAGGCTGTACAGAGGAGGGCAACTAAAATGGAGCAGGGACTGCATTAGAAGCCCTATGAGAACAGACTAAGGGTTCTCAATATGCACACCCTTGAAAAGCAGAGGAAGAGGGGACCTGATAGAGGCTATGGGTGGTTGAACAAGGTACAGGAAGGAAGTATTTTTCAGAGGAGAAGGTGCACAAGAACAATGAAGCTGGCAGTATCGCCTAGAGGTTACAGCAACTAGCTGTGAATGAGCTTGGAATAGCCGACAGACCTGGATTTGATACACACAACCTCCACTTGCATGCTGTTTGACTCTGAGCAAGACACTTAACTTCCTTAGTGGTCCAAGTGACCCCTAAGAACAGGAATTGTGTGCCTAGTGGTCCTTGCCTGGTTACCAAAAAGAACATGAATTGTGTGCCTAATGGGTTTTGCCAGGCTACCCAAAGAATTCTGAAAAAAAAGGGGAAATTTATGATGAATGTGAGGAAGTACTCAATCACTAAAAGAGTGGTGGATGCCTGGAGCAGTTTTCCAGCAGATATAGTGGGTGTAAGAACAGCATTTTACTTCAAGCACAAGTGGGATAGGCACAAGGGAATCTTAGTGCAGAAGCGGGAGTAGAGGTAAATGGAGATCAGGTGGTGTCTGCAATGACAGTACAGGCTGGCAAAAATAGGAAGAGTGGGTTGGCCAAGCAGTCCATATCTGCTGACAATTTCTATGTTTCTAGAAGTACTCAGCCTTTTGAGAGCACTGACTTTTACATAGGGTTTATCCCCGAGACCTATGATAATCTTCGTCTCCCCATGCTGCACCCCCTCCAATAATCCTACATCCCTTTTTAGTTAAGGGCACCAGAGTTGCACACCATTCTCCAATTGTGGTCTCACCAGTGATCTTGATAGTGGAAAGATAATCTCCTCCCCTTCTAGACCTCATATTCCTGGCAATGCACCCCACCATTTGATAGGCCCTTGTTGCCCTCCAGCACTGAGACAACACCTTAATATCCTCTGTGACTACTACCATTAGGTCCTTCTCTTTCTCAGAAGTAAATACCTGCACTACCCCTGCATTTTTGGTTGAGAAGCCTGGTATGGGAGGGCTTGTGGGGGCCATCTGACACTAGGGATTGCTTAACTTATGCTGCTGCTTGGTATGGGAGTGAATAAGGGGACCACTGGACAAAAGTGAATGGTTATTTTGATGGCGGGGCCTGGCTTGGCAGGGCATGGGGAGGCCATTGGACAACAGGAAGTACCTTACTTGTGGCTGAACCTGGTGAGAGAGAGAGAGAGAGAGAGAGAGAGAGAGAGACAGAGGGAGGTGAGAGTGTGTGTGTGTGTGTGTGTGTGTGTGTGTGTGTGTGTGTGTGTGTGTAAGCAATTCTTATCATGCTAATCCATTTTTTGTCTTGGGTGCTGGGTATCAGAGGGTGGGGAATTCATGGCTCTGAGTGTGGGTTGTACCACTGGACAACAGGGATTGCTGCTTTTGTTGTGGCGACTGGTTTAGGATGGCATGGGGAGGCCACTGGAAAACAGGAAGTGCTTTATATGTGATTATACAATGTGGTCAGTCAATTTTCTAATCTGATTTGCTGTCTGGCACATTTTACCTATGGTAAATCCTGTGATATACCAATGGGTAAAAGTACCAGCCATCCACATCTCACCCCCCACTTTCAAAATCACTGTGACCTCCAAAATCAAACCCAAAAAACGTTATGTTGACTTCCCCCTAAGCCAACGGGATTCCATGGCATTGAAGAGGGATTTTCAAAATGGACAACACCCCAAAAGAAACTGCTACAAGGAAAAAACACATGTCATATGTATTTCATTTTTTTAAAACCATCAGTGTCTACTTCCGCCTGATTTCTTCACCCTCTGGTCCTATGGGTGCAGTGACAAAGACGGAGACCGGTAGTACTTTCAGAATCGTATATAGTTGCTTCCTTCCTTTCCTTCCTTTGGACACCAACCTTATGCATTTGGTTTGGCTCTTCCACTGTGGCACCCTTTACTTGCCCCCATTGCTCCTCAACCACCACCCTTACGAACCCCTTTTCCAGGGTGCCTCTGATACATTTACACATGTCAGCAAAGTCTGCCCTCCTGAAATCTAATACTTTCTCCTTTGTGTGACTTGATTGGGTTCTTCTCTCAATGCTAAGCTGCACTATGCTGTGGTCGCTTGATTGCAGCTGTCCTTCTACCTAGACTTCTGCAACTCTATCACCATTTGTTAATACCAGTTCAAGAATCACCTTGTTGCTGGTAGAATTGAGCAGTAGCTTCCTGAGATCTTCCTTCTGTGTGCTATTCTTGATGGCTATGCTTCTGGTTGATACAGCTGCCTGGGTGATCCAATCCATGTCTGGCATATTGACATCACTCCATAACACAACCTCACCTTTAGTTGCCATTTAGTGTATGTCAACCACTAGTTGCCTATCCACTTCTTCCCCCAGTGCCAGAGCTCTGTGTTTCACTCCTGTTCTTATTGATGTGTTATTGCCTGGTTCAGGGGTAACCGACAGTACCTCAATCACATCCCTGTTGATGCCACAAAGAACACAAAATGGAAAGTGAATGACCAGGCATACTTCGATGCCAGCAAGATATACTGCGAGCTATTATTGGAAATACATATGGGTTACCATTGCTTCCTAGTGGAGTAGCCTCAGCTGGGTCATGGGTCATGTTCAGTGGAACTATGACCACCATCCTTTGACTTGGGATTTCCTTTCTTATACATCCTAACTTGCAAGTGTCCTTCTCCACCATCTTGTATGCATGCCTTGTGTCCCTCATGTCATCTGTGATTATGACAAGCAAGTCTCTCTCCTCTTCAGTAAGTGGTAGCAGCTATCTCCCCCAACCTGTAGCTTGATCCTGGGTTCCTGCTTCCCATGTGCATGACCTTGCACTTGTCTGTGAAAAACCTCAGCTGCTATGCCTATGACTAGCTCTACAACTGTTCCACATCTTTTCCCATCATCTCCAATGCCTGTGGTGTATCCAAGGTGTTGCAGTTGGTGGTGTCATCTGCAAACAGGCAAACCTTTCCCTCTAGGGTATCTGCAATGCCACGACTGAAGACATTGAAAAGGAATATCTGCAAAAGTGTCCCTTGAGGAACCCCACTGGTCACCTACTTTTCTTCTGATTTGGTTCCACTTACCAAGACCCTAAGTTTTCTTTACCTTAACCATTTTCCTATCCAGCTTTCCCCCTTGTGTCCCATCCTCAGGCCACCTAGCTACTGGATCAGTCTCCTATGTGGGGCAGTATTAAAGGCTTTGGTGAAATCTAGATAGGCAATGTCAGCTTCCCCCCCCCCCGTCTACTGCCTATTTCACCCAGTGAAAGTATTCTCTTACATTAGTTTCACAGTACAGTTCTGCGGTGACCCCATGGTACCTGCAATGGAACCCCCATGGCCTATAGGTGTTCCACTACTCTTTGCTTGATGAACATCTCTATTATCTATCCTACTACAGAGGTGAGACTAAGGGACCTGTGGTTCACTGCATCTTCTTCAGTACCGCTCTTGTAGACAGAGGCAACATGTGCCTTTCTCCAGTCCCCTGGTACCACCCCAGTGTCTAGTGACTCACTCAATGGGGCTGCCAGAGGGGATGCCGTTTCAATCATCTGTTCCCATTGGACTTTGGGATATACAACATCTCAACCAATGGCTTTGTCGACCTTCAGCTTTGCTAGCTCTTAAAGGACACTCTCCTCTGTGAATGGACTGGTGAATAACTCCTTATACTTTGTTCCTTTAAAGTATAGCTGTGAGGCCTACCCATGTCCTTCCATGGTGAACACTGAACAGAAATAGCCATTCACGATCACTGCTTTCTCACCATCACCCTCCACAATCATATCTCCTGCATCAGGGTTGAAACATGTGTGGTTGGTGTCAGGGAGGTGTAACAGTATTGGAAAGGGGTTCAGCTGGGATGTGGCTGCTACCTCAGAATCCAGCACCAGGTGTTTGGAGGGCGGGCATTCCCTCAATGGGATCATGTAAGGTCTTAGAGTTGAAACCTATGGAATGTCTGGTTGCTGTCAGGGAGGTTGGATGGAAATGGGAAGGTGTTCAATTGGGCCATTGCTGTGATTTCCGGATCCAGCACCCGGGATGTGGTGGTGGGAATTCCCTAAGTAGGACTTTGAAAGGTCCGAGAGTTGAATCATATGTGTGGTCGGTGTCAGGGAGGTTGGATGGAAATGAGAAGGTGTTCAATTGGGCTATGGCTGTGCCTTTCAGATCCAACGTCTGGGATGTGTGGCGGGGGGGATTCCCTGAGTGGGACTGTGTAAGGTCCCGGAGTCGAATCATATGTGTGATTGGTGTCAGGGAGGTGTAACCCTATTGGGAAGGGATTCAGTTGGGATGTGACTAGTACCTCGGGATCCAGTGCCCAATGTTTGGGGGGAAGGGGCATTCCCTGAGTGGGACCATGCAAGGCAGCCATTTTGATGCATTTTAGCAAAGGTAGCCATTTTGAGGCATTTTAACAAAGGGGGTCATTTTGAGGCATTTTATCAAAGGCAGCCATTTTGAGTCATTTTAGCAAAGGCAGGCATTCTGAGGCATTTTAGCAAAGTCAGCCATTTTGATGTGCTCACCAGTGATTCACACTTGGTGCCAAGATGTGACAAAAGTGGTGCAGTACTGTGTCCAGAAGTGGCCACATGACAGATTATTAACATACAGCATCAACCGTAGTCCATTCAGACAGCATTTTAGAAAAGGTGGCCATTTTAAAGAATTTTAGTAAAGGTGGTCATTTTAAGCATTTTATCAAAGGCGGACATTTTGAGGCATTTTAGCAAAGGTGGCCATTTTGAGGTGCTCACTAGTGAGAAATACTTGGTGCCTGAATGTGGAAAAAGTGGTGCAGTGCTGTGTTCGGTAGTGGACACGTGACTGATTACCACCATACCATATCAACCCTGACCAATTCATAGAGCTTTTTAGCAAAGGCAGCCATTTTGATGCATTTTAGCAAAAGCGGTCATTTTGAGGCACTCACCAGTGATTCACACTTGGTGCCCAGATGTGGCAAAAGTGGTGCACTACTGTGTCCAGTAGTGGTCACATAAGTGATTACCACAATACTGCATCAACCCTGACTCATTCAATGTGCTTTTCAGCAAAGGTGGCCATTTTGAGACATTTTAACAAAGGCAGACATTTTGAGTCATTTTAGCAAAGGTGGACATTTTGAAGAGCTCACTAGTGATTCACACTTGGTGCCAAGATGTGGCCAAAGTGGTGCAGTATTGTGTCTGGAAGTGGTCACATGACTGATTAACACCATACTGCATCAACCCTGATGCATTCAAACAGCTTTTTAGCAAAGGCAGCCATTTTGATGCATTTTAACAAAGGTGGCCATTTTGAGACATTTTAGCAAAGGCGGCCATATTGAGGTGCTCACCAGTAATTCACACTTAGTGCCCAGATGTGGTGTAAGTGGTGCAGTAGTGTGTCCAGAATTCGTCACATTGATTGATTGCAAATTTCTCATTTCTCAGAGAAAATGTGCACAACAGACCTACAGAAGTCACAACATTACCATTTTTGGATGACACTGAAGATCAAGACACTGCAATGATGATACATTCCAACATTTTGCATCTCAACATCATATAATTCTACTCAGCTGCAACTTTCCGGGATTAAGGTAAGAGACAAACTAATTTGTCTAACAGGCTATGGAAACCTTGTGGTGTTAACAGAAATCAGCCTTGTAGACCTACTAGTATGCATTACACCACACCAAACTTCACCTTCACTGTCTCATTAGTTGGAGTGAATTATAATGTTTAGACTAGTTTTGATCACTCCAAGTAATGACTTCATGTGAGTGTTCAATACATCATAAAAATTACTTTGGTTAAATGGAATATTACAAACTGCATGTCAACAGTTGATGAAATGGTGTAGCATAGGGTAAGAGTAAATAGTTTTTTTCCCCCTGCAGGTCACAAGCGTGAAGAGTACATATATATATATATATATATATATATATAACAGAAAAAAATGTGAATAACAACAATTAAGACATAGTAGCATAGTGTAAATAAGGAAAAATGAGTTCCTTTTCTGGACCAGTACAGTGATTTAAAAACAAAATAATAGTATATGATAATAGTAAATGGGAATCTTTTTCCACAGATTGCTGGCATAAAGATGGTAGATAGATATAGGGAAAGAAAGTTTTTTTTTTTCCATGCAGGATCATCAATGGTGTGTTTGAAATTAATAGAAAACAAAGAGTGGATGACATGATATGTTATAGAATAGGGAAAGGATAGGGGTTTTTTTCACAGGTTTTAGAAAAGGGAAAGGCTAAGGTTTTTCTCCACAGGTTTCTGGTCTTATAGCGTCTGATGGAATGCTATTGTGTATGATGATCCATACACTTGAAAAAGTCATTCTGCTGCAATAATGACTTCGCTACTAAAGCAGAACAACTTCTTATTCTGCTTTAGTATATACATCACAATGCAAGTTACCCCAACACTACAGTATGTGGGACATCAGTCTGTTGAAGTGTCATGTTGGCAAATGACTAGAGGTGAAATGTGGACCACTGATGGTAAATGCTAATGGTAATAAAAACAAGTAAGCTATTTCTGTTTCTTTCCTACAGTACACTGTATAAAATGCTGTATGGTGGCATAAATAAACAACAATGCATTTCTTAAAACCATTTTCTTACTTTGCTGAACTTGTTATAACCATAGGGTGAAGTTGTATCGTTGTTGTGTAATGACGACCACCAATCATTCTGTATAATGTATGGGGATAAGAAAACAGAAAAACATGGGAATAATAACAATTAAGGCATAGTAAGAAAGGGTAAATTAAGAAAAATGTGTTCCTTTTCGGGGCTGTACAGTGATCTGAAAAATAATAGTACATGATAATAGTAGACAGGTATTGTTTTCCACTGGTTGCAGACATGAAGGTGGTAGATACATATAGGAAAAGATAGGTTTTTCTTCCATACAGTATTGGTAATTGTGTGTACGAAATGAATAAAAAAAAAGAGTGGATGACAAGATATGTTATAGAACAGGGAAAGGATGGGGCTTTTCTTCACAGGTTTTAAAATAGGGAAAGGATAGAGTTTTTCTTCACAGGTTTCTGGTCTTACAATGTCTGATGGAACGCTCTTGTGTATGATGATCCACACACTCGAAAAAGTAATTCTGCTGCAATAGTGACTTTGCTACTTAAACAGAACGACTTTGCATTCTGATTTCGCATATACGTCACAATGCAAGTGACCCCAACACCATGGTACATGGGACATCATGATGTTGAAGTGTCATGTCATCAAATGACAAGAGGTGAAATGCAGACCACTGATGGTAAATGCTAAAAGTAATTAAAAAAGTAAGCTATTTTGCTTCTTTCCTACAGTACACTGTATAAGACACTGTATTGAGGCCTAAATACACAACAATGCTTTTCTTAAAACCTCTTTCTCACTTTGCTGACCTCATTATAACCTTAGGATGAAGGTGTATCATTGCTGTATACCGATGACCACCAACTACTTTATATAATGTATGGGGATTAAAAAAACATGGGAATAATAACAATTAAGGCATAGTAAAATAGGGTAAATTAAGAAAAATGTCTTCTGAAAAAATAATAGCATAGGGTAATATTAGACAGGTATTTTTATTCCACAGGTTGCAGGCATGAAGGCGGTAGATAGATATAGGGAAAGATAGTTTATTTTTTCCATACAGGATTTTTAATGGTGTGTTTGAAATGAATATAAAACAAAGAGTTGACTACATGACATGTTTTTGAATAGAGAAAGGATAGGGTTTTTCTCCATAGGTTTATGGTCTTACAGCGTCTGATGGAACGGTCTTTCATACACTTGAAAAAGTCATTTTGCTGCAATAGTGATGTGACTGCTAAAACAGAATGACTTCTCATTCTGCTTTGGCATGTATGTCACAATGAAAATGTAATAGTACATGGGTCTTTTCTTCCACAGGTCACAGGCATGAAGGTGGTTGATAGTTATAAAGTAAGATAGTTTTTTTCCAAACATGATTGGTAATGGCTTGCTTGAATTAGATATAAAATGAAGAGTTGAATACGAGACATGTTTTAGAACAGGGACAGGATACAGTTATTGTCCGCATGTTAACGGTTTTATAGCTTATGTTGGAACGCTCTTTTGTTAGAGATGCACACACTTGAAAAGGTCATTCTGCAGCAAAAGTGATGTCGATACAAAAACAGAATGACTTTTCATTCTGCTTTAGTAGAGAGACATTACAATGCAAGTGACCCCCTCACCTATGTACAATAGGATAGCCATCAATTTAAGTATCGCATTCATGAGCTGACCAGAGTTGAAATGCAAATGGCTAATGTTAAATGATAACTGAAACATACACAACTTACTTTATGTGTAATCAGATATATTTTTTACCTTTCCTTCATGGATTTGGTGAACTGTGTCCCATAGTGTAATAGTTGGTATTACATTGAGCAGCATTTGTAACACCAGATGTTGTGGGGTAAGGCCCAACGCTTATCTAAAAGTGTGATTGCAATGTAACAACCATTATCATAAATTATATCCAGTGTTGTATAACATAAAGAAATGGCATAAACATCACACATATTCAGTATTTATCATGTATTTATTAATCAATACTGAATGATGAGGGTTCCACTAATGTTACAGCTTCAGCTAATTCCCACTTCTTTCTGAATACTAGCTTGCAGTTAGCATTCTTTATTCATGTTAGAAAATTGATGGTCTCTATCTTTTGGCAACTCTACCTACTGACCTCTCCCCATCTGGTCAGCTTGTTACATATGCTAGTTTGTTTATGAGGGTGATTTAAGATGTGTCCCATGGTCACTGTGATCTAAAGTATTGCCAATTTTAACCCTCCTATCTAATTATCTGCACTTGGTTCTTCATTTGTATGTGTCTCACCTTGCACTTTTTGACATTGAATTTAAACTGCCAAAGCTTGGACCACATATCTGTCATTTGCAGGTCCCTGTGCTACTCCTATACTATGAAATATCTGACAGAGCTTGATGTCATATGCAAAGATACGCCTCTTGCCCTATGTTCATTCCATTACATTGATGAACCTTTTGGAACTGGAAATGAGAGATGCTAGGAGTGATACATGTGGCACTAAACTTGTAAATTCCATCTCCACTGAGCTGATCACTTTAACCATACTCTCTTCTATCTTCCCCACTAGCCAACTTCCCATGCATGGATAACATGACATGGATACTGTAACAAGTGAAGTTGTGATCACAGTAGTCCAACAGGAAAAACAAACATTGTTGTGTATTTGAATATGCCATTTTCAAAACAGAAAGATCATTGACATCAGATGCTTATATTATCCTTTAGCCCGATAAATCATGGCAAGGTGAGGCATGCTGTAGATTCCGTCAGCATTCAATCCTTTGGCTTGTTTAAAACAGGCAAGGTGAGTATGAGAAGTTGATCATATGATCTTGTGATGTATTGCACCATCATAGACAGATTGGAGAAATTAAATGGAATCATTTAAATCTTCATTACAAAATTTAATTTACTCATCAAAAAATTCCATTGAAATTGTCATGTCTCTGAATTGGCAGCATATACAAGGCATGCCCACTTGTCTGTTGGACACTAAAGGTTCTTGTTCATACTACACAGCTACTGTTCTCTTTTACACCCTACCTGTACATTGCCAGCCACTCAGCAGCTCCCATGGTATCCCTAGTGTGGTATTTCACACCCCGATTATGCCTTTGTCCTTATTCCTTCCCTTCTATGTGTCTGCAGCCCTTCATCAACTGTTGTCTGCATTCTTTGAGGTTTTGAGTCTTGTTCATCTGACTCACAGGGTGCAGATATAGGTTCAATCTTGACCTTGATTTACTCATTCACTTCCCTGTCATGTAAAACAGGGTACTTCTTACTTTTCCTTTATGGAAGTAGTGACATGTACCCTATAATACAATAGGAGGGACCGCATGGGTCAGCATGGCCATACCATGGGTGGTTGAGTATGGCACTCCAGCTTTCTTCAAGTGGGTCTACAATGTGGAATTAGTGATCAGAAATATCATCCAGGCCCCTACAGCTGTAAGAAAAGGTGTAATCCATAGACATTAATCACTTTTATAACCTAGCTATCCCAATAAATGTGTAACAGGATCAGACTGTCATGGAAAATGAATGGTGGTGGCCATCTTGTTTTCATCCAAGACCCTGCAGCTGTAAGAAAAGGTGTAATCCATTGACATTTACCACTTTTATAATCTAGGTATCCCAATAAATGTGTAAAAGAAGCAATTTGATGCAGAAAATGACTGAACGGTGTCGATCATCTTCTTTTTGTCATGTGACCCAGGGGATGTAGATATGGGTACAATCTAGGCCTTGATTTACTCATTCACTTTCTTGTCACTTGTTACTTCTTACTTTTCCTTTATGGATTTAGCAACATGTACCCCATAACACAATAGGTGCTCAGATCCCCCACCGCCCTGACAGGGCACTTCCTGTGGTGTGGCTCACTCTCAAGCCACTGCCAGCCTGCTGCTCTGCCACACAGCTTTCAGATCCCCCTCTGCCCTGACTGGGTGCTTCCTGTGGTGTAGAGCACTCGCAAGCCACTGCCCACCTGCTCCTCTGCTGCACAGCTTTCAGATGCCCCAAGACCCTCACTGGGTACTTCCTGCAGTGCTAATGTGTTACTTCTGCTTATGTTACTGTAAAGCAAATTAATTTAGCCTGCATTTTCTGCGTAACTTGTCTGCATTACATGCCTGTTTCTCTCTACTTGCTCCCTCTCACTCCCTAAATTATCCCTCCTCTCCCACCTCTCTGACTTTTCTTCTTTCCAGGGCTTTGGCTCGAGTCCACAACCCCCCAACTCGCTCTCAATGATTTCCACTTTACCCTCTCTCTTTTGTTTCTTCCAGACTCAGCCTGCAATTCCCTCCCACTGATTACTCCTGCCCCCAGTCTTTTTCCTCCAAGCTCTTTTCTTTTGTTCTGCTGCCTGACCCGCCCTGCTGTCTACACTTCCCCCTCCCACCTACTTCTGCAGACCCCATCATTTGGCCATCATTTTAATTTAGGCGCCTTCCTACAGCAGCAATCTCTTTGGACCGTTCTCCTGCTCTGTATTTGGAGTGCTGTCCTGCTCCTGCTCTTTGTGTTTCTCCTCAAATTTTCTTCCGCCCCCCCAGCACTCTTTAAATGCTCTTGCTTCACTGGACAGCCCATCCCCTCTGTGTTTCTCTTAAAGTGGCCATCCATTAAAGTGGCCTTGCCCATCTGTTTTCCTTTTCTGCCACATTTTACTCTACTAACTATTTTTTCTCTGGTCACCTCTCTCAAGTTTATATCTAAAATGAATACATGTCTGATCCTCCTTGTGCTGGCCTCTATGACTAGCCTGCTACTGGCAACTGACTTTTGTGCCTCAATACTAGCTGCTGATCAACAAAACCTACGTTCCTTTTCCCCTACACACAAAACTTCTGACCACCCCAATAATCATGGCCAGGCACAAACTAACTCTTATGAGCCCAACCCTCTTGGCATTGCTGTCAAACTATGAATGTCATTTTCTCAGTTTATTTGTACACTCTCTTACTTTCCTGTCTCCCCATTGGCTCCCTCCTGTCTGTCCTTTCCTATCACTTCTCCTCCTTTCTGGAGATGTAGAAAGTAACCCAAGTCCCATAAACACCCATATTGATCACACCGATACCACCTGGGCAAGACCTTCTGGTCTCAGAGTTGCCCAAATGAATATCTGTAGCCTCTCATCAAAGTTCCCTGAGCTTGAGACATTAGTATCCCTGTACAAGCCACAGGTGTTAGGTCTCTCTGAGACCTGGTTAAAACTTTACCACTCTGACTCCTCGTTTCAACTTCATGGTTACTCCCTCCTACATATAGACAGATCAGGAAGAAAGAAGGACAGGGGCATGGCACTGTATGTACAAGACCATATCACTGCCACCACCATCAGCTGCTTAACCCCCACCTCCTTGAGTTAGTGACTCCTCACTGAGATAACCCAGGGTGTGTGTAAAACACTCTATCTAGGTTGTCATTATAACCCCCCATTGGGAGGTATCTCAGGCCTATCTAACTTCCTAGATAGGTTAGGGCATATTGTCCCTCAAGAGATATCATTGTATTAGAGGACTTCAACCTTAACTGGTTAGATGCCCCTGCACCAGACTATGCAAACATGCTGAAAGAACATAATCTGGAGCAAGTTGTCTCCTCCCCTACCAGACACATGCTCGCTCACTAAACCACTTCCTCAATGATTAGGTCACCACAAATAAGGTAGACTTGATCCTCCAGGCAGGCACAATGTCTGACTCTATCAGTGACCATACCCCAACCTACATTATACTGGCCAACAGATCAAACCGTTCTCCCCACAAACTTCTGTCTTTCAGAAAGTTAAAATGCCAAGATCCTGAACTTGTCCTCAGAGGTGTTAGAGCAATAAATTAGTCCACCCTCTACCTTCATAACAATATCACTTCTGTGGTTACTTTCTTTGCTGCCACCCCCTATTGTCTACAGGACATTAATTTCCCCCTAACAACCAGAAGGGTAAGAGGGGGCTGTACCCGATGGCTATCTAGGGAACTACTGGCACTAATGAAAGACAGGGATAGTACATGGAAGGCATATAAGGAGTCTCCCTCCTTCCAACTCTGGAATGCTTATAGAAAACTGCGCAGTACCTGTAAACAGACTGCCAAATCGCTCAAACACAAATATTACCTCTACCAACAAAGTAACAACCTTGGCAATCCTCATAGCTTCTGGACCTCCATTGGGTCACTTCTAAACCACAAGACCAACAGACAAATAACTCAACTCATCCCCTTCTGGTTCCATCTCTGATCCTGCTGAGATTGCGAACACTTTTAACACAAAATTCACTGACTTATCCTCCTATTTAAGCAACCCCGAACCACTCCCCCTCTTCCTAAAACACTGCCCTGCCCCCACCTTTCCACTTCAGATCTATTGGGCAGAATGTCACTATCAAACTCCTTAAGTCTCTCCCAGCCAAAGGAAGCCCTGGTAGTGATGGACTATATCCCACATTTCTAAAATGTATCTCCGCAGCCATTGTTAAATCCATCACTTTCTTACTGAACCTCACCATTTCTATATCCACTGTGCCCAACTCCTGGAAACTTGCACATGTGGTACCAATTTGAAAGCCTCTCTCCTGATAACTACAGGCCCATTTCCCTCCTCATCAACCTAAGTAAGCTGCTGGAAAAAACTGTACACTTCCAGCTATCTGAACACCTAGAAAACTATAACCTCCTATGTTCCCTCCAGCATGGTTTCCATAAGTACCACAGTACATTCTCCACTTTGGCTGTCTTCTTCGATTATGTTTTAAGAAACATGGACATGGGCAAAGCCACTGGCAATGTCTTTGTGGATTTATCAAAGGCTTTTGACCTTGCTGACCACTGCCTTCTCCATTCCACTCCACCATACTTAATTTTGGCTGCTCTGCATGAATTGCTGCTTGGTTCTGCAGCTATCTCTTTAACAGGTTTCAGTCTGCCATCATAGGTGAAGATTCCTCTGCTGCCCTGCCCATACACACTGAAGTTCCCCAGGGTTCCATATTTGGCCCATTACTCTTTTCCGTGTTTATAAATGCACTCCCCAAGGAAAGCCTCAATTGTAAGACACTCCTCTATGTGGATGACCTAGTCTTCTAGCATAGTGATAAATCACTTGAATATATCTCCTCCACTCTCACACAAAACTATGGCTCTGCCCATCAATGGTTCTTCTCCAGCAAGCTCCTAGACTAAATCTATGCTCTTTGGCTCCAAACCATTAATTGCCAAGGTCACCAAAACCAACTCCTCCCTCCTTGTACTCACCCAAGCAGGCCCCCCTCAAACATCTCCCCTCTTTCAAACACCTAGGTGTTACCCTTGATCCCTCCCTTACTTTTTAGGAGCACATGAACAACACTGGGAGGAAAATCCACCAGAAGTTAGGTGCTGCCTACTGACTCAAAAATCTTTTTTGTGCTGAAGAGCACCTTGCCATTACACAAGATTACCTACTGCCCCTCCTTGACTACTGCTCCACTGTCTACTCCCTCATGTCCTTGACACTACACTCATGGCTATACACAACATGCAGTTCCATCTGCCGATTTATCCTTTAAGTTCCAAATTTAACCCATCACTGCACACTCTACCAGTCCCTAGCGTGGCTCCCACTACAAGGTCATTTTGAGTATGCCATGGGCTGCTTGGTGGACAATTCACCCAGGAACTACCACCAGTCCCCCTACTCATCCCTTCTGACAGGTAGGGTGGTTTAAAGGACTCTTATTGTATCCTCAGTCCCTCCACTGGAAGTACCACACATCTCCACTGCCATGAGTAGTAAAGCATTCTCCATCTCTGCACCCTCCCTATGGAACAGATTCCCATCATCTGTCCACTTGTCCCCCTTCAAACTGTCTTTCAAAATAAAGCTAAAAGATTGGATCCTGACTGTAACCACTTGTCACTGCTGTCCACAACAATGCAAGGGCCTACTAGCCACCCATGCTCTATAATGTGATGGTCTCACTGCTGGCCCCTACCTCCCTGCCCTTCCCTTTCTCACCTCTGTCTTCTTATGTCCTAGCACCATTATGCTATTGCACTTTGCATATCTGCTCTCTGATCCTGCTTTGATCTCTAAGAAGTCCATCAAAGTTTAATTGTCTGAACCTGCACAGTTTTTGTTGTTGAGTACCTAATGTTAATATGAAAATGCTACATGTAATCACATGTAGCTAATGACTGTTAATTGCACTATTGCTTTTGTTCTAATAACATGTCCCTTATCCTATTGATATCATTGTTTGTATAGCCTGTTAATTACTGTACATTCTGTTTGTCACCTCGTGTTGAGGTGTGTTTATCCTGTGCTCATGTATTTACTGTTTTGACTCATGTTATTGCCACCTCGTGGCCCAGATCATGACTGAAAATAGTCCTTTGCATCAGCTCACTTACCTGGTTACCAAAGACAAATAAATAAATAAATAAATAAAGTTCGCCCCCCCCATGGGCCAGCATAGCCCTACTTGGGTGGTTGGTTATGGCACCCAGCTATCTGCAGGTGGGTCTGCAATGTGAAAATGGTGATCAAAAATGTCATTCTGGCCCTTGCAGCTGTAAGAAAAGGTGTAATCCATAGACATTTACCACTTTTATAATCTAGTTATCCCAACAAATCTGTAACAGAAGCAGTTTCTTGCACAAAATGAATGAACAGTGGTGGCCATCTTATTTTTGGTCATGTGACCAAGGGGATGTAGATATGGGTACAATCTGGGCCTTGATTTACTCATTCATTTTCCTGTCATGTAAAACAGGCTACATCTTACTTTTCCTGTGACATGTACCCCATAATGCAATAAGCGGGTCCCACATGGGCCAGCATGACCCTACCATGGGTGGTTGGGTACGGCACCCTGGCTATCTGCAGGTGGATCTGCAATGTGAAATTAGTGATCAGAAATTTCATTCAAGCCCCTGCAGCTGTAAGAAAAAGTGTAATCCATAGACATTTACCACTTTTTAAATCTAGTTATCCCAATAAATTTGTAACAGAAGCAGTTTGATGCAGAAAATGATTGAACAGTGTTGCCGATCTTGTTTTTGGTCATGTGGCCCAGTGGATGTAGGTATGGGTACAATCTGGGCCTTGATTTACTCATTCACTTCCCTGTTATGTATAACAGGCTTCTTCTTACTTTTCCTTTTTGGATTTAGTGACATGTACCCCATAATGCAATAGGTGGGTCACCCATGTGCCAGCATGGCTCAACCATTGATGGTTGAGTATGGCAGTCCAGCTATCTTCAGGTGGGTCTGCAATGTGAAATTACGGTAGTAGCCATAGACATGGCCAGATATTTCCAGATATTTCACGAAATTTCTAAACAGTTTCTCTCTGCTGCCCTTACTGTATAAATGGAGAAAGCAGGAGATTTCTCTGGAAATATCACAGAAATTTCAGGAAATATCTGGCCATGTCTTTGGCTGTGACTGTAGTGATCAGAAATATCATCCAAGCCCCTGCAGCTGTAAGAAAAGGTGTAATCCACAGACATTAACCACTTTTATAATCTAGTTATCCCAAAGAATCTGTAACAGAAGCAGTTTGTCACAGAAAATTACTGAATTGTGGTGGCCAGTTTATCTTTGGTCATGTGACCAAAGGGATGTAGATATGGGTACAATCTAGGCTTTGGTTTACTCATTCACTTCCCCGACATGTAAAACAGGCAACTTCTTACTTTTCCCTTATGGATTTAGTGACATGTACCCCATAATGCAATAAGTGGTCTCCCCATATGCCAGCATGGCCCTACCATGGGTGGTTGGGTATGGCACCCTGGTTATCTGCAGATGGGTCTGAAATGTGAAATTAGTGATCAGGACTGTCACAAAGGCCCCTGCAGCTGTAAGAAAAGGTGTACTCCATAGATATTTACCACATTTATAATCTAGATATCCCATTAAATGTGTAACAGAAGCAGTTTGAGGCAGAAAATGACTGAACAGTGTTGGCCATTTTGTTTTTGGTCATGTGACCCACGGGATGTAGATATGGGAACAATCTTGGCCTTGTACTCATTCACTTCCCCTACTTATAAAACAGGCTACTTCTTACTGTTCCTTTATGGATTTAGTGACATGTATCCCATAAAGCAATAAGTGGACCCCCCATGGGCCTGCATGGCCCTACCATGGGTGGTTGGGTATGGCACCCTGGCTATATGCAGGTGGGTGTGAAATGTAAAATTAGTGATCAGAACTGTCATCAAGGCCCCTGCAGCTGTAAGAAAAGGTGTAATCTGTAGACATTAACCACTTTTATAGTCTAGTTATCCCAATAAATGTGCAACAGAAGCTGCTTGTTGCTGAAAATGATTGAACAGTAGCAGCCATATTGTTTATAGTCATGTGATGCAGGGGATGTAGATATGGGTACAAACTAGGCCTTGATTTACTCTTTCAGTTCCCTGTCATGTAAAACAGGCTGCGTCTTTCTTTTCCTTTATGGATTTAGTGACATATTCCTCATAATGCAAAAGGTGGGCCCCCATGGGCAAGCATGGCCCTACTATGGGTGGTTGGGTATGGTATCTCAGCTATCTGCAGGTGGGTCTAGAATGTGAAATTAGTGATCAAAATCAAAAGTTTTATCCAAGCCCCTGCAACTATAAGAAAATGTGTAATCCATAGACATTTATCACTTTTATAATCTAGTTATCTCAATAAATATGTAACAAAAACAGTATGATGCTGAAAATGATTGAGCAGTGTTGTCCATCTTGTTTTTGGTCGTGTGACCCAGGGGATGTAGATATGAGTACAATCTGGGCCTTGATTTACTCATTCACCTCCCTGTCATGTAAAACAGGCTACTTGTTACTTTTCCTTTATGGATTTAGTGACATGCACCCCATAATGCAATAGGTGGGCTCCTCATGCACCAGCATGGCTCAACCATGGGTTGTTGGGTATGGCACTCCAATAAATAAACATATATATCACTGATTTGCTTACTTGGAACACATATGTTTTTATTTTAAATTATAGCTATGTTAGGTTCTTACTACCTTGACAAAAAAGTTTTACCAGGGAATTAAGAAACATTATGTATTAACATCGTAACCGATAGGTGTGTAAACCCAATGAAAAAAACTCTGCCAGCAAGGATATGCAATTTACAGAAAAACCATGGCAGTGTAAGGGTTAAATAAATACTTCTTCTCAGTGTTCAGAATGGAAGGGGAAGGAGAGGGACCATGCAAATGCACCAGGGGCTTTGAGGTGAGGGAAATCAACAATAGTTCATTTTCTGAGGAGAAAGTCCAGAAAGCACTCACTAACCTGAAGGAAGACAAAGGTATGGGGATAGACGGGGTGCATTCAAGGGTGCTAAGGGAGCTCGTGGGGTAATAGCTGCACCTCTGGCAGACTTATTTAACAGATCACAGGAGCCTGCCATGGTGCTGGAAGACTGGAGAAAGGCAAATGTAGTCCCACTTCACAAAAGAGGTAGCAAAGAACAGGTGGGTATTTATAGGCCTTTCAGGCTGACATTGGTGGTGGGGAAGTTAATAGAAACACTATTAAAGAGAAGAATTGTGGAATATCTGGAGTCCAATGAATTAAGTGACCCAAGGCAGCATAGTTTCACAGGGGGAAGGTTGTGTCAAACAAATCTGATATATTTTGTGAGTGGACAACCAAGCAGCTAGGATGTAATGCAAAACAAAAGTGCAAAGTCATGCACTTGGGCCATAGAATCCTGAGGGGGCAGAGTACAAAATGGGGGAGTGATATGGGGAGATTGATACTGGCAATTACCAAGCAAGAAAGAAATCTGGGGAGGGTAATCATATTGGATGACCTAAAGGTGGCCAGGTAATGTGACAAGACTGTCAAAAGGGCTAGTGGGATACTGGGGTGCATGGGTAGGGGCATCAACAGCAGGAAGAGGGGGTGGTCTTGCTCCTATATAGGTCATTGGGTAACACCCCACCTGGAGTACTGTTTCCAGTTCTGAAGCACACATCTCTGGAAAGAGATTGGCAGAGTGAAGGCAGTCCAGAGGAGGACTGTTAAAATGGTGCCAGGTCTGCACCAAAAGCCTTACTAAGTGAGACTAAAAGCTCAATATGTACCCCATGGAGGAGAGGAGGGAGAAAGGGGATATGATAGAGACCTTTAAATACCTCATGGGGGTTAATAAGGCACAGAAGGGAGATATTTTCCAGACAAAAAGGTGCCCTAGAGCAAGGAGTCATGATATGAAGCTGGAAGGGGGTAGATTGAGGAGAGATGTGAGGAAGTACTTCTTCACAGAAAGGATGGTGGATTCCTGGAACAACCTTCCATCAGAGGCAGTGGGGGCAAAACTAGTGATGGGTTTCAAAAATGCCTGGGATAGGCACAAGGGAATCATAGGAGGAAGGAAGAGGGTGGAAGAGACAGTGCAGTAGGTCAAGAAGAGTCTGCAGCAAAAGTGATCATAATTAAAAATGGGCAGACTAGATGGGTCCATTGGTCATTATCTGCCTTAAATTTCTATGCTTCTATGTTTGACAAGTTATGAGATGCAAATGGATACAGTGTAAAATTATTAATATGCGCACTGTCCATACTGTAAACCGTGTGTCACACATAATTCATGTTGTACTATGCTACACATACACGATAATCAAAGGGGCAATAATATATGCATTGAGCAAAAGAGAAAAAAATCAAGGGTAACATGCGTGAAGCAATTTTCTACTCATAGAGTGGTGACACCCTGAAAGGTACATATTGTATGAAGTTACTCTATTATGATGATACCCAGCTGTACACCAATGTTGAGTTAGCTACATTATGGGATTTCTTTTAATAATCTAGACATTGGCTACATAATAATGACACATAGACAAGGATGCTCCTTACAATATGCAACCTTGATTTTTTTTTTACCACTTTATTAATTTCTAGGAAAATACTTGCAACATGGCAAATAATAAAGAAATGTATAGACAGCAGACTTGCGAGAATGATTTGCTCCTCATTTTTGAGTGGCAAGGCATTAGGCCAGGAGTGGATTTAGTCATTAATGTTGACAGTATTCCTATAAATTAGAAACAGAGAGAAAAGGCTGCACAAGGTTGATGGCGCTCCAGGGCATAAATTAGATATCAAACACTTTAGTCAGGCACACACCATCTCGGAATTAAAAACGAAGATTTGGCTCCATGTTAAAAAAAGAAAATGTCCTTTATTACAAGATACAAACAGATATCAATATTCTGCATGTCTAATGCATTTCGGACATATGAGTGTCCTTTATCAAAGGCTAGTGCAGAGACATGCAAAGACACAGTAAATACATACAAGTATATGACGTGAGTCTATGATGTCATAATTGGTATTTTAAATTCATTGGTTGGACAAAGAAAATCACCATATAAGGTTAGTAATGGCTATAATAAAATGTATCAGATTGGTGAATAAATCAATCCCTCATAAAACCGCTAAGAAGAGTATATATACAAAAAAAAAAAAAAAAAAGATAATGTTGGACCAAGATGTGCATAGAAATTAATACATAAGACTGGGCAGGCCGTTTAGCCCAGATATTAGAATAATGAGCTATGAATGAGCTTGCTACATCCAGCAGACCTGGGTTTGAGTCCTACAACCTCCACTTGCATACTGTGTGACTCTGAGCAAGTCACCTAACCACCCCAACACTCCTAGGTCACCCCTGAAAACAGCCACTTGTGCCTAGTGGGCCTTACCTGGTTACCGAAAGAATAAAATAAAAAGACTACTAGGAAACAGAGGCATATCACAAAATCATGAATTTAAAATACCAATTATGACATCATAAACTCACATCATATACTTGTATTTATTGTGTCTTTGTATGTCTCTGCACTAGCCTTTGGTAACGGACACTCATATGTTTGAAATGTGTTAGGTGTGCAGAATGCTGCTGTCTGTTTGAACCTTGTAATAAAGGACATTTTATTTTTTTAATTTTTTCAATTTAATAATATTTTATTGAGATATAATACTTAACAACCAGAAACAAACTTGTCCAATAACAAAAATAACAATAACAAACATTTTATTTTTTTAACATGGAGCTAAGTGTTCATTTTTAATTCAGAGGTGGTGTGGGCCCTATTGTTGTGTTTGTTATCTAATTTATATCCTGGAGCGCCACCAACCTTGTGCAGCCTTTTCTCTGTTTCTATGTTTTATTAAGTAGCTGCACAGGTTGCAGGTTTGAGACTGACCCCATAAAACCTCATGAAAGAACACTAACGTGGCCCAAGCATTTGAAAATGTCACTGGAAGCTACATCAAATCTGCAGTTCCCTGAGACACCAGTGGACCCTCTAAACTATGTGAATCAGCTTACGGTGTCAGCAAGCACAGCAAATCCATTCCTACAGGAGAATACTGCAGTAAGTGATTTGACACCAGATGCTCAGTCTTTATATGGAGCTTTTAAGGACTTAAAAAAAGTTACCCATCAACTCCGAAAAATCCATTGGAATGTATTAAATCTTGAGGCATCCAAGTAGGTAGAATTCCCAAGTGACTTAAACTTTTAAAAGATCAAACGTTTGGCCAAGATAATACTGCACTTATGAAAGCCTGGGAGGAGGTCATCACTGAAGCAAGCTTTAAGTTAATGAAACTAATCATTAAATTTAGTAAATAAAGGGAGCAAAAACTCCGAGAGGGAGTGAAGACAATTGAAAAAGATGTTTTGACTTTTAAAAACCACTTAGACTTTGATGCTGAAAATGAAAGACTTAAATGTTCTATTTCTAAATTGAACCAAGAACTTAAAGCATGAAAGTACACTAAATTTCAATTGGACAAGGGTGATTATGAAAATGATCATGTTTTTTTTTTAAATTCTCTTTATCCTCCTCACAGCCTGCCTCCTCCGACCCTTCAGTGACGACCCCCAGACATCCCACTGCCCGGAACCCTGCCCACACAGACCACAGATCCCCATGGAGCTGTGGTTTACCAGGCGGGGACGAGGTGGGGTTCCTAACCCCGTAACACATTTCGTCGGTCTGGTGGTCTGTGTGAAGACGCGGGCACATCATGGGCACGTCCAAGGTCCTCCCATCTTCCCGGATGAGGCAGGCTCTTTTCCTCATTTTTCTCCCTCCCCGAGCAGCCGACGACCTCCCCTGACGTCATGACGCGCACGTCGACGTCCGTGCTGCTCAACGGCCAGCCATCCCCTAGTGGGGCTTGCAGTTCCCGAGCCTCCGCTCGGGTCATGCAAAATGCCGGGCATCGGCGGATCCTCCCAGAGCAGGGCTGTACGCCGAACGCTCAAGCTCTGTTCCCCGGCCACCTAATCGACTCACCAAGTCCTTCTCCTGGCTTGGTCAGCCGGGCGTGGAGTGAGGTGTGGATGCCCAGCGCCAACCTCAGCACCACCGGGCCGGCAAAATGATCATGCTTTTAGCTGGAAGAATAAACAGAAAGGGCATTTTAAAAAGAACCAGACATTTATCCTTAAATTTTAGTACTGACGCTAGTGATTCAGAAACAGAAATACAATTTAATCATTATTATTTTCATCAGGACTGCCCAGAAGCCAACCTACTTTTACCCCCAAGACACAGCCCCAGGCTAATAGAACACCAGAATTACCAATTTACAAATGAAAGAGGAAGACTAGGAGGGGATGGAAGTGGCGGCAAAAACAGAGGATGAGGAATGTATCAGTATGAGGGCCAACAACCAATCAGGAACAACAGACCCTACAGACCATACAAAGGAAGGAGATGATTGACCCACCACAAATTAAGGTGATTAATTTGTCTGATCATGTCCTCACTACACCAGAAAATGATCTTTTAAGTAAAGGACTGGGATTTGCACCTACGGCTCTAGTGAATAAATTTCAAACCGTGATAGATCTGAATCTAGCTTGTAGGACACTCTGTTTAAAATCCTTTTTTTAACAACAGATTACCTAATAATGAAACCACAACAACTGTAGTGAATCTCAGACCAAAGTCTGACATTTGCTCTTCATACAGCGCACCTGTAAGTGTTTTTAAAGATCTCATTAAAAAAGACCTTGAACTATTGTTTAAAAACCCTCCAAAAATGCCTTTCAATAATCTGTGATCACAAGAACACACAGCCATAGAAAATCTTAAACAAAATACAGAGATAATTTTAAATGCAAGAGATAAAGGGGGCTGCAGTGTGTTAATGAACCAAAATGATTACGTCAGAGAAGCCAATAAACGACTTCATGATACGTGCTTTTACCAGAACCACAGAGAGATCCAACTCCAGAGTTCAAACACTCTATTGATGAAACAATCCAGATGGCTTTTGACAGAGTCTATATTAATTTGAATGTGAGAGGGTTTTTAATCAATGATTCACCTGTCCGTGCTACATTCTGTATTTTATCAAAAGTGCACAGATCACTTTTTAATCCCCCTTGGAGACCAATCATCAGTGGCATTGGTTCTTTAACAGAGCCTATCTCTCAATACATAGATTCATTTTTAAAAGCATTTGTTGTCACCCTGCCATCTTATTTGCAAGATACTAGAGATGTTTTGAATGTATTCAATAATCTCACATTGAATGAAGATGTTTTATTTGTCACCATGGATATAAAGACACTGTATTCCAATATTCCACATGAGGGCGCTTTGGCTAGAGCAGCCCATGATTTGAACCAGAGGATAGAAGAACTCCCACCCACAGGTTTTTTGATTAAACTGTTCAAATTTGTGCTAAACTATAATGTACTTATAAAGAACTTTACTTGCAGACAAAATTGGGCAACACTTATGCCCCATCGGTAGCAAATTTATATGTTGGGGATTTGGAGGAAGGGTACATTTTCAATGTCAATGTCGATCCATTTTTTGGAAAAATCTCCCATCCACTGGGCCATCTGAAGTAATACCCCGTTTCATTTATTATAGAAACCACCCTGCCAAGCTCAGCACAAACAAAGCCCACATCCTGGCACTCTCCTGGCAAAGTTCTCCACCGACTTTATCCATTAGTTAATAGTTAATCCCTCCCCCCACCTGAATGCAAAAAACCACTCCTCCTGCCACCTCTCTTCCAAACAGAGTACAGTAACCAATGAAACCCTTCCAACCCCATCCCCTCTGAACCTCTCAACCCTCTTTCCTCCATAAGCGCCCTGAAAAAAATGTTTCTGCCATTTATTCATGCCTTACTGATACTTTCACTGAACAGAGCAGACATTCTGCACCAAGGGATGTTTTTTTTTCCTTCACATGTTTAAAAAAAAATATTTTTTCACGGTGCTTAGGACCGGAGGATGGAAGCGTTGTGGGATTTCATTAATTACTGAGGTCACAGAAGGAGTGCTTTTTGGTGCTCAGATGGGGGAAGGGATTAATTTATAATTACAGAATAAATTAAGTGGTGAACTTGCCTGAACGGGAGGGGAGTGGGATTTTCAATATAGAGGGGGGCATTGTGGGTTACTATACAATAACGGGTAGGGGAAGATTAACTGAGATGACACAGTGTGTGTGAAGATCGTTAATAATTTTATAAATTTTTTTGTTTATAAAGAAGATTTTGCAGTCTTTGTAATGTTGTCAGGAACTTTCCGCAGCTTCACAAAATGCAAAGTTCCAGACTTTGTATCAACTTCACCAGTGTAGAAAAAGTTTGTTGTATCACTGATGGTGAATTTATGGAGCTGATTATCCCATTGAATGGTGTGAAGCAAGGTTGTATCCTTGCTCCGATACTGTTAATTTTATTCTTAAATGATTCCTCAATCATTTATCTTCTTGAGATAAATTGTCATGTTCGAGTTGTTATGTCAACCAGAATACCATCTTTTTGGAAGGCTATGCCTGTAGATCAGTGGAAAAGTAGCCAGTCACTCCCCCTTCCTATGCTTTATAAGCAGTTCCTCTGAGCCTCTCTCTCAAGCACTTTTTCTTTGGAGCCAGAGGCTCTGTCAGTCTGTCCTTTGCTGCTGGAGGGGGCCTACCCCCCCCTCGCCTTGCTATTTTCACTTCTGCTTGTTTCTGCTAGACTCTGTTGTCTGTTCTCCTGCATTTGGTTTGTATTTTGCCTCCAGCTGTGTGCTTCTTTGTGTTGTTTGTTCCCTGTTCCTCTGTGTTTGTGTGTGTCTTTTGTTTTGCCTTCTTTTTGGGGGCTTTTGTTTCTAAACTCCCTGTGTATTGCTAATCCAGAGCTCATGCTACTTGCTCCCATTTACTTACAATGCAACTGCAATCATTATCTGTGTGTTTCAACTCATGCCACATAGTGGTAAACCATCACCGCAGTGACTCCATCTCTGAAGAGACCATCACAGCGACAGGAATCGGGCAAAACTCGCATGTCACTGTGATGGTCTGTGCAGTAACTGGGCCTTATCTACTACCATGCCTCACAGCTACTGTTTGCTAACATGCTTCATACTACTACATTTCTTTTTGGGGATCCTTCCTAAGATACCTTTAGTCAAGGGAATCATCCCATGGCACCTCTAGGGGTGGAACCCTCTTCCAGGGTTCCTTGCCTTTGGCACCCCTACAGGGTGGTAATTCCTCTGGAAGAGAGAGTGTGAACAGCCAAAACCAAGTAACATAGTTGCACAAGCATAACATCATACTGGCTGCATAGGCCACTGAATTGGAAGGCTATGCCTGTAGTTCAGTGGACAAGCAGCCAGCCACTCCCCCTTCCTGTGCTGTATAAGCAATTCCTCTGAGCCTCTCTCTCAAGCACCTTTTCTGTGCCCCACCATCATCCCCTCCTCCTCCAGCAGCATAGCCTCTCTCCTTGGGATCCTTCCTAAGGTACCTTTCACTAAGGGAATCATCCAGTGACACCTCTAGGGGTGGAATCCTTTTCCAGAGTTCTTTGCCTTTGATGCCCCTACAGGGTGGTAATTCCTCTGGAACAGAGAGTATGAATGGCCAAAACCAAGTAATACAGCTGCACAAGCATAACATCATACTGGTTGTATAGGACACTGAATTTATAGGACCCTGATCCTGATGTCATAAAAGAGCTACAATGAATGTTAAGTAAAGTTAATTACTAGTTGTGAAATACAAAGTAATATTGTTACTGTAAATCAAAAATGATTGTTTTTGTATGTAAAAATCCATATTTTGAATGGTATATTGCTGATCATCCTGTTGAAATTGTGAACTGTCTTTCATACCTTGGTGCCACATTTTATAATACTAGATCTTGGAATACTTACATTGCAATGGGCTTGCCCTGGTGGTGTATTTAGAAAATTACCTGGGTCATCACTGAGAGAAAGAGCTTTCTCTTGGGGATGACTGAACCTGACAAGAAATGGCCTGCCACTCTCTTCCAGACAGTGGCCTGGATATGTCCGGACTGTATCCAAGTCCCTAAGACAGTTTTCTGAAGAGCTGTAAACCATCTAACTGTTTCATCAAAAACAAGGTTTTTGGCATCTGGAACCCTATTTCCTCCACTGCACAAGGTTAGCAAGAGGAGCATAGTCTCCATGAGATGATACTCCAATCTGCCCTGGGTGGAGTTACACCAAGTGGATGAGCAGGACATCATTCAGATGATTGGTGGGATGAGGACTACCTCTTGTTGTCTGGACCCTATCACCAACCAGCTGAATAAGACAGGATGTGGGATGCTGGTACCCATTTTGGTGAGTATACTGAATGACTGTAAAGTTATTTACTAGTTGGGAAATGCAGAGTAATACCGCTACTGTAAATCAAATATGATGTGATTGGAGTGAGGGCCATCTGTCTACTTCATAAAAGGGTGCAGTGGTACAACCCTTGCTCAAGTAGGTGGGTACTGATCTGCCCTACTTTGCATATTTTTGATTTATTTCCAACTTGCTATTTCCGTGTAGGCACTGGAAAGGGTGGTAATTGGACAGCTTGCTGATCACCAAAATATAATGATGTCCTGGAGGGTTTCTGAAGGCACCATGGCACTGAGACTGCATTGGTCAGAGTACACAGTAATCTGCACCTGGTGAGAGATTATGGTGAAGTGTCTGTTCTTTTCTACTCAACTTGCTGTCTGCATTTGACATCTTGGATCAGATGGAATTTGGGGACACACTCGGGAACTAAGTAGGGATGAGGTGAACTGTGTTAAAATTGTTTCATGCATTCCTAGCTGACAGATTTCAAGCTGGTATGACTAGCCCATACGCATTTTAGCTGGTCTCACTGTCTTGTGGAGTTCCCCAAGGTTTTGTCTTCTTACTGTTGTTCACTGTGTATATGCTGCCACTGGAGGAGATTCTAAGATACTACAGCATGTGTTCTAACTGCTATGCAGATGGTACCCAGCTATGTGTATCTGGATTTTTGTTTGGATACATGTTTATGTTACAATGCCTAAACTGATTTTCTGATTACAACTGTAAATTGTAGACCTGGCCAGCTATATAGAATAACACAGAAACATAGAATTTGCTGACAGATAAGAACTGCTTGGCCCACATAGTCTGCCCATTTTCCCCTGCCTATAGTGTCACCACAGATCCTTCTTGCTCTCTGGCCCATTCACCCACCCTCCCTTCCCTTTCCCTAAGATTCCCTTATGCCTATCCCATGCGTTCTTGAACCCAACCATTGTTTTCACCCCCACCACCTCTGCTAGGAGCCTGTTTCGGGAATCAACCTCTCTTTCTGTGACTATGTGTTTCCTCACATCTCTCCTGAGTTGACCCCCTCCAGCTTCTTATCATGTCCCCTTGTCCTTGAGCACCTTTTTTTCTGAAAAATACTTCTCTCCTGTACCTTATTTACCACTGTGAGGTACTTAAGGGTCTCAGTCATATCCCTCCTCTCCCTCCTTTATTCCAGGGTGTACACAGTGAACATATTGAGGTCTTTAAGTCTCTCCTTGTAGGGCTTTTGATGCAGATCCTGCTCCATTTTAGTTGCCTTCCTCTGGACTGGCTCCACTCTGTCTAGGTCCTTATGGAGATGTGATCTCCAGAAATGAACACAGTACTCTAGATGGGGTCTTAACATTCTATACAAAGGCAGCACTTACTCCCTCTTTCCAATGGTGATATCACTCCCTATGCACCCCAGTATCTCATTAGCCCTCCCAACTGCCTTGTCACACTGACTGGTCACCTTAAGGTGATCCAATATGATTAACCCTAGGTCTCTTTCCAGCTTGGTGGTCATCAGTATCACTCCTCCCATTTTGTGCTCTGCCTCTGGGTTTCTGTGCTTCGAGTGCAGTACTGTGCACTTTTTCACATTGAAGCCAATTTGACAAAACACTTGATCGCTCCTTGAGTTTTCTCATGTCTCTGTTCATCCCACCCCCTCCCCCACAGAGAGCTCAACCTATTGGTGATGCTGGTGTCATCCACAAAGAGGCAGACCTTCTCTTTCTGCTCTTCTGCAATGTCACTTATAAAGACATTAAAGAGGGCAGGCCCCAGGACTAATCCCAGAGGAACCCTACTGATCACCGTCCCTTTCTTTGAGTGAACTCCGTTTACCTCCACCCTCTGTCATCTAACCTCTAAACAATTTATTACCCAGTTTATCACCTTTGGACCAACACCACAGCTACCCAGTTTGCTTATTAGCCTCCTACTGTATATAGAATGATGTCAAACGTCTTACTGAAATCTAAGTAGGCCACATCCACCACTCCACCATGAACTAATTCCTTGGTCAACCAGTCAAAGAAATCCATCAAATTCATTTGACATGACCACCTCATGAATCCACGTTGCCTTAGGTCTTGTAATCCACTGGATTCACGATATTCCACAATCCTTTCCTTCAGCAGTGACTCCATTAACCTTCCCACTACGGATGTCAGGCTGACTGGCCTATAATTGTCAGCCTCTTCCCTGCTGCCACTCTATATGTAAAGAATATGTAATTGTCTTTCCTTAAATTCTACTGGAGCAAAACAAAAAAAAATCTGCATCTGGACTGTGGTGTGTGCATCAATATGTACACCTAGTATAGGATATGAAGAAAAATTGCATATTGAAGGCAATGGGACAAAAGAAGAACACAAGGGCCCTCATATTCAGACTGCACCTGGCAATGGCGCAGGCCTGGGCACAGTGCAACTGGGATGCGCAGGGGCCAGGACCAGGTGATATTTAACGGTGATGCGCCATGGCGCAGCACCATTAAATATGGCACAGACTGCACACAGTGCAGTGGCACTGCACCGGCACAAGCCACAGATAGGAAGCACAGGGATGCACCAGTGTACACACAGTTGTGCTGGGTGCAGCACCAGTGATATTCAGAAGAGGGGATGCAAATGATGCTATAAAATATGCAAGGCGCAAATGGGGCCATTTGCATGTAATTATGGCTCCATTTGCATGCCTTATGCAGGGCAGCCCGACAAAGTGCACCTGGTGCGCTGCACAGATTGGCGTGTGCACTGAGGGGGCTCTGGGGCATCCCCCACCCTGTAGCCATGATCACGGGTATTGGTTGTGGAAAAATAAACCCTGGTAGTCTAGTGGTCCCCCCTTCCTCCTGTAGCCATGATCACTGGTAAATCAACATCAGTACATTCCCTGGTGGTCTAGTGGTCATCCCCCCAGTCCTAGTCACGATTGCTGGTAAACGACATCACTCCATGTCCTGGTGGTCCAGTGGCACCCCCCTCTCCTGCCACCCACACAGGACCACTTGCCCATGCCGCTCCCCCTCATCATAGGCAGGCAGCTGCAACCCGTCCGCATACCACCCTGCCACCCGCCGAATGACAGTTTACAGTATGGGCTTGCGGGGCATACTGTACTAGACAGTCACAAATATGTGAATGAAGTCTTTCATATCGCATTGAGATTTGCGCTGTGCAAATGCCCCTTTTGAATATCGTGCCGGGGCACATTGCGGAGTTGCGCCTGGTGCAACCGAGTTGAGCCAGGTGCATCCCTTTGAATATCCAGGCCAAACTCTACGTGCTCGCTTTAGCACCATTTACTGTAAAAAGTGCAACCGGCATTACAAAAAATTGATAGCACTCTGATGCATGGTGTTTATACACTCCTATGGCTAGAGACTCACATGACGTGATACATAATTTTTTTCCACTGCCTGTTGCACTTTTTACAGTAATTGCTACTAAACTGAGCAAGTAGATTTGGTGTGCTTCTTTTGTCCCACAGTCGTTGGTGTGCTATGTTTTCTTCAAATCCTTAAATTTTAAAAATCTTTTGGTTCCATTGCTTATATATTTGATTACTGATTATGGTTTGTCAGTTTACTTTTCTGCTTCTGAATCTGCATTAAACAGACTCAAAATTTCATACCATAATACTTGCAGATTTGCTCTGAACTGTGCCAGGTATACATATCATTGCAATTTGTAATGTACAATATGTTGATTTTGTTTTCATTTAATGCTCATATTTTTCACTTTTATTTAATTTCCTTTTGGTGATTTTACGTGGCTTGGTATCCTTTTCTTTTTAAGTTTCACTACAGTTTAGTGGAACATCCCATGCAGCATGTTCATTCACAGCATCAAAACTGAAACTTTATATTTATGTTGATTGCGCGCATGCACAAGAAACATATTGCGGCAGCTTGCTGAAGAAACAGGTTGTGGAGGTGCGGCACTGTTGTGGCCAATGCCCCCACAGCCTTTGGAGGATTGGCCTACTTTTCCCAATGGAGTTGCACACTGCTGCTGACACTAGTTCAGCCAGCGTGCCACAACCTTGTAAGGTTTCAGCTGCTGCAGTCAGGGGTCGCCTCGTCATTGCAGCGAAAGCCATTCTGCTGCAATGAGGGAGCGACCAGTCATTGCTGGGTGGAACCTTGTTACTGTGATACTGTTTGTGAACATGGTGATGGCTTGCCGCCATGTTCACAAACAATATTAAGCACCTCCATTGCCTAGGGGGTGCCCAATCCCCCTTGGGAGCATGTGCCCCCCCCACCATGTTTGTTTGCCAATGGGGGATCCAATTTCCATTGGCTTCAGTGCCCTGACGTTCATGTTGCTGACCATGGAGCCCACTCCCCGCCAACATTATGTCCCCCCTTCCAGTTTCATTTGCAGATGGGGAGCCCACTCCCCATTGGCATAATCCCCCAAACACGCCATTACAGTTGTGCCGGTGCCCAATCCCCCTCAGCTCTTGCACCCCCCTTTGTGCCGATGCAGGTGCCCAATTCCCCGCTGGCTAGAGAAGCCCCCCCAAAAAACACTCTGTTGGCATGCTGGGAGCCCACCCCAGCATGCCAAATGGCCCTGTAAAAAAAAAAACATCCTGCAATTTTTTTCTTTTAACCTGTCAAAAAGGAAACGGTCCCTCGTGGTCTCCCTGCCCCCTCCCACAACCTGCACTCACCCTCTGCGCATCCTGCCTCCCCACACCCCCTTCACCCCATACTTACCTGTGGAGTCTGGTGCGATGATCTTCAGTGGACTGGAAACACATCTGCACTTTTCAAAGCCGACCGTGAACTGAAGAAATGCCGGTAAGCTGTATAATGACATAAATATGTTTTTTTTTCAACTTCGGTGCATATCTCAGGCAGTGTTTGGAATTTTGGCAACAAATTTTCAACATGGGGTTTTTGGGACCCCTCCTCATGAATTCTGCCACTGACATGGCGTTATTTGTCCTCAAAAGGTGATTTCGTGGTTACTGCACTGAATCACCTTTTGGAACTGATTAACAAAATGACAGTGCCTGTGTTCATGAGGTGGGCTCTCAAAAAGCCTATGTCGGAAATTTGGTGGAAAAAATCCAAAAAAATTACTGTTTTGCGAGCGTGCGTTGAGCAGCTTGTACGCACACTCATAACTTTGCGAATTTGTAATGTTTTCATGCCAGATTTTCAACATTGGCATTTTTTCACACCTCCTTGTGAACAGTACAGCTGTCATTTTTCACATACTGGTCAAAATGAGTTTTCACACTATTGGCACAGAATAACGCGGTTGCTGTGGGAAATCAGTGTTCAGTACAGATTAAGAAAATGATAGTGACATTGTTTGTGAGAAGAGGTCCTAAAATGCCTATGTTGAAAATTTGGTGACAATACTCCATAAAATGACTGTGTTACGAGCGTGTGTTGCACAGTTTGCATGCACGCTCGTAACTTAGCGAATTTATAATATTTACACTCCAGGTTTTCAACATTGCCATTTTTCCACATCTATTTATGAACAGTATAGCTGTCATTTTTCCCATCCTGGCTGAAATGTGTTTTTGCACTTCCAGCACAGAATAGCATGGTCACTGGGAAATCAGTGTTTGGGACAGATTAAGACTAAGCGAGTGAGAGGGGGAGTGACCGGGCTCAGCTGAGCTCTGTTGGGACTGCTGTGGATTTCTTTGTGGGAAGAAAAAGGCCCCAACGCAGGAGCCCAGTACAAAAGGTCAGCCTGTAGCACTGGGAGAAACAGAATGAGAGAGCGAGTGAGGGAGGGGGAGTGAGTGAACTCAACGGAGCTCTACTAGGACAGCTGTGGATTTCTCTGTGGGCAGAAAAAGGTGCCAATGCAGGCAGGAGCCTAGTACAAAAGAGCAGCCTGCAGTGCTGGGAGAAATGGAACAAGCGACTGTGAGAGGGGGAGTGAGCAAGCTCATGGAGCTCTGTTGGGACTGCTGTGGATTTCTTTGTGGGCAGAAAAAGGTGCCAAGGGAGGAAGGAGCCCAGTAAAAAAGGGCAGCCTGCAGCGCCAGGAGAAACAGAATGAGTGAGTGAGAGAAGGGGAGTGAGTGACCTCAATGGAGCTCTGTCGGGACAGCTGTGTAATTCTTTGTGTGCAGAAAAAGGCACCAACACAGGCAGGAGCCCAGTACAAAAGGGCAGCCTGCAGCGCGGGGAGACACAGAACGAGCGAGTGAGAGGGGGGAGTGAGTGAACTCAACGGAGCTGTGTCAGGACTGCTGCAGATTTCTTTTTTGGCAGAAAAAGGCACCAATGCAAGCAGGAGCCCAGTAGAAAAGGGCAGTCTGCAGCATCAGGAGAGATAGAATGAGCGAGTGAGGGAGGAGGAGTGAGCGAGCTCAATGGAGCAGTGCCAGAACTTTAGAGTTGCCCACCCTCCCATCCAGGGTCCTCCGTGGTCCTATATTACAGCTGGGTCTCTGGAGTGGAGACAAAGCAATGACTGGATATGCCCACACCTCCTTATGAACAGCACAACTGTCATTTTTCACATCCTGGCCGAAATAGGTTTTCGCACTTCCAGCGCAGAATAGTTCGGTTGCTGTGGGAAATTGGTGTTTGGGACACATTAAGAAAACCACAGTGACACTGTTCATGAGCAGAGGTCGTAAAATACCTATGTTGAAAATTTTGTGATGAAAGTCCATAAAATGACTGTGTTACAAGCGTGCGTTAAACTGTTTCCACGCACCCTTGTAACTTCACAAATCAGAAATATTTTCATGCCAGATTTTCAACACTGGCATTTTTTCACACCTCCAAATGAATAGTACAGCTGTCATTTTTCACATCCTGGCCGAAACGTGTTTTCGCACTTGTGGCGTAGAATAGCGCGGTTGCAGTGGGAAATCAGTGTTCAGGACAGATTAAGAAAATGACAGTGACACTGTTCATGACCAGAGGTCCACAAATCCCTATGTTGAAAATTTGGTGATGAAAGTCCATAAAATGACCATGTTACAAGTGTGCGTTGAACTGTTTACATGCACCCTTGTAACTTCGCAAATGTGTAATATTTTCACGACACATTTTCAACACTGGCATTTTTTCACACCTCCTTATGAACTGTACAGCTGTCATTTTTCACATCCTGGCCTAAATATTTGTTTGCACTCCTGCCGCAGAATAGCACGGTCGCTGTGGGAAATCAGTGTTTGGGACAGATTAAGATCGAGCAAGTGAGAGGGGGTAGTGACCAAGCTCAACTGAGCTCTGTCAGGACTGCTGTGGATTTCTTTGTGGGCAGAAACAGACCACAATGCAGGAGCCCAGTACAAAAGGGCAGCCTGCTGTGCTGGAAGAAACAGAATGAGAGGGTGAGGGAGGGGGAGAGAGTGAGCGCAACGGAGCTCTGTTGGGACTGCTGCAGATTTCTTTGTGGGCAGAAAAAGGCAGCAATGCAGGCAGGGGCCCAGAATAAAAAGGGCAGCCTGCAGCGGTGGGAGAAACAGAATGAGCTACTGAGGGGGGGTGGTGAGTGAGCTCAACTAAGCTCTATCATGACTGCTGCAGATTTCTTTGTGGGCAGAAATAGGCAGCAACGCAGGCAGAAGCCCAGTACAAAAGGACAGTCTGCAGCGTCAGCAGAAACAGAACAAGTGAGTGAGAGAGGGGGAGTGATTGAGCTCAATGGAGCTCTGTCAGGACTGCTGCAGATTTATTTGTGGGCAGAAAAAGGCACCAACAGAGGCAGGAGCCCAGTACAAAAGGGCAGCCTGCAGCACCAAGAGAAACAGAATGAGCACGTGAGAGAGGGAGATTGAGCGAACTCAACAGAGCTCTGTTGGGACAGCTGCAGATTTCTTTGTGGGCAGATAAAGGTGCCAATGCAGGAAGGAGCTAAGTACAAAAGCGCTGCCTGCAGCACCAAGAGAAACAGAATGAGTGAGTGACAGAGGGGGAGTGAGTGAGCTCAACGGAGCAAAGCAATCAACACTGTGCATTGGCAAATGCTTGTTATAGAATTGTTTTGGCCCAAGGTTCATTTCTCTATAAAGCTATCAGAAAATGAAACTTGTAACCCGCTAACTCTCATTGGTCTAGGAGTAACCAATCATTCAAAAATACATAGATAATTCAATTTGTAAATGTTTTAATAGATTACTGTATTGTGATCATGTATACATTTTTTTGTTATGTACTTGTTACATCATCTGGGTCCTCCATGAAAATGGGCATTTGGTTCCCTTTGTATTTATCTGGTTAACAAATTTAAAAAAAATGTGTTTCTTACTCCTGCACATCCTGAGTTGGTGACTATGCTTGAGCACTGCCTATTGGAGATCAGTGAGTGGTGGGTAGCTTCCAACTGACATGGAACCTGGGCAAAACAGAGTTGCTACATATAGGCTCAGAGCAGTCATAGCAAGTATTGTGGCCATTATTGAGTCATGGTACACAAAAACCCATGATAGGAACAAGGCTATACCAGGCTGTACTCTGTTGAGGAAGGACAGGGTGGGAAGAAAAGGAATGGGTATGGTGATTTATGAGATGGAAAGCAAAAAAGCAATGGAGAGTCAGGGAATACGGGGGTAGAGGTACTGTGGGTCACCCTGGAGTTGGGAAATGTAGCCACTATTCACACTTGCATTAACTACAGGATTCCAGCACAAGGGGAGGAGCTAGATATGGTACTCGTGGAAGCCATTGGCAAGATGGTAGAAAAGGGGGAGGTGCTGCTGGTGAGGAACTTTAATCTACTGTATGTAGATTGGCACTTCCCATCTGTGGCTTATTGTAGAAGCATGGGACATCCTAGACTACCTGCAGGGGGTGTTCCTCAGGCAATGTGTCAAAGAACCCACTCATGATGGATACTGGGCCTGATACTCACTAACAGGGAGAGTGATGCAGATGTCAAGGTGGGATGCCACTTCGGGACAAGTGGTCACCAAACAGTGTGGTTCAATATAAGATGGCTGTGGAAATGAACACACAAGACTGAGGATCCTGGACTTCAGGAGCACATATTTTATAAAGATGGGTGAATGCGTCAGGGATGACCTGGGTGGGGTGGTGGAACAGTGGGCAAAGCTAAAAGGTGACATAGTGAAGGCAACAAACCTCCACATCAAACAAGTGAGCAAAAGCAAGAGGAAAAATAGGCCACTATGGTTTTCAAAAAAGGTGGCTGAAAAGGTCAAAGCTAAAGATAGCATTCCAAGAAATACGAACATGCGAAGACACGAAATACCAGCAGAAACAGGCCTCATGGTCTATCAAGTCTGCTCGATTGTGCAGCTAGCCCCTCAACTTGCAGCTGCCCCACCCTCCCTCCCCCTCTCATAACCACCCCTCCTCACTCTGTCCCACCCTCTTTTAAAACCTCCTACCATTCTACACTATGCCACCTCCTCAGGCACAGTGTTCCATTTGTCTACCACCCTTTCAGTGAAACATTGTCTCCTGATTTACTTCCTGAATCTCCCCCCCCCAATCTCAGCCGATGCTCTCTTGTGTCCCACCCCCTTCTGATCTGAAGAATATCTTCTGTATTAATCCTGTTAATTCCCTTTAGGTACTTAATATCCCCCCTACCCCTCCTCCCTTCCAGGGAATACATTTGCAGCTCTCCCAGCCTCTCCTCATAGGCTTTTCCCTCAAGTTCCTGGATCATCTTCATTGCCCTATGCTGCACCCTCTCCAGCAATCTGATGTCACTCTTCAGGAATGGATGCCAGTACTGCATGCAGTATTCCAAATGCGCCTGATCAGTGACCTATACAGGGGTAGGATCACTTCTCTGTGCCTGGAGGAGATTCCCCTTGCTATGCACCCCAGCATCTTGTCTACCTTTCCAGCCTCCTTCCTGCACTGAGCTGAGTGGTTCATACTCCCTCTTATTAGTATCTCTAGATCCTGTTCCTCCACTGTGCTTTCCAACTGTGCCCCTCAGAACTGATATTTCCTCCCCTGGTTCCTTAATCCAAAGTGCAGTACTTTGCATTTCTTGGCATTGAACCCCAGCTGCAATGTCTCCGATCATTCCTGTAGTTTGGTCAGGTCTTTCTGCAACCACTCTCTATGCCTCTGTGTCATCTACCATAGCACTGATCTTAGTATCATCTGTGAACAGACTGATCCTTCTCTGGATCCAGTTTGAGATATCGGATATGAATATCCCAAACAGCACTGGTCCCAGTACTGAACCCTGGGGCACCCCACTTGTAATGTCCCTTGGTGATGAGAGTCACTCTCCACCACCACCCTTTGTTGCCTACCCCTCAGCCAGTTGGTGATTCAGTTGACCATTTTTGTCCCCACCCCAATGTATTCCAGTTTTCCCCCCAGCCTCCCATGCGGCACCGAGTCAAAGGCCTTGCTGAAGTCCAAATATAGGATGTCCACTGCATGGCCTCTGTCCAGTTCCCTGGTAACCCAGTCATAGTACTCAGCTAGGTTCATCTGGCAGGATCTGCCTGATACAAAACAGTGCTGATGGCCATCTTGGAGCCCACTGTCTTCCAGAAAGGTCACCAGCCTCTCTTTTGGGATGGACTCCATGAGTTTCCCCATGATTGGAGTGAGACTCACTGGTCTGTAGTTGCCTGGATCATTCTTTGGGCCATTTTTATGAATGGGCACCATATGAGCCATCCTCCACCTGTGGCATGCATCCTGTGTCCAGTGGTGTACTGAACAGGTCTACCAGTAGTCCCAAAAGGATCTCCTCTAGCTCCCTAAGTATCCTAGGGTGAATGCCATCCAGCCCCATCACCTTGCCCACCCTCAGTGCCCTTAGTCCATCCAGTACCCTGTCTTTTGTAATTCTAATATTAGTCACCCCTGCCCCACCATCTGCCCACTCCACCTTTTCCATGGGGTATCTGCCCCCCTCTTTCCTTCATGAACACAGAGCAGAAGTACTAATTCACTGCCTCTGCCTGGTTCTCCCCTTCTCCACCCCCACATCTTTCTTAATCCTCACAATCTGGTATTTGTTTCTTCTTCTCTCACCAATGTATCTGAAGAAGTCATTTTCCCTGTCCTTGATTCCCTGTACCAGTCTCAGCTCTCTGAAAGCCTTGGCTCCTCTAACTAGGCTGGTAACCTCTCTGGACTTCTTCATGTACTCATCTTTGTCCCCTTGCCCTCCCAATTTCCTAAGCCTCCAGAATGCTTTTCTCTTGGCCCTCACCCCTTCCATTACCTTCCGAGTCTACCAGCTCAGATTTTTTTGGTCTCTCCTTCTTGCTCCATGTCCTGGTGCAGGTCTTAGTAGCCTCTGCTAACCCTTTCTTAAAGATATTCCATTTTTGGCTGGCACTCATGCATGTCTGAATTCCCACCAGATGCTCAACCAAAATTTTCCCCATCCTACTAAAGTCCACTTCCTTAAAATCGATCACCCTGGTACCTGTTCCTCCTGTTACCCTTCCCATATTGAGTGTGAACCACATCAAATGATGGTCACTCCCAGCCAGGGGTCCTCCACTCCCAGATCCCTTACAGCCTCCTCGTTTGTTAATACCAGGTCTAGAGTCCTACCCTCCTTAGTTGGCTCAAGGACCATTTGTACCAGGAAACAGTCCTGAAATGTATCTAGTAATCTCTGCTCCTTTGCACACGTGGTGGTTGGGGTGTTTCAGTCCACCCCAGGAAGGTTGAAGTCCCCAACCACTATGGTGTCCCTCTTCCTACAGACTCTTCTAATCTGCTCTGCCAACTCCCTGTCTAGGTCATCCCCCTGAGCTGGTGGCCTGTACAATACCCCCACCCTCAGTGTCTTTCTTTTAAAGTCTTGAAACTACATCCATAGGGCCTCTGTCCTTCCCTCCACCCCTTCCTCTCTCATACACTTTATCCCCTCCCTCATGTAGATCACCATGCCCCTCACTTTCACCCTAGTCCTGTCCTTTCTGCATATCCTGTGCCCCAGGATAGTCATATCCCAGTCCTGGTTCTGGGTGGCCCATGTCTCCATGATGGCTGCAATGTCCATCCTCCCCACAGCCAAGAGAGCCTGTAATGTGGCTGATTTGTTACCTAAGCTTCTCGCATTCAGCAAGACCACCCTCCTGCCTGTGTCTTTATTCCCCTCATCCTGGTTCCCCCCTCCTAATCCCTCCTTGTGTCTTCACCTCACATACCTCTCTGATAGCTTGGGAGTTATCACGCTTGGCTCCCCCCTCTGGGATTCCTGCCTACTAGCTGTCCTCACCCTCCACCTAGTTTAAATCTATCCTTGATGCTATGTACCTCTCAAACCTCTGCTTTAAGGAGAAAATAAGGAGATGCAGAGGAAGGATGCTAGGGAAGTGTATCAGAGGAAACAGAGAGAAGCAAGGAAAGCAGTAAGAAATGCAAAGGTGCAAAGTGAAGAGGCAGAAATGAAAGGAGAAAATACATTTTTAGGTATGTAAGTGAAAAGAGGAAGCAGGGGAGAAGAAGCAAGGAAGGAAGGTAGGTAGGTCAGCATAAAAGGAGCAGTGGTGGGTATGGAAAGGAACTGCCCAGGAAAAAATGGCAGAAAGAATGGAAGATGGGTTCCAGCCAAGCTAGGGGTGGATTTGGGTGTGGCACCATATATTACATTACTGTAATCAAATGTCAGGAGGATCATTTTGAGAGCTATCTCACAATGAACTGGATGGTGAATACAGGATTTGTTCTTATACAGCATACCGTCATCTGGGGAGTAGTGTGGAGGGTATCCCATGAGGTGGGTGCATGGGGAAGGGCACCATCCGTAATGGCGACTCCTTCCTGGTACAATCCCTCATGGTGATGGGAGGGTAGGGAGACCGGATGAGGGGGTGGTTGAACTGGGTGACAAGATGTCGCTATGTGTATGCGTGCGCAGAGGGGATCAAGCACGGTGAGCGTGGTCGGGAGGGGGTGGGAGAAGCTGTATGGGGTGTCACTGTGGTGGATTGCTGAGCTGTGTTGTAGCATCGGGGGTTGGCTAGTGGTTAGGGGTAGGTGAGGTACCAGATTCGGGTCTGGGTGCTGGTACAATTTTATTGCTCCTGTCTCTTTATTTTTTAATGCTTTCACCCGCCTGACATACACCCTCCTGGAGTTGAGAATCCTTTAGTGGAGGGGTGTGGGGGGACAGACCCCCACAGAAAGCATTAAAATACATGTCCCGGCTCTGTTGTCCTGTGCGCCAGGGTTGTCAGAGTGCTGAAAATGTTTTCGTCACTCTCACCGTGCGATAATGGTGATCGCCTTTAGGCGTTCACCGTTATCACATAGAACCGGTGTAGAGTGGTGGCATCAATGTGTCTGGTGAAGTTATGGTGAGTATTTAACATGACACCCAGGTACTTGAAGAAGGGAACTACATCCATTAGAGACCCAGTCAAAGTCTTGTATACGGGGTGAATGGGACAGTTGCAAGCCTCTTGCTCTGTCTTCTTCCAGTGGTCATTGAGCCCATACTGTATCATTCAGGCTTTTTAGCTAGGAACTAGTGTTGTACTTGTACTGCAGATTAATTTCTAGCTTTTACCACTCAATAAGATCAATGTGACATCTGCGTACATGTGGATGTGTGCAGATGAAGAGGATAGCAGGAGGTCATGTAGAAATATTAAAAATAATAGGTGGCCTACAACAGATCTCTGTGGCATACCAGAGGGTATTGGGAGGGGTGCAGAGAGGACTGACTTTAATCTGTCAGCTAGATATGATCAGACCTAGCTGACTGCAATGTCAGAGAGAACTGCACCAGCTAACTTAGAATGAAGAAAGGGTGTGCCACAGTTTCAAACATTTTTGACAGATCAAGAATGATTGCTGAGGTCTGCAGTCCCTGATCCATCCCCTTCAGAATGAGGGTAATGAGTTTATAAGGGAGAGGATGGTTGATGTGTCCTGAAGCCTGACTGGAAGGGGCTAAGGAAAAAGGTAGAGTAAAAGAACAAGCCTAGTTGGGTAGGTACTATTTTCATCTGAAGCTTGGATAGTACAGAGGGGTTGGTAGTTGCCTGAAGATGAAGGGTGGCAGAGACCTAGCCAGCAGAGGAAGATAGATTGGGAGGTTGGATTTACAGTAGGGGCTACAACAGCATAGCAGCCAGATTAGAAGATTAAGATCCAGGCTGTTAGGACTGTTAATTTTGGCAAAGTCTGAAGTGAGAAAATCAGCTTGTGCAGGAGCTAGTGAGATAGGTTAGAAGACAAATGGAAGTGATGGGAGAAGGGAGAGGATGAGAAAGGAAATGGGGAATAGAGGGATGGCAGAGAGAAAGAGGGCACAAGAGGAGAAGTTGTTTAAAGCAAAAGCAGTCTCAAGGTGTTTAGAAACCAAGGTTGTGCCAACCCTGAGCACTTGGGAAGCAAACTGGGAGAGAAGTCATGCAGAGAAAGAGCTATTCAGAAGTAATTAGGACAGTGGAGGTTGTTCTGGAAGGTGGGAGCAAAGAAGTCTGCTTTGGTCAAGCAGATGGTCTTGGTGCAGGCATTTCAAAGTTGCTTGTACTTGAAGTCCTGATGAGAAACTGAGTTCTTATGAAAATGTAAGGTATGATTCTGAGATTTAAGGTCGTCTAACAGCTCAGCTAAGACCAATGGGAGGCTGACGTTTTTCACCTGAACCCTCCTTATGGGGGTGTGGGGGAACCAGAAAGAGGTGCATTTTAATGGGTTTAGGGCAGTAAATTTTGTGCACACAATAAACCACAATCTGGTGACTTAGTGCATCTGTGAAGTGGTCAGCTTCCAGTATAGAATTGGGGTGGGTTTTAGAAGAGAACCCAATCAATTTTGGAGATTTTTTTGTTTTGTTTTATCATTGAACCTGTCAGGTTCAGTGATATGTTAAGTGAGGTGAAGGCACTGGAAATGACAAACAATGTCGATTCTGAATATGTTTAACAGTGCTTTACCATGGACCGGTAAATTAAAAAGGATTTTTACATCTGTCAGTGTATGTCTAGGTAGCAGTCATGATCTGGATGTTACCAGATATTTGAAGATATGCCAAATTATTTAATATTCATGTCAAGAACACAAGATTTTCTTTATCTTGAACGTGTACACAATGGTAGTCTATGTATGAATCATTTTAAACTGACCAATACATGCTTCAGAAAGTAAACACTTTATTGTGGAGCACTGATTCAACATTTACTGCAAAAAAAAAATCTCCATGGTATTGACTAACATTTTCTGCAATTGAGTTCTGAATACTTTTAGAACATATTTAGATTTTGGGCAGATACACCGTATAAGCCTATGAAATTGCAAGGGTTAACAGTGGCCCTGATATTTACAAGTGAAGAAAGTATTGTTGAACCAGCACTCTTGCAACACCATCAGTCCATGGCAGGGCTGTGTACCTTTTAATACTCATTGCTTTCCTGTTAATTTTGTGTTGTACTGTATTATCATGACTGCTAATTATATGTGGTCAGATAGTTTTACAAAGATGCACCGTACTGCTTTCACATACCTTTTACTTCACTCTGTCTGACTCTTTGGGTAGTTTGGACAACATTAATTTGTTTATTTTGTAATAGGGAAAGGGTATTAAATGGGCAAGGCTATGCCTGGCCATGGGAACGGTCTGATTGGTTTATTAGAATTGGTAACTGGTCAATGATTGCTGAACATTCACATATGTGGGTTTAAGTTTTGTTTAAATGCCTTTGCAATTCTTAGATACTTGCTAAAAACAAAGAAATTACAAGACATCAATCTAGAGTATACTTAGGGCCCAATTTTCAAATGGCCCGACAATGCCGCAAGCCCCTTGTGCACCAAGCAGATGACACAGGGGGCTTGTGGCATTCTTTTAGCATAGATTGGGATTTTCCGTTATGTTTGTCAAATGCCAAAATTTAGGCCAGCTCCCCTCGGTCTAACTTGTGCCATTTGGGGGACTCTTTTTATGAGGCTTGCGCCAAAACTTTAACACAAGCTGCTGTGAATTGTGGAAACTGTCACAACTGCATCTAATGTACTAAAAGTGGACACAGTTGCATCAAAGGTGTTTGGTGCAGTTATGACAAATGTTGAGGTTGATGCAGGGCTTGATACAAGCCATGCGTTAGTTTTAGAAAATTGGGCCCTTAAAGCCCTGCGTCAGCTTTAGAAAATTGGGCCCTTAAAGCCCTGCATCATCTTTAGAAAATTGGGCCCTTAAAGTCCAGTAGTTCTTTTTCACGGTGGTTAAATATAGTGAACTCTAATGTCCCAACATCTTAAAGCTGTCCCAGTGTCTTAGAAAAGGACAGATTCGAGTTCTGAGCTATTCAAACCACCTTGCTGCACAAAAGTTTATCTTACTAACAAGGATTGATCAATTTTGCATTTTATCAAAATCTCATATTTACAGTAAATAAATATTAAGTAAGGCCTTTTCTGGAATTAGAATGTGGCTGTAAGAGTGGGGCTGTAACTGTCACTTGGAAAAGAAATGCATTTTACTATGCTTACTCTCAGAAAACTAAAACTACTAGATTTTACCTGTTTTTGTTCAAGATTAATGGAAGATGTTTGTCAATTTCACCATGTAATGATTTTAGATTTCCTTAATGAACACAAAGCAAGATGAGCTGACAAACCTGAAGTGTGATGTGGAATTCAAAGTACTCATGTGAACTACAGAGGTCAATGGCATTTACCATTTCTTGCACACACAGCCAATAAAATAAGATCTTAACAGCTATCATCTCTATGCTATAGCATTGCCAATTAGGGAATGCATTCTCAACTTTAATTTGGTTTTAGAATCCTCTAATGAGGAAGTTAAGAAAACACTCATTTAGTATTAAAGATAACTGTAGTGCTGATCATTAGGAAGAAATGCCCTTATCACAGTCTCTACTCCTAATATCTTGATGGTTTCTGTGTAACACAATAGAATCATAAAATCCAATGACAGTAACTTGAATTTGTTACACAGGAAACTGCAATATCTTTATCATGGAGTATTTGATGTCCAAAGGTCAATGAAATGATCCTATAAATGATTGTGACAGTATCAGTTGGGAGAAGGTTCTATTGTCATTTATCTTGTCATTTCTATTAAAATAATGAAAAATGGTATTGGATTTTCTCTTATCTTTGTTAAATTAACAAAGAAAAACAAAACATCAGAAGCATCTACTACGCATTGTTTAAATATCTGTCTAGAAAAAAAGGCAATTTGCAAAGTATTTTATGAACGAGTCCAGAGATCCATACAGTTAGTCTGAGGTTCAGGATGGGCTGCACATCTCCCAAATTGTAATTAAGGTTAACAATAAAGGAAGCAAATTACCAGCAGTACTGAAATGGCACAACATTATGTGGATCTCATTAAGTATTAGTAATTAGCATGAATGGGGGGCTATGGCCCAGAGTAAGGAAGTTGGTCAGCAAAAGAGAGTTGTCCTTGAGGTTACTACCACCAAATCAATAGCCCCAAATCCCCACTACATCACTTCCCCCTGAACCCATGCTCACATCATTGCTTTAGGATAACAGGTAGGAGCAAGTAGGCTTACTGTTTATCTCCCTCAGTAAAACTCTTGGTAGCATAATCAAGTAGTATTACTATTAATAAAAGAAAACTGTACTGACCCCACTGTAACAGTTGAGGAATGCTTCTCCAGAAGAAACTAAATGTACCTCGGAGTTGTGGATCACCTGGTGGGTGGATCAGCAGAGACTGGAGGGATCTTGCCACATAGGAAGTCAAACACTGAAAATAGATGAAACATTCCCATGAGCATATCATTATACCATATAGAGTAAGTCAAGTGTGGAGAGCGGAGAGCGGAGAGCTATCGCCTGATCCCTATATGCACTGTACATTTTCTAGAAGTAATGATAGGGTACCTGGCACCAGTATTTAATTAACAGACTTTTTTGTAGTTGGTAGCCATGCAGTAGTGTCTGGTTGTCTTGGCTAGCATGTGCCCTGGTGGTTTAAGGGCATGCCTTGGACCAGCCTGATGTTGAAAGGGACTTGTGCAATTATTAACTAACTGCACACCTAAATATAAACCACAGAGAGTTTAATTTGTTTGATGGAGCAGTTGCTCTTATTGGAATGCAGAGCAGCAGCTATGTGGCACTTGGTACCAGTTTAAAGGAGGAGAAAGTGAGCTGAGTGGCTCTGAGGAGAAGCACAGCCATGTTATTGTGGAGGTGGGTCCAGAGTGTGGTCACTGACTTGAGGCAGTGCATACTACAACTGTGGTAAGTAGATCAGGCTGTGGCCTGCTAGGGAGACAGACAGCATGGTGCTTTTCAGTGGTCAGACCACTCATGTTCCAGTTGCAAGCAGCACATATTAGTTGGCAGGCAGCAGATGTCAGGAGTTTAATTACAGGGACTGGCTGAATGAAAAACTAAAATAATAACCCAAAGCAGTTATACAGAGAGAGAGAGAGAGAGGGAGAGAAAGAGAGAGAGAGAGAGAGAGTCTGACTGCCAGAGGGAATATGGAAGGGCTCTCAAAACAGACATAATCTAGGGGAACAACTGGCTGCCAGGGAAAGACATAGTTGAACAGCACACGCTTGAGGAAAACACCCAAAATAATTATCAGATAATTAAACAAATGGCACAGAGGTTAGCTTACATTCTAATAATCAAAACCATGTAAGCACTGTACCATAGAATTATTTGTATGCAAAAACAGAGCTAGTTAAGGACAACGTGGTTGAGTGAATAAGACAGCAGATTTAATGTGCAATATTTTTTACTAAAACCCATAACTTGGTCAATTTAAGTCTGACTCTCACCAGATTTGCATAATTTTAGTTTGAGGGTGGGCTATTAAGTAAGAAATTGTCCCCCTGGTCTCAGGGATTAGGAAAGGGTGTCACAGACCTATGAAGATTGAGTGGTCACAGAATATTGTCTGCAGTCCAGGAGCCATGCTGGCAGGCAGGGGGATGATGGAGGAGCCAGGAGAGGGTGTGTACTTTTGGGTAGGAGGGAGTTACTGGAGCCCTTTGGACAGTCCCTGGGAGGAGTTTAAACCAGAGGCATTTAGATTAATCAGTTCCAGCTCAGACAGTAGGGAAAGTATACAGTTAAAGGAGAAAGAGACAATTTACTAACAGTTTGCTCCCCAGAATTAATGGGCGAAGAGACACACTGCAATGTTGTACACTGGGGAAACTTCTACAAATACTGACTTGGAGTTCCCCTGGCACAGTTTAATTACAAAACATTCTACAGAAAGCCATTGAAGTCAGCATTCCAGCTAGAGTAGTGAAAATGGGACTACTTTTATTCTTAATCTATTTCTATAGTGATTTATAAAATGGGCAAGGAAAATCCTGCATTCTGATTGGCCAAGACATGTTCAGACCCATTGGATCAGGATGCAGTGCCTCAATGAAATTCTTGTGAACTATTTAGAAACTAAAAACATCTGCCATTTTTTACCCACTACTAATACCAGTTTACTCTCTGCTACAAAAAAATTAAACACTCACAACACCCATATACAATTGTCTGTACATCAGCTGCCTGAAACAAACATCACTCCCGAGTGTTGACAGCAGTATTTCTTCAGCGCGACTGTCGCAGATGGAGCATGCAGCTGGCATGCCAGCACATCGACCCTGGTTGCTTCAAATACTGGCACTGGCTCCTGAAGCTCACTCCCTAGTCTAACTAGTTCACTCCCTCACTGCCAAACAATGTAAAATACCTCAAAAGTTGCTCAGTACTGACTGCCTGCCCAACTCTGACTACTGATGTGCTCACCTATACTGCATTTCACAAAAGCAGTATTTTCTTCAGTGTGGTTGCCACAGATGAAAGCATGCAGCTGGCACACCATTATGTTAACCCCACCTGTGTACAATACTGGTGCTCAGAACAACTCACTCCCAATTCTTAACTACTGTAGTTCACTCCCTCACTACTAAACAAGGTAAAATACCTACAGTGGGGGGAATGCATTCTGCAGGCCAATAAGGACCACATGAAAAAATGGCACAGTAATACTTCAGCTCCCCATAGCATCATACAATGACAGAGGAACTATTTTACATCTAATTTAAACATTTCAGTATTTTTTGTTATTCTCTACTTATCATTTTTTTACAAATTACCCATTTTATAAGTGCAATACAACACTCCAGGGTGTTGGTTATCCTGCTACAGCTGCACTTGGAGGGGCTGAAGGTACTCGGCCAGCTCATGCCTTTGTACGCTCCTGGGTATGTGGTTATAGCAGCACAACCAACACCCTAGAATGTCTCATTGAATACTTATGCAACATTTAAAAGAAATTAATCTAAGTTGACAGGGCAGAGCAGGCTCGGACTTTTCTGACAGTAATTTCATATCTGAGGATTCCATTGTGGCCCATGCTGCCACAGGATTCCAAGGTAGAATCAGACGTGACTGGTGCAAGGGCATGGAACCAGCTAGCTATCCACTCAAGGGCCAGAATCTGAGAAAAAAAAATGTCAAGGGAGTATAAAAGGAGCTGCACAGATCAGTTTAAAGGAGGTTTAGCAAGGAGAGTGACCTGAGGAGACCAGTTCCTGACCAGAGGGAGTCCAGCCTATAGATGCTTACAGCCAGATAGGACATGGGGGGCTACTTCTTACACAGTAGGCCTAGCCCATGGAGGATTGCTTTTATCCTAGTGCCAGGGTCAGTAGGGCAGTAAGTAATAACATAGAGAGTACAGGTGTTGCCTGCTGCAAGTGGTATTTGTTCCAGTAAGTTGTTTCAGCCTGCATCCAGCACACTCAGCATAGCATGTCGCAGCATGCAGTTCATCCTCAAGAATCAAAAACAGCAGGGTTCTACTGTAATTTCAGAAGTTTCAATTTTGTCATCAAAATTCCTGAGCTCATTTAAGGAAAGCGGTGCAGTCATTTCAATTTATTTGTGGAACTAATTCAAGAGTGTCACTTACCTACTGTACTGGAATTTATGATTCCTATTGCTACAAAGGGATTGACATTCAGCAATTAAGGAGATTTTGCTCAGAAAATATAGGGGTATTGTATTGTGATAACTTAGAAGTATTTGTTAGGCAAATATGATTTAAATGTTACAGTCAATACAGTGAATTTTGTAGCATCCAGGCCAGAGTGGCTCAACTGATAACACATCCACCTCTGGGCCAGAAGGTCATGGGATCTCATCCTACTCCAGGATTTGGCTCATACCATTAACGCTGGCCACCAAGTGCAGTACTGGGGAGTGTTGCACTGTTGTGGTGTGCCATCCTTCAGATGAGACATTAAACCGTGGTCCTACAGTATCTACCCATCTCTGGTGTTGCTCTTGTGGGTGTCCTGGTAGAAGTAAAGGAACCCAGGCAACTTTTCACAAGAGTAGGGGATTTTTATATTGAAAAAAACCCCAAACACATAGTAGACACAAACATCATTCCAGTATCAGTTATGTACAAAATGAAAACTAACAGTGCTGTTACGAGAAAATAGTCTAATCTTGTTTATTTACACTGAGGAAGAACATTTACTCGAAAAATTATATATTCCATTAGAAACTATGAGCTATTTATACTTAAAAATGGAACATTCCTCTATCATTTAATCAGTTCTGTTTTGAACACATGTGACTTTTCATTAACATGTTGAGACAGTCATTGATGATCAAGGCTTGAAAGTATAGCCATCACAGTTAGTTCAAGTTGTTGAAAAAGAAGTTTACATCTGTTTTGCCATTAACAAAAATCTAATACATGTAAAACTTAATCTAATCATACTATCATCAATTTCATGGATCTTCATAGAAAACCCTCCCACTTGTTCCTCATAAAGTATATTCCCCCTGTTTGCATTTTGCCATCTATTAGCCATTAATGTCCAAAATAATACATGTTGGTCTAGGACACATTCGATCAGCCTAGCTTTTATGCTTGGCATTCCCCTTTACCCCAGTCTCCCATGACAGCTCAGCCAAAGCACATCCCACATCCTTGGTGGGGTTTTCTTGTCTATTAATGTGGCTTCTACTAAAGCAATAAGGCACGACAGGGTGTAGGTTATTGAGGTTACCCACTTCTGTGTGGTGGTGTCACGAGGCACAGCCGAGTGACTTCACCACACAAGTAGTGGGTAAATCCCCCAATAACCCACACCCTGGAGTGCCTTATTTCGATTATACAATGGGCCCACGTGTAGAATACATTTTAAATGAGTTTAAGTATGTTTTTTATAAATGTCATTTCTCAGCCATGGGTTATAACAGGATATACCATGGTCATGTGATGTGTTTTGACCAATGAGGTTACAGGATTTTCATACCCCATTGTATAATTTAGCACAATGTCTTACAGTAATTCCTTTATAGTCTGGTTCAATAAAAAAACATCTGCTGCTGTATTGTGTCATGAATTTGAGCTCTATTTACCATAATGATTTGTGTATGTTGCAATTTCCATTACCTTATTTTGGTAATGGCAGGTTTAAAAAAAACTAGGAATCGCTCTGTATGTACATGGTATTACTACAGGCTGCTTCCAGCAATTCACTACTGGATTAAGCCATGATTGTGCAAATAGTTTCCAGACAGCAGGAGATGGATTTTGAGACGCTGACAAATTTGTATAGAAATACATACTATAAAAAAAACTGGGTTTATAAGATTTAGACCTCCTGCCTTCACTAGTAGATGTAGAACCTCACGCTTAATAGGGTTCAGTCGACTTCCCCAAATAACCTGAAACACAAGACTTAATAAAGTAGTTTCAAGGTGCATGGGGATGGGAAATACTGCACTTAGGTATGTGAAAAGGGGTCATAAAAATGTTTTGACGAGTGCCACTTTTTTCTTTTTTATCTGTTGCCAGGTCTTCCACATTGCCACTTTCTGTGGCCAGTTTCTCTTCCCAGTTTCATGAACCCATGTCTCCTCTTCCAAATGTAATACCTAAAATTTTAATTGGATCATCAGACACAGGGATTTCTGCAATCTCGTGATTGGTACTGTAGTTTCACTTAAAATATATCCCCTACTTTTGGTTTTATCGATAGATGCTCCTGCTATTTTAGAAAATCTTTCCACCTGTAACATGGCCTGGTGGCCAGAAGGCAGGTCTGCTATCAAAAGACCTACATTATCTGCGTATGCAGCTCTTTTTACTTCTAAGGACATTGGTGGAGGTTGAAGGCCCTTAATATTCTTATCTTGCTGTATGGTGCGTAATAGGGGGTCTAAACAGAAGGTACACAGAAGTGGGCTCATGGTACATTCTTGCCATACCCTCTATGAAGAGGGACAAGTGATCCAAAAAAATGTTCACTAAGGGGAGGGATGTAGAAATATTGTAGATAGAAAAAATCCAGTCACAATATTATTGTGGTATGCCATAAGACAATAGGACCTGTTTCATAAAACCACGGGATACCTTGTCACACACTTTTTCTTGGTCGAATGAGATCATGTATCCCTGAATAGCATCCACGTTACCCATTTCTGCCAGTTCCCAAAAGAGAAGAAGATTGTCGGACATGGCTCTCCCCTTTACTGCACAAGTCTGTGCAGTGTTGATCAGATATGGGGCTGCAGTGGCAAATCTAGCTGTCAAAATTTTCAATAGTTTCATGTCTGTGGTTAACAGACTTACTGGTCTCCAATTATAGAGATCTCTAAGGTAATTTTTTTAATAGAAATATTTGTATAGCTATGCCTAGGTGGCAGTCAATATCTTGATTCAGCAATATCCAATTGAACACTACTATTAAAATTTCAGTTATTTTGGCAAATGAATTTCTTATAAAATTCAGCAGTCAGACCATCTAGTACAGGGGCTGTATTATTTTTTAGGGACTTGATTGCTGTTTCAAGCTTTGTCGGTTGTATAGGTGCAATTAGGGATTCTTTTATTTCTATTGGGAGAGATGGTGTAGTAATAGAGTTTAAATATTCATTTGTCATGTTGCGGTATTGGACAGTAGCAGAGTATTGGTTTTTGACATGTCTATTCACTGCCTGTAGTATATCGTTAGTAGAACTCATCACTGTACCATCTTCTTTGCATAGGAACCCCATAGTTACCCTAGACTTGCAGCTTTCAAATATATCCCCCACTACTCTTTTTCCAGGAGTACAAATTCTGTGTTCCTGCAACAGGGACGTAGCTCTTGAATATTGAAATGATTCCATTTCTTCTTTTACTTTCTTGATTTGAGAGGTATAGTTGTCTTGGCCTTCATTACTTAATGACATTAGGGCTGATAGATGGGATCTAAGGGTGAAATATCTTTTATACTGTGCAGTGTGTAAGTGATTAGCTTGTTGTTGGAATAACATCTTTAGGTCTTTTTTTTTATCCAGCCACCAGAAGTTGAGATTATCTGCCATACAAGCAACTGATTTTCTAGCCTGCAAGAGTTCCAATATTTGTATATGAATGTCAGGGTTGTCTAGTAAAATACTGTTTAATTTCCAATATCCCTTCCCTATGGGACTCTTTTCTTGTAAACCCAGGTACACTGCTACCAATCCATGGTCTGCATTTTCCGTCGGATGCACTCTTGCATCATGTATTTTAACATGCTTGGAGGAAAAGAAAAATCAATTCTAGTGGCCAATTTTCCTTTGGAAAAGGTTTGACCTATCTGCAAGTGTATCGAGCGATAAGAATCAATTACCTCTACTGTGAATAAAATAGATTTTAAGCAATTTGTGTCATAGTAGTCTTTAGACATGTTTGTTCCTATAACTACTCTTGATACGGAACAATTAAAGTCCCCTTCCCACAGCAAGTGTTTGGAGGTGTGTAGATAGGGCTTAATAGCTGTAAAAAGGTCTACCCTTTCTTTTTTTGTGGAGTATGTATATTAATTGCTCTCTATGCAGTGTTACCAACACTAACATCAAGGGGTAAAGCCCTTCCTTGGAGAATATCCAATACTCTTGATATAGTAAATCCTGTCCATCTAAATAGTACCCCTACCCCATCACAAGTGTTTGTGCCAAATGAAAAAAAAGAAGGTCCCCAGCACTACAATTTCTGGGTGATGGATACCAGTGATCTAGTGTTTAAATAAGTGTCCTGCACCATACAAATATCAAATTTTGGTCATTCAAGAGGGACTGTGTAACCAGTCTTCTGGCATCTCTCATGCTATTCATATTCAATGTAGCCACTTTGAAGGTAAGGAGGGAAGAGATGGATTAAACAGTTTAAGTTGTTTTGCCATTTCTTGTAATCTTGTTCATGACCCCATGTTTTTTCTTCTTCTTCAGTTTGCAGCTTGACCTGGCTGCTCTTCTTCTGAGTCTGAAGTAGCCATTTGTTGAGAAGATACGTACTGTGGAGGAAGTTACCGAGTCTCCACCCTGGTAAGATTCCTGGGCATTTGTGGTTAAGATCTCATATCTGTTTAACAGAGGAACCTCATTTGTGTCTGTTGAAGTTTTAGAGACTTTTGATTTTGGCTGGGTGTGTTTTAATGCCCTCTTTTTAGATACAATAGTCATGTCAGGGGGAGGCATTTCTACAGTAGTAGTTTTGTTTGCTACAGCCTCATAATCTGAGTTAACCACTTGTTGTTCTTTAGGATTTTCTGAATTTTGTGCTTGTACAGGTGTTTGGGTAAAACCAGGTACAGCCAATTGTTCTGTGTGCTCTACTTGCATAGGTACATGTGAGGAGGGTGGATCTGGGTGTGGCTGTGACAACTGTGCCTCTCCATTGGCAGTGTGTTCAGTCTGAGGTGAATTGAGATTTTCCTCTCTTTCTTTTTGTTTTCTGTGTTTGTCATTGTCCAGTTTGTGGACATTTGTTAAAAGGGATTCTTGGTCCTGTTGGTCTGACCTGTTATGGGTAGCCCAAGGGCAGGCACAATAAGAGTGCCCAGATTATTTGCTAACATTACATTTCATTTCATTGGTACAATTAGTACTAATATGTCCATAGTCTAGACATAGACTACATTTAATGAGATCACATGCCAAGCTGAGGTGTAAAAATGATCCACATTTGAAACAAGTCTTAGGCTGCCCAGGGTAGAAGCAGCGCCCTCTATCTTTTCCTAAAAAGAAACAGCTGGGGGGATGTTGTGGCCCCACTCCAGTCATTTTGAGTTTCACCTTGAAATGCTACCCTCCAGTCCAGATATGCTCCTCATCAAATATAGGTTGCAGGAGTCCCACCATGTCATAGCACTGTGCTAGCCAGTGTTTTATGTCATGCACAGCAACTCCTTCATTTCAAAAGAGTATTGTAACAGTTTTGAAAGCAGGTTTTGTGAGTGGAATAGCTCTACAAGGTAACCATAACAAGGAATATTGAATTGTATCCTATTTTGCCCTGAATCTATTCAGTCCCTGTGGAGTTTTACAGCTAATGTCAAACATGGCACCCCCTGAGGCATGTATTAGGGCATATATTTCATTGGTGAAAAATCCCAATGAGTCCTTGATGAGTTTTCTACCCACATATACTCTGTTTGGTGGGACATCCAGACCTCCAAAGTATTGTAGCCATACTGCATTCCTCCTTTGTGCTGGGACCAGTTGAGAAGTAAAATTATCCTATTTCCTAAAGTTTTCCCATGTAGACTTAGCCTTTTCAGCTGCAGTGATTAGGGGGGGCTGGATTAGGAGTCTTGACATCCATCTTTTCCCTCCCAGGTAGGATCTCATCAACTGGGTGCTGCATCTTTGGATTCCTGTTCTGACAGGCCTTGGTTTAGAAGGGGGGGGGTGACTGATTCAGCGGTCATGTATAATCCTCTGACTGTAAATCCAAGTCAGAATCTGTAATAAATTCCTGAGGCTATATTGGCATGGGGGACTGATTCTCCTCGGAGACAACTGTTCTTGAGTCCATAGTATTCTGGGCTGCATTGTCTTTATGCAGTGGTGACACAGGGATTGGGCTATGTGCAGGGTCAGGGAACCCATTGATCCATCCTAGTTTTTTCCACCCAGTGTTTTTCAAGGAATTTTCTAATAACCATAGTGTATTTTTCATAAAACCGCTTTGCGATTTATGGGTGGCTGCAGTCTGACCTTTCCTTAAAAAGAATAGTTTTTCCCCAGTAGCACTAGCCAAAAAAGTTATTGTACTTACTGCACTTGTGGAAGCTGTAGCATTGTTATCCATTGACGCGGAGGTCCAAGTTACCATTGGTATTTCATTTGTAACATCATCAGACACTGGTTATGCAGGTTGCTGAAAAGCCTGGGGTGGCAGCTCCTTTGATGATTCCATGTCATCTGCAGCTGTTTCCGTCATACTGTCAAAATTGAGTGCAGACCTTGTCAAACTCATAATCACGCATTCTGCAGTTCCTGCTGCAGCTTCTGCTTAAAAGGCCCCATTAGTCTGGTAGGGTGCAGGTTCCTGGATTAGAGACTGAAAAAATTGCTGTCTGTGCACGTAGCCATTCTTCTTCCATTTTCCTTTCAAGATTTCTTCTGGAACATGCACCACAGGTACAGATTCACTGTAGTTTTTTGAATCTTCAACAGGCAAATTTGGGGTTGAAATGATCTCCATGGTTGGACCTGCAGGGAGGGAGATCAGGTCACCTGCAGGAATATCAGCATCTTTAATCTGCTCCAGGTTGTTCACCATTACGGTCAGCACCTCCCCCTACCTACAGAGTAGGGAAATTTCCCCAGTGCCCTGGCCAGCATTCCCATTCTCATAAAACTAGTTCATGTAATTGTGCAAGGCTGTGTGGGGGTGTTGATGTGCAAAATGGCTGCCACTACACAGTCAGTCACTTCACTACCACACTATCATTACTTGTAAAGTGCTTTGAGATACAATGTATATAAAAGCACTATCAAAATGATGATTCTTCTTCTTCTTGACTTGCTATAGAATACACATGAATATGGAGTATAAGTGAATACTAACAGATACTAAGGATGGGTATCAGGTAAAGGAGTGAGTGGACTAACTGAGGTGGGTATAGGCCTAGTAGCCACTGCAAACCCTTATGGTGTCTGTAAGTGAAGGTGCAGAGACTGAATTCCAAGGGATGGCCTAGTGCTGGTGGTATTGATAACATTTGAGGGGGCTAGTGGGTAGTAGCATAGCCTACAGTTTATATGGTTAGAAGGTGCAGACCTGTAGGAAGAGAGCACTAGATAATATGTTTAATTGCATAGAGCAAAAGTTGCAGTTATTTTAAGAGGTTCTTGCAAAAGTGTTGTTGTTATTTCTCATCTTGAAAGCTATGTCTCTCATGCTGGCAGAACAGCCCAGTACATTTACCTTAATTTCACTTGAAAACTGTGTCTGAATCATACTTGAAAGGTGTCCAACTCTCACAATTTCTGTTGTCAACAGTGACAGTCCAACACTGTACCTTCAGTCCCACACAGGTTCCCACAACTATCTGCTTGGTTAGTCAGCCGTGTATACCATCTCCGTGTTTCCAGTCCGTTGGTGGTGGGTAGAAAGAGAAGTAAAAGAACCTAAGTAATTTGTGGTCATTGTATGTGCATGCTTTGGATTGGTATCACATCCTGGTCTGACTGTTATACTACAAGCACATTTTTCCAGTGGAATCAGATTTCCAAATGCCTGTTCAGTTCTGGTATTGTTCAGTCTGTACAGGATTTATAGTTATCCCAGTGGGTGTTTCTGATTTACACACTGGTAGTACGGAACACTTTAGAAATCTGTGATATAGATTATGTCCTTGCTAAGCTTTAACATTGTTGTCACAACACATCAGTTCAGTCTTAAAGATCAATTGACAATACTTCCCCTACATTGCAGAATTAGAATAAGCATATCCCCAGTAAATCGCATACCAAAAACTAGATTTCTATGTTACTGCATTTTAAAGGTATGAGCTATTTTGTTACCCTGATTTCACTACCTGTTCTAAAAAGCCTGTGTCGTGTCAGTGAAGAGCTGCTGCTGATGTAATCTCAGGAATTCACAGTCTAGTACTCCCTGTCAGCAAGCTTATAGGACCAGTGCCTCCAAAGTTCTAATGATCACGTGCAACGGTTTTCACAAGTAAAACAGGCAGCACCATTCAATAAACATTGCTTTAAAAACTATGTGTGTTTCAGGTTTTGTAACAATGCTGACAATATGTTTGGGGGTGCCTTTTTTGTTGAGGTCCTTTTTTCCAGGTTTGTTGGGTGCTGGATCATAGCACACTGTTGTGAGGTTTGCAGACTGAATACATTTCTGATGTTGTGAAAGGATGAGATCATTCACACCTATAATTCAACTGAGGCTAAGTCTAAGGATGGCACTTTAAAATAATTATTCCATCTCCTTGTCAATGGGGGTGGCAAAGGTAATACTGTTTTTGAAACCTTACTAGCAGTTTCTAATTTAGCCAGCCCAATGTTTTCTCCATGTCAGGCTGTCAGGAAGTGGGGTCTGGCCAGGGTAAGGAAGATCGAACATTTCAGTGGGTACTCTCCTCTTCCAGGGAGGGTGGTTAGTGTGCTCCATTGTGCTACTGCCATCTGGGTGACCACAGGTAGCAGCGCCAGCCAGAGTCACTCTGGGATGACCATGGATATAGCTAAATGTTCAGGCAATCATAAGCTGTGCATGTCACTGCACCTCAAGCAGCCTCTTGCTGGTGGCATCCCTGAGAGTTGGGCACAGAAATGGAAAAAAATGAGCCATGGTCATCCCAGGATGAAGCTGCCCTCCTCCTCCTACAGGCACCATATGGCTGACTGTGGCACCCACCTCTGCTGCACACAAAACCTGGAGGGGCTAATAAGGGTCTCCATGGGCCCACCCTTAGGGGCAAGCCATGGGGTTCCGGAGCTAGGGGTAAGTAGCCATGGAACGTGAGTGATGGGACTGGGGAGGGGCCAGTAGAAAAGGGCAGGCCAGAGGTGAAAAGGGGACATGAACAGATAAAAGAAATGGATTTTAATATGGTATACCCATTGCAGAACTCACTAACATAAAGTCAATGCCTTAAGAGGAAGAGCAATGATTCTTTTAAAATCATACCTTATTGTTAGCCTTATTAAAAGAGGCCCTCATAAAAAAACTTTCATGGTTTGGATATCATCTCACTTTCTGGGACACAGATATTTCAGTAGAAGCCAATTCTGAGCCACACCATGCTAAAGGTAGTGGATAGTAAATCAGGCCTGACATCCCAGGCTCTCAGATGTGCTAGGTCTCCCTTAAAGGATATGCACTACAGTGAATTGGATAGAAAAATGTCCTATTTGAAAAATCCCCTGCTTATTTTGGCACTTGAATCCACATACATAAATGGAGATACATCATTTAGTAAACAGTCATGCATTCTGATTTGGTAGACACTGGTTCTGAACACCCACAGCACTCCATTTAAACCAAGTATATCAGGAGTACCTGATGTACCTGACTATGTAGATCCAGCTGACTAAAAGAAATTTAAGTGGCATTTGCTTTAAATTTAGTTTTAGACATGATAATCCCCATGAAATGTTTAGCATGGAAGAAAGCATTGTGCCTACGTGTACTGTACTTATCTCAATGTAAAGGACCACTAATATAAACAGAACCCTGCCACTAAGAAAACATTCTCTCACTGCCTTTGTTCTCTCTAAATATGACTCTTCTGTCATGGAAACAAACATCTTTACACTTAAAAAAAAAGCAAAAACATATTTTAATGCCAAAAGGGAAAGACATGATTCTTCTCTGGTAAATAATGATATTATGGAAAATTAAGCCCCCTTCGCTATTCCTCCAGCACTTCAACTTTCCAGTGGGTCATTATTTCCAAGAAAAGGACCTCAACCTCAGTTCTTACGGCTTCATTATGTTAGCAATAATACCAGGCAGAGTGGGCAGTATTGTGCAATACCGGACTGCCCAGGGGCATAATGAGGCAAAGGGTCTTATAGCCCCTGGAAGGTCCGGTATTGCCCAATATCACCCACCTTATTGGGTATTATTACACTTTGGAAGAAGCTTGTTTGTAACAATTTTAATTCAGTTTAATGAAAGATTAAAAATAAATGAAATAAATGTTAAAATTAGAATAAAAGTACATTTTGTTGTGACGTAGTCCCTGTACTTTTAAATTTGTCAGTAGAGGGTGCTGCTGTTTAGGATCCCCTTTTTCAGTTAACTGTTTAGGATTCCCTCTTTCCCACTGCTCCTTTTTTCCTTTTTCAGTAACTTGTCTCTGTTACCGCAGCAACCTCCAGCCCCCTCCTCTCTCCTCGCCATGTTCCACAGTTTGAATTTATGTGTGTCCCTTGCATTGCTGTTAGGATTTCATCTTCATTCATTTAAAGGTTGTCTCTGTTGCTGTGGCACAACCCCCCCCCCACCCTATGTTCCATGCTGTTGTAAGAAACTGTTTTGATTACTTCTGGGGAGTAAGGACCATAGTGAAGAGCTGCTGTGTGTATTGGGAAGTCTGTTAGCCATTTAGCAGCCATCGGGGAGCCGAGAGCATTTTACTAGCAACAACAATGGCAAGAAGGTATTGACATATTGTCAAATTGTTGGAACTGTGATTTCAATGGATTTTTTTTGAATGAGTAACGGGCGGAGGGAGTGGGCAAGAGAAAAGGGGAGCAGCTCAGAAGTGTAAATGAGGACGAGTGTGGAGCAATTTGTAATCATTTTGAAAAGAAAGAAGTGGTAGGCAAAAAGTGTGCTTTTTTAATGGATAACTTTTCTTAAGAAGTTCAGTTGTGTGTGGGGGGGGGGTTGACTAGTTCCCTTCTCTTGGTTACTGAGTGAGAGAAATAGCTGCTGCTGTACGTTCAGTTTCAAACTGCCACAGGGACACCAGTTTGACATTGTGCAGCTGGTACTTGTTTTTTAGTGGGCTCTATTGGAAAATACCTGGATGTCAATGGAACCCTGCTAGCCAATTAGGATGCTAGCATTTCCATTGACAAAGTCAAATAGTTGAAATCCATGTGGAATAAGTAATAACTGGAGAGATCAGTGAATCCCTTTAAACAGCTGATGGTCAGAGTGTGCTTTAATCCTGCTGAAGTCCTAGTAGGGATATCACAATTCCTACAGTAATACCACTTTAAAAGTAATTGGCAATCTGATTTATTTTTTATTCAGACTGATCTATTTTACCAAATATGTTGGTACTCTCCTCCCAAATGACTTGGCATAAAGGGAGTGTTGTGGGTGTTCTGAACTGATGTCTACCAAAACTGCACAGAAACATAGAAACATAGAATTTGACAGCTGATAATAACCGCTTGGCCCACCTAGTCTGCCCATTTCCCTACCTAACGGATAAGCTGCAGATCCTAGTTAACCAACAGACTACTTCCTCCTACCCCCCACTAGAATTGCCTTATGTCTGTGCCGTGCATTCTTGAATTTCCCCACTGTTTTTGACTTTACGACCTCCTCAGGAAGGCTGTTCCATGTATCCACAACCCTCTCTGTGAAGAAATACTTCCTCACATTACCTCTGCGCCGTCTCCCCTCTATCTTCAAATTGTGCCCCCTTGTTTTTGCGCATCTCTTTTTCTGAAAGATGCTACCCTCTTGGACTTTGTTGATTCCTTTGAGGTATTTGAAAGTTTCTATCATGTCCCCCCTCTCCCTCCTTTCCTCGAAGCTATACATCTTTAGTTCCTTTAGTCTTTCTTCATATGTCTTCTGATACAGACCATGCATCGTTTTGATTGCCTTCCTCTGGACAGCCTCCACCATGTCTATGTCTTTGCAGAGATGGGGTCTCCAGAACTGTACACAGTACTCCAGATGTGGTCTTACCAACTGTCTGTACAGAGGGCCAACAACTTCCTGATTTCTTCTGGTGATGCCTCTCCCTATGCATCCCAGTATCCCCTCAGCCCTCCTTGCTGCCTTCTCACATTGCAGGCCCACCTTTAGGTCATCTGATATGACTACCCCCAGGTACCTTTCCATTTTTGTTGTTGTCAGTATCTCACCCCCCAATGTGTACTCTTCCCCAGGGTTTTTGTTTCTCAGGTGCATTACTTTGCACTTCTTTGCATTGAACCTAAGCTGCCATACATGTGTGGTTGTGTGCTATACGGAGGAGTGGACAAAAGTAAGTTTGCAAATTTAGTCACAAAGTTACTGTTTTTATGGAGGGACTTCTCTCTGTGAAGTGGCAAAGTCACAGCTTTGCTAGAGAAGTTGCATAGAGAAATGACGTGATGCTGGGTACCATGAGTCTTGCAGAAGCTGTACAGACATAAGGTCACATGTTACAATATTACAGGTTATACAACGGGTTTAAAATATTCTACTTTCTCGTTGATTAAAACATATCACATGACAGTGCATGATGTTCCTTGCCACATGGCTGGTACTACTGACACCATGACATTATCCCCTGAAACCTCATGACATCAAAGCATCACTATATCACAGTTTCAAAATTTTTCAAAACAGATTGTCCACCACCTTGAAAAACTGATAGCCAGCAACACAATCAACTCGCCTAAAATGTCCTCTGTGCTACAACTAAATTTTAACTTTTTCTTGACTGAATAAAATATCTGAAGCATTTACCAGAATGTCACCTGATGAACAAAATCACCTAGAAAGATCTTGGAAGAAAGAAAAAAAAGAAAACAAAACACGGAAAATGAGAGTAGGCACCTCCAGCTAAATACTGAAGATAGAAACATAGAAACATAGAATCTGATGGCAGATAAGGACCGCTTGGCCCACCTAGTCTGCCCATTTCCCTACCTAAAAGGATAAGCTGCACATCCTAGTTAACCTGCAGCCTACTTCCTACTACCCCCTACTAGAATTGCTTTATGTCTGTCTCATGCATTCTTGAATTCCCCCACTGTTTTCGACTCTATGACCTCCTCAGGAAGGCTGTTCATGCATCCACAACCCTCTCTGTGAAGAAATAGTTCCTCACATTACCTTTGAGCCGTCTCCCCTCTATATTCAAATTGTGCCCCTTGTTCTTGCACATCTCTTTTTCTGAAAGATGCTGCCCTCTTGGACTTTGTTGATTCCCTTGAGGCATTTGAAAGTGTCTATCATGTCCCCCCTCTCCCTCCTTTCCTTGAGGCTATACATCTTAAGCTCCTTTAGTCTTTCTCCATATGTCTTCTGGTGCAGACCCTGCACCATTTTGGTTGCCCTCCTCTGGACAGCCTCCACCCTGTCTATGTCTTTGTGGAGATGGGGTCTCCAGAACTGTACACAGTACTACAGATGTGGTCTTACCAACTGTCTGTACAGAGGGCCAACAACTTCCTGTTTTCTGCTGGTGATGCCTCTCCCTATGCAACCCAGTATCCCCCCAGCCCTCCTTATTGCCTTCTCACATTGCTGGCCCACCTTTAGGTCATCTGATATGACTACCCCCAGGTCCCATTCCATTTTTGTTGTTGTTGGTATCTCACCCCCCATTGTGTACTCTTCCCCTGGGTTTTTGTTTCCCAGGTGCATTACTTTGCACTTCTTTGCATTGAATCTAAGCTGCCATACATCTGACCATTCCTCCAACCTTTTCCCTTTTCATCCTTTCCACCCCACCTTGCGTATCAACCTTGTTGCAGATCTTTGTGTTATCTGCAAAGAGACATACTTTCCCTTCCAGTCCCTCTGCAATATCACTTATAAAGATATTAGAAAGGACCGGTCCCAGTACTGAACCCTGCGATGCCCCACTAGTTACCCTCCTTTACTATACAGTATTAACACAATGGAGAGCAATGTATACAAAATAAATACAAAAATAACACCTTGCAGGCTATAAAAGTCTTCTCATGCTGAGTTTGAGAAACTAATCATCAGACTAATTCATGAACTATCTCTGAATCTTAGCTGTCACAGGTGAAATGGCATTTTATACTTGGATACTTGGAGGAAAAGTACTTGTCAGTACTATGAGTCCACTTCCCCATAGAGATGCAGTGAAATAAAATTTCACCGGTGAAATTGTGGTAAAATCGACAATTTCACTGGGCAAAATGTTTCATGAAATTGCAACAAAATTTAGCAATTTCGCCTGCAATTTTTCCTGTCGCCGCCAGCCACCACAAGTCTGTAAACTGAACCCCTCCACATACACACACACAAGTTACCCTGCACCCCCCCCATTTGTTTTATTAAAAAAAAATTACCCTCCACTCCCTGGTGTATAGTGGTCCCTGCCCCAGCTGATCACTGGCCGTAATAACATGAAATAAGCAACCTCCAAGTTACCCTGCCACCTCTGTTTGTTTTATTAATAAAACAAAACACACCCTCCACTCCTTGGTGTGTAGTGACTTTCCATCCCTTCACCCATCAACAGAGCAGTACCCACCAGCTACCCCCAGTAACCTGATTACACGCACAGTCTTCCACTCACCTCCACGCCGGCAGCCTGACTGAGCACCACTGAGCACTTCAATGAATGAATTAATGAATGGCGCAGTACGCGACATTCATTCTCATTCATTCAAGCGCTCAGTGGCACTCAGTCAGGCTGCTGGCCATGGAGGTGAGTGGAGGGCTGTGCCGATGGCCTGATCAGGTTACTGGGGGTGGAGGACTGGGTGGGTACTGCAATCTATTGATGGGGTGGGGGTCCACTAGACACCAACGAATGGAGGGTGCATTTTGTTTTTTTAATAAAACAAATGGAGGCAGCAGGGTAACTTTGGGGAGCAAGTTCATGTTATTACAGCCATTAATTGGCTGGGGAACCACTAGACACCAGGGAGTGGAGGGTGAATTTTATAAATTTTTTTAAAATAAAACAATTGGGGGAGCAGGGTAACTTGTGTGTGTGGGGGGTGCTTATTTAATGTAATTTCATCTGGTGATCAGCCGGGGGGGACCACTGGACACCAGGGAAAAAAGATTTTGGCCAGTGAGTGTCTGGGAGGGGCATGGGACCACTAGACACCAGGGAGAACTTTGGCCAGTGGCCACAATATTTTACCACAGGAGGTGACATTACTCCTGCAAGTGGTGAAATTTCACCGAGGGTGGTGAACTTTCACCCGCAGGTGCAAATTTTTGCCCGTGAGCGAAATTTCCCCATCTTGTGGGTGAAATTTTGTGTCCAACTGTGGATGAAATTTTGCATTTCGCCCAGCAAAATGTTTCTCAAAATGCATTAATTATGTGAAATATTTCGCTGGGCAAAATTTTCCAATTTTGCACATCCCTACTCTCTCACTGATCAGTGGTTATCAAAAACACCCATCCAGGTGTCCATTTCCTTGTCTAGCAATGATTTGAAACAGACAATGATACAAGCCTCCACAACTTCTTGTGGCAACCTGTTCCACAGTTCACTACCCTCTGGGTAAAAAAGGCTCCTCTTTTCTTAGTCCTATTCTGATTTGCATATCATGGCTTCTGTGATCATAACCAGAATCTTTATGCTCAAAAGCCTTATCGGCCATTAAATACTTGTTAAAGAGATTATACATTAAGATCAAGTCTCCCATCTAAAATTATTATCTGATAATGTATGTGTTCAAAATGTCTTGGCAACATGGCAGAGTATCCGTACTCACTCAAGACTATTTAAATTACTGTTTCCACTTAGGGCAATAGCCCATGATACATCATTTGCAGCCAGTCATATGGACTATTGTTTTACCCAGCGGAAGAGACAAGGGTTAGTTATTTTTTACCAGTTAATGGCAACAGATCAAGTTCAAACATTTGCCAAATTGACAACACATTATGGTTTAAGACAGAGTGACCACTTTCACTATTACAGATAAGACACTGCCTATCTCAAAGCTTAGGTTTGACAAAAGGAAAGAAAGATTTGCATGCATTAGTGCTATTTCTGGGAAAAAACACACTTTGTCTGCTTAGCATATCAAACACTAAATGAACCCTCCTTGGCTAATGTTAAAAAAATTGAGATGGGTTGGGCCCAAGATCAGCACCCAGATCTCCCTCCAGCAGATTGGAAAAAGGTTTTCTCACAACAGCATGAGGTATCATCATTTGGCATTTGGAGGGAATTTGCATGGAAAACAGTTGCCAAATACTTTTATACACCCGATAAAACAGCCAAATTCTCAAATTCAACTCAATCAACTTGTTGGAGGAACTACGAAACCCAATGGGCTTCCCATATACATATTTTTTGGAACTGTCTACAGCTACTTAAGTTTTGATTGGATATAGACAAGGAGTTACATTTACTGAAAACTGAATTCCTTCCCCTGACAGCAAAAATAGCTCTATTACGAGATCATCCCCCCAAATGTTAGATAAACACCAGATGTATTTATTTTTTATCATATTACTGATGACAGCTAAAAAAGTCATAACACAGTGATGGTTAACACAGACCCCCCAATCTAGAACAATGGAGGGACATAGTAAGGCAGGTTTATCAACTTGAAAAATTAACAGCTAAATTAGGACATGGGCTGAAAATGTTCATTGCCAGATGGATAGGATGGATTATACATATAATGAAATACAGAGCAGACTTTGTTCCCTGATAAAATGCAGAAATAGGGTACGGAACCACTGGTTCAATATGATGAGGAGAGGAATAAGGAATGGAAAGTTATGAGGAATTCTGTTTACTGTCTTGATACCTCTCTACCATAGCTGATATTTATAGCCAAACCATAGTTCACCTTTCTGTTTGGTACTATACATATGAGGAGCTTACTGCAGACAGCTTTCCAGGGATGTAATGGTAAGGAAAAATAATTTAAATATTTGTTTTACACATTAATCATGAAATGAAAACCATTCCTGGTGAGCATGGGAATTTAAATGACTAACTGCACAGTTGTAATAATTTACTGTAAGTTTTACTATGATGAATAACAGATGCTGTATGATGCACAAGCTGAAAATAACTAGTTGAAAAAAAAGATCAAGTCTCCCCTAACCCATGTTCTTTCCAGTCTATGGAACCCCAAATTAGCTAGTCTGACACTGTAACTATAATTTTTTAATCTGTACACCAACTTTGTGTATTTGCTTTGAACTCTTTCTCTGGTACTCATTTCACCTTTTAGAAAAGGAAGACACAATTATTATTAGAAATCCAGGTGTTTGGGCAAAGCTTAATATTTGGGTAATATGACCTCTTTTTTTCATCAGACATTTTTCCTAATACATCCAAGGATCCTGTCAGCCTTGGCTACTGCTAACTTGTTATTGTTCTTAAAGGTTAGGTTAGCTTGCACTGGTACCTCAAGATCTCTCTTCTCCCAGTCTGATTTCAGTTCAGTCCCATCCAGGCTATATGTGTCACAAATGTTATTACTACCCACGTGCAGTATCACACACTTATCAAAATTAAACCTCACCCCCCCCCCCCCACTCACCAGTCCATCCAAACAATCTGTCCAGGTCTCATTGTAATTGCCTGACATTGTTGTCTGTGACAGCTGGTCTCCCATCTAAGTTTCAACAACAAATTTGTTATGATGACATGAAAGACCACAGTGCATGTCCATAACATAGAGAATAATGTATAGGCAACCATACACAACAAGGCTGTACTTCCATTGAGAGGTTGATATGACAGCATATGAACCTCGAAAGCAAAGTTCAAGAGGTTCATGCTGTCATCTCAACCCCGAGATGGAAACACATGCTGAGTTGTGTGTGGTTGCCCCTATTTTATTTTATACAGTATATGGTTCTCTGCAACGGCATGACAGACCCCGCTGAAGTGAAAACAAAAATCTTGCCATTTCTTTGCTCTGTTCAATTATCAAAATCAAATTTACAGACTTTTGAAAGTTAAAAGTTACAACTTTGGGCACTGAGTGGTTAGTAAGTAGCTTTGAGTGGAATAAATGCGAAAATTTAAAATGCTATGACCTTTGAACTGTGCAGAATAATCATTCAGAATGCGCAGAACAACACTTTGGAATGTGTACAGGGGTTTAGAATGTGTACAACAAGGATTTTGAGCAGACTGATTTTTATGCAGAACAAAGGCTAACCATACACTATATAAATATTGAATAAAAGTGGTCCAAGGCCCAAACTCTGCGATACCCCAATAGTGACTGAGATGTGCTTTCTGGTTTTCCCCTTAACTCTAAACCTCTGCATCCTTCATGTAACCAGTGTTGAACTCAAACCACCAGTCTATAGTCCATGCCCATATTGGCCAGCTTAACAACCAGATTTGAATGTGAGACCATATTAAAGGCTTTGTTAAAGTCTAGTTATATTATATTAGTTAGGATGTTATAGTCAAGTAATTCATCAATAGTTTCATAGAAGGATATCAAATTGGTGAAACACGACTTCCCCTTGATAAAATGATGCTGTGTCACATTTAATACCTCCTCAGTGCCTAATGTCTTGACCAAGTGGTCTTTTAAAATGGATTACATAACTTTAACCACTGATGATGTTACACTAATTAGTCTATAGTTTTGCATCATAAGCATGCTAGCTATTTTGAAAATTGATGTGATACTACTGTAGCTTCTCTCCACTCTTCAAGCACTGTACCAGTGCTGGGACATAGTTTAAAAAGTTAGCTCAAGGGAGCAGCCAGAGTTTTGGCTAAGTTTTTAAACAGGCAGGGGTGGATATTGTCAGGATCTGGGGACTTGTACAGATCAAAGTTGTTTAGCTTTTTATGTATTAAAGCTGAATTAAATAATTTGTTCTCTAGGTCTTCAGAGATGTAATTCTAACTAATGGTGGGATTTTTTTTTCTGTTCCCACATTATTAAGGACTGACACAAAATATTTATTGAGCTCATCCACTATCTCATCAGGGTTGTATAATACTCGGTCCCCTATTTGTAATGGGCCAATGGATTTCTGCCTTCCCATAAGGGACTAAATATATCCATAGAAGAGCTTTGGGGTTTTGGTTTGATTGTTTGCCAAGTTAAACTCAAATCTTCTTTTTACTCTTTCTAATTTCATTTCTACACTTGATCAAGTCAGTCCTATACACCTTCCAATTTTTTTCACTTGGGTCATTTTTCCTTTTTGCTAATGTTTCTTTTAATGGTTGTGTTTAACCATTTAAGTTTTAATCTCCTTTCTACAGCCTTTTTCCTACTGGGGACCCATTTTGCTAGTAGAGATATTAGTTTGTCCTTGATAATATTCCACATTTCATTAACTTTCTTATTGGTAAATAGTGCGTCCCATTTCCAGTCCTTAAGACCTCTCTCTGTTTCATTAAAGTGGGCTTCCTTGTAGTTAAAGTACTCTGCCCTTATAGTACATTTAACAGTGTTGTTTGTCAGTTGAGATCTCAATCATGTTGTGATCACTACCACCTAAGGGTTCAATAGTCTTACATGAGTTTAAATGATTGTTTATGTTTGTGAGTAACAAATCCACAGATTGTTCCCTCTGATGATCTCTTTTACAGTCTGATCTAATTACATTCATCCAATGGGTCTATTAGATCAGTCCCAATACTGTTAGCTGATGTTCTGTTATCCCAGTTATTGCTGTTAATATTAAAGTCTCTGGGCCCGATTCTCAAAAGCTTACACCTGGCGTAACTTGACTTATGCCAAAAAAAATGGCACAAGTAGCAAGTTATGCCAGCAGTTGTGACAATTGGTATTCTGCAACGCAGCCTGCGACAAGCCGCATGCTGCTTGCACCAAAGTGGACTTACACCATCAGTTACACCCTAAACCCCCTGCAACATGGTGCTAGGGGGGGTTACAGCAGAGGTTGAGCCCTATTCTGGAAGGGCAGCAACAAAGTCCCCCAGAACACTATTCTCTAACAACCCCCTGAGGACATCCGCCGAAGTACAGTTACACCAGCTTTTAACTGGTGTAACTGTACTTACGACCTCCAGGGGTTGTGGCATTGTGCCCCAGCCCATCCCCAGAGGACATGTCACACTCCCTCACCAATGCCCTGTAGGGCTCAGCATGCCCCCAATGTTTCTTCCCTGAGTTGTGTAAAAACAACCCCACAGAGCATAGCATGTCCCCTAAATGGGCTTGGTATGCCCCCCAATGCCCTGATCCCCGACAAAGTAATCAGTAAACCCTGAAGGGCTTGGTATTTCCCAATCCCCAACACAGTGATTAGTAAGCCCCCAGGGTATTTCTATGCCCCCAAATGCCCCAATCCCCATGATTGTCAATCGTAAGCCCCAAAGGGCTTAGTGTGCCCCCCTAATACCCTGATCCCTGAAATGTGTGAGAATAAGCCCCACAGGGCTGAGCATGCCCCCACCCCAAACCCTGGTCTACCACAAATAACAACTCCCAAGTCACACAATACCCAACAATCCCTGTTAGTCTAGTGGCCCCCCCCACCCAGTAATTACAAACCACTCCAATCCCTCCACCCCTACCCAGCCAGCAACTGGCACAATCCTCCTCTCACCTCCACTGCCAGCTGCCGACTGATCCCAATCCATGCATGTACAACTGTACAGTACATAATACATGCTCAGTAAATGACTTGAGCACTTACTATGTACTATACAGTAGTATGCACATGGATAGGGCTCAGTCAGTGGCTGGCGGTGGAGGTGAGAGGAGGGTTGTGACAGTTGTTGATGGGGTAGGAGTGGGAGCTGGGTGGTCTGGCATTACCAGTTGGGGTAGGGGGGCCACTAGACTACCAGGTATTGGGTGGCACGGGGGTTGCTATTTGCAGCAGTTTGGGGATCAGAGTTTGGGGTGGGGGGACATGCTCAGCCCTGTGGGGCTTTTTCTTGTGCATTTCAGGGATCAGGGCATTGGGGGGCTTACGAAGCCCTGTGGGGCTGGTTGTTACATTATCAAGGAAGGAGCAAGGGGGGGGCACTTGCACCCTTCAGGACAGTGGATGCAGCTTGCGACATGCCCCTCAAGTGCGCCCTTCATTTGGCGTACCTGTGCAAATGTCACAAGTCGCAGGACTTAGCCGTGGGGACCCTGTCCATTACAGAACTTGGTGCAGGGTCCTTGATGCAACTGCACCCCTCACATGTTACAACGTGCGACATGCGTAGGGGTGTTTATAGAATTGGGCCCTCCCATTATGATTTTGTCCTTGTTAATGAAACTCATGCTCCTGATACTCTATTATAGTTTTCTAGTTCAGTCTGCATTGCCATCTGGTGGTCTATAGCAAGATCCAGTGATTGGTTTATTCACAGTACTCAATTCGACCAAGAGATTTTCCACATGTAACACTTCCTTTTCTTTTAATATGTTTATGATTTGCCTATGACTAAAACAGGCTTTGACATAAAAGGCCACCCCCTTCTTGAATTCCTATTTGCTTTATACAGTGCATAATTATCTAGCTCATGTCCCCCATCCATGCGGTCACTCCAACATGTTTCTACTATTGATATGTCATAATCTTTTCCCACTAAGTTTAGTTATTAATAGGTCAATTTTGTTATTCAGACTCCCAGCATAAAGTGAGAGGATATTTAAGGTATTGATGTCAGATATTTTTATCATCCAATTTGATAATTGTGCTTTATCACTGGGAATGCCCCAATTTTTAAGTCCATCACTAGCACAGGTCCCCCCCCACCCCAATTTCTAGTTTAAATTGTGGTTAATTGCAGTATGGAATCAGTTGCCAAGTGCCGCGTGCCCTTTCCTGCTTAGATGCAGCCCATCCCTTCTGTAAGTCTCCCCAACCAGTAAAAGTCCCCCAGTTCCTTACAAACTTGAAATTTTCATTTGTGATCCATCTCCATAATCACTGATTATGTCTGTAGATGTCCATTGTCCTTGAATTATTGTAAGCATAAAGGAGTATTAATTCAGAAAAGATTGCATTTCATCCAGGTTCCTTGAGTAACTTCTCTTAAGTCATTTACTTTACTAGTGATCATTTTCTGTGTTCTATCAATATAATTTATTCTTTCATGGGCCACATATTGGGTTGGGGGCAGTTCATTGCTTTTTATTCATTTTTCCATAATTTTGCATGACTTTTCTTACATCCCTTAATCTGGCAGCTGGGAGACAGGTAATGTGGGTATGTTGTTTATTCATGCTACAAACAGTAGAATCTGGTTAGCATAAGATAGAATCTCCTACATCAATAACTTCCCTTGGTTTGTTCCTACTGAGTGTTGTAGTGATCTTGGCTGGAGGAAGGAACAATGGCGCTAACACATTACAGCGACCTTGGGTTTGCGCCCACCCCCGAGTTGCACCCCCCTTGAGTAGGAATCTAAATAAAGGGGGATGTAGGGGGCAAAGCTCCCCACTTGAAAACACTTTCTGAAAAGTGTTCACCCTGTGGATTCAGCACCATTGTAACAAGGGGTGTGAGAAAAATAAATTCAGGCTTGGAATTTTTGCGAAAGTGCAGATTTCGCTTACACGAAAGTTCAGAAATCATTTTCACAACTTTCACAGAAATTCCACCTTAAAACTGCAGAATAAATATACAAACTGTGGGTTAAATTATTAAACTGCGGGGAAAAATCCACAGAATGGATCACTGCTAGTGGTCAGTTCTGAGTTTTTTTTTAACTGCAGTTTAATACATTATTCCACCACCTGCTGATCAGGGGTCCCAGTAAATAAATACATAAATAAAAAGCTCCAATCCCTCTCTCAGACCCTCCTTGTGTCTAGTGGCCCTCCCACCCACCAATCATGGATGCCAAGTAAAAAAAATCCCTAAATCACTGGTGTCTAGTGGTTCCCATTACCACCCCTGCCCAGGAATCACAGCTCATGGGTCCCGGTAAAGAAGAAACAAAAACTCTGATCCCTTCCTGGTGTCTAGTGACCCCCCCCCACCCATGGATCATAGCCCCCCCCAAAACATTTTATTTCCTTTGTGTCTCTAACGGACTCCCCTCTTTATCCTGGATTCCCTTAATCCATAAAAAAACAGCCGGCAGTCCACAGACTAATCCCCCTCTATTCCCAGTATTTCCTGGTGTCTAGTGGACCCCCCAGCCCCGATTCCTTATAAAAAAAGTAATCCCAATTCCCTGGTGTCTAGTGGACCCCCACCCTGACAGTTCATCTGCCACCACCCCACTCCCCCCCACACTGCCCCTGAGCAGGCCATCAGCGCAGCCCTCCTCTCTCCTTCACTACCAGTGGCCTACTGAGCTGTCAGTGAATGACCGCATGGTTGTACAAGCATGCGCTCATTAACTGACAGTTCATTAAACTGTGGAATAGAATAAATTCTGCAGTTTTTATGCATTTTTCCACAGTTCACAAAAAAATCTGCAGAACCCAGCTAAAATTCATGGAAAATCCCAGTTTCGCCAATGGGGAAAGTTCCACAATTTCCGTGAAATTTCAGAAATTTCACGGAAGTTCCTCAAAAGTGGAATTTGCAACTTTCACCCACCCCTAGTTGTGATGGGTTGCCATTATTTGTTCGCCCTTTTGACATGAAATCCTGTGACTGACAGTGGAAGGTGTTAGTTCTGTGACTATTGCAGGAGTGGTACAGTTCTGTGACTGTCGGGGGTGGGGTGGCAGTCCTGTGACCGTTGTGGGCGAAGAAGCAGTGCTGTGGCTATTGAGGATGGGGGTCAGTGTGGTGACCATTAGGAGCAGTGGGTCACTGTTGTCATTGTCAGGGGATGGGAATTTGTTCTGTGACTGATGGTAGGGGATGTCAGTTCTGTGACTTTTGGGTATGAAGTGGCTGTGCTGTGACTGTTGGGGATTGATGATCAGTGCTGTAAGATGGAATGGGGTGCATTGCTGTGACTACTGCTGTTACTATGGGGGGACGGGGATCAGTGCTGTGACTCTCAGGGGTGTGAAGTCATTGCTGTGACTGCCAGGTTGGTGGGGGGCGGGGTAGGAGAGCAGTTATGTGACTGTTGGGAATATTGAGAATGTGTTGTGACTCTCAGGGGTGTGGATCAGTGCTGTGACTGCCAGATGTGGGTAGTCATTGACAAAACTGTCAGTGGAGGGTGTCAGCCCCATAATTGTAAGTGGGGGGATACAGACATGTGACTCGGGTGGGGGAGTCAATCCTGTGCCTGTGGTAGAGGGTGATACAGTCCTGTTACTGTGTGGAGAGGTGGTACAGTTCTGTGAATGTGGAGGGGGGGTAGAACAGTCCTGTGACTGGGGTGGACAGTCCTGTGACTGTGGGGGGGGGGGTGGTCCAATCTTATGACTGTTGGGGGGTGGTCATTGCTGTGACTGATGGTGAATGGTATCAGTACTGTAACTGTTGGAGCAGTGGTAGAGTCCTGTGATTGTCAGTAGGAGGGTCCATTATGTAACTGTCAGGGATAGGGTGTCATTTATGTGACTATCAGGGTGAGGGCCATTCCTCTGACTTTTGAGAGGTCTGCTTCTGTGCAGTTCTACAACTTTGAGGGACTGAAGCATTTGCAGGAAGTTGTACATGTGGCTGGAAGGTTGTATGAGGTGCCAAACTAAGTGACTGTTTGGGGGGGGGGGTTGTGGTCCCGTGGGGTGGTCGTCAATGCTGTGATGTACAGTGTTGTGACTGGTAGGGGTGGGGATTACTGCTGTAACTGTCTGTGGAGGGTGTCATCCAAATGACTGTTGTGGATATGGGGGCAGTGCTGTCATGGTGGTGGGGTGAAGTGCTATGATCATTGGGAATGGGGATCTGTTCTGTGACTGTCAGGCATGGGTGCCCAGTGCTGTGACTGACAGTGGAGGGTGTCATTCCTGTGATTGTCTGAGGGGGTACAGTCCTGCAACTGTCAGGGGTGGGATGTTCAGTCCTGTGATGGTCACGGGTCAGTGCTGTGGCTATTGTGTAAGTAGTGTAGAGTGGTGCACAAGCAAAGGAAAAGGCGGTGCATAAGCAAAGCAGCCAGCTTGTAATAACAAAAGAAAAGAATGCTCAGCACTCCTAGATTCAGTTTTAAATGCAAAGTGCAAGATTTATTTTCCGGCAAGATGCCTGGCATGCATCCACTTGGGTCAGCACTTCAAACCTTCAGTGGGCCTTCCACAGAGGGCAGGTCTGAGGAATACAAACATGCATCTCATTTATACCGAAATTGTAAAAGTGATATACACCACGCACTGAAAACAACATGCAAATCAAGGTGAAAACACAGGGACAACTTTTCCAGTGGTAACACTCATTTCATTATTCTGTTTTTTGGAGTTTTGTTTTTGACACTGATGGTAAACAGTTACTGATAATAGCATAATACTTAAATTAAGCATGTCTCTGTATCTTTTACTTCATTTAACTGTATTCCTTTCCCTCTACAGCTATATGTTTACCTCCCACACTGTACTACACCCATTTCTATCTCTCTCCTCTCTATTGTTCCCACTACTGTATTTACTCCGTATTAATCTTCTTCTCTTTACTTTCATAGGTCTCACAGGATGTGAACTGTTTCCCTATCAGATAAGTATTACAGTATGTCTAACCTGTCTTTTCCTTCCTAGTAACTCAGTAAGAACTGAGGATGCTTTGTGACCCCTTTCCTCTATTTTATTCTACAGGTCTAAGAAATGCCACCCCTTTATGACTCCTACCTCTGGCTCCATAGTACCCTGGTAAGAGACCCTGTACATATTACCTGAACTAGATAGGTTTACTGCAACAGTGCAGCTGCACCCATTATGGGAGAGCTGTGTATAATGTATGTTTTAAGGTCATACATACTGCAGTATTTTTCCCCATCCATAAAGCTTCTTGCTTTGCCAATTAACTTGGGCAGGCCCTCAGCCCTGTCCCCACCTCCCCTGTCCATCACTCCCCTGTCCCAAACCACAGAGCCCAACATTCCCATGAATTGCCTCCCTCCCCATGATAGGGTGGCCAGAAAGGGGAGAGCCAGCCTTCCCCCCCCACCCAGTCACTTACATCCACAACTGAGCCAGTCATCCAGGTGGTCGTGTGGGACAGAAGTAGCTGGGTAGGGCTTTATGAAGCCTGCACTAGCCATTTCTGCATTTTCCCCTCTTGAGTTCTTGCCTTCACCTGGGGAAGCCAAAGGTCAAGTCAGTAAGCCTCCCCACCCAGGGACAGGACAGCTATTTGATGAACATTCAGTCTGCTTTCTGACACCTGGCAACCTGGCATGTTCCTGAATTCGAGTCACTGATGTGGCGGGAGATAAGGCACATAGTGCCTCATCCCTCCATACCACTAGATGAGACTAGCCTAATACTGCAGAAAAAGAATTGTTACTACTGGGGCAGACGATCTGACAACAATGGTGCCACTACACACCAGGGAATGCTTTTTTTATTAATGGGCCCAGTGGTAAGAGGGTGGGTTGTACCCATGGACACCAGAGAATGTGTTAACTTTAACAAGGCCAGCGATCACAGGTGGATATGTTATTGGCTGCCAGTTTGAAACAAAAGATTAAGCTGCTTGAGGTTCTATATATATATATATATATATATATATGGCAAAAAATCCATTTTATGCATCAGTTAGGATTGTTCCACAGTGACAAAAGTGAGGAAATTCGATGTTAGGTTAGAACCCCCCGGACCCACCCCACCTGCCCCAAGCCGGCATCGGGGTATGCGTTGGGGTCGTCAGCCATAACTCTCACCCCATTACATGGGTAAAGAAGCTGAGGTGGTGAACTATAGGAGAATGGGGTGAGAGTTAGGACCAACAACCCAATGCACACCCGATGCCGGCTGGGGGCAGGGTGGGGTGGGTCCAAGGGGGTTTCAACCCTAACATCAAATTCCTCACATTTGTCTCTCTGAACAACCCTAACTGATGCAATAAATGGAGTTTTTGCCTCTGATTTCCCTTCTTTTTGAGAATCTGCAGTAGAAATAGTGAATGGAATGTGATGGTGGGAGCGCGGGTCCTTTGGGTTCCACGCTCCCACCACATGATGTTTTGTGACATAGTAACGGTAAGTGCAAGGGGTGCACAACCGCTAACGGTTGCACACATGGTGACAGAAACCTAAATAGTAAAGCAAACATTAATGGAAACGCAGCGCAAAATGACGCCAAAGTGAACAGTGATGCAAAAGGAGATGCAACAGCGTAAGGAAACGCAAACCATGATGCCCATGGTCACGGAACCACAATTGGAAATGCAAATGGTAACATTAACAACATAAATAATGCCAAAGGAAACAAAAATGGAAAACGAACGCAAGTGCATACGCAAAGGAGAACGCAAAGGGTAACGCACACGGTGGCACACACGGGAACGGTAATGGAAATGGGTACGAAAGTGCAAGTGGGAATACTAACTGTAACAGTAATGGAAGCGCACACCCTGGTTTTGCCCAACAGCTGCATAGAGAAACACAGTGTGTACAAAGAATGTATGCATAATAATGGACCTCAGAGCAGAAAATGAGCTGTTGGAATACTAAATTGCTTATATGTCAGGAACCGTACGATGTAGAAAAAAAAATTAAAATTTCACATGATTCATGAGTTTCTGCTAAATGCATAGCCCATAAGGCTACACATCGTCACAATGAAAATTCTGTATCTCGCACCATTTCCGAGATACGAGCCCCGAAAGGCACAGCATATGCCACCATGTTAGTCTGTTGGAAAAAACGTGAACTTCAGAGTACCGTAACTTGGCATATGTGCAATATTTTGTCACCAAACCACCAAAAGGCACATCTGTAAGATGTTGGGTCCCTTCCCTACAAATTTCAGCCCAAAAGACCAAACCGTTGTTTTGCAGTAGGGTGGCAAAGAATTCCTGTCATTTTGGCCATAGTCTGGAAAAGTAGTTTTGTGATTTGCGAAAGCTTTCACAAAAATTTGTGAAAGTGTCGCAAGTGCGACACTACTTTGCCACACTACTTTTCCCAAAAATTTGGAAAACATATTTCTGGGGTGTTTAACCCCAAAATAAAGACATGGCTAGCATCCTCAGGGTTCGACTAGATGAACCCAGAAAGAATTGTGTCCCTAGAGGGTCCCAATTTTAAACACCAAGCATTTTTCTGATCAGTAACTGAAAACAAAATGGCTGATTTGCAACACTACTAGGGCCATTTGCGACACTAAAAAGTGCATTTGCTACACTTTCAAACTTTTTGTTAACTTTTCCCATTGACTTATAATGGGAACTTGTTTTCTGAATTACCTTTGAACTGTTTAAATTTTTTCATGAAATCTTCAAAAGGCACAACGGGGACCCCGGCTGCATGTTCCCTGAAGTTTTCAGACCAGTTGCATAAACCGTGCGACCTGTAGGCGTGAGCAAAGAATTCGCAAAAAAATGTAATTGTGCATTTGGATGTTGCTTAATAACTCCAGAGCCATATAGCTGACTGGTACGAAAGTTGGCATATCCCAAGATCTACCATGCCCAACTGTGCATACCAAATTTCAGGCAAATCCATTGAACAGTGGCAAAGTTATTAAGGTGCAAAATTTCACCCTTTAACCTTAAAAGTGCTGCTCAACCCTAACTAAGGTAGCACTATATATATATATATATAAAAACAAATTTCCCTGTAGATCGCTCCTAACCCCTGTAAAATTGATTTATTTATTAAATTTTGTTGACTGTTGACTAGGCAGTCCCACTAAAACTAGAAGTCCCTTTTTCAGGGGTGACCCGAAGTGGGTACAGATGGTAACTAACTGAAATTGAACCCGATGAAGCTGTTGGTGGTATTTTAGTGAATGGGGGATATTGGCCAGAATACCAGGGAAATGCCTCTACTCTTTTCAAGAAGTGCCATAGGATCTTTAACGTCCACCTGAACAACCACCAGAAAATGCAGAAGAGACCTTGGTTTGACATTGCATATGAAAGACGGCACCTCAGGAGTGCAGCAACCCCCTTGTGCTCCACCACAGTACCAGTATTGGGATTTAACTCAAGTGCCTGGTGTGGGGAAAGAACCAACAGCTTTCTGATCTTCTGGCCTCAGAGGCCAGTGTGCAACGTGATGAGCTACTGACACTGAAAATAGCATTATGCTGCCTTGTTGGCTCTGACCAGACACTGATCAAGACATTGCTCAAGCTTGTCCAGCCTAGCTGCCTCAGTTTCTAATTCTAATATGAGGTATTTGTTAGGTTTCATTTGTCACAGACGAGTTCATGATGGACTTAAATAGTTGGTGCATTGATTAAGTAATTCATATGAAACACACTTCCATCCAATGAAATAATAGTGTCCCCCATAACTTCTAATCATAAGGACTTGCCTGAGGGCAGTCTTTTAGCTTCCGTGACTTCCCCAGCTGACACCAGCAGACATGTGCAGAGATGAGTGTTTGTCTCTGCATGCATTGCCCCCTGCCCCCTTGGCTCCACTAGTGCTCAACTCTGCTCTCTATGGACTGAGGTTAATTAGTACAGAACCTGGAAGGTATGGGATCAGAGTGCACTGCGCTTAAGTGACACCCAGGCTGGAGCAATTTAAAATAAGCCAGCAGCCTAGAAAATGCTGCTGAAACAGTAGTGTCAGCTTAATGTTGTATAAAAACAACTTAAAACAATTTAAAACAGTTCCTCTCCAGTTTGTAGTCTCCCTGAGCTTAGCAGGAGACTACAGTGCCCATAATCCGTGGTGCTGTCACCTAGCAACTGCCACACAAATCCCTGAATTAGCCCTTTTTTAATAGCTTTTTTTAGGTTTTTCTAAAAGACACGCTTTACACACAATCACTTGGAATTTGGGAAGGATATGAGCATGCACACAGCCACCAACAGTACAAGCTTTTTTATGCCTCAGTGAGAAACAGTGCGGGAAATGAATGCATTGCTTCCAGCTACATATTATTCCAGTCTGACATTAACAGACACTTATAAATGTCACCATACTGTATGTTGGAACTTAAGCACTGTCACAGGAACAAGTTTTTAAAAGTGCCAGCAATGTTTTCAATTCTTTTATCAAGTCTTACCACAAAGCCAGCAAAGACAAGGCCACACACCACCCATGTGTAATGGCTCCAGATTTAGTAAAGCTTAGAACCTTGCCTGCACTCTTCCCAGGCACCGTCACTGGACTGGTCTGAAAGGCCTGAGTGGACTATCAACTCCACCTTTTGTAACACTTGAAAGGGCATCTGGCAGCCCACCAGAGTCTTTCACAGTAAAATATGATGAAGCCAGCAACAGATATATATCTTACATTTTGTGAACAGATGGAAAAATCACAAGCAGGCCACTGATCCAAGCTGTGACTCCAACCACGACTACCTATTTACAAACCCAGACAACCCCAGATGCCCAGTGGTCAGTTTAAAAAATATATATATATATATTAATAGATGCTCTCAAGAATCAAACAGCTAGTACTTGCATCCTTGCAAACTGCCACAACATGCCCTGGATAATGAGCAGTAGTGGTTTACTGAAAAACCCATGGGTGTTAATTTTCAAGGAGAGATGATGACCCAAATATCAACTAAAGCAGGCCCAAGGTTAAAATATATGAACCATTCCTGGGGCAGCATGGTTGCCCACCTCTTCACAGAAGCTGAACATTCTTCCAGGGAGATTATGGCTGTCACCGACCACTGTACAGAATCCAGTTTAAAACAAATTGCTGGAGCGCGTCTCTCACTGACTGGCACAATTGGAGCACAGTAATGGGAGGAACCACACAGCAGACTGCCATGACAAACAAGGCCAAAAACTGCCATGCTGGAGAAACACCACATCACATCCTCAGCTGCCATCTACAGCATCTTCAATCAGCTGCTCCAGCAAGTCCAGTGAAATCAACTCCCGAAACCATTCCCCAAAATATTGCAGATTTAAATAATCAGCTCTTGGCAATTCCTCAATGTGCACTGCCAATGTAAAGCACACTGCAAAACCCGGAAATAACCGAACAGCCAAAACCAGCTGAAACTGCAGCAGCACAAATATCGAAGGCACCTGAAACAGTACCACAGTCACAGCACTTCTCCACACTTTCTGCAGCTTCTGTGAATCATGTCTTACTTTTGGAACCACAGTACTGTTCAATTCATTAACTATAACTCAGGAAAGTAAAGAACACTGACAGAAATGTTAGAAACTGAATGTTCAGCAAGTAACAGATGCTACATTTCCATTTCATTATTCTACTGAAAATCTTCAAACAACTTTATTTAAGAAAAAAATAAAAACTTGAGTTAATTTCAATAAAAAGTTAACTTCTTATAAAAAATAGACTGCCAAGACTTTTGAAACTCTATAAGCAAGCACTTATGAGGACTATCCTCCCCAAAGTGGAAACACATTTAACACATTTCTCTAAATTGTCAGTATTAAAAGTTGTTTTCAACTTTTTTTACTATTTTTCTATAAAACTGAGAGTATAAGTGCTATGACACACAACAGGGTGTGCATCATACTAGATTGACGCACTTTCCAAGATGTTGAAGGCACTCGACCTGCTGCCTCATGCCACACAACACACACATACACACACACACACACACACACACACACATGGTTTGCAGTGCTCTAACATAATGCACATCCTGTTTGTTATTGCTTGCATGTAGACCATGCGGTCCCTGTAGAAACATAACAGAAAAAGATAAAGGAGCCATCCATTCAGCTCATAGTTCCCTATCTGCCCCAGGACCAACTATCCATACAGGATTCTATCTCTCCCTGTCCACCTCCCATGCTCCCCTCCCTCTTCTTACTGATCTGAATAACCCCCAGACCCTTGACTCTGACGTCATGTTTGAAATAATTTATGGCCTTGCCGCCAGCAGACAGTTCTGTGGCTCCACCACCCTTTCCATAAAACAGAACCTCTGCATATCCCTTTTATACCTACCCCCTGTCAGTTTCTACTCGTGACCATGGGTTCTTCATTCTTTTCTCATGGTAAATAGTTCCCCACAGTTTACTTCATTGGGTCCTTTCACAGAAACATAGATAATGACTGCAGAACAAGACTTGTTGGTCCATCTGGCCCCTTCTTAAACTCTAACAAATACGGGACCAATTGTCTATCAGGATTCTAACCCATACTATCCACACCATCCTCCCCACACTACTGCTACCACTCTGAGTAACTACTAAACCCTTCACTCTGTTTCAGACATGTTTAAAATCATTGACAGTCCACCACATCAGCTGGCAGATTGTTCCACCCTCCATCACCCTTTCTGTATAATAAATCTTCCTCACATCTCTCTTGAACCCCCCATCAGTTTCCACTTATGCCTCTGTGTTCCTGATCATCTATGTATGCTAAATACTTCCTTGCAGTTTACCTTGTTCATTCCTTTCAGTATCTTGAAGGTCTCTATCATATCTCTGCTCTTTCGTCTGGCCTCTAGTGAGTACATATTCAGTGTCTTGGATCAATCATATTAAGATCTGCCCTGCTGGCCCTGAGTCATTTTGGCCACACTATGCTACATTTTCACCAGCCTGTTCATATCTTTTCTTAGGTGAGTACTACAGAATGGGGCACAGTACCTGAGGTGGGGCTTCAGCAGTGATCTGTAGAGTGATAGTAATACCTCCATTATTCTGCTGTCAATACCCTTCCTATTCACCCCAGCAGCCTTGTTACACTGGTTTAACTGTTTTATTCAGTCACTGATAATAACCTTGAGGTCTCTCTCCTCAGAGGGTCATGCCCACCTCGACCCCTCATCCAGTACTTTGTCCTTGGGTCTTTTTCCATATGTGCATAACCTTGCACTTTCTGGCACTGAATTTCCACTGCCAAACCTTTGACCACCTCTTCAGCCTTTGTAAGCCTGTCTGAATCTCCTTAACCCCCTACTCACTATCTACCCTGCCACATAGCTTAGTGTCATCTGTGAAGAGACACATCTTGCTCTGGATTCCTTCTCCCATGCTGCTGATGAACATTTTGAAAATGACAGGACCAACGCTTCTGGCACCCACTGGTGACCTCCCTCTCCAGATGTAACTCCATTAACCTCAATCCTCTGCTGTTTCCCTTCCAACCAGTTTCTCATCCATCTAACTGAGTCTTTCGCTGCACCCATATCCTCCAGCTTCTTTTTTTCTTTGGTACTGTTTTTCTTTAACCCCTCTACTCTGGTGTGGAAGATATACCACCTTCAGGCTGTATTTACCAGCATTCAAGGAAAAACAGGCCGAGCAAGGATGTACCTTTTTGTTTCAGTTTTCCCACTGCTTTTTTGTGACCCCTGATGCCACAGGGACACTGGTGTTTGGGACAGAATCCCTGACATGTATGTACATAAACACACTGGTGTGATGTGCAGCGTGGCATCCCCTCATCCTGTGTCCTAAGTGCTCTGCCACCCATATGGCTACAAGTGGCAGTAGTGCTGTGGGACATGGCTCTCTACCCCCAGGAGGAGGAGAGCATCCACTGGGACATTTGATCCTCCCCCTGGCCACCCCCAATGACCTAGGCTCATTCCTGAACCCAGTCACCAACATCACAAGCAGCAGCTCTACCACCATGCCGACGAGCCAGTTCTCCTCTTACTTCTTCAGAAACATTCTGTGTAGCACTGATTTAAAAGCCTTGCTAAAATAAAAGTAGAGTAAATCCACCATATGGCCCTTATACACGATCCTTGTTACCCAGTGAAAGAGTACTATCAGGCTGGTGTGACAATATCTCCTGCCATGAACCTGTGCTGTTCACTATCCTGTAGTCCATTGCGCTCAAGGTAGTTCAAAAGGTCCTCTTTGACTAGTGTGTCTATTAGTTTATCCACAATAGAGGTAAGGCTGACAGGTATGTATTTAACCAGTTGCTTCCTGTCACCTACCACTTATGGAGCAGGACTATGTCTGCTACCCTCCTGTCCTTTTTAACTATCCCTTTCTGAACTGAACTATTGAATAGCCCTACCAGTGGTTTAGTTAGTTCCACTGCCAGTTCCTTGAGCACCCTTGGATGCATCCTATCTAGCCCCAGGTCCTTATCTATCTTTACGGCTACTAGCACTTTCCAAACTCTTTCACTGGTAAATACTTGCTGCCTCATCTCAGGGATCCCCCTTACAGCTGCCTTAATGCTACACTCTGGCAAAGTCACTCTGTCTTCCCTCGTGAATGCAGAGCAGAAGTAGTCTTCAGGAACTTGAAGGTCTCAGTGGTTTGCTCACAAATTTTTAACTACCACCCCCACCTTTTCAATGGGGTTTCACCCTCTTCCCCAGCTCTGCCCCAGACATGCCCCTTAGCGCCACCCCTTTCCACATGCCCTACTGTTCCCATTATTCCCACACAATAGTCTCTCTGACCACCAATGTACTGTACCCAGGACATTAAGGTTCTTACAATATTTCAATAATTTGCACAACTATATTATGTGACTTGCTCAAGCCCACTACACCACACCAGTGCATACACTGATTCAAAAGTGTTTTTACAAATAACAAATGGAATCATTCAGAATCAGATCAGAATAGGTTTCCTGCACTTTAACCAACATGTCATTACACTGCTGCCTAACTTAAGTTTGCACTTGGGCTGCAGTGCTAGTATATTTCTATAGAGCACTGAATAAAATATCACAAAATACAACATTAATGTGATAAACAAAGCCAACACTCACCAGCTATAAATGTAAGACCAGCATTTGACCAGTTAGATCACAAGAAAGAAAGAAGAAAGAAAGAAAGAAAGAAAGAAAGAAAGAAAGAAAGAAAGAAAGAAAGAAAAGAAAAGAAATTACCTTTTTTTGGGAGGGGGGGTTAAAACCTTATGAAGGCTAGCCAAATCTATTACCCATACAGTTACCAGTCCTATTATTCACAAGAAGGCTTGCTGTGCTGGCAGCAGACACCTTCCATCTCCATCTCCAATCATGTTCAGATGTTTATTGTCACCCCTCTTCCCTTTCTGCAGTGTCCCCCAGGTTATGTGCAGTGTAAAAAAAACACCTTGCTCCTTTGCCTGTCCAATTCTAAGTACTTTACCAGGTGGCACACTTCAAGTGTAAGAACAACCATCCATGTCTTGTCTGAGTATTACTTGGTGTCCTCCTTCTCCCAAACACTGCCCAAGTACTCTCTGATATCTACATTCACCATGGTGTATGGGAAAGGGACAGGGAGAAGGAGGCTGTAGTATTGGGTATCCAGGTGCACTCAGAAAAAGACAGAGATGGATGTCATTATGGAAGTGTGCCACGTACCTTACTTGGAAAAATGTAGGTAAATGAGACAGGTGTTTACTTTACACTTGACACCACTAGGGACATATAGCAAAATGGAAGGAGGTGTGACTCTGGACACTAGGGTATTATCAGAGAGGAGGAGATGCAACAAGACTTGACACCAGGGATTTTAGAATGAGTAGAGGGAGCTGAGTGGGTTACCTATATGAGGGATTGAACAAATTCCTCTTGCATTTCAAGTCTTAACCCACAGTGACAGCCCTCTCGACATCTTGTTCCCTGTCCTCTTCTCAAGAATCCTTGTGTGTACTGTGGTGGTGGGACCCTGTGTCATCCTTTTACAATCATGCACTGGTGTCCAGTGTCACCCCCTTCTCTTTTCTATTGTGTCCCTGGTGGTTCTAAGTAGACACTCATCAGGTACTACACTTCCAATGTAATGGCACCCAGCCATGTCTTTTTCTGAGTGCCCCATGGTGTCAATACTGCCTCCAACTTCCCTCTCCCTGACAGTGTCCAAGTACTCTCTGGTGACTACATCCACAATGGAGTACTTGAAAATGGACAGGAAGAAGGAGGTGGTATGGGCATCAAGGAACATTCAGAAAAAGACAGGGAGGGGTGTCATAATGGAAGTCTAGCACCAGGCAATGAAAATACTTAAAAACAGGCAAATGAGATGAGTGTTTACTTTACACTGCACATTACTAGGGAAACATCGGAAAAGGGAAAGTGAGGTGGCACTGGAGCCTATAGCATTACTGTGGAGGGACAACACAGGGTGCTGCCACCCAGTACACACAAGGATTCTTGGGAAGATGATAGGAAAGTAACAGTTGGGGTACTATCACTGTAGGTCAGGGCTTGAAATTTAAGTGAAATTTGTTTCCTCACCTGTATTACTTACTCAGCTCTCTCTCCTCCTCCTAAAATTCTAAAATCCTTGGTGTCAAGTCCTGTTGCATCTCCCCCTCTCAAGTAATACCCTAGGCTCCAGTGACACCCCATCTTCCTTTTTCCAATGTGTCCCTGCTGGTGCTAAATGTAAACACTTATCTCATTTGTCTTTCTCTTTTCAAGTAAGGTAGGTGGCACACTTTCATAATGATGCCAATCTCTCATTTGCTGTGTGCTCCTTTGTGTCCATACCACCTTCAACCTGCCTCTCCCTGACACTGTCAAAGTACTCTCTGGTGACCACATCCACAATGGAGTACTTGGAAAGGGACAGGGAGAGGGAGGTGGCATTGGCATTAAGAAGCCCCAAGAAAAAGATAGGGATGTGGCCATAATGGAAGTGTGCTACCAGGTAATAAAAGTCCATGAAATGGGACAGGCAAATGAGATAGACATTTACTTTACACCGTGGAAACAATTAGGGGCACATTGGAAAAGGGAAGATGGTGTGGCACTGTACACTACGGCATTATTGGAGAAGAGGAGATGCAACAGGACATGAGAAGAGGAATTTTAGGATGAGGACAGGGAGTTGAATGAGTTACCCACGTAAGGGATCGAACAAATTTCAGTTGCATTTCAAGTCTTAAACCACAGTGACAGTACCCCAATATCTACTTCCTTGTCCTCTTCCCAAGAATCTTTGTGTGCTGTGGTGGTGGTGGCACCCTGTATTGTCCCTCTCCCATTGTACACTAGTGTCCAGTGTCACCCCTCCCTCCCTTTTCCATTGTGTCCCTGGTGGCATTAAGTGTAAAGTAGACACTTAACTCATTTGCCTGTCTCTTTCCTATTATGGTAGATGGCACACTTCCATAATGATACCCATCCCTATCTTTTTCTGAGTGTTCTTGGTCTCTATACCACCTCTGCCTTCCCACTCCCTAACACATAGATATTGGCAAAGAAACACAGCTATTGACAGCAGATAAGGACTGCTTGGCCCACCTAGTCTGCTCATTTTCTGTACCTACCTACTATAACACGGCAGACCCTATTTGATCTCTGGCTTTAATCCCCCCCTTTCCCTACCTCTAAGATTCCCTTATGCCTATCCCATGCATACTTGAAGACTGTTACCATTTTTGCCCCCCGCAATTCCACTGGGAGGCTGTTCCGGGCATCCACTGCTCTTTAGTGAAGAAGTACTTCCCCACATCTCCCCTGAGTCTCCCCCCTCCATCTTCATAGCATGTCTCTTTGTTCTTGAGCATCTTTTTTTTCTGAAAAATGCTTCCATCTTGAACTTTATTTATACCTGTGAGGTACTGGAATGTTTCTATCATATCTCTCCCCTCTCTGTCCTTTCCTCCAGGGTGTACATATTGAGGTTCTTCGGTCTCTCCTCATACTGTAAGGCTGGTGATGCACACCCTGCACCATTTTGGCTGCCCTCCTCTGGACCACTTCTACCCTGTCTATGTCCTTCCAGAAATGTGATCTCCAGAACTGAACACAGTATTCTAGGTGAGATCTCACCAGTGAGCTATACCGCGGTAACACAACCTCTCTCATTCTGGGGCTTTCCCCCCTCGTTTGCAGCCTAGCATCTCATTAGCTGTCCACACTACCTTGCCACAATGTCTGGCTGCATTAAGGTAATCAGAAATGATAACTCCCAGGTCCCTTTCCTGTTTAGTGGTGGTTAATACTACCTCTTCCGCCCATTTTGTACTCCACCCCAGGGTTTCTGTGGTCCAGGTGCATGATTGTGCACTTATTAGCATTTAAAGCCAGCTGCCATACCCGTGACCACTCCTCCAACTTTCCTAAATCACTACTCATTTTGTCCACCATCCCTGGAGTGTGTATCCTATTACAGATTTTAGTGTCATCTGCTAAGATGCATACCTTCCCCTCTAGCCCCTCTGCAGTGTTGCTAATAAAGACATTAAAGAGGAACTGTCCCAGTACTGATCCCTGTAGCTCTCTGTTTGTCACCTTCCCTTCCTCAGAGTGAACTTCGTTTACCACGATCCTCTGTCTCCCAACCAACTTCTCAACCAGTTTACCACCTTAGGACCCACTCCTTGGCTTTTTAGCTTGTTTACAAGTCTCCTATGAGGAATGGTGTTGCATGCCTTACTGAAGTCTAGGTAGGCTACATCCACTGCTCCACCCTGATCTAATTCCCTTGTCATCAAGTCAAAGAAATCAATCAGATTTGTTTGACATGTTCTCCCCCAATGAATCCATGCTGTCTCTGATCCTGAAGGCTACTAGATTCCAGATATTCCACAATCCTCTCCTTTAGTAGTGATTCCATTACTTGCCCCATCACTGAAGTCAGGCTGACTGACCTGTAGTTGCCAGACTCCTCTTGGCTTCAACATTTGTGCAGTGGGACTACAACTGCCCTCCTACATTCCTTCAGTACCACTCCAGGCTCCAGTGAGTGGTTGAACAGGGTTGACAGAGGTGCAGTTAGCACCTCCCAGAGCTCCCTCAATACCCTAGGATGGATCCCTTCTGGCCCCATTGCCTTGTCCACTTTCAGATTTGTGAGTTCCCTTAGAACCATCTCCTCTCTAAATGGACTAGAATCTACCTCTCTTCCTTGGATGCTCCTGGCCCTTATCTTTGGTCCTTCACCTTCCCTTTCTTCAGCGAACACTGAACAAAAATACTTGTTCAAGATGCTCGCTTATTCCTGGTCCTCCTCCAGTTGGCCACATACTGTGAGATCTGCAACCCTGTCCCCATTGCTGAGTACAAGGTCCAGTATTGTCCCCTCATGAGTCGGATCTTTTATTAGTTGCCTGATGAATGTCCCCTGCAGGGAGTCCAGTATGTCCCTTCTCTTAGCTGAAGCTGCAACTGGGATGCTACAATCTACATCTGGCACATTGAAGTCCCCCACCAGCAGCACCTCTCCCTTGATTGCCATCTTCCGGATGACTTCAACTAAAATCTTATCCAACACCCCCCATCCCCAGGTGTTGGAGGTCTGTAGATCATGCCAGTGCAAATAGCGTCTCCGTTCCCTGTTTCTAGGGCTACCTATAGTACCTCCACCCCTTCTTGATTTCTATGTATCTCAGTAGCCTTTATGCTATATCTCACATAAGGAGCCACTACCCCCCACTTTTTTTTCCCACCCTGTTCTTTCTGAATGGAGTATAGCCTGGTATGGCTGTATCCCAGTCATGGTTCTCATTACACCATGAATCAGTACTGGCAACAATGTCCAGGTCAGCCTCTGCCTTGATGGTCTCTAGGAAAGGGATTTTGTTTCCCAGATTTCGAGCATTTGCACACATGGTCTTCCAGAATATGCTACCACCCTGTTTGTCATCATCTCCTGTCCCCTTTTGTTCTCACTGCTTACCCCTCTGCTCTCAGTTTCATCTTTCTTCACTTCTACCACTTTGAGTCCTTTTTTGTTGGGTGCCCTTGGGGATTTCTTTCCCTTTGATCTCTCCCTACTGCCTACTTTAGTTTGGGGAGGGGCAGTTTATGCTCCCCATTTCCTTCCACCACCCCCTTGGCTAGTTTAAATGCCTGTTAATGTAACATTTAAACCGTTCATTGAGGACTGCAGTTCCCCTTCCAGCTGGATGCATGCCATCTCCCCCTATATAGGACTCTATTCTTCCAAATGGGATCCCAATCCCCAATGTAGCTGAATTGCTCCTCTCTGCACCAGTCCTTCAACCATGTGTTAAAGCTCCTGGTATGAAGTACCCTATCCTTTCTCTGTCATAGACAGGTAGCACCTCAGAAAAGGTCCTTGAGCATACTGCCTGCATAAAGACCCCTCCCAGCTAACTAAACTCATCCTGTACTATCCTAGCCTCATCCCTAGCCAGGTCATTGGTCACAAGGTGGACCATAACATCCAGTTCTCCCCTTGTCCTGCTTTTCTAGCGATCCTCAGAATCCGCTCTCCGTCCCTTGAAGCCATGGCACTGGGTAGGCACCTAACCTCTCTCTCTCCTTTCCTGTCCCCATAGCTATGCCCCTAACAACTGAGTCTCCCACCAGGAGTTGCTTCCTCTCTGGGTCTTCTACCCCCCACCTTGGAGTCTCCGCTACAGAAGTCCCCCACATCCTCCTTGGTCACTAATGCAGGTGACTCCATGGGACAGTCCTGCCCTGCCAGAGTGGCATAGGAGCTGTGCAGTGGTACCACCTGGGGGATGTGCCTCTGATTCATCACTCTCTCCTTTCCAAGCCCACCATAGTCCAGCCTCCCCTCCTGTCTGGCAACCTTCAAGGCAGTAGTAGCAGACTTGGGGGTCCCTGGGTGGGGAAGGAGGCCCCCAAATCCTAGTCAACTCAGGATGGAGACAAGCATTCTACCCCCTCAACCCAGAGAAGTGCATGCAGATGGGCAACATGGCAGTTTCCAGAATGTCTCCCTGAAAAGTGTTGCCCCACAGCCACTGGACTGCACCACTCCCAGCATATCCATTATCTGCTCTGCCTGCTTTTGTTTTGCTTACTTTAACCCTTTTTTACCCCAACCCTAGATAGGGTGTTTACCTATTTCTAATTTGTTGCTTCCTTGAAACCCATGTTGTACCCCACCCTAGATAGGTGTTTCACCTACACCCAAGTTTTTACTTACTCTAGCCCTTTTTATACTCCTACCCTAGATAGGGTGTTTAACCTATCACAAAATTTATTGTGATCCTACCACCCTTGCGTTGTATGAGCTACGACCAGAGCTAACCAGGAATTTTACCTTAGTTGACAGGGAGACTTCCTGGTTCCTCACTTCCTTCTGCTATGACGTGGTGCTTAGTTCTCTCCTTTACTATACCTCTGTCTCTCTTCTGTGGTGCAGAATGTCTGGCTGCTGACTGCCTCATTGGGCTGACTTCACTATGCTATGCTATGCTTGTCTCGGGGGTCCTTAGCACGGGGATCTACAGCACAGGCTCCGCTTAGTTGTCTCTTCCATATAAAGCACGGGAAGTGGGTCAGTGAACTGAGCAAACAGATGTGATTGGCTGCCTCGGAGGCTGGAGCCACAGCTAGCAACTCAATTGGCAGCCTCCTCCTAGCCTTCTTGGAGCTGTTAGCTCTGCTTGATTTCAGCTTCTCATCAGGGGGTGGGCTTCCTTGGCTTGAAAGAAGGGATCCTCATTGCCCTGAAGATCTATTTGGTATGAGTGCTGCTCTGATCTTCTGCAGGGTTAAATCCCTTGCTGGGCTCTCTCCTGGATACAGGCAGATGGACATGACTGGCTGCTCAGAAGGCAGGGGGCATGTCTAGCAAATCTGACTGGCCACCTCCTCCTAGCCTTCTTGGATCTGTTAGCTCAGCTTGACTTCAGCTTCTCATCGGGGTGGGGGCTCCCCTGGCTTGAGTGTAGGGACCCTCACTGCCATGAACCTCAATTTGGTGTGCTCATCATGGGGAGGGCTCCCTTGGTTTGAAAGAAAGGACCCTCACTGCCCTGTCCAAGTACTCCCTGAAAGGTACATGGAGTGGGAACTGCTATGGGCATCAAGGAGCACTCAGAAAAAGCAGGGGTGGGTATCATTATGGAAGTGTGCCACTAGGTAATTAAAGCATTTAGAAAGACACAGGCAAATGAGATAGGTATTTACTTCACACAGTGGCTACAACCAGGGTCACATTGGAAAAGGGAAGGAGGGGTTACACTGTTAAGTACTGCATGACTGGAGAGGGACAACACAGTGCACTACAGTCCTGACACTGAGTATGAGTGCCACTCATTAAACACCAGTGAGTTATGGGTACGTAAACTGGGCAGGGAGAGATGAACTGGAATTTTTAGAGTTGTGCAAAGTCCTTTTAGATGTTTTTAACCGTTTAGTCATGGGCATTCAACGTCCTGCAGCAATTCTGATGGATCAAGAACATTAACTTGTTTAACTAGATCTGCATATGGTTCAGCACTTGAAGCTTTGCTTTGTAGTAACTTGTTTAACAAGATATGTGTAAGCTTCAGCACTTGCAGTTTTGCTTTGTAAAGACATAAGTTGGTTGTTAAGTTTGGAATAGAGTCTGCATGTCATATTATCTATGACACTTTGATAGAACTAATCACAAGGTATTTCATTTTACTCCCAACATGGGCACAGGGTTCTACACCTTGAAATGAAATAATACCTTTGACTTCCATTTCAAAGGAATTGTTTTATTCTTTTTGCTGCTCAGGTGCTTGAATGCTCATTTGAGTCACTCTATCTGCTTTTGCAATGTCCATCTCTCAGTGCTACAAAGCTTCAAATACTTGACCAAGCTCTACCAATATATCTATCATAAGTAAGTCCTTAAGAAACAAGTTGCATGATGTCTTCTTAGCTAGTTATTCAAATATGGTTCATTGTATCCTGTCCCAAATGTTATCTACAGCTGCCTTTGAAAAATGAGCATGTAGTGCTCCATACGATTTGCATACAACATTCATGGGTAGTGTACTACAAGAAGCCCATCTTGGACCAAAAACCCTGCCAACCATTTGAATTTCAACTTAGAAGTCTGCAGCAACTTCTTTTAATTTATGAATATCTTAGAAAGACTGACTGTAGATGCAATGGATTTTATCAATAAATATTTGGAAGTGATTGACTGTGTTGAAATATTTTATAGCATCATCAATGGCCAGCTGAATCCTGTGACTTAATGTGACTGTAAGAGTACCAGACTACAATACTGGGATATTTTGAAGAAAGACGAGCAGCTACCCCACTTTTTGCTCCTACCATGCAGCTTGCTCCATGAAGGCAGAAACTGATAAGATTTTATTGCAAGAAACTGTGATTAAAGATACATTTGCTGTAAGCAGTTCAGAAGAGTTTCAATAATGTTTGCAGCATCAGTACCAGGCAGTTCAATGAGATCTAAGAACAGCATTACTGGATCTGCACCTTGGACTTCACATTTTATATATACAACCAACACATTGCTGTTTGAAATTGTTGTTGATTTATCAATAACCATGACATTTTTGAATTATTTGTTATAATATTTTTATAGATAATTTTTGGTTATCTTCTACAATGTGATCGCTAATAAGAGTTGTACTAAATCATGAATAAAGACATGCACCCCAGACCAATTTTATGTTGAAAATGAATTAAATCTTCAATATTGGATAATGGATTATTTTTTATTTATTTTAGCAAAGTATTATACCAAAATTAAAAACAACTAGTTGCCCAAACATAAATTTGATTTGTCTGTCTATGACGTACTAGAATTCTTGTTCCTTTGCAGTTTTGCTTAAAGGTGACCTGCAAAATAGCGATGCAGCCCCCTCCCGTCCTCACATATCTTGCAGGACTGTAAGAGGGAGTTTGGGGCTGCAATCACCATTATTTTTCATCATCAGGTTTAATTTTAACAAAGCATCAAAACTTTCGGCTGAACACAGAAGTGCGGAGGGGACCGACTGAGCTGGCGCAAGTGTTCATGGGTATTACACCCATTTAGTGATGTCGCTCCCACCACTACTATTATAAGTGCAGCATTGATGGTGGCTTATTATGGTGATTTTATTGCTTCCCCAGGGGTCTTGACACCCTGGACAGGCCTTTGTAGTAAGTACAGTGGCAGCCTCAGACACTGCAAGCTATTTCCAGATATTTCGTGACATTTCTGAAGAGTTTCTGTCTGCTGCCCCTACTGTTTAAATGCAAAAATCATCAGATATTTCTGGAAATATCACAGAAATTTCTGGAAATACCTTGCAGTGTCTGTGGCTACTACTGTAATATTTGTGGTGTCAAGACCCACGTGGAAGCAATAAAATCACCATAATAAACCACCACCAATGCTGCTCTTATAATAGTAGTGGTGGGAGCAATGTCACTAAATGGATGTAACACCCATGAACATTTGCACCCGCTCATTCGGGTCTTTGCCACACTTCCAATTTTGGCTGAAAATTTTCACTGTTTGTTAAAATTAAATCTGCTGATGAAAAATAATGACGATTGCAGCCCGGACTCCCTCAACAGTCTTGCAAGGCATGTGAGGACGGGAGAGGGCTGCATCGCTATTTTGCTGGTCACCTTTAATTCAAGTGCCTTTGCATGACCTTTAGAACTGGCATGTTCATTTCTTTTTGAAGAGATGTCTGCTGGCTTTTGTGTTATGACCATTTGCTTTAACAGAAAAGTTCTGCTACTCAGGATAAGTGCATACTATTACCTTGGAGAACTCTACATTTTTTCATTTCCTTCCAGACCTCATGCCCTAAATCACCAGTTTTTAAGACAAGACAATCGCCTTTTGATTTGCAGGTTTCATACTGTTTATGCAACCTGCACGCTGGAAGAAATTATCTTCAATTCCCCCCTACTCCGGTTAGCACCTGGAAATAAGGCTTGACTCTGTGTGCCTTTCCCGGTTACCAATTTTTAAATAAATAAATAATTGAGGACAAGTTGACTTTTTCATTGTTACACAGTGTGGTATTTTCAGATGCAGCTGTAGAGGTACATTCTCTGCTGTCGATTGAATCATTATGACTGACCTGTGGCTCCTCCTCAAGCTCATTTACAGGTTCTGAATGTAACTGTGAACTGGAACATGCAGCAACTTCCAAACAGACATGTTTTGGGGATAAAAAAGTATAAAATTGTAGGTTGTTGGTGCTTTGATGCTGACATTTTACTTTGTTTTCTGGTCTGTATTCAACAGGTAATCACAGAAATGTTACACCTTACACTACAGTGCACATGTTACAAATTACAACAGGATGTTACCAGCCAGGACACTATTGTAATATTCAGATCAAATGAATTTACTTTGCAGAGCAGAAAAGTGACCAACAAAAGCAGTAATTATGATAAAAAAATGCAGGGTCCACATCTAATGAAGTCAAAAATGCAATTCACGATTCAGCTTCTTATCTCTTGGATACATAGATATATAGATATTGATGGCAGATAAGGACCCCCAGGCCCACTTCATCTGCCCAGGTAATCAAGGAGTTCAGTCAATAAATTCAGCACTCAGAGCAGAAACAAGAAAATAAATTTAATTCTGATCTTCAATTATAAACTTAATAAATAATTGTTTTGCTTAGCTCCATGGCGCTGGAAGACCAGAGCATACTTAGGGCAAACTTAGAGGTAATGCAGAGTTAGGTAAAACTAATGCATTCACAGGCCTAAAACAGCTAGACCAGGTACATACTCCACACAAATACCCAGAGCTGTCTTTCAAAGCTGAGGACCATACCAGAGTGTGAGATACTGTTCACCAGTCCCCGGAGGAGTGTCTTACTTCCCCACCCAGATAAACTAACACCTGGGCTGTGGCCTATATACCTTCTGCAGATGCTCTGAACACAATCCTAAGCCCACCAACTCACCACCCTCGTTCCCCTCCAGCACCATGTTGCAAAGGTTGCATATAGACTGGGCGAAACTGGCTCCCTCCTTCCCAGTTACGCACTTTGTACATTTTGTTAATGGGTCTGACATGGGTCCTGTCCCAGACATGTGCACAGCAGGCCCAATTAAAGTGCATCCCCAAAATGCACCCTCCAGCCATTCTAAAGCAGCATGCCACACCTGGTAATGGTCCCCTGGAGCTGCCACCTCCAGGGAATCACTGCCATGGTCCTGCCACCACTACAGAAACCTCGCTGCCATATGTTGCAATGTTTGAGAACCAGGCACCTCCTGACCCCTTTTTTCCTGCTGTCCTTCCCTCCAGTGAGCTCCCAGAACCTGGACCCCTTGGTAGCCACACTTCTACCTCCCATCCCTTCACAAAGGAATTAATAAACACATAGCCTTGACATTCTCACAGGCCAAATTCTCCCAGGCTGAGGGGATATTAGCCCCCAACCCTACTTGCCCTACATTGTGCCCAACAGCTACCTGCCAAAAGGACTCCTTCACTTTTTATAGCTGGAGCCCGGAGCAATGCCCCCCACTTAAATGGGGACAGGACACACGGATGCCCCAAGACAGGACCCTTGCCAACCAGGGAGAACATGGATTAGTAAGCCAGCCCTGAGAGGGGTGACTCACATTCTCCTCTCTTAAAAAAACATTTCCTCCTGAAAATGTGGCACATATGCCAGCCTGGAGACATGCCTACCAAATACATATGTGCACTCCTCACCCAGTAGTTCCTCTCCATGGTGTGCCAGTAGATTTTAGAAAACATTCACCTGCTCCCAGACCTACTCTCCATCCTGTGGAGCTGCTCCAGTCCAACAATGATGTTAGAATTGCCTGGAAAAAAATAATTTTCAAAACATTTTTGATAAAGGCAAATAACAAGACTGTTCTTAACAACTGTTTTTGTATGGAACAAATATTTACAAAATGGCAACCCACTCAATCCACACTCTCGCACACTGTCACTCCAACTCATGCACTCTCCCACTCAAGCCTTCACAGCAAAAGGTAGATTCTTGGCTAGCATTTTGATTTGTTTAAATTGAGTTCCAAAAGGGAACAGTAAAACATTTTCCTTTAGAATTTAGAGCAATAAACAGTCTCAGTGGGGCATTTCACACAGTTCCAGATCTTGACCACTAGGGCCAGTCCTGCAACACCATCAACTGAGCAGTCTCTTTCATGAACATTTTTTTCATGTTTCTTCCAAAAACTAGGAACAGTCGAACAATTTGCAGAACAGTCCTGGTACCTTATGGGTGCTGAACATCCTCCTTAGATGGCAGGCCCTCCACTGTGGGGGGGAATAGAATGCTGAGTCTGGTTTGGTGGTCTTTTTAGCAAAAGAGTCTATGGTTATGACATAATGCTTTACATGACAGCCAGTAGTCACATCCTGAACAAGCACAATATGTTTAAACAGAGTCAAGCCTGCCCTTTGGGATGAGTAACACATCATTCTGGCTTTTTGAATGATTTCTTGGGTAGGTGGGCTGGATGACTCAGACCGCTGCTGTAACTTCTGCACTGTGCCATAAAACACCCAGTCAGGCCGATTCTCTTCAATGATGTCCCAAAATCTCTCTGGGATGTACGGATACTCAGCAGATGGATATTCAGTATATATCCTTTGCCTCATCTACCTCTCAGCCTGTAACCTCTGGGAAAATTCTTTGACAATGGTCTGATGAGCGGTTCCTGGCTCCAGCGACACCTACATCCTGTACTGCACATTCATGGGGTCACTGCTCAAAAATCCATTCAGCTGGATACTGGTAGCCTTGCACAGCACTGGGAGGCATGTGGTGTTATCTGGTAGCCTCAATACAGGGTTCTGGTAGTAGGGGTGTGCGAAAAAAAATTCCACCAGTTGAATTTCCATGAATGTGTGAGTTTCGCTTCCACAAAAGTTCAGAAATCATTTTTGCAACTTTCTCAGAAATTCCGCCTTAAAACTGCAAAATAAATATATGAACTGTGGGTTAATTTATTAAACTGAGGGGGAAACAAATCTGGAGAACAGATCACAGCTACTGGTCAGTTCTGAGGCTTTTTTTTAACCGCAGTTTAATTCATTAATCCACCCCCCGCTGATCCGAGTTCCCAGTAAATAAATAAATAAAACAGAACCTCCAATTCCTACCTCAGACCCTCTGGTGTCTAGTGGCCCTCCCTCACCCACTAATCATGGGTCCTAAGAAAAAAAGCCATGATCTCTAGTGTCTAGTGGTTCCCACCCCCACAGCCGGAGATCACGGCCAGTGGGTCCTGGTAAAGAAGAAACAAAAATTCTGATCCCTCCCTGGTGTCTAATGCCCCCCCAACTACCGATCATGGCCCCCAGAAACATTTTATTTCCCTAGTGTCTAGCAGACTCCCCTCCCTATCCTGGATTCCCTTAATCCACAAAAAAACAGCCAGCAGTCCACCAACTCATCCCCCTCTATTCCCAGCATTCCCTGGTGTCTAGTGGACTCCCCATCCCTGATCCCTTATAAAAAAAAGTAATCCCAATTCACTAGTGTCTAGTGGACCCCCCAACCCTACAGTTCATCCACCACCACCCCTTTCCCCACCACCCTGCTCCTGAGCGAGCCATCAGCGCAGCCTTCCTCTTTCCTCCACTATCAGTGGCCCACTGAACTGTCAGTGAATAACCATATGGTTGTACAAGCACGTGCTCATTCACTGGCTGTTTATTAAACTGTGGATGGAATAAATTCTGCAGTTTGTATGCATTTTTCTGCAGTTTACAAAAAAGTTTGCAAAACCCAGTGGAAATCCATGGAAAATCCCAGTTTCGCCAATGGGCAAAGTTCTGAAATTTCACAGAAGTTCCGCGAAAATAAAATTTGCAACTTTTGCCCACCCCTGTTTAGTAGGGATGAGAAATAGCTCTGTACACTTCTTGATCCACACATGTATAGGACTTCGGGGCCTGTCCAAGGGGCAAAGCAGCTTGCAATTCCCACATAGCCTCCTCCTCTAGATTTTGCACTTCAACCTTCACTACGGTGTCAGAATAGGGAGCCTCTCTGCTTGTGGTTTCTGCAGCACAACCATCACCAGCCAGGGGACTGGCAGCCAAATTCCTGGGCCCTGAGGGGTCACCAGCTCTAAATCCTTGTCCCCTACCTGTCCCTCTGCCATGGGGATAGTTGGCAGTGGCAGGTACCATGGGGCTGGGCAGATGGCTGTTCCCCACAGCACCCTCACTGGTATCCTTTTTCATTGCCTCCATGACTACATTGGGATCCCCATCCTTTACTCTCTCCTGAGGGACAGGTGGCTTCACATCCTCCAAGGACTCAAATGGTTTAGATTCTTCTCTTGCATCTAGGCTCCCTTGAAAGGCTCCTTTGAGAGGCCACCCCCAACGATGCCAAGGCTGGCCAGGGCCAAGTAAAGCTCAACAGGGAACTCATAGACAGTCCTGAAAAGGGCCCCCTTGAGCAATTAATGCACAAAGGCAGATGGATCAACCCCTCTCCTCAAAATCCACAGCGTACACAGTTTTCATCCACCACCCCTCTTCTTGCTGACTTCCATAGCCAGGACAGAAGGGAAGTGGGCACAGTAGCCTGGGGTTCCTTCAAAGGTACTTTCTCCACCATTACTACTTCCACTCTCTTTTTTTTGTCCTCTTCTCCTTCCACAGAATGCATCTCTACTGCCACATGTCTGAGGAGAAAATGGTGCCTCCTCTGCACATTCCTCACTTAACCACCACCTGCACCGATCAATTGAGCCACCCTAAACAAGATTATCTCCTTTGTTCTGCTACCAGACATCTTTCCTTACGAGAAAGCAGAAAAATGGTGTTGAACACCCCACAATGGTGGTCTTCTCTGACACACCACCAAATCCAGGCCTGTCTGCAGCAGGGACACCAATCTCAATAATTCCCCTAAACACTCGGTCCAGATGCCAAATCAAAATCCCGGATGAGCCCCCACATCTGTAACCCTCCTTTCACACCCTTTTTTGTGTCGAGGGGTCCTGACGGTAACCTTGGGGGATACAGACCAAAAGCTTTCCAAGGAGGCAAAGCCATAAATATAAAAATTCAAGGCCTTATCTCAGATTGGTTCTATAGCATAGCACTGAGTACAGCTCCTCCACCAACCCACCCCTCACCTCTAGCTGCAACTCATGGCCGAGCCAGGGGGAAGATTTATGATGGAAACAGCATATTTTATCTCAGTAGGAAATCAAGGATTTCAGTCAATAAATTCAACACTCATAAAGTAGAAACAAGAAAAAAAGTTAATTCTGATCTTTAATTATAAAATTAATAAATAAATAATTTTGCTCAGCTCACTTGAGCCGGAAGACCAGAGCATACATAGGACAAACTTAGAGGCAATGCAAAGTTAGGTAAAACTAATGCATTCACAGGCCTAAAACAGTTAGACCAAGCGCAGACTCCATGCAAATACTCAGAGTTGTCTTTAAAGCTCAGGACCTTATCAGAGTGTGAGATACCACTCACCAGTCCCCAGAAGAGTGCCTTATTCCACCACTAGGATTAACTAATTCTGGGGCTGCAGCCTGTATACCTTCGGCGGCTGTCCTGCACACAATCCAAAGCCCACCAACTCACAGCCCTCATTCCCCTCCAGGACTATGTTGCCAAGGTTGCATATAGAATGGACAAAACTGTCTTCCTCCTTCCCAGTTACATACTCTCTGCATTTTGTTAACGGTCAAACATGGGTCCTTCCCCAGACATGGGCACGGCAGGCCCAATAAAACTGAATCCCCAAAATGCACCTTCCTGCCATCCTAAAGCAGTGTGTCATGCTGGGTAATGGCCCCCTGGAGCATCCACTTCCAGGGAAGCCCTGCTGTGGTCCTGCCACCACCATGGCAACCCCACTGCCGTACCACTGGGGAACACAGATTAGTAAGCCAGCCCCGAGAGGGGTGGCTTACATCACTTTTATTATTCCCTTGTGCCTATCCCATACTATCTTGAATCCTGTTACAGTCCTCACCACCACCACCCCATCAGGGAATGCATTCCAACAATTCACCATCCTTTCTGTGAAATACTGTTTCCTAATGTTTTCCTTGAATCTGCCCCCTTTCAGCTTCATGTTATGGCCCTTCATATTTGAGTGTCTCTTCTTCTGGAAAATACTGCTATCCGGCACCCTGTTTATACCCTTTTTGTACTTGAATGTCTCTATCATGTCACCTCTTTCTCTTCTTTGTTCTAGAGTGTACATGTTTAGATCTTTTAGCCTCTCCTCATATGTTAAGTAACTCAGGCCTCACACCATTTTTCTTGCCCTGCTCTGGACCTTCTCCATCCTATCTATGTCCCTTCTGAGGTATGGTCTCCAGAATTTAACCCTATACTTCAGATGTGGCCTCACCAGTTGCTTGTAGAAGGGCATCACCACCTCCCTCTGCCTGCTCGTGAAACCGCTGCCTATGGATCCTAACATTCTGTTGGCCCTTGCTACTGTCTCCGCACATTGTTTAACCATCTTTAGATCATTAGATATTATTATACCAAGGTCCCTTTCCTGAACTATTGCCTCCAGTACCTGACCTCCCATCCTGTACTCTGCTCCCCGATGCTCCCTGATTTCTGCTCCCCAACTGCATAATTTTGCACTTCTTCATGTTGAAGCTCAACTGCCACTCTCTTGACCACTCCTCCAGTTTGTGTAAATCTCTCATCATTTGTTCCACCCCTCCTGAAGTGTCCACCTAGTTGCAGATCTTCTAATAGTTTGTGAATATACATACCTTCCCCTCAAGCCCTTCCACAATGTCCCCTGTAAAATCATTGAACAGTATTGGCCCCAGTACCGACCCCTGTGGCATCTCGCTAGTCACCCTTCCCTTCCCGATGGAACCCCATTTACTACCACCCTTTGCTGTCTTCCCTCTAACCAGTTTTATATCCATCTCTCTACCTCTGAACCCACCTCCAGGGCTCTTAGTTTGTGCAGTAGCCTTTTGTGTGGCACTGTGTTTAATTCTTTGCTGAAGTCTAGATATGCCACATCCACTGCCCCTCCCTGATCTAGTACTTCGGTCACTCAATCAAAGAACTCAATTAAGTTCATTTGACATGACCTCCCTGCTGTGAATCCGTGCTGTTGATGATCCTGCAGTTCCTTTGATTCAAGATAAATAACAATTTTTTCCTTCAGCAATTTCTCCGTTATCTTCCCTACCACTGATGTCAGGCTGACCTGCCTGTAGTTGTTGGCTTCCTCTTTGCATCCACCCTTGGGGGGGACTACATCCACTCTTTTCTAGTCATCTGGAACCACTCCCATCTCTAGTGATCTGTTAAACAGGATGGTCAAGGGCTCTGCTAGCTCCCTCAGGATTCTGGGGTGTATGCAATTGGGTCCCAAGGCCTTACCTACTTTTAACCTTGCTAATTCCTTTAATATCCTTCTACATTGAATGGCTGGTGTCCACCCCTTCTACAGTTTCCCCCTCCCCCTCCACCATGAACATGGAGCAAAAGTAGCAGTTTAGGATGTTTGCCTTTTCCTGGTCCCCTTCCACTGCCTCCCCACCCTTATGCCTCAGTCTAACTACCCTTCCCTTTGCCTTCCTTCCTTCTTTCACTCACATTACTGGTAAAAGGTTTTGTCCCCATCCTTGACTGATTGAGCTATTCTTTCCTCAGTCTCTGCCTTTGCTTTCCTGACCTCCCTTCCCACCTCCATTTGCTTTTGCTGATATGTTTCTCTGTCTCCCCCCGCGTCTGCTTGTATCTCTTGAATTATGCCCTTTTTCCCTGTTCTTTCCTGCTACTTCCCTGCTGAAACAGAAAGGCTACCTTTGTTTTCTGTTCTTGTTTACCTAAAGATTTGTGACTTCTACTTTGGCCTCCCAATTTTTGCCCATTTTTCATCCACCCCCTCCAGATCCCTCACCCCTGCAAGTGTTTCCCTGAGTCAGTCACCCATACACTTGAAGTCAGTCCAACTAAAATCTAGAACCTTTACCTTAGTGTGCTGCCCTACTGTTGTTGTCCATAGTGTGAGCCATACGGTATTGTGGTCACTAATTCCTAGGCTATCCCCCACTGATACCTCCCCTACTCTGCCACCATTTGTTAAGATCAAGTCTAGTACTGCCCCTTCCCTAGTAGGTTCCCTGACTAGCTGTCTCAAGAGTGCCCCATGGAGGGAATCTATGATATCCCTGCTCCTGGCAGAGGCTGCCTCTGGAGTGCTGCACTCCACATCTGGTAGGTTAAAATCCCCCAGCAGCAGTACCTCTCCTTTCTTTGTCATCCTCTGTATTTCCTCCATCATAGCTTTGTCCATGTCCTCCTCCTGTAATGGTGTTCTGTATATCACTGCTACATGAATGAGCTCCCCTTTCCCCATCTCTAGGGTGACCCATAGAGGCTCTCACCCCTGCTTGCCCAGCACTTCTGTAGACTTTATGTCTTCTTTCACATAAAGTGCTATTCCACCTTTTCTTGCCCACTCTATTCCTTCTTTAAAGATTATATTCCATTATAGTTATGTCCCAGTCCTGGTCCCCACTGCCCCATGTCTCCGTTATAGACATAATGTCTGGATCTGCTTCTGCTATAATGGCAGCTAGGTTGGGGATCTTGTTTCCCAGGCTCCTAGCATTGGTACTTATGACTCTCCATACCCCAGATCTACCCCTTTGGCCCTCTCCTACAGTGGTTTCTACTCTCCCTTTCTGTGGAATGCCTCCTGTATTATCCCCCCCTTTTGACCCTATACTTCCTAGCTATCTTCTTCTCTCCCTGTGTTTTTCTGTCACTCAGAGTCTTTGTTTGGACCTCTCTCTTTGATTTGCTGGTATCTTGAACTATTGTGTGACTTTTTTGTTGCAATCAGTCTATGTGACTGAATATTAATGTCTCAGAAGTAAAAAGACTTTTAGTTCCACTAAATTCATAGACGTTTTCTTGGATTCTCCTAACAGACTGTTTACATGTATTGATGATCTGTCTAAGTCTCTTTTGTTTAACTTTTGCAATGGTGCATGCATTCACATTCCAAACATAACCTTCACTTAGATTGTTTCTTTCTGCTGTATCTGTCCTTTTCCTTTTGATATAACTTTTTGCACAGTACTGTCAGATCAGATTGAACATTTTCTTCATGCCTTTAAGTTATGAACTTTTTTCCTATTAGTTGCTAATTTGTATTCTGTGCAATAGATTTTGATCAGATTTGTCTTTTTTCCTGTTATGTTTGATGTGCCTGTGCACTAAACATTTTGGAATGAGTGTAAGTGGATTTTGGGGGGGGGGTCACTGCCAAGCCCATTACAGTTGACAATACCAGAGGCTCAGCAGTCTAAACCAATGACCACACACTGTGATCATGATGCCACTCTCTGCTTGCTGCATGGAAACTTTGTGTACTTCAAAGGACCAAAGTCGCTCCAATCAGATAGGGCTTCAGTTCTTTTATTTGCATGAAGCAGCATCGGCAAACAGCTGAGCGGCTTTCAGCATTAGAGGCCTGTCTTTGGAACTGTAACTCCTGCGTGCTCATTAGCATCTGTGCTAATGCACATGCCCGTAGTCACGTAAATTCTCACATTCTTCTATCCACATTATTTGTTTTCCTGGTGTCTAGTGTCACCCCCCACCCGACCCTCCCTCTCAGCACCCACCACCCTGGCATATCAAGAATACAGCGATGTGGAAATAGCAAAACAATTTGAGTGAACCTGGAATGGCAAGTCATATTTGAGCGATAGAAAATAATAGCGATATGCAGGAAATAGCGACCCCACTCACACTGGTGTCTAAGTGTCTACCAGGGTACATAATAGTGACCTGTTCGAATGGGCATATGGATGACAATTGCACCTAATCCCCCCTCTATCAATAAGCACCTCAGAATTGGAATAAAAAAGATAGGGGGCTCGAGGGCACAGCCCCCCACATATATCAATCGGTGTCAGCAATGCTGTAGCAGGAAGATTTCCTAGAAACATAGAAACATAGAAACATAGACTTTGATGGCAGATAAGGACCGCTAGGCCCATCTAGTCTGCCCATTTCTCTACCTACAGGATAGGCCACAGATCCTAGTTAACCAACAGCCAATTTCTTCCTACCCCCCACAAGAATTGCCTTATGTCTGTCCCATGCATTCTTGAATTCTCCCACAGTTTTAGACCCCACAACCTCCTCAGGAAGGCTGTTCCATGCATCCACTACCCTCTCTGTGAAATAATACTTCCTCACATTGCCCCTGAACTGCCCTCCTTCTATCTTTAAATTGTGTCCCCTTGTTCTTTCAAGTCTCTTTTTCTGAAAGATGCTACCCTCTTGGACTTTGTTGATTCCACTGAGGTACTTAAAAGTTTCTATCATGTCCCCCCTCTCCCTTCTTTCCTCAAGGGTATACATATTAAGCTCCTTTAGTCTCTCCTCATACGGCTTCTCTTGCAGACCCTGCACCATTTTAGTTGCCCTCCTCTGGACTGCCTCTATCCTGTCTATATCCTTGCGAGATGGGGTCTCCAGAACTGGACACAGTACTCCAGATGGGGTCTCACCAACTGTCTGTACAGAGGGATAACAACTTCCTGTTTTCTGCTGATGATGCCTCTCCCTGTACATCCCAGTATATCCCCAGCCCTCCCTACTGCCTTCTCACATTGCTTGCTAACCTTAAGGTCATCTGATATGATTACCCCCAGGTCCCTTTCCTTTTTTGTTACTGTTACTACCTCCCCACCCATTGTTTATTCTTCCCCTGGGTTCTTGTTTCCCAGGTGCATTATTTTGCACTTCTTTGCATTGAATCCTAGCTGCCATACTTCTGACCATTCTCTCCAACCTTGCCAAGTCCTTTTCATCCTTTCTACACCTCCTTGTGTATCAACCCTGTTGCAGATCTTTGTGTCATCTGCAAAAGGCATACTTTTCTTCTAGTCCCTCTGCAATGTCACTGATGAAGATATTAAAAGGACTGGACCCAATACTGAACCCTGCGGTACCCCACTAGTAACCCCCCTTTCTTCAGAGTGGACTCCATTTACAATTACCTTCTGTGTCCTGTTGTCCAGCCAATGTTTTACCCAGGCTACCACCCTGGGTCCCACTCTCAGGCTGGTTAATTTGACTATTAAATTTCTGTGGGACTGTGTCAAATGCCTTGCTAAAGTCTAGGTAGGCCAGTCCACAGCCCCTCCCTGGTCTACTACTTTGGTCACCCAGTCAAAGAAATCTATTAGATTTGTCTGATATGACCTTCCGCTGAGAACCCATGCTGCCTTGGGTCCTCTGCTCCACTGGCCTCTAGGTACTCAACTGTTCTTTCCTTCAGAAGTGACTCCATCACTTTCCCTACCACAGAGGTCAGACTGACAGGTCTGTAGTTTCCTGCCTCTGTCTTGGTCCCACTTTTGTGAAGGGAATCACATCCGCCTTCCTCCAGTCCTCAGGTACCACACCATCCTCCCATGATTTATTAAAAGAGTAGCCAGTGGTTTCACTAGTTCCTCCCTTAATTTTTTGAATTCTGGGTGAATTCCATCAGGACCCATTGCTTTGTCCACCTTCAGTTTTGGAGTTCTTGCAGAACCCTTTCTTCTATGAAAGGACGGGATCGACCCCCTATCAAGAGTGCTTCTGTTAATTGGATTAGGCACTTCCCCTCCTCTTTGTGAATACTGAGCAGAAATATTCGTTCAGTATTCCTGCTTTTTCACTGTCCCCCTCTGCCCACCCACCATTCATTCTATTCAGCCTCACTATCCCTCTCTTTGTCTTTCTACGCTCGCTGATGTACCTATAAAAGGTTTTATCCCCCTTCTTAACTGAGTTGGCTATCTTTTCCTCAGTTTGGGCCTTTGCTATTCTGACTTCCCTCCCTGCTTCCTTCTGCCTTAACTGGTACAGCTCTCTGTCTTGCTCCTTCTGTGTTTCCTTATACTTCCGGAATGCTATCTTTTTCTTCCTGACTTTCACAGCCACCTCTTTTGAGAACCATAGTGGCTTTTTCTTTCATTTTGATTTGTTTATTTGCTTCACACAAAGGCTTGTTGCCTCTGTGATGGCAGTTTTGATAATTCCCCATTGTTGCTCCACACCTCCTTCTAGCCTGTTTGCTAGTGCTTTTCTGAGGCACTCTCCCATCTTGCCAAAGTCAGCCCTCCTCAAAGTTCAGTACCCTCACTTTTGTATGGCTTGACTCTGTAGCTGAGTTTAACATGAACCACACTGTTTGATGGTCACTTGTCCTCAGATGACAACCCACTTCTAGATCTGAGATCCTCTCACTGCCCCGTTTGAGAGTACGAGGTCTAAGATTGCTCCCTCACAAGTGGGTTCCGAAACTAGCTGTCTAATGCCTGCCACCTGTAGGCATCAAGAATGGCCCTGCTATTGGATGTGGCTGCAGCAAATGTGCTCCAGTTAACATCTGGCATATTCAGGTCTCCCATCAACAGTATCTCCCCTTTCTCTGCCATTCTAAGAATGCCTTCTATCATATCCTTGTCCATTCCTTCCCCTGACATGGGGTCTGTACACAACCCTGTGCAGATTGTGGTGCCCTTCCAGTCTCCAAGGTGACCCACAGTGCCTCGCTCCTCCTGTTTACTCTTTTGTTCAGTTGCTTTTATCCCTTCCTTTACATAGAGAGCTACTCCTCCCCCTCTTCTCCCCTGCTTGTCTCTCCTGTAGGTTATGTACCCTGGTATGTTAACATCCAAGTCATGGTTCTCTGTGTACTATGTTTCTGTGACTGCTATGATATCCAGGCATCCCTCTTCCATTAAGGCCATCAGCTCAGGGAGCTTGTTGCCCAGACTACAGGCATTGGTACTCATTATCCTCCATTTCCCGATGGCCTTACTCCCTTTTGCCCCATCCCTGTCCTTCTTGCCTTTGTCACTTTCTCCATTTACCGCTGCCCTTCTTCCTATCGACACCTCTATGTTGGTGTTTGCCACACTTACTACCATGATTATTTGGGGGCTAGGATTTTCCTGCTTCTTTTCCAGTGCTCTCCCTTGGCTAGTTTAAAGCTTGCCAATGAAGCATTTAAACCTATCACCTAGGATCCTGGTTCCCTCCCGGACAGATACAGCCCATCATGCCAGTATAGGCTTGCATGACTCAGGTGGACCCCAGTCCCCAATGAAGCCAAATCCCTGAGCTCCACACCAGTTTTCAACCACTGATTGAATCCCATGGTGCGGAACACCCTAGCCTCTCCTATGCCATAGATGGGTAGCACCTCCAAGAAGGTTACCATGCGTGCTACTTGACTAAGGCCCTCCCAATTCCACAAACTCTTCCTGCACTTCTCTTATCCCTTTCTTAGCCAGGTCATTTGTCCCTAGGTGGACAATGACATCCAGCTCCCTCCCCTGTGCAGCTGCTCCAGCAATCCTGAGGATTCGCTCCCTGTCCCTCCAAGCCATGGCGCCAGGCAGGCACCTTACCTCCCTCTCCCCTTCCTCCCCCAGTTCTACCTTTCTAACAATGGAGTCCCCCACCAGGAGTTGTTGCCTTCCCCTGCAGGGTCCCCTGCCACCCTCCTGTGGGTCTCCTTTGTGGAGGTTCCCATCATCCTCCTTGGTCTCCACTGTGGGTGCCTCCATAGAGGAACCACACTTTGCCAGAATGGCATAGGAATAGTGGAGAGGTACAACTGGAGGGATGCACCTCTGTTCCACCACCCTCACCCTCCCTGAGCCCACTGTGGTCCAACCGCTCCTCTTTCTTGGCAACCTCTGAGGCAACGGCAGTGGCACTGGTGGTCCCTGGATGGAAGAGAAGGTCCCACAAATCCTGGCCAACTCAGCCTGGAGATGAGAAACCTCCTCCCTCAGCCCAGAGAGGTGCCTGCAGATGGGACAACACCGCATCTCCAGAACATCTCCCAGAAGACTGCTGCTCACAGCCACTGCACTGCACCACTCCAATCATGTCTTATTCTCGCCCTTAACTGTTTGCAATCCTTACTCTTTCCTCTCTTTTTTTCTCTCTCTCTCCTTACTTTCTGCCTGTGTGCCCTTTAAGCTCCTGATTGTCCTATTCTGAGACAAGAATATCCTATATTTCTCAGTATACCACTTACTTGCTCAGAGGCAGACCTCCAGCAGCTAGAGGGGGCCGGGGAGCCCTTCTAGGATGGTGGGTCCTTGGTGGTTCTGTGATCACTCACTTCCTGCCCCTAAACAGGAAGTTCCTGTTGTCAGTCAAATCCTGTACCTATAAAAATAGAACTAGCTTTGGGTAGGGGGGTGGAAGGGAGGGAAGCAGGGCAATATAGTCCCAGCAGAGAAGTTCAGTCACACAGCAGTCCTTTCTCCTGGTGTCTTCTGCCAAGCTATTAGCAGACTCTTTCTAAGGCAGTCTTTAAATGTAGCTTCCTTCTAGCTAAGCCACTCTCCTACTTACCAGATCTTTCTACAAGTAATTTAAACCTCACAGCAGTTAAGTCCTTTCAGTCACCTGAGATTTACACCTAGATAACTCTTCAGATACCCATTCAGTTCAGTTAACTCAAACACACACTTTTTTTTTTGTATGTTAGTTTTTTTTACCCTAAATTAGAGGTCCAAGTACAAAAGTTCTTCTACTTTAGTCCCAGCAGAGAAGTTCAGTCACACCTAGATAACTCTTCAGATACCCATTCAGTTCAGTTAACCCAAACACACACTTTTTTTTTTTGTTTTTGTTTTGTATGTTAGTTTTTTTAACCTAAATTAGAGGTCCAAGTACAAAAGTTCTTCTACTTTAGTCCCAGCAGAGAAGTTCAGTCACACAGCAGTCCTTTCTCCTGGTGTCTTCTGCCAAGCTGCTTTATGCCTTCTGAAGCACACTGTTCAGCAGGTTTGTCAACTGGAGTGTGTATGTCCTGCTATGCTTGCTACTGTGTGCAAGCTTAGTATATCTGCCAAGTATGCTGTTACTCTTTCGGGGAATGTTTTCTTTATTATGATAGCGGCATGTCTACTGGCCGCTTCCTGATGTTTGCAACTGATCTCAAACTTCACTTCCTATCAGAATGTACCGAGTGGTTTATGGATGGTACATCCCATAGTTGTCCCGACTTAGTCAACCAATTGTATACTGTGCACAGTATGAGGGATGGGACTGTGATTCCTTTGGTGTATAATTGTCGGCAATTGCTTCTGTGCGCTGTTATTGCATGAGCTATTTTTTGCATAGCGCTGTTTTGCCATGTCATCTTTTTCGCATTCACTATGAAAAAGTTGTTGTTATGACTTTCACTTTTAAGCTCTCACTGTAATCACATGGAACCCACCACCCCACACTCAATTCCAAATAAATCTAAATTTACCCAGTATTAGCACAACTCTAGGCTGGCAACAAACAGGGATCCCTCATCTCCATGGTAATGAGTCATAGTATATGGAAACCTCCCAGACTCATTAAAAGCTCTTCTACTGTATTCCACCTAGAGCATGATGGCATCTGTGACTGGATCAGGAACTGGGAAAGGTTTCTGACAGTAGCAGACAGACAGTTGCTCCCAGCTTGAGTGGAGCCTTTTACTGTCAGACAGGCCACTGGCAGACAAGCCCACAGACAAAGCATTTATCTCCTTTGTGATTAGCCAGCTCTCTGGCTTACTGGACTTTTGAGAGCAGCTCCCCCCTTAGCCCACTCTTTGCTTTCTCTTTACCCCCTCGAGACATCCTCCTGTGTCTCCACATAGGAAAATGTAAATGATCAAGGTGACCATTACTAAAATAAAATGTATAACGTACCACCAGGAGAGGGACAGAGAGAGAGAGACTGTGACAGCAATACCTTTTGTTGCTAATAAATCCTCCTGCTGCTGACTCACTTGAACTGATGTTGACCAGCCAAATGAAACAGTTTGTGACTGCCAGCACCAAGAAAGGAAACATTTTCACAATTCCCCCATCATCACAGTTCAACAGCAGCTAACTCACCAAACTGATGGCTCTGCTGTTGTCAAACTGACTTGCCATGACACCACACACCCAATCCCCTGTGCAGTGCCTTATGCAGTGTTAACAGAGCTGACTGATTGGGTCTATAGAGTTAGAGCCACTCATTTACACTAGTAGCAGTTTTGGATTGCCAATCAAAGATGTCTGTTACTGGTGCCCCTGTATTTCTCCCCCACCTGACCCTCCCTCTCAGCACCCCCCCCACACAGTACTGACACTGGGGGTGCCCAATCCCCCAATGTTTTCACCTGAAATACAGAAAACCTTCCCTTGCCATTTTTTATAAAACCCTTAAAAAGAAAACTGTCCATTGATGTCTGTTTCACCATTATTGCCCCCCACCCAGTCCCTCCCTCCCACTGCACCCAATTCTAACCCCAGCCCTTACATTTCCAATTAGGGTCTGATGCAGCAACTTTCCTTGATTGCAGATATAGCTCCTCACTCTTCAATGCCTGACCACTATCTGAGGAAGTCAGGTATGCAGTTCAATGTATTGCAAAGGGTATTTGAACTTAATGGCATAACTTCAAATTTTTGAATATTTTTGCCCCAAATTTTCAACATGCTTTTTTGGGGACCCCAGCTTATGAACACTTATAGTGACATTAGGCAAATCTGTCACAAAATGTGATTTCACAATTGAAAATTTGAAGGCTATGTTGAAAATTTGGCATAAATATATTTAAAAAACAACAGTTATGAGCCTATGTTGAAATTTGCAAACACAGGCTCATAACTTCAATAACTTTCAAAATTTTGACCTCAGATTTTTAACATAGCAATTTCTTCACAGCACCTCAATAATGTTACTGCTGTCATTTTTCAAATTCTGGCCAAAATGTGTTTTCATGCCCCAAAAGGTGATTTTGCATTTGCTGCAAGAAATCACCTTTTGTGAAGGATTTGAACATTTTCTCTGCATGTCTTCATGAGGTGGGGTCATAAGAAGGCTATGTTGAATATTTGGGGCAAAAAATATTAAAAAACAACAAAGTTATGAAATTACCTTGAAATTTACTAACACAGACTTGTAACATTGGTAATTTTTAATATTTTGACCCCAAATTTTAAACATAGCCATTTCTTCACAGCACTTCATGAATGTGACAGCTGTCATTTTTCAAATCCTGGCCAAAATGTGTTTTTGTAGCTGTGGCATGGGATGATGTTTCAAGTGGCGCAGAATGTCATTTTGGTGGGGATTTGAAAATCTTCACCTGCTATGTCCATTAGGTGGAGTAATAAGAAGGCTATGCTGAAAAAGTGGAGTACAAATGTGGTAAAATGCCCATGTTATGACTGAATGCTACATTGTTTCAGTCTTCACTCATAACTTTGCTAATTTTCAATATTTTGACTCTGACTCCAGACTTTCAACATAGCCATTATGCCACACCACCTCATAAATGTGGCATGGCGTTTTTAAAATCCTGGAAGAGATGTGTTTTTGCACCCATTGTGAGAAATGACATTTCAGCCAATACACTATAAATGCTACATGTCATGTCCATGAGGTGAATCCTACAACAAGGGTCTTCAAAAGTTAGGGTCAAAATTTAAAAAAAAAATGTTCACCAAGCATCAAACGTTTGGGCATTGGCAAATGCTTGTATTTCTTTTTTTTGTCACATAACTGACCACCTTTATCTTTCTCCGACAACTGTACTGCTAGCTACTAGCCCAGATCCTCTCCGTACTTTGCCTGCTGTGAAGTAGTTATTATTTATATTTCTTTCACACTAGCGTTTCTTCTTTGTCATCTAAAAATTATTGTCACAGAAATATTTTTAGTTATTTCTATTTGTCTGTAAGCAGCTAGTTAGCGAGGTATTTCCTTTATGAACTTGGTGTTGCTGGCCATGCTACTAAGACTTGTAGATATCTATTCTGTTCCTGTCTGATGATGATGTACCATTAAAAACAGACTGTCCTTCACCACCTGTCTGAAACCACACAAATACAAACACAATTAGTCAGACAGTGAGGATTGGTTAAAGTTGAGAAATTACCTTTTTTATTCTTGAAAACCCATCCTATTCTGAGTGCACAGTGCAACTAATTCACAGACATATATGCTAGATGTTAGAATTCAGCAAAACTGTGTTTGAATCCTTCAAACTCCACTTGAAAACTGAGGGCTTTATTTTCTCTCAGCCTCTAGATTGGCACACAGTGTGCTGATCCACAGCTATGGCAAACTTCAGGTGTTTCAGGGACCCTGCACCCTATTCTAGAAAAATGGGTCTCCTTGCACCAAAGTGCTGAGAGTTGCTGCAGCCACAGGGTTGCATCAATCCTTTGGTATACCTGAGCAGTTTTATGGAGGGTCACATCAAGCCCCAACAGCCCTGTGTAACCCTAGTGGAGCCACAAAAGTGGGAGGGGGAGCATAGGGGTTCATGGTTGGTATCAGGGGCAGAGACCAGTGGGGGTGCCATAGTGGGTGATGGGGTAATGGTGGCAGTAGTAGGATTCTGAAGTGGCACCCAGCAGAGGTGCCATGCTCACTGGGACAGGGCTGCTTTGCCCAGGAACATGTAGGCTGGCATGGATGGACCCTGTCCCAGATCCCAGGAGGCAACAGCCCTGGCATCTGCCCCAGAGGTGACACAGTCTCTGATAATGTAGTCCTGCATCAGTCTGCCTCCACGGGGTGGGCTGTGTACCAGGGGAATAATGCTCTTCCCAGCGGATGTTACATTCCACCAGCTACACACCCTAACCTGCAGCCAATGTGCCTGCAGCATATCAGCTGACAATATGACAGCACTGTTTATGAGGGAATACTAGCGCAAGACTAGCACTGTGATGAACAGTCTCCACCATGCTGGCAGTTTAAGTAAAAAAAAAGTTGTTTTTTTTTTGTTCCCCAGACAGTTAATTTTTCTAAAAATGTTTTGTGTGCCATATGTGGTGCTTTTGTAGTTCCGTACTGATCATTTTATGAGATGGGGTGCTGTATCTCTCGCTAAGGGTAAGAACAACATGACTGCTATTTAAATTTTAAAATTCTATTGTCACATTGATTTTTAGAAAATAATCAGGCAGCCAAAGACTGGGACTCAATGGGCATGATTTTCAAAGTTTGGCACAGGGCTTACGTCAAACCCTGTGCCATGACACTTAGGTTCTAGAGGTGCACCGGACCCCTTTGCTGTGACTGCACCCAATTCTCAAATTTTGGGTGCAATTGTGGCAGTTTCCATGTTTTACGGCAGTTTGCTCCAAATATCTGGAGCAAGCTCTGTAAAAACAGCCCCAGGGAATGCCACAAGCTAGACCAGAAAAAGTCTAACTTGTGGCACGTGGTACACTGGTTGAGACTCCTGATCACCAGCTGGGTGATTGCCACAAGCCCCATGCACCATATCTTTGGTGCACCTGAGGCTTGTAGCAGTCGGGGGCTTTGAAAATCATGCCCGTTATTTCCTGGCTTCTGTTGCCTGATATCAGACTGGCTGGTTGGTGGCCTTAGTCAATCAGAAGCAATAATTCTCCCTATTCATTTCCTAATAATCATTAAAATTTAAGTATTACTTGCAAATATACTGTGTTTATGGTGTTTTACTGGAATTTAACAGTGATGGCACTGGGTGTTTGTGTTGCCGTACTGTGTGTAATACCATAAGACACTAACATTGTTGCATAAGCTAACACTGACTGAAACAAGCAGGGTTTTCCCATGTATTAGGCATGTCACAGGCAGCAGCTATGAGGAAAGACAGACCTTTAACACTGTAAATTCTGTTTTGTCAACTGATAGTGATAAAGCAGCAACAAAGTAGCAGTACATAAATACAAAAACCTCACCAGAGATGCCCACAATGCATTTGGTTTGATGTCGGGAACACAGCAATCAGTGACACAGGCACAGCGGTGATGATGGGTATTTATTTATTAGCTTTTGATTACCAGATAAGTGCATTAGGCAATATCCCTGTCTATTTTCAGGAACAACCCAGGAGAGTACAGTGTACCAAATACAATGATACAATAGGGTACAAAATAGCTGGCCCGTCGGCACAGCGGTGGGATTTCCGCTTGCGACGCCGGCGACCCGGGTTCGGGAACGGATCCGGGTCATAGGAGGGCCGGCCTGGGGGAGTAGGATCGAGCGTCTGACTGACAGCTTTCCTACTCTGGGGGGAGGGCGCGGGCAGCAATCGGTGTGCTGGGGACCCCTGGTGGAGACCGGGAGTTCCACACAACCGACGCTTGACGTGGGGTGGGGAGAAGGCTGGGCTGACGCTGGCATCATTGCACATCCCGACCTCCTCCTGGGAGAAAAATGCAGGTGGAAAAAGATGGTGGGCAGGACCACGGATTAATGAAGCCCTCCCTGGAGAGCCTCACATTGCTGCCATCACTGCGGGACCCCGACCAGTCACAGTTCCGGGGTCACGAAGGTGGCCCACGGCCCCACCCTCCGGGGGGCAAGCCGGGGGTGACCGAGGGTCCTCAGCAGCAATTGACGGTGGTAGAGGTCTCTGGGGGCCGTGACCAGGGCGGATGGCTGCCGGTGGTCCTGCCAGAAAAAGGGGAAATTAAAAAAAAAAAAAAAAAAAAATAGGATACAAAATACATTGGAACAATCAGTACATATTAATCTCCTGACACTTCAGGGCTACAATTCATCAGTAATCCACACAGGGATGGCAGAAATAGTAAATACAGTTGGTGCAGTGGAAAAGCCAGGAACACAAGACAGAGCAGAAATAAAAGAGGAGAGACAGACAAGTAATACACAAACAGATGAAGAGTACTGAGATAGACAATATAAAAAACAGGTGGGAATCAGAGAGATGAAACATAAAGATTAAGAGCAATCACAATTACCAAGTGCATATAGGTAAGAGAACAGTGCATGCTTGAAGGTAAGGTAAAATGAGAAGTTCTTAATATGAAGGGGGATGGAATTCCAAAACTTGGGGGCAAAATAGGAGAAAGCTTGCTCACACATTTTAGAGGAGCAGGGGGGCATGGAAAGCAAGGGAGAGATGGAGGACCTAAGGGAGCGAGAGTGAAGGATGGGGGTTACCATGGCTGCCAGTGTGTCGGGATGGGGAGGTCTGGTTAAAGAGTCAATAAAACACCCCAAAGTGTAAGAACAAAGGGCACTGGGTGACAGCCAATGTAAGGCAGAGTAAACCAGGCAGTGATGTGTAAGGAGAGGGGCCAATAAGGCAAATCTGCAGCTATTATTATATGTAATATCCCACTTATGAAGTATACCAGCATTAGCATGGGAGAGTACTGGGAGGGCATATAATAGTCTTGGGAGCAGGACGCCTCTAGCTACTGAGATCCTGGCAGCAGGTGTGAGAGAGTGATGCACTCTAAAGGTAGCACTATTTTCGAGTTAACTGAATGACAAACCTCATTTATGTGACTCGAGAAGTCAAGCAGAGGGTCCAGCATGACACCAAGGTATTTGAAGGAGTCAGTGTTTGAGACAGGCACCCCGTCACAGCAGCTTATCTGTAGCTTTGAATACTCAGCATGGACTTTTCTAGAGGACCCAAAAAGCATGGCATGAATTTTAGATAAATTTAGGATTTGAGAATTAGAGGAGAGCCAGGTTTGAAGATTCTGAAATGAGGCTGATAGGTGCAGACTGAGGTCATCGATGGACGTGGGGGTGACGTAGAGTACCAGGTCATTAGCATACATAATAGTTCTGCAGGGAGGAGAATAGTTAGGAATATCATTAATAAAGAGGGAGAAAAGCAGGGGGCCAAGAATAGAACACTGTGAGACACCGCTGGAGATAAAGGAAGGAGATGAAAGAACTTTACAGATGGAGACAGCTTGAGAGCAATTATCGAGGTAGCTGCCAATCCAGGATAAGGTAGAGTCAGAGGCACTGAGGGATGGAAGTTTACTCAATAGTAGAGGGTGATTAACCAAGTCAAATGCTTTGGAGAGGTCTATGAACACAGCACCAGTAAGTAAGCCTTTGTCCATGTTGCATTTAATATCACTAGTAAGTTGGGATAGAGCGGTAGTTGTACTATGCCCAGCGTGAAAGCCATGTTGGATTGGGGAATGGAGGTTAAAGTTAAGTAAGTGCATAGAGACTGTGGAGGAATTTCTTTTATATATATATATATATATATCTTTCTTTTATGCATACATATAGAGTGAATTCATGCATACATATAAAGTAAAGTGTGTTACAACATATATATATATTATGATTATAATGTAAAAGCTGCTAGTGTAGTTGAATATAGCCAGGCCTGAGTAGAAGCTAAGGGTCATTATAAGTTTATAAGAATTGCAAGGCAAGCAGAAAGTAATAGCTCGTGCTGGCTAAAACCAGTTACTTAAAGTTGTGAAAAATAGCAGTTTAGATAAAGCTGAACAGAACTAATGGTACCAGCATGTGTAGCAAGCTTGGGCAGGGTTGGGCAAGAAGCAGAGATAAGAACATGTAGTTGTATTGAAACCAAGCTGTACGGTACCATGGAGTGAGTGAAACTCATTGTTTCTATTAGGTCAGCTTGACCCAGGTGTATGTATTAAGCAGTGATGAAATAAGCCAGTGGAAGAGTACCTAATGCATATGAAACTGTTTTTCTGTTACATTGCTAAGAAACTATGATTGATTTATACTGAAATGCTAGTGTGTTTTCAAGATAAGAAGTGCTATAAAATACTGTGTAAAACTTAGTTCGAGGAGCTCTCTGTCTTTTAACTGAGGCTCCCATACGTATGTATGTGCAGACAATAAACTGAGTTTATTGGAATAACCATTGGGTGTGGTTATTGAATATATAGAATTTAAGGTAAAGTATATACAGTAATGAGAATCTGCGACCACAGTTTTTTGGCGTAGTCGGCAGGATGGCTTCACTTCTCCGTGTCACACTGTGATCGGACTGCCAAGTCCCGGCCTCAGGGGAGGGTGGCCCCGGAGGTTCAAGTCCCACCATATGTGTGATGCCTTGGGAGCGGTGACAGTCATCATTTACTGTTTTTAGGTGCTGGGGTGGCACCAAGAGTGCTGGGTGGGCACTCGGCGTCAGGGGACGCCCGAAAAAAGTAAGAGTGCTGGGTGGGCACTCGGCGTCAGGGGACGCCTGCAAAGAGAAAATATAGGAGTGTTGGGTGGGCACTCTGAGTTTGGTTAAGGCCTATAAGGGACTAATATGGGAAATCAGGGGACAAAGCAGGAGGCGGGTAGAAACCGGACCAGCGAAATGTATGCTGGATAAGTATGGTGGGGACTCGGTCTGTCAAATAGGGGATGGAATAGGTGGACCAGGCGCCTTCCCCAGGCAGGGACACTCAGTATAGATGTCCTCAGGGAGACCTGATTAGGCTTAGTGAGGGAAAACCCACAAAAAGGGAGAGACGGTGAAATGGCATGTGTTTAGAATGTGGAAAGAGAAGCAGAGCGCAGATTTGAGAGTCAACAGAGAGGATTACTGTTAAAGGAAGGGGAAAAAGAGGTAGGCACGTCAAGGAGGCAATATAGACATCACGGTACCCCTCCACCATGTCGGCCACCGCCGATGGCTCCACCAGTACCGCCGACAGCTCCACCGATACCTGAAGGTGCACAGGCAGCAGATCAGCAAGTGCTAGTGCAACCCGACAGCTCAGGATCAGGAGTGGTGCCCCAGCGGTACCCTCCCCTCCCACGGACTGCAATGGACGGGGGGACGAGGACGGAACAGGAGCCCACCTCCTCGGAGTTACATGTGGAGGGAGAAAGTGAGGATGAGGAGGGGGGGTGAGGAAACGCCGCCCCATACCAAGGGAGCTGAGGGGGGAAAGGGAAAAATGCGGACGCGTTCGGCGTCACAGAAGGACAAAAAAGGAATGCTCGCCCGGTCCGCTATGGACGGGATTGAGCATTCAGCAGGGCAGTTCCCTTTGGTTCGATATCCCAACCCAAATCCCGGGGCAGACGGGCCACAGCTCATTGAAGTAGAACGACCCTGGCATCCCGATGAGCTCAAGGATGCTTTAAAGGAAATACCGAAACCCCATGAGAATATAGAGGAGTACATAACAGAGTTGGAAAACCTAATTAAAACATATGAACTCTTGCCCAAGGAAGCAGAGGAGTACCTAAGACGCACTTTGAAGGGACGTTGGGGGGAAGTTAAGGCGTCATGGAATGCTAATACTGACAGAGAACACCTTGACGCCGCTTTAGGCACGATCTGGGGAAAATTACGAGAAATATACGTCGCAAAGGTGGATTGGGACCGAATACGAAATGCCAGGCAGACAGAGGGCGAAACTGTGAGAGACTACCGGGAGAGACTGGAGGAGGTTTTCCGGCACTACTCTGGTATAAAGCCAGACAACCCGGCCTATGACAGTCAGCTGGCCATGGCATTTTGTGCTGGGTTATTAGAGACTATTCAGACGGGAGTAAAGACAGTTTGCGTTGGCTGGGAAACACAATCGTTGAAGGAGGTCTTTAGGTATGCGGAGCATGTTGAGAGACAGGCAAAGGGGGTGGAAAAGGAAGAAAAGAAAAAGTTAGAACAAGTGCAACTGATGTAGTATTCAAGAGACGGAGGACAAGGTAATACGGGCCGGGGTAGCCGAGGTCGAGGCAAAGGCAGAGGACCCCTGAGGACTAACTATGCCCAAAATGCTGGACCAGGGTACTATCAGCCCCAACATATGCAAGGAGGACCCAACATGAGGCAAGGAGGTAGGGGTATGGGGCAAGACAATAAAGACATTATTTGCTTCGAATGTCACGAGAAGGGCCACATCGCTCGAAAGTGCCCCAGAGTACAGCAGCCGCAGTGGCAGCAGCAGCGCCAAAACCAGGAGGACAGGTACCCCCTACCTCCACCACCACCACTACAGACACAACAATGGTCAGAGCCAATGGGGCCGACCCCATGGAACCAAGGGGGCCAGTATAGATCCAACCAGCAAAACTCACAGTACTGGTCCAATGCAGGAAACATGGGTAACAGCAGCTGATGGTTACAGGAGCACCCGTTGATGGTTCGAGTCTCTGCCACTCCGGCAGGGAGTCCCTTGATGGAATTGATGGTGATGGATACTTTATTGACTTTTCTTATAGACACTGGAGCATCTGTTTCGGTCATACAACAACAAGAACTATTGCCCCCTTTGTCGGGAAGATTGGTAACCACAATCGGAGCTTCGGGAGTACCTCAGAAGGAGCAGATGACGTTGCCCTTACCGGTAAAGTGTGGAAATACTTTGTTAAAACATCTTTTGAGCAGTTCTACCTGCCGGTAAATTTGATGGGACGGATCTCCTGGCAAAGGTAAGTGCCCAATTAAGTGTATTCCTAGGGGAATAATTGTTGAAGCACCAGCGGTAGGAATCTATGTTTGTAATGAGGGGGCGGGGGATTGGCTGTACAGTTGGGAAATTGTAAATTCAGATGAGCAGTACTGGTTGGAGAAGTGGGCAGAAAAAGTAACAAAGGGCAACATGCAGTTTAGGGTTAATCTGCATTGTACAGCATACTATGCTGTGGGGGCTAGGGATTATGAATACGAATGTGGGGATTGGGGGCGGCAACAAATTGAACAATGGTTGTGGGTGCATAATCTGTATGTGGGTAAAGATAGGGTGGGGGTCTCAGTATTACTCACTGAGGAGCAACAAAAGGTGTTTAAAGTTTCTGATTCATATCCACATATTTCTTTGGCAAAGAAACCGCAGCTGCATTGGAAAGATTTGGGCCCCTGGATGGCAAGCATGGTGCAGCTAAAAGATTAGGTGGATGTGGAAGGAGAGCAGAGATCAGCAGAGGGGCAATGTAAAAGAATTAGTTTAAGAAAGTGGGTGCAAGTATGTGTATCAGAAAGACAGGTGAATGTGAAAAGATGGTGGGAGAAGGAGAAAAAGCAAGACCCTGAGCCTGGGTGGATTAATCAAATACCAGAAGTTCTGTGGGCTACATCTAAGTATGATGTGGGACTAATGAAAGGAGCACAGCCACTAGTTGTGACGCCCAAAAGCTCATACAGACCTAGTCGACACCAGTACCTGTTGGGGAGGGAAGTAGAGGAAGGGATTGCACCGGTGCATGCTGCGTTAGTACAAAAGGGGGTTATTGTTCCATGTCCAGATGCTGTAGTTAATACACCAATATTGCCAGTAAGAAAGGGAAGTGGGGATTATCGTTTTGTGCAAGATTTGAGGGCAGTAAATGAGGCAGTACATGTAAGAACTCCTGTGGTACCAAATCCAGCTACTATTCTGTCAGAAATCCCACATACTGCCACGCATTTTTCAGTCATAGACTTAGCAAACGCGTTTTTTAGCATACCTGTGGATCCGGCTAGCCGAGAATGGTTTGCATTTACGTATAAGGGTCAAAAATGGACTTGGACTCATATGCCACAAGGTTATGCGGAGTCACCTGCTGTGTTTTCTGCTCAGATGCGTGAGAACTTGCAGGGTTTTGTTGCCTCACAGGGCTGCCCTAATTCAGTACGTAGATGACTTACTCCTTGCCAGCCTTCCAGGAGGCGAGTGAAGAGGACACTAGAGCTCTGTTGATTTTTCTAGCCCAAATGGACATAAAGTCTCAAAGGGTAAGCTGCAACTGTGTGCTACCAAGGTACATTACTTAGGTCACATACTCTCTGCAGAGGAAGGCAGTTAGATCCCAAACGATTCAAGCAATCACTGAATGGCCCGCCTGTAACCAAGCAGCAAATGATGTCATTCCTAGGAATGGCAGGTTACTGTCGTGCCTGGATAATGGACTATGCTTACATCATCCAGCCATTACACAACGCAATCTACGCACAAAATGAAATGACAGATGAGGTGCAGTGGTCCTCGGGTTAGAAACGACATTCGCCAAAGTAAAAGAAGTACTGGCCAGCACTCCATGTTTGGGACTCCCAAATTATGAGAAAGCTTTTAACCTGTTTGTAAATGGTCAAGGGGGTTACATGTCGGCAGTTTTGACACAAGATCATGGGGGAAGCCAGAGGCCAATTGCTTATTATTCAAAACGGTTGGATTCGGTAGTAGCAGGTATGGTCTCCTGCCTGCAGTCCGTGGCGGCGGCCACGGAGGCAGTATTGTCTTGTGTGGATCTGGTGGGATTTTGCCCCCTTACTGTGCATGTACCCCACGCAGTGCAAGCTATATTGTTACAAGCTCGCACAGCTCATCTGACCCCGGCGAGAGTTTTGCAGTACCAGAATGTATTGCTCATAATGTCAAACATTACTCTCAAGCGGTGCACCACCCTGAATCTGGAAACCTTGTTGCCCTCCCCCGACGATGGTGAACAACATGACTGTGGACAGGTAATTGACTGTGACAGTAAACCTAGACCAGATATAACAGATGTAGCCCTGACAAATGCAGAAGTTGAATATTTTGTGGATGGCTCAGCTTTTAAAGACCTAAGGGGGGGGTGACTAAAGTTGGTTATGCAGTATGTACTGTGTCTGAGGTAATAGAGGGCAGTTCATTGCCATCCAGTTTCTCTGCCCAGGCTGCAGAGTTGGTAGCCCTGACGAGGGCTTGCGCGCTTGCACAGGACAGAACAGTAAATGTGTATACAGACAGTCGGTATGCCTTTGGTGTGGCACATGACTTTGGGACATTATGGAAGCATAGAGATTTCCTTACGGCTACGGGTAAGCCTATTGTGCATGCGATATTGGTAAAAGAGTTACTGTTTGCTATCCAATTACCTAGAGCGTTGGCAATTGTAAAATGTGCAGCGCACACGTCTAACAAAGATTTTGTCTCCGCAGGTAACGCCAGAGCGATGCCGTAGCAAAGGCGTGTGGCTCAGTCAATGGGTGCTTCAGTCTACCAGATAACTGTTGTAAATAGTGAAACTTGTAACTTGTTTCTCCACAGGACTTAGTGGCGCTCAGCGTAATAGTACAGAGGCAGAAAGCGCCATATGGAAACAGCAGTGTGTATTTGATTCGATTTAAAAGTGTGGGTGTCTGGGGATGGGAGACCATGCTTACTGGATCGGTATTTCCGTATTTTGCAAAATTGGCTCATGGAGCCGATCATGTTTCAAAGACGGACATGGTAGATTTTCCAAATAAGTATTGGTATGTTGTTGGATTTACTAGCTATGCCGAAGTGTTTTGTAATAAGTGTGTGATTTGCATGCAGTACAATGTGGGCAGAGGACAGCATCTAACCCCCTCTGCCCACCCGATTCCTGCTGGTCCATTTGAGCATGTTATGATGGACTTTATAGAGCTTACGCCGTGCCAAGGCTATAAATATTGCTTAGTTATTGTAGATATGTTTTCAAAGTGGGTAGAGGCATTTCCGGCTCGCAGGGCGACTGCATGCGCTGTGGTAAAAGCCTTAATTCGAGAAATTATCCCTCGCTGGGGATTGCCCAGCCGCTTGTCATGCGATAATGGATCTCATTTTGCAAACGAAGTGATAAAATCATTGTGTGAGGCCTTGCAGGTGGACCTCCGAATGCACTGCGCTTACCATCCCCAATCGGGTGGGGCAGTGGAGAGAGCAAATCAGACTCTAAAACTCAAAATTACAAAAATCATGGCGGAGACCAGTCTGACTTGGGTGACTGCTTTGCTTTCTCGCCTCATGGCTATGAGGGGGCCGGTGGGGCGTCTTGGTCTCTCCCCACATGAAATTTTACTAGGACAGCCATTGCGAATGCCAAATGCCCCTTACCCACAAAGTCGAATCACCCTGCATGGAGTAGATGAGGAAATGCTTACTTATTGTTTATCCCTTAATGGTGTCTTGAGGTCTTTCTATCCTAGGGTTAAGGCAGCTTTGCCAGTGCCTACTGAGACACCCCTGCATCAGATCCAGCCTGGCGATTTTGTTTTGGTGAAGGACTCAAGGAAAAGATGGAGTTCCCCAAGATGGCGTGGTCTCGCATTTCAGGTCCTGTTGACAACGGCAACAGCAGTGAAGGTTGCAGAAAGGGAGACATGGATCCACGCATCACATTGCCGGCTAGTGAGAGCAGACCTGTCCGAGACCGTACAAACCGAAAGGGATTAATACTTGGAGGACTTACTGTTCTTGCAACCATTGTATTGGTGGGGTTCTTACAACAGACTTTATGCACTCCTTTAATGAGAAGCATCAAGAGTGCTGAGCCCCTGCATTATGCAAATACCTGGTGGACTTTGATGAAGTTGCATGCAGAAAATATTAATTTGTCTGATTGTTATGTGTGTGCCCCTCCCCCTGCTTCAGCAAAGGTTGGGCTCCATCTATACCCAAAACCCCTCCCTCAAAATGATACTACATTGCTCTACCAGACTTTGGCATTGGTTTCTTGGTACGTGCCGAGAGCCAGTACCTATAAAAAATTGGGTCCTTGGGTAGAGCGTGTCCTTAGTAATGTGACTGTGTTGGCAGGAAGGCCCTTCCTCACGTGGTATACGCCAGCGCACCCCAACACAACTGGTGAGCTCTTGCACATATGGCCCCGGGTTTCGAGGTCCCAGCCAGTGACTTGTCTCTGTAGCAGTACGGTGGGGGTTCAGGAATTGGGCTCATCCAATTGTACTACTCCTATTGCTATAACTGATCTACAACTTTGGGTGATCCACGGTGTCGTTGTTCCCTTTGGGACTTTAACTGGTTTATACTGGGTATGTGGAAGTAAGGCGTATACATTTCTGCCCTCACAGTGGGCTGGATGCTGTTACTTGGCTACATTGCACCCAGTAGTGCGGACTTTCCTTATAATTAACCCAAATAACCACACTATCAGAGTTAAATGAAACCTAGGTAGACCTGTTCCACCTGAATCTATTCGTATACCCTGGTATGAAAAATTTGGAGCTGGAGTGTTCCCTTGGTGGGGGGTAGTACAGGCAATGCACTATATAGATCAGTTAAGTTATGAAATTGAAATTCTTATAAACAGTACTCAAACAGAATTGCCTTTAGTAAATGCTGAAATACGAGCCACCAGATTAATGGCCTTGCAAAATAGGGCAGCCCTGGACTACCTTCTAGCTGCCCAGGGAGGGGTATGCGCTGTCATTGGCGAAGAATGTTGCACATATTTTCCTGATAATTCAGAGGCCCTAGATCAGGTCCTGCAAGGGGTGCAGCAGTTGCAGGATCGAGTTTTGAGTGAGCATGCACCAGTGGAAAAATGCTTGCACCCCTGGTCCTGGTTTTCTAGCATCTTTGGTGATTGGGGAGCCACCGTGTTGCATTGGATTGCGGTGGCTCTCCTTATTCTACTGGGCATTTGGCTTGTGGTCACTATTATGAAAGCGTGTATTTTTCACTTGTGTTCTTTGAGTACTCCCATCTCTGCCCAAATGCCCCTGCTTGATTATCAAAGAAATCTTTCCCAGAAGAACCCCATTCCTTTTGCACACATAGATGACCTTACTAAAATTTAGTTGAGGCAGAGCCTCAAAAGGGGGGGAGTGTGGAGGAATTTCTTTTATATATATATATATATATATATATATTCTTTCTTTTATGCATACATATAGAGTGAATTCATGCATACATATAAAGTAAAGTGTGTTACAACATATATATATATTATGATTATAATGTAAAAGCTGCTAGTGTAGTTGAATATAGCCAGGCCTGAGTAGAAGCTAAGGGTCATTATAAGTTTATAAGAATTGCAAGGCAAGCAGAAAGTAATAGCTCGTGCTGGCTAAAACCAGTTACTTAAAGTTGTGAAAAATAGCAGTTTAGATAAAGCTGAACAGAACTAATGGTACCAGCCTGTATAGCAAGCTTGGGCAGGGTTGGGCAAGAAGCAGAGATAAGAACATGTAGTTGTATTGAAACCAAGCTGTACGGTACCATGGAGTGAGTGAAACTCATTGTTTCTATTAGGTCAGCTTGACCCAGGTGTATGTATTAAGCAGTGATGAAATAAGCCAGTGGAAGAGTACCTAATGCATATGAAACTGTTTTTCTGTTACATTGCTAAGAAACTATGATTGATTTATACTGAAATGCTAGTGTGTTTTCAAGATAAGAAGTGCTATAAAATACTGTGTAAAACTTAGTTCGAGGAGCTCTCTGTCTTTTAACTGAGGCTCCCATACGTATGTATGTGCAGACAATAAACTGAGTTTATTGGAATAACCATTGGGTGTGGTTATTGAATATATAGAATTTAAGGTAAAGTATATACAGTAATGAGAATCTGCGACCACAAGACCTGGCGATGAATTAGTTTTTCCAGCAACTTACTGAGCATGGGCAGAAGCGCAGTGGGTCAGTAGTCTGATAGAACTTTAGGGTTCCCTTTCTTAAACACTGGTATGGTTCTGGCTGTCTACCAGGCCAAAGGATTCATGGAGGAGCAGATGGACAAGTTAAAGATCCTAGTGACTGGTGTAGCAAGGATAGAGGCGAACAATCTAAGAATCCTCATTTCAAGCCCATCTGGCCCTGCACTGCCATGAGCAGAAATGGTCTTCAGAAGCTTAAAGTCCTCTAGATGTGTAACTAAAGCAAACTCTAGAGGGGGGGAGCTACAGCCTGTGGTAGAAGGGGAGACAGGGAATTGCAGGATGGAGTGGGAGTGGTGCTGGGAAGCTTGGTAAAGAGAGAGTTGAGGCATTGGTTATGGTATGAGAATTATTATAGTGGATGTCATTTACAAGCATTCCATTTGGTGTCTGAGACTTACCATTCCCAAGGATTTCATTAATTTGAGATCAGTATCTCTTCAGGTTGGAGGCAGAGGAACTGAGCAAATCATGATAGTATTTGCTCTTGGCACAGTGAATTTCCTTTTTATAGGTGTTACGCAAGGATCGGTAGGCCTCTAAGTCAGCTAGAAGAAAGAAGAATGATCATTTTAGCCAAAGTTTATCCCTGCACTTGAGTAACTGTAGCTGGAGTCACTTGAGCCATTTAGTGGCTAACCCTTTTATCCTTCTCGTAGTGACCGGAATGTGTCTGTACTGAAGGGTGAGTAGTGTTGCATTGAAACAGTCAGTATCAATGTTGATATCACTAGTAATGTAAAGGGGAGAGCAGTCAATGAGTTTTAAGTCTTGTAGAAATGCATCAGAATCAAGGTTAGAGAAGTTAGAGAAGGATAATACTTTAGAACGGTAGGATTGAGGGAAAATGTGCCGCACACAATATACTGGGCAGTGATCACTTATGGAGTCAGGCAGGGCTCCAGCAACAGGAGACTTATCTTTCCTATTAGTAAGAATCCAGTATAAAAGAGTGCAACGGTATCCTCTCTGAAAGATCCTAGTGGGAGCCAGGATGAGTTGAGCAAGGTTTGCCTTACTAATGGTGGAGGATAGGAGGAATGAGTTAGGACCCGCCCAGTTGAGATTTAAGTCACCCATGCAGATTATGTCATTTTTCTTAGATACAGCTTGTACCAGTTCAGTGAATTCTTCAAGACCAGGTCTAGAGTTTCTAAGGGGAATATAAACATTAAAGATGTGGAGTTTCTTGGCACCCCCAAGGAGTAGGAGGGAATGAAGGATCTTGCAATTAGTTAGTGAGCAACTAGGCAAGATGGACACATTAAGGTGAGACTTGTAGTATAATGCCAAGCCACCTCCTCATTTGGAGTTAGGGTGGTCAGCCCGAAACAAGTTGTAACCCAATAAGGAACAGAGGGAATCAAGGATCGAAGGTTTCAGCCATGTTTTGGATAAGGCTAGGATGTCAAGATCAGAGAGATTTGCAGTAAGACTAGACGTGTTGAGATGGGCAAACATTAGTCCAGTAGACTGGGACAGGCAATTGGAGAAGTAAGAAAAATTGTGATTAGGGTGGAAGATTGGGCCAGGGTTAGTTTTGATGTACCCAGCGAGGGTAAGGGACAGGGTTGCTATCCATATTGAAGCAAGCATGAAGGCTCGAGTGATGCAACCAGGGGAGATAGATTTCCTGTATAAGATATAGTGCAGGAGAGCTCCAAAATATTTATGACTGAGGCCCAACAGAGGTAAGGTATTGGGGGTAGCCCAGCTAGCATGTTGGAGTAGACAAAGTTATCAAGTGAGTATACATAGCGGTTTTAGGGGGCAACAGGAGGAAAAGCAAAAAATTCAAGGAAAAGTATTGTAGAAAAAAATAAAGGAAGGCGGTACTTAGCCATATAAGACATAGTGAGCATTAGAGATTGAGCAAAGGGGCAGGTAGGAAAGTAATAATTGGAAGAGAGTAAGAAAAAGAAATGACCAGAGAAGAAGCTATCAGATGCAAAGGGGAGAGAAACAGAAGAATGGAAATAAGGAGGATGCAATTAAGGGACAAGTTAAGAAGGACAGAAAAGAAAGCAACAAGAATAAGAAGAAAAGAAAAGAGCCCAGAACCAAGCAAAACAGGGTAGTCATGGAGAGTATCAAGATAAGGTCTCAGGGGTAGCTTTGCAGAGATGTGTTAACAAAAGTTGAGGACAATATGTAAAGCAGTAGCTGACCTCTAGTAGGGGGAAGTTATAAAGTGCAGATTAGAAACTCGGGAGTTAAAAAAAAACCCACAATAAAACTCCTCCTATGTCACATGTTAATGCTGCCTACATATTTAAGGCTAGCCAAGGGTGGGAGGGTATTGGGGGTCAGGAGGGGAGCAGCTGCATAGTGGCTGCAGGGAAAATCCTCCTGCTGAGGCATGCTGCTGTAGAGGTACTTGTAACTTTTAGTCCCTTAACTGATAAGATTTAGCCCCGTTTCAGCAAGCTGCCAGGCTCTGAAAAATAAATGTAGCAATACGAGGGCGGATTAAGCAGAGCTCAAGATCAGATTAAATTAAATTAAATTGCAGACAGTCCAATTCAAGCCAGTTCCTGAGGAAAAGGGTAATCAGTGCCATCTCTAAGTGAAGTATGAGATGCGCAGCTGACAATTTGATATTAAGAACACAGATGTGGAGGCAGGCATGGCAGGCAAGAGTAGCATGTAATGCAACATAGCAGCAGAACACAGCATAATTGCTGACATCATAGTACCCCCTGTTTCCCTTCTCCCACCACCTCCCAAAAAGTGATCACTCCACCCCACCGCCATTTCATTCTTAATTTTTCCAACTCAGTATGTACTCTCTTTTTAGCAAATTCCAGCAGACAGTGTACATACTGCTGCTGCTTCTATTTGCTTAACTCATACTTAAAGACAGTGCTGTTGTGGTGGTGTGAATCTCTGGATGGACCATCTCTCATGCACTACAGTCCATGGACAGCAGTTGACTGCCAGTCTATACTTGGTCTTGCTATAGCAACAAAACCTATAACTCGATAACTGGAGCTATTATTATCTTTCTCCGTAGGATTACACTATACATGGTCCTGTGGCTGCCCCCAGCTCTGATGTCAGCCATGGGAGATCGTAATATGTGCCAGTAGAGGTGTTTTAATCAAAATGCTGGTGGGAGGGATGGCAGGACCAACCTGATATAATATGAATGCCACAAAAGCAAAGTGTAAATTCTGTACTTTATGCAAAACTGCTAATCGAGCGGTGTCCCACACTGAGGTGTTGGAGACAGGGATCTGGACATTTTCATTTAACACTAAACATATGGGTCCCACTATTCTTAGACATCTTATTCTTTAAAATAAGAAAATGCTAAACATTCTGGCTACTTTCTCTGCATCAGTGCACTACAACCCCTCCCCTTCTGGCAAGCAATTAATCCAGTCCAACATGGAAACTCCTTGGCTTGCCTTTTTTCAATGTTATGATATCAAATTGCAAAAGGCAAGCCATCATGTTTAAAAAAGCCAAATGTTGAATTAACAGGACTGGGTGATTGCTTGCTAGAGGGAACGAACACAGTGCATTGATACAGAGATGTACACAAAATTGAAAAAGGCTAGCCTGGGAGTTGAAAAGGGCTGCAGGTTGGAGCAACAGGATTGTGTGGTTGCATGTCAGGAGGGCATTTTGCATTGATGTGGAGATGAATATTTAATTTATATTCATCTCTGTATCAGTTGACAGTGAGACTCCCCCCGCAAGCAACCACCCAGTCCAGTTAATCTAACCTGCAGTCCTTTTAAACTCTTTAGATTGCCATTTTTTTAATTTTATGTTCATCAATGCACAGTGTCTGCCTCAGCAGGCAAACACCCAATTCCATGCTGCGACTACTGGTACAGCCTCATACCCTTCAACTGCTGTGAATTTCACAAAGTGCTGTGTATACTGAACTCTCAAATTTAGCTGTGTTCTGAGATGGTTTACTGATGCTACTCACATGCAACAGCAGTCTCTGGACATGCAAACTATTAAAAAGTGCATTACTCTGAATAAGAAGTATTCTTTAATACTAAACATATGGCGCTCACTATTCTTAGACATGTTATTCTTTAAAATAAGAAAGTGCTGCATGTTCCATTCTTACCACGTTCCCTGAATCAATACACTGCACAGTGCCCCACCCCTTTTCTGGCAAGCAACCATCCAGTCAACCTGCAGCCTTTTTAAACTCCCTGGCTTGACTTTTTCTATTTTATGATATAAAATCTATAAGGAAGTATGATAGGGCCAAAAATTTGATCCCCTCATGGATGACTCCAGCTGTTAGAAAACTTATTAACAGAAAAAAAAACAAGGCATTTAGAAAAGCCAGACAAAGTGGAAATCAAACATGCTGGGAAGTCTATAAAAATTCTTAAAAAAATCTAAGAAAGGCATTATGATTGCAAAAAATAAACATGAGCTTAAATTAGCTAGCAGGGTAAAAGATAATTACAAATCCTTTTATGCTTATGTCAATAAAAAGAAGGGTGGTGGTAAATCTACAGGCCCACTAAAAAATCAAGAAGGAACCATGATCATAAAGAATCACCTGATGGCTGAGCAGTACAACCACTATTTCTATTCTGTTTTTAAGGCAATAACTGTTGCCACAAAAACCCACTTGGACCAAACGTCAGAACAAGGACTGACACTAGATATCACAACTGTGCAACAACGACTTCAGAAACTCGATCCTAATAAGGCACAGGGCCCCAATGGCTTACACCCATGAGTTATTAAAGAGCTGGCAGAGCCACTGGCAGGCCCAATTACAGTTATATTTCAAAAATCTATAAATGATGGGGAAGTCCTGGAGGTCTGGAGACAAGCAACAGGGGTGTTCATCCATAAAAAGGGATCTAGGCAGGAGGTGGCAAATTATAGGCCAATCAGCCTGACAGCAGTCTTGGGTAAGGTCTTGGAGGGTATCCTAAAGGACCACATCACTGAGTTACTAGCTGAAAAAATTGATAGTGCACAACACGGGTTCACCAAGAGAAGATCATGCCAGACTAACCTACTAGAATTCTATGGTAAAACCAGTAAGGCCCTGGACAACAGAGATTCTGTCGCTGTTATCTTTTTGGATTTCTCTAAGGCATTCGACAAGGTCCCACACGGGGAGCTTGTCGATGCCTTAATCGAGCACAGGGTCCATGGGAATATAACATGGTGGATTATGGCATGGCTCTCCAATAGGAAGCAGCGAGTAAGTGTAAAGGGTTTGTATTCTGATTTGGTGGAGGTGACCAGTGGGGTGCCCCAGGGATTGGCGCTTGGCCCTTGTCTCTTTAATGTCTATATTCCCACACTAAATACTACAATCAGTGTATGGCTGTTCAAATTTGCTGATGATACTCACATTGGGCATATTGACAACAACCAAGAAGATAGAAAAACCCTACGAACAGCTCTGGGGGAACTTGAATACTGGACAAAAATGAAGAAACTAACCTTTAACATCGACAAATGCACAGTTATGCATTTCAGGAAGAACAATAATCAGGCACAGTACTTCTTGGGAGGGGCAGCATTAAGAGCAGTACAAGATGAGAGAAATCTCGGCATCAGAGTTAGCAACAACCTTAGCCCTAAATTACATTGCAACCTTGTCATCAAAAAAGCTAGTAGTGTACTGCACTGTATAAACAAGCACATACAGAGTAGAAACAGGGAGGTCATACTGCTCCTGTATACCTCCTTGGTGAGGCCCCACATCGAGTACTGCACACAGTTTTGGGCACCTGGAGGTAAAGGTGAGATAAGGGCAATCAAAAGGGTGCAGAGGAGAGCCACCCACTGGATAAAGTCAGGACACACCTAGACAACCACCTTGTCACTAATAATCTTGTGGGTTATTCTTAAATTAATAGTGAGCTATAATGGACGCAAGTCTTCAAAAAGCTCTGAGGCACCTATGTAACCTATGTAAATTGCAAAATGCAAGCCATGGAGTTTAAATGGGCCGTAGGTTGGATTAACAGGGCTGGGTTGTTACTTGCTGGGGGGTGGAGGCGGTGGCACTGTGCATTGATACAGAGATGAACATAAAATGAAAAAGGCAGCCAGGGAGCTTAAAAGGGCTGCAGGTTGGAGTAACAGGACTGGGTGATTGCTTGCCAGGGTGGAGTGGGGCACTGTGCATTGAAACAGACACAAATATAACATTTATATTCATCTCTGTATCAATGACTGTGCCCGCCTCCCTTTGGCAAGCAACCATCCAGTCCTGTTGATTCACTGTACTGGTAGATAGGCTGGTGCTCAATAGCTTTTAACTGCAATGAAGTTTGCATGGCACTAAAAACTGAACATTCAAATTCCTTTGCTCTGTTCTATGAAGCTTTAAGCTCTTTAGACACAAGGGGCCCCATTTTCAGAGCTGGGTGGTTGCATGCACAAACAGGTGGGCCATGTGAAAAAAATAGGGCCGTTCGGCTCTGGTGCCATATTCAAATAGATAGCATGAGCCGAACTGACCACACTATGTGTCTGAATATCAGACCCTGGTAGCATGGCACACAGCCAGCAGTCACCATGTTTGGTGCAACGCTACCAGAGGGTGGGGCAGAAGACCACCCACTGAGGTAAAGCGCAACACACACTGGTTAGCACTGTGGCCCCCATAGGCCATATTCAGCCCAAATTTGCAAATGAGCCCATTGGGCATGCACAGCATTAAGGGGCCATTTGCATGCCCATTATGGGCTCATCTGCATGTGAGCACCATCTAAGTGGATGAAGTCAGGTCCCACCTCCTCCAAGCCCAGATCCCTGGTCACATACAAAATGAAAAGTTCACTGGTAGCTCAGTGTCTCTCCCCTTCCTCGATCCCCATTCTCACAGTGAAAACAAAAATCATTGGTAGTGCACATAGATAGATAGATAGTGTCCCTTCCCTGAGGCTCAGGGCACTTAACAATATTTAAAAACACTCCATATATGGCTCATAACAATTTCCAACACATAATGCAGAGATCCAAGTTAAAATTCTATCATTATTTAAAATACAGATCACAAAACAACCGTCATTCAGTTTGCAATTTTCAGCTTAGGGCAAATGCCTGATTAAATTAAAGCTTTTTTAGTCCCTTTTTAAAGGCATCTGCTGAGGGTGCCTCCCTTAGATGTCTTGGCAGAACATTCCACAGGGTTGGTGCAGCGACATAGTGAAAACCAAAAATCATTGGTAGTGCAATGTCCCTCCTCTGCCTCTATCCCCAGACAAATACAAAAGGAAATGTTCATTGGTAGCCAGTGTCCCTCCCCTGCCACGATCCCCAATCACATACACAACGATAAGATCATTGGTAGCTCAGTGACCCTCCACTGCCACAATCCCTGTCCCCATATACATATATATATTAGTGGTCCAGTGGTTCCCTTCCCCCTCCCTAATTCACTGAACACTGCCCTGTTTCAAATATAACAATCCCCAGTGGTCCAGTGGTCCATTCCCCCTGTTCTCTGATCACTGTCCAGACCCAAAGACATAAGTTCCCTGGTAGTCTAGTCTTCCCCAGCCCCCAGCCCCAGCAGGTAGTGACCCACCACCCTATTCCCCCAACCTGACCCATGCCAGCAACTGGCATAGCCCTCCTCGCAACGCCATGGCCAGCTGCTCACTGAACTGTCAATGAGCATGTACAGTACATAGTATGCACTCATCGGTTGACCGGTCAGCCAATGAGCATGTATTATGTACTGTACACACTTATTGACAGTTCAGTTGGTGGCTGGCTATGGCAGTGTGAGGAGGGCTGTGCCAGTCACTGGCATGGGTTGGGTTGTGGGTGAGTGGAGTGGTGGGCACTACCTGCTGGGGTAGGGGGATGGGGACCACTAGACTACCATGGAATTTAAGTCTTTGGGTAGGGATGGTGATCAGTGAATGGGGGAAGGACCACTGGACCACCAGGGATTGTTATACTTGAAACAGGACAGTGATCGGTGATTTAGGGAGTGGGGGAGGGACCACTTGGAATTGTTATATTTGAAAAGGGGTAGTGATTTGGGAACAGGGGAGGGACCACTAGGATGTTATATAGAGATGGGGTGGTGATTGGTGAATGGTGAGGGACTACTGGATCACTGATGGGAATATATATGTATATGGGGACAGCGATCAGGGCAAGGGAGGGTCACTAAGCTACCAATGATCTTATCATTTTGTATGTGACCGGGGATTGGGGTAGGGGAGGGACACTGCACTACCAATGAGTTTTGTTTTTCACTACGGGAATGGGAATTGGGGCAGGGAAGGAGCACTGAACCACCAGGTTACCCAGCCATTGACAGTGGGCAGACAGGTCTGTGCACTCTTAAGGGCTGGGTTTCAGAAGCGTTAAATGGCACCACTGCTGGCAACCATTTAGTGCTTCTGAAAGCTTTCAATATTGTGCTATGCTGCATATGCATGAAGGAACCCTCATTTGCATAGGCGCAGCACGATATTGTGCACAATGGCACTATTGGGGGGGTGTCGCGCATCTGTGCCCATTGAATATGGGCATGCCCCAGACAGCTTGCACAATTCCTGGTTAGCACAGCACAAACCCATTTTATGCTGCGCTAACCTTTTGAAAATGGGGCTCAAGAACTACTAAAACACTGCACTAACTTGAAAGAAACATTCCTTCACACCAGACATAGGAGTCCACTATTTTTAGGCACATTTTTCTTTAAAATTAGAAGTAAATGTGTTTTTGGGTGGTCTGGAAGTTGTGTGTCCATCGTGGCATAGTGGCTAGAGTAGGGTGTAGGTTAGGTAGGGAATGCTTTCAGTGGTTGGTACCCTGCATTTCTGTGGGTTTAAATCTGACTGTTACTGAGAATGTTACAGATTTGATTTCAAATTGTTTTGTTTACCTGTATTTTGTGTTTAATTCTGAGGTATCAGTGATGTTTATAAATATGGATGGGTGGTGGGTAGGTGAAGTACTCCATGAAGGGGGTGGGTGAGGCAAAGCCCCTCACATAAAACAGTCGAACAAATATGGTATGAGGTCTATTCTTAACGATGATGTCATTATTTTTCTGGTTGCATTAGTTTGCATGTACTTTTTTTTTGTTCTGCTTTTTGCTTTTTTGACAGTTTGCTTTTATTTTTCTTTGCTCTGTTTACCGGTGCTAATGTTGATGCGCTTATATGTTTGTCACTATTTTTGTTTCGCTCCTTTGATGTAGTACTGGATCTCAGCTCTCTGAAAATATCTTGGCTGAACTTCTTGGTTTGCTTTTCATTTTTGCAGCTAGAACCAATGCTGCTAGGAAGCAATGCAGCTGCAAAGCAGATCTCCTCCTCAGTCCTTGATGTGTCAATCACAGTACTGCTATGTGCAAAACAAGACATGTCCTTCCTCATCACACAGTGGGAAGGCCACTAGCAAGGGCAGAGAATCCTGATGATTGGTCCAGATGTACACTTTGAACACTGCACTGCCCAGCACAGATAATCACAGCATGTGTGAGGGAGGGGGGAAATTAGAACAGTCTATTAACAAAACCAATAGGGACTGGTATGAGGGACTGAGTGATGAGGAGGGTGATTGACACACTCTCATGGTGTCTGTCTGTTGCTGCATGCCACATAATCACCTGACCACCTACAGCCCTGTGCACTCCAAGGCCATTCTTCATAACAAGTAAAATACACCCACAGACAATAATTTTTTTTATTTAAAGGGGGCAGGCATTGGTTGCAGAAATGAAGCCAGGAGCTACTGGCTTGCTTGAGCTAGTGAAACAGTTTGAGATTTTCATTGACCTATCAAAGGCATTTGACACCTTGAAGCATGATAGGTTAATTGAAAATTTATGATCAACTGGCCTCAGCCAGGGGGCACTAGAATGGTTCTGTGGCTACCTGTCAGGGAGACAGCAGTGTGTAACCCTGAACAACAAATATAGTTCAACATTTTTGTATATCAAAGCTGGGGTTCCCCAAGGGTCAGTGTTAGTACCTGTACTATTCAATGTATATTCTAATGTTGTTGGACAACTGTTAAATGGTGTCCGACTCCTTCTATATGCTGATAACACAGTGCTTTATATAGAGGGTAAGTCTGTTGGTGAGATTCAAGTAAAGTTATAATCAGACTTTAATGTGCTGCATGATTACTTTCATGACCACGATCTGGTCCTAAATCTCTGAAATCACAAGTCATGTTGCTTTCTGGGAGACAGGCCCAAGGGGAGTGTACCCTGGATATAAGAACACAAGATGACCATAGTTTAGTTGTAGTTGGCTCATACAATACTTGGGAGTCTGGATAGATTCCCAGTGTAAATGGGATCTACATATAGACCTGTTAACAAAGAAGTTAAACAAAAAATTGGGCGTACTGTACAAGTATAGAAACTGTATACGACAGGATGTTAGACTAAAGACAATAAATTTCATGGTGATCCCCTTGTTAGACCATGGTGATGTTGTCTACGGGGGAGTGTCCGGGGGAGTATTGCATAGGCTGGATGTTATATACAATAGATATGCACGATATATTCTTAAGGCATCCTGGACACACATCATTGTCTCCTTTATAGAACCTTAAATTGGATGAGCTTGCTGGAATGACATGAATTGCATATGATGCATCTAATTCACAGATGCAAGCAAAAGAAAATGCCCCAGTACATGTTAGAATTAATAAGGGAAAGAAACAATAGGAAGGGTTTGTGTACTTCAGGGACTATTGAATATGAGGTGCCTGTTAAGAAAACTGTTAGGTGCAGCTCTAGTTCTGTATGTATAGGCTCCAAGATATGGAATAGCCTACCTGAACATCTGAGATTGCAAAGTAGCAATACATCTTGGGGGATATTAAAACCTACTTTGCAGACATTACTAAGATACCTAAATCTTGCTGTAGTTGAGTAGGCATGGTTATTTAGTATTCTGTCCTAATTGTCTCTACTGTATTTAATTACATTGTATGCTTATTATGTCTTTCACTTAGTACATTTTAATGTGGAACTGAGTTTGTGTAACATGGGATCCCATTGTAAATGAGCTCTGGAAAAATTGGGCTATCATGTTCTGAAATACATCAGAATAAAACTTTTACTATTACTACTACTAAGATAGTTAACTACGGCTTGAGCAAGCTGGTCTGAGCTGGCTCCAGTACACCTCCGGTCTCTATCATAAGCACCACCTCTTGCCTGACCTCCAGCAAGTACATGTTCAAGGCCTTGAGACAACCCTTGTGAGGTCTGCCCTGTTGACCATGAATCATCTTGGTCAACCCAGTGTTGCAACATTTCCAGCCTGTCCCATGTCCTTCCTTATTTGAGAACTCTAGAAATAACCATAATATTCAGGTACGGCCTCACCAGTGACCTATATAGTGGTGGTAATACCTCTTTTTTTCCTGTGGTCAGTACCCCTTCCAATACACCCCGACATCCTATTAGCCTTACTATAGGCCATGTAATACTGGCTTGATTGTTTAAGAGAGTAACTAGTGATGACTCCCAGTTCCCCTTCTTCTGCTATAGTGCTCAGTTTTACCCCTCTCATCCAGTACTCTGTCCTAGGGTTTTGCCCCTGTGGGGAACCTTGGACTTTTTGGTGTTCAATTCCACCTGCCAAACTTTAGACTACCTGTCTAATCTTTCTAGATCCCTCTCCATCTCCTTGATCCCTTCATAGCTGTCTTAGCTTCCCACAGAGCTTCATGTCACCTGCAAAGAGGCACAACTTGCCCCAGATGCCCTTTCCTAAGTCATAAGAATTGAAAAGTACAGGATCTAGGAGAGATCCCTTCGGCACCCCACTCATGCTCTCCTGCCCTTCCGATTTGACCCCATTTATTACCACTGTTTACTCTCTGTCTTTCAAACAGTTTTCCAGCCATCTAAATATGTTTCTTACCATGCCCAGTATCCTCCAGCTTCCTCAGCAATCTTTTGTGTGGAACCAAGCTAACAGTCTTGCTGAATCAAAGCAGAGTAAATCGACAGCATGGTCCTAATCTACCAACTTTATTGACCAGTCAAAGAAAACTACCAGGCTAATCTGACAAGATCTCCCTGCCACAGACCCATGCTGTTTAGTATCCTGTAGACCATTGTTCTTTAAGTAGTCCACAAGGTCTTCTTTGACCTGTGACTCCATCAGCTTACCCACTATGGGGGTAATGATGACAGGTCTGTAACTCCACATTTGCTCCTTGTTGCCTCCTTGTGTAGAAGGACCAGGGTCAGACTGGCCCACAGGGCTACAGGGAAAATTCCTGGGGGAACCCCAGACCATAGGGGGCCCCCCAGCTGGGCAACTTTTTTTCCCTCATTTTTACTCATTTGCCTGTCTATGGCAAGGATGATGCTAGGGTGTTCCACACCATGGGATTCAATGAATGGTTGAAAAACTGGTGTGGAGCTCAGGGTTTTGGCTTCATTGGGGACTGGGGAGCCACCTGGAGGGATGCAGGCTTATACTGGCGCTATGGTCTGCATCTGTCCGGGGGTGGCCCAGGATCCTAGGTGACAGGTTTAAATGCTTCATTGGTGAGCATTTAAACTAGCCAAGGGAGGCACTGAAAAGGAGCAGAAATCCCAGCCTCCCCACAAAGCGCAGTAGTTTGAGAGGTAAACCTGCCAGAGAAGTCAGTAGTGAGCAGGACAGGGATAAAATGCAGAAAAGGTGTTAAGGACAGGATGGAGCTCAAAGGGCAAGGCCATAAAAAAAATAAATGGAAGGTGATGAGTACCAATGCCCGTAGTCTGTGCAACAAGCTCCCTGAACTAGTGGCCTTAATGGAAGAGGGATGCCTGGATATTGTGGCAGTCACTGAAACATGGTACACAAAGAACCATGAGTGGGAAGTCAACATACCAGGATACACAGTCTACAGGAGGGACAGGGTGGGTAAAAGAGGAGGAGGAGTAGCTCTCTATATAAGGGAAGGGATTAAAGCAACAGAACTAAAGAGTAAACAGGAAGTTGATGAGTCACTATGGGTCACCCTGGAGACAGGAAATGGCACCACAATCCGCATGGGGTTGTGTACAGACCCCCATCTCAGGGGGAGGAAATGGACAAGGAAATGATAGAAGGCATCCTTAAAATGGCAGAAAAAGGGGAGATATTGTTGATGGAGGACCTGAATATGTCAGATGTTAACTGGAGTACCTTTGCTGCAGGCACGTCCAAGAGCAGGGTCATTCTTGATGCCCTACAGGGGGCATCCAACAACTGCTAGTGTTGGAACCCACTCGGGAAGGAGCAGTCTTAGACCTGGTACTCTCAAATGGGGAAGGAGAAAGGATCTCATATTTAGAAGTGGGTAGCCATCTGGGAACAAGTGACCAGCAAACAGTGTGGTTCACAATAAACACAGCCATAGAGTCAAGTCATACAAAAACAAGAGCATTGGCTTTAGGAAGGCTGACTTTGGGAAAATGTGAGAGTGCCTTAGAAAAGCACTAGCAAATGGGCAAGAAGAAGGGGTGGAGGAACAATGGGGAATACTCAAAACAGCCATCGCAGAGGCAACAAGACTTTGTGTGAAGCAAATCAATAAAACAAAATGAAGGAAAAAACCACTATGGTTCTCAAAAGAGGTGGCAGGGATAGTTAAGGAGAAAAGGATAGCATTCAGGAAATATAAGGAAACACAGAAGGAGCAGGACAGAGAACTTTATCAGTTAAAGCAGAAGGAGGCAAGGAAGGCAGTCAGAATAGCAAAGGCACAAACTGAGGAAGAGATAGCCAACTCTGTTAAGAAGGGGATAAAACTTTTATAGGTACATTAGGGAGCAAAGAAAGACCAAGGGAGGGATACAGAGACTTAATAAAGGGGAGGGAATGTGGACAGAGGGTGACAGTGAAAAAGCAGGGATACTGAATGAATATGTCTGCTCAGTATTCACAACAGATGAGGAGGGGCAGGTGCCTAAACCAAACAAGGGAGAAACTCTGAATAGGGGAGTCGATACCAGTCCATTCAAAGAAGAAAGGGTTTTGAAAGAATTCTTGAAACTGAGGGTGGACAAAGCAATGAGACCTGATGGGATTCACCCAAGAATACTAAAAGAACTAAGGGTAGAACTAGTAACACCACTGACTACTCTCTTTAACAAATCATGGGAGGATGGAGTGGTACCTGAGGACTGGAGGAAGGCAAATGTGATTCCACTTCACAAAAGTGGAAGCAGGGCAGAGGCAGAAAACTACAGATCAGTTAGTTTGACTTCAGTGGTAGGGAAAATGATAGAATCACTTCTGAAGGAAAGAATTTTTGAGTACCTAGAGGCCAGTGGGGCACAGGACCCAAGGCAGCATGGTTTCACAGCAGGAAGGTCATGTCAGACGAACCTAATAGATTTCTTTGACTGGATGACCAAAGTAGTAGACCAGGGAGGGCCTGTGGATATGGCCTACCTAGATTTTAGCAAGGCATTCGACACAGTCTCACACAAAAGATTAATGTACAAGTTAGCTAGCCTTGGAGTGGGTCCCAAGGTGGTAGCCTGGATAAAAAACTGACTGGACAACAGGACACAAAAGGTAATAGTAAACGGAGTCCACAGTGAAGAAAGGAGGGTAACTAGTGGGGTACCACAGGGTTCTGTACTGGGACCGGTCCTCTTTAATATTTTTATAAGTGACACTGCAGAGCACCTGGAAAGAAAGGTATGCCTCTTTGCAGATGACACAAAGATCTGCCACTGGGTTGATACACAAGGTGGGGTGGAAAGAATGAAAAGGGACTTGGCAAGGTTGGAGGAATGGTCAAATACATGGCAGCTCAGATTCAATGCAAAGAAGTGCAAGGTAATGCATCTGGGAAACAAAAATCCAGGGGAAGAGTACACAATGGGGGTGAGTTAATAACAACAAAAATCGAAACAGACCTAGGAGTAATTATATCAGATGACCTAAAGGTGGGCAAGCAAAGTGAGAAAGCAGTAAGGAGGGCTGGGGGGATACTGGGATGCATAGGGAGAGGCATCAACAGTTGAAAACAGGAAGTTGTTATCCCTCTGTACAGACAGTTAATGAGACCCCATCTGGAGTACTGCATGCAATTCTGGAGACCCCATCTCCGCAAAGACATAGACAGAGTGGAGACTGTTCAGAGGAGGGCAACCAAAATTGTGCAAGGTCTGCACCAGATGACATACAAGGAGAGACTAAAGCAGCTTAATATGTATACCCTTGAGGAAAGGAGGGAGAGGGGGTCATGATAGAAACTTTCAAGTATCTCAAGGGAATTAACAAGGTACAAGAGGGTAGTATCTTTCAGAAGAAGAGATGTGCAAGAGCAAGGGGGCACAATTTGAAGATAGAGGGGGGACGGCTCAGAGGTAATGTTAGAAAGTATTTTTTCACAGAGAGAGTTGTGGATGCATGGAACAGCCTTCCTGAGGAGGTTGTGGAGTAAGGAACAGTGGGAGAATTCAAGAATGCATGGGACAGGCATAAGGCAATTCTAGTGGGGGGCAAGAGGAAGTAAGCTGTTGATTAACTAGAATCTGCAGCTTATCCATCAGGTAGGGAAATGGGCAGACTGGGTGGACCAAGCGGTCCTTATCTGCTGTCAAATTCTATGTTTCTATGTTTCCCACGAGGTGGAATCATGGAGAAGCCTATGCCTGGAATGAGAGGGCAACTATGTGGCGAAGCTTTAGACTAAAGTCCATATCCTGTTCATACTTTGTTGCTAGCCCCACACTCTGAATTTTTCTCCATACAATTTGACCTAGGTGAAATAAACAACCTTTGCTCAGTGCATTTGGGAATTCTGCTTTACACGCATTTATAGCAGAAGGGAGCTACTGATAAATTTTCATCATCCCCCGATGCTAGTGATGCACCTGTTACTGTCGCTCTGGCAGCTTTGAAAGTGAGTGCTATTTCACTTACTGCAACCCCAGCCCAGTTGATTCAAACCCAGGTTGCACAGTTTTCAGAGGAGGTGAAGCAAAGCCTACCGAACAAGCAAGCGCTACAACAACTTGTTAAAAGAGCCAGATGACATAATGCACCACCAGAGCCAAAGACTTTAGATGACACTGAAATACCAGCTAGCATATGAACTGTTAATGAACAGACTTTTCTAGCAAGGGAGTCATTGGTTGGTGAAGACAAACTTCTCATTTTCACCACCAAAACTGATGTTGAAAATGTATCAGTAGCTCCCTTCTGGATTATGGATGGCACATTTAAAACTGTGCCACCATGATTCAGGCAGCTCTATTCTGTACATGGCCCTGTGGGAACAACAGAAAATTCACGTATCGTCCCACTAGTGTACTGCCTGATGTCTAGTAAATGCAAGAAAGCTACTTGAGACTATTTCAGGACTAAATGACATTGCAGATGAGAATAACTTGCATTTGGACCCGAAATTAATATTAACAGATTTCGAACAGGCTGCTATAAATGCGTGTAAAGCAGAATTCCCAAATGCACTGAGCAAAGGTTGTTTATTTCACCTAGGTCAAATTGTATGGAGAAAAATTCAGAGTGTGGGGCTAGCAACAAAGTATGGTCAGGATATAGACTTTAGTCTCAAGCTTCACCACATAGTTGCCCTCTCATTCTTGCCACCTACTGAAATTGAGCAGGCATTTGCAGAGCTAAAGGAGGAAATGCCACAGTCCTGTGCCCCAATTATGGAGTGGTTTGAGGAGAACTACTTGCTAGGCCATGTCAGGAGAAGAATGAGAAATAATACAGTGGTTCGAACCCCACCACTGTTCCCTCCCGAATTCTGATCTGCGCATCAGCAAATGGAGCTTAGTTACCTCGGACTCAGAACAATGGAGGCTTGGCACCGAGATTGGGTGCACTAGTTGGCAGCTCACATGTGGGCATCTTTAGATTTGTGTCAGAACTACATAAGGAACAGTGTAACACAGACTCTTTAATTGAGAGAATAAATTGTGGCCTCCTAAAGTTGCCTATGAAAAATCAGTACGCGAAAAGAGAAGAGAAAATGCAGAACATCACAAAAGATAGAGCAGCTCGTTCGGTGCTTCAATACATCCGTGGAATTGCACACAACCTGAGATTGTGAAATTTTAAAAGTTTTAATAAATAAAGAAGCATTAATTTCATGTGCACTGCCCCTGAAGTCATGTTGCACTATCCACGCATAGTTTGAAATGTTTAATAAACAAATACATGTGCACTGCTCTGTATATCATGGTTCCTGCTGCCCCAGAAGTCAAGAAATAAATACAAGAAACATTGCTTTCATGTTCACTGCCCCTGAAGTCATGTTGCACTAGCCATGCTCGATTTAAAATGCTTAATAAACAAATACATGTGCACTGCTCTTTATATAATGGTTCCCGCTGCCCCAGAAGTCGTGAAATAAATACAAGAAAATGCTAAGAGCGCAAGTGCCCCTGAAGTTAGTCAGGCAGTAACTGTTACAGGAAATATTTAGTCAGTAATGCAACCTAGTCGGGATCTCGATGACGGGAAGTTGTTAGTCGGTAAGCGTCATGTTGGGCAGTAGTACAGATCCCATATATACATATATATATATATATATATATATCAGCAATACTATTCAGTACGGTGAAAAATATTTGAATAATTTAATACTGTACATGATGGTGCTTCACATCTTGTTTTAACTCATACAATGCTAGAAATTTCTTTAAAAGCCTTTGTCATTTTGCATGGTATCTTGATTTTTATTCATATTTGCACCATTTGCTGCCTATGCAAAACCCTCAGGCATCATCACAGACAGTTATGCTGCCCAATCTATCCAAACTCACCATCTTGCTTTGGCATTTTAGCAGGCAACAAGTTCGGGAATATGCAAACTTGGACCACCCCACAACCCTATACTTAGTACAGCATATGGTACTGTGGCGTTAGGGATTCCAGCTCTAAATGTGGTGTTAGGGATTCCAACTCTAACACAACCCTCCCACCCCCAAGCAAGAAAAGGAAACGATATTAGAGTTTTAGGTCTCCAGAGTCCTGGCAATTCAGTGGTAGGGTCTTCATTGGGTGTTGTCAACCCTAATGCTCACCCCATTCTGTGAACAAACAACATCACACATGATCTCCTTTATTCATGCAGGGCTCACAGGGCCCTGCATGAAGAAAGCTACAACAAATTGTGTTGGCAACCTGTGGCAAGACATACTTCTCTACCTTTGAAGAGTGTATCATTATAAGGCAGTGGCTTGGAGCTGTAATCTGTGCTTTGGATTAGAGGATAGGGGCTGGGGGAAGGGTGAGTATTAGGGTTAACAACCCCAAGGAAGACCCCACCACTGATTTGCCAAAAACTCCAGAGACCCAAACCTCTAATATTTTTCCTTTTTCTGCTATGGGGCTGAGAGTGGGGCATTAGGACTGGAAATCCAAAAGCAACATTTCCCTACTTTTGTGGCATTATGTTACACTAACTGGTGCATAAATGCATTTTTTTTCAAGAATTCCCTTACTTTTTGAGACAGTATAAGTGTATCCTCATTAGTCTGTAGGCACAGAGCCCTCTAAGCCCTGTGCTCCCGTTCCTCCATAGATACATACATATATGTTGCTGTGGAAGCGCAGGATCCTCCAGGCCCTGTGCTTGCATTTCTGCCAAAACAGCAATCAACTTGTCAGTATAGCCTTGTTATTACCCCAACTCATGAACCGGGTACTAAGAATTTTCAAATCCTCACTGAAACATCATTTCACGGCATGGAAATGTCAATCCGCTCCACAGGTGTGAAAAGACATTTTGGCCAGGATTTTAAAAATGACAGCTATAACATTCATGTGGTGGTGTACAAAAATGTTTATGTTCAAAATATTTCAAATTACTAAAGTTATGAGTGAGGGCAGTAAAATCTCAATGTATGTGCATAACTTTATCATTTTTAAATAGTTTTTACCCCACATTTTCAACATAGTCTTCTTATGACCCCACCACATGAACAAGGGCCATGAACAATTTAAAAACTTGCCCTAAGGGTGATTTTACCAAGTAACCATGAAATCACCTTTCGGGCTAGATTTGCATAATTTCACCACCATTGTTCATGAGGTGGGGTCCCAAAAAGACCATGTTTAAAATTTGTGCTCAAAATATGCTAAAATGCAATGTTATGCATCAAAGTTGAAAATCCAATTGAAATATATTTAACCGCACTTACCTTAGTTTCTCATATTACAGTCGGCAGTTCCAACAGCAAGATGTGTCTTTGATTGGAGAGTGGATCTTCACCCTGTGACCTTTTCAGGTGTGTGAGGGGGTGTGGGGATGTACTGGAGGGTGTGGGGTGGTAGTTGCTGAGTGGGGGGGTTGGGGGGTGTCAGATCAGTGAAAGACCATTTTCTCTTTTGCAGGTTTACTGAAAAAAAAAATTGAGGGAAAGTTTCCTTTATTTCAGATATAGTTGGCGATCAGAAGGATCAGAAGGAGGGGGTGACACTAGACACCTGGGAAAGACAAAAAAATAATGGGGTTGGCGATTGGAGAGTGGGGGTGCTACTAGATACCAGGAAAAGACAAAACAAATGGTGACAATAATTGGAGGGTGGGGGGTCCACTGAACACCAGAGAAAGACAAAAAACAACAGAGATCTTGATTGTGGATGAGAGTGCCACTAGACACCAGGGAACGCTAAATTAATTATGAGGATGGCTATCGGAGGGTGAGGGGGTTGCCATGAGACTCCAGGGAAAGACAAAGAAATAATGGGGATGGTGACTGGATGATGGGGGTGCCACTAGATACCATTGAATGATAAATTAATTAGGGGGACAGTGATCGGAGGGAGGGGTGCCACTAGACACCTGGGAAAGCTAAATTTATTACAGGGACAGTGATTGGAGGGTGGGGGTACCACTAGACACCAGATGAACAGTGCCTCACTGCTCTCACTGCAGCCAGTTGTACAAGTTCCAGCTGAGGCTGCAGAAGTCAAGAAAGTCCTGCTGTTCTCATACAGAGAATGCATGTGAACAGCTCCTCTCGCTAAGCTGGGCCCCCTGGATTTTGGGTGCCCATAAAAGGTATTTCTGGCAATCTTTAAAGCAAACTAACATTAACATCACAATAAATGGGTCCTGTTTAGCTAGGTTCAGGTGTTTGTTTTTTAAATACATAATTTGATTGTACTTTTAGTGTTTTTAAGTTTAAACAGTAAAAAGAAAATGGTCGCCATCTCAAGTGTTTTCCCCCCCACAGAAAGTAAATCATGCAAATAACCACCTGAGATGTGTTTTGCTACCTTTCACAATCAGTATTTCTCTGCACACAAACAGTAAATTAAAACCTGTTAACACTTGCACATTTTTTTAATTGATCAAACTTGAATATTATCCCAGAAATTATTATAATTCAAAAACTGAATACTATTTTTTTCTCCAGACCATCTAAAAGCACATGCTTGGCACAGGCCCCATCATCCCTGAACACTTCACGAAGAAATGCCATACTGTCTAGGCTGCAGGTGAGAGCAAAAAATGTCCAATGTTAAGTAAAGGGTAGATTTTTTCACTTTTTTCATGCTCCTTATCTTGAAAATCTTACAAGATGCCATCAGGAAACTATTTGCATTTCGAGATTCTGGCAGCCTGACCATGCATGACAAATTTTGTGCTAATTTGTCAAATGACAGCAAAGTTATTAAGGTGCAAAACATTGGGTTTAACATTGAACTGATGATGCAACCCTAATTATAGGGTTGCTACCGTGCCCGTATAATACTCCAAAAGAACTGAAAGGGTTAACAGTATGAAGATGGATATAGAGAAGCTGGTAAATTAGTCAGACCTTTGGCAACTGATAGTCAATGCAAGAATGTGCAGAGTGGTACAGCACGAGCGCAGTCATCCAGACATGGACTACAAGACAAATATGGTAATGCTGGAGCATACAAGAGAGGAAAAGTACTTGTAAGTAATAATTAATAAAATATTCCTTTCAATTTAGTTGTACCAGTCATAGTAGGAAAATTATCCTTCAGCTGTATAGGTCAATGGTTAGAAAGCACCTAGAGTACTTTGTGTACTTTTGGAGACCACATCTAAGGAAAGACCCTAACATGTTAGTGTCAGTGGCTCAGCGGCTCAGCAGGTAGCACACTCGCCTCTGAGGCTGGGAGATCAGAAGCATGGGTGCCGGAACCGGGGGGGGTGAAAGGGGCGGTAGCCACTCCACTTTTATTTTTGTATGGCAAAAACTGGTATAGAAAAAGTGCCCTTTGTACGCTTATAAGTGCCCTTTTGATTCTCAGCCCCCTCAGCTTTTATCATCCTCCGGCACCCTGGATCAGAAGGCTGTGGGTTCTAGCCCCACACCAGGCACTTGGGTAACTATCCCAATACTCACACTGCAGTGCAGCATGAGGGGAGTGCTGCACTCCTGAGGTGCCATCTTTCTGATGAGACGTTAAACCGAGGTCTCATCTGCCTGTTCTGGTGGTAGTTCAGGTAGATTTTAAAGATCCCATGGCACTTCTCGAAAAGAGTAGGAGAATTTCCCTGATGCACTGGCCAGATTTCCCCCTATTCACTAAAATACCACCAACAGCTTAATCTGGTTCGAAGTCAGTTGGCATTCATCTGTAACCCCTTCCCCCAGGTTGTGCCTGAAAATAGGCACAATTTGTCTAGTGCACTTACCCGGTCAACAAAAACTAAAATAAAAATAAATAAAATAAATAAATAAATGTTTGCGATAATACAGAGAAGAGCAACAGAAATGATTCAACACATGCAGGGTAGAACTTATGAAGAGAAAGGGGGATATGAGAGAGAGCGAGAGAGAGCAATAGTGATATGTTCAGAGGTATAATAGGATGGATTACACTGAACTGGGTACAGTTCAACCACCACAGGTCGCAGTCTTTGACTGGCAAAGGTTGGTAGATTTTAAGAAAGACAAAAGGAAACTTTTTCCCAGAAAGTGTGGTGGACAAGTGGAACAGCTTGCCCAGCATTGTGGTTCATGTAGCAGTCACAGATTTTTTCAAACCAGGGTGGGATATAGTCAAGGAGATCAACAGCAAAAAGGAGAGTGAATTTTGAAGGAAGGTATCAGGAGAAGAGGTGAGTTATGCTAGTAATGAATAATATGAGTTGGGGCCTCCAGACAGACTCAGCAGTCTTTTTCTGTCTTAACTTTCTTGTGTTTCAATCTTCATGGACATCTTTTTTTATTTAGCACCTTATCCCAAGGAATCAGGGCACTGAAACCAGCATTTTGACAGAAGACAAGTATAAAGTAAAAATATATACATAGTGTAGCAGGGCTACAGTATTCACTTGAGACCCCTTTCACTTTGTTTCCACGCTAAAGACTGTTGCAACAGCACACTAACCCTGTATGTCTCTGTAGCTTTCAGGACATTTGCATTAGTTGGAAATCAAACAAAGTATTTGGGCTAAGTTTCCATGTCCTGATACTTGTGATTACCCTGTATGCTCCCTCTAAGTTGAAACTTAGCACAGAAATGAGGTAGAAAGATCTTGTAAATGACTCAATTCTTTAGTCCTGTTGTGAAGCTGTTCACCTAGTCTCAAGCACTTAAAGCTGGAATAAAATGTTTTCCTCCCCCCCCCTTCTTGTTATTAAAGGATGGAAAGCTAATTTTTATGTTTTAAAAAACACTCCCTCTTTGAGCCTCTATGATTTAAAGGCAAGGATACCTGCTCTCGTAGCGCTGTGCTGGTTGATGGCTTGCTTCAGTAGAGCCTGCTGTTCTATAAGAGTTGGCCGGCACTTCCTCTTCCTTTTTTATAGACAAGCCTCAAGGGGAGGTACCTGAATATGACTGACAGGAGATGCTTAAACCCTGAAATATAAGTTAGCTCTTGATAAAATGACTTATGTATGCTTTAGGACAGTCTGAATTATGTCTACTAATGTATATGGATGTGTGATATGTGTGTCATAGCAAAATATGTGAGAAAATAAATTATTTGGAAACCTTAGGAAATAAAGGGGAGGATGTAGCTTAACCACATGACAGCCCAGCACTATATTAAGGCTGATCTTTTCCAATGTAAGTTAGTTTGTTTGTGGGCTCAGCAGGGCGCTGTGCTCTCTGTCCTTCTGGTCCTTCCTAGTTATACAGTCACATAAATATGGAACCGGTTGCTTTATTTGTTTTCATTTAGTTTATTTAAGTCGTACAGTACGCTTGAAATTAAAAGTCAATTGTGTGAAGAACATTGACTAAAAGGACGTCTGACATTTTACTCCAACTGGTGTTGCCTGGTATATCCCACCCTCTTGTTACACATAGTTTTGCTGTATATCACATGGTTGCTGTACTTGAATTCCCCTCTTTATTACTAAGGACAGCTGCTTTAAAAGAGGATCATTCTCCTTCAGATTTCAACTGATCCTTCTGCCTTCTACGTGTGTTGTCATAGTCCTATTTTATCAATCACAATTTCAATAGAAATGATTACAATGTCGCAAGAAAATTATATTATTACATGAAGACAAACAACAGAAACATATAAAGTCCAAAGATCAAGGATCATCTTGTCATGTAACTTTTCTTAGTACTAAGAAATCATCAGAATATGGAACAGGATAAATAGGAAATAAAACTAGAACTGGAGCCTGCTAGAGATGTATTTTACTAAATAAAAGTGGCATCTCGTATAGTTTAAAATGACAGAAATGTTCTACTTGGCCTCACAGTCTCTTGTCCAGACACCACAAGATGATACTAATATTGTGTCACCATAGTGAGGGCTGAGTAGCAATTTTAAGATTAATCTTGAATTTTAAGCTAGGGTTTTGCAAACTGGCAAAACACACACACTGTGATAGGCTCTACAATTCTGGAACTTTGTGAAAATCGGCCTAGTAGTTTTAAAGTTGAATTGAGTCAAAATACTGTAGTAAAATTCAACAATTTTAAAACATTTGTTTTGCTATAAAAATGGAAAAGGTGTTGATTTGAAACCTAAACTTTCATAGTCATTATACCTTGTCCTGAGAGTAGTGCTCTGTTGTTTTGGGAATGAAAAAAAAAAACATTTAAATTTTAATAGCATTTAGAAAACTCTGGTTTGTGCAAGTGCTATTTATTTATTTTTCAAAAGGCATGTTTGTACATCTGGAGTCCCATTGTAACAATTACAAGTGCATGTGTACGGTACAGCTAATATTTTTCAAACCCAGCTCCCATCCTTTTTCTCTATGATGGCACCATGAGTCCATTGTCAGTATCAGTTTGCCCCCCCAGGATGATTAACAAGGGAAGCCCATTTCTAATATTTCTAGTACTCCTGATCTTCTCTTCTCTTCCCTCACCATATCCTTTGAAAATGATTTCTAATAATGGAAGTCTGCCCCCTGTGTTGCTATTGTTACCACTCTTCCCTGGCTTCCCCAAAAGATTTTCAACCCCAGTAGCTCACCCCCAGTGCCCTTTGTGTTCCTGACCTTCCCTTACCCCCCCCAAAAAAAGAAGATTGGCAGGATTGGGGGTCCATACTTAGTTTTGCTGGTGTTACTGACCTACCCACATCTTACTCTGAAAAAGATTTGAAATGCTGAGAAACTATCCCTGGTTTTGCAGGAGATAGTCTCTCCACACACAAGCCACTGAACATGACACTAGGAGCCAATACATAGTGCCTGTCAAGGCAAGCAAGTCATACTTTTGGAAAAAGTGAACTTTACCTCATTAGCCCCCAACACCACTTATTGTGGCAAAGGTAGTCTATCCTCAGTCACCAAAGACCCGATGAAAACCATATTGTCCCACTTTAGAAGACAAACACCACAACCCCTCCACTTATCTCTGCAGCCAGCCACCATTGAATCCCACTGTCACAAACCATGATTTAATAAAATAGCCTATTTCAATACATCATGGTTTGAGATAATGGAAATTAATCATGGATAGGTTGTGCCAGTTATCATCTAGGTAGTAAGGGAGTGTGTTGAGGGAGGAGTTGTGGGGTGGGTAGTGAGATACTCTTTACCCAGAGACTGCTTTGGGGCAGGGTGACTGAGTTGGTTGTTGTGTAATCCCAGGGACTACTTGGCATGGGTTGGGGTGAAAGAGGGAGGGATGCAGTTACTACTGGATGATTGGGACTACTAAGCTTGGGGAGGATGAAGAAGGGGTTGCCACTGGATTTCAGGATCTGCTGGCATGTTGTGGGGTGAAAAGAGACATGTCACTGCATGCTAGCAACTGTATGGCCTTGAGTGGGATCATGGGGTGCCACTGGGCAGCAGGGACTGCTTACCAGAGACTGGGTAAGGAAGGGGAGACACATTTGGAAGCCAGGAACTGCTTGGCACAAAATGTATTCACAATACAGGATGAACTCTAGCATTGTCAATACAAATTACTGTGGATTTTTTGTTATTAAATATTCTTTTAAAAAATATAGACAATAATTACAAAACAACAAAGATGAGGCATTAATTAGGGTTGAAACATGAGCTACAAAAGCAGAGAATGTGATGTTAGTCCTGGAATCTTTGTGTTTTGGTGAGTGGTGTTCTTCATGGTTTGAATAATTGAATGGATAAGTGATGGTGTTATCTTAACTTTGGTACCCTTCCTCAAAACACTGGTGTCAGAGTAAACTTCTATACTTTGAAAGACAGTGCCAAAATTAGGGTAATGACAACACTACTTTTTGCAGTCATTTAAACCCCAAAAAGCACCACACCACATAATCATTAAGATTCAGGGGACTGCAGTGGGTAACTTGGTATGTACTACCTGCCTAGTGATACTGCCAGCTTTGGCATGGACTGCTTATCTAAGTTAGGAAGTTACAAATTGCTTGGAAGTTGGGACTTACATACAATATAACTCCCAAATAAATATGACACAATAAAACCATGCTAGCACTAGGACTAGATGTTTACAACAGAAGAGGAGACAGAGGCCTCCATGTGTACTCTGTCAGTATGGATAAGTATCCCCTCAGAGTTTACTTTTTGTGCTTCTTTGTGTATGGTCAGAAAGTAAGTTGTAGTGGAGGATTTTGCTACAGTTGACTGCCAAAACCAATAGCCACACATGAACCCATCCCCGTGCAGTCCTTTTTTCTTTTTTTTTTAACATTCTGAAAATATTTTTCAGGTTTCTTTCATTTTTAGTTGTTTTTTTTTTTTGTCTCTTTTTTTATAATTATTTATTTTGTTTTTATTTGACATGTCTGTCTTCTCAGCTGCTGTGCTCGGCTGCCTGGGCCCAACTTTCGTAGCTGTGGTCTAATCCCAGGGGGTACCTTGGCAGCTTTCTGCTTTTGGCCAGGGACCACCTTTCTGGAGTGGTGCTTGACCTGGCCAGCTGTGGTCAGTACTATGAGAAAATAATGCAGCTATCATGGCAAAAGAACTACAGTACTTCTATCTTTGCTCTTCTTGCTTCTTTCACCTTAACACCTAGTGGTGCTTGTGACAGCCAAGGGGGCTTGCTTTCCTCTGGACCATGCCTACATAACTTGCTGGAGACTGAAAAGTGGCCTGTGCAGTTTTTCTTCTAATCACTGCAGTGGTTGACATGATGCAGAATATTCTGATAGATCATAATATGTCACAGGAAATCCCCACTAATTTCAATCAGATTTTCATGATATTTTCAAATATACAGTATCCAGATACACAGTACATCTTGTCACTGGCTATCACTATTGCATGATCTTCCTTGTTTGGTCCTGAGGTATTTTCTAGTTGCTGAGGCAGGAATCCACTTCTCCTAAGTTGTCTCAGTACACTAATCAAAACAGTATACTTCCCACCCAATATAAAATGTCCTAGTTCTGGGGCTGGTGTGAAAGAGGATTTTGAGGATTTATTTTTACCCTTCCTAACAGATTTACTTTTGCTCAGAAAACTGCCAAACTTAATTTGTTTTCCGTCTCCGCGTTATTTATATTCCGTTCTCTCAGTCTTCTGTTTCTTTGTTTCTTGCCATTCACACAATGAAGACTTAAGCTATACTTGACAAACCACATAATCGTCTCCTCCCTAGTGGCTGTTGCTCTTTGCATTGCCTGTTGCCAGTAGAGGTGGGCGAAGTGGCCAAAATTCGCTCCTCAAAGCATTTTGCGGAGTAATGTGGAACCCATGAAGTAATTCGCAACGCGAAGCTGAGTACTTTATGTCATAATGAGAAATTTCAAAGTCCATTGAAAACAATGACTTCACATTACTCCACCTTCCCCAACTACTTCTGCACCAATTTTAATGTGAAGTACATAGAAATCAGTGTACTTCGCATCACTTTGCTTTGGTGAGCTCCAAGGTGAATTTTGCAATGATTCATGGGTTTGCAGGTCACATGGGCTCTAGATTGTTCTGCACAGCCTTAGTTCTGTGTAGTGTGTGTGTGTGTAGTGGTAGCTGTAGACATTTTACTCTCAAAGCTCTGCTACTCAAACCCTCTAAAAGCTGTTAAAAAAGCCTTTTTGAGCCATATTTTTTGCTCAAAATTTAGTACATTGATTGTAGGAAACTCTCCTGTGCTCATGTCATCAATTGTTCATTGTGTGTGGATTTTGAATGTTAATTTAGAACATTCAGTCTGTGTACTGACAGACACTTAAAGTGTGCTTTGGGGGAGGTAGATGAACTGGGAGAAAAAGGCAGTCTTTCTGTGTTGGTTATATTTTTCTTGTATAACTGTGTTAATGTACACACAGTAATATTTTCAGTAATTCTTGACATTTTTTTGCTGATTGTTGTGGTGCAGCAGTGCATAATTTCTGTTTGTTTAAAAGATTTGGTTATATTACTGAAGTTTTCAATTAGCTATGCATTACTTGTAGTGTGTGTGTGAGTGTGTGTGTGTGACATGTGCCATCAAATCAGACACCTTTTATTGTGCCACAGAGTAATTGCAGCAGTGTGAATCTGCTATCCACTGCACCTGCATAATTTTATACTGCTTTGTGGTATCTTGGTTTTGGACTGTTACAGTGGTGCACGCCCCAACTGGCAAAAGGTATTCTTTTCCAGATTGAATTGTGACTTGTGAGCAATGGTTAAGGTGTTGTTGTGACTTTGCATCTGCATCTCTTCTTGATTGCGCAGTGCAATCTTAATTGTCTGTGCTTTCACATCTGTTTAGTGCACAGTCTCCATCTGCAAGCCATGGTTGTTGTTTTTCTTTGGCTTCACATCCACCGGCCCAGACTGAAAGTTCAGAAATCTAAATTTGTTTAGAATTTTCTTGGTGATCCCCCAAAATGCCTGCAAAGAGATGTGCAAGCAAAGCTGTTTTTGGCCTTAGCACTGCTGCCAGTGGCAAGATTGTCTGTGGGTGTTTTAGTACGCAGAAGTGCATAGCTGATGTCAGTAAAGGAATTTCTCCATCAATGTTTTTTACAGCACAATCTGTGGCTTCACTCATAGTTGGAGGAGATGATATTGTCCCAGCTGGTGGTGTTAGTGCAGTATCTGCTGGCATGAGTATTGCTGCCTCAAGTTCCACTTCTGTCCAGTTAACCATTTCAAAAAATATAGTTGAGTCTAAAGCTGTGACTGACAGTGTAGATGATGTCATACTCCCCATTAACATCCCTATGGTAGTTGAACATGATTCAGATTCTGTCAATGATAACTCACAATGTCACATTTCTTCCAGTGCTGTTGAGGTTATGCCTTTGCCATCCAATGATTCACAAAGTATGGTGCAAAAATATTGGGTGATGATGATAATGATGCTGTGGTTGGAACATGTTCTCCACACGACAGCATACAAGCTGAAAATGTGGATGCGGATGATGTTGATGAATATGATGATGATATCAGTGACTCCTGTTGGGAACCAGAGAATAAGAAAGTCAAGGTGGCCATGTCTGTTGGCATTAAACCCCCCCCCCAAAAAAAAGTTGTGATTTAGCGGTTCCTATAGATGATGATGATGACCCAGTAATAATCATAGGTAGTCATGGTGGTCAGTTGGAGTCCAAGTGTGCTCAGCCTAAACAAATCATGTAGCACACACCCCATTTCAGGGGTTTAAAAAACAGAATCCAATAAGCAGCATCAGGAACATGTTACAAGTAGGGGATCACAATCCCTTGTTTGGAATTTTTTTGTCCAAGATGCAAATAATGAGTCAGTTGCAAGCTGCCAGCTTTGTAAAAAGGGGAGTCATCTGGGCATGGGGAGCTAGCATACACATCTTAAGAACAGGCACATGGCACTGTGGACCCTGCACCAGATGGGAGCTAATGCCATAGTGGGGCATTCATTGTCATCATCAACCTTACTGAGCATGTTATCCCCTTCCATGAGTGTAAGACCAAGTAGGAATGTCTGCAGTAGAGATGAAATAACACCAGAGGATTACTACAGGCATGATGAGGGGGAGGATTATGATTTAGAAATCTTGTCAAGTGGTGGTCAGAGTAGCAGTGATGGTGGTGGAGGTGGTCAATGCTGTATGTCTAGTGCAAGTGGTCCATCAACCCCTGTACATAAAACAGGGAAAATAACTTCATTTGGGGACTTGTCACCTGTGGACCACTCTTCATCACACGTCCACACCCCACCTCCAGTCCTTTGCAGAGCCATTTGTTTCACCCCATGAAAAACGTGTAAGTCAGCCCACGTTGGAGGCTGCTTTTGCCCTCAACCTGAAGAACCCACCCAATCATGCAGTGTCAGGTAAACTTAATGCTGCTGTAGCTGAAATGCTGGCAATTGATGTTTTGCCATTCTCCTTCATGGAGAATTCTGGATTCCAGTAGTTTGTGGCATGTGCCTGTCCAAAATGGAAAGTAAATTCTAGGACATACTTTTCCACCCGTGCTGTCCCTGAGTTATACTGTACTGTGGCTGACTCTGTAAGACATGCCCTTCAACATTCCTCCTCTCCATTCATCCATTTAAGTATGGCTATGTGGGCAAGTGGCAAAACAGTGGGGAGTTCATATTTGTGTATAACTGCACATTGGGTGCCGGTGCCGGGGGTTGTTTGTGCTGGTGGTAGTGTGAATCATCAGTGTAGTAAGGTGGAATGTCATGGTAGCAATCTTCAGGGAATTCAACAGCATGCAATGCTTGCAATGCACAGTGTGGCCTTTTCCCACTCTGGTGAAAACATGCTGAACTTGCTACTGACCGAAATTGGCAAATGGCTGAACCTCCTGTCCCTGAGAGCTGGATTTATAGCAAGTGTCAATGGATCAAATGTGGTTAAATGCATCATGAATGGTGGCTTTGTTCGGGTTTTATGAATGGCCCACTGTTTAAATCTTGTGGTACAGGGGTTTCTGCAGCACCCTGATATAAAGGAAATGTTGACTGTTGCACACTGTATCTGTTCGCACTTTTCACGCTCTGCAAAGGCCCGTGACCAGCTTCAGCAGCTGCAGATCCAAAACAGCATCCCGCAGCACCGCCTCAAGCTGGAAGTTGTCACCTGGTGGAACTCCACTTTATACATGGCAGAGAGGTTGTATGAACAATACAAAGCTATCTCCAAATATCTCATAATGCATACTAGCCATGATACTTCTGGAGCCTCCATGTCTCTCATGACTGAACAGTGGTGCCTTATTGACTCTGTTATAACAATTTTGAGGCCTTTTGAACATGCCACACAGACAGTGAGTGGAGAGTCTGCCTCCATCAGCCAATCAATTCTACTGCAGTGGGTGTTGAGGCAGACATTGCTGAATCTACAGCATAGCCTTGATGGTTCCAGACACTGTGCTAGCAGTGTGTTGCTGAAACACATGCTGACACTATTCGAGTTCAATTGGTACATCTTGAACATTCAGCACAGTGACAACTTTGCAACAGCAACAGTGCTGGACCCACAATACAAATGTGTAATTGTATCACTACTGAAGGGAGGGCCTGAACAAGTTAAAAATGTCACTGGGCAACTGGTGCGCTTGGTTCATGGGGCACAGAAGTCACGTGCCGAGGTCAGCAAACCTCAGCAGCATAACCAGGCTGAAGGTCAGTTTGGAGTAGTTTCAAGCACATCCTGTAAGGCATCTGCAGTTCCAGGTGATCTGTCATCAAAACTGGTTGCCATAAACCCACTTTAGGGTGCTTTGTCCCAAGCCGGGATTTCCGACATCAATGAATCCAGAGAACAGGATGATGAGTCAACCACCGGGCTTTGTGCAGCACAACTAAAGGTTGACTCATATTTGGCTGAAAACAGGCATCTGTCAGTAAATGATGATCCTCTTTTATACTGGAGTAGAAAGATCAGTGAATAGCCAGAGCAGATCTCAGTGGCACTGAAGTATCTGACATGCCCATCCTCCTGTGTAAGTGTCGAGAGGGTATCCAGTTCTGTGGGTGTAATAATATAGGATCATCATACAATCCTCTCTCCTTCAAATGTCAGCTTACTGACATTCATAAAAATGAATGAGGGGCACATACCAGCTCGAACTGCAACCTTTGTATCCGTACCCTGGCATGGTCATGGTTGTGGTGATGTGGGAGAAACAGACCATCCTGGTGGCACTGGCAGCATGAAATGGCCTACCATTGAGGCAGATGATGACATCATGGAGAAAGAATTCCCTAGTGAGCACAGTTCAGACATTGATGACTGTGAAGGCAGCTTCCTGTATGATGACGATGATGATGATGAAGTTGATGTTGGTAGGTTTTAAGTTAAGTGGTTAAAAGGCTGTCACATTTTTTTCATTGGTTCATGTTTTGTTTTTCATAATGTTAAATCAGTGTCTCACTCAGAATGACTCAAATTCCATATGTCATATTGGCAATCTGGCACAAGTAAATCCACAGTCCTTCTATTTTACCTTCCCTGTCTTTGTATTACTTCTGATTAGACTTAACAGTATGTGTCCTGCTGTCATTAGCAAATACAGTTAGCCTGTTAGACACAACTGTCCATTTGTAGTACTAGGTGTTAGCCACTTAAAACCTGCAGATTCAAGATATCTGCCTCCTGACTGACAGTGAAATACTGTAACACAATACACACTACATCCCGCCCTCTACCCACCTGCGTGTGTCTGACAGTGCTAGGGAATGTGTTGCAGGCTGCAGCTGTTCCCATGTTCACCACCACCCAACTTATTTTCTTTTTTTACAGGTCAACAGTTTCAAGCACTCTCCTTCACTGGAGGACTATAGTACTGCAGTACTATCTACAACCACCTATAGGATATCCATTGCCGGTAAGTATATACATTTTATTTCATCAGTTCGTTTTTGTAGTTTGTTTTTTCAAAAGAGTGTAAATCATATAAAGTAGGTGACATGTAAGTCACATAATATATTTGTCATGCACATCAGACACTGTATTGCTGCAGCAGCCATGGTGGTATTGAACAAAATGTTATCCAGGCCATGACATGACAAGATGTCTTTTACAGTGTAACTTGAGTTAAGATATCGGGACAATGTATGGGTTACACTTACTAAATTTGTGATTGTGATGATTTGGTCTTGTTGTGGCTTACTGAGAGAGCTTGCTATCTGTTACTCTGGATATATGACAGGATGGAACAGCCACACTTTAAACAGAATCTGTTACTGAAATCAAGTACTAATAATTTCTTCTTTATCTGTTTTTGCAGGAAACGTTCTGATGCTGTGTGCTGCCATTGGCACGTTCTCCAAATAACAAGTTCATCATCACACCCCGGGCTGGGACACACACAACAAGTAGTATGAATCCTGATCATCATTACTGGACTGGAGGATGGAGAGAAAACCTGTGAAGAATTAACAAAAAAATAATAAACCATTAATGAAACTTGCTTCCAAATGACCCCCCCCCACCAAAAAAACAAATACTTATCTTCACTGGCTTGACAGTATTCCAACACTAAAATTCCTCATCAAGTACAGAAATGCACACCCCAAGTGTGTCTATATGACCTGTGATACGAAAAAGCAATGATTGCATGTATGTATGTATATATATATATATATATATATATATATATACATATATTTATAAACATTTAAGGTCAAGTTCAGTGGAAAACCATGATGGTGCCAGGCAGGTACATAAACTTACCAAGTGTAGTGTTACTGTACACACGGAGGGCATCCTTCCTGTTGAGGTCAGTGCAGCAGACTTTGGACAACCAACAGCATTATCACATCATCATGGATGGTTAACTCAATGGTCAGGTTATCCTTCTAGCACATCATTTGGCAAGACACTGTGCATCAGCCCAGTCAGGTCAAGAGAAGCATTACATGAAATTCCAACAGCAGCAGCAGGGGAATTAGTTCTTATTGGAGTGCATGCATGCATGACTGAGTGCGGCATTAATTAATGGAGACTTTACATTTCATTTTATGCTCTCATTTCTCTTCATCTGGAGTCGGGAATTTTCTGGACATAAGACAGCAGCATTTTAGGGGTGCATATTAATTCTGGGGACAGCGTGGCAGCACTGCACGCATGACTGAGTGCACCATGAATTAATAGAGACTTTTCATTCCATTTTATGCTCTGATTTCTCTTTGTCTAGAGTCAGGAATTTTCTGGACATAAGACAACAGCATTTTAGGGGTGCACATTAATTCTGGGGACTGGGTTACAGCACTGCACGCATAGTTCCAGAGTGGTAGTGTGCACAAAAGGCTCACCAAGCTAGCAAGCATGAAACAAAGATAGTTCCAAAAAATCACTATTACAAAGAAATTGTGAAATAGAGTATTTTACTCATATCTCTTCATGCTGCAAAGCCTTAACAGAATAAGCAAGTACGTTCAAACATACCCCTAGCACCTCGACTCACACGAGTCTTCAAAGGGGGTGCTGCTGATATGGAACACATGCACATTTCAGTCTTACATCATGAATAATTAATCAATCTCTGTGATGTCACTACTTTTAAATAAAAGTGATATAAAGCTTTCTTAGGGTGTTTTTTTGTGTTCACTGTGAAAGCAAACAAGTAAATTAGCATTGTATTATTTTATCCCTTAAGGTGCACAATCTTATAAACAGTCATAAATTATTCATCACAATTTTATCCTTACAAAAATAAAAAAAAAACTTATATAAAGAACTGAAGTCAGGCAGTCCTGGAAAGGCTGATACCAATGCAGCCAATCATCACTCTAAAGTATTTCATTCTGGGCAGGATGGAGTTCCAGGACCAAACTTGACATCAAATTCAGAGATCCGAAGAAAGGAGAAAGAAGTAAAAGGTTATAAAGGGTTCATTTTTCACTTTAACTTTTTTATATATAACCTACATTTACTTTTTAACTTACAACTTACATTTACTTTGTGTCTTAAACATCTTTCGAATTTTAACACTACAGCTGTTACAAATAAAAGAAAATGCTACCAGTGCTTCAGAAGCTCCTATTAATAAGTTCTCAGGTTCATTCTTTTAAAGAATGATAGCCAGCCTGGTACCAATGAGGGTTGAGGTGCTGGATGCCACACTGCGCACCACGCCAGTGACCCTGGTTCGAGACCGTACTCGGGTTGCCGGGGGTCAGCCGGGGGAAGGTTGAGGATCAGTGCCCTAGTGGTGCTCTCCTCCCTGGGTAGCATGGGAGGGTTGTCTTGGTGTGCTGTTGACCTCCAGTGGAGACCGGAGGCACTACAGCAGCCTGACATGCACATAACCAGCATGGACGATGCTGGCAGGGTTGCCGTGTGCCAGTGCATCTATGTACACCACGCAGGGAGGGAGGGAGGGAGTGGATGAAGCTCGCAAGAACACGGAAAACAACGGCGCTCTGGGTAGGCGATGCCACTGGTCCACCATGTCCTCCACCGGGCCTACCCGACTGACTTTCCAGGTCCTACATTCCCCAGCCCTACCCGAGCCAGAGTCTGACTCATTAGCGTGCCCAAGAGGAGAGGGCAACCCACCCTGGGTGGGTTAAACCGGGGGTACTGGCTTTGGGGAAGGGGAAGAGAGAGGAGGTGCAGATTAGGGAGGTTTCAGGCTGGGTAGGAAAGGACTAGGTTGCCTGAGAGAGGATCCAGGGCACTGCCACAAGAGGGAAAGAAAGTTGGAAAAAAAAAAAAGAATGATACTTTCCTTTTTATGATTCTTTCACTTTTTCATTTTTTCAAAAATGGTTTTATATCCCATTTCTCATTAAAAACCTGCCAGTTTTACACTCTTGAGTTTGAATATCAACATACTTTCTTGTTGGAGTAATTGGTTTGGTCTGTCTCTACCTAAACTTGAGGCGGTACCCATTCTATGCCCATATATTTCAAGTTTTCTTGGGATGATTCATGATACTGAGAAAAGTGCATACCTAAAGGGGTATCTTGTCTGGTGTTCAGAATTGACCTTATGTGTTCTTGGATGCGTTGCTTAAGAGATTGAACTGTCTTTCCAATAAACAATAAATTGTATGGGCACCAAAGGACATAAACAACATATGACGTATCACATGTTATTAGTTGTTTAATATCTACAGTTAGATTCTTAACCTTTGGGTGGTGGAATATCTTCCCAGGGTTAGCAAATTTACAGATATTACATATTTTGCAGCTAAAAAAGCCATTGGATATTTTTGGTAGCCACATTTTTTCATTTTCAATTTTGCTTTTCTTGAGACGGCTGTGTACCAGCTTGTCTTTTAAGTTGGAAGCCTTGTTAAATGTTACCCTGGGTTTGTTCCCAACTGCCATTTCTACATCCTCATCTCCCATGAGAATAGACCAGTTTCTTTATATTATATTGCCTATATGTCCTGCTAGTTCATTATATTCTGTAATGAATGTGCATGGTATCTTATTCTCTAGGATGTCCCTTTCTATTGTAAATAGTTTTTTCTTTCTTTCCAACTTTTTTACTCTCTCTTTGGATTTTTGTAATAAGTCCCATTCATACCCCTTATAATGAAACCTTTGTATAAGTTCATCAGCTAGCTTCTCAAAGTCTGTTTCAGTACTGCAGTTTCTCCTGATGCGTATAAGTTGGCTGTATGGGATTGATTTCTTTAAGGTGGGTGGGTGGGCACTTTCATAATGTAACACTGAGTTTACTGATGTGTCTTTTCTGAATGTTTTAGCTTTAATCCTGTGTTCGTTATCTGGTTCCTTATGTATTGTAAGATGTAAATCCAAGAAATCCACAGAGGTTTTGTCATTTTTAAAAGTAAAATTTAAATTCAGATTATTTTCATTTAATCATTGTATGAAATGTACCGCCTCTGGTTGTTCTCCTTTCCATCTGCATGTAACATCATCAATAAAGTGGTACCATTTTACAATGTGTTTGTGGTATAGGTTAACATTTTTATTTAAAACGATTGTTTTCTCCCATTCACCAAGAAACAGGTTGGCATAACTAGGTGCCGTCAATGCACCCATTGCTGTGCCACATTTCTGTTCGAAGAACATGCCTTCAAATTTAAAGAAATTATGTTTTAATGTAAATTCTAAACAATCCAGAAGAAATTTGGTTGGCATATCATCTGTCTTTTGATAATTGTTCAGAAAGTTTCTTATGGCATATAACCCATCTGTATGTCATATGGACATGTAGAGAGACTCTACATCTATACGGACCCAGCTAAAATCTTTGTCCCATGTAATATTTTCTATTTTTGTCAGGAGATCACTTGTGTCTCTGATGTGTGACTTGAGACTACTAACCAGAGACTGTAGAAAAAAATTTGCAAATGTTCCCAGGTTTTAGGCAATGGAACCCACTCCTGAGACTATTGGTCTGCCTGGTGGGTTGTCCCTGTTTTTGTGGATCTTCTGAAGTATGTAAAAGGCTGGAAATATTGGGATTTCTTTCTACAAATATCTATATTCATTTTCTGAAATATCACCCCTCTTTACTGCATCCAGAAGCAAACAATTCAACTCTTTTCTGTATTGGCTAGTTGGGTTACTGGATAGTTTTTTATAGTTATCAGCATTATTCAAAAGACCCTTCACTATTTCTTTGTACTTAACTTTGTCTAATATAACAATGTTGCCGCCTTTATCCATGGGTTTTATAATCACTGATTCCTCCATTGATAGTATTTTCAATGTTTCTCTTTCTTGTTTATTCAAATTGAATCTATGGTGGCAATATTGTTGTTAAACAAAGATGTATCTTGTTTCACTACTGTCTTTTCATATGTACAAATGGCTGCATTATAGGTTTTGGGACAGAACTCAGAGTTTGATTTAAATAGAGATTTCCTCATTTTTTTCAGGTCATAACCTATACCCAGTATGCCATTGCCTTTTAACCAGTAGAAGGAGTTGTGACAGATTCTACCTCTGTAGTATGCTCTCTTAGCAGTTCATCTAATGCATTCAAGTCCATGTTCATATCAAAAAAATCCAATGTCCCTGGTGGGCTCCGAACCCATGTCCATATTTCTTCCATGTTATATCCACATATACTCCAGTGGAGATCAGGTCTACAGCTTCTCCTCTGTCTGATTCTAACCTTATCATCTCTTCTAGCAGCAGGTTTAGGTCCATATCATCTGGAGAATGTAGTACATTTTCATTTGCTAGGCCCATTTCCAGTCCCCAATCAAAATTTTCTAATTCTAATTCCTTAGAAAAGTGCAGTTTAAGATGAAGTTTTCTGAAGAACTTATTGAGGTCAATAAAAACCTGGAATTCATTTACTAGAGGAGTTGGAATGAAAGTAAGGCTCCGTTTTAACATAGTCTCTTGGTATTGCGTAAGAGGTAATTTGAAAGATTCAGTACCTGTAAGTAATGTCCTTCCTCCTCTTCCTCAGGATTCTTTCTGTACCTGCATTTATGTTTTCCTTCGTGTTTGTCCCTTCTTGTCTTCTTGATTTTTCTTTCTCTGTTGGTTGTTGGCATTTTTGAAAATCCTGGTTTCTTTCAAAATCCTTTTCTATTGTATTTGTCTCCACCTGTGAATTTCCTTTATCTTTCTTAGCCAACCCCACTCTGGACCTCGACCTTCCCCTGCTTTGTGATCTGGGTCTATTCCAGCTCAGGATGTTTCCTCTTAGGTAGTCAGCTTTGTCTCTATTTAGTTTAGTGACTTTCCTTTTAATCACTTTTTTCATTTGTGTGAATTTTAGCATTTAACTGCCTGTTAAAATGAGGATATTCCACATTTGTTTTGAAACTAACAGCTGTCACTTTTGCTGCTTCCATTTCCTTCAGCAACTCTAAATACTTACTTAAATCATCCTTTATCAGTAAGACAATAAAGATCCTAAAACATTCAGCTGCAGCTTTCAACCATTCATCCTTGAACTGAAACTCATCTAGACTGCATGAGGCTGTAATTGAAATTCTTAACCCTTGCAATGCCTGGTCAAGATCCTGATACTCCTCAAGAGTACTGATGTTATATGTCAGTTCTATTTCCTTAATTAGCAACTTTTCAAGTTTCAAAAAAGCACTTCGTACACTCTCATTTATAGTAACGTTTTCAGTTCCTGTGTCTGAGTTGAATTTGTCTAGCAATTTTCTCCTTCTCTCATCAAAAGAGTCTTGCTCCATATGTTCCCAGCTGAAATCCGCGTTATATCCCCAGTCAGCTGTGGTATCTCTGTGACTCATTCTGCTACAGAATACTAACTCCAGTAGCACTCATGGTCGATTATATGGAACGGCAAATTCTGCATTTCCTTCTTGGCTGGGTCATCATCCCCTGTGATGGTGAGTTCTGCAGTGAAATAGCACAGTAACAAAAAAAATCTAAGGAACACTGTGAACAGCCACATGCAGTCCACACTGCACTGCCAGAGGTAGCTTTCCTCCACAAAGTACACAATTCCAGAGTGGTAGTGCACACAAAAGGCTCACCAAGCTAGCAAGCATGAAATAAAGATAGTTCCAAAAAATCACTATTACAAGGAAATTGAGAAATAAAGTATTTTACTCATATCACTTCATGCTGCAAAGCCTTAACAGAATAAGCAAAGTATCTGAATATACCCACCTCAACCACACAAGTCTTTAAAGGTGCCTGATAGGGAACATGCATTTCATTCTTACATCATGAATAATTAATCAATCTCTGTGATGTCACTACTTTTAAATAAAAGTGATATAAAGCTTTCTTAGGGTGTTTTTTGAGTTCACTGTGAAACCAACCAAGTAAATTAGCATTGTATTATTTTATCCCTTAAGGTGCACAATCGTATATACAGTCATAAATTATTCATCACAATTTTATCCTTACAAAAATAAAAAATTAAAACTTAAATAAAGAACTGAAGTTGGGTGGTACTGGAAAGACTGATACCAATGCAGCCAATCATCACTCCAAAGTATTTCATTTTGGGAGGGATGGAGTTCCAGGACTAAACTTGACATCAAATCCAGAGATCCTAAGAAAGGAGAAAGAAGTAAAAGGTTATAAAGTGTACATTTTTCACTTTAACTTTTTTATATATAACCTACCTTTACTTTTTAACTTACAACTTACATTTACTTAGAAAAACAAGCCACACAAAAATGACCCTTGCACTTCAATGCTTAGGCCTTCATTATGGGCCCACTAAAAGAAGGCCTTACCACCAAAATACAAGTGTAATTTCTGTGCCTTGTTTTGCCATCAATACATTTGCACTAGTAGTGAACATTTTTTTCTTGGCATGTATTCATCTGGACTCAACAAGTGGTGGGTTTCTGGTTTAGTGTGGCAGTTTTGTAGCTAGCTGCTCTCTACCAGCACCCAGCCCCACTGTTAGTGCAGCGTGCTACTGGACCTGTTATATTCCTACTTAATAATGACTGTTTACCATGAAATATTGTTGGTGCCTCAGGAATGTTTCATTTCTGTCATGGTTTATTGAAAAGCAGGAGTGAGCAGTGTAATGATTTGCTAAACAGCATGTGTGCACTGTCAGGTGCACACTGCCCACCGAACCCTCTGAAAACATATTATATGAGTTGTCCCACTGTTGATGATGGTACAAATAAAATATACTTTATATATTCTTTATTTTTTATACCATCAACAGTGGAACAAGTCAGCTATCATATATGTTTTCAGGGGGCTGGGCAGTGTGTGCAACTGACAGTGCACTGCACAGATGCTATTTAGTAGATTATTGCACTGCTCACTCCTGCTTTTCAACAAACAACCACCACGACAGAAAGGAAACATTACTGAGGCACCAAAAATATTTCATGGTAAACAGACATTGTTAAGTAGGAATAAAACAGGGCCGTCAGAAGCACGCTGCACTAACACTGTGAACAGGTGCTGGTACAGACTAGCTAGCTCCAAAAGTGCAAGACAAACCCACAAAGCCACCACTCTATATGAATATATGCAAAGAAAAAAGTTCAATGCTACTGCAACTTTACTGATGGCAAAACAAGCCACACACAAATGGTCCCTGCGCTTCAGCGCTTAGGCCTTCATTAGGGGGCACACTAATGAAAGCCTAACTGCCAAAGCACAGGGGTCATTAGTGTGCCTTGTTTTGCCATAAATACATTTGCACTAGCAGTGAACATATTTTATTGCCATTTATTAGTGTGGAGTTATGGCTTTCTGGTATTGTTAAGTAGGAATATAATGAAGGCAAGGACAACACTTTTTTTTACTTTATTTTATTCCAGCTGTTTTGGGGCATGGTTCTCATCATTTTTGGGAGTTAAACAAGATTATGCAAAAGAAAGATGGAACACACACTTAACATTATTATACATATAATGGTGCACAATGGAGGGGAGACAAACGGCAGCAAAAATCGATAGTGACCTGTGTCAGATGACCTAAAGGTATGCAAGAGAAATGCCAGAAGGAAGTAAGGAGGACTGGGGGACATGGTATACTGGGATGTATTGGGAGCCATCACATCAAAATGAAGTCAAAAAATGGCTGTACAAAAGAGGGGAACTAAAATGTTGAAGGGTATGCACCAGAATGAAGTCAGGCAAAGATACACTAAAGGACATTACATATAAACACAAGGAAAGGAGGGGGCATGATAGAAACTATCAAGTAAAGAAATGGACTCAACAATGGGGTAGCCACATCCAGAACAAAAGATGTGCATGAAGAACGGACCACAATTTAAGGATAGAGGGGAGATGAATCAGGGGCAACATCGGGAACTATTTTTTCACACGGGGTGGTGGTGGTGGTGGTTGCAAGGACAAACTAAAAAACTAATAATCAATGTTGTGATGGGACAGCAGCAGTTGAAGCATCCCTATGATCTGTAGTTGGTGCCCCTCAATGCACTCCAACTGCTGCTCAACATTGTCCAGCCAGTGGTTTGCAGCGTTCATCTCACTCCACAGCAGGCCTAAACCGGCCTGTGTAGCAGGCAGATGGAGATGGTTGCCATCATCATCAGGAAGTACTGAAGGTTGTGGTGGTGGAGCAGCCGGTTCTGCCATGGTCCTTCCCCACTTCACACCATGCCCAGGTGGATGCCGTTCTGCTCCCTTTTCTCCAGCAGGGCCAGCAGGTGCATTACTTGCCTGTTTGACAAACTTGGCCTGCCATTCTAGGTGGTGGTGATTATACATGTGGGTGCACTGACCCCCTGTACCAAGGTGACTTCCTCTGGGGCCACGGCACACCTCAACACCACACAAATTACACTTTACTACACTGCTGTCCCCAGACAGTGTAGTAAAAAACTCCCACACTAATGAGGTGCAGAGAGGATCAGGCACAAGCGGGGGGGGGCCCAGGTATTGTTGGAGCCAGGGGCTGTGGCTGTATAGCTGGGGCTGGGGTGCAGAATCCTGCTGCTGCAACTGTTGCTGTGGCTCCTCCTCCTCCTCCTCCCTCACTTCCTCCTGCTGCTGAGCCGCTGCCACAGGGGCCATAGAAGGTGCTGCTGGCACTGGGGGGGGGACTGGTTGGTGCCACAGGAGGTGGTGCTTCCATGGCACCACCTCCACTATCTCTTGCTTCAGGGGGGAGAGCACTCAGGATGGTGCTTCAGTCCAGATGCAGCCAGCCACCACATGTGTGCATGCCTTCTCGATCGACGCCACTTTGACGAAAATCCTCAAGTCTCTCCCCCCTCCGTTCTGGACTCTCTTTCACTCTCTCATGATGACACACACACAGACACACAAAAACAATTAACAGTAAAGAAATACTAAACTGAAATACTGCACAAACACAAACCCAGACAATAAATACTCAAAAGTAAGCACCTATAGCAAAAAAATTAAGAGGTTTAAAGTATTTTTCCAACAGATTTTCCTCCCTCACTATAACCAACACAACCTCTTTCTCCTACTACAAGGTGAAAGTGAAACTCTCTTTTAAGCATGAGTCACTTCCTGCCTGCCTGCCTGAAGCATGTGACCTACATTGTGTAAGCCATGTGATGTGTGTGGGCTGCCTGTGAACTCTCACTCTACCTTAGAGTGAAGTAAGGTGGAGTGAACAATGCAAACTCATAATTACAACATGAAGTGAGGGTTTAAAATGGCCACTTCCTGTAGCGAAATGGTAACATGAAGTGGCCGCTTTGCTTCCACTTTGCAGGTGAAATTTTACTTCGCTGCATCTTTAGATACCAGTTGTACCCACTTTCTTTAATTTGAGTAGAGAAAAGAAAAACTGTTTCAGTTTTTTTCTATGCATATCTTTGCCCTGTATGAAGAATCTAATTCTTTACAGAACAGCCACACACCACACGCTCAAGTCTAAGATGTTGAGATACTATTTGCCAGATATTCAAATCATTTGTACATGCATTTTGGTTGCACATAAAACTTTAAAATACCTTTTCAGATAAAAACTCCTTAAGCCTATCATTTCTGTAGACATCAACCAAATTTACAATTGTGATAAATCAAGGAGCTGTGACTAGAAATTCTGGGAGTGTGTTATATTGGTTTTCCTCAGTTCTGTTATTAACTGTATAGTATATGGTAGAATGTTGTTATATGTAGAAATCTAAATTTTTATAAAAATATTTTACCATTGATGTGATGTCACCATGTTGTTAACCCATCGACGGTACATCACATCAATGGATTAACAACTGGGAAATATCTGTGCATGCGTGCACCTTTTTTTGTATGAATCAATAGCCTTTCAAAAAGGGGCACAGCTTTGAGAGCATGACCCAGAATGGCCGTGGCGGTGACTGAAACCTCAAGAGTAAGGAGCCTGGTACTTTTTTCTTGGGACCATACACTATAAAAAATAATGTATGGACCCTGTATAGGTAACCGGTTTATGTAACATGTCGAGGTTGCCATAGCGACATAAACCTCTCGAACTTCACTCTTCAGGTTTACATGGTCACTCGGGCAACCTCTCAACACTTAACAAATAGGTTACCGATAGCGGGCCATACATTATCCTCAATGTTTCCTTATCCATTTCATGTACTCATAACATAAATGTATGCTTGCACATAGTAGTTATTCAGTGCAACATACAGTACGCAGTATACACCTTATTAATTATTTAAAATGAAAGAATATGCCGTTGCAAAATAAAACTACATCATGATAAAGTTAAGAGTTGAATGCACAGTAAAAAGGTCTTCAGAATGAACTTGAGGTGCAAATCTCTAACTTCACATCAACCCCATTTAGGCATACAGTATGGAGCAAGCAATAAGACATGACAGGGTGAGCCCTGTGCAGAGATAATCACCTCCCAGGGGCATAGTGTGGCCTGATGCTTTAGGCAGAGGGCTTTACAGGCCCTGGGTAGGTGGTTTCTCAGCATAAAGCCCATATCGGAGTGTTTTAATGCACTTAATGATGCAGTTTTAAACATAAAAAAGAACATTGAAAAAGAAAAGCAAGAAGCATGAAAAACGGTTTGGTTTTAAAAATAAAATAGTTCCACCACTAGTCATCACTAGAGAGAACTGTGAGTGTGTGTCCTGTTGTTTTCCAGGTCCCCACTAGCTGCTCTGAGGACTAAGAATGACCAATAATTTTTCCCCTTCCCCTATATTAACCAAGTTTGTCCCTCCTTGCGGTTTCCAGCCATTTCCTGGTCTTTGCTGCCTGCTCTGAGAACCAAGTGTTATTAACTGTTATTTTACATTTTTGGGGGATTGGTGACTGTCTCTCCTTGCTGCCTGCACTGAGGACTGGAAGTGACTTCCTTTTGTGCTTGTCCCTCATTGTAGCTTCCAGCCATCTTCTCTTGTTGATTCCCGCTTCTCACTGCCTGCTCTGAGGACTAGGAGTGACAGTGCACAGGGACCGGAGGCAAAACAGCCATTCAGTGAGTGTTGGAGTGAGTGGGAGAGAAAAGGTTGTGCTTTGTTTTGTTGTTTTTAAGGTTTTTATTGGCAGCTAATAATGAAATGATTCTAGGAGCTGCTTGGAGGAGTGGTATGGTGATGACAGTGAGTTTCACTAAGTGGCAAAATATTCCAAACATCTGCCCATAGGTATGTTGGTAGGCTGGCACTGTTTTTTTTTTGTACAGTATGCTGAGGTAAATCTATGGGTGCGAGCCTGCCTCAGCCAATCAGGAGCCAAGATTTTCCATACCTATTTTATAACAGGCTTTATAGCCCAGGACATTTATTTTAATGAATGCCTCACTGGGGCCCTGGACCTTGTCTTTGAATTTCAGAGCTTTTGCTACTATGTACTGTATACAGAAGCTAATGTTATCTGAATATTTTTTCTTAGTGGTTTATTTATGTTGATAGATATATTGTACAGTATATGTAATACATAAACCACAGTTCTAAAACAGCAGGCTCTCAATGCCAGGACTGTAACTTATTGATAATAATTTATCACATGCATGTAATTACAAAATGTAGTTGAGCTCTTATTACTAATGTCAAATTAATTCATCATCTATCTGTTATGTCATATATAGATCATATAGGGGACTGTCATCAGATCAAATGTCATCACTTTGGAATTATCATCAGGTCTTCATCTCATCCACATAATTAATTAAATATTCAGTATCACTGAATATTACAGATGTGTTCCTCATGTGAATAAAAAAATAAAGATTCCTTTTACTGCCTGTTCTTAAACATGTTGGTATCTTTATGAGTGACACTTAGCTGTCAATGTCTAAAACTATTCACATGCACTTGGGAATATGCTCACCTCCATGGCTTGTACTGTTTACTTTTCCAGATGGTCACTTTAACCTTTGGTGAATTACAAAGTCTCTAAAGTAGATGCTTTTGTTTGTCTATATTATGGAAACTAGATGGAGAGTGGATAGGTGATATTTAACAAATGTCTAGGGATCCTGAGCCTTCACACTGCTGACAGCGCATGCAGCCAAGCAATCAATGCCTTTCAGGAAGGTAATAGGGATCAACAATCCAGTATATGCAATTAAAGCTGCAGCCAGTAACTGGGAACTTCTGCTAAAACCAGTAGAGACCTGGTTCCTCCTGTTGATAAAGTAGCAGATTTTGCAGCTTTGCTAGTCATTGCAGAGAGCATTTTAACCTTGAATCTGTTTGCTGTATACAATGCTAATTTATTCAGCCAATTCAGTGTAAGAATGCTGCATTTCCACTGCATGCACTCCTCCAAAATGACAGCTTTTGTAATATAGCTGTGCCTACACACTTGCTTAAAATGTCGGTGTACATAGTTGTTTTGAAGCCTTAGCATAAAATGCTTAAAATAAATTATATTTCTGGGTCAAATGCATAAGTTCCTAGATGAGGTTAAACTAAAAAAGAAGCCCTTTCTGATATATGAATGTCCAGCAGTTTCTTGGAACAGATTATTTTAAAAATTAGGACTATACTAAAAAAAGTTAAACAATTTTTATAACAGGGTGGTTTAGTAAAAGAAATCTTCACTTGAGTATCCAGATGAGAAAATTGATTCAAAGCAGGTCAATTCAGAACTCACTGACAGGGAAGAAAAGATTGTCCACTACTTTTTCTGGAGATTTAACTACTAGAAAGGTTTCTTGAAAAGTTCTGCTCTGACACTAATGGTTTTCACTTTACCATGGCACTACCTGAATGGATTCTTCAGTGGGAGGACCTGGCAGCTGATTTAGATGAAGCTTGGCTTCATGTTGTTGCTGACAAATGGGAGCATTTTAGAACATATAATGAAAATGCTAACTCTCTGGAACTTTGTGTGGTCATATCCACACCATATACAGTATGGGTGAAAATTCTCCAAAGGAAATACAGTAGGTTCTTGTTTATTTTAGTTAGGGCAAAAACTATGCAGAAATCCATTTTTGTAAAGTTTCTGTTTCTGCAGAAATAATTGGATTTTGCACATTTTGTGCAAATGGCAAAACCAAGTTACCCAAATGTGAAGATGTTCTGGAAAATGCCATTTCTGTGGAAAAAGACAAATGAAAATATAATTTTTGCTTAACTAAATAGCAGTTTTCCGAACAATTTTGTTTCTATGAAAATAGATGATTTTTGTGGAATTTGTGATTTTCACTGAAATAATTATGTATGAATACATGAGTCAATTTTGACCAGCTCTAATTTCAGTTTGAACAAAAACACCCCTTACTGTGTTCACAATACTTTGACCTAGTTTAACTTGATGGTACTTTTAAGAAAAACATTGCCAGTTAAACATTTTATTTGCTTGATCTCTGGCTAGTTTCCTATTAGTACAGTACATTATTTATTATTTTTTAGAGACTGGCAGATACTACTATATACTGTAACACCAGACATTATTTCTAGACATTATTTGTTCATAACATTTGTCTGGGTCAGGTTCTGTAGATTGGCTAGTCCTCCAATCACCCATCCCCCCCCCAAAAAAAAATGCTATATTGTATGTATGCATTGAATAATTACTACCCAGTTCATCAGTCTGATATTAGGGGCCCATTCACAGTTGCAACATGGTGTCAGAGACTGTATATAAGGACCACTTTGTGGCACATTACTACATTACACCCCTTTGTGCTTTACACTTAGAAGTCGAAAGTCATTCCTTCTCTGTTCTATTGCACTGGTCAGTGTAACAGTACAGGGAATAGGTCAGAGGAGTCCTGATAATGAGAGCCCAGGTATGCTCAGAGAAGCTGTGCTATGTACAGTGGATCCCCAGTGCCTTTACCACTTGGTCACAAAGACAGAAAGCCCAGCCTCTGAGGAACTATTAAAAGCAGTTCTTTAATGGTCAATGCCTTGTGAACCAGAATTATATTCTTTGTGGCCACTAGACCACCAGTGAGGACATAGGACACAATTAATCCCCAGAGTATTGCCTATGAAGTGGGCCATAAGGTATGGGGTTAGGTTGGTGGGGGAAACAAGAGTGGTAGGAATGAGTACCCAAGGCTTGGCACCTCATGCCTGTTGCAATGCTTTGGTCCAACCCCTGCTGTTGTTGCAATCCACCATGCTAGTGATTGATTGGCCTTTGGTGACCACTAACATCTGGACTGCCGTATGCATAATGAGGACATGCAGCACTTTTGCAGGGCAATCCACCCCTTGCAGACAGCACTGGCCCTTTATGCATATCAGTTTTGGTGGGTGATGGTACAAGGACTCTCTGTGTGCTCCTCAAGCCCACCTTCCATCACTGCAACTGTGTGTCAGGTCCAAGAGGTCTTAAATTGTCACGGAATGATAGGAATGATATTTCTGACCCATCCATCCTAAAATATGTTTTAAATTGTTTAAGATGGCAGATACTGAGTATATTTAGTCTGTTGTTGTTTTTGTATTCTTGTATCTACTGTATACCCATTACTATAAAACAATAGTTGGTAATGGGCCATTCTGATTGACTGGTAGCATTCCGAAAGGTTTTGGCTAATGGCTGGAAACCTCAGGTACAACAGAGCAATTAGAATTTCAACTATATAGAATGTAAACTTTTCAGTTTAACAGTAGCATTGTCAATCCAAGAGTTGGATTACCTTTGTTAAACTAAACCTGGAGGCTTAAGACACTTGGATGTGACTCACATCTCATGAGTTAATTTAATCCATGAGGGGCAATGAGACATAAGGTGCACTGGAGTTGAAAACATACATACACAGAACAATAGAATGCATGGGCAGAAAAGGAGTGGTAGGCCCATCTGGTCTGCCCTATTTTAACTGCCTACCTCTACACTGTGGATGCTGTTTGGTCACAGTTGTCACTTCTTTCTCCCTTATCTTTATTTATTATACCCATGTACCTGTCCAACACATGCTTGAAGCTCCTCACAATCTTCACCCCTTCCCCCTTCTGGTAGGCTGTTCCAAGTGTCCATCACCCTTTCTGTGAAGAATTATTTCCTCATATACCTCTTAACCTACCACCCAAAGCTTCATAGAATCCCCCTGTATTCTGGTACTACTCCTCCTCCTGTGAAAGAGATCCTGCACCTTATTTTCCCCCCATGAGGTACTTATTGATCTCAATTATGTCACCTCTCTCTCTCTCTCTCTCTCTCTCTCTCTCATACATGTGGGGTACATGCTGAAGTCCTTGAGAAACCAGCATATTTGTTCATACTTATAAAATGGGTTCAAAAATTCCCAGTTTCTGATTGGCTAAGACCCCTGGCAAGGGGTACATTTATGTGCCAACAGAGACAAGTAAATAACAAGTAACAGGCCAGTCTTATGGCAGCCATTTTTCCTGTGCTTTAGCAAGAGACTCCCCCCCCCCGAAAACACACACACACACACACTCTCCACAAAAAATGCAGCATCTCAGCAAACTTGAGTCCTGATTGGCACACATACTCAGAAACCACTTATTTCTTCACATTTTTCATGGGAAGACATTTTAATACTACTGTCACCACTTGAGGTGCATGCTGTGCTTTAACCATACTGGCTATTTAATAGTATCATCAGCATTCCCTGATTGCACCTTACCCTGCCTGTCTTTACTAAAAATACTTGACAGTTGTACAAAATATAAAATGCATTAAACCTGGTGAAGGAGAAGGTAAGAACTCTTGCTCTGCAAACTGCCACCTCCTCAAGTGCCATCAGTCCTTCTGTCTTGGAACCATGATGCAACCACAGTCACTTGTCCTGCAAACTAGCATAGACTGTGCATACCTGTTAGTGATAGACACTCCGGACTGTGCTGACTGCCGTTCCTCCACAATCATCCACTGAATCAACCTGCTCACAAGTGATAAAAAAACATTTAACTACAAGTGTTGTTCTGTTTTAGCGGCAGTGGATAAAGGGGGGTATTTAAACCTGAGCTTTGGCAAAAAGCAAGGCAAAATGTATTTAAAAAAATGCCCAATCCTGGATGCTCTGGGTGCTGTACAAACAATAAACACAGCTTCAGAAAATAGAATCATTTAAATACAAAACAGTTAACAACCCAGCATAATATAACAACATATTTCAAATTATTAATCAATCAGATAAATAAAAAAAACATTCAGCCCAGAAATGCCTGAGCAAATAGGAGGGCCTTAAGGTGGGCCTTAAATACCTCTAGAGTAGAGGCCCCCTTAACCCCAAGGGGCAGTGAATTCCAAAGGATGGGAGCAGAGACACTAAAAGCCCTGTTGCCAGAAGATTTCAACCTCGTCCTTGGAATCACAATGGGGTTTCCACAAGAGGAAAGGAGGGGATGAACAGAGAGAACAGGAACAAGAAGGTCTGACAGGTAACCAGGGCCCTGGCTGTGTAGGGCCTTATAGGTGAGAAGACCCACCTTAAAGAGGATCCTCCACCTGACCGGCAGCCAATGCCACTCACGTAACACCAGTATAATATGGCAGAATTTTGACTGCCCAGTTAATAACCTGGCAGCTGCGTGCTGTGCTACTGCAGCCTGTGGAGAGATCCTCCCATGACCCTGAGGTAGAGCACATTACAGCAGTCTAGCCTTGATGTAACTAAGGCATGCATCAAAGTGGGAAGGTCTGGAGGCAGAACAAGGGGCTTTATCCTGGTGACATTTCTAAGATGGAAAAAACAGGAGCAGACAGTGGAGGATATCTGTTCCTCCATAGTCAAACTTCAATCCAGAATGACACCAAGATTTCACACCCTAGAGGAGGTCTTCAATGAAGCAGATCCTAGAACAAGTCCAGTCTCTGATTCAGAGGCCATCCTATCATGCACTCTGTTCGACTCCACCACCAATACCTCTGTCTTATCGGGGTTTAGTCGCAACCAGCTGGAGGCCATCCAGTCGTTAATCTCAGCAAGGCAGTCATTTAGCATATTTACTGCGTTGGATGTTCCTGGGGCAAAGGAAAAATACAGCTGGGTATCATCAGCATAGCAATGAAAACCCAAGCAATACTTCCTAATGAGCCCTCCCAGGGGTGGCATGTACACTGTGAACAACATTGGGGCTAATACCGATCCCTGAGGGACTCCGCAGGATAGAAGGCTAGGAGTGGAGGAAAAATTCCCCATCACAACCCATTGCCTTCTATTCGTTAGAAAGGACTCAAACCAGAAGATGACAGTGCCGGTGAGTCCACAGAGATCCCTAAGGCAGTCAAGCAACATACAAAGGTCCACAGTGTCAAATGCTGAGGAGAGATCAAGGAGAACAAGAATTGTCTTATCTCCTCGATTTCTCACCCTGAGGACATCATTCAGCACCTGAACAAGCATGGTTTCTGTGCTATGCCTCATCCAAAATCCAGACTGGAAAGGTTCGTATAACTTGTGGGTCATGAGGTGCTCCTCAAACTGAAGTGCCACTACCTTCTCCACTACCTTCACCAAAAAGCTCTGGGTCCCTCCCTGACCTCCAGGTCCAAAGATAGTTTCATTAAGAGTGATCTCACCAATGTCTCCTTCAATGCATCAGGGAAAACACCCTCAGATAAGGAACACTGGACAATCAGAGCAAACACTGGGCCAACGGTGTTGATGCATGTCATCAAGAAATGTGTCAGCAGCAGATCCAGTTTGCAAAAGGTGTGCTTCAGATTGGTCGCCACCTCAATGACCTCACTTACCTCCACTGGTCTAAACTCCCCCCAACCAGGTGAAGTGCTCTTAGAACATTTCAGGTGACCACTACCTGCTACGACATTGCTGACTGGAGAAAAACCTTGCCGGATACTGAACACTCTGTCCGAGAAGAATCGAGCAAACTCTTTGCACTCAGCATCAGAAAATACCTTCTTCGGCTGTAGACAGGCAGGACAAAGTAGCCAGTCCACAGTCAGAAAAAGTATAGCTGGTCGATTCTTCCTGGCAGCAATCTCCCTGGACAGGAACACTGCCTTCTTATGGTTGATTGCCCCTTGGTATGCATTATAATGCATACGCAGGGCCAATTTGTACCCCTCCAGGCTGGACTTTCTCCAGCAGCCCTCTAACCTCTGACCCTTTCTCTTCATCTCCCTGAGAGCCCAATCAAACCATGGGGACCTCAGGAAGAAAGATTTGGTTCTTACATGGACAGGTGTGAGAGAGTCAATGGTGTTGGATAACACCATATTATAGGTGCCCACCCCAACACCAATGCCTCCGACGCATGCATCACTCACTCTAGATAGATCAGCTGCCACCAAAAAACCCTCTGGGGTCAATTCCCACAAAGGGCGACAGCTCATCATCTCTGTAGAGGGAGGGCATCCAGTGGGAGCCCCAAACATGAACTGCACCATGCAGTGATCAGACCATGCCACCCGATCAATCTGAGATTATCTATCTCAAGCCTCAGCGAGAATACCAAGTCCAACGTGTGGCCACCCTGGTGAATTGCAGCAGAAACAACTTGTGACAGGCTCAGTGATGACATAGTCTGGAGGAGGTTATGACCAAGCTGAGAAGATTCATCATCAGCCCAAACACTGAAATCCCCCAGAATAATACATCTGGGGGCTTCCAATGTTTTGCCAATGATGAATTTAGCAACCTCCTGCAGGAAATTTCCCACCGGCCCAGCGGGGCAGTAAATAAGGAAAATCCTGCAACCTGTGCCTGGACCCCTACGAACGGCCACACATTCAAAAGAACTTGGGGTTCCTACTGGGTGCACAGTGAATCCCAAGCTGAATCTAAAACAAATGGCTACTCCACCACCCCTACATTCCTCTCTGGGGCAGTGCACCATGGTATACCCAGGTGGGACGGCAGCTTCAAAAGTGGGCCAGCATCATCCTCAACTCAGGTCTCCGTGGTGCGAGCCAGGTCGACCGAGGAAATCAAGTCAGCCATAATTGTGGTCTTCTTTCTGTTTGACCTGGCATTACATAGCTCTGCCCTCAGGGGACTGGTGGGTAATGCAGCCCCTCAGATTACCTGGCCATTTGATCTAGTGGACTCCCTGTGGACAGGCACCAAACATGTCTGGCCTCTCTCTTGTGCCCGTCATAATCCAGGGCACATTCTAGACCTGATAATCTCTATTTTACCACCCTCCACTGTGCACATGGTTCCCCACCACCAAAGATCACCTCAGACCCTCCAAATCCCCACCTCCAGGCAATGCCTAGCAGAAGTGTAAGAAACTGGGAGTCAGGTGAAGGGCCGGAGATCATGTAGGAGGGACGCCCCATACACAATCCTGGCCCCCCCGGCCCCTCCAAATAACCCAGGCACATCACCAAATTTAAGTAGGAAATAGCAGACAGTCCAAAACTAATTGGACAATCCACAAATTGCAACCCTTACACACATACACGTTTAAAAATCTAGATTGCTAAACAGAAGACAGACAGTCTTAATTTATTACCAGATTATAACCAATTTAAACATATCACCATATTTTTTCTATTCATAATTAAATTCCATTTCCTAGTACAAATAAAACCCCCACCCAACAATAAAACCCCTCTTAGTGCTAGTCAGTTTTATTCAAACACAGACAACAGCACAAATTCAGAGAGGGGGATAATAAAACATACAAAACCAAAATTCAAGTCCCACTTCAGACTACAAACACAGTGAGCTGATTTTATCAGAACTAATGCACATCCAACAAAACAAGAATGAAGACTCAACTCCCCCCCCCCAGGAAACAGATTCAAGCACTAAGGCCTGATAACAATAAGACTCCCCAGTCCTCTTATTAAGTAGCTTAAGCCAAGTATAAACTATAGCTATGTGGCAAACAATTTTCCTATATGGAGTGGTGCTCGCGCCACTCACAACGCTCATGATTGCAAGCGGCACCAGAATTTAACCCCAACAGTCCCCGCCTCCCAAATACTAGCAGGTAATGTAGTATATCACACACCCCTAATGTCAGGGCAACCCAGACTCTCACTCCAAAACTGTTCCTCAATGATCTTACCAGGAGATCCTTCCACACACAACAGCGTTTGCAGCAAGCAGCAGATAAAGTAAACAAAATGCTATGAACAACCAGCTGCTAGTGAGCAGCACCAGAATTTAACCCCAACAGTCCCCGCCTCCCAAATACTAGCAGGCAATTAGCTCTCTGAACCCCCTGCACAGACAAAACAGCTGTGCAGTATATCACACACCCCTAATATTAGGGCAGTCCAGACTCTCACTCCAAAACTGTCCCTCGATGATCTTACCAGGGGATCCTTCCACACACAACAGCGTTTGCAGCAAGCAGCAGACAAAGTAAACAAAACGCTATGAACAACCCATGCTAACGTCTTGCTTGCCCTAATAACTGTACACCAGGTTGCAATGGTGCTCCCTTTCCCAACTGTAGTGTTAATGAGGAAATGGTAAATACTAAATTACTTCTTACTGGCAGCAAGTGTGTTGGGGGGGGGGGCAGAGAATAAAATATACAGGTTAAAATGGACCAAACAAGAGTTTTGTTTCCTGGAGGAATTTGCTACAAAAATAAATATTACACAACAGCACCAGTTGCAGCTGTGTGTTAGGGGGAAGGGGTTATTTGATAGTATTACTCTTTGTAGTCTTTTATATTAGCCTTCTTACACTTTTTGTTACATATTTTTGCATGACAAAAACTCAGTTTTCTAAACACAATAATATCCTCCAGGGTGGGCATGTGGGTGGTGCCATTATAAGACCCTATAAAACCAAAAGGAATGAAGTGTACTCTGGGGTCAGTTCTTGGAGTTGCGAGCATGGCACTGCATCAGGTTAACCTACTAGCTTTCAGTTAATCCCCCCAAAATATATTCAGTCAGTAATTCTTTTCAAGCTTTTTATTCCATGCTTCAGTGATTCATATAATAGAGCATCTGGTGCCAAACAGCAAAGTTAGCAGTAGACTATATAAGCAGTACAAACAGACATAAAAATGTTTAACGCCATATTAACCTAACTGCCTCATGGACTGGCCCCACTGCTTTGTTTGTTGAGCTTTGTCTGGAGGTGTGGTCAAATGTACAAGTCTCCTACCTTAAGTAATAGCCCAAGCTCCCTGATTGGTTCAAAGCCTTTTTAAAGTTACTAAATTAATTTTGACATGCCAGATTTATGGCAACAGTGCTCAGGTGCCGTGTATAAACAAACACTTCAAATGCACTGCATAACAGAGGTGAAATAGGCTTTTCATCTGAAGACATAAGAAAATCGAATAAACTGACGATGAGAATACTAAAGTACAAACAGTAAATAAATATTCTACTAGTTAAAACTTACTCTCAAAAATATGTTTATATCACAATTTAAACTCACTGTGAAAGATAAAGGTTTCCCAAGAATAAATTAATTTTAAAACAATTAAAATAACCTGATCCCCAATTTGGGAAAATAACAGTACGTGGTTTAGAGATTTGTTGTTAGGTGAGTTAACATTAAAAGATCTAAAATCAATAAATGCTGAATACGATCTCAGTCCATATTGTTTATGCAAAAAGTTCTTGGAACACAATTGCCATCTTTTACACAATTGCCATTTCCAAATCCCATAGGGCAAGCATCTCCTCTTGTGGTTGGTTAATGCTTGTCTGTGTCATGATGACATATGTTCTCAGATCTTTCTCAACAATAACACCCAAATGTGAATTCAAGCCTTACTTTATCACACCATGCATCCAAAATTTCCAGGATATAATGGTGGTCTTACTTGATTCATAGGCACATCATGATCATACCCAATCTCTATCCTTGAGTATGTTGGGCAACCATTGGGGTGGGGGGGGGTTATGTACCCTCCTGCAAAGGGAACCCTTTTGGATTGTTCAGTTTTAAAGTGATAAACTGGTAGGTCTGAACCAAGACTTTTGACCCTAAACCCTTCTTGTAAACTGCATTAGCAATAATGGTGTTAAGATTTCTGGATTGACGGTTTCACGCGCTGGGGACAGAATCTTATTTTAATGGTGTGGGGCCCTTGTCTGACCTTTTAAGGGCAGTCAAAACCCCTGTTTAATACATTTTTACAAATTGTTTGTAGTGAGGGACCGGAAGAAGGAAGGACAAGGAATTTCCGGTCAGTACACTTCTTTACACACTGAAATGGTGAGCACCAGCGAGCCCAGTGCCAGTGAGCACGGCAAAGGTGACACAGTTAAGGTGATAGCTGTGTCTGCTGTGTCAGCCAGGGAAGAGGGGAAAGGGGCTACAAAAAATGACCATCAGGTACGGAATGCATTAGGGGATGTAAATAATTTTGACCAGGGAATAAATGAATGGTGAATATGTGAGGAGTGTGGTATGAAAGGACAAAGGGAACAGATGGGCAGCCAGGCTTGCTTAAAATGTATGTATATTAAGGCAAAAACCCTACAAGATAAGATACAAGTTCAAATAGGCATAAATGAGATAGCAAAGTTTGTGCAAAATACTAGAACCCTACTAGAAGAAAAGAAAAGGGAACAGGTGGTCAAACAAATTAGTAAAGGTCCCAGTGATAAAAGAAAAGAGAGAATGCATGACTCTGGCCTTGAAAATACAAACAATGAGGAGGAGGGTTGGTATACGGTTAAAAGAGGCTGTAGTAAGCAAGACGAGATAAAGACATTCAGCTAGAAATTATGAATAGATATAGAGACCTAGAAGAGGAGAATGATGACATTCAAACCCAGAAGGAAACCCCAGACACTGAGTTAAACTTGACTCATCTGACTTACAATAACAGAGTCACAATATCTTCTCTAGGTAGCTTAGAAACAAACATCTGTCAGTCATCAGAATAAATCAAAACATTGAACAAGGAAAAATCTTGCAAACTGTGCCCCAGCAGGCAGTATTAAATCCTGCTCATAAGAGGGAGGTAAACCAAGCAGCAAAGAGAATATGCCAGCAACAAACTAGTAGGCCAAAATCAACTACAAGGGATATAATAACTCAGCCTGGCAGAAGTAAAAAAGATATAGTAGTCATAGGTGACTCTATGGTAAGGGTAGCCGATAGAATAATATGTAAGAATAGAAATGACCAGGTTATGCTATCCTGTCTACCAGGGGTAGGTATAGCCAATGTTAAAAAACTGCTTCCTAGGCTCTTAGAGCATACAATCAATCCACTTGTATTTTTGCATATAGGAACAAATGATGTAGGAAAAAGAGGGATTACATGCATTCAGAGTGATTTTGAGGAAGTGGGCAGCGAGCTTAAAAAGAAAAACTGTTCAGTGGTTATATTTGAGGTACTCCCAGTCACACAGGTGGATATACAGAAAACAAATGAACTAATAAGATTTAATGGATGGTTAAGAAGATGGTGTAATTGAGAGAAATTTGATTTTATGGAGCACTGGTGCAGATTCAATAATGTGTATCAACTTTATACCCCTGATGGGCTCCATCTGAACAAAAATGGCATCAGGGTACTAGCAGATAGATTCAATGCCAAAATAAGTAATGCTTTAAACTAAATACGAGGGGGGGGGGTGTTAGTAAAAGGTAGCAATGTTCCTGGTAAAATACAAAATGCACCAATGAAACAAACAGACTAGAAAGCATTACTGGTGAATGCACGTAGCTTGAACAACAAAAAAGATGAGCTGCAGTTTATTTTAAACAAAGACAATATTACACTATGTGCAATTACAGAAACCTGATGGAAAAAGGATGACTGGGGGTCAAAAATCAACAGGTACCAATTGTTTAGAAGAGACAGGGAAGATGAAAATGGGGGAGGAGTGGCCTTATATGTTCAAAATGACATCAAGGCCTATAAAATAAATGTCTTCCTGAATCAGGTTTCGAACAGCTTTTAGTACAGTTAACCCCCCTAGGAAGAAACATAGAAACACAGAAACATAGAGGTTGATGGCAGATCAGGACCGCAAGGCCCATCCAGTCTGCCCATTTCTTTTTCTAGCTTATAAATGTGCCATCAGCCTTTGCTCTGTCAGTGGCCTATCTATTCATACTCATCTATATTACTCCCTTATGTCTAGCCCATGCCTGTTTGAAGCCCTACACTGTATTCATAGCCACCACTTCCTGAGGTAGGCCATTCCATGCATCCACCACTCTTTCTGTGAAAAAGAATTTCCTCACATTCCTCCTTAATCGGCATCCCTCTATTCTCATGCTGTGTCCTCTTGTCCTGCTATTTTTCTTATATTTAAACATGTTAGACTCTTTCACCTTGTTAATGCCCTTAAGGTGTTTGAATGTTTCGATCATATCACCTCTCTCCCTCCGTTGCTCAAGGGTATACATATTGAGCTCTGTTAATCTGTCCTCATATGTCTTCTGATGCAGTCCCTGCACCATTTTGGTTGCCCTTCTCTGGACTGCCTCAATTTGGTTAATGTCCTTGTGAAGGTGTGGCCTCCAGTACTGTGCACATACTTCAGATGAGGAACAACCAGTGTCTTGTAAAGAGGATTATTACCTCCTCTTATGACTTGTGATACCCTACTAATACACCCTAACATCCCCTAGACTTACCTACTGCTTTAGAGGTCTGCTTTGATGATTTCAGGTCATCGGTGATGATGATGCCCTAGTCTCTTTCTTCCTTTGTGACTGCCAGCAACTCCCCTCCCAGCCTATAGGTGGCTTCAGGGTTTCTCTTCCCTGTGTGCATGATCTTGCACTTCTTTGCTGGTTAAACACAACTAAAAAAAAAAAAAAAAAATCCCAGTTGCCACCCTTCTGACCATTTTGCTAGTTTATCCAGATCTCTTCTCATTCTGCCCACCCCATCTGGATCATCTACTCTATTGCAGATCTTGGTGTCATCTGCAAACAGACAAGCCTTACCCTCTAGTCCATCTGCAATGTCACTAATGAAGACATTGAAGAGGACTGACCCCAGGGCTGATCCCTGAGGTACCCCACTTGTGACTTGCATCTCTTCTGACTGTATACCATTTACTACCACTCTCTGTTTTCTGTCCATCAACCAGTTTGCTACCCAGTTGACCAACTTCTGACCCACCCCAAGCCTACCCAGCTTATTTATCAATCTTCTATGTGGAACAGTGTCGGAAGCTTTGCTGAAGTCAAGGTAGGTGACATCAACTGCTCCCCCTTGGTCCACCACTCTGGTTACCCAGTCAAAGAAATCTATGAGATTTGTTTGACAGGATCTTCCTTTTGTAAACCCATGCTGTCTTGGATCCTGTGCCCCTATGAATTCCAGGTGTTGCACTATCCTTTCCTTAAGGAGTGCCTCCATAATCTTGCCCACTACTGAGGTAAAACTGACTGGTCTGTAGTTTCCTACCTCCTCCCTGCTACCACTCTTGAGAAGCGGGATCACATGAGCCCTTCTCCAGTCTTCTGGGACCTCTCCTGTGCTCAGAGACTCACTAAACAGTTCTGCTGATGGCTCTGCTAGTTCCACCCATAGCTCCTTAAGTACCCTGGGATGCATGCCATCAGGTCCCATTGCCTTGTCCACCCTGAGCTTAGCAGGCTCTTGTAGGACCCTTTCTTTTGTGAAGGGAGTAGTGCTCACCTCCCTCCCCCCGTGTCCATGGTGCTGAGCTGTGGGCTCTGCCGTATCTTCTCTTCAGTAAATACTGAGCAAAAGTATCTATTTAGGATAGATGCTTTTACAAGGTCCTCCTGCTCACGTGCCCCCTTTTCTCCTTTGAGCTTAGCAATACCCCTCTGGACTTTCTCCTTTCACTAATGTATCTATAGAAAGTCTTGTCACCTTCTTTTACTGTTCATGCTAGTGTTTCCTCAGTTTGGGACTTTGTCTGCCTTACTGTCTTCCCTGCTTCCCTTAGGGCAGTTTGGTATGCCTCCCTATTTTCATCCTGCTGTGTTCCCTTATATTTCCTGAAGGCCAATCTTTTGGCTCTGACCTTTTCTGCTACTGTGTTTGAGAACCAAAGTGGTTTTCTTCTTCTTTTGCACTTCCATTTCTGTCTAATAGAATAGGATTTTGCTTCAAGTATTGCATCCTTAATGCTTGCCCACTTTGCCTGTACTACTCACCTGAGTTTCTTTTTGCCAGGGCTAGCTGTATTTTTAAGGTAAACCATGCTGGGATTGTTCCCTTACTGTGAGAGTATACTATAGACCCCCCTCATTAAATCTTGAAAGAAGATTGTAATTTATCGACCAAATTGGAAATCTAAATCTATCTAGAAGACTGTTGCTTTTAGGTGACTTTAACTTCCCTGGAATCGATTGAAAGTCCTGAATACCCTCTTCAGTAGTGGAGGCATAATTCCTTGAAGTATTAGACTCACTTGTATTATTAAACCATTTGGAAGAAGGAACTAGAAACAACAATATTTTGGATTTGGTTATTAGCAATATAGAGGATATATTAAAACAGTGCAAGATTAGGGAACCTCTATTAGGAAGCAAGCATAACATTGTGGAATTTCATATAGAAATTAATACAAGTATATAACAGGGGGTTACTAAAACTATGAATTATGGCAAGGCAAACTACTAGCAACTAAGACATAAGGTGAAAGACTGAGACTGGGAAAAACAATTTGTGGGGTTAAAAGCACCCCACAAGTGGTTGTTACTTAAAGAATTTCTCCATGAGATGGTTGAAGCTAATATACCAATAAAACTAAACTATAACACAAAGGGTAAGATCCCAGCATGGTTTACCTCAAAAATACATAAGTTAATAAAAAGGAAAAATAGAGTTTATAAGAAGGAAGGGATTGGGAGATATAAAGACAAATACCAAAAGAGACTGCGGGGATCGAAAACGGCAGTAAAAAAAGCAAAAAGGGTCTTTGAACTCAATCTGGTAAATAAAGTCTCTGACAATCATAAAGCTTTCTATAACTATGTAGGCTCTCTAAAAAATAACAACAATAATGTGGGCCACTTCTACAAGAGAAAAAGATAATAACCGATTGTAAGGAAATGGCAGAGTACTTTAATAAATACTTTGAAAGTGTTTACCATAAAGGGGCTATATTACAAAGTGATACAACAGGCAATATTCATTGCACCCTAAAAATAACTCCAGAGATGGTTAAAGATAAACTACTGAACCTAGCCTGAAACCAACAAAGTCCACAGGACCAGACAATTTGCATCCTAGGCCTTTAAAAGAACTGCCAACGGTCTTATGTTATCCCATTCAGGCTATTTTGCAATCATCTATAGATGAGGAAGAGATACTGGAGGACTGAACAATGGCTCATGTTGTTCCAATACATAAAAAAGGTTCCATATCTGTATGCTCAAACTATCGACCTATTAGCCTGACCAGAATTTTAAGCAAGGTCTTTATCAAGGATTATATTGAAAAGCACATACAGGATGAGGGGCACTTAGATACACAACAGCATGGGTTTAGAAGAGGGAGATCATGTCTAATAAACTTGATCTCCTTCTTTGAACCAGAAAGGGCAACCCTAGATAAAAATCTACTGGTGAATATATTATATATAGATTTCAAAAAGCCCTTTGATAGTGTGTCACATCAGGAACTGATAAACACATTGAGAGAAATAGGGCTGGATGGATGTATCATTCGATGGATTACAGGTTGGTTGGGAACAAGGAAACAACAAGTATGTGTAAAGGGCTGTATGTTTGACTGGGTCCTTGTGTCTAGTTGGGTGCCACAGGGATCCGTTCTGGGTCCTGTCTTTTTTAACATTCTTATAGCCTCTCTGAACTGTAACTCTAAGGCATGGCTAGCAAAATTTGCTGATGATATAAAACTGGGAGCAGTTTTATTAAATGAAAATGATGCAAAATTATTTCAAGCAAATATAAATATATCGGCAAAAAGGGCAGAAAACAAGAAATTGAAATTTAATATAGCAAAATGTAAAATCATGCGCCTGGGTAAGAAAAATCATAGGTAGGGATACAGCATAAATGGGCTTAATATATCAACCACAGAGACGAGGAACGATTTAGGAATCTGGATCTCTAAAAGTATGGAATTTATCAGTCAATGTACACTTGCTACAAAAAGGTCCTATGGTATCATGGATTCCATAAGGAGGAACATAAAGAGTAGGGCTAGGGAGGTAGTGGTCCCACATTATGCATCACTTGTTCTCCCATGGAATATGCAGGTAGATTTAGGATGCCTTGGCTTAAGTGAGATGTTAAGAAGATGGAAAGGGTCCAGAGGCAAGCAACAAAGACCATTAAAGGGTTGAGGGACCTACACTATGAGGAAAGACTGCAGGACCTGGGTCTCTTCTCTTTGCGATATAGGAGATTTAGAGTAGACATGTGTTTGGTGTACAGGGCTTGCAGGGAACCAGATCTTTGGGAATGTATAGGACTCAAAAAAAGACCTGATGTTACTACAAATAGGGGTCACCAGTACCAATTTAAGGGTGAGAGTTACAGCAAAAATCAAAGAGGCAGCTGGTTCTCACAATGCGTGGTTGTACAATGGAATTCATTGCCCCAGTCCCTGGTTTCCTGTGGCACCATAAACCAATTAAAATCAGCACTGGACAAATACAGTTAAGGACTTTGTTACCAGATTAAAGAATAGACAGAGCAGGTCAAAACTGGCCATATGGTTAAAGTACCTGATAACATCTTATGAATCTTATGCCTTCAATTGTCTGAGTTATTATATTATAATAATGCAATGAAGCCATATGAGGAGAGACTAAAGGAGCTTAATATATATACCCTTGATGAAAGGATGGAGAGGGGGGGACATGATAGAAATGTTTAAGTACTTCAGTGGAATCAACAAACTCCAAGAGGGTAGCATTTTCAGAAAAAGAGATGCGTAAGAACAAGGGGACACAATTTGAAGATAGAGGGGGGACAGCTCAGGGGCAATGTGAGGAAGTATTTTTTCACAGAGAGGGTGGTGGACGCATGGAACAACCTTCCTGAGGAGGTTGTGGGGTCTAAAACTGTGGGAGAATTCAAGAATGCATGGGACAGACATAAGGCAATTTTTGTGGGGGGTAGGAAGAAATAGGCTGTTAGTCAAATAGGATCTGCAGCTTATCCTCTAGGTAGGGAAATGGGCAGACTAGGTGGGCCAAACGGTCCTTATCTGCCATCAAAGTCTATGTTTCTATGTTTCAATGATGGAATAACGTGACATGAAATCTCTTTTCTTTATTAGTATATATGCTTTGTTTGCTCAGCTATTATTTGTGATGCAAAAACTGAGATATGGAACTTTTGCTAGTTGTGATATACTACTGTATGCGTTTGTTTATTATTAGTGTTCTGTACACTGTCTAATTATTATTTGTCTCTGTTCTCTTTTTTAGGAATGATCGTGATGAATCAAGTAAGACCACCATTACATCCTTGAAATTTTGGATGCAAGCTGTGATAATGTGAGGCTAGAATGCACACTTGGGTGTTATTGTTGAGAAAGCCCTGACAATGCCTGTCATCATGACACAGACAAACATTAACCAACCACAAGAGGAGATGCTAGCCCTATGGGATTTGGAAATGGCAATTGTGTAAAAGATGTAAAATGTGTTCCAAGAACTTTTTGTTTAAACAATATGGACTAAGCTTATATTCAGCATTTAGTGATTTTATAGTTGTGTTTTTTATGTTGTCTCGCCTAGCAACACGTCTCCAAACCGTGTAGTGTTATTGGGGTAGGATGTATTAATTGTTTTAATAATTAATTTATTCTTGGGAACCTTTATCTTTCATAATGAGTTTAAGTTGTGATTTAAACATATTTCTGAGAGTAGGTTTTAAATAGTAGAATATTTATTCACTGTTTGCTCTTTAGCATTCTTGTTGACAATTTATCGAGTTTTCTTATGTCTTTAGATGTAAAGCCTATTTCACCTCTGTTATGTAGTCCATTTGGAGTGCATGTTTGTACACTGCACCTGAGCACTGTTGCCATAAAAATGGCAAGCCAAAATTAATACAATAACTTTGAAAAAAACTTTGAACCAATCAGAGTTCTTGGGCTACTATTTAAGGAAGGAGGCTAGTACCTTTGGCCACACCCCTGATGAAGCTCAATGAGTGAAGTGCTGTGGACATTCCATGAGGCAATTAGGTGGGAGGTCAGTATGGAGATAAACATTTTTATGTCTGTTTACACTTCTTATACAACCTATTGCTAACTTTGCACTTTGGCAATTTGGCATGAGATAATCTATTATATAAATTACTGAAGCATGGAATAAAAAACTCGAAAGAGAATTATTGACTAAATTTTGTTAGTTGTTTGGGTTAACTGAAAGCTAGTAGGTTACTCTGATGTAGTGCCATACTGGCAACTCCAAGATGTGACCTCCGAGTGCACTTCATTCTTTTTGGTTTTAGTGCTTGCAGTGAGGGTTTTAGCCATAACCACTGGAGTTCGCCTACCCTGCAGGGAGTAGTTTGACTCTAAAGCTTGGGACTAGCTATAAGGCCCCCTCCCTATGATGCTGGGTCTCATTACACCTCTGGGTGGTCCAGTATAGCCCAATACCACCCACCTTGTTGGGTATTATTGCTAGTATATTACACAGACTCATCCATAATTCACATAACCCAACCCCTGATACTGCTTTAATGCTTATTTACTGATAGTTACATAAATTATGGAGGGATGTGAGAACACATCTGCCTATTTTTCTAAGACTTCCATGGATAGGAGATGATGTGCCATCTCATTGAGACTATCCTGGTGTGCAGGAATGCTATGAAATAAATATTGTATTTACCTTGTGTCTAATCAGCATTTTCTAGAATAGATAAGAGGATGCAGAGGAGATACAGGTATTTGATATCATACACAGGATACATTTCTGAACATATTTTATTTCCATTTCCTACATTTTAAATTACAGTACCATCCATCATTGGGACCATGGCAGTAGTTTTCCAGATGGTAAGGGCAGACACACTGTTGGGGTCAGGTCTTGGGGGGGGGGGTCAGGTTATATGCTAATCAGTTGCACAGTCTTCCTTACTGGAGTCCAGTAACATCACTAGCCCAGAGCTAGGAAACCTTTTTCTCACTTCTGAATCTTGGTCACCTAGACAGCAGTATTGTGTCACCATTATGCCACTGAGGCTATCTGCAAACCTTTGCATATTTAAAGAAAGGTTTTGCAGTTGTTACTTCATTAAGGTTTTGAACTTCCTGACACTGGTGCATGTCTGCTGTTTGGTAAATTAAGTGCTTTGCATTACATTTTTTATCACTCAATTATGTTTAGCTTTGGAGTTTCCTGCTTAGCAGACACAAGTTTCTCGTTTTTTATTGACACTGCTATTACTGGAATTAAATTAACAGCTACAGTGTGTGTCTGTTATATTATTAATTTTAAAAAATGATAATATAAACAATATATTCTACAAGCATTTGTTCTAGTCTTATTTTTCAAGTAACAGAAACACTATGTTAGACTTCTTGATTCGAGCCAGCTTCTTCCCACTAAATCCTTTCACGGTCACTGTTGGGCCTTAGATTTAAAGGAGAACAGTTGGCACAAAGAGTCCCAAACCAAAGTGAAAGTCTGGTCCCTATTAGCATTTTACGGACAACACATTTTTTGCTTGCTGTATACTGCAGTACAGTAGGTTGTATCAGACTAATTCTGTAGACTTGAAAGCTAGCATTTTCTGTAAATACATAGCCCATAATTCCTTGTAGCTGACATCAGAGGAGAGCTGCAGCAGTGGGAGATTTGTCTGTAGTGCATGTTGGAGTTTTTATAAGCTTTGATATTTGATTTGCTGGTCACGCTGTCCTCCCTGGGCTGCGTACAGCCCCAGAGGAAAGTATTTAGTCTCATGAGAACAGCAGGAGTGCCAAACATCTGAATGGAGCTTAAAAAAGCTCTAACATGCACCGCAGGCCATTGATTCTCCCATTGCTATAGTCCTCTACTTATGTCAGCTGCAGGGGATTCTGGGATTTGTAGTTACAGGAAACATCAACTTGCAAGTCAACAGAATCATTCTGATACAACAATTATACTGCAGCAAACAATAAGTAAAAAAATAAAGTTTTTGCACAAAAAGTGCAAATTCGGACCAGCCCCAGCATGGGTGTGGGGCTCTTAATGCTGACAGAATCCCTTTAAGTGAAACATTGCTCTAAACTTTGGCAACAGATAGCACAATTCATTGTTGCAGCCCTGGCTTGAGTTTGTTGTATCTCCAGTACCTCTAATTTATGAGATTCCCATTAATTTATAACTTACAGATTGACAGTTTTTCAAAGTACACTGTTATTTTGCTGTTATAATGTTTTTTTTCTCATTTTATTACATTATCCTACAGATCAGAATCCTCAGTTGAAGTACCCAGTTGTATACTGGCAGATGTTAATAATTTAAAGATGAATTTATTTTAAAAAACAGAGCTTGCTCAGATTGCAGCAGCCAGATTTACAACATGACATCAGATACTCCACCAAACACATAGTAATTAGGTATAGCTTAATTAGGTATAACTTTGGTGTACTACAAACATGTGTGGGATTGCTTTTCTATGTATTATGCTTACAACTGCCTTGCCAGAGAATTGAAACAAGGTAGATTTTGCCTTTAACATATGGTTTCCCAGGGCCGGCTCACTGTTGTAGCAGTAGGGCTTCCACTTGTGATGCTGACACCCTGGGTTCAGGAATGGACCTGAGGAGTTGGAAGACTGGCCAGAGGGAGGAGGATTGAGTGTCCAATGGACTGTTCTCCTCCTCCGGGGTGAGGGAGGGAGTGCCTCGGGTGCATGATCGATCTCTGGTGGGAGTTGGGGGGAGTAACTGCCAGAACCTAGAATGCTGGGAGGCATGCCAGACGTTGGTGCTTCAGCACCATTATGTCATGGCACACCACACCACACCTACCATATGGGGATCACAGCACCTGAAAAATGTTGGCCCTCATGAATGATGCCCCCACTCCTCTGGTCCCGCCCCACCCTGCCCATGGCTCTTGGCTGGGGACTGAGTCTAGTGTTCCATCAGATGGCTTGTAACTGCAGCTCTGCCCTGTGGGGCAAGCAATGGAAGTGTTCCAGTAATGGGGGTAACACCTGATTCAGTCACTCTTTGGGGGCCATGCCTGCTCAGTGGCCCCACCCTGGGGGGCAAGTCTGGGAGGATCTCCACCTAAGGTAAGTACCAGAGGGTCTAAGTGAGGGGTCCAGGAGTGTCGAGGCTGTGCCCACTAGGAGGGGTCCAGCACCAGAAAAAAGAAATAATTTGGTTTCCAATTTCCTTAAGAGGTTTTCATAGAGTTTGACAAGTAGTATATTCAAAGTTTTCTAGTGAGTCATTGCTATTTTGCCTATAAAAACTATGGATTTCATTAAGCATATCATAGAAATCAGGCAAAAGTGTGATATTCAGGGTTCACAAGACAGTGCCTAAGATTAAAGATGTACACCGACTTGCTCTGCTGAGAGAAAAAGAGAGAAAGAGAGAATGTACTTTTCCAAATGTTTCCAAAACTATTCAGTAAGTAAAACAGGCATAACTAGAATGAAGGATAGTCAAAGCCTATTAGATATTTACACTGCAAACAGCAGAGTATAAATCCATTAATGCACAGTATCTGCATCCCCAGAGCAAGTTATTGCAGATGGAAAATGAAGATATATGTCCCATCTTGCCTCCATTTCAGATAAGTCAGGAGAGAATACTGGGTTTTGATATGGTATTAATGGTAAATTTCAACTTCAGCTTACCACAGGAGACTTTATCACTTTTCTAAAATGCAAAAAGATAGGACAAAGCTAGATGCAGTAGAACAGCGGACAGAAGGATTAATATATAGTTACTCTACTAGTAGAGATGTTGTGAATATTAACTTGTTGGCAAAGTCTCAGTGAAGTGACAATCTTCATACTGCATTTCAAAAAGCTTTGCAAAGAATCTGCCACTTTGCCAACTTTACAGACAATCTGGAAACTTGGTATAAGCAAAACTGTGCAGTGAATTGAATACCATTTATGATTGCCTACATGTTTCTTTATAATGGCTAACTAGTCAGCTCCAGGGCACAAAGCTGAAGGAAATGCTTTCAGATGCCTGCAGTCTGCGTTCACATCTGCACCCAGGACATCATGAGCAGAGGATGGCTGCAAGGATTTAATGTCCCTTGGATGCTTTTGTCTTGGGGTATGAGAGCTGTGTTTTAGCACTATTCCATGCAGCAAATCTTGGTGACAGACATAGCAGTAGTGCCCCGGCAGCATGGGTGACCACACATTACTGGACATTCTTCAGGACATTGTAGTATGCACACATGCACTGAAGTGGAGGCATTGAAATAAAGTGGGAAAAGCAGATGGCTGGGGTCATGCCCGCTTTCATTTAGATTCAGATTTAGTTTAAAAATAATAGGGGAAGATATAGCAACTTTGCAGCTAAAGTAAATACAAAAATCTGGAGTACAGTTAAACATGCACAGAGGTAATTATAAAAACATGTATAAAGACTCCATAATCAAATATTCACACATGATATAGGAACAACAAATCACAAACAACATTACATAATTCTCACCAACTCAAACGTCCCCAATTTCATATATATGTCTGCATAGTCATTACAATCTCAATTATCCTAACTGATTGGGAGACAGAAATTAGTTCATATAATTGGAAGTCTGTAAAACTGGAATTAAAATGTGTAGAGTGTATTCACTTTGTAGACATGCTACCAGCTCATTATATAGTGATGCCCGTATAATGGGGGTTCATTAGATCAGAACTGTACTATAGTTACAGACTGCAAAAAACTATGTTAATGCAGATATAACCCCCTTGTTACCTGGGGTTACTAGAATCCCAGTAAGACCAAGTGGTAGGAAGGGAAGGTAGCTTGTGAAACTCCAGTTAAATGGGTTTCACACTGTCTCACTCTGTTCTCAGTCTCAGCTGAGACTGAGGGATGACATCACCATAGAACTGTCGCAGCTGCATGAGCCACAATGGAATCTGCAGCAGGGAGTTGGAGTAGAATGTTGGGAGGTTTGAACAGTAGTCTGTAGGTCAGTTGGAGGTTGGAGCTTGCTGAGAGAGGAGCACAGCAGCTCTGTGTTAGGCTCTTGGAGCCTCAGCCCTGACATAGGGCTACATTTAGGAAAAAGGTGTGTGTTTCCACCTAAAGAGAGACACATAAGCTAGTTTTAAAGTGGCGGAGACCGCTGATTCGGGTCTCAGTGCCCCATCTCTGAGGGGATGGAGCAGGAAAGGTTGTCCTGCATATTCCAGGGGCAACCCCCTGGTTTTCTGCTAGTGGAGAAGCTGCCTTATTTGGTCCAAGAGTTTTGGGAAACAAGAAGATTTCATGAATCGCCAGTGGGGCACCTGCAACCGGAGGGTGAGTTTCTGCTCTTTCTAAAGGGCCCATGTTTTCACCCTGGGACTTGTGTAATAGTGGGGATTGGACTACTGAAGTAGTGGGAGGCCTAGAGTAATAGGCTTAGCCAAAAGTAAAAGTATGTTCAAGTCCAGCACATAGGGGAAGTCAAGACATGTAGAGGAGATGTGACATACGTCTACCCAGTAATCTACATTGCCAAGCTTTCAGAAAAGAGTTGTTTAGTTTCCAAAGAAATGGTCAGTTATGGATTGTGGGAGCTGGAGGTGGGAGACCCCCCATCTTTAGTAACCAGGTCCACCTCTATGTATTTGCTCTGTGGATTTCTACTTTGCCTCATGCACTTGGCCAGTGATGAGGGAAGTACTCAGACGTGGGATTGGAAGGAAAATTTCCTCTAGGAGTTGAAGGCTCTAAGGTGGTTTGGGGAGCCACCAATTGGAAAAACTGGTTCATTTCCCAAAATGGGCCATGGATCAAGTGGACGGCAGGGGAGCCGGGCCCATGGGGGAAACCCAAGTAGTGTACAAGCCGGGCTGTGTAACCAAAGCTGAGTGCAAGTCCGGGCTGTGTGCCTGGTGGGTTTAGAGCCTAAGGGCTGGAAATGTGAAGAAGTGTTCTGTTGTCTCTAATCTGCATTACCAGGAATGTAGCCCTCTGGGGGTCTGTCTATGCTTTGTTTGTTCAGTTTGGATGTGAATAAAAGACACACTGTAAAATCCCATTCCTGGTTCTGGACATTACAGTTATTGCTTCCTGTGTTCGGATCTACTTGGGTGCCCCTGTGCAGAGTAGCTAAACCTAGGCCCCCTGTGCCGAGTGACCTAATCCTCCTCGAACCCAGTTCCCACCAGGTACTGCTGTCAGCTTCAACACCATGCCACCTGTCATTTTGCAAAAAGGCAGGGGTGAGGGTTTGCAAAAATGGAGGCACCGCTTTGGATTTAATTCTGGGAGGAAGGTGCTCGTGCAAGGGGCTAGCATTTTGGCTATCTGGCAGTGGGTAGCTCAAAAATCTGAAGCAAGTTAACTAGTGGGTTGCTGTGTGCTGTGGGTTTTATGCTGCTGTTTGAAATGCCAACTGTTTACCAAGGAGCAGTAAAGCTAAAAGAGTGTGCCCTTGTCCTGCATCAATTGTTTACAGCTTTTTTGCCTGCTTTTAAAAGAACTGTGGTAAAGAAAAATGTGGAAGACTAGGGGTAGCAACAGGAAAATTGTGCCCTGAACATTGGAAGTGCTTTTAAAAAGAACTGTGGTAAAGAAAAGTGTGGAAGACTAGGGGTAGCAACAGGAAAATTGTGCCATGGATGTTGGAAATGCTTTTTGAATGAACTGAGAGACTTACAGTGTAAATGACCATGCTAAATGACTGAAACGGGCTCCCGCCATGGAGTCAGTTGAGAAAAAAAAGTGGTTTCTGTAGTTTAAATTTGCCTGCTTGACAATTGTCATGAAGAGAAGAGCACTCACGAGGAAGAAGAGGCTCATTTGCATGGCGTTGTGTGATTGGTGAGGCTGCAATCAGTCCAGCCCCTCGGCCAGCTCTACAGTGACTACCCCAGCATTCGAGAGGGAGTGTGAGTGGAGTGCGTGTACTGGCTTGTGGAGGAGCGTCGCGGAGATTAAAAAGCACTGTAAAACCTTCAAAAATAAAATGTTTTGTTTAAAATTGGGCTCAACCCACATATCGATCGTCTAAATTGCAAGTGTGGTGGTCGAGGAGATGACCGGCAGGACTGCCCACCAGTTTTCCTTCTGAGGCCTCCAAGACTGGCTGCAGGCCATTTTCCCATCACAGCAAACAGCTACTGATAACAGTAAGTACCAACAGTGATAATTGCTCAAACAGTGATTTTCTGCCAAAAGCCATTTAAATATGTGTGCAGCAGTGTAGTTGCTTTGCAAGTAATGACTGTGTCAAGTTCTACTAGCAAGTGCAAGTCTGTTAAGCCATTGACTGTGTGCATAGTAATGGCTTCAGCATCAGTTTAAAGTTTAAAGCCAGAAAGAGACTGTGAGTTGTAGCCAAATGTGCAGCACTAGTTTACAGGCAATCCTGTGCTTGAAATCCTGAATCTTTAAAGGACTGTGAGTTAAAGAAATGTTTCCAGCAAGTGAAAAGTCAGTGGAAAATCATGTAAATGTGTTAGAAAAAGAACAGTGCAAGTTGTGCAGTTTGAGCAAAAGTTATCAGTAGTGTGTGTAAATCGGATGTGCAGTGGCTTGACCCAATTTCTGAATGTTGATGTACAGGAGTGCTGCCGCCGCCATTACAGGGTGGGGTAGTAAAGTAAACACAGCAGCAGAGGAGCCATTTTAAAAGTAAAGAAGGTGTTCAGTAAAGTGGGACTTTCAGTAACAGTGAGCATTTTGTTTGTTTTCCCTGCAGTTATGGCCTCGACCAGCTCGCTACCTGGATCATGCCCGGGTTGCAGTAACAGCAGCAATAAATAGACTGAGGGACATTGAAAAGTGGTGCTATGGAGGACAACTGCCTCCTCATGTGGCGATTCCTGATTATCCAGTGCATGTGTGTCAAATTTGCTTGAACACTGGAAGGGACGTCTTCATGATACCTCACTGTGCTGGATGCCTAGAGAAATATGGCTTGTATAAAGTGCCCCAGATTCATTTGGCTCCCACATGGACAAAGGTTCAGGAATCTGCAGTTGGCAGCATACAGCACCAGGCAGAGCCTGTGGAAGAAGGCCCCTCGGGGGAGTGTGGCACAAAGCTAGGGGGTGCAGATTTAGAGACAGAACCAGAGGTTGAAGTTTCAGATGCTGGATCTCAGAAGGAAAGTTCAGATAAAGCATCAGTAGACCCCTGGGTGGGGCCCCTAGCCCAAGTCTCATAGGAGAAGATGAGATGCGGGAGGCCTTTGAATGGGAGGTGTCGACCTTCGTGCCTAGTGATGAGTGGATAATCTCAGGAGTGAGGATGACTGCTCACTCCTGGGCTCAGATCCTTAGTGAGGAAGAAGATGAGGGGGAACCTATGTGGCCTTGTGAAAAAGGAATGGGTACACAGCCTCAAGCTCTTGCCTCAGAAGAATCCATGGAAGAGAGTGGTGATGCCACTGCCCTGGCTATGCAAGAAGAAGAAGTCAGGGATCCATTTTTAATCTCATTAAGGATGTGTAGCTGGCAGAACCAGGACTGGCCGCCCCCAAGCCAGGCCAGTGGTCTCAGGTTGACCAAAGCTAGTAAAGAGGAGAGACTGGTTCATAGGAAGGTGAATGAGATATATGGGATGACCTTTCCTACCTTTCCTCAGAGAGTCTGGGAGGAGATTGAGAACAGCAGGAAATCCTGGATCTGGGCCAAAGCAATGAAATGTGTGCATCCTGGTGCAAACAAGCATGTCAGAAACAGACTGTTTCATGAGAAATATACCCAGTGGAAGAGAGGCAGGACACTGTTTATGGGCAGAGTGCGAATAGTGGACGGAGAGGGAAGTGAAACCTTCCACTGTGTGAATTATGTGCACCCAGGTGGGGTAATAATTCAAGCTCCTGACCCCCGGTACTATTGGCCTCAATGCAAGGACCTCCCAGCAAATGTGCCCGTGCCCTGCTAAATGGAAAGCCGAGCAGTGGTAGTCAATACTGCCACACCAGCCTCTGAAGTCCCTATATTGATCCACCAATATGGACATCCAGGACTCAGGTGCCCCACATTCATTAGTTCTACAGTGTACTGGCCTTTCCAGAATCCATTGACTGGCCCACCAGTTGTATCCTGCTTCGTCGCCTGGTAATTGGATGACATCAGACCAGCTGTTTTCCTTTTTTTGTTCCTGTTCTAAGATTCCATCTCCAGAGATGACATCAGCCCAGCAGTTCCCAGATGTGCCCTCCTGTGGTTCCTGGAAGATGTCCGCCCAGCTGTATCGGAAGAAATGCTGCCAGGGACAGTCTTCGGCAGAGGTGCAGGTCGGTTCAGATTTTTCATGCTACAAGGGGCTGGTAAGTCCAAACTTTTCTATCTTTATGACATTGCAGTTGACACCCTACACTAGCAGACTCCAGAATGTGTGAACTGTCCTCAAAGACTCTCCTCTTCGGGACTTTGGCCTGTGAGAACTGTGCTTCACCGGGCTCCGGCCCAGGAGAGACTCTTTAATGGACTAGCCTTTGGGCACTGTGGTCACTAGTTGGGACTTTTAGGGCACTCCATCCCCCCCCAAATGTGTATTGTAAATAATGTCGTTGTTTTCTACTGTTTTCTAATGTATATACTGTTTTTCTACCTTTTCTAAAAAAAAAAAAATGTTTTGGGATTCTTCAGTGTTTTGATAGTAGGGGTTTAGGTAGACTGTGTATGCAGATTAGGAGTGTGTGTTGTCTTTCTTTTTCTTGCAGGTGTTCCTGGAGAAGATAGAAGAGAAGACAAGAAGAGGAGGAGGGGCTCATCGGAGTTCCTCACTAGTACTTTAGTGTGTAGTAATTTAAAGTACTGTGGTGTTGTTACTGTTGTTGTTACTGTATTAACTCTTTCCTTCTACAGGTGTGGTTGTGGGGGTAGGGAGGAGGCAGTAATGTGATATAATGTGGTAATATTTTTTGGGTGTGTGGTTGCAGGGTGCCCAAGGTCGGGGAGGTCCCCAGGTTATTTTTGTTTTTGGGTGTTAAGTTGGAGGCAGACAGATTTTTCCTAGAGGGTTAGGGGGGATAGACAGACTGTGGTCCTGTATGGCCATAGGGACTGCAGTGCTGATCTATTAGGGCTATGCTCTGGACAGTTCTACCAGAATCACTAGGCAGCCATAGTAAATGGGTAGAGTAGAGGCTGATATGTCAGCTAAAGGCCTCTAGGCCCTTAGTGTTGCCTGCCTGTGCTCGCACATGGTAGGAGGGGGCCTGATCACCCCCCTCCGCAGGTAACACATAGGGTGGGATGGCCTAAAGCCAGGTAAACAATGACTGCAGACAGTCATTTTCCTGGTCAAGGGCGAGTGTAACCACCTTGTTACCCGGGGTTACTAGAATCCCAGTAAGAACTAGTGGTAGGCAAGGAAGGCAGCTTGTGAAACTCCAGTTAAATGGGTTTCACACTGTCTCACTCTGTTCTCAGTCTCAGCTGAGACTGAGGGTTGACATCACCATAGAACTGTCGCAGCTGCATGAGCCACAATGAAATCTGCAGCAGGGAGTTGGAGTAGAATGTTGGGAGGTTTGAACAGTAATCTGTGGTCAGTTAGAGTTTGGAGCTTGCTGTGAAATGAGCAGAGCAGCTCTGTGTTAGGCTCTTGGAGCCTCAGCCCTGACATAGGGCTACATTTAGGAAAAAGGTGTGTGTTTCCACCTAAAGAGAGACACATAAGCTAGTTTTAAAGTGGTGGAGACCGCTGATTTTGGTCTCAGTGCCCCATCCCTAAGGGGATGGGACAGGAAAGGTTGTCCTGCATATTCCAGGGCAACCCCCTGGTTTTCTGCTAGTGGAGAAGCTGCCTTATTTGGTCCAAGAGTTTTGGGAAACAAGAAGATTTTGTGAATCGCCTGTGGGGCACCTGCAACCAGAGGGTGAGTTTTTGCTCTTTCTAAAGGGCCCATGTTTTCACCCTGGGACTTGTGTAATAGTGGGGATTGGACTACTGAAGTAGTGGGAGGCCTAGAGTAATAGGCTTAGCCAAAAGTAAAAGTATGTTCAAGTCCAGCACATAGGGGAAGTCAAGACATGTAGAGGAGATGTGACATACATCTACCCAGTAATCTACATTGCAAAGCTTTCAGAAGAGAGTTGTTTAGTTTCCAGAGAAATGGTAGGGTATGGATTGTGGGAGCTGGAAATGGGAGACCCCCCATCTTTAGTAACCAGGTCCACCTCTACGGATTTGCTCTGTGGATTTCTACTTTGCCTCATGCACTTGGCCAGTGATGAGGGAAGTACCCAGACGTGGGATTGGAAGGAAAATTCCCTCTAGGAGTCGAAAACTCTAAGGTGGCTTGGGAAGCCACCAGTTGGAAAAACTGGTTCATTTCCCAAAATGGACCATGGATCAAGTGGCTGGTGGGGGAGCCAGGCCCGTGGGGAAAACCCAAGTAGTGTACAAGTCGGGCTGTGTAAGCAAAGCTGTGTGCAAGTCTGGGCTGTGTGCCTGGTGGGTTTAGAGCCTGAGGGCTGGAAATGTGAAGAAGTGTTCTGTTGTCTCTAATCTGCATTATCAGGAATGTAGCCCTGTGGGGGTCCGTCTATGCTTTGTTTGTCCAGTTTGGATGTGAATAAAAGCCACACTGTAGAATCCCATTCCTGGTTCTGGACATTACAGTTATTGTTTCCTGTGTTTGGATTTACTTGGGTGCCCCTGTGGAAAGTAGCTAAACCTAGGCCCCCTGTGCCGAGTGACCTAATCCTCCCTGAACCCAGTCCTCACCAGGTACTGCTGTCAGCTTCAACAGCATGACACCTGTCGTTTTGTAAAAAGCAGGGGTGGGGGTTGCAGAGACATTAGGGTTGAAGAATACAAAGCATGTAAAGTAAGAAAATGAAAAATATCAGAGTTTAGAGTCTCAGAATCTTGGAGAATCAATGGTGTGGTGTTCCTTGGGGCTTTCAACTCTAATGTCCACCCCTACTTCCCAGAACATAGCCTCCTGTCCAAAGCACAAAGTATAGCCCCAAGCCACTGCCTTATACGCATATACTCTTTGGAAGTAGAGAAGCTTGGCTCACCACACGTGGACAACATAATCAGTCACAACTTTCTTTATGCAGCCTGTAGATCATGTATAACCTTGTTTGTGCAGTGGAGGAGGTGGGCATTAGGGCTTGCAACTCCAAGGAACACCATACCACTGATTCTTTGAGACTCCTGAAACTCCAAACCCTAATGTTTTTCATTTTCTTATTTTTTGTGCTTTGTGTTCTTGAACCTTAATGTCTGCATTAATGTTGTTTTTTTTTTCCTTTTGCAATGAACTTCCCTTCTTTTTGTGATAGTGACATTGTATCCTCATTTGCACAGGCCTCTTCAGGAGCTGTGCAAAATGGAATGAGCAGAGAAGTGGAGATAATTCAAACCCTGCATCACCAACCACCTAACAAATGAAACAGAACATGATCTTAATATGTGGAGTTGCACTGGAACACCTTACCATGCTAGCATAAATATTACACTGGTGCCATCCTTCCATAGGCTGAGAGTGGTGCCATGCAGCAACACTGCCCTCCCAGTCTCAGCTCATAAAGCCATCTCACTGAGCTTGTACCCAGACTCAGTCCACCAGAACGAGAGGGCTGTATGCTACCAATTGGGACAATGGCCAGCCCTGCACGCCGCATTTTCTCATACCATTTTTTTTCTTTGACATTTTGATGCCAGATACTCTTTTTATTACCCCCTTCTGAACATGACATACATTATTTATAAGAATACTGTCTGAAATGTCATTTCTCACCATGAGTGTGAAAACAAGTTTTGGGCTGGATTTGAAAAATGACTGCTGTCATATTTATAAGATAGGGTGTAAAAGGTAAGCATTTATGGTAAAAATATAGAAAATTACCAACATTATGAGTAAACACTGAAAAATGTCAACATTGCTTCATAATTTTATTGCTTTTTAATAGTTTGACACCAAATGTTCAACAAAATATTTTCATGATCCCACCTCATGAACCTGGTAAGTAAAGTTTGTTAAATCCCTCCCAAAACGGAATTTCATATAGCAAATGCAAAATCACCTTTTGGGCCAGATTTAAACATTTTCATCTCCCTTATTCATAAGGTGGGGTCAAAAAAGTTCCACATTGAAAATTTGGGAGAAATATTTGGGGTCAAAATAATAAAAATGATAAAAGTTATGAATACATGTTGAAAAATATAAATATTCTTTCATAACTTGGTAATTTTTTAACATTAGAATTTGTTCACAGAAGACTGCTTGCTCTACTCAGTTGACCCAAATGTCCCCTGCCTAGTCCATCTCTGCAGACCCTAAGAGGTCTCTGGCAACCCTGCCTATTTACTAATATTCCCGTGTCTATCCTACATCCTACACATGCTTGAAGCCCCCCCCCCCACATTGTTTTTACCTCTACCACTTTTGCTGGCAGTCTGTTCCAGGAGTTTGCTACCCTTTCAGTAAAGTAGTACTTTCTTATATCCCTCTTAACCTCCTCCCCAGCTTCATCACATGCCTCTTGGTCCTGCTACTCTTTATCACTTGAAAAAACTCCCTTCCTGCACCTGGTTTACACCCTGTGAGGATGGATAAGTCTCTGTTATGTCCCCTCTTACTCATATCTCTTCCAGGGCATAGATGTTGAGGCCCCTTAGTCTCTCATCATTGGACATTTGGTGCAACTCCTATATTTTAGTTCCCCTCCTCCAGACTAGCTCCAACCTGCTTATGTCCTTCCTGAGGTGCATCATCCAGAACAGTACACAATACTTCCGGTGGGGTCTCATCAGCGACGGATACAGTGGCAATACCACCTCCTTCCTCCTGCTGGAGACACCACTTGCTATGCAACCCAGCATTCCACTAGTCCTACCCACTGCTTGTTCAAACTGCCCTGCCACTCTGAGGTCATCAGTTATGATAACCCCAAGGGTTCTTTCCTGCTTAGTGACTGTCAGTACCTCCCCATTAGGGTTACCATCTGTCCTGATTTTTGCAGGACAGTCCTGATTTGGGCAGTTGTGTCCTGCCAAAAAAAAAAAAAGGAAAATATTACATGTCCTGACCTTACAGTAAAAAAAACATTTTCTAACTTTCCTCTAAATGTTGCATGAAACTATAATACCTTAACTAAAATACCTTAAAATGATAAGAAACAATAGAAGCAACTAAAAAAACTACAACACTTAGTTGTAATTCTGATTATTTAGAGAAAACAAGTGTGTTGCATTGGTCAGTGTTACATCTTGTCCTGCGAATAATCATGTTTCAGTAAGAAATGTCCCAATTTGGGCTTCTTAAAAGGTGGTAACCCTACTCCCCATCCTATAATCAGCTTCTGGGATCCTATGCCGTAGGTGCACGATTGTGCAATTTTTGGGCATTGATCCATGCTCTTGATCAATCTTTGAACTTCCCAAGATCTCTGTGCTTTCTCTCCATCCTCCTACTGACTGTCCACCCTATTATACATTTTGGTATCATCTGCAAGAAGGTATACCTTTTCTTCCAGTTCTTCTACAATGTCACTTATGAAGACATTGAAGAGGGATGATTCCAGAACTGAGCCCAACTGCAGCACCCCACAGGTCATGTTCCCACCATTAGAGTAAATGTCCATAACCACCACCCTCTGATGCCATCAGCTGCCAGTTCAACTTTGAAATAACGTTTAAGGTAGGGTTTAGGTTGGAGTTTGAAACATTTTACCTCCTTTGTTCATATGGTGGGATCAAAAAAGGTCATGTTTAAAACTGGGGAGAAAATATTTAAAAAATGACTGTATTATGAGTTAATGTTAAAATTGTATTGAAAGGTCATGAACCACCAGCTCCATGGTGCCGAGTGAAGGGGTTCACTCAGCACAGTGGCTGAACCCAGATACCAGGAGCGGAGACCAGCAGGGAGGGAATCCAGAGTGCCCATCGGACACTTCTCTCCTGGAGGGTGGGTAGGGCCCTGGCACCTAGAGGCAGATTGACAGTCATGCAAGGGGGCATGTAATCTCAACATGCCCCCACATGTCCAAGCCTCAGGTTGCTGACCCCATGCAGGCCCAATCAGGGTACAGTGCATGGACCAAAAAAGTGGAAAAAGCCTCCTGAAAAACCAGTCAATAGCCACTGGTCCCTGGTGTGCCACAGTAGCCTGGGATAGCCTCTGCTGACCCCCCCCACCAGACCCAGGCTAATTGGTTGTACCTAAGGGCACTTCTCCCCAGGAAAGGGGGACCCATGTGATGAAGGATTTACATCAAGTCACCCGGGACCACCAGTAGTGGGGGCAGCAGATGGTGACCAGGGAGGAGGGTGGCTGTGGGTCCCAGGTGGCTCGAAGGAGAATCCAGCTGGGGGGGAGGAAGGAGCCAAAAACAAAATGAAAGGTTATGAACCACACATAAATTGTTTCAGTCAGTTTGCACTTGGGATCTGAAGAAGCAGCGCATGTCTCCCAGTTGGATCAAGGTTGGATTACAGCATTAGACATAAAGTAGAAGTTAGGTATGTAGGGTGGTGGATGCTGAACAGGGTGGGTGGGTTGGAGGAGGGTTGAGGAAGCTACCTAGTTAAAGACATCAATCAGCAGTTATGTCATTTTCAGGTTAAAAATTTTAAAAAAGACCAAGAGGGACAGTGTCTTCATTACAGGACCAAGGATGACATTGGAGATTGGGTACCACAGTGTCACAGATGCTTGGTAGCATGTCAGGTGGGCACTATGGTGTCCACACATATTAATTGAGGTGGGAGGAGTTATGCTACATCCAGACACAAGGGTTGGGCACCTGATGAGGGGTTGAATAGTGGATTGGGGGGATTTATATTTATAATATTTATACCAGTGGTGCATTGGGCACCCGAGCAGCTGGCACTGGTTTGACATTAAAAAAAAAACAGCTGGGTCAGGTGGGAGGGGGATACCTGCAGCATTGAGCAGTGGCCACCAGTTTAATACCAATGAAACCTTGGAATTTAATTTTTTGGAGGGGATATCTTTGGGGGGGTACCTGACAGCAGGTGAGCACCTCCCACCAGTGTTCTAAAAATAGCTGTGACTCCTACCGAATGCAATGTGATCAAGTGTGATTTATTTCACACTGCTTTCATCATCCATGAATACCAGCCAGCATTCTTGGATGATGAAACTTTCAATTAAAATGCTTTAAAAAAAATCAGCTAGCATTAGAATCGTCATTTTTTAAACTTAGCATACATAAAAAACAGCACAGTTTCTAACTTACACTTCAAAAAGTATATAAGTTAAAAACTTGCAAGTTACTAAAGTGTGTACCTTGGCCCATATTCTATGAAACCTGCAAGTTTCAGGTTTCAAATCAGAACCAATTTCCTGTTAAAAGATGAGCAAAAAAAGTATTTGTTTTTGGTGAATTTTGCTGGTTTTGCACCTCTATAACTCTGTCCCTACTAAACTGATCACTACAACAGTTACAGAATCCTGAAATCTCTGCATTGCCTTCACTCTTACCAGATATCAAGTAAATTGGTATTACAGGGGCAGTTATTAAGGTGAAACAATCAATTTTTAACATAAAAGTTCTTACTTAGTCCAAATATACAGGCACTACCACACATGTATAATACATTGTCTTTGCAAAAATCTTCATTAATGCACCAGTTATGGTTCAAGTTAACAGCATAAAAGTAGAGAAATGTGGTGTTAGTGTCACCCCCATCTCCCCACCCCCACCATAGCAAAAGGAAAAAACATTGGGATTTTGGGTCTCTGGATTCTTGGCAAATCAGTGGTGGGCTCTTCCTTAGTGTTGTCAACCCTAATGCTCCCCCTGCCCCCCAGCCACAACCTCCTGTCCAAAGCAGAAGGTACAGCTCAAAGCCAGTGTCTCATAGTGACACACTCTACAAAGCTAGAGAACTACATCTCACCACATGTTGCCAACACAGTTTGTTGTAGCTTCCTTCAAGAAGGGCCCTGATTTGTCAAGACTCTAGAGACCCAAAACCCTAATGTTTTTTTTTTTCCTTTTGCTGTGTGGGGGTTGGGGTGGGGATTAGGGTTGGAAATCCTAATGTCAAATTTCCCTACTTCTGTGGCATTAACTTGCACCCTAACTGGTGCATTAACAAACATTTTGCAAAAAAAATTCCTTTATTTTTGAGACAGTGGAATCATATCCTCATTCATGCAGGTCCCTTTAAGAGCTGCATGAACAGATGCAAACAGGGTCCTTTGGACCCTTTGTCAAGGGAGGACTCTGCCTTCCTATGGAAAATCATGGCTGTTCTGGGTCCTGTATTTCCATGCAATTAATGAATGTCAAAAATTCATGGAGCTGTCTGATAGGCTACAGAAGTACATGGCCCTTTGCTCCCTGTGCTTCCATGTGGCTGGAGATACAGATGCACAGGGAAAAGAGTCAGTCTGTCAGCCACTGCACTGGACACTGGACCCTTCATCACCCACAGGGACTGTGGTGCAGGACCCTGTGCAAAAAGAAGAGCTGTCTGCACTATATGGTACCTAGGCCCATGTGGGCAACCCTGCAATTTTCATTCCTTAGATGGGGGGGAGTGTTGCATAATAGGACTGTCTCAACACCGTCACCCCATTTAAGTGGGTCACAAAGCTTGCCCCCAAACTCAGGTCACTGCCATGGGATCACAAAGCATACTCACAGGGGTGATGTCTGGCACTACCCTCAACATTCCTTATTAATTATGTTTTTTTTTAAGTTTTGACTCCAGATTTTCAAGCTAGTCATTTTGTGACTCCCCTTATAAAGATCGCATGTGGCATTTATAGTATATTGTTCAAAATCTCATTTTGTACCACAAGTGTAAAAACACGTCTCACCCAGGAATTAAAAAATGATACATGTCACTTTTATGAGGTGGTAGGGAAAAATGGCAAGATTGAAAGTTTGGTGTTAAAATATTGAAAATTAGCATAGTTATGGGTGAATGTTGAAATATTACAATGCTTACTCATAACCTGGGCATTTTAGCAGATATGTACAACAGATTTTCAGCACAGCCTTCTTATTACCACACCTCATGAACCTGGTAGTGAAACTTTTGAAATCCACTCAGAAATGTTGTTTTTCGCCACAGTTGTGAAAACACATTTTTGCCAGGATTTGGAAAAGGACATATGTCACGTTCTTGAGGTGGTGTGAAAAAATGGCAATGTTGAATATTTGGGGTCAAAATATTGAAAATTACCAAAGTTATGCATGAGCATAGAAAAATTTCAATGTATGCTCTTACTTTCTCATTTTTACATATTTGGATCATAGATTTTCAACATAGCCTTTTTATGACCCCATCTCATGCATATAGGTGGAGAAAAAGTTCAAATCCCTCCTGAAAGGTGATTTTGCAAAGCAACCACAAAATCACCTTTATTGCCAGATCTGTATAATGCCACCACCATTGTTCATCAGGTGGGGTCCCAAAAAGGCCATGTTGAAAATTTGTAAAAATATTCAAAAATGGCAAAGTTATGAATAAAAGTTCAGACTCTATTGAAATACATTAAACTGCACTTACCTTATTGTAACATATTACAATTGCTGGTTCCAGTGGCAAGATGTGTCTTTCATCAGAGAGGGGATCTATACCTTGGGACTTATTGGGTGTGTGAGAGTGCATGGGCAGTTTGGGGTGGTGGGTGCTGAGTGGGAGGTTGGGGATGGGGGGTGGGTGTGTGTGGGGCAGATCAGTTGAGGAACCATTTTCTTTTTTCCTGGTTAAAAAGTCATTGAGGATTTTTTTTTCCATTTCAAGGGACAGTCACATTCCAACACTGGGGATTAGGCACCCCAGGGTAGGGCTACTGCTCGGTGGCACTGGGGGTGGGCACCCCAGTGCCACCATGTACATATTGGGGAAGTGGGAAGGCAACCTGAAGGGGGCCAACAGAAGTGGTACCTGTTGTCAGCAACCTGATCCACTAACAAAAGCACTGGAAAAGGGGTGCTAGGGAGCAGGAGGGGGAGAAAAAAGTGGTACCTGGGGTGGGAACCCTGGTCCACTTAAGAAAAATGTTAATTAACTAGGTAGGCAGGTAGGTACATAGATAGACACACAGACAGAAAGACAGAGAGACAGACAGGACAGGTTATCGCCAGCTCACTGTTTCAACTGAAGCCAGCAGCACAACTCCAACTGTGGGTTCAGCATTCAAGAAACTCCCGTTGTTTTCATGAAGAGAACATGGGCCAATGGCTCCTATCACTGTGTTGTGCACCCTGAATTCTGAGGTGCCCAGAAGAGGTATTTCTGGCAATTATTTTAAAATTCAACACCAGAATCTACCTAAATTGGTCCTGTTTTGTCAGAATCAGGTGTTTGTTTTTTAAAATGACACAATTTTTATGTTTCTTCTATGTTTTTTAGTTTGAGGGAACAAGATGAGGGCCATCAAGAAACAAAATTTTTTTTGTACTTTGAGAAGCAAGTGGTGAAAAAACAATAACAGTCTATGACATAGAATTTTTTATGTTGTACCATAAAACATCAAAAAAAAAAAAAACTACTGAGCTTACTTGGGCCCCCCTCAAAAAAAAAATTGTTATCCTGATAACTTTGGAGCCGTTTAATATTTTTTTTACAAAACCTTCCAGTGGCATTGTCTTGGCATGGCATGCTTCTACCCTGACAGTTTTAGGGGAAAAATCCATTCCATGTAGTCTGTACAAGACAGTAAAATCAAAATCCATGTTACGTATAAGAAAAAAAATAGGCATCTACAGGAAAATTACATATGTGGATCTCAGAAACCACACAAGCTGACAAGCTGCCATCACAAAACTTTTTACATATTTAGATCTTGCCTGCTAGAAAATGCTTACAAAATTTCAGGTAATTTCATTAAATGCTGCCAATGCTATTAAGGTGTAAAGTTAAGGGTTTAGCATAAAGCCTGTCAGTCAACCCTAACTATGCTGCCGGTAATGCACCAGTATAATCATCAAAGACCAGCTAAGCAGGATTATCACACTGTAAACACTTAGTATAACATCACACAAAGTACAGAGATAATTACCTATATACTTTACTAAGGCCCCATAAAACTCATGTTATGGGGACTTCTTGAATAACAATTACATTGCTTACAGACCACTGTAAAAACCTTTTAAGAACTCAATTATTTCAATTCTACAGGACCATCTTGCTTTCCTTCTCAAAGAGTAGGGAACATACATCCTGAGTGGTAGGAAGTTGTCCAGTTTATGTGTTAGATTCATCATATTTTTCAGAAAATGACCATCCTCTCCTCCAACATCTTGGCCAGGATATTCATAAATCCAGATTAGAGCCCATTAAATGCTTCCTTCTGGAGTAAATTAGTGTCTGGAGTAAAACCAGAGGTATATTGGAACATGCTTGGGCACTTTGTGAGCACTAAAGGCAGTTCCAATACACCAGTCAGGCACTATCCCAAGACAATTGCAAACCCCAGCCCCCTACTTTCCACAAGAGGCACATTGCAAGTACCTCCTGTGGTAATTTGTATCTCATTATGGCCTCATTACAGATCAGGAGCAAACAGAGTTTGCACCCTCCCACAGCACCTGCCAGGGATGCTAGTACTGGCGGTCTAGTGCCCCCTTCCCTCTCAAACACATCTGCTACTATGCAGTATCCAGTCCCAGGTGTTCAGTGGTCCTCCATCCCCAACATCTTTCAAATATACAGTTAAAAATACCCTGGTGTCTAGTGATCCCTGGCCCCAATTACCCTTTGTTAAGTTATAAAAATGTTCCTTGTGCAGTGTTCCACCTACCCCTGATCACTGCTTTGGGAAGTTGTGATATGCCCAATGACAGTTTTCAATCACGCATCGATTATAATCAGCTGTAAATGCAGTAGGCACACGCTCATGAAAAGTTATTCAGTGGCTGTCCAAAGAGGCAAGCAGATGGTCTGTGCTTGTCACTGATGGAGGGTAGGGATGGGGGGGGTGGGTGGGTGGGGAACAGTCAGACTTAGGTGAGCTAGCCCATACAGAGTGGGTAAGCAGAGTGATGCCAACTCAGGGGATGGGAAGCCACTAGCCACCAGGATATTTTTAATTGTACAGTATGTCACAGGGGTGTTCTTGACTGAACACTGGGAAAGTTTTCATAACTTACCAGGAGGATGACTGGGGGCAGGGGGACCACTAAGCACCAGGGAGGTGTCTATAACCTACTGGAGGCCAAAAACCTGGGAACAGTTCAGTGAAATAGCAGTATGACACAGAGATGTGCGACATGGGGCAACAATGTACACAGGGTGACAGGTGCAGAAACCGCACCCAAATCTGTACCATTGTGCCAGCTGAGGAGAGTGGTGCATCTGGAGAACAGCTATGAGCATGCCAACAGAGACCCACAGGAACCCCAGGGGAAGGTGGAGCCAGTGGAGCATGTGGCAGCATGGCTAACATGGGCCCAGAACCAGAGGCGGATGACTGAAACAAACAGTTGGTGCCCAGACATCCCAATAACACAGGATGCCAGGGTAGCATAACAAAACTTACATCAACACAGACACCCTGAGAAGCCAGCCTAACATGTCACAGTCCTGAAAGACACACACTGGTTGTGGGGCAATCAATGCAGTATGCACTGACATGCATGGGGCAGAAGTGGCAAGAAACACAGCACAGGTACAAAACTTGAGGCAGTGAAGGACCAGGAGAGGCAGACAGACTGCATAGTGAAATGGGTCCTGCACAACAATGCAATGTATGTCCTGCAACAAACATGGATACAGAGTGACAGAGTAACTGTTAGCATAAAAGGGACTACCAGCCCTATGAAGACTGGCCTGGTGCAGCTGTACGAAATGTCCTAATACCACCCAACACATCCTGCTTGACATGCCTGCAGACTTTACATCTGATCTAGCAGCACTGCTCACCTGTGTTAATCCCAGGCATGCTGGAAAGCCCCCATAGGCTGTGTCCACAGTGGTTTCTCCAAGCCGTACTGACTACAAAGTTGTTGGCATGCAGCTTGGCAAAATCACCAGTGTTGATAGGTGAAATGTCACATGTCAGACATGTTTACATTCGGGCAGCTGTGCTCCCTGCAGCCCCCATGCAGGGGCCCTTGGCCCTATGCCCACCCCCAAGTTTCATGTAACAAATGACGAGTCAGAGTTTATTTAAAATGTGGGGAAGCACCTTAGAAGTGGCAAAATGTTGACGGCAGTCCATTACAATGACCATCTCGAAACCAGTTGGGAATGTTGCTTTAATGGGTTTCACCATCGAAGTTTCATTACTCTGATGGTATACCACCCACACCACCCCCAGGTTGCCTGTTCCATGGAGAAAATGCCCACCTGTGATGATGTATGTCCATACATAGCCGCTGAGCCACCCCCTTCCAGCTGCAGATCATGGACCCCAGTACAAGAGCACATACTGTGATGCACAAAGCTGCTGTATCCCACCCCATGTAGACTGCCAGCAGAGATGCATGTGCTTAGCATGTCCCCCCATCCCCTGAACCACCACTGAGTATAGAACAAGCCCATGACACTGTGCTTGTAAAGCCAGGACACAACCAGTGTGTCACCTAGGACATGTGAAGAAACAGACAACCAAGATGTGAACCCACAATGCTGGTTGCAGAGCCCAGAGTGGTAACCAGAACACCAGAGAACCATGCTAAGAACAACAGCTGCAGGGTGGCCACACTGCTGTCAGAGGGTAAATGCCACCAGCACCATGTAGTCTCATGCCACTGATGGTATTGTTGGGTCAGAAACCATATCATGCTGCATGTTGCATAGTGTGTGGCAGACCCATGACCCCCTGTCCCTGCTGCCAATGCATAAAACCACAGTCAGCACAGCACAGTGGGGCCAAAGACAAGAAATGCAAACATGGCAGCAGGGGAAGGAAGGGTATTGACTGATCAACAATGTGGCCTGTGACAGTGGCATGGGGACACAGCCTGTGGACATGCAATAGTGGTGGCAGATAGGCCATGGGTTGCAATACTTGGCAGGCCAAATGCAGACGACCCTCACTGAATGTGCAGCCAACACTAGTGGAAATGGCCTGCAATGGACAGCCCAAGTCCCATGAAGAACAGCCAGATAGAAGAACAAATGCCCACACCCCAAAACATGTAGTCACCATGACCACTGGTGGGCAATCTGTGGTCTGAGGGACACAGGCAGCCCTCTGGGGGGGGCACAGAGTCTGCAGCCATTGCAGGACAAACCCTCGTTAGGATGTATGGGAACATAAATGCAATGTGTGGTCACATACAGACAATGCAAGTCAAGCACTGTATAACATCTGCAAGATAATGACAGAAAACAAAACAATTGTGAGTCTGCCAAGGTGTGTTCTCCATGCGTATGGGTCCCATATGTGGCGCCCCAGGCCAGCCCTGGTAGACACACAGTGGTGGAGCACAGTACAGAAGGTAGGCATGAGAACCACATGGGCAATGGGCACACACTGTTGGGGAGATACGGGGACATGGGTGGAGGGTTCACACAGTAAGCATGTCAAAGGGCAGTGACCGAGGACCCCTGGATAATCAAGGGCAGGAGTCTCAGACACAGAAAGGGTGTCCTGGCCAGACAAATGGAATGCTGTATGCCTATGACACAGGCACCCACTCAGGGGGCACAGGACAACACCACAATGACACAGGACAAAACACAGATGTTTGGCTGTGGTCACACAGACAGCCATATCCAGGCCACTGTTGTGCACCACCATGACTGTCCAGCTGTGCAGGAACACTGCAGAGGATGTGTATATGAGTGACACATATGGGCAACCCACAACCACATGGCCATAGGCCAGCGCATGATGAGGGACAGCCAAGGATCCTGTGGGTGGTGCTGCAACCAAAGGCCACATGGACCAAAACGGGGGACATGATGCATGAACAACACACCTGTTGAGCAGCAAAGCAGGGGTCTGGTGCTGCAAACAACAAGGGCAGGGGCTCCAGGCACCAGTGTCTGCACCATATAGGAATGTCATGTAGCAGGGCCATGGCACACACACACAATGTCCACATAGTGGACAGTGCTGTGAGCCATGTGCCAAGTACACTGTGTGCCATGATGAATGCCCATGGGGCTGTCATGAGGACATGGGAATCAGGGCAGGGACCACTACAACCAATGAGACAACAGTACCTAGAACCACAGCCACAGGCAACTGGAACATGACAGAGGTCATGTGGTGAGCAGCACTGCAGGTGAAGGCAACAGAGGCATTGGTAATGGGAATACTCATGTGACCGTTTCCTGGACCTGGCACTGGATGTGTCACCTCTCCTCTCCTCTCCTCTCCTGTTCTCCCTGCCTGCGGTTGGTTGATCTTTCCCTGTGACAGGATGTGCCTCCAGCCCATCGCTCTGCAGAAGAAGGACAGAACGTATCAGTCACAGGCATCAGGCATGATGTCAACAATACCCTTTAGCTGTGTAATCAGCACTGTGCCCACCACCGATGACATGCTAAGAGCCCTGAATTGTCCAGTCCACCCACCCCTGGTACACTGTGCTGAATGGGATCACATCTTCCCTACCCAAGCAAGCAGGATCAACCCTGGTAGCCAGTAATAAGTGTAACAGGTCTGTCAGACGTGCAGCCAGCCACTCCCCAGGTACCCTCAGTATACGTGGATGTAACTCATCTAGCCTCACAGCCTTTTCCATCTGTACCTGTGTGATGTCAACACAGGAAATGTGGGACTATGAAGCACTAAAGTAAACTGGCACTATGACAACCACCATAACGATGTCTGGAACATGACAAACATTGAACACAGTATTCAACACCCCCTGTGTCACAATCCTGCATGGCACCTTTCAAACCAAGGTCCCCACTGCCATATACCAAGCATGTGGTCTAACAGCCATCCAGAATCCTCCACATGGACTGAGTCTATTGGAAGTAATTGTGACTTACAGTGACACTCCACTACTGTCATTCAGACAGCCATCCACACCCCAGCTATTGGGAGTTGGTTGTCAAGGTGATACACCCAGTCATGGTCCATAATGATGTGTGCTGTGGCTCCGCCCCATCCCAAGCCCCCCTAGACCAGGCACAACACAACACACATTGCGAGGAGCTGCCACTGCTGCAACCCCCCATAGCACTTTCCACTGTAGCCCCTCCAACCCCACGGCCAACACTCCAAAGGTGTACGGCCCACAGTGTATCTGCTATAGCAAAAGAAAGGTGTGGCATAATGCCATGGCACCCTCCCACCACTGTACAGCAGCAAACCCACAGATGACACCTTACACACCAAAGACCAACGTGCCATCACATCACCATGCACAACAGCAGCAGCTTGCCAGTCATCCCACATCCAACCCCTCCTGCTCCCTTGGGCCAGATCATTACTGATCCCCACCTTTTTGTAGCCCACACTATGGCAGTATAATCCCCTCAGGCAACCGCACACTAACCATTGGTATAACCTCCCAACCCGGCCACCCCTCCCACTGCCTTCACCCATGGCAACTTCCAGGTTACCAACCCCCATGTAACACATCCAATGGGCAGCAGTTGCTTCCCCCTAATGGCATGACATCCTGCCCAGCACTATGCATGCAACACTGTAACTCAAACAATGGCTGTCATTTTGCATCCAAGGCTGCAGGTCCCATGTCAACTGACCTTGATTGGAACATGCACCACCTCTTTCGTATAGTGTGTCATGGAATATATATGTTATATCTTCATGTTCTTCATCCCCTGTGTAACCCATTTCCCTGGGTCATACAAGGCAATGCACCATGGCCCAGCGTGTGTGTCCCAGGCACCATGTTGAATAAAACACTACATACCCAACCCAGTTCAGGACTATGCCGACACGGCCCTGGGAGGGGGATGTCTGTACACCCCAAGTGTGTGGACCATGCTAGAATGTTGCATGCACACACATGTGCCCACACACACACACCTGGGTTAGGCTGATAATGGGCAGCACTATTGTCAGGGGGGCTCTGTGTCTGTCATGGACACCTTGTATGCATACGTCACAGCCAGGCATGCATAGCACCAGCTGTGCTACCCTCCCAGTCCCTGATAGCCACAGTGCAGGAGGGCACCACGCACTGTCAGGCAGCACCAGTACCCTGTGTCCAGATCCGGGCATGGGGTCATAATGTCGTACAGCAGAATGCCATGCGGCAGAATCACGTTGCATGATTTCTATTTATTTATTGTTCTGTAGGGGGCTCTGCCCCCCATGCCCCCCGGTATGGGAGGCTATGCCCCCCACTAAAGATTCCAACTTCAGGGGGCAACTCAGAGTGCACACAGGTCCGGGTTTTGCCATAATGCCATATGCTATTAAGCGTACGACATTTTGACCCGGTGCAGTCCAGATCCTACAGCACCCATATTGTGTCAGTTGTGGGCAGGCCTAGTGGCTTATGTGCACATGCAAGGGTGCACAGACAAGGGCCTGCCAGGTGCACAGGTGCCATTCATGTGTGCCTGATGGGTGCAGATGGTGGATGTGGACAGGTGTGTGTTCTATTGGCAGCCCATAGCAGGTAGCAGGGCAGCCACAGACAACTGTGTTGCAGTGAGGCATGGCACCAGCCAATGACTCTGGCACACAGGGTGGCACAGGTCATGTATGCCATGTGTTTGAAGGGGTAAAGTCACAGTACACAATGGATACAGTATGGCTGACACCAGCAGATGTTCTGTTATGGGACTGCATGTGAGCCAGTGACCAAGTGGGACATGCTATGACCCACAATGCATGAGCATCACACAGGCCTCCCTCAATAGAATCGGCTAGCAACAGCAATGGTAACTGGCACATGGGGCAACAAGGTGTACTCATGAGTAAGACACTGTACAGGCCCATGACCATGATAGCAGCAGGCTGTTGGCAAGGCCATAGCCACCAACATGGCTGTGCATGACACAGCTGTCAGACAATGCCTGTGGGAGCATGTATCATACAGTGTGCCAGCACCCATGGCTGCAGGAGTTATGTGTTGCTGCACCACTGTGCAGTGAGCAGCCACGGGCAATGCTCACCCAGCCTGCAAGCAATCAGACTCAGTGACTAATGACCTGCCATTGGCCCTGACCATGGATAGGTGGGGATATCACGGCATGGCCCAGACTGTGCTATGGTCCACCTGGCAGCAGTTGTAGGTGTGTGGTGGCCCTTCCCCCCATGTGCCTTGAAGAAGTTATATATGTTTGTTATCCACTTACCTGAGCATGGCAAGGTACCATCACGCACCATGTTCCTGTTGCACTGCAGGCATCTTGACTCCCTCCAGCTTAGGTCCTTGAACATGTGATGACATTGCTCTGCTGTTCTTGTATTGCCTATGAACTGCAACAGGTCCTGTTCAATCTCGGCACACACCTGTGATCTGGTACCCTCCAGAAGATCCTTCTCACCAAACAGCTGGGCCTCCCTGGGGACTACCAGGTCAACTAGGTTGGCCAGCTCAACATCAGTCCAGCAAGCAGAACTCTCCATGGCTAGGTATATCACTGCTGTGGCACTAAAAAACTGTTTCAGATGCCTGCCCTAACAGCAATGGAGCACATTTCTTGTACACATGTTAGTGTGGATACTGCACAATGTAAAATGCATTAGAGCACACCACGCAATCCTGTTGTACAGAAACTGGGTTGGTGCGATAGTAGCAACATAATAGTGTACATGCATGATATGGGACAGTCACGCAGAGTAGCCCACAAGGCCAGCTCTGGGGCTAAATAAATCAGATTCTTGTATATCTACAGTGTGAGCCAAAGAACAAACACAAGCAGAAGTAATAATGATAATTTACTACTATAGTCATGCCCAGCATGTGACAGAGAAAATCACAAGGGAGTTGTTTTTTCACCAGTCCTTGAAGAATGTACAAAGTCTTAGAGTAGAACTGGCTTACAGAAGGTTGTACACCATAGATAACAGCATGGCTACAGAGATAACAGCATAGCAACAGATATGAGAAACATAATGTGTTGGTTCTATATTATAAACAAGGTAGATACAAGGCATTCTCCCTTGGGTAGTTACTTAGGTCCCAGAATTACTAATGAGTATAATGTGAGACAACGTATTTGTCTCTGTCAGCATGAAAACTAGACAAAGAGAAATGCTGAATAACCAGAAATACATGTGGCATGCTAGCCAAGTGTACTACACATACTACACATGATTATATGAGAATATAAGTATATAAGGATATACAGTAGTCACTGATGAGCCATAAGAGTCATCTTATCAGTGATTAGGTGAATTATATATAGAATATATATAAAAACAAATAATAGACAAATGTCACCCAGGTAAATGCATTATTGTGAGGTATAATGAATCATGCATGATATAATCCTATAAAAGATATAACCATAATACATATTAGCATATACTGTATTAGCAGCAAAGCACATTCCTGGCACCCATGCTTGTACAATGGGTACCTAAATCTACACGTTAGTGTAAAATAGCAATATCACACTATAAGAGACTAGGAATACAGTGTGAGGTATATGTGGGATGATACAGGTGCATAACCCAGGCGTAACAGACTCCTCTTTGTTGCCCTAATAGCAAAAGTGGCAACACAACAAAAAGAGAATGGTTAGATAGCATTTGTCTACAGGCCTGAAGCATGAGCTTGATAGAGGAATTCCAACTGGTCACAGTGGTGTTTCAGGGTTTTCCTCAAACAACAAATTGTAACTATAAGGGTAAATGTTAGTAAACCTTGTATTACTTTAAAATTTGAAATGTAAACTTCACAATGGGGTTTTCCAATATCAAAACAATGTCATTACCTATATGCAGGGCCCCGAGTTTTCCGCGATTCAGCGGATCGTATAAACCCATGAAATATCATGAATTTACCATCACCCGCGAATTAGCGACCGCCCGTCGGAACAAAAGCGTCCTCTTCATTTGCCGACGGGGTGCCCAACCCTGCCGGCTTCACTGTCCCCTCCAAATGCTTATATGCCACGCTGGGAGCCCACCCCAGCGTGGCAAAAATGTCCTTTGCTGACGAGGGTGCCCAATCCCCCGTCGGCTTCACTGTCCCCCAATGCTTACATGCCACGCTGGGAGCCCACCCCAGCATGGCAAAAACGTCCTTTGCTGACGGGGTGCCCAATCCCCGTCGGCTTCACCGCCCCTCCTTGTGTGTCATAAAAAAAACCTGAAATAAAAACCTTCCATCGTTGCTTCTTTGCCCTCCTCCACCAACCCGCACCCACCCTCTGCGTACTCCACCTCCCACACCCCTCACCCCATACTTACCTCCGGACTCCGGCGCGACGATCTTCGGTGGACCGGGAACACGTCTGCACTCTTCAAAGCCGACCGCGAACTGAGGAAATGCCGGTAAGCTGTATAATGGGCTAGATAGGAGGGGTTCAACTTTATTGCATATCTCAGGCATTTTTGGGAATTTTGCACCAAATTTTCAACATGGGGTTTTTGGGACCCCTTCTCGTGAATGATGTCACTGTCATGGCATTATTCAGGCTTGAAGGGTGATTTCACGCAGTGACTGCGCAGTGACTGGAAATCACCCTTCGGGACCGAATACCGCCATGACAGTGACATCATTCATGAGAAGGGCCCAAAACCCCCATGTTGAAAATTTGGTGCCAAAATTCCAAAAAATGACCGTTTAACGAGCGTGCGTTGTGCAGTTCCTATGCAGGCTCGTAAGTTCGCGAAATTTCAATATTTTCACTCCAGAGTTTCAACATTGCCATTTCACCACACTGTCTTATGAGTAGTACAGCTGTCATTTTTCACATCTCACCCAAAATGTGTTTCCACCCTTGTAGTGCAGAATGGCGCAGTCGGTGTGCGAAATCAATGTACAGGACAAATTAAGAAAATCACAGTGACACTGTTCATGAGCAGAGGTCTTGAAATGGCTATGTTGAAAATTTGGTGAAAAAATTCCTAAAAATGACTGTTTTACGAGCGTGCATTGCGCAGTTCCTACGCACGCTCATAGGTTTGCGAATTTTCAATATTTCCACTCCAGATTTTCAACATTGCCATTTTTCCACACCTTCTTATGAGTAGTACAGCTGTCATTTTTCACATCTCACCCAAAATGTGTTTTTGCACATGCAGTGCACAATAGCGCGGTCGGTCTGCGAAATCAATGTTCCGGACAGATTAATAAAATCACAGTGATACTGTTCATGAGCAGAGGTCTTAAACTGGCTATGTTGAAAATTTGGTGACAAACACCCATAAAATGACTGTGTTACGAGCGTGCATTGTGTCAGATATGGCAAAAAAAACCAAAAAAGGAAAAAAATTAAGGGTAAAAATGTGCCGCAGAATTGCCGCAGAAATTGGTGTTGAGTGCCGCAGAAGTTCTGCGGCAAATGAGAACCCTGCCGCAGAACTTTGCTCCGATGTGCCGCAGAAAAATCGGGGCCCTGCCTATATGTATCAGGTGTGTATCTGTGTTATTGAGAAAAGATTGGAGAGACAAACTCTAGTTGTCAGTGTGGATATTAAAAATAGGTAAAAACTGAGATAGAGCATTAAGATAGTCAGAACTAGACTTAATGGATAGTGTCTGGTTCCGGGATGGGAACAGGTATGATGATAGTATGACCTATAACCTGTTAAGGGACTAAAAAAAAGTTAGAAAAGTTCACTGTGCATAACTTTAGTCCACAAAAGAAGAATTTTCAGTTGGTCACCACACAATATTTTCCATTAGCAGAATAAACCACGTTGGAGGATGTCATTTTCCAGTTGGTAAGTTGAACAGGACATGAAATACTCATGTCCACAAGCCATAAATTACTAACAATTTTAAGGTTTCTTCAAGTGTTAGATGAAGATTCATAGTTTAAATTCAATGCATTTAGATTTTCCAATGGTAGATCCAAATGTTCAGGAGGCTGCTGTATTTGCAAAGGCCTAGGCAGGGGGTGCATTAGACTGTACATTGAGACTTACAATGGAACAGCAAGAGTGTAGTGGAAGATGATCACACTGCTGCACAAAGTTTAAAAGTTCATAACCATACTCAGTTTGTATGGGGTGCCAGACTGGCTTGGAAAACACGCAGTGGAGAAAATGGATGTTTTGCTCGAAGTTCAAGTGAAGAAGAGTCTTCTTGCTGAAGTTAGGGGATTGCCCCCACCCCATGCTTGGCTTCATAGTATGCATAACAATGAGCTTGATTGTAGAATCTGAATTGGCTGGACCTTTTACAGTTTATTCGAGAGTTCACAAGAGGAAGCCTAATTTCAATTAGTAAGCCAGTAGCCACAAATTGGTAAGACAAGTTTGAAGATGTCACATCTGCATAAAAGGTGATAATACTTCCAGATATGACAATCAAAATTCGGAGTCAGTCATGATTTCAAAACCTCATCGTAAACAAACAAAGGAGGTAGTCCCAACCTTTCACAGTAAAGTTCCCATCAAGATGACCAATTGAATGGATGGTTGCCAGACAATCAAAGATGGATGTCGTTGGATCAAACTGCGTCAATGACACTGTGAGAGTCACAAACATGGCTTCCTTGATTGTGCAGGAATATATTTCTAAACATGGAGCAATACTGGTGTGTGTGGTGACATACCCAAGGTTTCTTGCCGTTGACAAAGGAATAGTGTTAGAGTCAAATAAACATTTGTTAACACATTCAATCGAAGTACATTTGGGGCAGTACCACTGACCCACACGTCTGTCATGTTTGAGAGCAGGGATGCATCCTTATTCCAGATCCTGGAAGAGATTACCAATGGATGTAAGAACATAAGAGCTATAAGCAGTGCAAAGGACTTTCCTAGCTATGTGATGCTTGTCTGCTTCCTTATTGTAAGCAGAAATTAATTCATTAATATTAACCTTTGTCAGGTCAAATCCCTTCACAATATTCTTCATATTGTAAATTGTAAATCGCTCTTCATGAGCAAGACCATGTACACCATGCAATAGGGAGGTATGATATTATATTTCATACTGTCATGAACCTTTAACATATGTGCTTGAATAATGGCTATATCAGCCCTATTCCAAATAGACATGTCAGAGCCAAATAGGCCTGAGGCTAAACCTGTTTTTAAAAAATAAAACAAAATGCCTAGTGTGTTTGGGTAGGTTTGCAGTAATTAGATGTACCACTAGGTTTAGGATGAAAATCCTCTGTATGTGGTACTATCAGTCCCTGTATAGATGTCATTATTGAGTACCTGGCGTGCTACCAGGGTATCCAATAACATAATTTGGAAAAAGTTTAAAAATGTTTGTTGGGAACATAAATTAAATTCCTCCAAATTCCAATGGGTAAGATTTAAAATAACTGGGATGTGCATTAACTGCACATTATTAACTGGGGTGTAAAATAAAGATGTTTGGGAAGTGGCAATTAGACCATTAGGTGGGCCACGGTTCTGTTTTTGGCACTCAGTATCTGGTGTCACAAATTCTGGGGCATCATAGGGAAAAACCTTAAGGACAATGGCTTTTGTTGTCATATAAATTTTGTATGCAAAATTCTTGATTATCAATCAAATGTAAACAGGGGTTCAGATCAAGTCTAGCTGCTAGGATTGATACGAAGCAATGATCATAGCATTCAGTAGGGCCTTACTGCCCTCTTGGACGATGAACATGTTTTCTGGTCCCCTGTCCACAGGTGGGGATGGAGGCGCAGTACAATTCAATGGGGGGAGGCATCTGACACAACCAGCATGGCTGCATCCCACACACTGAGTCGTCCACTACACACCCCTACTCGGTGGACCTCTGCCTATACATCTCCATCCTCACGCAGCCATGCTGGCTCTCTTGTAGCATCCAGGGCCTGTGTGGGCTCCTGGTCAGCTTCAGCATCTTCTGGGGCCACAACATCACCCAATCTTATACGTCATGGCATGGTGCACACATGTGATGGGTGCCGGCGGTCATAGCCTACATTTTCTGGTTCTCCCCCATACTACCCTAAGCCCAGTCCTGGGAATGTGTTACTAATACAGGACCACATTGCGCAATTGCCCCTTCCCTATGGGTGTCCTGTTTCACATAGCTGGGGGTTGTCCCCTGCCCATGCCACGTATAATATGACTAAGTTACTTTCAGTATGAGCCCCTGTGCTTGTTTTTGACAACATTCCTGTAGGGCCCTGTACTTGGCATTGCCAGGCAAGGCACTGGTTTTGTTTGTGGTGCCCAATCCTAGTGGCTCCGGGCGAATACTACTGTGATGATCATGGCACATTCAGAACAGTGTATTGCAGTGACAGTTTTGTTTATCAAACACAACTGCATATAGATTATTTAAATACTTCAACATGTTGAATATTTGTCAGGGCAGAGTTAACAATGCGCTATGTTACTGCTACATGCATTTTTACCAAGCTTTGTCCTATATTGTTTTTTATTGGTCATTATTGTTTTTGCCTGCATTGCCAGTTTCCTTGGGTTTTTTGTGCCTGCATCCCTCTTACCCTTATGCCACATATTTCTGTTATACAGTTCTGCTAGTGGAACATCCTGCTTAATAAACATTACTCATGTATTATGCCATGTGTGTTGTCTGCTTGGTACTCACCTTCTGTTGGCTTCTAACTGTTCAATGATGTGTTGCCGGCACTCCTGGACCCTCTGGGCCATATGTGGGTCCATCCCTTGCCTCTGTTGTGGCATGTCCTGCTCCTCTGACTATAAATCTGTGTTTCTGTGTTCCTCTTGGATCAGCAGCAGTATTCCTCAGGCTTCTGCCATGTTGTGTGGCATACAACAGACAAGGACTATGCCACAGGCCTTCTGAGGTGTATACTATAGGGCACCACCTGAGCGGTCTAGGAAATGGAAGCATGTTTTCAGCATGCCAAAGATCCATTCTATGATGTCACATGTTGCTGTAAGTGCCACATTATAGCTCTCCTCTGCCTCATTTGTGGGGTTACGGATGGGGGTTAGGAGCCATGAGTGCAGGGGGTCACCACTATCACCTATATGGGACAGAGCACACATGTAGGTTAGGGCCTGTCTCTGTTACAGTCATATATCTCTATTTGTGTTTTCCCACCCTAATTACACCTACTTCTAGCCCCACTATTTGTCCCCATTGCCCAGTCCTGCCCTGTTCCTTTTGTGCTGCTCACTTTCCTGTCTGGATGTCTTCGTGCATGGGGTTTTTCCTGCTGCCTACCTTCTCCTGTTCTGCCGATACACTTTTGGGTTCACTTGTTGCACTACATTGTTCTATTACACCTTTGCATTTTGTGTGTCTTTCCTGTCACCTACTCCTCTCTTGCCCTGGCCAGTTTGGCCTGCAGCCTAGGTACAGTCCATTGTGTACCTCCTGCTTTCATATTTCTGTCCCTACAGATTTACCCGGGTCTTGTAACAGCTTCTGGCATGCTCCTGTGCCTCCCCCTTCCCTCTTCACAAGGACTGATCCCCTTCCTGGGTTTTGCAGCCTATTCTGCACTGCATTTTGACAGTTGTCTTTGCCACCTCTGCAGGCCAGGTCACATTGCTTACCTTTCCTACTTTCTAGGTATTGCAGGGTCCTCACAGTCCATTACCTTCAGAGGTTTCACCCCCCCCCATGTAGCACTGCCCTGCATGTCCCACAAGGCATGCTGATCATAGCCATGTTTCTGTACTTATCCACCAGGTGACCCATTGGAATATCTCCTCCCTCAAATCTCTGGTAGAGCCCACTGTTTTGCCAGATGGAGTCGTGGGTGCCACCAGGATAGTGTGCCACCACGCTGGTGATGCAAACAGTGGCATTGCACACCACCTGGCAGTTGATGGAGTGGAATCCTTTCTGATTCAGGTAGGCATCTAACTCCAGGCCAGGTGATGCATGGATGGCCACATGGGTGCAGTCAATGACACCAAGTACATGTGGCAGGTGCACTACCTGAAAAAACTGCCACATTGTTGCTGTGCACTCCTCTGCACTGCTGGGGAATACAATGAATTCACCAGCATTTGGCAGCAGAACAGTTAGAAACTCAGATAGCAGCTATGAGGTGGATGTCTGTGACACTCCTGTGTTGTCCCCGATGGGGGTCTGGAAGGTCCCTGTTGCCAGTAGGCACATAGCAGCAGTCACCTTCAGCTCCATCGTCAGGGCTTGGCTGCGCTGGGTGGGTGTTCGCAGGTCATCTTCCAGCAGTTCACAAAGCTGCCACAGCCTGGGCTTGTTCAGGTGGTACCCTCCAAACAGCTACTCATCACTCAGGGTCTGGAAGGAGAGCCTTGGCCAGAACCACCTCTGTGTGGCAGAGCACCTCCACTGTCATCAGATGTGCCCAGGGTGTCCTCCATCCTGATCCTCCCTCAGAGCCTCCCCCATCATATAAAGCAGTTGTGCTGTTATATCAGTCATTGTGCTGCCTGCTGCCATTCCCTCTCTTGCTTAAGGTCTTTGCCTGGATTAAGACAACCTTTTAATAGACTGTAGTTTGCACAGTGCAAAGTGCTGGGCAATTTACTTTACCCAGTAGGTTTTCTTGGTGGATTGCATTGTGCCTGTATGCATGGCCACCTCCCTACCCTTTGCGCCATGCAAACATTATGTTAGTGCTACTGCACAATTGACTTTGCTTCAGGCAATTCTACTTTTGTGAATCCTACTATGGCTCAAACACTGGGCAAAGTCCATGCAAATGCTTTGTGCCTGGCACAAGCCTTTATGAATACTGGCCATGGTCTCCAATGGTGCTGGCCGAGCTGCTTGATGCCTCAGCTCCCCATGCCACGGGAACAATTCAGCCACCCTCCTGGATCCCTGTGCTCTTCTGTTCCTTCAGCACCATGAACATCAACCAGGGGAGTGCTTACAGCAAGCGCTGTAAATCTCTCTTCACTGTTCATGGTAGCACTTACCAGACTAGTGCTGTGAATTGCATCACTATTCTCATAGCGTTCTACTAACTGGGTACTGGTGCAGTCAGCAAGCACTCTGTATGCTTCAGTGGTGTTATAGCTTCCTTTTGATCTATACGTGGAGTGTTTAGTCCAATTTTAGCGCTATCTCTGACAACAATTGGAACTCTGAGAATCTGATGCTACCTGACTGAGCTGTTATTTGCTGTCCATTGGAGACCTTGCTCCAGTTTGTGAAAGTGTTTTCTTTAATTTGTAGTTTTCTATGCTCTGTAAAGAAATAAAACAGAAACATTCTTCCACTCAATGGAAAAATACAAATGCAGTGGTAAGCATCAGGGCTATCACAGCATGAATTTTAAGTAGAAATCATGGTGAGTAAGCCAAGAAATTGTTTTTGTCTGATAGGTAAACAGGCTAAGTTCTACTTTCTAAAATTCATTCATAGCATCCAGCACAGCACTGAAGTTGCATTTACAGTATCTCCAGTAAATCAAAACAATTTGCTGTCATAAAATTTGTAGGATCACAGAACAGGTCACAGTCAGAGGGTATCTCATGACATAGGCGACCACGGTTGGGCACCTACAAAAACGGCAACTCAGTCGCAGTGCATGTCATCGGGGCTACCTACCAGGAAGGATGATCGGATGGGGGTGTTCATGCATATAGTGACAGGATGTCGCTACATGTATATGCATGTGGGGGGTGCGAGCATGCTCAACGAGGGGCAGGAGGTGAGGCAGGGTTTGTGAGGGGTGGTGCCATGGTGAGCTGCTGAGCTGGCCCCCATGGCATGGTGGGTGGGTTCAGGGCTGGGGTTCTGAGGGTGTTGGGTTCGGGTATGGGCACAGGTACATTTGTTATGGTTTTGCACCCCCCTAACATGCACTCCCCTGGAGTTGAGAATCCTTTAGTGGGGGGTTGAGGTGAAGCCCCCATGGGTGGTGCAGGGGCATAGCCCCTGCATAAAACAGAAATTTGAGTCCCCAGAGCCCTTTTACTGTGTGTTACGGGTAGATCACTGAACAGTCACCCTAACAGTGATCACCTTTTGGCAGTCACCATTATGACATAGAACCCAGTCAGAGTGACATAGACTAAAAGTTAACATGAGTGGAAACAGTCCCACTTGCTTGACCTCTCAACTCATCCCTTCTTTTTCAAAGAAGGATGTGCCCATTTGTGGTTAAATGAATATGGTATTTTGTTATCTCTGCTGAGACACCTACAGTATGTATAGTTCAGTATCTTGCAATAGTTCACTAAAATCTGTGTTTTTAATCTTCTCTCATGGGCACGGTTTTGTGTGTTTCATAATTTTTTTTTTCACAGAGCAGATGTAGGTATGTATATTATACTTGCATGGTAGTGCAAATATATTTAGGGTAGAGTGGCTTGCTCAGTGTTCGACCCCAATCTTTGCATCTTTTTTTTTCTATTCAAAGTTTATTAAAGATTTTACAATACAGAGATTAGAGCCACAGTTTACGTGAATTATACAGCATTAGCATAACAATAATAGGAGATCTATCCTCCCCCTTCCCTACCAACCCCCCCCCATAGCCCAGCACAGAGCTACATTTGTGTATATCAACATGGTGGAGTAGATGTATCATTGTTGACAGGGTTTATGGAGTAAAGGGATTGTAGGGGGTCCCATATTCTGTTAACATTTTTAGATCTGTTATAAAGGCTTGCTATGGTCTTTTCTGTTCTAAGGTTCACCAGGAGTTCTTGGAGCCACTCCGTATATGTAAGTTCATTAGTATCCTTCCAATGTCTCGGGACCAATTTTTTAATGGACATCAAGATTAAGGCCAAGTGGTACTTTCTGATAAGGACTGAAATTGATGAGAAGTGTCCTAACAGACAGACTTCAGGAGAAAAAGAGTCAGCTAGGCCTAAAAGGGGGTCTACTGTTTGTTTATTAAGTGACCATAAGGAGGCCACTTTCAAACATGACCAGAAAATGTGAAGCAAGTTACCCTCTCCATACTTGCACCAAGTACCGGTGGGAGAACTTGCAATCCAAATTTGGCCAGTCTTTCTGGGGAATAATAAAGATTATGCAATATTTGGAACTGCATAAGTCTGAGCCTGTCTTGGGTGACAAACATATGACAATTAGTCCATAGAAGAGTCCAATTTATGGTCGTATCTGGGAAAAGGGAAGACCAATAAGCTGTAGGGCCAAAACTATCTGGACAAATCCAATCATATAACACTCCGTGCATTTTGGATACTGCTTGCGGGAAGCCCAACATGGGTCTCAGTACTGCTTGAAAAGATAGGTTCAAAGACAGTGGAAGGTCAGCTCCAAAGGTCTTTATCAAAAAGTGATGCAACTGGTAAACCTTAAAAATGTTGGACTTCAAAATGACAGCTTTGTTCATAATTTCCATGGAAGAAATTCACGTCCCTCCTTCTTCTTCTCTATGTGAGCGGGCAATCTCCCCAACTTCAATAGCCATCCAGTCGAAAGAATTTTGCCATCTATCCCAATATTCAGATTACCCCTCAAGCGCTGACCCAAATCCAAGGTGTGGTTATATTTCAAAAAGGAACAAAGCTGAGTATGAATTCTAATGGAGGTCTCTATGGGAGATCCCTTCCATAGAGAAGAGAGAGAGCTTGGATTTGTGCATAGAAGTGCAGCTGGAGAAAGACCATTGACTTTTATTTGGGTAAACTCAGTCTTGAGCCAGATGGGTAAGAATGGGAGAGGGGACTGAGAATCACCAACAAATAACCACCGGGGATATTTGTTTGCGTGGCTGGCCCAATAGTAGAGACCTAGATGTGGCAAACATAACCCACCTTTCACTTTGGGAGAAGCTAGCTTATGAAAGGCCAGCCATGATCTTTTACCAGCCCAAATAAAATCTATAATGAGCCCGTGAATCTTTTTAAACCATGAAAGGGGAAGCCAGATATTTAAAAGATTAAGGGGATAAAAAATATGAGGAAAAACATTAATTTTTATGAGGTTAATTTTACCCCAAAGCGATATTGGGAGAATGGACCATCTCTTCAAATCCTGGCTAATCCTATGAATAAGAGAATTGAGGTTCAGCTTCTGCAGGTGAGCCATGCTGCTCATGAGTTCTATTCTGAGGTATCTCAAGGAGTCCAATTTCCAGGAGAGTCCTAAGAAAGTGATTGTATGCCTCATAACCTTATGGTTAAGGGGGAACACTACCGTCTTTTCGATGTTTAATTTATAGTTGGATATTTTGCTAAAATCTTCAATGATTTCCAGCATGGGAGGGATGGACGTAGCAGGAGAGAAATTTGAAGGAGAAGGTCATCCACATATGCCAAGACTTTAACTGTGTGACCCTGAATAATTATGCCTTGGACCCTCTGACAGTCAGTCAGTCTGCGGATAAGGGGTTCAAGATAAATACTAAAGAGAAGTGAGGACAGAGAACAACCTTGCCTTGTACACAATTGTAAAAAGGGAGCAAATCTGAAATTACCCATTACTAGATACTCGAACTGTTGGAGACTTATACAGAGCATGTCTACATTTCTGGAACTCTGGGGGAAAGTGAAATGCATTCAGGGTACGTAGTAAATAGTTCCAATTAACCCTCTCAAATGCCTTCTCGACATCCAGGGAGACCAATGCAGCTGGAAAATTGGCATCCATGGAGACCGAAAAGACAAGGGCAAGGGTGCGCAAATGATGCACAGAGGACCTCCCTTCATAAAGCCCACTTGCTCTGGCCCAATGAGATCCAGGAGAATTTTACTAATACGGACAGCTAAAAGTTTAGACAGCATTTTGATGTTTTGATTGAGGAGTGATATTGGTCTATAACTTGTCACTGCCTCTAGGCTCTTATTGGGTTTGGCTAGGAGGACAAGCAAGGCTTCAAATATGGATTTGTCAGTCTCAGCTCCAGAAAGAATATGCTGATAAAGGTGTAAGAAGGCTGGAATTAGCTGTTTATCAAATACTTTATAAAAATTTGGAGACAATCCATCCGGCTCGGGCATTATATCCATGGGGAGATCTTTAAATACAGTTAGTTCCACTTGTATGCTCTTTGGATGTATGCCTTTCCCGAATGTATGCCACTTTTAGTCTGGTCCTGCTTTTTTTTGCTATTAAGTCAGTGTTAAACTGTCTGGTGGTATGCCTGTGCAATTCCGTTTGTATGCCCATATTTTTGAGTCATCCTGTGTGTCTAGTGCTGACTAGATGGCCGCCCAATCCACTAATTAGGTGTGAAGTCTCCTGTAGCGCTTAAGCGCTTAACGATATTAGAAAAGTGTGGCAGCAGATGTGCATTCATTCAGCTGTATGGGACATTCTTGTGCACTATGAGTGGAATCAGGTTAAAACAGAAAGAATTAAAAACTGTTTTATTAAAGTGGGCATACTGTGTGGTGATCAGCTGGTTGTCGAGGAAACTGTTGCTCCACCAATAGGCATGCTGCAAACTGAATTCTCGGCTTACGCCAACCTCAACCAGGAATAACCCACAATCAGTGAGGTTACCAAGGCAGAGAAGATGATGATGAGGATAACGAAGGGGGAAAGTGTTATTTCCATTGCTGAGGTGTGAGTCATGATTCACAACATTAGGGGGTATGTAGCAGAGTAGAGACTCGTTTGAAAAATAAAGTTGAGTTACTGGCAGGGAACGGACTGAAACAACAGGCTGCTTTATGCTTTTAGCTCTACAGTATTAAATAAACTTATAAAAGTTAAACTGCATATTAAACTTTTTTTGTAAACATGCAATAAGGTGCAATAATGTCTTTGTTGGAATGCACTCTGATGTGAGATAGTTACGAGGAGTTGCAGTGATGACTGCAGAAGTTGTCTAGTGAACAAACCTCAAGTACCAGTTGTATGCCATTCCGCTTGTATGCCCAAATTGCAGCGGTCCACAGCTGAGGCATACAAGCGGAATTGACTGTACTCTAATTCGTTCTGACTCCAAAATGGCTGCCATCAGAGAAAGTTGCTGAGGTTCGGAGAGAAAGGGCAGATGAGACTCTGCCAGGTATGTATCTAAATACTGCTCTGTAGGGGCATGAGCCATGGGACTATATAGCTGCTGATGGTAACTCCTAAATTCCTTAACTATGTCCTCTGGGAACGTCAACAAGGAACCATTTGCGGTGGAGTGAATTGCAGCAACTAGCCTGGAGGATTCTTGCTGTTTAAGCCTTAAGGCAAGTATTCAACCAGCTTTTTTCTCCTTGGTCTGTGTAAGAGGCTTTAACCTTCAGGATGCCAATTCTGCCATGCCTCTCAGAAGCTCTAAGTAGGAGTCCCTCAGTCTCACCAGACCCTGCCTGAACTGTTCTGTAGAACGAGGGGTAAGCTTGGTCTCCATGTCTCTAATTTGTGAAAGGAGTGACAATAACTGACCCCCATTCTGTTTCTTTCATTTGTAGATCAGACTGATCAGTAATCCTCTCATGTAAGCTTTTAAAGCACACCATTCCACATCTGGCTTACCTGTCGAATTGCGATTTATAGAGATAAAATGTTTAATTTGGTCCTAAATATATTTGACTAGTCCTGGGTCTTTTAGGAGTTGATTGCTGATTTTCCAGCGTCCTCCCGTTTAAGTGATCTTTGAATCTTAATAACTTTGGAAGAGTTTGACAAAATTGCACAAAATTCGGCATGTGTGGTTTGGATGGCAAGTTCGTTAGATGTGGAAATTTCTGTGATGGGAGCTTATCTAGATTCCAAAATCCAGCAACATGTAAAATACATAAAACCTTCACTTTTTGGCCACTATATGCTCTCACCTGCAGCCAAGAAGGTATAGAATTTTCCTCCAAATCTTTCAGGGCTGAAGGGGCTTATGCCAAGAGCATACCTTTTGAAGGTTTTCTGAAAATATATGAATCAGTTCCAGAGTTATTAGGTTTTCGAGTTTGGCTTCTGAGCATGCTCAGTAGGGTTTTGAGGATAATCCTCTGGCACAACTGACCCCACATTTCTTCCATCATGATCCATTTTCAGGTTATTGTGTTTTCATTTCACAAGAAAAAAAAATCATGTCATGATGGCCACCATCTTGATGTTCTTCTGTGAAAAAAAATTAATAATACATAAAAATGAATTATTTGAAAAACAAACACACATATGCATCTTGCTAAACGAGACCTGTAAAACTTGATTTTGATATTTGTTTTTCCAAAAATGCATCAGGAATGCCTTTTCTTTTATTGTTTGCTAACCAGGTAAGGTTCACTTGTCTCAAGTGTCTGCTTTCAGGGGTGAGCCAGGAGCACTAGGGAGGTTATGCGACTCATTCAAAGTCACACACTATACAAGTGGAGGCTCTTTGAATCTAACCCAAGTTTAGATGTGCAAAGCTCATTAACAGCTCGTTACTCTAACCTTTTTGCAATGTATTAGGTTCTTAGGCTGCCAGCTTATCATGACGACTGATTCATGGGTTATGATGAGCAACTAGTGAGACTCAAGAATTACATTTTTGGTGTACACAAACATTATTTTCTGTTTCGCATACTTTTACTCATAACGTGTCCATTTTACAATATTTTAGTCCCGATATTTTTTAATATATACTGTTTACATGACCCTACCTCATGAACAAGGATGGTGAGAATTTTCAAATACATTTTGTAAGGTGATTTCACAGTCGATCTGTGAAATCAGCTTTCAGGCAGCTTTTAACACAGTCTAGTGACCAAGTTCGTGATAAGGAGAGAATATGTAGAACTGCAAAAGTTATGAAAAAACAATGTGAGCATGGCTGGTCTTTGGCCTAGTGGGTAGTGTGTTGTAATCCTGTGCAGTAAGCTGAGTTCTGGTGAGCTCAGTGAGCAAGCCAGATGCCCTGAGGAAGAATGGACAGCACTGCCATGCAGCACCACCCCCAGCCCAGGGATGGAAAGGGGAAATTGTTTAACCAGGAAAGGCACACTAAGCCAGAGCTTGTTTCCAGGTGCAACCTGGAAACACAAAGAAGTTAAGTGACTTGCTCAGGGTCACACAGTATGTAAATGGAAGCTGTGGGATTCAAACCCAGGTCTGGTCTGCTGGATGTCGCCAGATTTGCAGCTCAGAGACTTAGACCACTGCGCTATACTGCCTCCTTGGTGCAGTGTAGGTTGCACAGGCAACAAGTAAGCATATAGTAAAGAGAAGTATTCTTTTAGCATATGGTCCAGAGGGCCTTGCACCTCTGCACCCATAGCCACATAGAAACTCAAAGCCCAGAGGGTCCTGCACTTCCACAGCCAGACAGAATCTTGGCCCTGTGTGTCTGCATCTGTAGTCACATGGAAGTGCTGGCCCCAGAGGTACCTACACTTCTGAAACCTCCCAGACATCCCCACAAATCCTTGGCCCTTTGAGGGTTGCACTTCTGCCAGCAAACTGACTCTTCCTTTGGCGCAGGGCCCAGAGGAGGGCCCAGTGGGTCTTTGCATATGCATCTATTCACACAGGTTTCAGATTGCCTTTCGTGAATGATGATACAATTTCACAAAATCAAATAAAATTCATTGCAAAAAACTGCATTGATGCACCAGTTAGGGTTCAACATAACTCCACAAAAGTAGGGAAATGTGACATTAAGGTTTCCAAACCTCTCTCCACCACAAAGCAGCAAAATGACAAAATCACACAATCAACCACAGACAGCTATCACTTGGTTGGGCAAACAGCATTCAACTGCTTCCAAATGACACAAATACAGTAGAACTGTTGTGCTACAGTACCTTCATAGACTTGTCTCTGTGGCATGCACACTGCATGGCATATACACTCACCTCTGGCTGCAGTAGAAATCCATGATACTCAAATCACAACACTACTTCTGTCTGCAGAAGCACAGACTCCTGCAAACACAGATACAAATCCATGATGCTCAAGTTACAACAGTTCTTCTGTCTTCAGAAGCACAGACTCCCTATGGGGTCAACACTTCTGTAGCCACAGGTACTCATGCACACTGTATAACATATGCACACTTCTGAAGCCACAGGTGTACTTTACAACTGTAGATACAAATCTACAATGGTAACACATCCATGCTAACGCATTTGAGTTATTTGGAAACAGTTTTGTGCTGTTTGCCTTACCTGATGATGATTTTCTGTCACTGTATGTGGGTCCTTGTCCTTTTCCTGCTTGGGGGTGGGGAGTTAGGTTGGAAACCCTAACTCCACATTTCTCTACTTTATTGTGATTAAAGTTGAACTGTAACTTATTCATTAATTGTGAGGTAGAGCCACTATAGTTAGGGTTGAGTAGGGTATTCAATGTTAGACCCCTAAATTTGCACATCAATATATTTGGCACTGTTTGATTAAATGAGCTGCAATTTTGCATGTGTTGTCTAGTAGGCACAGTCTTGATCTGTGGAAATTTTTGTGATGGTAGATTGTGCGGTTTCTGAGATCTGCATACATCATTTTTCATAAAAGGTTAACTTTGTTCCTATACTTAACATGGTTTGTTTTGTTTTGCTCTTGCCTACAGCCTATGTGGAATGAAGTTTTTTCCCCAAACTTGCAGAGAACATGTGTCATATCCTATGGTAGTGCCTTCCATAGGTCTGGTGAAACAATATTAAATGGTTCCAGAGTTATAAGGCTTTTAAGTTTAGTATTTTTCCTTCTGAGCCTGCACAGTATGGTTTTTCAGATAACGTTCTGATGTGAAATGAAAAAACTGATATCTCAGATGCCCATTTTTTATTTCTTAACACTTGCATTGCACAGCACCAAACGTTTTTAGTGCCATGCCAACCACCAACTTGTTGATTTTTTCCAGGAACAAACAAGGGTGGAAAATACATAAAATGCTAGCATTTTAAAAAACAAACATCAGAGCCTAGCTAAACAGGACTCATTTAGTTAGATTATGATGTTTATTTTCTAACATAATGGCAACATATACCTTTTCTTGGCACCCAAAATCCAGGGTGCCCAACTTAGCAAGAGAAGTGTTCTCTGTAAGAAAACAGCGGGGCTTTCTTGAATACTGAAGCTGCAGCTGGAAGTTGTGCTGCAACTTCAGCCGAAGAAATGAGCTGGCAATCCTCTGTTCCCAGTATCTGTCTGTCTGTCTATCTATCTATCTATCTATCTATCTATCTATCTATCTATCTATCTATCTATCCATCTGTCTATATTTTCATCCAGCTACCCATCTATCTACAGCGCTCCCCCCATGAGGGGAAGTGACTCTGTGTTTGAGGAAGGGCTGAACATGCCATCATCCTCCTATAAATTCTTTTGAAAATAGGACACTTTGATTAAAATTCTTTAATTGACAAGGAATGCCTGACAGGGAAGGATTAGTGACTCCTTGCTTGTAGTGCAGCTGGTTGTGCTATGTTTGTGGTCTGGCAAGTAGAAGACAATGATCAAGGCAATAAACACTAAAGGGGTTCAGGACAGAGTCCTTCACTTGGACATGTCAAAAAATGCAGTAGATTGCCCACCACCAATACTCACCCACGGTGGGTCTTTCGGCACACTCTCTTCATCCATCACAAACAAGTTAAATGCCTGTGGTAGAGCATATTTGGGAATTAAAAATACAGCTGCCACTCATAAATTATCATTTACCTCAATGTAAGTAATTTTAGAAGCTTACTTTTAGTACATGCTGTTGACTGTAATTTCATGATTCAAGGCACAAAGGAGGAACCTGTGGTGAGTGAGATCAGGGGATGAACCAAGTGTTTCAACTCTTTTTTAGTCTCGTTTGATGGATCACTTCATTTTACTTTTTAATTATTATACCTGGTTCAGACAGATGGGGGTGGGGAAGCTTATATTGTTTGTAAGGGGTAGCAAAGAAATGGACATGCTTGGGGGACGGGTGTGCCAAATGACCAAAGGTGAGTGAGGATTGATGGTGGACAGTTGGCATTCTGCTGCAGTTTCAAACTATTCTATTAGGGATGCTTATAAAACACTTATGTTGCTCAAGATTACTATCATGTACTTCTTCCTCTTCCAAGGAGGATGGTGTTTTGTTTGAGCCTGTCTTGTGGCCTGATCTGCCATGTGCCAGAAGTGTGGTACTGTAGGAGAACTGGTGGTGTTTCTCTTTTAGGCTTTCCTGTTGTGTGATTAGCCAAATACTAAGAAGATGGTGACGTTCTCTTTGGGACCTTCCTGTGGAGTGATCTATCTGGTGCCTGTGGGGACTTGTGCTTCACAAAGGCTCTTTTCATTGTCACTAAATTTTGTAGTAGGTCTGTCTGTTGATTGTAACTTGCCAATCTGTGGTCTGTGCTGTGGCCCTGTCAGCTGCCAGAAGAGCAGCCACTGGCAATTGGGATTGGATGCACAGTGACCCAGCGGACATGGTCAACAGGGGAGCTTGTAACTGAAGCATTTTCTCTTATGGCTAGATTTATCATCAAGGGACTTATCCCCTGACTTCCCTTTGCATGTTGTGCACATACACAATGGTTTGCACACTGACCCTGTCCTCAGTGAACTGCATGGAAGCGTTTTGTGCTATAGATGCTCTTGCTTTGAGATAAAGCTGCTTGGCTGTCCACAGTGTGCTAGCTGCAAAAATACTGTTCCAAATTGGTCTTTTGAGGGGGTGCAATCTAACTAATCTGACTCCCCTGATATCTGTAATCACTTGTGCCAAAATTTGGCCAGTCTCAATATAACTTACTGTATGTAGATGCAGATAGGTAGAGGGTAAAAGCTAACTTGGACACAGTCAGCCAGCACTCTCTGAACATATCTAGGTGCTTCGGCACTAAGCAAGCTTTATGGAGGATCTCCTGTGTACTTAGATTGTCGGACCTTTCTGCAGTCTTGCCCTTGATGTTTTAGCAGAGGATCAGCAACAATCAGAGATAAAAACTCAAATTCATACAGCTGTCATCTCTTGGTGTGGATTCATGCATTTTTGTGCTGAGTTCTTAATTGGTGGGAGGATTCCCCCTGCTGGGACTGTCTGATTTCATGCTTCACCTGTTGCATCAATTACTGGCTAGCTCTTGGTTCCCCACAGGATCCCAGCTACCTACAGTTTGTTGATACATCCATGCTTTGCTCGAACAGAGAGGTTCAACTAAGGTGGCTCTCAAGCCTTTGTGGATTATTGCAGTGCTTGTGGTGTCTGAGGGCCACTTAAAGGTTCAGCTCCTCTGGTCTGCTCATCTCGCCAGTTCCCACTCTTCTGCTGGTTGTGGATTGCTCTGTTGTTGAATCACACTGAGTATTTCCAAAACTCAAAGCGGGGGGAGGGGATCATCCAGACTTTGTAACAAAGCTGTGTCTGGCCCCCCCGCCATGAGGCTGTGGTGGCTACTGACTCCAAGTTCAGGTTAGATCCATGCAGCAAGGCTCATTAGCACCCTGTCACACCCAGTGACAGATATCCTTCCCAGGGCTGACTGTGGTTGTGAATGACTACTACAAGAAATACAGTTAAAGAAAAGAACATGGACTAGCCTTCTGTGAAGGGGGAACAATTCTCATTCTCTGTTGCTGGAACGCATTACAGAGAGAAAAACAGCAGGATAGATGAGCTGACCCACCGAGCTGAAGTGATCTGATGCATAAGAGGGTGGCGGTTAAGGCTGACTTTAGCCGAAATCAGGAAGGGAAGGCAACTCCTCAGTCCGTTTTCATGTATCATTGCCCAGAATGGTGGGAATCCACCACTTGTATAAAGATCGCAAAGAAACAAAACAAAACAAAAAAAAATCTTGGTGCAATCTCTCCTGTCCGATGCACAGCCTTGATCCCTCCCCATCCCGAGCCTCAGCTGCCCGAGTCTCAGCTCTCGATGTGCACTGTGCTGCTGCTTTCCAAAATGGCACTGCCTGAAATATTGCAAGCATTCTTCCCTTCCAGATTCCAACTCAGCCCCCACCCCCACCGCAAGAGCCCCAACTAGTCACAACTCATGGTGTGTGCCATTCCTGCTGGCATCCTCCACACCCTCATGACAGCCATGCTCCTCCTGAAGTACCATCTGCTACTCCTAACTTGCACCATTCCCTCAGAAACAAAAAATACATATACAGTACTGTTTTATGTTTATTCTGTTATTTGTAGTGGTGCAATTTTCACTCTGTTTCCCTGAATGAGAAGTGTGGTGCAAGTTCAAGGGGGGAGGTGGACTGAAGATAAGGACAGCATGATTAACAGCACAGCAGTGTGTTGGTGTCAAGGGGGATAGTACAGCATGTGAACTGACACAAGCCTAGCCATGTTAACAGAGAAAAGCCCAGCTGTGGGAGCTTGTGTCAGGAGAAAAAATGTTTAGGTTGTTCAATTTTTTTTCAATTTGTCAGCCTTTTTCTTATTTCCCTGACACCGTCTGAAGTGCAGAGTTTGGTGTGAGTTTGGGTGGGGTGGGGTGGGGGTGGGAACTGAGGACAAGCACTGTACGGTTACCAGCATAACAGAGTGATAAAGTTTATGGGAACAGTTTACAGAGCAAATGAACAATAGGAGCCACTCAGACAAAGTATGGTACTCCCTCACGATAGTGAACCTCACTGTATGAAACCCTGCTTATAGTGAATGGGAGTTGGGGCTCCCAGCACTCGAGATTGAAATTGACAGGTCAGCTGATGAACTGGAGCATGTCTGTTTCATCTGTCAGTTTCAATCACGAAATGTCAATGTCAATTATCTTAATTTTAGGTATCATTCTTAGTTGGTCCAAAGAATTCAAAAGCCTGCCAGTTGCCAGTTTTCATCAAGTTGCTTATCTGAAAGTACTGAAAGTGGAATGAAATGCTCTGGGTACAGCATGCAGACTTAGCTAAGTCTAGTTAAAATCTCAGTTGAAACTGGATACTCAAAATACACAATTTGTACATAGAGGAGACAGGTAGATGCCTTATGGGACATTGCTGAGAAATGTCCAGACTCCCAGGGTACAGTATGTCTCAAAAACAGCTTCCAAATTCTGATAAGGGGAGAGTGATCAAGCAATGGGGACACACAAGATTCAGTTTTTAAGTACTGAAATGTTTACTAATCCAACTTTACTGGTCATTAGGGCACCGACATTACAGTGCTGGGTCATTACCACACCAAATGTTGGATTGACCACGCCCTCCATGCGGTTCTCCCCCCAGGAGTTAGTATAATTAGAAAGAGGGGTTGGGGCACAGGGTGCAGCCCCCTGCAAAAATAAAGGATGATAACTTTTCCACTTGATGCTATGATAACTGGGCACACTGCCACCGGTGCTCTAAAGTGATGGAATCCTAATCCAAAATGTTTACACCATGTGAATATGGCATCCCTCCCTTCACAGCCATAATGCCTGGATGATTGCTGACATTTTTAGACAGTCATTTGCAGAGCCATCTGGCCCCATGGTTCAAGCTCGCCTAAGAAATATGAAACTGCCCATCAGAGTTTTACTATTGTTAAAGTTTGGGGGATGGGGACTGGCAGCAAGGACAGCGTAGTTAGCAGCATAGCAGTGTGTTGGCATCAAGGGGGACAGCACAGCATGGAATCTATCTGAGACAAGCACAGCTATGGTAATGGAGACAGGCACAGCCACAGGAGCCAGGGTCCGTAGAAAACAAAGTTGTTTCTTTTTACATTTTTCATCCTTAACCTTACTGCCCTGACACTGTCTGAAGTACAGAGTTTGCAATGAGTTTGACGGGGCAGTGGGAACAGAGACAAGTACAACGTGGTCAGCAGCATAACAGAGTGATGAAGTTGTCGGAAACAGCATACAGAGCAAATGAACAATAGGAGCTAGTCAGATGAAGTATTGTGCTCCCTTGCTTTAGCAAAACTCACTATAATGAATCCCTGTTATAGTGAATGTGGGTTGGGGCTCCCAGTACTTGACACTGAAACTGACAGATCAACTGATGAAATGGAGCATGTCAGTTTCATCTGTCAATTTCAATTGTGAAATTTCAAGGTCAATTATTTTAATTAAGGTATCATTCTTAGCTGTTCCAAAGAATTCAAAGGCCTGTCAGTTGTCAGTTTTCATGATTTTGCTGATTTGAAAGTAGTGTAGCAGAATGAAATGCTCTGGATACAGCATGTAGACTAAGCTCTCTATCTTAGACAGGATTAAGGTGGGTGAAAGTTAGGTTAAAATCTCAGTTGAAACTGGGTACTCAAAATACAAGATTTGTTCATGGAGGAAACAGGAGGATGCCTTATGGGACTTTGCTGAGAAAAGTTCAGACTCTCAGGGCATGCCTCAAAAAAAAACAAAAAAAACTTTGAAAGCCTAATGAGGAGGAGATTAATCAAGCAGTTGGGACACACGAGATTCAGTTCCTATGCACTGAAATGTTTACAAATCCAAGGAGTTTACACCGTGTGGACATGGCATCCCTCCCCATCACCTTAAAACACAGCCATAATGCCTTGATGATGGCTGACATTTTCAGACAGTCATTTGCTCAGCCATTCGACCTCATGGTTCAAGCTCACTTAAGAAAAATGAAACTGCCCACCAGAGCTTTACTGCTGCTAAAGTTCAGCAGGAGGAGGACTGGATGGAGACAAGAACAGTCGGGTTAGAATCACAACTGTATGTTGGAGTCAAGGGGCACAGCACAGCATGGGAACTGAGAGAAGCACAGGCATGGTAACAGAGATAGGCACAGCTGTGGGAGACAGGGTCAGGAGAAAATAAAAATGAGTTCTTTTTTTCAATTTCTCAGCCTTTGCCTTTTTTCCCTGACACTGTCTAAAGTGCAGAGATGGTGCAAGTTTTGGCTGGGTAGCAGTTTGAATGGGGACAAGCATAGCTCAGTTAGTAGCACAACAGAGCAAAGAAGTTGTCAGGGAACATGCACAGAGCAAACAAGTAATGGGAACCAGTCAGATGGAATACGGTGCTCCCTTTGCTATAGTGAACATTGAATGCAGGTTGGGACTCCCAGCACTTGAGATTGAAACTGATAGTTCAGCTTTTGAATTGCAGCATGTCATTTCATCTGTCAATTTCAATCATGAAATGTCGATGTACAGAAGTGAAGAATTCATGGGACTGTCTGCCATTGACCTTAACTTGCTCACCAACACTGCTGACACTGACAACAACATCATTGATGAGTTGTTGTCAGTTGATGACAAACTGCAGACAACAGAACGGCTCACTAATACTGACATTATCAACACCGTGGTGAATACTGAGCAGGAGGAGGAGGATCAAGTGGACCCCCGACAAGACTCCTTAGATGCTGAGATCAAAACTCCTACCTACAATGACTCTATAAGAGGGTTGCAGTGCAGCCTAGATTGGCTACCCACCCAAGAAGTTGACCTGATAAAAGTCCTTTGACAATTGCGCCTGTTTTCATATTCTAAGCAAAAACTGCAAAAAACACCAAACAACCCCCCCCACCAAGTTCTTCAAATTACAGTCAGTGAAAAAAAGAAAGATCAGACCAGACCCATGCTGAACTGAAAATTAAATGAATGGGTAACAAAAAAGTTTTGCAAATATTACATTTTATTAAAATAAGCCTGTTTAAACAAAGTTCAAATGAAGAAAGAAAATAAGCTTGTGGTTAAGTACTTGTGTCCCTACTACAGAAACAAACATTAACACATACTGACAGTGCCTTCCTTCATATAACAAACACGATGATATAATGAATGGGCTTTCTGGTTTCCAAATCATTTCTTATAGTGAGGGAGCACTGTATTTGTATCCCTTTCTTTTGAGCCACCGTCATCTACCCTTATGTTGATCAGCACGCTGCCCCCACCCCCCCAGACTGCAGCAGGACACAATAAAAATGGAGCTCTCAGCATTTCACTGCTCCAGAAAGCCCGAAACGTGGTAACTGAATGCATCCCCATTGCCATGCCTGTAACGTTTTTCACTTTCCCTGGTATCCAGCTGCACCACCCCGATTGCTGTCCCCAAAATGTTTTCGACATTACTTGGTGTCAAGTGGCACCCCTACCCTCCGATCGCTGTCCCTGTCTGAAATAAAGAAGACGGTCCTATGTATTTTCTTTCTTTTAAACCTGCAAAAAAGAAAATGGTCCCTCATTGATCTGAACCCCTAACACCCACCTCTCACTCAGCACCCATCACCACACACACCGCAGTACACCCCCACACACCTTCACTCACCTGAACAAGTCACATGGTAAAGATCCTCTCTCTGATCGAAGACATGTCTTGCTGCTGCAACTGCTGACTGCAATATGAGAAACTAAGGTAAGTGCGGGTCAATGTACTTCAAAGGGTTTTCAACTTTGATGCATAACTGACATTTTTGCATATTTTGCCCCCAAATTTTCAACATGCCCATTCTGGGACCCCACCTCATGAACAATCATGGTGGATTAATGCATATCCAACCTGAAAGATGATTTTGTGATCACTTGGTGAAATCACCTTTCAGGGAGGATTTGAAAATCTTACTACCCTGTTCATTAAGTGGGGACATAAGGAGACTATGTTGAAAATTTGGGGTCAAAATATATAACAATGGCAAAGATATGCACATACATTGAAATTTTACTTTGGTAATTTTAAATATTTTGACCCTAATTTTCAACATAACCATTTTTTTACACCACCTCATGAACATGACCACTGTTGTGTTTTTAAATCCTGGCCAAAAAGTGTTTTCACACAAGTGGTGTAGAATGACTTTTCCGTGGCACAGGATGAATTTTTGGTGGGGATTTGAACATTTTCAGTACTGGCTTCATGAGATGGGGTAATAAGAAGTTGATGCTGACATTTTGGTTGTTGTTTTGCTACAAATGCAAGTGCAGTGCTAAGAGGGCCAAGCATTACACACCAACATACATGTACACATCTATGGAGGGATGGGAGTGCAGGGCCTAGAGGGTCCTTGACTCTGACAGGCATATGAGGATTTGATTGCACTATCACAAAAATTAAGGAAATTAGCTGCAAAAAACTTTGTTAATCCAACAGTTAGGGTAACACAAAAGCAAGGAAATGTGGCATTAGGGTTTCCAACCCTAACACCCCACACTCACCCCCCCAACCAGCAAAAGGGAAAAACAGTAGGGTTTTAGATCTCCAGAGTCTTGAAAAATCAGTGGTGGGGGTCTTCCTTAGGGGATGTCACCCTAATGTTCTTCCATCCCACCTAGCCTTAAATCTGAAGCACAAATTACAGCTCCAAGCCACTGCCTTGTAATGATACACTCTTCAATGGTAGAGAAGTATGTCTTGCCACAGGTTGCCAACAGTTGAAATGTCCTTCATGTAGGCCCCGTGAGAGATAATGTGTGATGTAGTTTGCTCATGGAATGGGCATTATGGTTGACAACCCCCAAGAAAGATCCCACCACTGATTCATGAAGACTCGAGAGACCGAAAACCCTTATTTTTCTAACTTTTGCTGTCTGTGGGCTGTGTGTAAGACATTAGGGTAAGACAATCTAATGCCACATTTCCCTTTCTTTTTTTTTTTCAGTGTTAAGTTACTTTAACAAAATTTTTTGCAAGTAATATTTATAGTGATGCAGTACCACCACTATAGTTAGGGTTGAGCAGAGGTTTCTATGTTAAACCTCAAATTTGGCACTTCAAATTTGATATTCTGAGGTTTGCCATAGCAAATGGGAGTAGTAACCTGTAGGGGTTGTGAAGCAGTCTCCTACCATTCAAACAGCCAAAAAATGCTGTTTTCCATGAAAAAAAAAACTTTTATTTCTATACTCTGCTTCATTTGCATAACCATGCCCCTTTTTTCTCAGTGCTGCAACCCCCAACCATGACATCATGCAAGGGAAACAAAGTTTTCAAAGGGACACTGTCAATTTTTAGCTGACTCTTTATATTGTTTGCAAGTAGCTGTATCTAGCATTATAATGTGTAGAAAGTAGAGAAAAAATACAACAAATATGTTGCAGGTGATACCTTTTATTGGACTAACAAAATGATTTTTAAGACTAGCTTTCAAGAGGTGAAACTCTGTTCCTCAGGTCAAAAGTGAAAACAGCTGAGCAGTATGACAGATATAAAGGTTGGATGTGGATTCAAAACCTAGACTGACAGGTTACAGATCAAAGCATTGCAGTCAATTTGCACCTTTTACAAACAGGAAGACTAATTTTCACTGGAGTGTGTCTGTTGGAGAGATCAACTTGTAAGATCAAAAGGCTGCCTAATTTTACTCTGACTCTGGACCATTAATTAACATTTTTAAAAAATCAAGGCATAAAATTTGTAAGAGGTGCAAATTGACTGCAATGCTTTGATCTGTAACCTGCCAGTCTATGTTTCGAATCCACATCCAATCTTTATATCTGTCATACTGCTCAGCTGTTTTCACTTTTGACCTGAGGAAGAGAGTTTCACCTCTCGAAAGCTAGTCTTCAAAATAATTTTGTTAGTCCAATAAAAGGTACCACCTGCAACATATTTGTTGCATTTTTTCTCTATATTATTGACTGGACTAACACAGCTACTACATTTCTCATTTTTTACTAACGTGTAGAAAAAATCTAGTGATTTGATTGTCTGCTCAGAGCCATGTAATCACTGACCCATAATTACACCCCCAAACTACTTATAGTCATTCAGGCCCTATAACATAAACATAGAAAAGTATTATCACGCTTCCACATTCTGACAGAAGCTTTCATTTCAGACCTGTCACTTCACCAGCAGGCAGTAAAAGTGAAACAACATCTACACAGAATGGTAAATTATCTCTTTGGCCTACCTGCATCACAAACAGTTTTCAGAAATATTTCTACAGACTGTACTGCTGCAAATACTACCAAAATAGAAGAATGCACTTTGACTAGAGAGACAGAAAAATCAGCTATTTACTGTACCCATAATGCCTCACTATGTAAATTAGTATACAGGCTATTATATTTCTGAGGCAAGGGTTACCCCAAAGGGCATTTGGCTGGGAAGCCAAGTTTCAAGAAAATACAAAATCGTGGGGCATGCGTGATTTTGTATTTTCTTAAACCGCCCAGCCAAATGCCCTTTGGGTAACCCTTGCCTCAGTGTTTACGCACAGAGGTTCTTTTGTCTTTTAAATGTTTTTTATTTTAATGGGTTCACCACAATATATCCCAGGCACACTGCCTTAGGGGTAGCTGGTCCATTCCACTGGGGTGTTACACAGACGAGGCATACTGATGAGTCTTGGTAGGACGAAACACATGTCTATGTCTTCTGTTAGCACCCTTTGCAAACTGTGTGAGAGGCCTTTCGGCACCATGCAATTCTGCTTAAAGTTGGACCAGCATAACATTCTGTGGTGATTTGCATATGCAGCCCATGATGCTTTGCATTGTGGGGACATGTGAGATTTTGTATTATATTTCTGACATGACTACAGAAATAGGAGACTAGGAGACTCTATCTCTCAGTAAAGAAATCTTGCCAGCTAGATACTGTATGCCCAAAGCCTTGTTTTGAAAATAGAGATATGAGACCTGTTACCATTGAAGCTACTACAGAAATATGAGACAGAACCTCACAGTAAGGACTTTGGAAAACAACTTTGTATTGTACTCACACTGCTTTGCTATGTATATCTACATATAAGGTACAGTCAGCACCACTAAAATCAGAGACAGCACCTCTGAGTAACTAATATTTACATCAGCATTATAATTTACTCAATTTCTTGGTGTTGTATGTGACATCATTCTGAGACTGTGGCTACACACAGAAAACTGGAGGACACTGTGCTGATAAAGCATAAATAAAAATGAGCTTGACAGATTTAAAAAAAAAGTTGAAGCTCCAATTTCTGAAGTATGGTGGCAATGACATACTATGTGAAAAAGGCATCTGCAAAAATGTGCAAAATCATTTTAATGAATTCCATAGTTATTATTAGGAGTGTGTAAATCTCACAACAACACACTACCTGCCGTTTAGTATTGCTTAAATGGAACTTGTGTGTAATTCAGTGACTGCACTACAGCTGGCAGGAGGGATAAATTCTAGCTGGGTAAGTGTATAATTTATAATGGAACTCGTGTAATTTAGTGACTGCCCTACAGATGGCTGGAGGGTTCTGTTGTAGCCATAGTAAGTTCATAATCTATAATGGAACTCATGTGTAATTCAGCTACTTACCTTCAGATGGCAATAGTGTGCATAACATTTAGCACTTAAAAGAGCAAGTGCTTAGTAAAGGTGCATATTTTAAAGAACAAAGGTTTGGGGCCTTTAGATGCCTCTGCAATCATTCGGTTTGCTATTATTTGTTTATTTACTTACTTGTGCTTACATTTCCATCTTTTTATTTGTATTTTGCCAAGTGCTAGTGAAAACAAAAGAGTCCAATGGAGTACCCCTGTGATGATGTCAGAAAACCCTTACTAGCCAGCTTGCCTGTGTATCTCAAAGGGAAACTACAACCTTTCTACTTTTCAGATATTGCTTTTAGACTGACCTATAGGTGGAGCTGTAAGCTGACCCAGCCTGCCCTTGTACATTCAGACTGACCTACAAGTGTCACTGTGAGACCCTGCAATTGCACTGTGCAATCTACATGCAAATCAGATCATAATAAGATGCTAATATGGATGTTTGCCCACCAACTGCCTAAGCAGGCGCATTTGTATAATACTTTTGAATATAGCAAATGTTTGCCCTGGGAAAACGTTCTAGTGCTGAGTGAACATGTTAGTCCTGCGCAAACAATGCACAAATGTATTTGTGCCATGCAAACCTGTCTTGAACCATAACACAGTTCTACAGTATTTGGCCTGCACTGTTGTTTGCAGCTTTAGTGCATCCACTTCTTTGTTAGCACACACATTGATCATATGTAGTTCACCTTTACCTTCCTGGAAAAATAACATTTCCTGCCACCAAAATATTATAATTTATTAGACATATGTTTTTTAATAACATGTGGGCCAGATATTCAAACATAGCCCCAGAGCGAAATAGCACTGCACGGTGTGCTGCAGTAGCTCTGAACTATTTGCATGCTATATTCAAAGGATAGCCCCAGGCCTAAAGCAACTGAATATAGCATGCAAATGAAGCCATGCAAACAGGGATAGGAGTGCAGTACAATAAAAGGCCAGCAAATAAAACAGCTATGAATATAGCATCCAGGAAGTGCAAATCAAAACAGCAGCCCAGTGCACACAGGCATGGAGGAAGGTACAGGTGAACTACGTGATCAATGTATGTGCTAACAAAGAAGTGGATGCACTAAAGCTGCAAACAACAGTGCAGGCCAAATACTGCAGAACTGTGTTATGGTTCAAGACAGGTTTGCGCAGCACAAATACATTTGTGCAGTGTTTGTGCTGGGCTAACAAGTTCACCCAGCACTAGGACGTTTTCCAAAGGAAAACATATGCTATATTCAAAAGTGTTATACAAATGAGTCTGCTTAGGCAGTCGGTGGGCAAATATCCATATTATCATCTTATTATGACCTGATTTACATGTAGATTGTACAGTGCAATTGCTCACAGCACCACCTGTAGGTCAGTGTGAAAGTACAGGGGCAGGCTGAGTCAGCTCACAGTGCCACCTGTAGGTCATTCTTAAAGTACAGGGGCAGGCTGGGTCTGCTAACAGCTCCACCTATAGGTCAGTCTGAAAGAAATATCTGAAAAGTAGAAAGGTTGCAGTTTCCCTTTGAGATACACTGGCAGGCTTGATAGTAGGGGTTTTCTGACATCCTCACATGGGGACTCCATTGGACTCTTGTTTTCACTAGCACTTGGCAAAATACAAATAGAAAGATGGAAATGTAAGTACAAGTAAGTAAATAAATGAAAGCAAACTGAATGATTGCAGAGGCATCTAAAGGCACCAAACCTTCGTTTTTTAAGATATGTATCTTTACTAAGCACCTGCTCTTTAATAACATTGCAATTGTTAAATGGATTTGCATGAAATTTTGCATGTGTGGTCTTGTGGGGTACATCTCTTGATGTTTGAAGTTTTGTTCTGGTCAGATATGCAGTGTCTGGGATGCAGAGAGTGGAAACATTTTACAAATCACTGTTTTTTTGCCATCGCCTTGCACACAAATGGTTTGTAATTTTGTTCTGAAATGTTCATGGTAGAAAGGGCTTTGCCAACAGATGTGCTTTTTGCTGGCTTGTTGAAAAATACTTATCTGTTACAAAGTTATTATTAGGTGTGTGTAAATCTAACAACAACACACCCCATGTCATGCCTAAGTGCATAAATGGAAATCATGTGTAATTCAGTGACTGCACTACAGATGGGAGGAAGGATCAATAGAAGCAGGGTAAATGTATAATTTATGATGGAACTCATGTGAAATTCAGTGACTGACCTACAGATGGCAGTAGTGAGCAGACAAAATTGTCACTGTAATATCTTTGCAACCATTCATCAGATTTGCATGGAAGACTGTATGCATGGTCTCATGGGGTAGATCTCTTGTCAAGTTTTTTTATTGGTCAGATGTGTGAATTCTGAGAAGCGGATAGTGAAAAAAATGCAACAAATCAGTGTTTTTGTTGTTTTTTCCACTGCCTTGCACCCACATGGTTTTGCTACATGAGGTCCCTGCACCCTTATTGGTACCCCCTGAGGTACACCATAGACAGCTAGCACTGAGGCATATATTATATTAACATATAGGGCACAGAACATCTACTGTACAAGAGTAGATGTCTGGATATATGGTGCATATTATTGTTATATACTTTGCTTTCTAATGTATATGTATTTCTTGCTTATAAATTGTTAAGGCAACTGTGTCTTTGTAATGATGATGATAGTAAGTTGACATTGCCATCTTTTGGTGGCTTGTACTATTACACTGATCTATGTACAACTATGCTTTCTTTGTCTTTGCAAAGTGATGACTACTACAAAATTGTATGATGTTATCTTGGACTGTGGAGTGACCTCTAATTTAGCCAAAAGGGCTCATCTCTGTAACTAGAAATGTTTCTATCTTACGGTAACCATAGTAATTATCATAGGTATATAATGTAAGACATTACATCTTCCACCTCGGTGACCCCAAGAGACATGGAGAATCCTTGAGGTATAGGGAATGCTTAGCATTGGCTCCCAGTTAGTATTTGGTAATAACTGCTTAGGGAAACTGTGATTTATCCTTTTTGGTAGTAATAAACAAGTTTATTACTCTTATGCAACGTGTCTGTGATTCCTTGCATTCCCATTATTGCCAAGAACCTGAGAGTGAGGTTTAGCCCTCCTGACAATTGGCGAACATGTGCAGGCAATATCTGGTGTTTGCAAAGTTTCACTTGTTGCTTCAAACTATTCCCTTCCCAATGGGGACTTGCATTCCCATTATTGCCAAGAACCTGAGAGTGAGGTTTAGACCTCCTGACAGTTTGGAAGTTTTATCTAAAATCTCCAGGGTAGAAAGGGCTTGTCCACAGATGTGTCTTTCACTACAGATGGCAGGAGTGATGAGATCTAGGCATTGTTAGTGCATGATCTGTAATGGAACTTATGTGCAATTCAGCAACTGATCTACCGACGGCAGTACTAAGCATTCAATTTTGCACTTTACTAACATTTGCATAACTTTTTGCATGTATGGTCTCATAATGTAGATTTCTTGGTGTTTGAAGTTTTGTTCTGGTCAAATGTGCAACATCTGAGATGCAGAGAGTGGAAAAATTTAACAAATCACTGTTTTTTGTTGTTTTTTTTCCCATCGCCTTGCACCCAAAGGGTTTGGAATTTTTCTCTGAAATTTTCATTGTAGAAAGGGCTTGGCCAACAGATGTGCCTTTCACTGGTTTGTTGACAAATATTAATCTGTTCCAAAGTTATTATTAGGTATTTGTAAATCTATCAACACACCCCCTGTCATGCATCATTGCATAAATGGAAATCATGTGTAATTCAGTGACTCCCCTACAGATAGCAGGAGGGATCAATTCTAGCTGGTTAAATGTATTCTTTATAATGGAACTCATGTGAAATTCAATGAGTGAACTAAAGATGGCTGTAGTGAACAGAAAAATTGGCACTTTATTTATTTGTTTTTGTTAACCAGGTGAGGTGCACTAGCCACGTAAGTGACTATTTTCAGACACAACCTGGAGGCTTTCAATGTAGTGGTACAGAATACAAGACAAGATCAGAACAATACAGAACATAGACAATGCTCAGCATTCTGAGTAATGCATAATACAATAGGCAAAGTAAAAATAAAATACAAAGGAGTACAGCTTGGCAGCACACATAAAATACATTTTGTACAAGATAAGTGCTGTTGTAACATTCATGAGAAAATAGCTCAGAGGTCAGTAGTACAATGCAAGTAGGGCAACAGTTACAAAGTAGGTAGGCAGTTACCAACAGGGAACTAAATATGGTCCACAAGGGATGTGGTGAAAGACACAGCAGGAGGGAAACATTATCTAGCAAGTGCGGATGAGGGGGGATAATGGGCAGGTGCAGTCGAGATAGAATGAGAGAGTATATTAGGCCATGGTGGAATGATAAGGAGAGGAGTCAATAGGTGGGATGGGGGAGTCCTTAGTGCAGGTAGTTGAAAGACAGGATATTCAGGGGGATTAAAACAATTGCATTGTGACCTAATGATGAGAAGAGAACAATGTTTCTTTTTAAATAGGGCATGAGTGGGAGACAGCCGTAGATCAAGGGGACGTGTATTCCAGTATTTAGGGGCAGCATAAGAAAAAGCACAGGCACCCTTAGTGGTTTTACACCTTGGAATATGAAGCAAGGCATGTTCAACTGATCTAAGGCCATAGGAGGAGGACAGGGGGAGTAGCAAGGAAGCAAGTGAGATAGGGGTATTAGATCATATGATGCCGTCCATAATGTAGCCAAGGGCAAGATACCTGTGGACAGAAGGGGGGGAGGCCACTTGAGGTTGGGGTAGAGTTGACAGTGGTGTTTAAGCCAAGGGAATCCTGAGGCATAGTAGCAGATATTATTATACCTAGTATCCCACTTATGGAGAGAAGCCTTAGATGCATTGACATAGGTAGCTACACCATAGGTGAGAGATGGGAGTAGGATGCCTCTGGCAATAGCCTGTCTCACAGAGAAGGTCAGAGTGTAACTAGTTTTACAAGTCACCCCAATTTTGGAGTTAACAGATTTACATGTTGCTAGAATATGTTGATCAATGTCAAGGGACCCATCTAGTAGAATCCCCAGAAATTGAAAGGAGCTTACTGTTTCCAGTATGGAGCTGTCTAGGCAGAAGATTTTCAGAAGTCTCTGACTGTCCTTAAGATTGGCTGCAGAGCCAGATAGCATTGCTTTCATTTTACCCACATTGAGGCCATGCTTCTGTCTGTGGAGTTAGGTTTGAATGTTGTGAAAGGATGCAAAGAGATTGGGATTGATCTCAGATACCTCTTTTGAGCTAGATAGGACCAGATCATCCACTTATAATAGGGACGAACAGGAAGAGGTGTCACGTGCAATCTGGTTTATGAAAATAGAAAAGAGCAGGAGGCCCAGAATAGAGCTCTGAGGGACACCAATGTTGACAGAGGTATGAACAGATAGGGCCAAGTTGAGTTTGACATCCTGGGTTCTACTTTAATATCTTTGAAACCGTTCAACAGATTTGCATGAAAGTTTACGTGCATGGTCTTTTTTTTTTGGGGGGGTAGATTTCTTGATGTGCCAAGTTTTCTTCAGGTCAGAGGTGTGAATTCTGAGAAGTGGACAATGAAAAAAATGTATCAAATCAGTGTTTCTGCTATTTTTTCCTTTGCCTTGCATCCAGAAGGTTTGGAATTTTGGTCTGCAATTTCTAGGGTAGAAAGGGCTTAGCCCACAGATGTGTCTTTCACTGGTTTGGTAACAAATATTTATTCATTCCATAGTTATTATTAGGCGTGTGTAAATCTCACAACAACACACAACTTGCTGTGAATTATTGCTGAAATGGAACTCGTGTAAATTCTATGACTTCACTACAGATAGCTGGAGGGATCTGTTCTAGCCGGGAAAGTGTATAATTTATAACAGAAGTCATGTGTAATTTAGTGACTGCCCTACAGATGGCAGAAGGGATCAGTTCTAGCTGGTTAAGTATATAATTTACAACAGAACTGATGTGTAATTTAGTGACTGCACTACAGATAAGCAGGAGAGATCAGTTCTAGCCATGGTAAGTGCATAATCTGTAATGGCACTCATGTGTAATTCAGACACTGAACTACAGATGGCAGCAGTGAGCATAAAAGTTTGCACTTTATTTCTTTTATTTATTTAATCTTGGTTTACAATATCTTTGAGTGGGAGACCGCTCTTTTACAAAGGTTCCACGTCGTAAAGGGTGGGTATACATACATTGTGGGTTTAGGAGTATCCAGCTAGGTGAGTAAACATAGACAAAAATACATTGTAAACAGGAAACAGAGATTGTTTTAACACTAGGATAATTCAGGTAACAGTAGCAGCCTAGGTGGCATTGTCAGGTAAGACAGTAAGCAGCTATCCAGAAAGGAGAGTAGGGGGCACTGAGTGGGCGGGGCATGATGACTATTTAGGGGAGGTGGGAGAGGAGAGTGCAGGGTACTGCAGGGCAAAAATGGGGACAATTCAGGGTAGAAGGACAAAGTAGGAGTAGCGAGGAGATGGTAATAACCTGAACGGTGAATAAGACCGGGGTCAGAAGTGAGTGTGTGTGGAGTAATTAGAAAGTACAGTCACATGAGCTTTTCTTCAGTAGGTGTCGTCTTAGCTTGGTCTTGAAAAGCCCCAATCTCTGCGTGGCGTTATGTTCAGTGCCGAGGTTATTGAGCCAAAGTGGTGCCCGGTAGGCATATGACCTATGACCTCTGTCCTTTGGAAGTTCTGCAGTGAGGGATGGTGAGAACCTGATGGTCAGAGTTCCTGGTGTGGTGTGGGCCTGTGAATAAGCTCAATAGGTTTATGACTCCAGGAGGTTGAAGTCCGAGTAGTGATTTTTTTAGCTAAGAGGCAGGTTTGGCATTGTATCCTGTTTTCAAGTTGTAGCTACCCGGCTTGCTCATAAAGGTCACATGTGTGTGTTAATTGGGGGGAATTGGTGAGCAGTCTGCAGGCTTTGTTTAGTGCTACTGCCACCAACAGCTTAATCTGGTTCGAGGTCAGTTGGCATTCATCTGTATCCCCCTTCCTCGGGTCATGCCTGAAAATAGGCAGGATTTGTCTAGTACATTTACCCGGTCAACAAAAAATAAATAAGTAAATATCCTACATAGTAAGGTTGGAGTGGCTGAGCTGTATATGACCAATCCATAGTCGATGACAGAGACAACTGTGCTATGGATTGCAGTTTGGAGTGCTTCAGGTGTTAGGCATTTCTTGTGCCCGTGCAGGAGCCCAATTATTATGTTGACTGTTTTGGCCACATTCTCAATGTGTTCTGCATAGGAGAGGGAACAGTCAAGCGTAACCCCCAGGTATTTGAATTGCTCCACTTGTTCAAGTGAAACCCCTGTGCAGTTAGTGATGTTAAGGGATGGTGCTTTGTGTTTGCTTCTAGCACTGCTAAAAAGCATTACTTTTGTCTTTTTATAGTTCAGAACCATCTTGTGGGCTCTGAACCAATCTTCAGTTTGTTTAAAAGCATGTTGTAGCTGATAGTTTAGGGTGTGAGGGTCATGTTGAGAAGTAAAAATAACAGCATCATCTGCATAGAGAAGTATCTGTTGGTCATACGATCGAGGTGGGCTATTTAGAAAGATGCTGAAAAGGAGGTGTCCTAGGATTGACCCCTGGGGACCCCACAATGAACTGGCAGGGGCCCAGATGTGATGTTTCCAATCTTTACCTGTTGGTAACTATCAGCTAGATAGCTTTTAAACCAGTTAGTAGCAGAGTTAGAGAGGCCTATCGAGGTGAGTTGTTAAAGTAGTATGGAGTGACTGACCATGTCAAAGGCCTTTGTTAGATCAATAAAGGCTGCACCAACAAGGTTACCCTGGTCCAGTGAACTATGTATGCAGCTGGTGAACTCCAGAAGAGCTGTGGAGGTACTGTGCCCTTTCTGAAATCCATGTTGTTCCGGACACTGAATGTTGTATTTATTAAGGTATTCAACCAGCTGGTCTGAGACTATGTGCTCCAGCACTTTTGACAGTGGTGGAAGGATAGAAATAGGTCTGTAATTGGCATGCAGTGCCTGGTCACCGCTCTTGTGCACCACAGTTACCATGGCTGACTTCAAAGCTTGGGAGAATTGAGCCAGCTGCAGGGATAAGTTCAGCAGTTTAGTAATGGGAGCTAGGATTTCATCAAGTGCAAGGGAAATAAATTTGAAGTTGAGTGTGTCGCCGCTTTTCCTGGATTTTCCAAGTACCTTACGAATGTAGTTTCTTGCTTGGTTGTAGTTGCCAGATTTGAAATAGAAGGGAGCGGGGGATGTTTGAGTGGGCCCTAGGCTTTGGCTTGAGCTTGGGTTGGTTTCTTCAAAAAACATTTGTCGGAAGTACACTGTTAAGGTCAGTAAATGCTTTGTTAAACATGTTGGCAATAGTCAGGTGGTCAAGAGTAGGGGCACCATCGAGGTTGAGCATTTGTGGAGCCTCTTTCTTGACTTTCCCAGTTACATCTTTTAGGTTATTCCAAAAAGACTTGCTGTTTCCCCATGATGTTTGTAATGCTTCCCTTAAATGTTTACTTTTGGCAGAGCGGATGGTCTGGGTGCAGTCATTCCATAGTCTTCTGTATTTCTGGAAGTCTGATTGCTTCCCAGAATTCTGTGCCCTATGCCACCAGTTGTCTCTGTTTTTTATGCAGCCTATTAAGTCTGGTGTGATCCAGGGGCTGTATCTTCCACAGATCTTTGTCCTCTGCACTGGGGCATGGCAGTCACAAGCAGCATTGAATCGTTTGATGAAGTACTCGAGTGCAGTGTCCATATCCTCCGCTGTGTCAAGGGGGCTCCAGTTAGTGTTGCGTAGCTGCTCCTTAAGGTACTCCAGGTGACCCCTTTTTAGTTTACAATTAGAGATTATTTGGGGGGGTGTTGCACTGAATTTGTTGGTCCAGCTATAGGTTACTGGAGAGTGGTCACTCAGTGAGTCTGGGTGGACTGTCACATTGGAGATACGATCCTGGTGGTTTGTGAGGATCCAATCAAGTAGTGTGCTAGATTCAGTTTTGTAATTTGTTCTGATGGGTGAGTCAATGAGTTGTGTAAGATGCAATGCAGCTATAGTGTCCTTATATGTGCCAGTCGGTGGTGCCAACCAATTGATATTGAAGTCCCCTAGAATGGTGGATTCAGAGTTGAGGTGCTGACATCTGATGACCTCCATGAGTTCTTTGAATCCTGGAAATTTCACTTCAGGAGAGATGTATACAGTAAGTATAGATAATGCTTTATTGTGGGCCCCCAACAGAATTTTTATGGGGAGAATTTGTGCAGTACTGGTAAGGTGGGGTAAAGGAAGAGCAAACCACTTTATTGAGTATTTAATGTATAACGCACTGCCCCTCCTCTTTTTGTTTGTTTGTTTATTTGTTTGTTTATTTAGGGAATCAGAAATACCTTTGAGTCAAAGACTCCTTTACAAAGGTTCCACGTCACGTATAATGCTTACAGAGATAAAACAAACAATTTGAGCAGAAATAAAGTAATATAGGGAAATGTTACAGACTTAATCACAAGGATCCATGACATATGCAATTAGGACAGAGTTCACAATGCAGGTTGTGCATACTAACAATATAATAAGTGTCACAGGGTAAGGAAGCGAGGTAAATTTATAGTCCTAGAAGTCTAGCTACCTGAGCTGGTGCAGAGGCGGTGGTTAGTAGGTGTCAGGGAGTTTACACCCTGAGAAGACGGCTAGAAGATGTAGGGAGAGGCAAGCCAGAGGCCGTTGTCAAAGTTGTTAGGGCAGGGCCTTGGATCATTTACAGCTACAGATGCTTGTGGCCCGAAGATGTGAACCCAGCAGTGATTTGAATTGATCAATTCACTGATCAAGACGCAGGGTGCCGGGTAGGGAGTTAAACCAAAAGGGTGCCTGGTAACAGAAGGATCTTTGGAATTGTGTTGTACGACAGGAGGGAATGGAGAGACGTAGAGAGTCAGAGTTACGGATGTGCTGGGCTTTTTGGTCTATGGTGATTAAGGGGGTAAGGGCTGCAGGGGAGAGCCCCAATGAGATTTTTTTAGCTATGACACAAGTATGGAATTTGATTCTATTGTCGAGGTCAAGTCAATTTGTATCCTGATATAACATACAGGTATGGGTAAGTCTATCGCACCCTAGTAGAAGCCGGCAGGCTCTATTTAGGACAAGTCTAAGGCTATCAAGGGCTGAGGAGCTTGCACCTCCAAAGGTAAGAAGTCCATAATCAAGCAGGGGGAGAACTGAGAAGGAGATAGCGAGTTTAAGGGCCTCATGGGTTAAACAATGTTTAAAGCGGTGCAAAAGCCCTAGTCTAATGTTTAGAGCCTTCGACAGATGATGAATATGCTCATGATAGGTAAGGCCAGGATCCAAAGTTATACCCAGATATTTGAAGGAATGAGAAAATTCCAAGGGGGTCAGAGACCCCGATAGTATTTGAGGGAAACTACCTATCTTGAAATTTAACTGATGCGCGAAAAGCATGCATTTGGTTTTTTTATAGTTAATGATAAGGCGTTTGGAGGTGAGCCAGTTTTCGACAGCTGTGAAAGATGTACAACCAATGTACAAGTCCTCCCAGACTCTCTCAGTGATCACTCCCCCATTCTATTCCACTGGTCATCCTCAGTCCCCAAACCCATAGCACAGTCCACATGCCGGCGGCGTCTAATACCTGGTGGACTGATAAAACTTAAGGAACTTCTGTCCCAAATTGACTGGTCTCCTAAACAGGCAACTCCTGACATCAACACAGCTCTCTCCTTCTTTACCCAAACTTTTAATAATGCCTGTGATATCTTTGCCCCAATGTTGACCAGCTGTTCTAAAAGGCAGAATGCCCCCTTGGTAACCCCAGCTTTGATCCACCAGCTCAAACATAGGGACAACCTATGGCACTGTGCCATTGAGACTGGCTGGCCCAATGACAGGCGGTTATATGCTGCCGCCCGAAACAAGTGCACTCAGGCCATCAGAAAGGCCAAGTCTGAGCACTATCGGTCCTCACTCACTGCATCATGGGGAACCCCAGAACCTTCTGGGATAACATTAAACAGTTAAATGGGACTGCACACTCTCCCACCCACCCAGATCAACATTAATGGTGTGATCTCCTCAGACCCAGCCCTCATAGCCAACCACCTCAACACCTCATTCACTGACCTTAGCCCTATCCTCCATACAAATTTTTTTGACCCTCCTCCCCCAGCACCTGCCGTAAATCTTTCTCGCCCTTATTTTCTCCTCCGCCGTGTTTCTGCCCAAGAACTTAGGCCGCACCTTGTCACTGCTCTCAAGAGTAATAGTACAGGCAGTGACACCCTGGATCCATGTATCCTACCGCTGGTCTTAGACACAGTCCTTACCCCGATCACATGCCTCATCAACCACTATCTTTGCCTGGGGAAGGTTCCAACTGCCTGGAAAGTCGCCACTGTCACCCCTATCTTTAAAGGTGGTGATAGGACTGTGGCTGGAAACTATCGACTGATATCCATTCTCTCTCCTCTCTCCAAGGCCTTGGAAAGAGTGGTGGCCTCTCAAATCTCTGACTACCTCTCCACCTACAATGTCCTTTGTCCTGAGCAGCATGGCTTCCGAGTAGGCCTCAGTACCAACACAGCCCTCCTAGAGTTCTCCAACTTTCTCCACTCCTCCTTAGACACTGGTTCTCTGGCTGGTGCTGTCTTCATTGACCTCTCGAAAGCTTTCAACACTGTCTCCCACCCCCTCCTTCTTGATGCCCTTAGTCTCTCTGGTTTTGCTGCTGGGCCTATCTCCTGGTGCACCAGTTATCTATCTGACCGCTCACAGAGTGTAAAAATTAATGGGACCTACTCAGACATCTGTCCCATCTTTCTGGGTTCCCCAGGGCTCCATTCTGGCCCTTACTATTCTCCTTTACCTTAACACCCTTCCACGCTCTTGCTCGGGAACATTCTATTGTACGCTGATGATGCAGTCATCTTTGCCTCAAGTCGTAACCCTATTGCCCTCCAGGACTCGCTGCAGAAGTCCTTCACTGAAGCCGAGGGCTGGTTCAAGGAACATAGATTGGTGATAAATCTTAAAAAAACAAAAACCATGTTCTTCACTCATCTCCAAAACAAGTCCTGCAACTTCAAACTCCTCATTCACTCTGGGTCCTCTTTCCCACTCAAACAAGTTTGCTCCTATAAATACCTAGGGATCCATTTTGACCCCTCCCTCTCCTTCCATGGACACATCGCTGCCCTAGCCACTGCCACTAATATCCAATTGGGCATCTTACACCGGTATAAACACTGCCTCCCCCTGGAGGCTCTTCGACTCGCAGTCACCTCCTCTATCCTGTCCCTAGTGAACTATGGACTGCCGGTGTATGGTGCTGCTGATCAGACTGCACTCCATAAAATTCGCACTACTCTGAATAAGGCCTGCAGGTTAATTACTGGAGCACCTAGGCTGACACACACCTGTCTACTGTACGCTAAAGTGCTGGTACTTGATCTTGACGAGCACCTCAAATATCTGACCTGTACCCTTACAAAAAAAGACCCTCCTTGGGCTATTCCCACCAGGATTGACCACCACCATATGCCGCTCTGTCCCACTAGTTCATATTCAGACCTCTGGGAAAACCTCTCTTGTTATCCCTAGAGCTAGAACCTCTCACGGCCAAAGAGCCTTCAGCTTTAGGGCTCCCTCCTGGTTCAACACACTGCCCCCCTCCATCTCTGAAGCTCCAACTATATCGTGCTTCAAAACTTCATTACGTAACCACCTTATTAACATCCGATGCTGTAATTGCCACTAGTCAAAGCCGTACTCAATACTTATGACAAAGCTTATTACTAAGCTGCTAAGGACAACATAACTCTGGTATTGTTTGCATCAATCCTACCTGTAGCAGCTTGTTTGTATCTATGTCTTAAGTTACTGTTATACTTATGTGTTGTACTGTTATACTGTGTATTTTCATTTGTCTTACTGTGACAAGGTACCTTTGTAAATGAGCCTATGGCTCAAAGGTTTTCCAAACTGCTGTTTAAATAAAATAAAAAAAAAAGAGGACTGGAGGGAAAGGTGGAGCTGAGAGGGATCTGGGCTGGAGGTGAAGATGACAGCATCATCCTCGTAGAGTAATAGATTGGAAGTGCAGGTTGCAGGGAGGGAGTTAAGAAATAGGCTGAAAAGGAGGGAGCCCAATATAGACCCTTGAGGGACACCTGAGAGTACAGAAGATTTGGAGGAGAGAGTATTGCCAATTTTTACTTGAAGAGTTCAATTAGAAAGATAGTCAGCAAACCAACCTACTGCCTCATTAGAGAGACCAAGATTGAGAAGGGAGGTGAGGAGTAGAGTATGGTGGACGGTATCGAAAGCCTTGGTGAGGTCGATGAAGATAGAACCAGTGATGTGGCCTTTATCCAGTGCTGTGTGAATGTGTGATGTTATTTGAAGCAAGGCCGTAGAAGTGCTGTGACCTTTGCGGAACCCATGTTGTTGTGTGCAGAGAAGGTCATATTTGTTGAGATGGTCTGTGAGTTGATCCGAAACTATTCTCTCTAAGGCCTTGGAGAGGGGAGGGAGAATGGATATTGGGAGGTAGTTATTTGGGGCCGAGTGATCCCCACCTTTGAATATAGGGGTGATAGTGGCTGATTTCCAGATGGCGGGGAATTTACCTAGTGAGAGAGAGAGGTTTAGTATGTGGGTGAGAGGAACTAGCACTTCTTTAAGGGAGAGCCTGAGGATTCTGAGATCAAGTGAGTCAGTGTTGGAGGTGGCATGGCTAAGGGCAGTGGCAAGGTATGGTTCAGCAGCCGTAGTCAAGATGCGTCGAAAGTAGAAGGGGGGCACATGGGTGCGGGGAGGAGAGCTAGGAGCTGGGGGGGTCATGGAAGTTAGGGGGGAGAACATGGCTGAGATTGGAGAAGGTGTCACAGAAGACAGCAGCAATAGTAGAGGGGTCAGAGGACAGGGACCCCTTTGACAGGACCTGGGAAGGGACAGGATTGGGGACTTTCCCGCAAATTTCCTTAATGCTGTTCCAGAACTTATGGCCACTGCCCCATGACTAAGTTAAGGCAGATTTATAATATTCACTTTTACCCTGTGAATGGCCCAAGTGCACTTGTTGTGGGCCGTTCTGTAATTCTGTCTATCATGAGGGAGGCCAGACTCAATGGAGAGATGCCATAATGAATCTCTAGTTCTCATTAGCAACTTGAGACTTTCAGTGAGCCAGGGTACATGATTCCCTTTGACCATTCTTTTCATGAAGGGTGCATAGAGGTCACATATGTTATTAAAGACCCAGGAAAATAGATCCAGTGCACTGTCGATGTTTCCAGAGATCGAGATGAAAGACCAGTCCATGGTCCTGAGGTGCGCTTGTAGTTGTGCCAGTTTGCCAGGGCCCAGTTTACATTGAATAATTATTTTGGGTGGGGATTTTGGAATTTTGCCGGACCATAAGCAGAACACAGGGGAGTGGTCGCTGAGGGCATCAGGGAGGATGGAAACATTGGTGATCTTGGATGGGCGATTGCAGAAGATGAGGTCCAGTGTGGAAGATGATCCGGAGTATAGATCCCGACGTGTGGGGGAGGTGACCAGTTGAGTAAGGTCTTGGGATGTAGCGAGATCAATATATGGGATGGCATCTTTACTTAGCCAATTTATGTTAAAGTCACCAAGTACTAATAATTCCGAGTGGGATGGAAACGTGTTCAGGTATGACAGAAGTGCTTGGAAGGAATGTCTTTGGTCTTTTGGGGGGATGTACACTGTTGTTAGGTATATAGGATGTTCGGCTCTTCCCAGAGACAGCTTGATGGTAAGTGCCTGGGAACCAGCCCCCAGCTGGGGGGTTTGGAGTAGGTGACCCTGTATTGTATCCCTGGTGTAGAGGGCACATCCACCCCCTCTTTTCCCAAGTATATCTGCACGGTAGAGGGTAAAACCTGGCAGTGAGATTGTGGAGTCCGGGGTCTGAGGGGTGAGCCAGTTTCAGTTAGGGCTATAACATCCGGTTGGTGCATCTGCACCCAGCCCTGGAAGGAATCCCATTTTTTTAAGATACTACAAATGTTGAGAGATGTGATGCATAGCAGTCCCTGAGTAGTATAGGGAGGGACTTCGCTCTTTTGCGGTCCTGGGTTAGGATGTATGTTGCCAGACAATAGGAGGAGGAGAAGAAGGAATCTAAAGGGGGGGTGCCTGAAATACTTTCTCCTAACAAGGAGGGTTGTACGAGTGTGGGGTTCGGTGGATGGAAAAGTAGGAATGGGTAGCGCATGAGAGTTTAGGTAGGCATGTAATAAGTGGCTACGGTCATGGGTGTGCGATGGAGTAACCCGTACAGGTGGCTGAAATTGGACACCCCATAGGGGGGTGGCATGGGTAAGCAGGCTAGAGTGACATGTATGGCGAGTGTGAGGAGAGTAGTCTATTCCCCAAGCTCCGATAGTGGGGCCATGGGAGAGGCTCTTGGTAACCCAGAGAGTCACAAAATGCCAGGCATTCATACAGTAGGCTGATGTATGGGAAGTGAATATGGGAGGACTTCGATGTGGCAGGGTGGGTGGCTGGGCAGGGGGGGGAGCTGCTGGCAGAATAACAGAAAGATAAAAGTAATCATGTCAGTTTGTAGAAGTGTAGACACTGCTTGTGGCAGGGAAACTGGAGAGAAATTCTAAAAGCAACCTCTAGTGGTTGAAAAATATAAGCTGCAGATGGAGAACTTGGCTGATTGGTTAAAAACGGCCTACAGCAACCTATAAAAGGGAGTGTACGCCAAGGGTGATGGTGGGGGTGGTGGGGAGCCGACGCCCTGCGTCGGCGGGGCTAGAGGTCCAAACTGCAGGGATTCCTTGTAGAGAGCAGCAAGCAGAAACACACTGCTGTTTCCTGTACCTTCTTGCCGGCCGCTTGATCTCGGGGCGGGGTGGGGAGGGTGCCGTAGTCTCCGGCCCTCGTGACCTCCTGTGGGCTCTCCTTTGTGGCTGTGGAGACAGAAGAGGACAGGTAGGGGACTTAAATACTAGCTTGCTGGAAAGGGAGCAGGCTGGGGGAGGGAGTACAACAATGCAGTTTCTAGTCCCTACCGCAGAAAAGCTAATGTAAGACCTGACCTTAAATTAAATTAAATTAAATTTTGAACTGTACTGGGAAACAAAAACACATAGTGCAACACTCAATAACAGAAAAGGTCAAATTAATGCAGCGAAATGCTTTTAGATCAGGGCTTAAGGCATCGGACGATCGGGTATCACCCAACCTAAAAATGGCACCAGATTCAAAAAACAGAGGTCCAAACTGCAGGGATTCCTCATAGAGAGCAGCAAGCAGAAACACACTGCCGTTTCCTGTACCTTCTTGCCGGCGCTTGATTCGGGGCAGGGTGGGGAGGTGCCAGAGTCTCTGGCCCTCATGACCTCCTGTGGGCTCTCCCTGCGGCTTCTGCCGGCTGCTTGATTCGGGGTGGGGGGTGGGGAGGGCGCCGTAGTCTCCATCCCTCATGACCTCCTGTGGGCTCTCCTTTGCAGCTTCTGCCGCCGCTTGATTCGGGGGTGGGGGGAGGCGCATAGTCTCCGCCCTCACGACCCTCCTGTGGGCTCTCCTTGCGGGGCTCTTGCCGGCCGCTTGATTCGGGGGGGGTGGGGGAGGGCGCCGTAGTCTCTGGCCCTCATGTGACCTCCTGTGGGCTCTCCTTGTGGCTTCTGCCGGCCGCTTGATTCGGGGCGGGGTGGGAGGGCGCCTGAGTCTCCGTCCTCACGACATCCTGTGGCTCTCCTCATGCCTTCTGCCAGCCGCTTGATTCGGGGTGGGGAGGGAGCCGTAGTCTCCGCCCTCATGACCTCCTGTGGCTTCCTGCGGCTTCTTGCCAGCCGCTTGATTCAGGGGCGGGGGGTGGTGGAGGGCACCGTAGTCTCCGGCCCTCACAACCTCCTGTGGGCTCTCCTTTGCGGCTTCTTGCCGGCCGCTTGATTCAGGGGTGGGGGAGGGCGCCGTAGTCTCTGTCCCTCACGACCCCCTGTGGGCTCTCCTTTGTGGCTGTGGAATCCTGTCATTCCTGAATAGTGTGTAACCAGGTATCGAGACAGCGGAATCCGGTGTTTTTGGAGTGAGCCATGCCTCAACGACTGTGAATACATCAGGGTTAAGTTGTAATGTCCAGACTTCCAAGCGGTCTATCTTTTTGAGTAGACTGCAGATACTTATGTTGGCGAGAGTAATTGTTCCTTTCTTATTATTGTTGCTTGACAATGTGATCCCAGCTGGTCCAGTATTTGGGTGTACATTGCCAGAGTAATCCATGGTAGAGCTAAGGTGGCAGCACTTGGGTGGTCTAACAAGCACATTAGGAGGAGATGGCAAAGGAAAAATGATGATGGTTAAATTACATCCAGAAGAAATGATGAACTGTTGAGATCCAGGGTCACATAATATGTTAAAATTCCTGAAAGGTGATAAACTATGGCCTGGGCACATGCAATGAGTGAAATCCTTTTGTCTGTATGTTTCCTTTGATCTTCAAAGTCCTCAGAGACAAGTACAATACCTTGGGAGCAGGTCAGACAGAAATGTTGATTCAGTCACAAAATGTGTTTAATTCCTTTGTTCTTTAAAGTCCACAAGTGCAGCTGCTTTAGGAGTGGTCAGATTAAGATGTTGAAAATGTTGATTCATTTGCAGGACTCAGCATCACCATGTTTGTAAGACTAGTTGTAAGACATCCTTGGGGAGGCTTCAAGAAAGTGGATTTAAAATTAAAAAGCTGATACCTGGTGATGATGTTTTGCACAAATTCAGTCCAGACTTTCACCGATGTTGTGTGCAAAAATGGCACAGTGTAATCCAAGCAGAAAATCATGCAAATGAACAAAAACTAACCTACAGACATAGACAAGCACAAACAGCCACCCACTCAGCCCAAGGAGGAGGTGCTTTAATATCATTGCAATTGTTCAATGGATTTGCATTAAATATTGCATGTACAGTCTTGTGGGGTAGATCTCTTGATGTGAGAAGATTTCTTCTGGTCAGATGTGTGATGCCTGAGATGCAGAGAGTGAAAAATGTAACAAATCACTGTTTTTGCTGGGTTTATTGGCCATCACCTTGCACTAGGAGTGTGCACATAAAAAAACAAATTCTGCTTGTGGAATTTCTGCGAAAGTGCAACTTTCACTTCTGTGAAAGTTCAGAAATAATTTTTGCATCTTTAATGGAAATTCCACCTTAAAACTTTGGAATAAATATACAGACTGTGGGTTACTTTATTAAACTGTGGGAAAACAAATCCACAGAATGGATCACTGCCAGTTGTAAGTTCTGAGGCTTTTTTTAAACACAGTTTAATTCATTAATCCACCCATCCCCCACTGATCAGGGGTCCCATTAAATAAATAAATAAATAAAACTCGAATCCCTCCCTCGGACCCTCCTGGTGTCTAGTGGCCCACCCACCCACCAATCGTGGATCTCAAGTAAAAAATCCCTGATCCCTGGTGTCTAGTGGTTCCCACCCCCTAGCCCGGGGATCATGGCCCATGGATCCCAGTAAAGAAGAAACAAAAACCCTGATCCCTCCCTGATATCTAGTGGTCCCCCACCCACTGATCATGGCCTCCAAAAAAATATTATTTCCCTGGTGTCTAGCTGACCCCCCTCCCTATCCTGGATTCCCTTAATCCACACACAAAAAAAGGCAGTCCACCGACTCATCCCCCTCTATTACCAATATTCCCTAGTGTCTAGTGGACCCCCAATTCCCAATCCCTTATAAAATAAAGTAATCCCAATTCCCCAGTGTCTAGTGGACCCCCCACTCAGCTCCCCACCACCCTGTCCCTGAGCGGGCCACTGGCGCAGCCCTCCTCTTTCCTCCACTACCTGTGGCTCACTGAACTGTCAGTGAATGACCACATGATTGTACAAGCATGTGCTCATTCAGTAACAGTTCATTAAACTGTGAATAGAATACTGTAAATTCCACAGTTTACATGCATTTTTCCACAGTTTACAAAAAAGTCCGAGGAACCCGGTGAAAATCCATGGAAATTCCAGTTTCACCAATGGCGAAAGTTCTGAAATTTCTGTGAAATTTCCAAAATTTCACGGATGTTTTGTGAAAGCGGAAATCACAACTTGTTGAGTGGACTGAACCTGTGTGACCACCGAAAGCGGTGAGACAGGGGGTCTACAAAGTGTGTTGCTACTCTGCTGTGTATTACTTGTACTGCCTTATTGTACCTTATTGTGGGTCTGATATCTGTCCATGGAGGGTGGAAGATTGGACAGAGGGACTAGAAACCAAGAAGTAACATCCTTCCTGTTGAACTCCTGTAGTTTTGAGAAGGTGTATAGAGAACTACAGGCTGCCCTTGGTGGTACTTTTTATTTTACTGTGCTGTGTGTGGGGAGGTCTAGCCTATACTCCTATGCACTGGGTGTTTTAGAGTCATTTTAGTACTTTAGTGGACAGTTGGAGGCACTGGCATGCCAGGTGTGACCACAACCCTTGTGCTGCTTCCGGGTCATGGTACACATTAAAACACACCTACTCTGAGAGCGGCTTCGTTGCTGTGTGGACTGAACCTGTGGGACCGCCAAAAGCAGTGAGACAATTGGTCTACATAGAGTGTTGCTACTCTGCTGTGTATTACTTGTACTGCCTTATTGTGCCTTATTTTGTGTCTAATATCTGTCCATGGAGAATGGAAGGTCGGACAGAGAGACTAGAAACCAGGAAGTAACATTCTTCCTGTAGAACTCCTGTAGTTTTGAGAAGGTGTTTAGAGAACTACAGGCTGCCCTTGGTGGCATTTTTTATTTTACTGCCCTGTGTGTAGGGAGGTCTAGCCTATACACCTATGCACTGGGTGTTTTAGAGTGATTTTAGTACTTTAGTGGGTAGTTGGAGGTACAGGCATGCCATGTGTGACTGTGACCCCTGTGCTGCTTCCTGGTCACAGTACATACTAAAACCTGCCCGCTCAGTGAGTGGCACGCAGAGATAAGCGTGTCTCTGCACGTGTTACGCATGTTAAGCATGGAAGCGGAGAGAGGAGGTCATAAGCTAAGTAAGTTAATAACCATGGTTATTCTGGGTCTGGCAGTGCCTTTGCATTAGGCTATGCATAAAATGGATAGCTTTATGGTGACACTCAAGACTGGGGAGTTGGGCATAAAGTGTAAGAAGTGTGAGAATTTTACTATGAAGGAGAGTACAGGCCTATTTGAATATGTGTATAATCAATGTAACAAACTCAAGGAGTTGAAGATAAAAATGTTAGGCCTAGAGAAGGAGCTAAAATGTTTAAAGCAAGCCAAAACAGAGGGGGATAATATATAGCAAACAGTTCAGAGCCTAAAATATATGAACCCTAAGAGAAATAGGGAAGACGCTGAGCAGGAAGATGGCTGGAAAATCAATGTAAATGTTAGTAAGACCAAAAAACGCAGGAGAGCAATGGATTTCTCCCTACACACCCAAAACATTTTCTCTCCCTTAATTAAGCTAATAGGTTCAGTAGATAACAAAATCCAGGACATTCTTAACATGCTGGGAAATGAGGGGGTCAATGAAGGGAGTACTAGAGAGAAAGGCACCTCTGATGTGATTCCCAGGAAGGATCAGGGGATAAATTTGATCCTGGACAAGATTTGAATAATCCAGGTAATAATGCAAATGAACCAGTTACTGCCCAGTTACCTATGGCACAGATTCAGGATGGTAGGGAAATGGATATAGAACCTGAACCTCTTGAAAATTCTAATAGAGTATTTGTCATAGGTGATTCTATCATAAGGTATACTGATGCCTATTCAGTGAAGGACAACAAAGAGTTAGTCACCAGCTCCTACTTGCCTGGTGCTAAACTGTGTGATGTGGGATGCTTATTACCAAAAATAGCACAAAAGACAAATGATAGGTCAGTTATAATTATTCATGCTGGTACTAATGACATTAGGCACACTAGGGAGGAACAGATTTACCTGGAACTGTTGAACATTGCCAGAAGAATACAGAGTGTTAATGGTATAGGGGTGTTTTCTGAAATTTTACCGGTATCTAGAGCCTCAGAGGGCTTAAATCAAAAGATTTTTAGAATCAATAATTGGATCAGGAGATGGTGCATTCTGAACAACTGGCAATGTGTAATGTCGTGGGAATCATTTTTTAATAATCGTTCCTTGTATAGTAAGGGTGGACTACATCTTAATAGAAATGTCAGCAAAGTGCTGGGTGGGCTTTTTAAAGTTACTATTGATAAGAATCTAAACTTTTATGGGGGGGCCTACAGCTGTGCATATGGAAAACCTGCTAAATACTCTGTGGGGTACCATTCATGAGGCAAGTAGACCCTCAACAAAACCCAACAACCAGGGTATTAACATGCTCTTATTGAATGCGAGAAGCATAAGAAACAAATGTCAGAATTAAAGTATAAAGTTTCCTCTAAACAGATAGACATTTGTGCTGTAACTGAAACCTGGTTGAAGCAGGCAGATTGGGATGTGCATATTGAAGGTTATGAGTTTATTCACAGGGATACGGTAAATAAATCAGGTGGAGGGGTGGGCCTTTTTATTTCTACACACCTTAAGCCGCAGAGGGTTATGACCTATGACTATAATTATGACATTGAACAAATGTGGGTTAAAATTACAACTGATAGGAAAGATATTATGCTGGGGGGAGGGTGTTACAGAGCATCCAGCCTAAGTGAAAAAGAAAATGCTGAATTTATGGATGCATTGAAACAAACTAGTTCAACCAATAACTGTATCCTACTAGGAGACTTTAATTTTCCCAAAATGGATCGGAACCATTGGTAGGGTTGTAGTGGCCTGGAAAACAGGTTTATAGATTTTTGCATTAGTAACAATTTGGAACAATTGGTTAAAGATAAGACCAGAGACAGTAATATACTTGACCTTATACTAAGTAATGTGGAAGGTTGTATAGGGAATATACTTACTCTGCCAACCCTTGGAGATAGTGACCACAATATGGTCATGTACACATTGAATGAACTAATAAGCAAAGTATCCGGAATAACCAAAATTAGGAACTACAAAAAGATGGATTCTGTTAGTATGAAACAGTACCTCAGAGATTGGGATTGGGAAAATGACTTAAGGGATAGAGACATATAGGATTCCTGGAAAATTATTAAGAACAAGATACATTACTGTATGGAAAAGTTCTTCCCTACAGCAAATAAATATGATGAGCAAGGAAGAATATCAAAATGGTTATCAGGGAGAATAAAGAAGTTAATCAATAAAATAAATAAGGCCTATAAGGTTTTCATAAGGCACCCCAATGACCAAAGAGCTGTGAAATATAAAAGCTTGGTAAAGAAATGTAGAAAAGCTATTAAAGCAACTAAGGCCAAGGCAGAAAATGATCTGGCATGTTTTAAAGATAATGGTAAACAGTTTTACAATTATATTGAGAGTTTAAGGTCTGGGAATAAATATCTTTCCAATATAACCCATGAAAATGAAGTCAGTGATAATAAGACTGATATGGCTAACAGGTTCAATTCTTACTTCTTATCCATATATCAGAAGTCAGAGAATCAAATTAAGGTAGACACATACAAGGGCAGGATAGGCAAAAAAATATATTGTGGAAATAGCAGATGTCTTTGAGAAACTAACAAAACTAGATCACAACAAATCTTGTGGGCCAGATGACATTCATCCTATGCTATTGAGCAAGATGGAAGCAGAACTAGTTGGCCCACTTGTCCTGTTGTTTAATAAATCACTGCCTTCTGGTATGGTGGACTAAGATTGGAAAATAGCATATGTCACTCCTGTACATAAAAAAGGGAATAAGTCACTGGTGGAAAACTATCACCCATTAGCATCACCTCCCTGGTTGGTAAACTGATTGAGGGTTTTGTTAAAGAATTCCTACTAGATGGCCTTAAATGTTTAGATATATTAGATATAACACAACATGGTTTTCACATGGAAGGTTGTGTGTTACCAACCTTATGGATTTTTTTGAGCCAGTAAGCCAGGCTGTAGATCAGGGATTACCAGTGGACGTTGTGTACCTTGATCACGGCAGGGCTTTTGACTCCTTGTCACATCAGAAACTGTTTGAAGTGCTATCAGAAATGGGAGTGGATTCTGGCATTCTAAAATGGATAAAGTCTTGGTTTTATAACAGACTTCAAAGAGTGCAGATTAGTGGGTATTGTTCTGACTGGGGGACAGTCACAAGTGGGGTGCCACTGGGCTTAGTTTTGGGCCCTACTCTATTCTCCACCTTTGTATCCAGCATCCAAGGTTTGGATGGTATATGGATGCGTAAGTATACTGATGACACAAAGGTGGGGGCTATAGTTAATAATGCTGAATCTATTCTGAAATTACAAATTATTTGCATTGACTGGAATAGTGGGTTTATCAACACAAGCTAGATTTTAACAAAAGCAAATGTAGAGTCATGCATTTTGGACAAAATAACCTAAAAACAGTGTATAAGATAAAGAATAATGTTACAAGTGCTACATCCAGTAAAAAGGATTTGGGAGTGTATATTTCTGATAATTTAAGTTTTGAATTTCATAACAGAGAGTCTGTAAAAAAACGCTAAGAAAGTAATGGGCAACATACTTAGAAATATACAAAGTAGAAAAGAGGAGGTCTTGGTGCCCATTTATAAGTCACTGATAAGACCAGTTTTAGAATGTGGTGCCCCATTTTCCACACCACCGAGTATTGGTAGTATAAAATCATTTGAATGAGTCCAGAGGAGATTAATAAAGAGGGTTTATAAGGTCAGAAATAGTACATATCCAGAAAGGATGCAAGATCTGGCTCTATACTCCCTGACATATACCATAGGAGGGTGAAAGGTGATTTAATATTTGTTTATGGGAAAGATAAGGATGGCGCTCTACTGGAATCTGCAGGTGTAAGTTAAAAAATGCATATGGTAATGGTTAATAGAGGGCACAGTCAGCAGCTGCAAAGAGAAAGATTAAAGACTACTAGAAGAGGGCTCTGGTTCAGCCAGACAGTGGTGAGCATGTGGAATGTGTTACCGAGGGAAGTGGTAGATGTACCCACAATTCATACGTTTAAGACAAGGCTGGATAAGTATATGGGGAACACGGTTAGGGATTTCTACCATTAATGTTGTGGTGAGTCTACTATGGTGCTAGTAGCCATTTGACTTGTAAACTCACCTATAAATCTATTAAACTTTCACCCACCCATACCTTGTACCCAAATGGTTTGGAATTTTGGTCTGACATTTTCATGGTAGGAAGTGCTTGACCAACAGATGTGCCTTTCGCTGGTTTGTTGAAAAATATTAATCTGTTCCAAAGTTATTATTAGGTGTGTGTAAATCTAACAACAGCACACCCCATCATGCATCACTGCATAAATGGAAATCATGTGTAATTCAATGAATGCCCTACAGATGGCAAGAAGGATCAGTACTAGCTGGGTTAATGCATACTTTACAGTGGCACTCATGTGAAATTCAGTGACAGATCTGCAGATGGCAGTAGTGAGCAGAAAAATTGGCACTTTAATATCTTAGAAACATATGAACAAACGAACATATGAATTTGCCATAAGATAAAGGCCTTATAGTCTATCGAGTCTGCTAGAGTGTGCAGCTAGCAACCCTTATACTTCAGCTGTCCTTTCCTCTCCTCCCCTGACCCTCCCTCTTACCCTACCCTACCCTATCCCATCCCTGTTTGAAGCAGTCCACTGTTCTACAGGATACCACTTCCACAGGCAACGCATTCCACCCAGACACCACTCTCTCCAAAAAAAAGTGTCTTCTCATTTCCCTCTTGAACCTTCCCCCTCCAATCTGAGATCATAACCACGAGCGTCCTACCCCCCCTGAACTTGAATAGTCCCTCCGTGCCTGTCTTGTTTATTCCCTTCATGTACTTGAAGGTTTCAATCATACCCCCCCGTCTCTCCTCTCCTCGAGTGAGTACATGTTCAACTCCCTCAGCCTGCTCACATAGGGTATGCCCCCTAGCCCCTGGATCATCTTTGTTGCCTTGTGCTGCACCCCCTCCAGTAACTTAATGTCCCTCTTCAGGTATGTGCACCAGTACTGCATGCAGTACTCCAGATGTGGCCTAACCAGTGACCTTGAAGATATACCCCTGCCAATACAACCAAGCATTTTGTTGGCCTTTGCAGCTGCCTTCCTGCATTGTGCTGAGTTGTTCACTGAGCCCATTATAATCACCCCCAGATCCTTATCCTCCTCTGTCATGGCTAGCTGAACTCCCCCCTTCCCCCCAGGCTGGTAGCTCCTTCTTGTTTTTTTTTGCCCCAAAATGTAGCACCTTGCACTTTTTGGCATTGAACCCCAACTGCCAGGTGTCTGAACAGGTCTCCAATTTTGACAGATCATCCTGCAACCCTTGCCACCCTCCTAGGTCATCCACTACTGCTCCCATCTTGTTGTCATCTGCAATCAAACTGATCTTGCTCTTGATGCCTATTGAGATATCGGATATGAACAACCCAAACAACACTGGTCCCAGCACTAAGCCCTGCGGTACTCTGCTTGTCAATGCCCTTGGAGATGTGAGCTCTCCTCCCACCACCACCTTCTGCTGCCTTCCCTTTAACCAGTTTACTACCCATCCCACCATTTTTGCCCCTGCACCTGCACCTGCCAGCTTACTATGCAGTCTCCCATGCAGCACTGAGTTGAATGCTTACTGAAGTCCAGAAACAGGATATCCACTGCATGGCCCTTGTCCAACTGTCTAGTTACCCAGTCATAGTAATCCAACAGGTTGGTCTGACAGGATCTGACCATGACAAACCCAAGCTGCCTAACATTCTGCAGCCCATTGGTCTCCAAAAGGGACACCAGCTTCTCCTTCAGGATTGTCTCCATCAGTTTTCCCATGATGGATGTAAGGCTTACTGGCATGTAGTTTCCTGGTTCATCTTTGGGACTGCTCTTATGAAGGGTTCCCACGTGAGCTATCCTCCAGTTCTGAGGTACATTTCCTGAGACCAGGGAGGCATTGAACAGGTCTTCCAAGGGCTCCACCATGATTTCTGCCAGGTCTCTCAGTACCCTGGGGTGAATCTGATCCAGCCTTGCTGCCTTGTCCATCCTCAGTGCCCTCAGGCCCTCCAGTACCCTGCCCTCTGTGCTTCTCCTATCTGTCACCTCCTCCCCCCCAAGCCTGGCTTCCCACCTGCTGGGTAGGGCCCCTCCTTTCTCCTTAGTTAACACCAAGCAGAAGTATTCATTAAGCGCTTCTGCCTGCTCTGCCCCTGTTTCCACCCACCCCATCCCTCTTAATCCTTGCTATTTTGTCCCTACAACTCCTTTTCTCCCTGATGAACCTGAAGAATTCCTTCTCCACCTTCTTGATGCCTTGCGCCAGCCTGAGCTCCTATGATGCCTTGGCTGACCTTACTGCCTTCGTCACCTCCTTTGATTCCTTCAGGTAATCCTCACTGTCCTCCCCTCTCCCTTTTTTTTGAACCTCCTAAAGGTGACTCTTTCAGTTCTTACTTTCTCCTTGACTCCCTTACTCAACCAGCTGATTTACATGAATGATTGCATGCATGGTCTCATGGGGGTAGATCTCTTGCCATGTTTTCTGTTGGTCAGATGTGTGAATTCTGGGAAGCAGATAGTGAAAAAAATATAACAAATCAATGTTTTTTGCTGTTTTTTCCATCGCCTTGCACTCAGACAGTTTGGAAGTTTGGTCTGAAATTTTCAGCATAGAAAGTGCTTGTCCACAGATGTGTCTTTCACTGGTTTGGTGACACATGTTTATCTAATCCATATTTATTATTAGTCATATGTAAATCTCACAACAACACACTACCTGGCATATGT